>OY720641.1:110486947-111755328 GCA_963169105.1 Ceriagrion tenellum
TTATTCTTACCGTAATGGATGTAGAATATTTCCACCGAGTAACGCCGAAAATTATTTCAAAAGATATATCAGGATAGTTTTACTATGAGCCCATATTGGTGTAAATTATTGTTGTGCTCTTTCAATCACATAATATTCATTATTTATGACGCGGTACATGGCTGTACTTCAAACTAAACAAATAAATACTAGTTCACTCAACCCGCATTAGTTTCCTGAGAAAGTTTTCTCTGTGAACGCCGTCTAGTGATATCATGAGTTAAGAGATTAAATCTAGCGGCGTCGGTGTTTCGTGAAAAGAGCGTTCAGAATCGTACATTGTCTGCCTCTCTTTCTGGCCGTTCCATTCCTTTTGATGTAGCTTGAAAGTTTTTCCTCGGTCCCTCCTCTCTTCTTCATTCTTGCTTCGCTTCTTTTCACTCCACTCCTCTAATCTTCATTATTCATCTGCTATCTCGTTGCCTCAAAACTTTTCTCCGCCAATACTCGCACAGATCCCGTTCTCTCCAACAGTTCCCGTTCCTTCTTCCCTCACCGCCTCGAAATCCTGACTTTTTGCAAGAGGAAGGGGGGAAATATTCTCTACCCCGCGACTTCTTTCGCTTGCTTCAATCACATTTGTGCCGGCATTGCTCAAACTCTCGCGCCGCAGCCGTCTCCAAACGAAGGAAGAGGTAAAGGCCACTCTCTCACTACGGTCCGACCTCTCCTCGTCCCTTTCCCCCCCCTCAGCGCCCCCTCGCCGCCGTCCAAGGAACCGTCCTCTCCCTCACGTTAACTTTCTTCCGCATTACTTCACATTTCTCCGCTCAAAAAAAAAGAGGGTGAGTAGGTTGGAGGAAGAGCAGAGGAAAAAAAGAGAAGTTCCTCCGGAGAGCTCCTTCATGCGGCAGAACCGCCAACTAGCGACTGGCGGATGGGTGACAAATGAGAGTTTTAGGTGCGCATCTTCTCTCCCTACCCCCCTCAAGCTTTTCCTCATCCTCCTCCTCCTCCTCTTTCCTGCTTCCTCCTCCGAAAGCTACTCTTACCGGTCCATTCGTTTGGACGAAGCGCTCCTGTGGGATGCGGGAGAGGAGCATGGAAGTCTTTTGCCTCCCAGTTTCCCTTTCCTTCCTTTCCTCCGGGAAGTAAAGGGAGAGACGGTTGCGGATATCTGCTCTTCATCTTTCCCTCGAAGCTGTTCTTTCCTGTGCGAGTGTACGTCGGGAGGAGGCGAGGGATGAGAGTTTTACCGGGAAGAGTTGGGAATGGATGGTCTGTAGGAGGGTCGGGAGCATGGGGGGGGAGGGGGGTTGGAAAGGGAGCCGGGGGAGGGTCCTGGGGTGGGTTTGAGGATCTCGCGAAATGTGGAGAGTTGGGGGGAGTGGGTCGGCGTGACTGAAGTCGGTGTTCTGGGAGGGCTTCTCTTCTACCATGCGGGGTGTGGTGGTACGGTGAAGGGGATGGATTTGTAGATAGGAGGAGGGTGGATGTTCGTAAGAACTGTGGAGTGGGGGGTGGCGGTTAATTGAGAGACGGAGTGAAGGGGATGGGAAGAGAAGGGTCTTACATCTCCACATTTAAATCCTGCTTGGGCGTGTCGCATCCATTTCCCGAGTCATGTCAGGGTGTCTACCGCTAGACGGGTCGAGACGACCGTGTAATCGCTGTGACGTGTGAATCCGGAGTGCTTTTATAAAGCCTAAATCACGATCCACTTGACCGAATTTTCTTCACATTCCTCAAGATGGCTCTGCGATTGGATCGCTTTGATGAGTGGAATTGGAACACTGGTCTATCGTATTTTATTTTGTGCATTTTGTCGACAACCGTCTTTCAGTTATGATTTTGCTCTGATGGAAAATTTTTTAGCGTCCTCGTGCTAATGGCTGATTATAATTCTGTCGGCTTCGTTTGCGGAGGGGTGAAGTCCGCGCCCGTTAAAATCTAGGATCCGCCTGAGTAAATGTTTCACTGCTTTTGGTTGTACGCTTTTTTCTATTGGTAATGGTTGAATTTTAAAAGACCATTAGAGCTGTTTTCGGGGGTAATGGAAAGCGAACATATAATTACTGTGCAATGGAGTGCGGTGTTGCGAGGGATGTTGTGTTTTGGTTTTTTGTCAATACAATTTAAAATCCTTCCGGAGAGTAATATCAACAGCATGTGAGTCGCAAGGGAATCTATATATTTCCGTTCATTTACTCATTAAAAAATCCCAGTATAAGTATGATAAATGTTAAACACGTTCATTGTTAGTAGTATAACTACCCCTTATGCAGTGAGGTGAAGACCTAGTGATACGAAAGCATTGCTAATCATAGAAAAAATGCCATCAATTCAATCATCTGGCGATAATTTGTATGCATTAAGGCATATTTGCTGAAGAAGGCTTATAATAGGTTTAGAAGTGCTATATTTTCCTTGTGTTTAAGGCACTGCAATCAATTAAGTCTTCCGCATGCCTCTTTGCTGAAGTCCATCCCAAAGTCGCCGAGTGCTTCTGGGTCATTATGATCACACGAACCTGCTGCAGCCGAGATCTGAAACTTACTGGTTGCCAATCAATAGTCCAAATCCAGCCTCAGGCCTGGGCTTTATGTATGTTTTAGGACTGTTTGCTTTCGTTTGATCGTCCCACAAGACCTTAGCCTTTGGAACCCATACGAAAATACACGTACTACTGTTACCGATGGATTAAAGGGCTCAAGGTCAGTCATTATCATTGGTAACATATCTGATTGAGTATGATGTTTAGACGCTTATTGAACACTAGCGAAAGCTACCCGTTGAAATTCAACGGGTCTGTAAGCATTGAATTATTTTATGATAAAATCTCAATGCCGGAAGAAAAGTGTCAGCGTGGTCATTTCAGGAGTTTGGAACCTATCTTGTACACTGTGTTCGTTGTTGTAGACACGCTGACTGTTGACATTGAAGGGTATATTTGTTGTGAATATGCATTAAATTTATCGATTACTCCCCGAATCAATCTATCAATGGATTATGGTCCCTGTTACACAGATTTTCTTTCTACGTGCTATGATGGGCCTGCAGGAAAACGTGATATTTAAATGCTAGAGGCGTGAATATAGTTTCAAAACAAATCAATGGTTGTCAAGTATTGTTGATTTCAGAGAAAAATGTGAGATTTTTTATTCAAACATGATTTTCAGACTAATACAAAGTGCAAAGGAAAATCGATTGAAAGAATTAAAAACTTTACTTATTAAATTAAAAATTCCAGCCCTCTATCCTGAGTGAAAATACTTTCATTAAGCAAAAAATGAAACCACTGCACCGAACCCAATGCTTTGTATGAACCAATAGGGGCGGGGGGGGGGGGCTTTCGGGGCCCTAAGTGGTTTTTTAAATATAGCCTATATTTCAAGCAGATATATTTTCTATCTACATGCCAAATTGCAGCTCAATCGGTGCAGTAGTTTTTGCGTGATGGAGAGTCTAACAGACACCATTACATTTTTCTATATTAGTAAGGATAACAGATTTTTGTATTTATGCTTTCCTTCATTTTCTTATATTTATTTTCTGCATAAAGCTGTTCATATGGACAAACACCGGACAGTAGGAAGGCTTGTTAATGTACGCTTTCCAATAATTAAATGTTCTTGAGCAAATCAGCTCCACTTATTTACCTCGCGGTTCTACTGCTCATGACTCCATGCATTTTGTTCTCGCGATGCCAAATTTTCAACGCCTCGCTCGTTTAAATGTTTCGCAAAGTTTTTAATGCCACTGGCAATTGCGGAAGTGACTTCTATATTTTTGTGAAAACTCTACTTTGGCGTTGGAGTATGGTTGATTGGTCTTGGGGTAGTGGATGGAAAGAGAGGGGAGATATTTGGTCGTGGGTAGTGGAAGGGAGGGAGGTGTGTTGGATGCGGTTGGAGGAGATCATTGCCGGAGTCTGGGAGGTGGATGGGGTAGTCGAAGGAATGAGTGAAGGTTCCCCTGAATGACGCCCTGGAGGCATTGTTCCCTGGAAGAGGGATTTTGAAGGAGGACGAGAATATATATGAGTGGGGGCTACCACCACGCCCCGTCTAGGTTTAAAGACTCCGCCCCCTTGGTGGATATAAGTTAAATTAATGCCACTGAATCATTGCAGCCGGGAGGCAGTGTGGGTCTGTGATTCCTAGGGGCCGTTCTGTGAGAAGTTGCGTGGGAGGGTAGATAGGGTCTTCAAAGGGGCGTGGTTAAGGTTAAACGTTGCGGTAAAAGTGTGTGAAGGGTCTAAGATTGGAGATTTAAGGAGCCAAAGGGGTGTCGAAGGGATTCGACGAGGTGAGGTTTATCTTTCCTCTTCAGTCCGAAAGAAAGGAGCGAGTCACGTTCGGTTGGGTCAACTGTATGCGTGGCCATATCGGCACCCACGGTGGAGTGTGAGTTGCGTGCGCACTGCGAAGAAGGGATGATTTCCCAGGATTGTCCCCCGTAAATGGCTTTTATATAATGTGACACGCCGGTGAATGTTGAAGGAAGAAAGTTTAGTAAACACGAACATTTCGAGTCTGAGTTATATACCTTTTTAATTGATTGTCGTAGCTAGGATTTTTTTACATTACTTAATTCCCCCGATAGAATAAGCCAGTGACACACTGACAATGAGTGGATAAATGTCTCCATCTCCATCCTCAGGGGTTCCGAATACCGCCTTCTCCACTTTGGCCGGTATTTTTGCTCCCTGAATGAACAACATGCAAATAAGTAAGACCAGGTCCAAAATCCTAGCACGCGAAAGAGAGATGCTGAATGTGGGAGTCACCATGGGTTGACGAGGACTACTGAGAGAAGGGATGTACCCACGCTTTGACCAGAATTGGTCCAAATTGACCCTTCATGGGTCCGGTGGTCCCCGGCTCGATGACGTACTCCGCCAGACCGCACGGCGTCAACCCTGAAAGGGAGCCAGGGAGATACCTAATCACAATATTTTGGGCTCTTCCGGTTCTCAACGATGTGCGGTAGGTCTTTTGCGAAAGCGAGACCGACGGCTACTCGTCTCAGTTGTTTGGGTAACCAAACTAATACGAGCACTTCGGAGGGCGGAGGTCCAATTGACGTCCTTTTGACCTCAATCCGCCTCATTGGTGTCGGCCTCGATAGGGCTCTTAGTTTCGCTACCTTTCCCTTCCCATTCCTTTCCTTCCCACTGCTTCCTCACTTGGAGATAAGCTGGCAGCTTGAGTCCGAGGTGGAAGTTGTAATCCTGCGGCGGGAGCCGAAATACCTGTAGGAGTCACCCTCACAGGAGGTAAATCAGAGCAAGTGGATTTCTTCGTCTATCTCAGAAGCACCATCACGTGGGACGGAAGAAGTACAACGGACATCAAGTGGGTAATAGCTTATATGAGAGTTACTTAAGGAGTAATTTAAGGCTTACGGGAACGTGGGAGGAAAAAATAGGTTTTATGGACGGGGTATAGAAGAGTATGATGCACGCGGAGATAAAAAATGAGATATAACAGTTGAATTGGAGCCAAAATGAAAATAAATAAGACGAAGACTAAAATCCTAGTATGCGGAAGAGAGATGGTGAATGTAGAAGTCACCCTGAGAGGAGAGAAATTACAGCAATTGGATTACTTCAAGTATCTCGGAAGTGACATCATGTGGGATGGAAGAAGTACAACGAACATCAAGAGGAGATTAGCCCTAGCTAAGAAGGCGTTCATGGGAAAAAGTCAACTGCTCTGCCCAAAGAAGATAGAACTGCAAACCAGGAAACAGTATGTGAAAACATTCGTGTGGAGCACTCTACGGCTCGGACGCATGGACCATTGAAAAAGCTGACCAGAAAAGAATAGAAGCCTTCAGAACCGGGTGCTGGAGGAGGATGCTGAAGATAAAATGGACGGGCAAAATAAGAAATGATGAAGTGTACCGAAGAGTAGAAGAGGAGAGAATCAAATGGAACACCATAGAAAAAAGAAGAGCAAGATGGATTGAACACACCCTGAGACACAATGCGTGTCTGAAAAATATCATTGAAGGCAAAATAGGGGGTAAAGTCCCCAGAGGAAGACCGAGAAATAAGTTCGTGGTCCAATTGAAGAGGAGAGTACATAGGAAGAGATACTAGGAGGTAAATGAACTAGAATTTGATAGGTAAGGGTGGAGGGCTGCAGTCAACTATTCTTAGGCTTGAACGACCAATGATGGTGATTATATGCTCCCTCCTTGGGGTCAGGTAGTATCTCTTTGGCTATGACATATACGTGTTTTCCCGCCTTTTCTTACTTATTTAAGGGTGTTGATTATGGGTTTCCATGCATTACTTAAATGAAAACCAGCGTCCCGGTTGAAGCTTTCAGGCTGCAAACGGACCAGCCGGTCCAAATAACCTTCCGTGCGACTGAGAAGTTAGGCCTTCTCCCTATGTATGGCATGGTTCTCACTAATGCCTCGGAACCCCTAAAGCTGGAGAACAAATCGCTCTCCAAAACGTCGGGAGCCATGGACCTGCTTACCCGGTGGAATACCCGATAGACATTTATCCAGCAGGTACGCCGGGAAAATCTAAGATTAATCATTAAGACCGGAGTGTTTTCGGCTCCCCCATAGAGCGAATTAGAACCAAGCACCCGTCAGGAATACCCAGATGAAATATCGTTTCTTCTATATCCTAAAGAATCTAGTCCAAACCTATTGGCTGCGCGAGTCGCCAGAAACTATCTGTAGATTAATTTATGTGGTATAGTATTGAAAACCTATTCAGCAGTCATAGTTGAGAAGATTGAGTTTCTACCGTTGCTCCTGCAGTCTTCATCTCATCAAGCGGCTTCATTCCTCCTTAATTTCTTATTTTCACATCGCTCATAATTTGGAATACGTATTTCATTCAATTACCTTCAATGTCAGATTGTTTTCTAGAGGCAATGGCGTCACAAAATGTGTCCAATGAATGTCTCTCTTTTAGTTCACTGTACTTTGAATTCACAAGTGATTCTTCTGCTCTTTGTTGGACGTCTTCATTTCTTTATCTCCGTGTCCGTCTGACCTTCGCCATTGCTCTATATCACAATTGTATCGCGTAGAGTTTTACATACTCTCTCTGTAGTTATCGTTCAAACTTTTATGTAGGAGCCATTCATTTGCTCGATAAAGTGTTAAATCAGTAAATCTGCTGGAACTGATATATAACGGGTTGTTAGTTCTTTTGACCGACATTTAGTTGTATTGAGGTTGAACTCTCAGCAAGTTATTGAATGGAATTTAAATATGTAATCCGAATATTCAGGTCGAATTTAATGCTTATGAAATTTGCTGTTTTTCACTGTACAAAATTACGTTCCGCCTGCTTTTCGATTATGAGAACTCAACGTCAGGTGTCAAGGGCCAGTAGACACCGTCACCTGATGTTTTTGTATCAACATTTATGCTCGGTTCGAAATTTAATTAATATATATAGAAATTTGCTAGGGTTATATTTCGTCTAAAAGAACTTAACTTGAACGATAGATTCCTCGCTTCAACGAAACCTGTTATATATCACCCACATGCGTTTTTATATTACTATCCTCCGTTAGGCGGACCGATGAACCTTTTCCTTTCCTTCTCCTTTACGAAATACTGCTAAGATTCCCTCTGCTAAAAATACACAGCTTCCGTGGTGAACAAAACATTCTTAGTGTGGCGTGCAATGTCAATTCTCAATTTTTCTTCAACTCGTGCCTGTCCCCTCAAAGAAGGAATATTGTCATTCATTTTCTCTCTGCCTCAACTTCATATTTTCCCGTTTTCACCTCTGCATTGGTATTCTCCCCTCTCCCTTGTCAAAATTATCCCCTCTGAAGCCCTCCTATTCTTTCCAAAATTTTTTTATTGAAGGTCAAGGTCCACGTTCCATGAGCTATAAAATTTGCCATTGAATCCCAATCCCGGAGGTCTTGATATTGCTGTTTACTCAAGGTCAATATTTCTTTCCCGTATCTCCCTCTGACCATGTTACGCTCTCTAATATTCTAGTTTTTTTCATTGTGTACGAATGGTTTTTGGGATCGACAAATGGTACTCAAATTCTATCTGCCCACTCTTAGATCTGTGTCACTCCTACAAAAATTCCTCTAAAGCGAGGAACTTGAAGAGTGACGGCGTTAGCGTTGCGTCTCTTGGAGTCTGAATTCGTTGGCCTTAAAGTTAAAATGGTGGTGGTTACTGGTGTTAAAATTATAGTCGCCTGAATAAAAAACATATAGAAAGTGCTCTCAAATAATCACCCATGCTCTTAATGATGAATATTTTACCTAATGCGGACCTTTTTTCCCCTAATATGCATATCCTAAATAGACCAGCAGCCTGAAGCGGAGCGGGATCTCAGAAGGGCACGATTTACCGTATCTATCCTTCAATCCGGATTTTACGTCACCGACGTAAAATTTAGCCATATTGTTCTACTGCTACAAGGAGTAGTGATTTTTTTTGACGATTTCTCGATGTATCGTTGAATGCCTCTGATGGCTGGAAGTGAAATATTTTTCAGGACTTCTTGAGCGCTCGTACTAAAAATAGCGATGCCGTGTGATCGAAGTTGACACTTCCGTTCATATTATTAGATTCAGATTTTGATAGGTTGAACGCCATAAGCCCGATTATTTGGTTCATAATTGTTTTTCGATCCGAAATAATAGTGGTACACCATGAACCAAAGACAAAACAAACGCAGGTTGGAAATTCAGGAATTCTAGTTTCACATCGGGTTCTTCAGTTTTTGCTTTAAATGCTCATTAATCCTTTTTCTCTCTAATCCACAATGTGACGTGTATATTTTGATATTGAACTAAATAGTTCAACAAGAATTTTTGATTTGTAAGGAAAAATGAAGTAGCAACTTAAAAAACTGTCGAGACCCATATATTTTCTCTCTGTTCTACTTGACCTTCGGTTTTCAATGACAATAATATGACAGTTATGCATGGAAAAATCTGAAACAACCCCGAATCTAGTGACGTATTTGAGTTCAACTTGAACAGGAATGAGAGAAGTCGGCGAAGCAGCGTGACAACGTAGGTTTTGAAGAGATAAGAAAACAGTCGAAACGCGGACCTCTCTTTCGTCACTAACATAGCAAATCGCAATGACAGCGAAGGCTGAAAACATTTTTTTTTTAAGTTTTGTTTTCTATCGCAAAGGAATATGAAAGAAATTTTGAGGTCAAAATTACATATGATATTCCCGTATTGCGGCGTATTACCTTGGATGGAGTCTGCTTTTGAGTATCATTTAATAAAACATTCGTTGGGGAGTTAATTATGGTAGGTTTTGTTTTTAAATATTTTTTAGGCATAAAATGTTTAAATGAAAAGTTATTCTTCTCGAATTGCAATTTCATGTAAAGAGTAACTATTGCATAAAATGGCCGAAATTATCTTCTTGAAAATAGGATAATGATGATTAGGGAAATTATCTAAAAGTACGCTGGCCCCACCCTTTCCATGGTTATTCTCATAGATGGGGAATATTTGACTTCAGATGCGTTAGGGCACGTTTTACAATAAACATCACTCTTAGTTTAATTATAGGTTATGCTATTCTAAAAATATTGGAATGTAAAGTTTAACTCATATTGCATATTATCAGTCAAATATTTTGCTACGTCATTTTAGTCCACCGTTCAGGTAATAATATAAATATCATATGATTTTTATTCGTAACTTCTATTTACGGTTTTAAGTATGTTTCCCGAAAACTAAAAACTCCATAATTTAGTCTTCTTACGGGTTCTGAAAGGGAAGAGATTTTATCACAGGGAATTAATGCAAAATTTTGACAAATAATCATCTTTTGCTTTTAATTTAATTAGCAAAGTTTGGAGTTCGAAATTAGGCCGTTACAATCGGTGAAGGAGTGTGAATTCGTAGTATAAGAAAGTATTGAATCGATTTTTGTCCTGCGTTCATCCTTGTCTCTGATTACCATTAGTTTTTCAATCCTAAGATTGGTCAACTACGGCCCTCTACTCTTTCCTATCTAATTCTGGTTCCCTAACCTTCTGGCTTCTCTTCCTATGTACTTTCCTATCTAAAAGGAAATTCCTATAAGTGTACAAGGAAAGAACATACAAAGATATACCAGGAAGTTAGGGCTTTGTCACTGAATTGCTTATTTAAAAAAATCGGTTTTAAACCGACGAGTAGATAATTAGAAATCAGAAGACGGGAATATACCAAGACAATTATATGCAGCTGTACAGTTCCAGCGATGTGGAGAACTTCTTTTTGACAAAATACGTTAACCTTTGAATGGGATTGTTATTTTATAGACGTGTGTTTCCAAGACAGGTTAGGTCATTTGCTCCTTCCTCTTGTAAGCAGAAATTGGCGAGGCGCCGTTTGCGATCGACTCGCGCCAAAATTAGATAGACTGTAATCCGAGTCCGTAGAAGGTGGCTAGGGAGATAACGGGCTGGGTGCACAGAGGAAATAGGTGGAGAGGGTGGGGGTGAGGAGGGGGCGAAGGAGGGAGATGTGATATGACTCTGCGAAGGGCCGTCTCTGTTTGAGCGCTTATGCCACTAAGCGAATTCCTCATTCGATTGGATTTTCGGTCAGCTCTCTGTTAGCTTCGATAAATCAACTATTGGAGGGGAGCGAGTGTCATGGCGAATCCATTATCCTCCGTGCCATAGATATTCTGGAGTCTCATTTTTGCGCACTAGTGGTCTTGCGCATATACCTGGATTCGTGCATTTGCGTTTAAGTGAGTAATTGTGACTCCGTCCAATAAGGAAACAAATAAAAATGTTCCACTCTTTATTTTGTGGTACTGACTGGTTTCAACATTTAAATGTCATTTTTCGTGTTCCTCAAACTAATGGATTTGAAAACCATTTTAATTTTTTGAGTTTACCCGTTCGTATGGTGAAATGAGATTTTGCTAATCTCACTACCACTATAGACATAGGTGGGTGACATATGAATCATGACCTGTAAAGTATATTGGACACCGTGATAAAACAATCAAGAAAGTGGCTGCTGAAAGCTCCCAAGTGTTGTAGAGAACTTTTGAGCTGATGTTTCATCTGTTGTGCGTTACAAATAGACTTCTGGCCATTATTTTGAATGGAGACGGGAAAGAGTGTGGAGAGCTCGTAACCCCACCGCATTAACATGCTTTACAGGTGATATTTAAAAGAAAGAAAATGAAGCAGGTTTAACTTTAAAGGGGTCCTGATTTTTATTTTTTTTCGAATTTAACGGGTCCTTAATCTTATTTTTTTTATTTTTGATACAAAGTAAACGTTAACAAAGTTTGGTGTCAATCAAACAGAGGCGATACGTACCGCTGGGGTACCAAAATTCGAACTTTTAAGTGTGAGAGTTGGTTTTCTTTTCATTATAATTGAATAAAAATGGTTAATGCCGATATATTTTCTCTATGATAGTTACATCTTTCCTTTATAGATATTTTGCTAAACTAAAATACAATAAATTGCCATTTATATCACCTGAATAATGGTTTTTAAAAAGTTGACCTTCCCCTGGTGGCTAAGTAACACGAAGGGCGCGTTTTCCTGTTCTTTCACTTTCGCGGCTCTTGAATATTCTACAAATTAATTATCGATTCTTCCCTCTTGTAAATAAAATTTAAGCTATATTAAGTTGAATAATACATTTTACTTTACATGTTTGCTTTTTAGCGTTTTTCAAAGAATAAAAATTGAGTAAATTATATATAAAAGAAAGCCTTACAATTTAGATTTGTTGGTCTCGGGATGCTTTATCCCTAATTGTCCGAAACCGGATGAGAGCTCTGCTTTTATTAGTTTTTTAATGACCGTATTTAAGAAAAAAGAGTGGAGGACGACTGCTCTCTCGACTACATCATTTTTTGCGGTCAGAGGTTTGAAAACGTAACCTTCTACCTAATATCCCTTAAGGCCATCTCAGAAAGCTCTTATGCCCCCACTATTACTCCAATTCTTTCAGATATCTTAAGGGAGCATAGAGTTGAAAAATTCAAAGATTCTTTTTGAGAAAACTGGAAAGCCTCTGAGAACTTGAAGTGAGGACGTCTAATGGCTTCTTTAATTGAATTTTATCCGTCGTAAAAGGTAGCTACTATTTTTTCTTTTTAATTTTAATGATCCCGATGAATCATAGAGTACAAGAAGGATAATTTATGATAAAATAGAAGACTACATAATGATATAATAGATAACTACGTACTGTCTTCAAGGGTGAAAAGTAACCCGAATTATTTATTATGCTCAGAGGAAGTCGCAAGAAATATCAAGTCCTACGTTGGATAAATTGAACAGGCTCAGGAGTTCCTTGATTGAACCGAATCGTCAGAGAAAATGAAAAAGATTTATTTTGCTCATAAATAAAAGAAGAGTTTTTTATTGATTGAGGAAGTAATGGCTTTGCAGTCCTTTTCTAAGTACAGATATGTGGACCCCAGAAGTCAAGGGGTCTAAGTGACATTTTTGAAAAAAATAAGTTAGGTGCAGGAATGGGTTGTGAAAATATTAATCTTTTGGGTGGTAAAGGGATCCAAGTGATTTTCTTGACTGGTGCTGCTATCTAGGGTAATGCCTCTTAACTACTTAGTGGGTTGTACCAAACATTTTCAACTTTGACTTAAGTTTTCTCTAAACAATGGTTTTGTTACTTAGACCCCTTGACTTCTGGGGTCCTCATTTGTCCTTATATGCATAAAAATCATCGGAAAGGAAAGGGGCTTAACAATATACTAAGGTGAAAGATGAAGGTTGTGTGAGGGTATCTGTTACATTGCAACAGAAATCCAAGTATGGCACAAGGCTTTGGGGTTGAGAAAATACTATCGAGGATAAAACAACGTGTGAGGGTTAGTCCCACTTTGTAGCTGCGACAGCTAATGTGTCAGGAAGCCAAGTTTGTACGTAACGAAGAGCTAAAAATACGCACAAACTGCAGATGCAACGTTCATAGGTAATTCCTTGCTTAAAGATTTTTAACCACTAGGTCTCGCCGCCCAACGGATCTCATTTACAGCAGCTGGTTCAGGGAATTGAATACTCTGGGGGGCTCTTTCTAATAAATGCTGTACAGAACCACAGGAACTCAAGGTAATCATTTCTTGCCTACGAAGTTCATGAGTCCAGTCTGCAACTGGTTATCATTAATTTCTGGCTCCTGGTTCTTAAATGGCATGAAAAGCGGTTTGTCTGATCCAGCAGATGGCCCTGGAACTGATGCTTGAGAAATTACTTTTAGGGCAAGGTGATCTATCTGATCACAGCATTCGATGCGTAAAAGAATGACAATCAAGTTGCTCTCTTAAAACAATGGAACCGTGAGGAAAACCTCAAATTTTGAATTTATTGCAGCCAGGTGCTGAGTATATACGAATTGAAACGATAACCTCTGAAAATATATCAGGGAAGTCATCATATGCCATTTGAATTAACTGTGGTAGATGACGTGCAATCGGTTGATACAGTTTTCACGAGACAGCTTCTCTCTGTGTGTTTTGTCACTGATGTCTCGGCAAGAGCCATAGATGAACGAATTCCAGATTCTAGGGTGGGAATCTTCAAAATCTTTGAGAAAATCCCTACGGAAATGCTCTTGTTACGTTGAACGTATTGTTTGCGGAAGGCACTCTCTCCTAAACTAGCCGGGAGCAGGACTATTGCCGGAGTACTTGAACTCTTGAAGGGAAGGTCACTCCTTTAAGTTTCATATCAACACTGATAAAAAAAACAAACTTCCCTGGTAGCCGCTTTGTCATCATCTAATCCAAATGATGAGAATACAAAAAAAATTGTGATATCTATCGAGACTCTTAAACCCTTAACAGAAGGCAATGTATATTGTTTAAGAGCGAGAATACGAAAAATTTGAAAGATCTGCGGTTTGCGACGGAGTCAGAAAATTGATATTTCTAGAAAATGAGACTGAGATGACTGCTCAAACAATTAACTTCAACTGAACAAAGAAGCCACTGTGCACAAATTTCTCGGATAGTTACTTCAGTTGAGATGTTTCAGTGTGTGATTTTTGGAACAAATATCTGGTAGGGTGACCGTCACGTAGGAGAAAACAAACATTTTCGTCTATCGAAACCCTTATCACATTCTGTCTTCGCTATTATCGTATCTGCTTATACTTTAATGAGTGGAAATAATTATTGATATAAGACTGCACACTTCATGTACGTCAAGTTTGCATCAAAAAGGAAAAAAGTTAAGCTTGAAGGCCTTGAATTTTCAACGCATTGAAATTTTGTCTCACCCTACTCTACAAGGTATTAATCACTTGCAGCAATTATTTCTGCATGTATTTCTCGGGTCCATACCACGCCCACGGTACTTCCATTCTCCAGGGATCACGCGGAAAGAGACAATCTCTAATTTCATTTCGGAAATCTACCAAGTAACACTGATTATAGGGATTAAGAGACCCAATTGAGATGGTGGTCATTTGTAGTGGGTCCACATTGGGCAAAATATAACCTACTCATCCACCTTCCAGCAACTAGATTTAATTCCCAAAAGAAAACATTCGTACATCTCTTGGAGCCCACGCACGTGTATTGTATCTTTTAGGAGAATTTCTAATGCGTGTAATCGCCCTGATGAGGGGCATATTTGGCAACTGTCCTAAAGGAGTGAATTTCGATCCATGCTAATGAAGGAGATCGATCTGAACTTAACGCCAAACGCTTGATGCTGAGCGTTTTTTAGTCGCAATACTGTGCATTGGTGCGGCTACCTGACTTAAACTCGGGTTTTTTCATTGCACTTTGGGCTGATTGCCGGTTTTAGTGGGGATCGGGTTAGTGTGGTGGCTAGAGTACTCGCCTACCATACGGGCGGCCAGGGTCAATTCCCTGCGGAGGTCTGTCGGATGAGACGTTAAACCGTGGTCCCCATGGCGCCTTTCGTTAAGAGCAGGCTAATGCCGACGCCGGGTTTCTATCCACCCTCCCTCCCTTACCTATACACTATGGCGCAGATGACCTTTAATTTAATCAAATCAGATTTTAGCATCACCTCTGGTCAAAGGTAGAAAACTCTCCTTGTTAAACGTCGAAAAGTGTTCTAAAAATTTTCCCCAAGAATTCTTGATAAATCGAATAATAAACTTTGGAACGCTTACTTAAAATAAGTATCTAAATAGTTTCCAATGCTACATTCCTATAATGTCATTAGGTTTATTGCGGTATTGCCCAATAGTTTTTAAGAATTTGTTCATATGGTACAGTTTGATTAAAAGCCACGTAATTGGACTTAAGTTAAAATTGAACTAATTTTATTGTTGAGGAAACATAATATCAGGGTAATTCTTGTCTTATTTAACCCACTTTCTTCTGAAGTTGATCTTTTACTTTTCGTTGCAGTGACTCTGTATTTAGTTATATTTCTGATACATGTATTTTATTACTGAACAAAAAAATCATTGAAATGTGATTTCACAATTTTTTAACTCCACAATTTTGCTACTTATTTCTTATATGAATAACACCACACTTGCTGGTTAAACATTGCCACCGATGAAATTTTGGGCAGCAACAAAATGTGATTAAATACGTTGAAAGTAAATCCAGGTAAAATTCCTTTACCTCACAAATATCCGCTATGAACTACAAACTTCATATTGCATACGGACATTTTCCATAATCTACAAAATACCATGCGTACCACCTTAAGGATGTATGGCTACATGTATTTTTAATACCCTACTTAAGTTTATGCAAAAAAACTGCTGATGCTTCAGAAAAAGCCTACTATAACTTGTTAGTAGGCTAAAATGCTCAAATGCACGCCGCATTAAAGGCATGCTCTTATCGTTTGCGGAAAAAATAACATGTCCATTTTTGACGCAGGTGCGTATTAATCATCACTGATCATATACATTGATCACTGATCATAGACATCACTGAGAATAGCTTTCCCACCCATGATTCTACTTCGCGAAATATTGGTGTGCTAAGGCAACTGAAGTGAATATTCCTTCTCGTCGCTTTTCTTTATAATTCCCTTTATTTTCCCATTTTTTCGGATGTTACCTCACTAGAGCTTTGACATCCTTTTGTGACTGCTTAGTGAGGCAATCTTTAGATTTGAATGTAATACCATTGTCAAGTATTTGTTAAGGAGAAAGATTGTGAGATTTGCTTTCAGCACCTATCGGTACTGTGGTCATCAGCTCGACATGCGTTCTGCCGCTGTCATTGATATGAAGTTTTTATCCTTTCATCACTTAACCCTTGGCGGCATTCTTTTTTTAGTCACAGGCCTTGAGATTCAAATGCTATTAATCAAGAAAAAAATTATTCCAGACACTTCCTCTCTACCGTTATCGAGGCTGACATTTTCTTGTTCCTCAATTCGTCTTATCACCAGTCCTCTCTCATTTTCTGAGCCCACATTTAAAATGTCTACAACTCCTAATAACTCTTCTTCTTCTATCCGTTAGGATTGCACTATCATTTAATTGAGTGCATAATGAATAGTTATGATATATTTAATTATGAATATCATATTTATTCAGAGACTTTCCCAAGCTTATTGTCCTGTAATTATTCCTCTACTGCTGTTTCAGATTCCAAGCTATTCCATTACCCACTGATCGATTTTGTAACATTCTTTTCAGTGGTATTAATTTGAAGTCTTTTAAATGTGGTTACGCCGCACAAATTCACGTTCCTGTTTTATTTTGCCTTATTTTTAACAAAAAATCGTTCGTATTGATTCCATGAAATAAGGTGAAAAACTGAACATGAATTTATTAAAGACGTGCATATTAATTCATCTTCCAGGTTCACGGAATATACGAGTATTCCATCTTCTCAGATCATATTTGGCGAGAAATCATTTTTAGGAATAATCGAGAATTAAGCCAGTGCATGTGCTGAATAGAACCTTCCATTGTTTGTGATGAAATTAAAGCTCCCATTTTTAAAAAATGTTTGTATTTGGACAAGTCTGTGCTTTGTCCTGGGCTACGAATTGGAGAGGGTTTGGAAATATACTTCTCAGGCACTCAAGCCTTGGTCCGGAGTATGGACCATTATGCTGGAAAACCAGTACATAGGTCTCCGCAAAATTTACCCACTTTTCATCCCAGAATTTCCTTTTGGTAGAATAATTAACAGAGACTGCGTTGCATGGAAACATGTCATTCAACATGTTGAAAAATAGTTTGAGCGCTTCATCTGTTAGCGCATGGAAAATTTATGCTTTCCATTGATCAGATGCCGAGTAGAGGAAACGAAAATTTCATTTTGTGAAATACCAAAGGGTTGTCACCAATTTTGCATAAAATCGAAAAGATTTTATGCAAAATTTGTGGAATTTATTTTATGATCTTAGAAGACGTCAAAAGTTGTGTTTCATTATCATCAACGTTGATGAATGCGAAAATTGGTTTGCTACAGTTCTACACTCCACCTTTTCTCTCTTCGCCAACCACCTAATTCCTTCATAATTATACGCTTTGTCGTCCTTCTTAACATGTCTGATGTATTCCGCTCCAGGCTACTCTGTAACTTTCCCTATTTATTTTCCCCCCCATCTCTGGATTTTTGTCATCTTTTTGTATCTTTTTTGTTCTTTATTTTAGTTGTTTTTCCATATCTTTACAATTGTTTCCTGGCTCTATTTTATGTTTGTAGCATAATCAATTTTATGATGTAATTATTCAAGTAATGGAGGGACGCATCTCCTTTGTGTTTATTTAGTGATCCCTCGCAACAATTAAGTGTATATAGTTTTGTTTTTTAAGTTTTACTAAATATTTAATTTATTTTATGACCTAAGAAGACATCACCTCCTAGATCAATACATTCTTTTTCATTCATTCATTCCAATATATTATTCAATAGGCAAGAGTGTCTCTTTATAGAGATAACTAGTAACTTTTTGATCCGCCATATCTTTATTTGAAAAGACCCGGAATGCAGCATTCAACGTCGTCTTCAGTTGCTCGGGTGCAGATACCTGAAGACGTCCTTTAACGTCTAAATCCAGGTCGTTTCAAATAAAGAATTTTGGAATCACAAAGTTACCAGTTATCAATGTTATGTTAACAAATGCCATAAATTTAATCCTGTAACGACCAATTAAAATTGAGTCCCATAATGCGTGCAATGAGTTGGCCTCTCCTTCTTTGCAGTGTTTCTATTACTTTTCTATCCTCTCCAACTCTTTACTGGACTACTGCGTTGGCTTTTCTCTCCGTCCATTTGCTCTTCATCATTCTCCCGTAATACCACGTATCTGTTGCATCCAATTACTTCTGATCTTCATCCTTCATTGTTCAGTCTTCAACACCATGTTAAATTTTACCTCAAAGATGGATAACTTGTGATTTAAAACATGTAAGTGGAGCATGCACTTATTAGCACAAGAAATTGACACAATTGAGAGTTATCGCTAGCTAGCCGAACTTTCGATCACCCCCAAGTATTTGCGAATTAATATATTCTCCCCTCGTCCCACGTTCGATCTCCTGACCAAACATGTTAAGTATTTCAGCATATCCTCCATTCGTGTTTTCCACCCTTTGAAAACCTTTAAACAACACGCCCCTGCCGTTTGTGTCGACGTTACGGATTTGAATTATGGATGGTAGAGAGAGAGGGAAAAAATCGAGCGTGTTCCAACGGGTTTCGCAAGTCTAAATCATTAATAACGGGCGGCTCTGGCTCAAATCGGTTTGTGTAGCTGCCGGGGCGGCGGCTGCTGCTCACCCCTTGCTCCCTCCCCCCGCCCCTCGTCCCCCTTCCACTGCAGCACCCCCCCTGCCTGTCCCACTCCCCCATGGCACACACTTGCTTCCCCAGTTCTCCCCAGTCGCCATCGTGTTTCGCTGAGTTGTTTCTGGGGGTATTTTGTTATGCTCTCTGCCGAATCCGTTTCCCCGGGAGCTCGGTGCGGCTACGGGGAGTTTGCCGCTTTTCGGGATCGTGGTATCTCCGACAGTCACGTATAGAGGGAGGCAGGTCCCCGGGATGGGTTTGAGCGTGGGAACGGAAGATAGCAAGCGAGCGAAAGGGCGGAGGGGGTGGGTCGCGGGAGAGGGAGGGAGGGAATGCCGGATGGTATCGGGAGCATGGGAACGGGGAAATGGAGGAAGGAGCGGAATGGCTGAGCAGCGGTGGGGTGTCGGGTGGAGGTTTTTGAGCAATGGATGCATCTCGATTCAACCGAATATTCGATGGGTGCTTACCCAGCTTGCTTTCTCGGAATGCGTCCCCGTGCATTGAGACGGCAAAAAAAGGGGACATTAGGTGTCTACAATCCAAATGAAGTAGCCGGCGGTGCTCATGCTTCTTTACTTGAATTACAGTTATAGCGCGAGTCCGTTAGATAGACGTGAAATTTATTATTATTATTGATTTATTATTATTATTAATAAAATAGCGTTACAAGACAACCATTTGGTCGGGTGGTAACATAAATTTGTTTTACTCAAGTTAATACATGAAAATTACCATAGAAAAACACAAATACATGCCAAATACATAGAAATAAAAGAAAAATAGTGGAAAAAACCCTTATAATTCAATTCTATATTCACCTTCTCATGAACGTCTTTAAGTTTTGCGGGAAGGGCTCGAGAACTACCTCTGGTAGACCGTTCCAATCCCCTATCCCCCGATTCAGGAAAGAATATTTTATTGTATTTGATAGCTGTCTCGGAGGCTCTATCTTGTTTATATGGTCTTTCTTAGCCAAATAATGCTGTTTTTAAAATCGATTTGTGATGTCCCTCCACGCAGGATCACCAATATATGCTTTGATATTTATTCAATTTATGCCAATCATTGAGAAAAGAAGATTGCAGAAAGGAGGAAATTTTTATCAAACGATAAAACGTTTAGTATGGAACAAGAAAATACCGTAAAATAGCAAAGCAAATCATGTATAAAAATTATTATGTACCCATAATTACATACGAGGTAGAAACATGAACTTCAAAAGAAAAAGAATGGAGCAGAATCCAAGAAAGAGAAATGAAATTCCTAAGAGCAATAAAAGGGAAGACAAGAAGAGACCGAGTAAGAAATACAGATATATGGAACCAAGAAAGTATAAGAGATAAAGTGAAAAGGCAAGAATTGAATGGTATGGACATTAGAAATTTTAACATGTCAACTTTTACTAAAACCACTCGATTTATTAAACAACGACCCAGGTTTCGATATGCATTCACATCATCTTCAGGTTCGGGGAGATTTCCTCTCGAGTGGCGCAATTTTTTCCAAAGGAAACCTGAAGACGATGTGAATGCACATTGAAACCTGGGTCGTTGTTTGATAAATCGAGTGGTTTTAGTAAAAGTTGACATCTTAAAATTTTTAATGATGGAATACCACCAAGTGAGACTGACGAAAGTGAGTGGTATGGACATGTTAAAGGGATGGAAGTAAGCCGACTGCCATGAAAAATGGAAGAACTGCAGCTAAACGGAAAAACACCTAGAGGAAAACCTAGAAAAAGATGGAAAGAAGGCGTTCAGGAGAGCGTGGAGAAGAGATGGTTGCAATGGCAACAAGTGCAGGAAGACAAATGGTGGACGGAAGTACATGGAGTAGTATCGTTAACACCCAGACCCGGCAGTAGCTGGAACGGGATCCGGATATGATGATGATAATTGAGAATTTGATTTAGAGATTTATTTACGAGGGTCATTTCATAAATAATGCACAAAATTTTTTTTAACTTTCATTTTTTATTTTGACAGAAATATCTCTTTACATTCCTTCAATATAGTCTCCCTGCTTCTCAATGACCGAATCCCAACGAGTCGGAAGCCTTACTATACCATCGAGGATACCATCTTTGTTCATCTGGCGGATGGCTCGGGTAACGGCGGTAGAAAGCTCTTCCAGAGATGGAAAACGACGTCCACGCATAGGTTGTTTCAACTTTGGGAATAGGTCGAAGTCTGGTGGACTCATGTCCGGGCTGTAGGGAGGATGAGGCAGCACCTCCCAACCGTATTCGCGTAGCTTTTCGGTTACGACATGTCCAATGTGCGGACGAGCATTGTCATGGAGAATGAGTGGTCTAGCGTTGAGCAACTGAGGTCGGTTCTTGTGCATTTTTCTACGCAGATTCTGCATGAAATCACGATAGTGAACTGCTGTGACACTTTTTCCACACGGAACCCTGTCTGTCATGATGATTCCTTGGTTATCGTATGCAAAGATCATCATTTGTTTGACCTTTGATTGTGCTCGTCGACATTTTTTTGGTCGTGGGGAAGATGGACCTTTCCGTCCATTGGTGGGGATGGACGAAAACGTTTAGACCAACGAGAAACTGTACTACGGTCCACTGTTAACTCACCAAAAACCTCACTTAAAGCACTGTGGATTTCTGTCGGGTTTTTTCCACGTAAAGTTTCAATCTTAATGTATGCCCGTTGGTCTTCAATAGTCACAGTACCCGAGACACGTGCAGGCTCCATTTCAAAGTCGCGTAACTTAAAAATGCGATACACTACAAATGAATCAAAATAACACACTTCTTCCTCAAGCTTTGAACTGCAACTGACGTATTGCTCATTGTTGCAGCGTTATCTATCCCGCAGTGGTACCAACCTGTGCAATATTTATGAAATGCCCCTCGTAGTTCATATAAAAAAATCTAGAGATCCTTTTAATGGTAGTTCAACATAAAAAGTGAAATATACTTCTCAACCCCTGCATGCTTCAGGTGCTGAAATACGCAATTAGGTTGGACTTGAGCCCGTGACCCCATTCCGATTCGGACTTTTATGTCAAATATGCCCAATTCTCACCGTATTTTAATATGGCGCTAACAATTATTGTATAAGATGTGCAAGTTTCAACTATTTGAGATTCGGAGAGAGTTTCCTCTGTCTTCCAGCTTTTATTGAGTTTACTCTACCGTGCCCACTCCGATTACAGATCGTCGGGTTATAAATTAATAAGATCAGTGGTGAAGGAAAATCTTAAATTCGTTATGAATTACCTTGACTCCAATCCATCTTCCTCAGCTGTTTACCTTCCAGTGGATTCCGCAACCCGCGGAGGCGGTGACGTAGTCGGAATTACATTGTGAATAATAAATTTCTGTATTCATGTCTAAGAGTGTCCATTGGCTGTTTGTAGCCTACGAAATTTGTCTTAATTTATTATTTGAATCAGTCTATGAGTTAATTATAAATATAAAAATCAAAGTTTATCTGTATTTCGGAACTTCTGTTCGCAAAATTCCACTCATTTAAGGTAGCATACTTATTGAGTTTATTCTATTCGAAATCTTCTGTTCATTTTCGTATTTAAATTGGAAATACTGATCAAACGAAGTCGAAACATATGCTTAAGGGGACAAAATATGATTAAAATTCTTATAATATCGGACACATTTTCTTTTCTTTTTGATTTCGTGAAATATTGGAAAAAACTTTCTTATAATTGCTCAAAATTAGAGTTTATTCGCTTCGATTAAAACGAAACTGTCTGGATTGGGAAATCGATAATTGTGAAAACGACTTGAACTCTAGTGGATTTCGTACCTTTCCACGCTGAAACATTATTGTCTAAGAATCATACATTACGAAAGCTAAAAATTTTCCGCATTTCAAGACTGGTCTATGAAAACATGATAGGTATTTTCATGTATATTTAATCTAATTCCGTCATGTTTGACGGCGGGGTGTTTGAGTGGTAAAGGTTCTTAAATGGAGGCATAGAATTTTGGAATTTAGATGGATGAAATGATACCAAATATGCAGATAGAAGGCAATATATTGTTTGTTTATAGTATTCCGTATGGGATTACAGACGGCATCGTAAAAAATTCGAGTCATTAGGCTTTTACAACACGCGTGCGAGTCATATATATTAGGATCTATAGGATTCAGTCCACACAAGGGATTTGATTTTTATAATTTCGATTTCTACTTCAGTAAATTTCTTTTTTTTCCCATTCTAAAGTAATATTGTCAAACAATCACGAATTACAACGCATATTAATTTAGCGCATTAAAAAATACATCGATAACAAAATGAAATGGTATGTTTCTATAAAATAAAGCAAATTCCGTTATACCTGGCGGAAGATTACTCAAATTTTTCGAATAAAAAGCGAAATTTCTATGCTTTTGTCTGTGCTCAATTTTCAATGTTGAAATACATTTATCGAATTTATTATATTCCATTAAGGTCTTTTATTGGATTCGAAATTAATTTAGGAATTCGTAGAAGGGCGAGGTTAAGCTCATTGAAAAGAAGCATAATAAAATTTGTTTTTCTATCGGGCGAATTTTGTTTTCTTTTCAAATTTGTGAAATTTTGTTGTAAAAATTAGTAAAATTGCTCCAATTACGCGTTTTGGGACGATATACATATTGTTGAAGCCGAGAATTACCTAAAACTACAGCGAATGAGTCCCATAAATATTTTGGTGCATAGAGATGGCGCTTGCTGTGGTGATCAATGCTTGAAGCTGTGACGTGATCCGCCCCATCTTTGATCATCCGAAATAAGTCTCTAATGTTTCAATTTAACGATAACTTCTATAAAGAGCTCAGTTGAAATCAGCATTTTTGCTTTAATATTTATGCATTAAACCTCGGAAGTGCCATCACGTGGGACGGAAGAAGTACAACGGATATCAAGCGGAGAATAGTATTCTAACGCTAATGCGCTAAGAACGAATTCATTGGAAAAAGACAACTGCTGTTCTCGTAGAGGATAGGACTACAAACTAGGAAGCACTATATGATAACATGCGTGTGGAGCGCAGCACTCTATGGATCGGAATCAGGCACCATTGGAAAAGCTGATCAGAATAGACTGGAAGCCTTCGAAATCTGGTGCTGGAGGAGGATACTGAAGATCAAATGGACGGAATTAATAAGGACCGGTGAAGTGTACAGAAGAGTTGAAGAGGAAAGGACTATATGGAACGCCATAAAAATAGAAGAACGACATGGATTTAACATACCTTGAGACACAATGAACGAAACGCAATTAAAGATAAAATAGAGGGAAAAGTCCCCTGCAGAAGACTCAGGAATAAGTTCATGGACCAAATAAAGACGAAAGGACACAAGAAGAGATATCAGGAGGAAAGGGAACTAACATTAGATAGGGAAGAGTGGAGGGCTGCAGTCAACCAATCTTAGGATTGAACTACCAATGATGATGCATTAAAAATTAATTTTCGATTTAGGTTGCTTGATAAATTCTGAACTGATATTTTTCCGAGTGACATTAAGAATATTATCGTGACTCCTCACTACAACTTAAGGTCTGACAGATGTGATAAAATAAGAGAGATACACCGTGCCGAACAGATAGGTACAATAACTTGTTCTTTCCGCGAACAATAAGCGACCACAATAAAAATTGAGCTCCACTAAATACTCTCCTATGATACATGTCACCATTTCATCTCCAAAAAACTTACACCTTTTAACGACTAGTGACCCTACACCCCCTGCCACGTGCCCAAGTGGCGGCTCGCGGGGTATTATGTAGATGTAGATGTACATTTAGAAGTGGCTATTTAGGCAAACGGCTCAGTTTGCTGAGCCGAGAATTACACCTTTTGTGGAATACTTAAATTTTCAGCGACAAATAGAAGTATTTGAAGTAGTTTCATTGACAGGATGGCTTAGAAGTCGGCCACATAAAATCATCTTCCGCATAATGTCAATCGTTTTACATTTGACTGGCTGATTGAGTTGTACATTTCATGTGTGAATTAGTGAATTATTCCGGGTCATAAAGCACCTGAAAATTCGAATTCCATTTTGAGAGAGGCTCTATTTAAAAAAAGAATAACCTATTTCTCATTATCTTTCATACCTCAGGTAACTGCGGAGAGCTACCTTTATTGAGCTAATGTGAGTCTATTTCTCTTGTAGGTATTCCTTGTCTCCATTTTCGAGGTACTTTGAGCTCTGCCCAGCCATGAATATTTTCCGATAATTATCCACTAATTCCAGATACGCGAAGCTTCTATTTGTGCTGACATGATGATTTATATAGATTTTTTATCATTTTAAAAAATAGTCATTAATTTATTCTCTCATTATTTAGGCGATTAAAGCATAACCTTATAGTCAGAACTTTATCGACTGAGAAATATATTAAGGTCATAATTTTCCGTCCAACACTAAAGTAAATCCCATCATATTTACGGAACTTATTTCAACAAATAGAGACTTTATCAAGTACAAGACTCTCTTTATGTCCCGCAGTTGATGATGACTCTGCGAGTTCAGGAAAGCGTCGTGAATAAACTTTGTGTGAACTTCGAGTTAAAGAGGAAATAATTTTTATTTTCACCGCCGTAACCTTTCTAGACGTGACATCATGATACCTTGTGCCTCATTCAAGACGTGCGAGTTACGACTCGTGACTTGCTCGAGTGTGAACGTGATTATAGGCCATGGTGCCGGAAAATTGATGATAATTGATTTGAACATCAGCTGCATTGGCTTATCTATTAATTGAATCATTAAAGTTTTACCTCTTTCAACCATCTTATTTGAGCAAATATTCCATTAGCAAAACCTCGCGCAGGAGAGATGCGTCACAGCAGCAGCAGCGTTTGCACATTTTTCTTCTGGCACCACTCGCCATTACTCACGCCAACGTGTTTGGCCTCGAGTGAAACGTGAGCGCATGATGCTAAAATCCTTCGTCGGCGTTGAAAAACTACCCATGTTTTCAACCCGAGAAGACGCAGCGTTAGACTTTCTTATTTTCGCCACATCGTGACCGCGGTGTTTAAAAGTTTTCAATTTTGAATGAATGTGTGTTAGAGAGAGATAGGGGGAGAGAGAGAGAGAGCACAAAGAATCCTCTCTCGTTGGATGGGCGAAATTTGCAACCGCGCGCCGCTGAATCCTCTTTCGGAGAAGACTCAAAACTTGCCCCCCCCCCCTTTTGCAATTAGAAATCCCGTGGCCTCCACTCCTCGGTAAGCAGATAAACCCATAATGAGTGAAAATCCCAACACTCGACATTGCAGTGAGGTGAGGAGGTTTTAGGGATAATCAGTGAAGGGGAAAATGGGAAAGTGAGTTCCATTGGAGAGAGGGAGTGAGGAAAAGGGGGAGAGAGAGAGAGAGAGAGAGAGAGAGAGAGAGGAGCTCTGCCTTGAGTGGAGATGGAAAAGGATGGGATGCGAGGGAACATGGAGGCCTTGCCCATGGACGAGAGAGGCTTTTGAGGGAAAGGGAATTTCGCCCGGAGAAAGGAAATAGAATAATACAGGGCGATTTTTACTCTTGAAACCGAAATCCTTTTACATAAAAAAATCAGGAAATAAATTCGTCAATTAAATACTTAGAGGTGTTTATATTTGTTGAATAGTAGGGGTAGTTTGTTGTTAGTTGCGCCGCTACCTTCTATTTTAAACTACTAAACCTGTTGATAACTACTCACTAATCGAATGACAATCGGTTGCTAGGTATATTCGAAGTCTAAATTTGGTTAAACATTATACTTATTTCAATAAATCAAGGGCATATTTAACAGATCAGTTTTTAAGAATCCATTTTATGTTATAATAGCTTCCTTTAAGGTATTTTTTTGTGTTTGAAGAAACGTGGGTGAGATAAAACAAGGAATGAAGAGATGTATATTTACTTAATGGATGAACTAACTCGTTCACAAATTTATCCCAATGATAAACTCCACAAGTTCCTTCGAAATTTCCTTCGGAAGTTAGCACTTACTACCATTGTAAATTTGTCGTCCGTAAATGGTGTAACAACAATAGTTTAGAGCAAAGATATTGGGATGTTTTTGTACCGAGTCTCTTAATAAATTACTTCAAATATTATGTGACTATATTGTTATGAAACATGTAACAACAAAGGTCAAATCTTGGTTTACCATCAGGGACATCTCATGTTATATCCATAACCGATTTGTTAATATTATTATATCAATGAGGAATATTTGTACAAATGTCTGAATGTATGTATGCAGGTATGTATGCAGTAATCCATTTGATTTTTTAAAATTTTTTTTTTCGCAGTATTTTCTCGAAAACTACAGAACCGTTTCTCCTGAGAGTCGGAGACTTAAGACCTGAGGGTCGCTAGGTCCCCAGGGTTCTCAAAATGGCCCTCTATTGTGCTCTCATGGTTAAAGCATTGGGATCATTGCTGAGGTATTTTCTTGCTTTTTTAAATTACTTGTAATCGAAGTATAGCGTTCAAATTATAACTATTGGATTGGAGAAAGAGTTAGGCGCTTAATACTTGCAATCAGTTTTGCTGTTCACTTCATCTTCTCTTAAAAATTACGTTTGAAATGGAAATGCATAAATTTTCTCAGATTTCAGCAAAAGAGTATCTCCTTAGGCACCTGAGCAATGGCTTTTAATAGGTAAATTCACCAGAGCGTTTTACGGCTCATCTAATTAAATGAGCAATATTGTAATTTGTGGATGTATATATTTGTTTATGTGTACGAGCGTACAGGTATGCAAACATTTCTTCGAAAACTTCCGATCCTATTCTTCTGAGAAAGATTTTTAAGGGCTTCAGGGTACGAGGAATTCATTGGCCCAACTTAAACCTCATATTGAGATTTAATGGCGACGAATTGGAATTTAATGGCGTTGGGATTTTATGGCGACGAAAATGTTGGCTTGCATTACGAAAATGAAGCCATTTACTCATCAAGATTATTATGACCGAGCTGTTATGTAATTATAATTATGAAACAAGCGTTTAGCACGAAAGTTTCTTACTGATGTGGGGATTTTTCTCATTAACAATGACTAAGCGAACAGCTATTATATAAACGAATGCCCTGTTTAATAATCTTATCGAAACTGGTTATACGATCTACCCAACTGTTTGCATTTAAGAGTTTTTCATTACGAGATCTATAAAGGGATAGATGCTATATCCACGAAATATCTGTTTTACGCAGAATTGAAAGAGCCGAAATTTCCATGTTTTTTTGCCATGCAAATCACCGAAGGTTAAAAAAATGTATACCAGAATATAGGTAAATTAAACCCATATATAAATTATCAGTTTTTAAGTTCTACAGTGCTGTGTTTTTTATATATTTTGATCTCATACGTTGCTAAAAAATAAATAGAAATAGTGCAGCACGTATTAATATGGAATTCACAAGATATAATTCGCATAGGGGTATCACCATAAAGGAAGAAATTGATAGACTTAGCACGTTTTAAAGCAAAACTAATCGACGAAGATAATAAAGGTGGACGCCTTCAAAACCAGATCGGGATCCACCTCAATACTGCTTAAGAAGTCCGGAAGTTTTCCTAGATTGCTATTTCCCTGGTCCTTGGCTAATTGCTAATAGCTAATGGCTAAAATTTTAGCTCTGCAGACTTCATGCTCTCAATTTTTTTCTCATGGAGATTCATCAAATATCGAGTGTTAGATTCACCTTTACTTCTAGATTACTTACTAGATCTTGCTGAGCTGAGAAATCGATACAAAAGTTGAAGATTTCACTTGGTGGAAGGTCGACATTGTAGTTAACCAAACTTTGTGACTTCCACAGTTTTAGTATTAAGAGTACAACCGGTCAGGTACAGGCTCGATGTACCTGAAGATGACGTTACCTCCGAAACCAATAAAACTGTGGAAGATAGAAAGTTTGGTTTACTACTCTGAGAAATCGAATTGTATACACCGTAGTTGAGAAGTGACTCTTGTTCTATTGGCTGCAGTTTGGCAAGAAATTGATCTAAGATTAGATGCAAGCCAGTATCATAATAGTAATTACATAGAGCAAAATTGCTTATACACGGGTAGAAAACTTGATGTGTTTTGCTCTAAAATTGGACCCAAAATGATTCTGTTACTCTGTGTTATCAAGTTATTTGTGGTTTATATGTACTAAAGCCCTCATTTAAACATACTGTACAATAAGACTTAAGTGTAGATTCATATATTAATAAATCACGGCAAAAAAAAGGTTTAGATATTTGTGATGTCTGGAGTAGGCTCTTACCTCAATTAGGGAGAGGCTTTGAGCAAAACCGAGTTTTTTTTTAGAGTTAAGGAAGAAAGGAGTGGCAAAACTCGGGATCGTCGGTGCGAAATTAAGGAAAAAGTTTGCGGGAAGAGGTGTGCGGGAAGTTCTCGGGGCATCGGGAGCCTCAACCCTTCCGGGGAAGATGTTTGGTCCCCACTGGTGGTAACACATGCGTCATTTTGCTCCCTTCTTGCCATCGAAACTAAACTCTTTCGCACAGGTCTTCCTTCTGGAAATGCCCTTCATCTCCTTAAGTCGACCCGCAGTCTCACATCTACCCTGCGCCCGTTCCACGTCCTCAATCCCCCCCCCCCTCATTCCCGCCTTCCCTCTTCCCCATTCCTTCGGCGTCGAAATTGTTGAAGGGACGGCGGCGGTGGAAATCTTGCTGTTCAAACACACTCCGCCGCTCTCTGACGACCCAGAGACGTCGGACGGTGGGACTCGGAGAAGGGGGTAGTTTTCTGGAGAGGAAGTTACGTGGGTTTTGGGGGGTCGAAGAGGGAGGAGAGAGAGAGAGAGAATTGTATAAAGAGATTGAGGAAACCCAAGTCTGTGGTGGGGGAGGGGAGAGATGGAGGATTCAAAATTTCCACCCGTTGCTTCACGCGAAAGATGGCCTCTCCGGGGAGGAGCGGGGGTAGAAGAAAGATACAAGCTTTAATGGTCTAAGGCATGCCCTGTAAACCAAGTATATAAAGTGAGAAAACTATGTTCGGTTTTACAACATTTGTTACATAAATTAAGTACAACAATTATAAGTCAGTATTCGTCTTAAGTACATACACTGACAGAACTATGCTCGGTTTAACAAAATTTGTTACATAAATCAAGCACAACAATTGTAAGTCAGTATTCGTCATTCCATTTAAAATACATATTTTTACCATATCATTCATCATCATACTGATTACATGTATGATTTTGATTAATTTTAGTTCACATTATTTCATAATAGTTTTACATTAGTAACTATTATTTGTGATGTAATCAAATATCCAATTGCAAATTTATATTGTTCCATGAGACATTCGTATAATTTGGATTTGAATGATACAGCTGTAGAACTTTGTTTCAAGGAAATAGGGAGGAAGTTCCAAATTGGGAGGGTGTGCGGTTTTGGAGAAGAGTGAAGGGGTATAATTCGTGATCGCCTCTCAGCGCAGGAGGCGTGTGCATTGATGCCCGACGACACTTGTGTCACTGGAGGCAGAGTTTTGCCTGGGCGTAACGAGGCTCGGAAGTAGGCTAAGCGGGAAGGGTGAGACCCTCGGAGATGCGTCGTGGTGGTTTCCCCGGCAGCATCGTCGTCGGCGGCTGTAGTAATGGGGCGGAGGGTGTGCGGAAAATTTTTGGCTGGCGGCAGCAAGTGGAAAGTTGGAATAAGATCCCATTCCCTCTGCCTCCCCACTCCTCCCCCCCTCCCCACATCGCACCCCAACCCCCGGGAGAGTTCGGTAAGGATGAAGAATTGGCTTAAACCATTCCATTCGTTCCTCTCTCTCACTCGAATTAGTTTTTTTTGCGGGGAAAAACGAACAAAACCTTATGAGCGCAGCCCTGCTCGAAGGTCAGATAGGAGCCGGGGGGTAGTATGGCGGCTAGAAGGGCAGAGAGGCGATATTTTCGGGTGCACTCGCGTACGATTCCCTTATCTTCTCAGAACAGGGAAGCTGGGAGTTGGTATGTGTGATTCTGGGTATGGGGGGAGGGGGGGACGGGGTCTCAGTCGAAGTTATGGGGGTGGCAAACTCAGAGAGCCCCGGTTGGGTTGGGAAATGAATGGTTAACGATGCGGTCTCCTTACGTGCGCAGCCCGAGACTTCCGTTTAACTTATTACTTCGAGGAGGCGGCGGCTTCGGAGGCAGAAAGGAGGCGAGGGGGTGGGATGGGGGTTTGAAGGAACGCGAAATAAGGGGTTAGGAGAGGGCCGTTTGGGGGAGAGGGGGTGGGAAAGATGATAACAAATGACGATCCCTATAGCCGCAACCAGGCGCGGTAGATGTCAGCACCTGGATCTGAGAACGCTGGATTAGGCTTGGAACCGATTGTAATTTTTCTCGCATGAGGATGTTTCACGGTGCAAGAAAATGGTTTCCGATTGTCCTCCACTCTTTTCTCCGCTAATTAGCTAAGAATGATTGCATTGCTAATATGGTTGATGATTCTTATAAAAAACTGTTGCACATACGAGCAAATTAAGAAATTTTGTGCAGTTACATGGATACTGGTTTGGGTGCCCCCGAATAGAGAAGAGAGACTTTTCATTCCGACCTCTATAGTGTAATCCTCTTCCGTTTTCCCGCTTTTGGATGCTGATAAAGATACCCTAAAATTTTGTGATGGATCTGACAATATTTAAGTTTGCGAAAAAAACGTGGATTAGGATAATTTCGCTAGAGAATGAGAGCATTATGTATTTTTAAAAGTTATTGAATTAACTACCATGTTTTAGCGTTGAGAATTTCTAAGGGTCATGAGAACGTGCTTCAACATAATTAACGTCTCTTATTTCGGTAAGAAAATTAAATCACAAAAGTTAACCAATATGTCCCTTAACAATATTTTTACTTTTGAATATAACCCTGAGGGATTTTTTTTGTGTTATTATGATACTACTTTACATTTCATTGTTAAATTTTATGGTCTACTACGAATTGATGACTGTTATCGTAAAAGTATAATTAAAATGTTGGATGGAATTTTTAATCTATTTATGCCCATGGGAAAATCTTATATTTCAGTAACCCTAGCTATGTCAAAGAAACGCCAATGAAATGATCGCTATGTTCAGTATAGTTTTTAACGATCAGCAGAAACGTATGTTACTCAACGATCACGGTATCTGTGGAGCTGCTCTAAATTTTCATGTCACATACATGATATCACAAACCTGGAATAGTACTCTTCATAGTATGGTGTCTAGGATGATGGCTATGCACTCGCTTGATAACTTGAAACTATAGAGAACGCGATTGAAGTGAGTTAGTAAATAACTACTTTTATATACGTGTCACATGAAAAAACCATGAAGATAGTGTCTTATCGAGGATTATACCTTTAAGCCAAGAACAAGAAGTTTCATAAATCGTGGAAGAACTGGTCAAATCTAAAAAATGGAAATGGTTAATAAAATATTTACGCTGGGAAAGAAATGATGTGATTCAAAAACTTTTCCATTCAAATATGTTTTTTCATCCAGAATTCATCATAGCCAAGATATTTATATAAATGAAGTAGAAAATGTGACGATACGCCCCGTGAAAAAGGGCATACAGCTTTATTACCGTCTAATGTTACTGGCCGTATTCAGGGAATGGTGTTTGTCCGTTATTTAAACAAATAACGGAGAACCTGTTTTTTAACGATTAGACGTAACCACTAAAGGCTTATTTTATTGCGTTAAATATTTTTTGAAACATTAGATACCAATTGATGTGATAAATTCATTGAGTACTGGTAGTGTCCCGCGCTATATTGAAAAAGCATTATAGATTTGTTGAATTCGTGAGAAAAAAATTGCCTCAAGTAATTATTACACATTGTGAGTTACACTGACCTGCCTTTGCATCAAGAGCAATACCAATTGAATGGATTTATAGAAACCTTGGTTGTCAAAAGTAACTAAATGAAACTTAATTTAAGGACTTGTGCTTGTCAATCGCATCTTTCGAGATTTTAAGAAAATTTATTGCTTTTTGCGCAATGCCTCTATACCACTTTACCTCGCGGAGGTAAACTGTCTACCTCGCTGACAGATACTAAGGAAGGTGTATTGTGTCGAGAGATTATTCTTTTTTCTGCGTGAGCAGCTTAGTAATATATTTGAAATATATGAAAAACGTGAAGCAATCCTTCGGTTAGCGTATTAAGGGGATAACTTACTTATCTGAACGAGATAAACCAATCGTAACAAAGATTTTGAATGAACATTGTGATAAACGGGGAAACATTTTCTGTTTTATTGCAAGCTTCTTCACTATTCTGAAAGGTTTCTCTGCAGTGTGAATGACAGTTTGATTTTTTTGTGATTTCTGGTACTGAGTTAAAGTATTTTCAGTCATTGATAGATTTACACTTCAATGGTGTTATTTAGCGAGATAACTTTCCTTGATTTTAATTCTATCATGTGTGTTCGACATACCTTCTTTCACGGGGCTTAATGAGGTTCGATCACGTCTCTTACTTTATAAAGTGCTGCTGAAATATTGTGATAATTTTTAAAAAATTAATTAAAATATGAGTTGATAAATGCAATTAATGTTCTCCCTCTTTTAAATCCTTAATTCTAACTAAATTACTTGAATCTTTTTACTATGGCAGGTATCATGCGTATGCCGTTTATCTGGATACTCAGAATGAGGTAAAATAGAGCAAAAATTGGCTGATTTAGGTGCAAAATTTATGTAAATCTTTTCACTTTTTTTTTCGGGCATTTGAACGTCAGTTTTCAAAAATCCTTAAAAAAAATAATGATCTGTCTATTTTTAAAATCAAAACTTTAGTCCCGCTGTTTCACACAAAGTAGGCTAAACTGCAGAAACATAGAGGAGTATCGGGAGAAGATCCTTGGGTTAACTTTCTCATATTCGATAATTTCACAATTATAGCATTTAAGACCGCGGAGTCATTAAGAAGCAAAGTAGATGGAAGCTCAAAGGATTGGTTCACTAATTGGCGTTCCTCCATTGGTATCGGAATGTTGCTGCGTTATTAACAGCTTTGTGTTTAAGCGCTCCAAGGTATCAGTTCTCTTCTGTAACCTTTAACTTACAAACAGTCTTCGAAACTAATACAGTAATTAGTGCGTAAGACACAAGTGCCAATTAGGCAACCAACTGAAGACAGTGTTTGAGGCGTAACCCTCCGGCACCAAGTCCTAATTAATGAAAATACTTTTCATCATCATCAATAAGGTTTATTACCACAGTTACAGTAACTCATTCCCATTTTCAACCCTTAATTATGGTAACAGATCGGTGAGACTGGGATAATAGCCGGAATGAAAGTTAAATTTGCATTATAAAAAGCTGTCGTTTGTTGATTTGTTGAAAGATTCTTAATTAAATTGCATCAAAATATGCCAATACTCCCTAATATAGAGATGCTACAACAACAATTACTTTATTTATGCAGACTCTCAGAATGTGAGCACTCTTTCGCCAAGCTTGCTAATGGTGCCTTGACTGAGAGCATGCTAAGTTGGGGCAAGTAAGTTGGGGTGGTGAAGAATTAGCTCCACATTTAATTTTCTACGGTGCAAAAGAACAATTTTTTCCACGCCTCGGTATGTTTATTGCCTCATCGTTTTTGTTTGGTACCTACATTTAAACTGTTGTATGATTTGATGGTAGAGTTAAGTCGCTTTCCATTAGAGTTGGATTTTAATATTAAAGTTTCAGATGAATTCATCTGTTTTGGATCGTAGATATGAGTGTTCAATAATTATAAAAATAAACTAGAATCACGTGTTAATAGTCATGCATGATAAAAATTGATTCAAATAGAGCTCTATGGTTTTTACTTTATTTCCTTCTAATGAACAAAGCGCCGTTATTACCGTAAATCAAATAAGATTGAAAACTTCAATTCTTTCAATTCCCCATCAATCAAAAATTCCATTTTCCGTTAACTGGCTCTAAACCATAATTATTTGCCTCAGCAAAAGATCGCTTTGTTCTCTTTTCCAGGTTTTGCAATTTCAATGCAGAGTCATCATTAAAACCAAGTTGGAAACTACATACCAACTTAAAAGCATTTCCAAATGCCTGTTTGATTGTCATTCATTAGCTATATTTGAAGTAGTTTGAGCGAAATATCATTTTACCTAGAAATAAATGAATAAGGTCTCATATTAAAGAAAAATATAAAATATTCAATCCCTTACCCCATTAGTAAAATCTTCTCCGGTTTGGCACCGGGTAAAGCTATTAAAGGCAACGTTTCGACGATGAGAAAGTTTCTCGTCGAAACGTAGGCCTTTAAAAGCCTTACTCGGTGCCAAACCCGAGGAGATTTTACTTATATTATTCGCCGGGAAAACCTACGATTCCTTACCACATTACTTTCCGATATACTATTTGCCGAAAAATACCAGCCATTGTACATGGGGAATGGTACGTGTATGCACTCCCGAGAGACCTCATTTAATACATGAGGAATTTCTAACACTTAAATCTCGTCAAATAATCAACAGTGTGTAGTTTGTTTTTTTTCTCAACCATTTTTGAAAATTAATCTGTCACCGCAGTAAATTCTTCGAGGTCACAATAAACCTTCCGTTTTGATGGAGTTTCAAACGTACCGCGTGAAAAAAATGAGTCAAGTTAAAGACTTATTTAGATATTTTCCTTGGATTACTTACAGTTTCTGTCATGTAAAACTATTTTATTGCAACATTAATAATGCAATATTTAATTCGTCGTCTCTATTATGATTAGGGAACTATCTAACTCGCAATATCTTAACTACGTTACCTATCTATCTCTTTCTTAGAGCGTTCCAATTCACATTAATATGGCTCAGAAAATGCTTTCATGAATATAAGAGTTACTGATCATTCCAAGTCGCTCATTTATGGACCTTTATTCCCTATATATAATGATGAGACTTGGCTTCAGCAGTGCTATCGGTCCATAAAGGGATGATTTAGGAAGAACGCCACATGTTGAACAATTTTATTAGTATCTTTACGAAGTTTTCAAGCTTCCGAGTATTAACAAAATTCACGGGAAAATAAGAATATTTTTCCCTTTCCTTTCGTTTGGTGTGTGGAATTTGAAAGCCTAGAACTTATAATTAAATTGTGCAAAAGGTAAAAGACTACACATGAATAAAATGATCTCATTACGTGTTTCCTAGTAGGAATTAGTGGACGGACGGACCGGGAAAGAAACTTAGCTTTTTTCCATTGATGGCTGCTATCATATGAAGAACTCTGATTTTGAGATTAGGAAAGCATTTAAACTGACAAATCTCTTTGACAAAAACTTGAAAAAGTGTATTTCTGTCGACGGCAGCGAAGTTCTGAAATGACTCGGCAGTAGAAAGTTATTTTAGGCATCTTAGCACCTTCTTGTATCTAAATTCTGACAATATTTTACCCGCAGGCATATGGATTATGCATGCCATGATGGTCAACGCAGAGTTACGTACAAAACTGAATTAACCACACGCAAAAGTCGGTAAACGGTAAAGCCCTTGAGGGTTTACTTCATTAAAAAGCTTTTTGAGTGGTCTCTGATCAATTTTTGGTTCAATTATGGAAAGGTTTACGAGGAAGTAATTCAATAGACAGGAAAAAAATCCTTCGCAAGCAAGGAAAAGGCTTTTAAGGCAGCCAAACTCTTATGTGGGTGATTTAAGCGAAGTCAGGGGAAAATGAAGGCGCGTAAAAAATTCAAAAGGTCGCTTTCTTGTCCCTTATTTTCCGCGCGTAATCTTCTCTACTCTTCTTCAACCTTACCTTACCCGGCATTTGTATATATATTTGTGCTCCTTCGGAAAATAAAGGCTTACAGTTGAGACTGCGAATTCTTTCTCATGCTCGCCACACTTGGAGCACACTTCTACCGCTAAAAACGTTGGAGGAGATTAAGCCGTTAAATTCATCCTACGTTTACCAATCGATCTCAGATCCATCGGACCGGATCAGCTCGGCATGTTAAACGTAACGGGCTAATAGCTAATGGGATCGATATGAGAAACGGGCTGACTCGGCCCGCTTGCTCAGTCAGTCTGAGATTTGAGATCGATCTGAACCAGCGGGTCTGTGGCGCTCCACGTTATTCTTTTGGCCGTCATACGGAAAGAAAATAAAACCGTAATTATGTAACAAGAGTGCAGTAATAGCGAGTGAAGTGATGTTGATGATATCGTAGCACATCGAAATTCTATCTTAATTTGGCAATTTCGTTCACTCAGAATGCGACTAAAAATTTCTCTCTGCTCTTGTTTACACACCTGACCAATCGTGCTACAACCGATAGATTCGATTATTTACTATCGATATTTTCAGTCCATGTTGCCAAACCGGGCGATCTGAGTCAGCTCGCTTGAAATTTTCAGATTGGCCCGAGTTCAGATCGATAGGTATACGTAGTGATTGTTTCGCGACTGCAGAAATTTGAAGTTGTCTTCTAGTGAATTTTCTTCCCTTTTCATCCTATGTGGGTATATCATTTTCGAAACCTGTGTCGAATATTTAAAAAAATGTTTAATTGTCTCTGAACAATTTTCGGACCCTGTTTCTTCTTCCCCACCTCTACATGTTCCCTTAAACCATGCCACAATTTGGTAACAAATTTACCGTCGTGTATAAAATGTTGCAACTCTTCACTTCCAACTCAACTTTCCCTCGCACTTAACTGTATCAGGCACTTTTATTTTGTAGAACAGTACAGTTACTTAGATTTTAATTATATTTCAAGGCCAAAGCCTATTATGTAATGGACCGAAGTGAATGGCAGTGAATTTGTAACCAGTATTTTACATTGTAATTACAGTCCACGTGAGCTCGATGCCGTGGAGCTTTAGAAATTTCGAGAAGAATGCATGACCCTGATTTATGTGTTGTTAACGAATGCTTGTTCCCCTCCCCTATCCTTGAGGCAGGTATACACTGATACCTGTCACCTCCTTCTCTTCCTCCCCCCTCATCTTCTTTCATCCGACCCCCTCCCTCCTTTTTTTTCCTCCAAAATATAAGAGAGTTCCCTACCTCAAGTTGCACCTGATGATAATGTCGTGAAACCCGGATCGTATTTTTGCGTTTTAATTCTGTGGTGTAGTAAAAGTTACAATTAAATATGTCAATTGAAATATGTCCCAAAGTAACCAAAGATATTCTCTTATTTACATATAATTTGTTATACTCCTTCGTTCGTATCTACATTAATACCTGATTAATAAAATTGAATTAAAACTTAGCCGTATTTTGGCAGTATATTAATATACATGCAATGATACAAACTAAGTTATCATTCGACTTATATTAACGAATTACTTTATAGTATGCATTAATAGACGGATATTAAATGTTGATTTGGGCAACCTAATGAGACGATCGTGGGAAAAATTTTTTGCCCAAAGAAGATAGGACTACACACCAGGAAACAGTATGTGCGAAACATTCGTGTTGAGCGTAGCACTCTATGGATCGGAAGCATGGACCATCAGAAAATTAGACCATAACAGACGAGAAACCTTCGAAACCTGGTGCTGAAGGAAGATGCTGAAGATAAAATGGATGGAAAAAATAAGAAATGATGAAGCGTACAGAAAAGTAGAAGAGGAGAGGACCATATGGAACACCATACACAAAAGAAGAACAAGATGGATTGGACACACTCTGAGACACAATGGGTTTGTGAAGAGCATAATTGAAGGTATAATAGAGGGAAAATCCCCCAGAGAAAGACTCAGGAATACGTTCATGGACCAAATAACGAGGAAAGTACATAGGAAGAGATACCAGGAGGTAATGGAACGAGCATTAGATAGGGAAGGGTGGAGGGCTGCAGTCAACCAATTTTAGGATTGAACAACCAATGAATGCATTCATATAATTAACATTATCTATTCCATTTAATCATAATTGTTTCATTCTGTCAATAATGGAAGTTGTATATGATGCTAATAACCAAGAATTGGATGATTCCCATAATTATATTTTAGACACCGTCCTAGGATGTTCTTGTGTTAGTCAGATCTATGTTACCCATTAAGAGAGACCCTATTCCAGTGAATATCGGCGTCTATGGCCCATGACTAATAATGGGTGAATGGAAAGAGGTCAGTTCGCCTCTAAATCTCTGCATGTACCTATCTATTGATCGGCTAGAGACATCAAGCTAGTTAGCGTGGTAACGGCTTAATGATCTTGTTCGATATATAGTGATGCTGACGCCTAGGTTATATCTTCTATAGATTAATTGATGAACAAGGATTGTGTTCAACCAGAGACATGCCTAACAAAGGCAAAACTAACCGAAAATGTAGCATGCTTTTGAAAAGCTTTTTCCCTTTATGATGCCTCCTCTTTTCCTGTTTTACCGTGTGTTGTACATCATAGCAGAATCTTTTATACCTTTTCTTTTAACACCCTTATTTCTCCTTTCCTTAGAAATAGTTCATTAATTAGCAAGTCCATTTTTTTTAAATATATGCTTTATTTTGCTTTGGAAATTGGTGGAGACTGCAGTGGAGTGGATTGCTTTATTTAGTGAAGATAAAGTGCGGTAACTAATAATGTACTTCGACATATTTGCTTCGAAGTATTAGGGACATAATTTTTAATTCCAGAAAATTATTCCTGTAGGTAGCCTTTGGTTAATTAAATGAGCCATGTTTCGGCTTCAATTCCTAAATAATAAGATGACCTGTAAGGTGATTGCTTTTTCAATATCTTTTTCCCAGTAATATCCCTTATTCATGGCTGGTGTCCTAACATCTCCTGCCACTGCCCCTTGCGGATCTTTACAGGGCAACATGAAGATGGGTAATATTGAAGGAGCTTCGTTAGTCAAAAATATTTGTTCTGATGAAATGGAACCTTTATTAATTTGTTTGTCATTTGTCTGACTACTAAGAATCTATCTTTGTCATTACATTCGTCTCCCTCGCATGGTCCTCATATTTACACGGTGAAGTTTGCTCCAGTGGTGGTATTTGAGGGAAAGATTTTACAACTCAGGCTCTAGCAAGCCAGGGTTGCCCGATCGTGTAATGGTCTCTCTTATACGCATCTATTTCTCACTTTTTTATTGCCCAAGCGTGCCTAGTTTTCGACTTCCTTTTTCAAAACCTTGGTAAAAATAACATTTCTGAATACAGTTAGCTAGAAATACGCTTTCTTCGATGAAAGTATGGCATTTTGAAATGCCCATTTTCTATAGCAATCACTTTGGTTTCCTAGTTCACAAGTATGGGGGAATCAGGTGTAGTGTTATCGATATCTACTTTCCGTCTTCGACACTTTGAGGGTCACAGGAGTACAGCCTTTGGAAAGCACTTTTCGACCTTTTAGGTGCCCACTGGCATTGTTCGATCTAAACATCGAGCAGTTGAGTGATACGATTTACAATAGAGTTCCGATAATTATCGCGAAACCTGTGCAAACTTTACCATCTGCTATTTGGGTGCTAATTTCCTTATCATAAATAAAATATCATTTAATATCGTTTCCCGACTCGAAAACTTCATTCATTCATTGACCCTTCAACCCTAGGATTGGTAGACTGTAGTTCTAATGCTAGTTCCTCACCTCCTGGTATCTCTTCCTATGCACTTATCTCTTTATTTGGTCGATGAACTTGTTCCTTTCCCTTCTTCTGTGGGATTTTCCCTCTATTTTGCCTTCAATTATGTTCTTTTCAAACCCATTGTGTCTCAGGGTGTGCTCAATCCACCTTGTTCTTCTTTTCTCTATGGTATTCCATTTGGTTCTCTCCTATTTTACTCTTCTGTACGATTCATCATTTCTAATTTTGTCCATCCATTTCATCTTCATCATCCTCCTTTTGCACCAGGATTCGAAGGTTGCTCGTCTGTTATGGTCTAATTTGCTAATGATCCATGCTTCCGATCCGTAGAGTGCTACTGTTCATATTAAGGCTTTCCTATACTGTTTCTTGGTTTGTAGTCCTATCTTCTTTGAGCACAGCAGAACTTCTTTTTTTTGAGCAGCAGAACTTCTTTTCCATGAACACCTTCTTAGCTTGGGCTATTCTCCGCTTGATGTCCGTTGTACTTCTGTCGTTCCACGTGAAAGTGGGCTTGAAAACTATCGGTTGAAATATACATCTGATGGAAAGCCATCACGAAGATGGGGTGAGCTTCTTACGGCTAGACAATGAAATAAAAGAGAGAAAATCTCCAAAATCCGTAAACAATTGGCACCCTTCGTCAACAAACACCAAATTTACTGTGTTGGTATGCTGGAAAAACCACAGCGGAGACCAACCACAGCCTCTCAACCAAGAATACCCCCCCTGTGTTGGTTTACGGGAATGTTACTTCCTCGCCAGGGACCAAACACAGACGCACCCACACACAACCCAAATAGTATCCTTTGCAAGGGCTAATGGGACCCCGCTAAGGATGTTTGGGTTATAACCTGGGATCTTTCACAGTGCTAATGAGACCCCGCTAAGGATGCCCGGTTATTTACGCAAGCACACTCACAAGCACACAAAATCACTCACTCACACACACAAATGGGCCCAACTTCTGGGAGAATCAGCTCAAAAAGAGCGTGGTCAAATCAACACAACAGGACGAGGGTGGGGGTCGAATACGCGTATTTCGGCTACAAAGTAGCCCTCTTCAGCGAACCAAAGGTAACGCGTCACTTCAACGCAGGGTTGAAGTGAGACTCTCAGTGAGAGTCTCACCTCAACTTTGCTACTTTTTAGCCGAAATACGCGTATTCGACCCCCACCCTCGTTCTATTGTGTTGATTTGACCACGCTCTTTTTGAACTGATTCTCCCAGAAGTTGGGCCCATTCGTGTGTGTGAGTGAGTGATTTTGTGTGCTTGTGAGTGTGCTTGCGTAAATAACCGGGCATCCTTAGCGGGGTCCCGTTAGCCCTTGCAAAGGATCCTATTTGGGTTGTGTGTGTGCGTCTGAGTTTGGTCCCTGGCGAGGAAGTAACATTCCCGTAAACCAACACGGGGTAATTTTGGTTGAGAGACTGTGGTTGGTCTCTGCTGTGGTTTTCCCACCATACCAACACAGGAAATTTGGTGTTTGTTGACGAAGGGTGCCAATTGTTTACGGCTTTTGGTGATTTTCTCTCTTTTGTTTCATATACATCTGATATCAGTTACAGTAAAAATTTTCGTAATTTTTAGTAACCCAAAGAAATTGTATGACGGATATATTTTTACGTGCCCTTAAGGTAGTTTGAACGAACTATAATTTAACCTAGAAATCAATGAAGTTGGAAATATACCTCGTTCTTCCGAAAATATCAAAATATCAACCCCTTACCGCACTACTTTCCGAGATATTTGTGAAAAATACCAGCCCATTTGCATGGAAAATGGTACGTGTATGCATTAAAGGGAGACAATTTAAAACATAAGGAATTTCTAACACCTAGATATCGTCATAAAACTCAATGTGTGTAGTTAATACGTTGTCTCAAAATTCTTTCTTTTTTGATAATTAATCAAATCGTCACCGCCGTAGTTTTTACAGGATCACAAGAATCTTTCCGATGTGAAGGATTTTCAAACGTGCCGCGCGAAAAACATGATTTAAGTTAAAGACTTGTAATTATATTTTTATTTAATTACGTAGAATTTCAGTCATATTAAAGTATATTTTTCCTCCATTAATAGTTCAAAATTTTATACATTCTTCCTATAGAAATTAAAATATAATTCGAATATGGTCTCCATTATGATTAGGGTTCTATCTCGCTCAAACGACCTTAATCACTTAGTCGGTGTCTTATGACCAAATGACTTCATAAATATAGAAATTAACTGGCGTGATCTGGTGGAATTTTAACATAATGAAGACTCAAGTTGCAAGGTTCTCGTGGTAAAATAGATTTATTCTAACCTAGGTTCCGATGAACCACATCATCATCATCAATTGATGATGTAGTATACATCGAAACCTAGTTCGGAAATAATAAATTCAGCCAGTGGAAAGCTGTAATTTCTGTCTTTATTGTTGCCTTCATAAATCACTTAGGGTAAACGATTAAACCAAAAAGCGCAATCAATGCGAAAAATGACGGATATATGCTGATGTAGCGTTAAATCTTATGCAGCAAAAAATTGCAGTGGGGCTTTTCCCATTTATTTGTTCGTGTTCCATCTGCTCATTTTCAGCAAAGTCATAATTGCCAATAGCGTGTCTATGGGCTCAGTGAGCCAATTCATGGGTTGCAAACACGAAAAATAGAGAGAGGTCATTGAGGAGCAGTCGAACGGGTTGTGAGAAAGACAGGCAAACCTATTAAAATTGTCTTCGTTGGCACTTTCACAATTTTTCTCCACTGTATGAATGCCGTTACAGTCAACCGTTTTTCATTCTAATGAGCGTTTGTTTTTTTTCAAACTGATAATGATCCCCTGTTTATCCCGGCATTCAAACGACCATTCCCGACGCTCGTATCTTAAAACCGTATAAACAGCGGTGATGAATTGGACGTGAGATCCCATTTGTAGATAACTCCTCGGTCCAGCAGTTAAATGGACTGCAGTGGAGTATGGGGGAGGGGAGGTTAAACGGTTGTAATGGATAAGCGCTACCACTGAAGTGTTGAGGGAAGGTCGAAAAAACTCTACATGTAGAAAATGCGGTAAGGTATTCGGTGCGGTATTTTGTTCTTAGCGACAGTGATATGGAAATTAGCGTTTAGTTGTGGCCCCCACATGTGAGCTAAACTTTAACCCTTTAACCCTGCTGCGAACCTACTTGTACGTTTGTACGTTAGGCTGCTGTGAACGTGCTTTAACGGCCGCGTTCCAGGAGGCGCGTCGTGGTTACTCATCAGCCGTCGAATGTTTTAAAATTTACCAGCCCTGGGAACATTGAAAATTTGTGTTATCCATCAAAAAGATAAATTACAGCTATTTTAAATGTGGCTAACTCGACTCTTCTATGTATTTTCTTACTAGAGGAAGAGTTTCGTGAGGGCTATACCTTTCACTATTCAGCCGTATGATTAACTTAACTCCTGATATATCGTGGGTAACACACATAAAAAAACATATGAATCACAGCATTATGGAAACAAGGTTTATTTTTAGCGTACGATAAGAAAGGTCTCCGGAAGAGAAAGTCAAAGAAAGATGTTAGTTCGCTCTGGTTAGGCCACACCACGAATACGAAGCGAGCATTTTAGACCTTGGTCATAGAGATTTAACCGAAAAAACTGTCTATTGCGTACTCCCCGATTCCGTCTTTCCATCCCCCAGCGCTCTCTTTTCTACCAAATCCCCTCCTTGTTTAACTCCTTGGCCTCGAAATATCCTTCTTGGACCTTTTCTCCTCTGCCACCGTTTTCAAATCCGCCCTGAAACGCCACTTGAATGATTCACCTCTCTACAATCCGAGAGTCCCTTTCTCACGTTTGCCTCATTATTGTTTTTCTTTAATTTTTATTATGTTTTTTGTAAATTTTATTTATCTATTGATCATGTCAGCCGATGTAATAGCCTTTCTGCCCTTTTTTTTGGTGGCGAAATAAATAAATAGATATACTGTCTATGAGATTCTTTCTCAAACCTTTTTTTGAAGGCGCTAATTAGAACCATAGTACTGAACGTCACACTTATACACCCTGCTAAACTTCCACTTTCATTTTCTCTTTTTCTATTTTATTAGATTTGCTTTTTGGTGGAGTTACTACTGATGAGTCCCTGTAGCACTTAGATGAAATTGGCCCATTGTGCCAGCCACCCTATCCGTGTTTACCCGTAGAGTCGGAGTGCTTTGCTAAAGGCGAACAAGTCCCCTTCAGGAATTACCCCTATTTCATTGGGCTCCAAATACAGTGAGCTCTGATACCTCTTCCAAGTCGTAGCTATGGCTGAACATTCGCAGGGGATATATTGGGAGTTGATTCATTTAATTCTGCGCACCACCTGCATGTGGGAAAATTTCTTCAGGAGAGTGAGATGTCTCATCTTTTGATAATGTCCCGTGAGGAGTCCCACAAACGTTCGTTTTTGACTCCTATTCGATAGGAGGAGCCTTCTTGCGTGGCTAGGTCTTGTTCCCATTGTATCAAGTTTGGCCTGCCGTTAGCTTCGATGCAGTGCGCCAGACCCCATGCTCTAATCTCCAGCCTTCATTTTTCGGTCCTATTATCCTCACCTTACTTGACCGGAGACAATTCAACGTGATGGAATAACTAAACAACTGCGTTCGATTAAAAGTAGCAGTCCCCAGGTCCAGAAGGAATACCTGTACATGTGCACAAGGAATTAGCGCCACAAATTGCACCATTCTTAGAAATTATATTTAACAAATCATTATCCGAGGGCAAGGTGCCACAAGAAGGAAAACAGCCAACATCACTACGATATTTAAAAAGGAAATAAAAGTGAGCCAGGAAATTACTGGCCAATATCGCTAACATCACTTTTAGGCAAGATTCTCGAACACATTGTCGTTAGTAATATTATGACATTTCTGGAGAATCGTAACTTCTTACATGGCAGTCAGCACGGCTTCCGTAAAGGCAGGTATAATAGATTTAACCAAAAAAATCAAAATACAAAGGAAAGCTGCGCGCTTCGTTAAAAACTGCTACGAGCGTACATGTATTGTCTCACAACTTTTAGAGGGATTAAGGTAGGAGCCCTTAGAGACTCGGAGGCTACACGGTAGGCTTAGGTTGCTTGATACATTCAGAACTGAAATTTTTCAGAGCGACATAGAGAATATTATCATGATTCCTTACTACATCACCAGGTCTGACATACGCGATAAAATAAGAGATACACTGCCGAAGAGATAGGTACAAGAACTCGTTCTTTCCGCAAACAATAAGCGACCATAATTAAAATTGAGCTCCACTAAATGCACTCCTATTTCATGTCACCATTTCATCTCCAAAAACTTACACCTTTACTCGGCTGGTTACCTAAAACCCCCTGCCACACGCCAATGCGGTGGCTCCCCGGGTGTTATGTAGATGTAGTTGTGACCTAACATCCACTCCCCACGAATTTATGGATTTTCTGGGTATTTAGTATATGGAACGACACTATGACTGATAGAAATTCAAGGAATTTACCTTTATATATTGCGCTATTTAACAAAATATCCATTCATCACAAAATAAGGTTAATAATCAATTTACCTATCTTTTTTTTCCGAATTGTCTAGTTAAATATAAACAACTAAATGATCCCTTGGAAGTTATTAAGTTGAAATGCTACATAAATAAAAAATTATCGTTTAGAGAATGGGGGTTAGTTTTAAATTATCAATCATTATTGAATTCCATAGGTATATTCTTGATCATCGTCATAAAAGGAAAATGTTTGGAGGGTAGCACTCGGGGGGTTACATTTTTTCTATTAAATAATATGATCTGGAAAGTGATAGCGTCGTTTTGTCATGGTTGCAAACGTTCTGAGAGGATTTGCAGCTTTGCCATCTTTATTAATAGGTGATGACAGTGTGAAGTACCCCAGTTGCCATCTTTTGTCAGTTTGTTATTTTCATGCCGTAATTTCCTGTTGTTACGTGCTACTACAGTTTCGAAACTTTTCTCCTGGCCTTATTTTGTCACTCGCAGTAGCCTACTGGAAAAATCAGATTTTAAATTTTGATTAGCTTACCAACTGTTTAGGCAAATATTTCCAAACCTTTCCAGTTATAAATATCATTCTAATGACCAAGTGACATAAATGCATGTTCGTATTCATTATAGAGCTCTGAATGTTTATTGACTTATCTATATCTAAAAGTTAAAGCTGTGATTGTATTTTATGTAACTTGTGTGGTAATTTTTATCGATCTTTCATATTCAAGTAATGAAATTTTTTTGAAAGCAAAATGCTAATTTATTGAAATTAAAGCTTTTATTTTGAAGTCGTTATGTAATCCTCAAAATTCTGAGTTCTCCGTAAATTCTACTCGCGGCTCTAGGGAATTTCAACAGCAAGCCGGGGAAATGGCTGTCTTATAGGCAATTCTATAGGTGAACAATGCGGATTTATGCCTGTTATGGTCATAACCGCAGATCTCTCAAACGTGCCCCATGCCCTGTCGTTACAAACTTTACGACAATCTTCACCACGTTCCTGGCTGGAATGAAAAACGTCACCTTAAATCCTCGCTGGCATGGTTTTCAGTTTCTCGAAAATTGCTTGTCTCTCGTAAATTTGCGGAATGCTTTTCTGAATTTGTGTAATCCACACTTATAGGCCATTTTCGCCTGGTTATTTCCTGACTCATTAAATTGAAACGAGTTGGGAATATTTTTAGCAATCTGACCAAATCATATGAAAGAGAATGATTTGTGACCAAGAATATTACATCCCGTTACGCGCTTAGTGCGCACTAGTTGCATATCTAAGTGCAAATACAAGTGTACTTATGAATTGGAAAATATTTTTAGAGCGCAATAATTGTTTTTATTAAAGCTTAAACGAAGTATTATGCATTTCTGAAAAGAGTTTTTTACGTTGCAGTGCTTCTAGTTCTCAATCAATAATTTGAAAATTATATTTTAGCAATCTAAATATTAGTTTGTTGGTCTTTCCCTACCAAATTACCATTTACTCATCGGCGTCCATTGGCAATGGTTTTTTGTGGTGAAAAGATATTAGTAGCCAATAGCTCAAAATATCGTGGGATATCCTTATATTCCTCAGAGAACAACCTTATATTTTATTATATTATTATTTATATTATATTAATGCTTATTGCAGCGTATAAGACAAGGTATATCATAAACTTCCTCATTCAGAATTAATGCCAACGTCCAAATATGTAGGATAGGAAATGTAATGATCTCATTACCCCAGTGTTTTGCTCATTTTTGATTCATCGGTCGTTCAATCCTTAGATTGGTTGACTGCAGCCCTCCTCCCTTCCCTATCGAATGCTAGTTCCCTTACCTACTGGTATCTATTCCAATGTACTTGCTTCAAAATTTGGTCCATAAACTTAGTCCGAGGTCTTCCTCTGGGCACTTTTCCTTCTATTTTACCTTCAATTATGTTATTCACAAACTCATTGTGTCTCAAGGAGTGTCCAGTCCATCTAGTTCTTCTTTCCTACATGGTGTTCCATATGGCGCTTCCCTCTTCTACTCCTCTGTACACTTCATCACTTATTATTTTTTCTGTTCATTTCATCTGTTTAAATGTAACTAATTAATAATCATATAAATATTGTGACTTTAACGCGCAGGGCAGTATCATGTATCCGAATTAAGTCTGTATCTCAGTGCTTTTGGGATTAGTTATTGTGTTATGAGAGAACTAATTATGTTTGACTACATCAGAGAAGTATCTCAGCTTTTTGCCTTCATTTAGCCTAAAATGGGTATACAAAGCGAGACTACATTTTGCATGATGATATTGCCTTGAGAAACTGCTATCCAATAAGTTTCTCTTTTCAATACCTTTACCCATCACCCATATGTACAAAAGGTAATTCTAGGACCTGTGCCTTTTGAGTATATATAGATCCTGGTTCTGGGAAATGATTTGACTTAGCTTAAATCTCCATTATATTGTCCATGGAAGGGGGAGAACGGTAGTGAGAGATCTATGATGTTACGTTGCGAGACCAGTACGATCTAATAATTAGTGTAACAAGCCGATGATACTACTAGTTTGGGTTAAAAATGGTTTGCGAGATCTGTGGTCTATGTTTTTACATTATGAGACATCCACGACATAATAATCAGAACTACACCGTTAATGATTGGACTAGGTTGAGAGACTCTTCAGATAAAGCTCATCATTGGTAGTTCATTGCTAAGATTGGTTTTCTGTAGCCCTCCACTCAGGGCTTCCACTGACTTAATTTTCTCACTTTTACTCACTTATTTGAAAACCGTGTCACTTTTCTCACTATTTTGAAAAAATGCTCACTTTTTTCACTATTTTCTAATTATATTATTAACTGTTACCCTGTCAGAAAGGCAAAGATGTTGAAAATCTCCTTGCATCCTAATATTCTCAGGCTGTTGCTAACGCCTTTAAGGCTAAAATAATCCCTGCAGAGATAGCCTTTGTCCTGTAAAGTGCTAAAGTATTTAAAAGATTTTCCAAACTTTTCCAACATGATCAGCCTTTGATCCATGTTTTCTATGAAGAGGTTGAGAGTCTATATCTCCTAATGCTAAGTGGTTCTAAAGCCAGAGCTGCTTGCAAGCGAGGAAGAATGTATGAAAGAAGCCTTCTTTCTCTGTAGCAACAATATTATGGAAATTAGAAAAATTGACATTGGTAAGGATGCCGATTGGCTTCTTGTCGAACATGAATGCACGCATCTCCAGAGTTTGAAGTTTCATCAAGAAGCTTTAAAACATTATCAGGCGGGTGCAAGCCGCCTTCTCCAGAAATCAGTCCCGGCAAAGGCGAAGGTTGAATCAGGCGAAGTGAAGAGAGGCTCGTCATCTGAAATGTTTGAAGCCTCAAAACATCAAGGAAAGCTCATCCCAGAACATTTTATCCATTTAAAAGCTGCTGCAGACGCCAAAGGAAGTGGACAAAGATGACGTTGGAGATGAGTGGAGATTGTTGAGGGTGGAAATCCTTCCGCCGTATGAACCTGGAACTAGAATTGTCAACTATTGGACCTTCATATTTTCCAAGGCATAAGTTTCCAGTGATCCCAAGTATCCGCTTGTAAGCAAAGTGGTGAAAGCTGCCCTCTGTTTGGCCCATGGCAGTTCTGATGTCGAGCGAGGATTTTCTCTTTCCAGAAATCGGCTCCCTGCCGACAGGTCACCTATGCTGGAGAGTACTCTTAATGCCAGGCTCAACATCAGGGATGGCCTTCGAGACTACAATGTCATCCCTGAACATTTGCCCATGACGTCACAGCTGCTCAGGCACGCAGCAAGTAATAACAGTACCTGGATGCTCTGCGGGAACTAAAAGAAAACTAGCTGAAGAGATCGCAAGAAGAGAACAACGATCGCCTGGAGAGGGAGAGGCAAGAGGCCGCCCAGTTAAAGTAACGACAGTCTTTGGGCAAGCTGCAGGATGACCTGCATGCGAAAAGTAAGGAGATTGAGCAGCGCAAGGCTTCTGATCAACTAGTCAACGAGGCAAAATAGAAGCTGAAGGAGGCTATTGCCAAATAAGATATGACTAAAGTCAAGATCAAGTTTCGGAATATTGGAGCGGGCACAAACACTGTGGTCACGGGCAGATGAATTGGTGAAGAAAAAGGAGCCTTTGCTAAAGAAAGTAGAAAAGAGGACATTGTCTCTACTAGAGCAGCTTTTTAAGAATCACAATAAACGGCGGGATGATGACCCTGAGGCGCAGGCGGACTCTGCCGATACTAATATTATTATTGTTTATAATAATTGATTTTTACATTTGATCTCCCAAAGTACGGTACATTATGTACCTCATTCTTATCTATTTTCTACCGTTCATCTCTAGTCGAGATTTATTTTTTATTTCTTTATCTTCTTTATGCTTTCTAGAGTCTGAAATACATGTTTTCATTGTCCAATTCGTTGTAATGTAATTTTTATCCCTGTTGCTACTACTTTAAAAACGAATTCCAGCTTAAAATGTTGCAAAATTTAGGGTGTAAGTCATTGCCAGTAGTCTATTATGGGAGTTTATGTTTGGAACACAACGTTAGTGTAAACTAACAAATCTTTAAATTGAAGACGTTTCGTCTTCGCGGACTCGAACAGCAGATGATGTGCAGAAGATACATTTCTCCTCCCAACCTGTTTACAGTATATGGTAAACCTTCATATGGGTAGGAGTGGAGGTTAGAAGGAATTACTTGCGCACCACTGCTTCACTTGGATACTCAACGCACGGCGCATGCGCAGACCACCCGCATAACTCCCCAACGTGTCAGTTTCAAAGCGGGCGCGCGCGTAGTAGGACATTATGTTCGTCCAATTTTTGTGTGTTTGCCGAAATAACCCGCCAGTTTTATGTTTGTTATTGAAAGATAAGGGTGTATTCTATTGTAAAATAGATTTTTCAACCAAAAATGAGTTGTCAAACATCGCTTTTTTTAAGCACCAAAAGTAGCAACTTTTTCATCTTTCCGTTTTTGTTGCACCATTGTGCCGTTGTTGCGTGCCACAAATTAAAATTTTTGCTCTTTAAGTACTTTCCTGTGTTCTTGCTGTTCGAAAAAATTAACTTTGGCTATAATTCATCATTAATTTAGGAGATATTAGGCCCTAAACATGGATCAAAATTTAAAAAATATTGGAAAAATTAAAGTCATCTAGGAGCTCAGCGTATAGGTCTAGGAAGGCAAAAGTTAATATAAAACACAGATATATTTCTTTTAATTACAAAAATATGATTATATTTAAAATATGACAGCTAGATCGTCATTTATTGAGAGTTCGGGGCTACGGCGCTCCAATTTGCGCTAATCTGTGATATTTAGTGTCTTAACATCATAAGATTAACGTTTATTATTACAGAAAGCTAATATTTGGAAAATCGTCATACCTCATCGTATTCTTGCTATGTGCCAAAAATCGTGAAAATCGGAGATGGTTGACCCACGAGTGAATTGCCATTTGTTTGAGTTTGCGTGGAATCGCCCCATACTGTCTTGGTTTATAGTCCGATCTTCTTTGAGCACAGCAATTGTATTTTTCCCATAAACGCCTTCTTAGCTTGTGCTATTCTCCGCTTGATGTCCGTTGTTCTTCTTCCATCCCACGTGATGGTACTTCCGAGATAGGTGAAGGAAACCACTTGCTCTAATTTCTCTCCTCTCAGTGTGACTTCTACATTCACCATCTCTCTTCCGCATACCAGGATTTTAGTCTTCGTCTTATTTATTTTTATGTTTTAGTCTTTGAGAACTTGATCCATTACGTTTAGTGACCTTTGAAGATCAAGCAAATCAAAATCATTGGCACAAAAATCTTTTCAATCTAAGCGCCATTAATGACATAGCGTGACCCCTAGACTTCATACCTTCAATTCGCTTTTATCCTTACACCTTCCTTTTACAGAGTTAATGTGCAAACATCTATATCTACATCTACGTCTATGTCATATTCTGCAAGCCACCCTTTGGGTAAAGGGTGTGTGGCAGGGGGTGCTTCCACACCGGGCATGCCTGAATGATACGGTAGAACACCGAAATTACATTGAAACAGCGTACCACACATGCAACGCGCCAATCAAAAATCTACTATCCAAGAAACATTCTATCGTCAATCGTTTCAACATGCAAGGGATTCAAAGACTACTAATGCATATTCAAATTATCATGCATAAATAAGGACATCATGCATAAATTAGAACGTAGAGAATATAAAAAGAAAGATCTACAGACTAGCTAATATCACTAATCGCACTATTCATGACGACGATCACAGCTGTTATGGTCCAGAATGGTACGCGGAAAAAATGATATTTTATACCTATCTGTTCCTCAATCTATCTCTTTAATTTTATTGCCGCGATCTAATCTGTCGTAGTACGAGGGGCATAATAGTATGTTTTTTACGTCGTCAGAGAAACGATTTTCCTGAAATTTAGTTAGGAGGTTCAGCCTATAATTTAATCTACGCTGTGACTGCAATTCCCATCCCAATTCTTCTAACAATCCAGACACATTAGCAAACTTATCGTAGCATCGTTTCACCAACCTAGCTCCTCTTCGCTGCACGCGATCTAATTCTGATATCAACCCTGCTTCGTATGGATCCCATACACTAACAACATAATCCAGTTGAGGCCTAAAGATTGAAAAATAACAACGTTCTTTCACTTTCTCATCACATTTTCCGAGTATTCTCTTGATAAAGCCTAGCTCCATGCATGCTTGACCGCATATTTCCCGAATATGTTTTCCCCAAGATATGTCGTGAGTAATTGTGACGCCTAAGTACTTAACAGACTCGGCGTGAATAATTTCCCTATTATTAATTCTATAAGCCCTACTTGGCCTATTTTTCTTTTTCCAAAAGCTGACTGCTACGCACTTTTTTATGTTTAGTTCCATCTGCCACTTTTCGCACCAAGCATGAAACATCCCTTGCCACGCGCCGCTGAGGTGGCTTAAAGAGTAGCACGTAGATGTACATCAGGTCGGAGTCTGATTTATCTGTTCGAAAGCGATAGTAAATACATTTTCTTGGGAGTCAATGTTCCCACTTCGATTTCATTCCCCTGCTACAGTTGAGCGCTTTCACGGCTTAATCACCTTCGTGCACACTCACCTCGTGCCCTCGTAACCCTTTTGCCTTTAGCCCAGTCACTCCCACGTGGTGCCCTCCTTAAGTCCGGAAGGCGCGCTCGCGAGAGACGAGGAAGCAGCGGGAGTTTGGCATTTCAGCGACTCCACGCAATTAGCTCCCTCCTTCCCCTTCTTCGCCCTCTCTTTGTTTTCTCTCCCTCTCCTCCCTTCCATTTGCGACCTTAATTGTACTTCCAAACCATTCGAGGAGAGATTCGCTCGGATCTTTCGCCCCTTCAGTTCCACTTTGATTCCTTTGCCTTCTTCCCCCACCTCCGCGTCTTAACTGCTTCAATACCTCGCTCCAAACGATGGTCAATGGCTCTATGCATCATCTCCCTCCCACCCGTGGCCTATTTAATACCCTCCGATAAAAATCTTCGCTATGTTGTTTTCCTTCACGAAATAAGTTTGGATCACGCTACTATTCGTATTTTTTTAAAAACCTGACTGGAAAGCCTGGAAAACAGCCAACGTCACTCCGATATTCTAAAAAGGAAATGAAAGTGACCCAGGAAATTACCGGCCAATATCTCTAACATCCTTTTTAGGCAAGATTCTCGAACACATTGTCGTTAGTAATATTATGACATTTCTGGAAAATCGTAACTTCTTACATGGCCGTAAAGGCAGGTCCAGCGTAACGCAGCTTGCGCTTTTCCTTCATGATATATTTCCTTTTCCTTCATGATGATTTCTTAAAATCAGGTGAATCGAGTAAGAAAGTTGACGCGATATTCCTCGATTTCAAGAAGGCATTCGACAAGGTTCCTCGCAAAAAAACTCATATATGAATTGCAAACATGCGGAGTTAATAGACAAGTAGTGAATTGGATAAGTAACTTTCTCAGTGATCGAAAATAAAAAGTAGCTATTGATGGTTTTAGCTCTGCTATTGTCGAAGTTACATCCGGTGCTCCTCAGGGAAGTGTGATTGGCCGTCTTTTATTCATTATCTATATTAATGACGTACGTTGTAAAGTTAGCAGTAAATAAAGATTATTTGCAGGCGATACAGTTATCTACCGTGAAATGAACGAAGACGCGGACTTTGAAGCTCTGTCATCGGACCTTAACAACGTTCATTCGTGGTGCCAGGGGTGGGGGTGAAAATTAAATATCAGCAAATGCACCACAGTCCACTTCATGCGAAAGTGATCACAAAAATGCCATACCTATACTGTGGGTGGAGTAAGCATAAAACCTTCAGATACAGTAAAATATTTTGGAATTACATGAACGTCTGATATATCGTGGGGATTACGCATGCAAAACATATGTGGCGCAGCATTAAAAAAACTAGGTTTAGTTAAACGTATAATAGGAAGGTCCTCGGATGAAAAAGTCAAAGAGAGACGCGACTTCACTCTGGTTAGGCCACACCTCGAATAAGCCGCGAGCATTTGGGACCCTGGTCGAATAGATTTAACCAAAAAAATCAAAATACAAAGGAAAGCTGCGCGCTTCGTTAAAAACTGCTACGAGCGTACATATATTGTCTCACAACTTTTAGAGGGATTAAGGTAGGAGCCCCTAGAGACTTGGAGGCTACACGCTAGGCTTAGGTTGCTTGATAAATTCAGAACTGAAATTTTTTAGAGCGACATAGAGAATATTATCATGATTCCTCACTACATCTCCAGGTCTGACATACGCGATAAAATAAGAGATACACTGCCGAAGAGATAGGTACAAGAACTCGTTCTTTCCGCGAACAATAAGCGACCATAATTAAAATTGAGCTCCACTAAATACACTCCTATTTCATGTCACCATTTCATTTCCAAAAACTTACACCTTTACTCGGCTGGTTACCTAAAACCCCCTGCCACACGCCAATGCGGTGGCTCGCCAGGTGTTATGTAGATGTAGATGTGACCTAACATCCACTCCCCACGAATTTATGGATTTTCTGGGTATTAAGTATATGGAACGACACTATGACTGATAGAAATTCAAGGAATTTACCTTTATTTATTGCGCTATTTAACAAAATATCCATTCATCACAAAAATAAGGTTAATAATCAATTTACCTATCTTTTTTTTCCGAATTGTCTAGTTAAATATAAAAAACTAAATGATCCCTTGGAAGTTATTAAGTTGAAATGCTACATAAATAAAAAATTATCGTTTAGAGAATGGGGGTTAGTTTTATGATTGTTTTAAATAATATTTCAAGGGGTTGTAGACTAACCAATTTCAGCTCATAAAAAGTTAAAACCATGTTCAGATTATAACTCTGAATTTCAGCCAGATAATTAGAGTTTTGGTTATTTGAGACATTTTTCTGAAAAGGGCTGTATTTTGCTAAAAAAACTTATTGATAACTCCAAAGTGAAGCAGGCGACATGTGAGGAAAATGCAAAAAAATTGATTGAGTGCGTGAGTTTCTAACTGACCACCAATTAAAAGTGTACGACCGATTGTGTAACGGACGGTATATTCTAGTATGGCTTGAGGGATATCCGGCGTCCTGCGAGGAACAATTACTTGACCCCTCTTGTTCTTCATTTATGCAAACTTCATTTACTTTAGAAACAAAAAGCAATATTATTTAAGATTTGTTTAGGAAAAGTAAATTGCCTGCAGACGTTGACGTCATCTACCGAGGAATTACTCCAATAGCTAACTCGGAGCTGCCTTCAGTGGACTAAAGTGAGGGCCGTCTTGAATATAGGCATCCGACTCCGTTGAAGGGGTGATTATGAACGGCTCGGGTGAAGGTAAATTCCTGGGAATCCCCTTTAATTTAGACCCCGCTTGGAGAAAACATATCGGAAAAATTTGCGATGCAGGGTGAAAAAAAATAAATAGAATTCATTGAGCGAATAGTTGGAAGGTTCTCCGATGGAAAAGTAAAAGAGAGATGCTGAATTGGTCTGATTAGAGCAAATCTCGAATATGCCGATGGAATTCGGGAGTGTGAATGGAAAGATTTAATTCGCGAAGTAATTAAGACAAAAAAGAAAGCCGCGTGCTTCGTTAAAAATTGCTCCAAGCGTACTCAAATTTTCATACAGCTGACTGCCGGATTTGGTCGGGAACCGTAAAAGAATAAAGGGCTGCAACTAAGGCCAGATTACTTGTAAAAGATATTTTTTAACCCAGCGTTTAAATACTAGAACTGATGGTCACAACAAAATAAGAGGTATCATTCCAGACTGATTGGAATAATATTCCTTCAGAGTTAATTTCAGCGATTATTAAGAATACATCGTGATACTATCTCTAGATACATCTCTAACAAACGATTCAGCTCCAACCTCAAAACCCTCCTTTTCCCTATCCTTCTTCCATGGCCGTAGTCCTTACACCTCGTGCAAAACGCCTCTGCAATGGCTTTCAGTGTGGCCTTTTGGTGTAAAATATTTCCAGGTGAAGGCAGATACTTTAATACATTGTGAATGATTGACTTATAAATCGTGCTTATGAAAGTTGCACTTCAGTTTTTATGTAATTCAAACTATGTCATAGGGTTTGACGCAAAATATGCACAACCTTCTGTTTGTTGTACCATGAATTTGGTGAACATATATATTCGATACCAGGAAAGAGAATACGCAGACAATATATTTGTACCTTCATGTTAATTCACAGGTATTAATTGACCTCGTTGACGGGCCGGTTGACGGACGTTGTATTTCATGGTAGAAGGCGTTTGCTCCCGCCAGTCCACCCATCTGCGAATCCCCGTTCGTCCTGTCCCATTCAACATTCGCCTTGTCGCACTCCTATTCCAAACAGTTACTCCCCCTGAGCCCCGCCTTCCTACCCTTTATGAATCCCTATCCACCCGCACGACCCGTATTCCGCCCCTATACGCCTCGCCCCGCGAATAAATGGAGCTATTTGAACACCCTGTAGGGGTGGGAAGGGGTTGCCGTCATTACCCGCCCGAGTCACCCGCCCACGAGTCCCCCCCCTTTCATTTACCTTCCCCACCCCATGCCTGCAAGTCATTCCCCGGCCCAATCATACCCGCTCAACCCCCGCTATCTCCCTTCCGCTTGCCCCAGGACCCAGTGACGGATTTAGCGATGGGTGGGGTGAGCAGCCGCCAGGGGAACTAAGATCCCGGAGGGGCGCAGAGAATCTGGAGCCCAAGTTTATTATTTTTATTAAATAATCTATTGGTTTGGTTAGGTCTAAATGGAAGTCATTGAAAATTCTCTGGGATCAACAAATGCAGGCTCCTCATCATTGGTTGTTCAATCCTAAGATTGGTTGACGGCAGCCCTCCATCCTTCCATATCTAATGCCTAGTTCCCTTATCTCATGATATCTCTTCCTATGTACTTTCCTCTTTATTTGGTCCATGAAGTTATTCTTGGGCCTTCCTTTGGGGACTTCACCTCTATTTTGTCTTCAATTATGATCTTCACATAACCAACGTGTGCCTCAGGGTGTGTCAATCCATCTCGTTCTTCTTTTCTGTATGGTGTTCCATAATGTCCTTTACTCCTCCGTAAACTTCATCATTTCTTATTTTGTCCATCCATTTTATCATCAGAATTTTTCTCTAGCTCCAGGTTTCGAAAGCTTCTAGTCTTTTGTGGTCTGCTCATCCAATTGTCCATGCTCCTGTCCATCCATAGAGTGACATGCTCCACACGAATATTTTCACATAATGTTTCCTGGTTTGTAGCCCTATCTTCTTTGAGCACAGCATTTTCCCTTTTCCCATTAACACCTTCTTAGCCTGGGCTATTCTCCGCTTGATGTCCGTTGTACTTCTTCCGTCCCACGTGATGGTACTTCCGAGATAGGTGAAGGAATCCACTTGCTTTAATATTTCTTTCCTCTCAGTGTGACTTCTACATTCAGCATCTCTCTTCCGCATACTAGGATTTTGGTCCTCGTCTTATTTCCTTTCATGTTGGCTCCTATTCTTCTGTAATATATCCTTCTTTATCTCCGCCATCATCATACTCTTCTTTATCCCGTCCATAAAGCCTATTTTTTTCTCCCACGTTCCCGTAAGCCTTAAATTACTCCTTAAGTAACTCTCATTCTATGTTCCTTCCACCAGTTTTGTTTCGTCATAATGTCATAGAGAAACTTCTTTTTTTTACAAGCCATACCAAGTACTTCCTCATATGTCTCTTTTTCCGCCTATCGCAACTTTCTATTCGCCTCCAAAACGAATAAAATATTATTCTGATTATAATTTTTGTCATTTATTTGAATAAATGTTTGGTTTTTTCCAGTTCTGCTTTGCGGATTTTACTAGCAGAGTTGCAATATTTGTATGTAAATTTATACTTGTGGCCATTCATTCACATAGACCTCTCAAATTTGTAACTGTTTAAGTCTTTTTTTCAGGAGGAAGAAAAAAATAATAAAAATATATGATTCACTAACACGACGCTGGTGTTATAGCTGACTCCAAGTAAAATCAAAGTTTGTTTAGACAGGGATTCAAAATGCAAATCATCCGAAACCACGACGGATGCTCAGACCTTAACTGTCCAACAAAGACTTCTTAGGCCGTGTTCCAATCCGATATTATGCACACTTCGTACCCTTATGTGCTCTTTTCGATTGTCATTTTCCGGATGTGACGTCGTATAGTGCGGTTCCAATCCGTTACAGCACATCATGGCTAGGGCGCTAGTGCACATAGAAGGTAAGTGTATGACGATGCGCCCTTTTGCGACCTAAGAATTTCCCATTTGTGAATAATGCGAATTTCCAATGCGATGTCTTGCGATAAATTACAACTCTGAGTGACTAATGGATGTTCTTCTGATATAATAGGGACAGACGAAAGGATAATACAATTCATCGGCCTGCGGAAGAAATACACAGACCAACTTATGAGTCGAGGAGGTTCTGATATAGTTCCGACATTGGACACTGGGAGACATTGGCGCTGGCTACCTTAAGAGCAGAAAAGTGCGTGAAGCAAAGGATAGGGCATAAGGGCGTAAGTGCATAGGATGCCCCCTACGGATTGGAACACGGCCTTAGAAATACTGGTGTTGGCTCTGCTTGAAAGAAATAGTGAGTGTCCGAAATAGAACTCCCTCGTATTTAAAATACGTTTATTCAATTAAACTTAAGCAAATTACAATTATACAGTTCATGAAAGGAATAAAAGGAAATACGGGTGACACTCTTCGTATGTTTCACGAGATGAAGGCCGCATAATGTCTCTTCCATCGTAGAACGGCTACGAAGGTGTCAAGTAAGGATTTCACTCCGTCTACTTAGGGATTAAGGTAACTTTAGAGTAAGTTAACTGTGCGTTTGCCAAGTTCGAAAACGGCCTAGGCCTAGCGAGTAGCCTTCTTGTATACGGAGAGTATTCTCATAAATCAGCATCATTACAATATCCATTTCCCAATGTTTGATCCCTTTAAACCCTCTCGGTGCAATATCCAATTTCAATCACTTCAAATTCCGTCGTTGTGATACCAAGTGACCCGGGTTCGAGTACCGGTCTAAGCGAATGGTACACTCTTCGTGGAATTCCGAAAATTAATGCGCGTAACTTTTGTGCGATATGACATTATATTTTTTTTCGCGTGATAGAACAAAAGATGAAAAAATGAAACTTGTCTTATTTCCATATTTGAAAATGAACACTTGTACAATTTTTACCCTTTTATTTTCGTCAACAACGAGGGTTTCAGCAGGGCAGCAGATGATGATGGCATAATGTGCGGAAACCATGGTCGGTGACGAAATGAAAGTATGGAAGTTGTACATGTGTTTATTGTCAAATATGGAAATCCATAAGTTAACCTAAGTTTGTGCCAATACGCCCTCTTTTAGTCTTATTTTGATTATTACGATTGCATATCTTGAAATTTCGCTTTTAATCTTTTATCTATAAAAATGAAAAGTGTGATTGCGCGGTCAGTTATAACTACCAAACCACTGCACGGAATGACGTAAAAATCTGTAACATGATTCATTATGTCACTCGGAAGGTTTATGGATACTTTTTGTTTACGTTATATCTCCAGTGCGACCCCAGATGAGTAAAATCGTTTCCATGATAAATTCATGTTAAGTTCATTTTTATGGCATGCAAACCTTTTTTCTTTTGCATATTTATCCGTGTATCCATTGATGGCACCTCTTCCTCTTACCTACCTGTTGTGTCTGGTGTACCACAGGGTAGCGTCCTTGGCCCTCTTCTGTTTTCACTCTATGTAGATGACATCACAGAGGGCATAATACCTCTCGGCTGCAATACTCTGCTGTACGCGGACGATTGCAAAATTTTCAAGCAGGTTGATCGCCCCTCCGACTCACATTTCCTTCAATCCGCCATCAACTTTGTTTCCGAATGGTGCTCAACTTGGCAGCTGTAAATCAACCCCTCAAAATCAGCTCTTATGACCTTTTCATTAAAAAGCAAACCCCATTCACATTCTTACACTCTCTTAACCCTTCAGCTGCGGCATCTAGGTCGCAAGTCTTCCACTGTGTGCTGGAAATATTCGAAGGAGGCCAGTCCCTCTTTTCCGCTGCGAGGGGCAGAGCAGGTAGAAGACCCTTGCAATCCCCTCCCGACCCTTTTCCCGAGGTTCCGCGGAAAGGGCCCCTCCCAATAAGGGACGGATTAGTGGAACATCAGATAATTTGGCCAAATTTTTTAATCGGCAAAAATCTACAGAAGAATTATATGAAGTTTGTTCGTAATTTACTGTTTAATTTGATATCAAACACCAAGGAAAGCCGTTGATTTTTACCCGCATTGAGCTCTGGTAAGGCTACCAGATCGCATTTAGAGGATGATATAAAGAAAGGTTGGTAGCTCATGGTAATGGAATGCGACCGCTAACGAGCGAGGAAGGGACTCGTCCGGGTAGGAAATGAGGATTGCCAATTGTCCCCATCAAGGTAGAAAGAGTTTGGGCCAAAAAAATATCAAAGGGGTACGGGGGAGCAGGTAAGAAGAAAGGTTCGAACGTACAAGTACGTTTTTCCCGCAGTTGCCCATACACACGTACAAGTCCGTTCCCCGCAGCTAAAGGGTTAAATAATCCTATCCTCCCTGTGACCTCCCACTGCGACTTAGGAGTCATTCTTGATTCGAAACTCAACTTTAATGGCCACATAAGAATGATTGTGCGGAAGGCGATGGCTATAGTTGGCATGCTTTACCGCCTCACTGACGTTCAGGACCCTACGGCTCTGAAAACTGTCTTTTTCGGTTGTATTCTCCCCATTTTAGAATACTGTGCACCAATTTGGTCTACCGCCTGCCCCACTACCTTGGATTTGCTCAACTGTCCAGTCGACTTCTTTCTTGCCATAGTTCGCCATCGAGTCCCCATCTTCAGAAGCTCTTCCCGAGACCTCATCCTTTCCTCCCTTGGCATTTCTCATTTAACTCACCGCCGTGTCCTATCAGATATGATGTTCCTACAAAGAATCTTCAGTGGCTCTCTTCGGACCAATGAAATACTCCCTCTCTTTAGTATTCATGTTCCTCCCCGTCCATTACGCAGTAACTGTCAACTGCATACTCCCCTATTCCGTCTTTCCATCTCCCAGCGCTCTCTCTTCTTCCGAATCCCCTCCTTGTTTAACTCCTTGGCCTCGAAATATCCTTCCTTGGACCTTTTCTCCTCTGCCACCATTTTCAAATCCTCCCTGAAACGCCACTTAAATGATCCATCCCTCTCCAGTCCTTAAGTCCCCTTCTTACGCTTGCCTCTTCATTGTTTTACTTAATGAATATTTGTTTTTGTTTGAAATTTTTATTTATTTATTGATTAAATCAGCCAATTTAATAGCCTTTGTGCCGTTTTTGGTGGTGAATTAAATAAATATTTCAATTAGAAACAATGGATGTACAAAGTCGCGATGAAGACCATTGGAAAGAAAAAAGATATTATCCTTGCAATCGGTTTTAGTTTTTTCACTTATTTTCTTAAAAATGTAAAAAATGTGAATATGAAAAAAAACATAAAATTGCTGAACATTGCGTTTTTGGTACGCTGTTTAGTTGACGGCCGATAGCATTGTTGAAGCCGAACCTCAGATGGATATATGGTGAATATAGGCCCAAAACATATCAATTGAAATAGATGAATCCATAGAACCTATAAGAAATACATTTTGCGCGATATATATCGATATATTTCGATTGCTATCGATAGTATAAAATAAGTTCATTGTTTTTCATCCCCGTTGAAATTCAACGGGTACCTACCGCTAGTCATAAATAAAAGACAAAAACATGGAGACATTATGTTACTGCATTACTACAGAGCTAACAAATAGCATTTGTAACCTTATTTAATCAGTAAATTTATTAAATTAATTTAAAAAAAACAGCCATTTTTAACTTTGTCACCACGGGCCTCCAAGCACCGAAATACGACACTGAGATCCATACCCCGTTCTTTCACGCCAAGACCCCCCCTTCCCCCCGCGCCTACTCCCCCGGCATTATTCTTGTTTCTTGCTCCTGTTCCTCTTTCCTCTCCCGTGTCAACTTATTCTCGGATATCTCTCGTCTCTCGATCTTCCTCACGAGTTCGTCTCGCCTGGAATCCCCTTGCGTCGACTTCAACCGCCTCTTGTCTCTGGATTTAATGCCGTGGCTAAGACAGCGCTTCTGCTTAATTGGAGTTTCCTTTTCAAAAGAATATAAAAAAAAGATCGAACGGGAGGGGAAATGCCAAATTTTTAAAAGTTCTATTAGCTTCGCTCTATTATGAGAACGTCTTCCCTTCGTCTCCTTAAATGTCATTATTTATGAGCGGGAGCGATATTATCGATACGCTTATCTTTTTTTTTATAATTTCAACAAGGGCCTGTCGTCGTATTGAATTCTATTAGTGGTCGTTATCGTAGACAAATTTTTTTCATAAAAATACTTTATTCGGGAGAAGGACTTCTACCTCATTAAAGCTGGTTTCAACTTTTGTTTCCTTTCGAGGGACATCTCATTTAGTCGTGGATTTTATTTGAAAACGTATTCACCTTTTGTTACCTGTGACAGAGACCTTGCATAATTGACTCATTTGCTTCGTTCCGTTTGTAGTGTATATCACGGGAATTAGCGGACGACCTTGGGTTACAGTCATATATGTAACCTAAGATCATTTTAATTATTTATCATACGAAATAATACCTAGAATCTTCGCACCGTTTCAACTAAAAAAGAATTGCCTTCATTATAGGTCATATCGAATAAAAGTTTTCCATTTCTTCTTCCGAAAGAAAGAATACCTCCACCTGAACATTTAATTAGTACGTTTTTCTGGTACGCTGGAAGGAAGGTTTTCCTTAGTAATAATTAGTTTGAAATGAGACAAAGCCTGGGACTTACCTTTAGCGTGAATTTAATCGGAGATGATATTTAAACTTTTCATATTGAAGACTTTTTCTAAGATGCTTTTTGAACTCGCTTGATCTTGTACCTAATTAATAGAAAACACTATGGGTTCGAATGAAATTTTCGCTCCCATTAAATAACACATAGTGAGTAATGCAGCTGAAATTTAACCGGCTCCTGCTGTTTAATCCAGATATTTGGTTTGAATGAATAACTTTATGATTTTCTTGCGATCCATCCATGATAAACTCACTTGAGAAAGCGATAGATGATCCGGATCTTTTCAATGTGTCTTTGATATGTTCTTTCCATAATTGAATAATTACAATACACGCTAACTGATTCCATGACCTCATTAAGTTCCATGGCATATAAGCAATTGTAGTCCCTGAATTTGGTGTGGACCCTGATCTGACTCTTTAGTGGTGCACTTTCCATCTAAATCTGCTTATTACCTTACCTTACAAGCCAAAACAAGGGTGTTTTGCCGTGGGTGATTTATCACCAGTATGAACTACTGTGAATAAATTTACTTTAACGCACAAGCACCACATCAGTATGCTACAAATGCTACAGAAACTACTAAAATTATCTATAATGTAACTTTGAAAACGTGACACAGGAGTCATGCAGGGAACATGAAAATCATGAGGCTAGCACCACTCAGTAGATTTTGAAACATGCTTTAGGGTGATGCTTGTAGTAATTCTTGTGTGCTTCGTTCCGTTTGTCGTGTATATCCTGGGAATTAGCGGGAATTATTTGTTGTATTATAATTGTTTTCTCTAAGAGATGAAGTCTGATGTAATTCGTTCTTCAGACTGTGACATTATTTGGACTGTCGCTTTTGTTGAATGTGCATGCGTCTACTATGGGTTTTATAAAGTCAGTATGATGTGCACGATTGCTTATTTCCAGCTGTATACTAAATGATACCGTCATATTTTGATGTAAAATAGATTTCGACGTTCTTAATGGAATTTAATTGAAGTAATGATATAATAATTTCCTGCGCCTTCCTATTCGTATTTTCTTTCCTGATAAAGCTTTAGGGCTGGCTTATGCATCAGACGTTAGTAGTTATAAGTGATAGTGCTTTCACTTCTCTCCGTGAGAAATCTTCCTGGATACACGCACATCTTCACTATACATACAGGGATGTTAGCATAATCATTTCTGGTGATAGTCGAACGACCATCTATTGCATGATGGCGGTGAGTAAGTCAATGCAGTTCTGCTTGCTTACCAATTAATCATATTTGAATTAATGCTTGGATTCAATACAATTTGGTGTTCTCATCTTGGTGGCAGGCTTAAAACCCAGTTCGCAAAAACTAGCGGGAAAGTCACTTCAACTTAAGATGGCTGGGTGGTTTAAGCGATACGAATCAAAATAATATGGATTATCACATAAATCAAGTATTTTTTTAACTAGTAATTCCCCTTTTAATTGTCGAGGGAAACATATTCATAGTAACTACATTTCCTCTTTGTTAGATGTTCATTTAGAATGGAATGGAGTTTATATGAAAATACGGACTTGAAAATTTAGACTTAGATAGGGGACTTATGGTATTGATTGATGGATTTGGGAATAATTATTATGGTTGGCCAGCGTTTCGGTTAAGTAATCGGTTTGTTGCTACGATTTTTGAAATTTCGGCACTTTTACTGAACTCCGTGAACTAAATTTTGTCCACCGTAAAGCTAATGCTTATTTTTTCAGTGGAAAGATTTAGACACTCGAAAATAATACTGTCGCTTAAGAATTAAATTATAAGCTAAATGTGACAGGTAAAGTAAAAGTAGTATTGACCACTGGCGTACGAAGACCAAGGGTGAGTTACAATCCAGTTATCAGGGAAGGTTCACGGATCTTTTCCTAATGATATCAAGCTGTCATTTCTTCGTAAGACGTTTCAAGATGCATCGACCAGGCCGTAGGAAAAGTAGGTCGGTTGAAGTGGTGTGCCCTTCTATGGACTGCTCATATATTTTGGAAGGTGTGTTCTCAACGCGACTTAAGGATACCAGAAATACTTTGACAAGTACCCATGATGCTGGGGATACGAAGGTTGAATGTTTTCTGTTATTTTTAAAGTTAATCAGATGTTTAGCTGCTCGTGATAAAGCCGCAAGAATAGTCGTCCATCATGAAATGACCCCAGCAGATACCGCAATGAAGTGTCGTACCATGTTTTCTTCGGCTAATAAGCTAGCTAGATACATCGTAATTTACCGGGCGATGTGATAGAAATATTTGCCTTTTTTATCGTAGGCTGCTGTCATGGAACTGGCATTAAACTTGTTTGCCAACATGGCGCAACCAGTGTCACCAGGTACCTTTGACAAATACCCATGATGCTGGGGATACGAAGGTTAAATGCTTTCCATTATTTTTAGAGTTAATCAGATGTTTAGCTGCTCGTGATAAAGCGGCAAGAATAGTCGTCCATGATAAAATGACCCCAGAAGATACCGCAATGAAGTGTATTCGGCTAATAAGCCAACTAGATACATCGTAATTTACCGGGCGATGTGATAGAAACATTTGCCTTTTTATCGTAGGCTACTGTCATGGACTGGCATTTAACTTGTTTGCCAACATGGCGCAACCAGAGTGTCAAAGGCTGCCAAAAGTGGACCGAGAAACAGGTCACGCCAAACAATGGCAGTCTTGATTCCCCACATTCGAGTGTACTAGGAGTAAGATGAGTTCACTATAAAAAACAAAACCAACGGACAAACTTAAAAAAGTTAACCATAATGCAGTTCTGTATGTGATATGAAACAAATTGTTGTTTCCGCAAAAGTATCATTTTATCAATAATGCAATAAAGTCGGCACTATAGAGGGAAATCGCTGCTGACAGGATATTCATACGTGCCTTAGACTGTTGGGAAATGAGTTCTGGTGAGAAGTTGGAGTAAGCATTAAATGTCAGCTTATGCACAGCGACGAAATTTTGGGGCAAAGAAATGTGAGGAGATTCTCAAGCAGATGGGATTGAATTGAGAGTCGTGGAAAAAGTCAAGGTCCGTCGCCATCTGTAGGCATTTCACCTAATGTTAGCTTATCATTTGATGGGATGGGACGGGACGCACATCAAACGTGTGTGTTGACCCACTTTTAAGATACATGGACTGGTCTTGATTAGTAATGGATTGATTAAAAAAGTGGCGTTTTCTGACGCTAGGTTGCCCTTAACAACTCTGTGATTTCTTTCCCGGTGAAGGCTTCGTGCATCTGCAAATAGTAGATGCGTATTTCGTCTTTACATGGCCGACCTTATTTGGAAAATAAGAGAAAATAAATGTCACAGGAAACCTAGACATAAGGGTCCATATTGAAAATAAGCCTCGTACTTTTCCAGTTTTTTTTGTAAACGTGCAACACGTTTTACAGCTTCCTGTATATTCAGGTTCTATTGATTATCTTTATTTATTGATCGTCACAATAGTAACCTAACGCTATGGATGGGAGGGGTTTGGAGAAAAAAATATTTGAATGAAAAAAATAATGAATTCTACTCATTCTGGGATTTCGTTACATGCGTGATCATTATGAATGAGTTTTACTGTACGCACATGAAGTTGTTAAATGAAGGGACATCTACTAGGGAGCTGTAAGAGAAATAGTATTGCCGTCTAAGTAGAAAAAGGTCCCTTAAATTTTGACAAAAGAACCATATGCCATTAAATTTTACAGTTGCTGTCAGCTCTAAATACGAGTCATTCTTTAAATAAAGAGTTTGCTTCCACTATCAGGCTTCTCTTCTGCAAGATATCCCATACTTGAGATTGGAACCGAATAATGAAAAAATGTCTGATAAAATGCTAAAATAGTGGAGTAAAAAATAGAAGGAAAACTGTCAAATTGAGGAAAATAAACTATGAATGAAGCATGAACGCACATAAGGGAAAGAGAAATGCCAATATTTGTTAGTTAAATATATGATCAGCTAAATAGAAACGGTAAAAAAACCTTAAGCGAACAAAACCAATTCTCGATTTCCTTGAAGGGAAACTCGTTGCTAACGGATGTGAAATACAAAATTAAAAGTATGGCAAAGTAAAGTCGTCATAGTTATGTTGAATTTTGCATCTGTTGTTGCTTGTGTTATTGTTGTTTAGTGTTGTATTAGGAGTACTAATGGTGATTGTAAAAAACTGACTGGACAAAGCAGAAGTCTTTTAGTGAAAGTTTCTTCACCGTATTAATTCTTCATTACCTAATAACTCTGTAGTTTGAAGATTGTTAATCTACACATCAGCTTTCACCTGTACTTATTTGCTCCTGGAGTCCCCATGTGTCTGCGCTCAGAATAATTAAATATGATCAGCTAAATAGAAACCGTGCAAAATTCCTTAAGCAAACAAAACCAATTTTTTACTGTGATTTCCTCGAAGAAAAACTCGTTGCTAACGAATGTGAAATACAAAATTAAAAGTATGGCAAAGTAAAGTAGTCATAGTTATGTTGAATTTTGCATCTGTTGTTGCTTGCGTCATTGTTGTTTGGTGTTGCATTAGGAGTACTAATGGTGATTGTAATAAATTGATTGGACAAAGCAGAAGTCTTTTAGTGAAAGTTTCTTCACCGTATTAATTCTTCATTACCTAATAACTCTGTTGTTTGAGGATTGTTAATCTACACATCAGCTTTCACTTGTGCTCATTAGCTCCTGGAGCCCCCATGTGTCTGCGCTCAAAATAATTAGCGATTTTCTGAGAAGCTATTCTGCACAAACTAATATTTGACACATCGGAGGCATTTCCAGACACGGCTGAGGAGGGTTCCTCGAATGGGAGGAAGGATTGAAGAGAATCACCCTTCGCGGAAGGGATGTGCACGAGAAGGGGGGAATCCTAACACCAAACCCCTACTCTCCCCCCCTTCTACCCTCTGAACCCTGGCTCAGGAGAAGGGTATGCCGATGAGGCGTGGGGTGACGAGTTCGACTCGTGAGGGAGGTTGAGGATGGGAAGGTTGGGGTGGGGGGTTCAATAGTTCGGGCGATGGCCCGGAAGATGACGCGCTTCGGTCTAAGGGTTCCTCCCTCGCTAGGAGAGAGACGGATGTGTGCTGCGCATTGGGATATGGGTGGAGGGCGTCTGTCGCGGTATTTGGAAGAGGGGTGCGGAGGGAAGTTTCATGTGGGGGGTGGCGGAGACGGAAGGGTTCCCTCTGAGATGGAGCGCCTGGTCCCTGATGCCTTGGGACCTCGCTGGCAATTCTACCCTCGGCTGGCAGCGGAGCGTAGTCTTGCCTCAGGAATAAGGGGGAGGAGGCGGGAGAGTAGGGGGGGGGATCTCCTCGGAGCCTCCCCTTTCGCCCTAACCTACATTACCCTCACGCCACTCCCGAGTTGCCGCTCTCTCCCCTGGGAACTTCTACTCTGTGGGGGAGGGATATAAGGGAGGGTTTGGGGCTTTGGGAGAGGAATGGAGAGAGAGAGTTTTAGGGAGGCTACGGATGGGAGATTGGGGTGGGGATGGTACCTCTTCCTCCTTCCTCTGCGTTCCTCCGCCTCCCTTCCCCCCACATTGCTTCAGAGAAAGTGGATGGGAGGGGCTGTGTTGGTGTAAGTCGAGAGTTTCGTGGGACAACGGCCGATCGGGAGGAAAAGCGAGATTGCGAGGTGAGGAAAAGAGGCGTTTTTGGACGTTTAAAGAGGAGGTTATTCTCACAAGCGGTGGTTAGGTGAAGGAAGCGGTTGTATCGCGCGTGAAGAGGTTGTTTTGACGGAGAGGAAATGTTTTGCTGGGAAATTGAGGGATTCGCTTTGGAGCGAGTCTTTAATTTACCCTCAGGTTAACAGTTAACTAGCTACATCTGAAGTCATCTTAAAAACGAAATATTCTTTAAAGCGACATCTAATGGAGGACCCATTTGCGTCGGAATTTTTGTAAATGATGGAATCATTTTCAGGCCCGTTGACCGCTATTGTAACGTTCTGGTTTTCTATAATTTTTATGCATTCTTAATTTATTTTTTTACTAAGTAAATACGTGGTGTATTTGCATCGAGCATAAAATGATGGACAATCGCGCCATGTTGTATTTCCCGCCCAGTATCTGCGACATAAAGTGCAAACAATCATATCTTATTAACAAGCATGTATCTTCTTTTTTGTATTCTTAGGTACGCGTATATTATGCATTTCTAGCTCATAGTTATCCTTCTATGATTATTTACATTTTATACTCTCATGGCAAAGAGAGTGATGCTCTTTGTTGCTGTTAAAATAAGGTATTAACTTTGGTGAAGGTGTTTCACGATACGTGTAGAATCCATTCACCTCATATTCAATCGGTATAAAATAATTTTATGACTTTCACTTTTAATTTACCTTATTTTTATGGAAATAGACGTCGAAATGCCGTTTTCAGCAGCTGATTTTACGTTATTACGATTATTTTGGCAAAACTTTACTTCAATATAACATTTTCTGCCGGTGAGAGTCATGAATACTAGTGTCAGAAAGAAAATTTGATGCGTTACTGTTCAGGAAGCTTTGCAATGGGAGTCACATGAAAACGCGTTTTTGCCGTTATACTCTGCGATTTTCAATACATTTAAGTGTCAGACTTAAAGGTATAAACCAAGAAAAAAATAAATTTAACTGTCGAGTTGCTGGATAATGAATTGTTTTAATAAAAGAGAAAATAAATTTACCATTTCAATACAGATTATCTTCAACTTGTCTTCGTACACAGCAATTATTTGCTCGTAGGATAACTTTATATAATTGGTAGCTTCAGGCGTAACTTTGTGGAGTTTGTTAACATCATAATGATACCACATAAGTTTGTGATTCCACATATATTTATTTGGAACGACCCGTGTTTCGGCGTTCAACATAATCTTCAGGTAAAGACTTTTTACCAGAAAGAAAGAGTCTTTACCTGAAGATGACATTGAACGTTCCAAACAATGATATGTGGAATCACAAAGTAACGTGTAATCATAGGATAGCAATAAGCCGAAGTGGAATAAGTAAGTAAAACTATTTTAATGTGGACAAGTTGAGTGAAACCATATCAAATATCTTATAAACATTACCACTTACGTTGTAATTATTTTTGTGCCCCTCTCCTTTAGCCCTTGAATATTTTCTTAACTAGCTTAGAAGTAAATTATGTACATCCCCTAACTCTTACTTACTTAACACGCGGAAATCTGTTGATTTTTCGAATATATTTTCTTTTAGCTTCACCCCTGAAAATTCAAGAATAAAACGAAAAGGCCACTATAATGAATATTCATGAATTTATGTGTCGACGTTGAGATAATTTTAATTAGCCATCTCTTCTTTTAAATGTTGTCCACGCAAGATTTGACCAACGTTTTTCACGTTTGAGGCTTCAATATGCTGAGCGGTGACAGATATAGTTTTATAATGCAGAGTAAATATGTTTTCATTACCCCTGCTACCTTTATTATTGGGGGATTGGCGCTGGGGAAGACAACGTAGCTTATATCTATTCTTAGCGTGGAAAAGCAACTTTTTGGGATGATTAAGAAAATAAGCATTCTTGGAAATGAACCGATATTATGGGAGGCTTAACTCGTATTGAACTCTAATGCGCATTGACAAACTCATGTTCAATTGTGATAAATGTATCATTTTATCCATTTCATACTCGGACGTTGATTCAAACTCGCTCTCCTCTTTGAAGTCTTAAAACTGCGAATTTTCCTCATATATAACGTCATTTCGCCCATGTTTTCCTTATGTCTTTCGCGGTATACCTCTTCTTTTCACAGTATCCACTCTAATATTATATATCTGTTTAGTTATTCAACTCTCTCCCATTCTATCCACATGGCCAAATCATCGGAGCGCACTACTTTCATATATTTCAATAATTGGAACATCCGGCCCCCCAGTCTTTCATTACCACCCTTTCTGAACCCCATCTATCCTCGTATTTCAGCGAACTCTTCTTAAGTGTCCATTCCCACTACACGTATTGCTAGTCTACTCTTCATTATTTCATTGTTTATAGAAATTCAAGAAGTCATTCATTGGAAAAAGATAACTTCTGTGCTCAAAAAAGATATGACTACAAACCAGGAAACGGTATGTAAAAACATTCGTGTGGAGCGTAGCACTCTATGGATCGGAAGAATGGACCATTGGAAAAGCTGACCGGAAAGGACTAGAAGCCTTTGAAACCTGGTGCTGGAGGAGGATGCTGAAGATAAAATGGACGGGAAAAATAAGATATGATGAGGTGTGCAGAAGAGTGGAAGAGGAAAGGACCGTATGAAACACCATAGAGAAAAAAAGAACGAGGTGGATTGGACACACCCTGAGACACAATGGGTTTGTGAGGAACGTAATTGAAGGCAAAATGGAGGGAGAAGTCCCCAGAAGAAGACCCAGGAATAAGTTAATGGACCAAGTAAAGAGGAAAGTACATGGGAAGAGATACCAGGATGTAAAGGAATATGCATTAGAAAGGGAAGAGTGGATGGCTGCAGTCAACCAATCTTAGCACTTTGAGTGCTATGGACGTAATGTTACGTCCTCGTATATTTCTGGGAAGGACGATGGACGTACTAGGACTTCCAGGAAATATTATTATTCGACAGCAGCTGGACGTAATAGTATGGCTGCAGTCTTTCTGATAGACATACATATGACCACAAAGTGCCACTATAAATTTTAACGGTGAATAATAATTCATTAACCTAGATTTAAGAGAGTCTTCTTTAACAATCCAGGTGTATAAATCCTCTATTTTTCTGAGAGGACCTTCAACTTAAAGCTCAGCACGGAAAGTGTTAGGATTGAACGACCAATGATGATGATGAATGAGGAATTCCCGGAACGCCTCTTTGAAACCTTGATTTAATTTTATTCTCCATTTAATAGGCTATATAGAGTCAAGGAAAGTAAAAAAACAACAGAGCTTGGAAAGGCACCAGGCCGCAATTGGAGTTGCCTTTCTGTTGTACACTACAACAGTATCATGGATATCACTCGCCATTCTCGTTCCGCCATTGAGGCAGCTGGGGAAGCAGTAGTACGGCTCGATTGCACGGCGTGAAGGTTGCAGCTGAGTGGGAGGAGAAGGAAGCGAGGAACGCGAGCCCGCCTTTTGAGTGTGTGAACGTGAGTTCAGGGATAACGCGGTCGAATCGGTCCGAGTCTAGGGTTTCCCCAACATTCGGACGCCGCTCCCGAATCGCTGGGGAAGCACAGAGTTGGGGATTGGTTTCCGCGGTATTCTTTGAGGCAAGAGAGGAGGAGGAGAAGGAGAGATATAGACCCGTGTGTGTGTGTGTGTGCACGGAAAGAAGAGGAGGCCCCTGGAGTGAGGAAAAAGGCGAAACTGGAAAAGAGCGACGGCGGGGACTTCGTTCAGGGTTTAGCCTATCTACGTCTCTGCTCTCTGTGTGTATGTATATCTGTGTGCGCTAGAGCGGTGGGTAGGTACCTGCGTCCTATTTCGGAAGTGACTCTTTAGGAGAGAGATGCCGTGAACGTTCTTCTGGGGTGGCCCAGACCCTTTGAGGAAAGGATAGGACGCTTGCGGATACAGGGGTTAGTAGGAGGCGCGCGTGTTGTGGGGAAGGGTTAGGAGGGGAGGGGTTGAAGGATAACTGGAGTTGGGGGTGAGTTTAAAGAGTGGAGGAAACTATGAGCGTGGAGAGAGGGGGGGTGGAAGCGGGACTGGCACGAGGTTGTCGTGGAGGAAGGGGGGAGATGTGATGGGAGGAGAAGGAGCGTAGTTTAGGCGGGACGGGTCACCGTGCGGTCTGCGCCGGAATTCTCAACTCCGTCCCGGGGGTCGCCCGTGCAGGTCGCGGGGATGTGCGGCGGCGTCACAGGGGGAGGCTTTTATATACGGGAGGGTGGAAAAGTAAGGGTCGTCTAAGGTTTGCTAAGGTGAGGGGATAAAGCCGAAGGAAAACGACTGTAAGCACGCCCATCCAACTCTCCTGCTCCTCCCTTTGCTTCCTCTTGGCTTGGTGGGAGAGTGCACCATGTGAAAAGTTCGTACTGCGCCACTCCAAGCCTCGCCACACTGCCTCACTCGCCTCCCCGTCTGCCGATATTCGAGGATATCCCTCGTGTCACTAAACACTGACCAGACGTAACGTTGGTGAGCCCGTTTATATTTTGCAGGGTTTTATTCTACGTGCTCTAGAGTGGTGGATCTCAACTTTTTATTTAATTTCCGCCCTCCACCATAAATTAGAATATCACTTTCCCTAATCAATACAAATTGTTGCGTACGACATAAATATGTCAGATATTTTTAACAGCGGCATAGTCACTGTTTAAAATGTCTGACATATTTAAGAACCTCTGCCAACTGAATGCTTGATGGAGTTATTTCACCGTTACTTCTGCAAATAGGACTTCTCTAAAATAAGAGTTACCAAAGAGCAGACAAAAGCGACAAAATAAGAGGTAATTTGCCTGATGTTTCCACTGTTAAAAATGTCTGATATATTTAAGAATCAGTTTTAATCTGTGCCATTCGATGGAATTTATTCAACGCCTTGTAATGCATTTATAATATTACTAATTTTAGATTTAAAAATTTGTATATTAATTTATACCGATATACATTTTGATGAACAGTGGTCCCATTACCTCATTAAACGCTCACTTAGTACCTCACGGAAAGAGTTCCCCACTGATTTTAAACTCTTGTTTTAGAGTTGTTCTAGTTATCGCGAGTTACTATCAAAGGACTTCATAAGATAAATAGTTGGATGGCATTTGCGCAAAACCTTGGATGAATAGTGCTACTTCACTCTCCAGAGATCACTTTGTGAGTGCACTAGAACTTTAGAGAACTCTGCAGGGATGGAATTTGCGATGCAAAATTCTGATAAAGGACGAAGGTTTACATAAAACTGCCAAAAGAGACTGGAAAACATGGTAAAACTTTTTGAAGGAGTGGATTGAAAGGATAGAAAAAGAGAGAGAGATTGAGACTAGTAGGATACACTGATTGAATTCTGGCGTAACTCTTGGAAATTCATTTTTAGTGAGCAAAATATCTGGTGTTCTTTTTCACTCCTCTTCCTCTGGTAGTCAATCCGAAGATTGGTTGGCAGCAGCATGACTGGTTGGCACTCTCCATTCCTCACGTCTCTCCGCCTTCCTTTTCATTTTCTCATAGCTCTCACATCCGACATCCTTCATTATCTGGTCTATAGACTGGAGCCGTGGTCTTCCTCTGGGCCTTTTTCCGTTAACATGTCCCTCTAGGATTGTCAATAGGATCCCCCCATGTCTCATTATACGCCCTATAAGTTGGACTTTTATGTCAACGTTCGATTGCCATAAGCTTCTTTTCTCCTTCAATTCATTTAGTATTTATTCCTTTGATATTCTATCTATCCACATGATTTTAATCATACGTCTATAACACCATAATTCGAATGAGCTTAGTCTCTTCTTATTCTCCTGCCCCAGAGTCCACGTTTCACAGCCATTTCTTCTTTTTAACTACTGAACAAGATACAAAATATGCACAATTTCATAGATAAAGTCTAACCACAAGAACTTCTGGTTGGTGCAGGGGATATCATTTTGTCCCACATGCATCTGAAGAGCGGACAATAGCAACTACATAAGAGTTAAGTGCTCTACCAAACGGGCTGGTATGATATTTCATCCATTCCACGCACCATTTACCTGTATGCATAACAAAAATAGAGAGGTTACACTTGCAAAATCGCTCGTTACTATTCGTCTTTTTTTCAGTTAAATATTTTCCGAACCATTTGTTTTTGTGACTGACTTCTTTGAATTTTCTGCTGCATGCCCTTGACCACTTTATAATTTCATCCTTCAGTTGTAATTCTCATCGTGAGGTTATATTTTAAATTTATCGGCTAATCAATGCCTATAATTCATGGGGTCTTCAATAAATCATATCTAATTCTACCATGAATGCCATCCATTTATTGCCCCCCTTACTATCAATTACATCCAAATAATAAAGGATATGTATGATGGAATCAATACAAGAGTAAAATCAGTGGCAGGGGAGACAGGGTCCTTTCAAGTACAGGTTGGTTTACACCAGTGGTTCCCAACGGGGGCGCTACCGCCCTCCGGTGGGCGCTGAGAAGTCTGAGGGGGGCGTTCTGTGCCCAAGTCATATTGAGGTGGCGTTGAGGTCCAGCCGCTGCCCCCTTGAGCAGTTGGCGTATTTAATGGCCACTGACGGCATTACTGACATCTTTGTTTCGATTCTTCAACTTTTGACGCTACAGCCTTAGACGCAGATAGATCCATGTCGGAACCAAAGAAAAAATGTAGACAATACAATGTCGAATATTTAAAATATGGTTTCATTCAATCACCCACAAACAAGACATTACCAATGTGCCTAATTTGCCACAAGGTGTTTTCCAATGAAGCTATGAAACCTTCGCGATTAGAAGAGCACTTGAGCAAAATACATCCTGAGAAAAAATATAAAAATATATCTTACTTTCAAATACTCAGAGATCAACATTCGAGACGTCCTACTTTGGGTGATATGTTTTCGGCCGCATCAAAAGAATAAAATGATGGATTACGTGCGTCATATAATATTTCATTACTCATTGCTAAATCGGGAAAACCACACAATTGGCGAAGAATTGATAATTCCAGCTTTGAGTGAAGTTCTGCGTACCGTGCTGCATAAGCCACCGTCTGATATAATTAAAAAAATTCCGTTGAGTAATAATACAGTGCAGAGGCGAATAGACGAAATGTCCGAGGATGTGGAGAATTCTCTAGCTGATTTTTTTAAGACTACCGAGTTTTCATTACAGCTTGATGAATCTACTTTGCCAAAAAACGAGTCTTTACTTCTGGTGTACATTCGCTTCATAAAAGATGAAAGCATTTGTCAAAAATTATCATTCGCAAGGACGTTAGAAACGGACACTAAAGGAAAATCTGTTTTTGGCGTTTTCGAACACTATTTTGAAGAAAAAGGAATTCCTCTAAATAAATCTTGTCTGTTGCTACCTATGGCGCTCCGGCAATGGTTGGACGTCACCGTGGTTTTATTTCATATTTGAAAAGAGTGGTACCAAATGTAGACGCCGTGCATTGTGTAATTCACCGACAACATTTGGTAGCAAAACACCTTAGTGATCGCCTTCACCGCTCGCTACAGTATGTAATTACTGCAGTTAACAGGATCAGAAGCAATGCTCTCAATGATAGAGTATTTAGAAAGCGTTGTGATGAAAACGACGAAGACTTTAATCGGTTACTATTGCACACAGAAATTCGTTGGCTGTCAAAAGGTACTTGTCTAAAACGATTTTTTGAACTATTTGAAGCAGTTACTAAGTTTTTTGAAAGCAAAGATGATTTATTAAGAGTGAATTTATTGAAATGTAAGAGCGATATTGCTTATTTGACAGATTTATACAATAAATTTAGTGAAACAAACCTACAACTGCAAGGGAATGATTTGAATTTGATCAAAGCCAAGGCAATTATCTCTGCGTTTGTGTCAAAACTTGCTTTGTACAAACAAAATTTGGGTAGAACACAATTTTATCAGTTTCCAAATCTTTCTTCAATGGAAACTAATGATAACGACATTTTCGCTTACTGCCAGCATTTGGAAGCACTAAAAGAAGACTTTACAATTAGATTTGAGGATTTACTCAATATGGTCATTCCAGATTCGGTCATAGAACCATCCTCTAACTTAGAAATCAAAGAATTATCACTGCAGGAGGAGTTTATTGAATTGTCAACAAATAAAGAGTTGAAATTTAAATTAAAAAATGGGTATCAAGAATTTTTGGCTTCAACGTCAAATTCCAATATTATATCCAGCCTTATGGGCTGCAGTAAAGAAATTTTTCATTTCTTTTCCGTCCTCATATTTAGGAGAAAGAGAGTTTAGCATGGTGACCAATCTGTTAACTAAGAAAAGAAACGTGTTGTCAATAGTGGAACGCGGTGACTTAAGGTTATTAATGACAAAAATGGCACCAAATAATGATAAATTAGTTTCATCGCATCAAGCTCAGCTGTCTCATTAATAATATTATATTAATTATTAATAACATATTTTAATCGTTCTGTAAACAATACTTCAATATTTCATTATCTTAAGATTAAAGAAAATTAAAAATTTGTTATTGTTTTTCAATATACATATAGCATGTACAATGTAGTTAACCTAAGGGGGGCGCTATCAAATTATTGACTGAAAAAGTGGGCGCTGACTCAAAAAAGGTTGGGAACCTATGGTTTACACCATGGATCGGCAGTGAGCCCATATCTATTCAATCTGGTCCTTGATGCCATAACAGCTGATATACAGGATGAAGCACCATGGTGCATGTTATTTGCAGATGACATCGTACTTGTTGCAGAATCAAGGGTGAATGCACAAGCAAGACTGGATGCGTGGGCTCAGAAACTGCACAAGTTTGGGCTCAGAGTGAGTAGGACCAAGACGGAGTAAATGGTATGTGAGTTTGATGGCAAAAAGCAAGCCGGCTCAGTTAACATCTCGAGAACACCTGTGGCTAAGAAGGATTCTTTCATATACCTGGGTGCTGTAGTATAAGAGAATGGAGGCCTTGACCTAGAAATTAAGGACAGGGTATCTGCAGCCTGGTACAAATGGAGGTCAGTGACAGGTGTGACCTGTGACAGAAGGATGCCACCTAGGTTGTAGGGCCAGATATATAAGACCATCATTAGACCGGTGTTACTCGATGGAGCTGAGTGTTGGGCGACTAAGAGTACACGTGAGAGAGTATTACACGCAAGTAAAATGCGTATGCTGAGATGGATGAGTGGGGTTACCAGAGCTGACAGGATTTGGAATGACCACATTAGAGGGAGTTTGCGAATTGCACCTATAACAGAAAAGGTGAAAGAGTGCAGGTTGAGGTGGTATGGCCATGTTGTTGGACGAGACGGGGAATATCTGGGGAAAAGAGTAATGAACCTGAAGGTAGAGGGAAGGAAGAGCAGAGGAAGGCCAAGGAAAACATGGATGGAGTGTGTGAAGAAGGATATGTTGGAGATTGGTGCCAAAGAGGACATGGCTTTGAATAGAGCACGCTGGAGGTTGAAAATCCAAAATGCTGACCTCAAATAATTGGGATTAAAGCTAAGAAGAAAGAAAAAGACTATCAATTTAACTTAAAAATATTTAAGTCTTCAAGTTGCCTACGTAAATTTTATAGCTAGATTCATTCATTTCAGTATTCTACAGGCTGATTGGTTGGTTTATGGGCAGAAGCTATAATAAGGTCCTAATTTCTGGCATATCGTTCTGATTTCCCTTCTCCTACTCGTCATCCGCCGCTAGATCCTTCTTAAGTTCCTCATATTGTCTCCATCTTTTAATTTCGTCCGGAATTCCTATTAATTCTAAAATTACCTCACTTGGTAAATATAGGTTATTTATCAACCTAGGTTTTAGCACGATGTGCCTTACTAAAGGTGGCAATTCTCGTAGATGACTAAGTATCTTTGGAGGAGAGGGGTTGTTGAGAAATGGGAGCGGGAGTGAGAAATGGGAGTGGGGGTAGTTGAAGGAGAGAGAAAGAGTTAGTGTGGGGAAAGCATGGCGGATTCGTCATGAGGTCAGGTTGAGTCAGAAAAATAATTTAAAGGACGTAGCCAGTCGAGGGATTTGGAGTAAGAAAATGATAGGGACACTGCATAAAGCCACATTACCTGGGATGTTGTGAATTTTTAATAGCATCTAAATAATTCAACTTCTTGAAGATGATTTACATTGTGTTTATATTGAACTGGTGTGGACAGATAATATAAGAAATAAGGTAGTGTACAGAGGAGTAGAAGAGGAAATTACGTCATGGTACACTATACAGAAAAGAGGAACCAGATGGATTGGACATATCCCGAGACAATGGATTTGTGAAGAACGTAATTGAAGGTAAAATAGAGGGAAAAGTCCCCAGAGGAAGACCCAAGAATAAGTTCATGGACCAGATAAAGAGGAAAGTCGGGATGCCTGGCGGTAAGGGAACTAGCATTAGATACGGAAGGATGGAGGGCTGCAGTCAACCAATCTTAGGAACGAACAAGCACTGTTGATAATAATAATAAATCATTTTAATCACGGGAAGAAGAAAATTTTACATGGGTAATTATAATGTAATAAGATGTGGCTCATGCTACAAAAAAGTTATATTACTAGAAAAAGGGAAAAGACAGAAAATACTTTAAATGGAGAACAATTTAAAATGAATAAAATAATCAAGTATGCTTTTAAATACTACGTGTATGCGAGACAAGAGAATATGAAAAACATCACTTGTTTTTAGAGAAAGGCAGGTGTTTAATGAAAATGTTCGAAAACTAAGGTGAGAAATATAACTGACATAAATTAAGGTATAGAAAGGAAAATAAACCATATGGAACTAGCATTTATCTTAAATACATGTCACCATTGCATCTCCAAAAACTTACACCTTTACACGGCTAGTGACCTAACAACCTCCACCACATGCCCGTGCGGCACCTCTCAGGGTATTATGTAGATGTAGATGTAGCATTAGATTGGGTAGGATGAAGGGCTACAGTCAACCAATCTTAGGATTGAAAGCCCAATGAGGAGATAAGATTAAACTGGTGCAGAAGTACGTAGAAAAAAGTTTTGCATGACATCCGCCGGGGAAGCTAATCATTGACCATAGTCTTTCCCGACCAATGCGCTGAGATCTAAACTACCCACGCTTCCTGTTCAATTCCCACTAGGAATTTGGAAGTCTGGCTAGCGTAATGATCAACGCACTGGGTCGGCAAGCCTAAGGTATGTGCTTCGATTCTGAGGGTGCATTTTTTTCTTTGGCTATTTCTACTTTAAATGTAATTTCATTTTAAAATAGATGTATCCTTATGATATAGTTAGGTGGACAATCGCATAAGAAAGGAAGAACGTATTTATGGGTATTTCGGCTGGATGGAATATAGTTTTCCGCTCAGATGGTCTAAGTCTCTATTCTCTATTCTTTGTGTTGTTTCGAATTGCGCTTGAATATGATAAAGGGGTCATAAAAAAACCCAGACCCATTTGCAATATTGGTACGCTCGCACATTAATCAATACAAGTCCACGACTAGCTAATGACCATCAATTTGTTTGCAGACGCTGCTTGGAGGAAAACAGCTGTGGGTACATTCGTGTCACTGCGGGTTCCCTGGAGTTGGACAAAAAAGCACTTTGTCGCATTAAATTCGCGAATTTGCGAGTGAACAATAACGCTTTGTCTGTAATTCGTGGGGAAACGATCTAAAATTTGTTAAAACACTTTTATGCGAGTGAATATGGGATACAGTGTTTAGGTAACTGGTCACAGCGATGGAAAATTTCCGCTTTAAACACGCGGTGCCTGTGACGCGTTGAGAAATTTCCCCTTTTTGATTGGGGAGAGATAAATTCAAATTCGTCCTGCCTACGCTCGGATTCCCAAATGTTTACCCGGATTGTTTTGCCCTTATACAATTCCGAAGCCGAAAGTTCAGAACGAAATTTAATTTTCAACAAATTAGACGCTCGTTCCAAATTGTTACCTGATTCGGAGAATTTCGTTGTTATTCCTTCTTTAAGTCTATTACATGCCGATCAGACGGAAGAGCGTTTTTTATGATGAAATTTCTCTCCCCTAGCACTTTACATGATTGTATTACATCGCTTACAATGTCCTATTTTCTTTGCAAGTCATATTAACATCTCAATGAATTCAACTCAGAGGAAATATTGCGCAGTTAACATTGCCGATACGATGTGACATAATACCTAGATATCCTTTGAAGTTGTATCGGTAAAGATATGAGCGACTGTAAATCCTTAGAAATCAGCATATTTGACGTTAAAATTATTTAAATATCATTTAATATTTAGTGGTAAATGACTTGCAGAAACACTGACTTGTTAAATGTGGAAATACGTATCACATATATTATCGAATTGCATGGAGTATTTATTTTATTATGTCAAAAAATAGATTCATGAAGATGATCTCGTGAAATCGGACAGATTTCTGTGAAATTGAAAACGATTTGCAGTAATTACCTTGGAGATATCATCATTGTTCGTTCAATCATAAGATTGGTTGACACCAGCTCTCCACCTTCCCTCATCTCATGCGAGTGTACTTACTGGTATCTCTTCCTATGTACTTCCCTCTTTATTTGGTCCACGAAATTATTCCTTGGTCTTTCTATTGGGAATTTTTCCTCTATAATTCTTTCAATTACGTTTTTTACAAACCCAATATGTCTCAAGGTCTGTCCAATCCATCCGGTTATTCGTTTCGGTATAGTGTTCCATATGGTCCTTCCCTATTCTACTCTTGTGTAAACTTCATCATATCTTATTTTTCTTGAAATAATTTCGTAAATATGGCACTACATGATACTACATAGTCATGGGCCAGACCTGACCAGTTCTCCGACCTCCGAGTCAATATTTGATCCGCCAATCGTATTCCTTACTGACTCCCAATTACTGCAGGCTAGGCCTAATTGTAACCAATATTATGTTTGAATTTTTAATTTACACATTTATAGAAAATGGTTGCTAAATGTTTTTTTATCCACAAAAAATTTTGTTGAACGTTATATTTAATTTGTGAAGCCAAATACATGTTGAAGTAACTAGTAAAATAACGGCCCGCGAGATCAAATGTAATAACAGCCAGATCAAAGTATTAAGCGATATCATTGGATAACATGTGCATTTTTCCCCAAAATCAACAAACTATTTGCCCAAGAACATAATAGAGACCGGGAATAAGAGTTTATAATATTTACTCCGTATTTAAATTTCTAGCTAATAAAGTATCGGGCGTTATATGGTGGAATTTCCAAAAATGAAGACCAATTGCAATTATCCGCAGGAAAATGGATGGATTGCAATAAATCAACTTTTATGATTGGAGAATTGCAGTTTCTGCCTTCATAGTTATATTGCTGACCCTAGAGTGAGTCATTTACTAACGATTTGATGAAGTTTTCCTCATACACAACGCATATTAAACTGCATTAATTAAGTCCGTTTATAATTAGCGAAAAAAGTATAGTTTTAGAAATTCTCAGTAATATAACGAAATAAGCTCTGTTTCATGTTTCCGCGGCGAGTAAGTAATCTTTCCATTTTTCTTTTCGGGATTCGGTAGGAATTAGGCACTCGTGGGAAATCGTACGTGGGCCGGACTGGGAATGCGATCGCCTGCACAGTGAAGGAACACCAAAAGGCGACGGAAAAGGATTTCCACCTCTCAGCTGTCGCCGAGCATGCATGGTCTGGACGTGGTCACTCGATCTGCTTAAAAAAATCGAAGTCCTGAGCGGGTAAAATCGATACATCCCACGATTAATCAGGGAAGCGATCGAAATTACAAAATGGGCAATTAATAGGAACAGCGAGATGGCTACCACCTAGCGACTACGTGGGAGTGCTAACACAAACCCGATGGAGAAAAATGAACAATGGCGCCAAAAGTGTGTTGGCTCAGAAAATGGCAGCCAATCAGAAGCGACTGATTCTACTATATAAACCCGGCCAGAGAGAAGCGCTGAACTTTTGACCTGGAGACGCCTCTAGGATAGGATGAGAAACGTTGTCGGAAAAACAACAACGCGGCCAAATCCCGAAAAGAAAAATAATGGAAAGAACGGAGGTTTTTGAAGAGTCGTTATATTATTATTATTTATGGCAGCGATTGGTGCAGCTCACACACATTTTCTATCTGATTTCTTGACTAAATTTCGGCATCCATTTGTCATACCAATTCTCTTCTTACCCCACTTTCATTAAGGCGCGGTACTTGCAAATACTTGTTTTATTCCCGTGGAGGAGAACAGGTTGTGAGAAATGGGAAAGTCGAGGGTTAGGGAAGCGGGGGAGAGTGTGAATATCAGGGAAGAAGACGAGCCAGTGTGCCAGGGGGGGGGGCGGTAAGGGGACTGAGGGGGGGCTCATCCCGAGGGCAGATTCTTGAGGTCGCTCGCGTGCGGTTTCTGCCCGTCCCGGATGGCATTTGCGAATTTCTCGCTCCTCCGCCCAACGCTCCTCGTCCTTTCTTTTCCCTTTGGCTTCTCAACTCCTTCCTCCTCTCTCTCTTTATCCTCATTCTCGTTTCCAACATTTTCCTGAGTCGTCTCCTCACCTCATTAAAGCTTACTTTGTAGCGAAAGAAATCACGACTTAGCTATGTCTATAAAGTATAGGGGAGCAAAAGAATAAATGACTCATACATCTACATGTACAGTCACTTCAAAAAGTATCGCGACAGACTACGCTTGCGGTTCGTATAGGTCGGTTGTTGAAGCCCGTAGTACATTGGCTATCCTGGGTCGTCATGACGGAGGACATTGGTAATCATGATGACCAATGTCCTCCATCATGACGACCCAGGATAGCCAACGTACTACGGGCTTCAACAACTGACCTATACGAACCGCAAGCGTAGTATGTCGCGATACTTTTTGAAGTGACTGTACATACTGCCCTGGGAGCCGCCGCATAGGCATGTGGAAGGGCGTATGAGGACAACAGCCGTGTAAAGATGCTATGCATAAGGTTTCGAGAGGTGAAATGGTGACGTGTATTAGTGTAGTGTATTTTGAGGAGCTCAATTTTTATTGTGGTCACTTATTGAGAGCGGAGGAAACGAGTTACCTGCGAGCGAACCGTGCGAGCCGCCGCATGGGCGTGTGTCAGGGGGTGTTAGGTCACCAGCCATGTAAAGATGTAAGTTTTTGGGAGATGAAATAGTGACATGTATTTTAGGAGTGTATTTGGTGGAGTTCAGTTTTTATTGTGGTCACTAATCGCGCGCAGATAGAACGAGTTTCTGTATCTGCCTCTTTGGCAATGTATCTCTCTTATTTTTTCGCTTTTGTCAGACGTATAGATGTAGTGTGGCGTCATGATAATATTCTCTGTGTCGTTTTGAATCACACAAGTTCTGAATTTCTCATGCAATCTAAGCTTAGCGTGTAGCCTCCGAGTCTCTAGGGTTTCCCACCTTAAATCCTCTAAAAGTTGTGAAACACTATATGTTTGCTTGTAGCAGTTTTTAACAAAGCGTGCAGCTTTTCTTTGTATTTTATTATTTTTTTGTTATATCTGTCTGTCCAGGGCCCCAAAAGCTCCCGGTGAATTCGAGGTGCGGCAAGGAGATACGTAATATTCTATTTCAGTTGTCAGAATTCCATCCAAAGTGGAACGACTTCACAGCGCATTGGTATAATTGAAAATGAATGCCAAGCGTACTTCTATATCTAAATATTCAAAGGCATTTGAGATGAGTATCAATAAATGAAACACTTTGTATTGAGCCTCGTATTTATGATCTGTGGAGGTATTTGACTGCTATTTAAAGCAGTAGGCCCTAGGCATCAGTTCATGATCATATTCTCTGTATCGCTCTGAAACACACCAGTTCTGAATGTATCAAGCAAACTAAGCTTAGGGTGTGGAGTCTTTAGGGGGCCCCACCGCATTTAAATGCTGTGAAACACCATATGTTCGCATCGAGCACAGGAAGCTGTTTTGGACGTTGATTTTTGCACGTTATCCATCTGCTGAAAATGAACAACAGCTTGGTGAAATCCATCACCTTCAGTGGTCATCAATCCAGAGATTGGTTGGTAGCAGCTGCCCATTCCATTCTCCTCTCTGCGAACCGCTTCCTCCCTGAATTATTATATTCTTTTACGCCCGCCATTCTTGTTCCTCCATTTTAATTCTTTCCATTCATCAGCCCCGCCAATATGGTCTTGTTTCATTTGGCTGCAGTGTCGCAAAATGCGGTCAGTAAGTTTCTCTATCCCTCTTTGCTTATTTTCTCTATCTGTATCTCGTGAAATGACTTATTCGAAAGTGATATTTCCTTCATTTGACCACCAGCATCCTTCGTTAACACCATATCTTCATAACTTCTGATCTATTTTACCCAACAGCTGATATTATACATATTGCACCGATATGTAAGAGCATGTTGCAAATATATATTTTAGTAATCTGGTTTCTTATTTACTGTTTCCTGGCACGTATTACCAGTTGTTTGAGGACACTTTTACGGTTAGAATACCTTCTTTGCTTGTTCTTTTCTGCTCATATTACCTTCCTTACATCTTCTGTCGTGGTAGTGTTACTTCCCAAATGAAAAAATCCTTCCACTGGATCAAATTTATGCTGCATATATATGAAAGTGATTGTCTGATTGATGCCTTTCATAAAATTCTTGGTTTTATTTGCATTAATCTTAAAATTTATGAATGCTATAAAACCTACTCGGATTTTGATACGTGTTGTCTTTAGGTGAAACTGCAAATGTTGACATTCAACTTGCTTCTTACGGGATGGACTCAAATTTCTATGTTTTCACCTGAAGATGAAGTAAGCTGCCAGAACCTTGGGCACTTCATTAAAATTTATATCGATTTTACAAAGTTTTTTTAAATCTTCTCCCTATCGCATTAAATCAGATATTGGGGAATCACTATGAGTTCAGCTTTAACGTGCGGAAACGTGCATGAAAGATGTGTAACGCCGCGAAAAAGAGTCCTGATCTTAGCAAGTAAATAGATGAAAGATAATCGGATGAAATAAATCAAGCAAAAATTGTTCCTTCGCCGCTGTTAGGATGCATCTCAAACGCGATGCGAGCATTCGCAACCCTGCGTTGAAAGATATCCGCAGACTGATCAAATGCGAAGTTTCACTGCAAAACCCGCACGCTTCATAATAACTGCTTCGAGCGGATAGTGCATACAAGGTGAAGAAATTACTAAATTGGAAGTTGCTATAGAAGCGGGATTCTCGTCGGTATGCTAGTATTTATGGTTAATGCAGGTCACGCTGGTTACAGGGAAACAATGAGGACTTTTTGGAGAATTTACCCCCTGCCGTGCATATATTGCTTGCAGGGCATCAAGTAGATTAAGATTCAATATGTCTCCCTAAATGGCAGATGCGATGTGTAAGATAGATACAAAATCGTACTGCAAAATGAAAATTAATTATTATCTCGAACCAATAGTGACTATAGTGAACAGTGAGACACTAATGGAGTCCGATTTTATAGATACCCCTATTGTTCAATCTATAGTCTAGTCCCAATTTCCCCTCCCCAGGGTGAAATTTAGATTATATTTTCTCTTCGCTCAGTTGATTTCTCTTCTACGCCAAGTCTCCTATCTCGTTATGGCGCCAATCCGATTTTATATCTTTCCCACGGATTTTCATACTCGTCCACGCAATCTACGCTGCGGTGATATATTGGAATAAAAATTATTCGGTTACTCGAATTTGCCACCGAAAGCATTTTTTTTATTCTTTCACGACGAATCAATCACGAATGAGAGCCACTTTGTTCGGCTCCTTTGTTGAGTCGTGCGTCCCGGATGGAACCGGTTGAGTATATTTGAAATTTTTTGCCCCAAACAAATCATCATTTAACTTCTTTTTTACAAGGATAAAAGTAACAATTTTAGTAAATTAACGAGGAATATATTACAATATAAATCGCGTAAACCATAAAATTAGAAATGACTGCGAAGGATTTGAGAGGAAGACCAAGAATGGAATTTATCAGATGCATTACGTGGGAAGTCATAGTTAAGTGGGGATCGGGTTGGTGTGTTGGCTAGAGTACTGGCTAACCACACGGGCGGCCAGGGTTCAAATCCCTGCAGTGGAGGAGGTTTTTCAGAGGAAACCCGATCCCTACTTGAGTGTCTTGTGGAGGACACTTCAAGTAGAGTACTCCGTCTGTCGGATGAGACGTTAAGCCGTGGTCCCCTTGGCGCCTTTCGTTAAGAGCAGGCTAATGCCGACGCCAGGTTTCTATCCACCCTTCCTCCCTTACCTATCTCCTATGGCGCAAATGACCTTAGCTGTCGATCGCCTCCCCAAAATCCTATCCAATCCATAGTTAAGTATTCTGGTGGAATGAAGTGGTTGGCCTAGAGGAGAGAGGGATGGAAAACTGCTGCAAACCACTCTTCGGATTGAAGTCCACTGATGATTAAATCGTGTCAAATTAACTGAGCATATTTATGCTTAAGAATTGGGCCACTTCTTCTATGATGCAATTCAAGTGTAAACTCCTGTTGCATATAATTCCGCATCACCCTGTTCACTTGACCCTCTCCACTCAAATTTGAACGCTACCATGCGTTGTCTTTTTACGTTTACCTAAGTGCCGCAAAAATCACCATTTTGTCGGTGGTTTCCAAAAGGTTATTACCCTACTTTGACTCATGTGGCGTCCAATATTTTTAAATGTAATTTATTTCCGAAGATTGATGGATTTTTAGCTCCAGCTTGGGAGCTAATTAAGGGACGGACCTTCCGTTAGTCAAGCGTGACACAAAAAGGTAGTCCTGAGAGATTTTATTTATTTTTTGTTGCCATGTCATTAGAACTAAATAAATATTTTGACATCGACCGATATATTTATTGCTTATAATATACTTTTCGAGCCAAATAGACTGAAGGTGAAACATGTAAAGCAACACACAGGCTGGTATATCAAAGAAAGTGGCTCGGTTAGGGATGACATATAATTAATTATTGCTGTAGAAGTTTCTTATCCCAGGCTTCAACGCAGAGCACTTTGATGATAATCCTTTAACCATTGTTTCCACTACTTTTAATTGTGCATACATCATTATTCCATCTAAGAGCACTAAAATGCGCTTCTTTTGGTTTTATCGGATATCAAGGGTTAATCATGCATCGATTAGTCGTAAAGAAGTTTATTATTTATTAATGTAACCTATCGTCTATCCTGATGAAATTTGATCTGATTCGTCGAAGGATACCTATAATTTCTAAATAAGTATATTTTACAATGTGAGCAATTTTCAAGTTTCTTACTCTTTGGTTCTTTGGCAGTAATTTTCAATGCGAAAATATATAAAATTCCGTTGAGTTGAAACCGTTATTATAATATTTGAATCCCCTACTTGGGCATATTCCTGTGAATCTAATTTCCTACGACAAGTACGTATGCGAAAATCTTAATGACAAGAATTTCATATGATTTTGTTGAGTGTAGTTGTTCATAATTTCATGTGCTCATTGCACAATCCCGAGATATCTGTAATCATCTATAGGATACTAAAAACCAACAAAATACCACCGCGTAATTGCTTGTTTGACAGTCTTTCATCCAACAATAATTAATTTCTCCATCTTAGAAGCGCTCTCCTCTCAAAAATACGTTCCTTGTGAAAAAAACCTACACAACGTTTTTAATGAACTTGTAATGGTCCTTTATTTTTCCATTTGTATTCATATGAACCTCGGTTTCAACAGAATTGTCGGTCGTCAAGGGTTACGGTTTACCAAAAACGCGTAATTTTTTGTCAGTTTTACTAGTTTATTTTTTACATAATTTCTCTAATTTTAACAGAAAAAATTGCAAGTAAGGATAATAAGCTAGGATAAGTTATTTCTCTAGTTATATCAATTGCAATTTATTTTGTTATACATATTTATCAGAGAATTCCTAGGTTTACAGTTCTATCCAATAAATCAAGTAGGTACTATATTGAGGAATAGTTAGTACAATAATTTTATTAACATGAATTGGAGCAAGTCCATTAGAAGACCCATATATTATTACAGGGCAAATTCATACAATGGTATACTTTTTGCTCTATATTATCCACCCGGTGATAATAAAAACTTGAGATAATATTATAGATTAACTTGCAAGCTTTAAGAAGCCTGTCGACTTCCAGGAGTCGAAATGTTCCGTTTTCTAAATCATTTTGCGGAATTATGTAAGAATCAATTTCAATGTGATTAAAATCTGAATAGTCATAGCTTCAATATCATTGATGACCAACTGTTTTTTGTATATAATTGTAATTAAAGGTTCACTTACTTCATCTATTAAATATAATAGCCGTAGTGATGGTATAGGAATTATGGTTAATACAAATACTGGTAAAACAGTTCAGGAAATTTCGAATTTTGTCCATCTAATAGATTTCGATTAAACTGTTAATTTCAGCATAGGGATGTTATTAAATAGCCAACTATTACTGTAATAAAACAAAACATATCTTTAATATGTTTCCTTTCGTGCGGCGTTTCACCCAACTTTTTAAGTCCAGGATTTTCTCATTAAAACGTGCGAAATAAAACGAAACTGCGGGTGAATAAATTGAACTCTGTACGCTTATTTCCTCATGGGGATTGGATTTGGGGGCAGACAGACTGACGCACCCACAGGCTTACAGAGAAACTTTGCTGCTTTATAATGTCAATAACTAAGAGTAATCCCCCGTCAAGCATGAGAAAGTTTGATTTAATGTTTAGAATCATATCTTTCATTCTATCATATCCTCATAGGTGTATCTGATAACGCGCTTGTTTATGAGAGCTTTTTCAATTTACTAAATGATTAGTTATGGGCCTAAATTCCCGATTTATATATTCAAGTAGCACTCGGTTTCAGCAATACTGTCAGTCGGCAAGGCATAAGAAAGACGCATGGCTTTGAAATTTTTTACAAATGTTTGAAAACATGTCACGAATTCGATAACGAAACAAAATGGTCTAAAATAAGTACCTTTCTTATGCCTCCTTCCCCTTTGGTCTTTTCTCGATTTTGTACGACAAATATTTGTAATTTAATTTAAATATGCCAACGAAAAGAAGAGTACAAGCTAATAAAATGAACTCAATACGTGTTGCAGAAATGAGAAAATTGCAATTATCTGCAGAGATAAATTTTACTGCAACCTAGGTTTTGTGGTTTTTACATAATCGTCATCGGGTAATGTAATGACATCGAAACCGAGGTCGCAGTAAAATTTGTTTCTGTAGATAATTGCAAATTTTTCTTTTCTGCATCATGCATAAATTCAACAAAATATCGCAGGAATCTTCGGATTTTTATCAATACGTGTATTCTTGAATGTAGGCTTACGCAGCTGTTGATAGGTACTGGCAAAGTTTTCGAGTTTGACTCCGTCTCGAGCATTTTAGGCCCGACGTTTCGCCCGCGTTGCAGCGAACGTCTCCAGGGTTGAAGTTATTTTGCTGAGAAATTGTTGCGATCGTTTATATATTGGGAAGCTACGAGGTATAATTTAATGATTCTTTCGTCAAAGGGTCACTGTTGGTCCCGGCGGAGTTCGCTGTGTCTGATTATCCAGCTAGGAGATCTTTCCAAGATGGAAAACTTGTTTCTTGTTTTCTTTTGCAATCTCTATCGATTCGCGCAGTAACAAGCGCTGCTGATGAAATTCTTTTTTAGCTATCCCCTTTGTTTTTTTCAGACAAATGGTGTTTGCAAGGGCTGATTTTTGCCATTGCAAAATCACTTCACCCCTGAAGGAACTCGCTGCAACGCGGGTGAAACGTTGGACCTGAAATGATCTAGACGCAGTCAAACTCAAAAGATTTGCCCGTACAATACATCTATTTCCTAATGGACAGGGAATTTCCAGAGAGACAGAGGAAATTTACTCGTTATATAAATGAATTTACCTAATTTATTTTCTATGGTCACATAACTCAGTATCAATGATCTTTCACTGAAGGATTTTAATTGTTTGCGAACGAACACAACCATACTTTGAATGGTGAAATATCCACCCAGTTGAGATTCGCACCCGAAACCATAGGGCTAGTAGGCGAGGACTACCCTACTGTCAAAAGGGTTACTTTAATTGTTTATATTTCTTTGCTTGTTTTTTAGAATCCAGTATAGTAAGGTGCATAAGTTTTTATCACACGAAAGTTGTCGTAATGCGTTGAAGACAATATGATGACCAAAGACTTGCTGTATGGTCTGGATACTTATATCCCCAGTTAAGCACCCTTGAATTTGATTGCAGAAAATCGTTTACATGCAAATAACCCATGGCATAGAGTAATAATAAGTTATTATTTATTATAATGAATCAAAATTATTTTCATCACCATACTCTGTACTTATGGCAATGAAAACTCCATTTTTCGGGTGCAATTTTCAACCCCCATAAGCGTAGTGACGTTTGTTGGAGCGTGGGATCCTTTTTAATACATGGCTTTTATTTAACTTCACTTGTGTGTCAGGGTCAAATTTTGTAACCAATTGTTAACTATCTTCCTGACTAGCTAGAGATCTGATATTTTGCACATTATTTCCGGTGAAAATACAATATTCAGTCATAAAAAAGTCGAATATAAAATGAATATTAGAGAAATATGTTTAAAAAAAAAATAGATTTTTTAAATCCCGTAGGTTATGCAATATTGTAATCTTGTGTGTCTACCCGTCGGGGTTGACACACAAGTAGTTGCTGAGCGTCCCATCGAAGACAATTTTTTCAACCCCTAGAAATGGGTATATTTAAACGAAATTCTAATGGGTGATAGCGCGTGAAATGGTATTATTTTAAGCAAATGGAGATGTGAGAAAAGTGCGAAAATACGGTTTTTTTACTTTTCAGTGCATTTTTTTGTTAAATAAAAGCTTTTTTGTTAAATATTTTTTAAAATATTTATTTCTTTAATTTTAAATCGACAAAGGCGGAGATTGCGCGCGAGGAGTGGGAAGACACTTTGAATTAGCACGCACTCGTAAGTGAGACTCGTCCCGTTGATGGCGACGGATATAAACTCGCTCTCTCGCTTTCGGAGGTAAGAGGAGGAGGAGTGGAGAAGGCGATAAATTACGTCGCGAAGAGTCGAAGAAGGGCGGAAAGGGGAGATGTTAGAGAGGAGGGAATGAGTGGCCGGGACTCGAGGGAAATGAATAGATGCTGAGGGGAGAGGATATTGGAGGTGAGTGGCTGAGCTGGGGGTCGGCCCCGGGCGGCACACTTTTTGGGGCAGCATTTTTCGCTACAAATATTTTGAGTAATTAAATATGGCAAATAGAATAAAACTATATACATGCCTACCCTTCAAGCCATCACCTTTTTTGGTTGGTTAAGTCAAAGAACTGCGATAATCGTAGGGGAAAAATGAACTCTTGGAAGGTGAGAAAAATAAAACTTGATCTTCGTTAACTTTTTGGTACTCCATCACAAATTTATTAGCTTGAATCTTTTACAGATCACAGAATAAAGTTAACTTCAACGCAACCCGGGTTTTGATTGTTAAGCATCATCTTCAGGTGATTTTTACAGGTATCTCATCCCATTATGAACTACCATTAGAGGGAAAGGTAGGGTAACATTTGGGTGAGAAAACAAATTTGGGAGAAGGGAAGATTTTACATTGGCTGATAGGATAGAGGAACTGTGAGGATGTAAACATGCATTTACATTATTAGAATCTGGGTCACCACATCTTTCAAAATTTCGAGCTTTTCTAAAGCATTTAGATCTCGTCTAATATATGTTAAATGTAGCACATTCTCTTTAAAGTCACTACTGTGGCTACAGATTAAAAGATGTTTGGCAAAGTTGCTGTTTCCGTCATAATTGTACATAAAAGCACTGAGGTATTCTTTATTCCTTGTCCGGAAGTGTATCGAAGTCTGTCCAACGTAGACGACCTCACAATTGTCATATGAGAGTTCATAAATACCACTTCTGTACAAAATGTTCACCTTCTCTTTAGCCATCGATACCCGGGTGGTGCTGAAGTTTGAAATATTCTGTGATCTGTAAAATTTTCAAGTTAATTAATTGGTGAGAAGAATGTCAGGATTACGTTTATGGTTTCTTAAAAACTTAGCCCCTTGGTGATATCAGTGGTTGAGGTGGAAATTAAAGTTCCTGATAGCCAAGCAAACATTTCAGTTCTTGCTAAGTGGTGCCAGGACATAAGATCCCATTGAATAGACTTAAGTAGAGAATATTTCAATATGTAAAATTCAGTGGAAGCGATTTGAGTAAAGTTCGTCTTAAATCCTACGGAAAAAGTGGGGCGATAGAAAAGGTTAATGAACCGAGGAACTTGTAAACTTCCTCTCATTTTATAATTTCCTCTATATGGCCCCCTTGCCTTCCATTCCTACAATATATATATACGTATTGAGCTCATTTAATTAGTTTGAATACTTTCCTACCTTTTTTACTCCTCTCACAGTCATGCGTTGCTTCGTATAAGCTTTCCCATTCTCAAGAATTCTAATATAAGTTGTCTCTTTCACCATTTCCCCAATGGTTTATACGGTCTCCCTCTTCCTTTTTCATCATTCGCCCTACTGTTTACATATATTTTACTATCGATGATCTCAATGGTTTTAGTCTCAACTTTGTGTAAGTTCATTATGAATAATGAAAAAGAAAACTTTGTTTGATTCTACCAATTTATTTTAAGATAAGACTAGTTTTGACTAGGTACAAGGATAGTACCTAAAGATGACGCCGCTGCGTCTTAATTAGTCGTACCTTAAAATACATTGGTGGAATCAAACAAAGTTTTATTTTTCATTATTCATATATTTGCTTCATTATTCGATTCTCAGCCGTTTTTTTCTACTGCTTAATCCTGCGAAGAGCTCACCTTTCATTTATGACTATCATTGGAAAAATCTTTATTGTAAAAATAATCCCTTAAGTTATCAGTTACAAAAGTATATGTAACAAACAGTAATTAGTCGACAATATTTTTTATGGCATCATTTATGAATTTTGAGGATGGCGGGGCTGCCAACGGTTTACGGACATAGGATTAACAATTAGCTTCTTCCACACACGAGAAATGATTCCACTCGGGAATGATTTTTCTTGTATGGAAATTCGCACTAATGTGCACTTACGGTCGGCCCTATAAAGGTAATAGCCTCTTCAGTCCCGGTTACTTAAAAATTTGTCAAAAAGAGCGAAGAAATCATTGCTCTTTTGGCTTTGCCAATTTTGGCTTTAACTTCGCGGACTGTGGCGCCAAGCGCAAGCCTTGGACTGCTGTGTTGCATAGGAAGTCCGACAACCTTCAAAACTTTGTTTCTTTTATGCCCACGAAATTCCAGATGGGGGAAAGGACGCTTCGGAAGCATAATTGGCTAGAGTTCTTGACGCATGATCAAAGGAGCCGGGCTCGGATCCCGGTCAAGTCGATTGAGTTATCTTCTGTGGAATTCCGTAATATCATTTATGAGTTGACGATAGGGAAACAGAAAATAATTTTGCGCTTCAATTTATACGTTTAAGAAACAGAAATGTGTTCTCATAATTTTTATTTCAGACTGAGCATAAAACTAGTAAAGACATTGTCTTTGGCCTTGCCGAAGCTTAAATATCCTACACGACTTTCAATTTTGTTAAAAAAACGTGGTTTTGGTTCGATCCAACCCATTTGAGAACTGTGCCGTCTGTGGACTACTAGAGGCTTATGTTCCAAATTTCAGCTCAATATCTCAATTTTTACGGCAGTTGTCATACGAAGAGACAGACAGACGGACATAGCTATGGACTCGTGAGATGATGCCGATCATTTCTATTTACAGGGTGTTCCAGGAGGAAAGTTCGAAACTTCTGGAGGAACTGTTCGTCCATATTGTTAATCCCACCGACGAGTATTTGTTGTCTTTGTGACTGCTAACTTTGTAACTCTCAGCAACCCGACCATGACTTTGGTTACATATTCTCCTCGGGTGTTTTTCTCAGAGGCAAGTTTTGATTAGTGTCACGAGTTGCCGAGGTTTTCTAAGCAAATAAAAGCTCTCATCCACAAGAACATTTGTTGCCTCGTTGTATTAACAACAGTTAAGTTACCATATCTTCCGGGTGTCAAAAGATAGAGATGCGATTTTAGCTAAAATGAATAAAGAAATAAATTTACTAAAAGTTTTATTCTTACATGTTTTTGATATCTCTGAAATTAAGAGGGCTATCGTACATTATTTGTTTCTGAGGAATTAAATTTCGACGAATATTCGAGATCCACCTTAGAAATAAGATACCATTAGCATTGATGATAGCAGTACAAGAACAATACATATCTTATGCACCATTGTGAAAAGTTGCAAATCTCCTTAGTTGATACTAGTCATTGAAATTGGGTGTTTTCGTTGTGATTGCAGAATACTTCTGAAAAAATGTTTAAGTTGCCATAGCTCGGTAACTAAGGAGTTGCCACCCCATGTTGCTATGATAAAAAATGCTTAAAATAACTTCCCCTAACTCCTACAGAAGTTTCGAACTTTCCGCCTAAAACACCCTGTATACTTTCCCATACCTGCCAAGCATCCTTCAATGCGTAACATTTCTGCTGTGATAAAATCAATATACCTTGACCACGTAGTGGTGTAGGGTATAAATATGTTCAACGGGGTCTGACGCGATATTATGGAATATCATGGTGAATTTTAAAGGAAAAACTTTGAAATGTCCTCTCGGTTATTTATTTGTACATCGTGCTTCGACGTCTAAAGCGTCATTATCTGGCACAATGTAAATCAGGGAATTATTCATTACCTGATGTACATCGTAGGTTGGTATTATCTTACTTTGTCTTATAAAGAAGGAGTCTGGAACCAATTTACGTAAGACTTTTGCCCGTCTGGAAACATTGTATCGTTTTCAAATATCCTTTGGTTGTTCACAACGTCATCAGTTGTGGTAGTGTTTCGCTATTAATGTTAATTAATTTGGTATTCCAACAATGCATAATTATATGATATTCAGTTCTCAAAGCTGTGCGATAGCTTCTATGGAAAGATGAAACAGCAGAAAGCAAGCATTTAACGAAGAGTAGATACAAATATCTTATGTCTTACGTAAGACTGAGAGGGAGGGAGGAGTTTGGGAAAATTTTAATTTGTCTTGCATAGGCGGAAGTCAAAATTGGCATAAATTGTCTTGCGTAATACTTGAAGGTCCCCAAGCTCGTTGTACCAATAAATAAACGAGTTGATAGTTCAAAGTTTTTTCTTTTAAAATTGAGCATAAAAAAGTGTGGCGTTTGAGCGGACCAAAAAAAGTGAAAGTCGAAATTATCGAGTCGGGTAAGTCTTATTCGGTGCTACGGCGCGAGACAAGAATTTTGGTACCCGGGTCGACCCGATCAGACTACGGGAAAAGGTCCCGCCCAGCGCTTGAATATTTAACCTAGCTAATCATAGAAATGAAAGGGATGATGCGCTGTCAGGGACCGAAATATTGGTCGGACAGAAAATTTCGTCAAACAGAATGTGTGCAGAACGGTCTATTTAAGGGGAGTAAAAATAAACCAAATTCCTATCTCAAAAAATATAATTGAAATAAAATAAAATTAAGGAAAATAACTCGTTGCCAATTTTGCAGGGGCAAATACAATTTTCGCAAGTAAGTCAAAAAATTCTTGTCTCACGCCGTAGCACCGAATGAGACTTACCCGACTCGATAATTTTGACTTTCACTTTTTTTTGGTCCGCTCTAGTGTGGCGTGCGCTTTGCATCTCCCATCGGATGGGTTGCAATGGTCAGACCGCCCCGGGCGTCTCCAACAGTGTCTCTGCGTCGCGGCGCACACACTCACACCCTTTTTAGCCCCTCGCCTTCAAACTTGTTTTAATGGATCCCTCACCCCGAACCCTGGCCATTTCTCCGCTCTCCCTCCTCCTCCCCCTCGTGGTATATCTCTTCCTCCCTTTACCCCCCTCGGAGGAAGGCGGAAAGGGGACGTGCCTTCCTATTCTTTCCACCAAACCTCCCACTCTCTAACCCTCTCTCCCCACCTACCTCTTCCTCCCACTTTTTTATGTGGAAACACTTTTCGACAGACGCAACCGGAAATGTAATGCGGTTTATTCTTTTCTTTCTCTCTCCTTTTCTCCTCCTCTCGCTTCTCCTTCCTCCGAACGAAAAAAGGATAATCCGCTTTCGTTTCTTGAGGAATTCACTCGAGAGACGGAGGGGGAGGGGGGGTCGGGCGGAATGAATAGAGTGGAAGGGGAGGGAATGAGGAGGAAGAGGGTTTTATTCGGGCTTCGGGAGGTGGGAATGAGAGGAGGGGGAAGGTGTAAGGGTTTGTGGGAATGAGGGGTGGAAAGAGAGTGGGGTTATCTTTTTTTTTTATAAGAAGTCGGTTGTGGGGGAGTAGGGGGGGGGGGAACGGGGGCGGTATATAAGGTTTTTCGGGAGGTGAGTCAGTGAGGGTTAACCAAGCAGGCAAGGAGAGCTGAAAATGGAGTTCTTTGTATGCAGAAAAGAAGCGATGGCGGTGACTCTCCGGCGTCCATTAATAAAAATAAAAGAATTTCGCTTCGCCAAGAAGAAGTGGAGGGAAAGTGCGGGTAGCGGAGGGGAAGAGGAAGGGAGAGGTGAGCGGTTCAAGTGAAAAAGAGGGTGGAATGGAAGAAGGATCTGTTGAAAGGTTAACTATGTAAAATGGCTGAGAGAGGTACCTTCTTAGCACTGGTCGTGGAATACAGCGGAGGTAAAAAAAAAATTACAGCCGAATAAAAGACGTTGGTGGTGTGTGTGTGTGGGAGGGGGGGGTCTCTGGGAGTGGAAGACAGTGTTTCCCCCTCCCCCCCTCAAGGAGTGAATGCTAAAAAAACGCCCTTCCCCGTCACCAAGGGTCTGGAAAGGAGATGGTCCGAGTTTCCATTTGTATGCATTCAAGACCGGGCACGCCTCCCTAATTAAACCCCCATTGCATTCGTATCTCTATTAATACCGACCGCGAAGGAAAACACACAGCCTTTTCTCCCTCCTTCGCGAGCCATTACGAGGAGGAAATCCCTCGTAGATGAATCGTGACCACTCATGAATTCGGTGATAACTAGGCATGCTATTGTCTGCTATGTGTTTTGGTTTTATTTCTCTCGAGTAATCGTGGTGTGCTCTCCGTATCTTGAATTTAAGAGGGATTAATCGTTTATCCAAAGACTCCATGGCTATGTTATGTTAATGATGTTTTATTACTCCCAAACATTGTACATGAAATACAATCAAGAAGACATTGAGCTTTCGGTAACCTAGAAGGAGAAACTGTATTGAGGTTACCATCAAATTAGTACATAAATAAATGGCCATTCTTTGTTATTTTACATGAAAAAAATATACCAACATTTAAAAAATAATTGCCTTAAAAATGTCTTCAATATTTTGATAATTAAATACCCAATACCGATATTTATTTAAAAAAGAGGTTAGGTGTGATGCATTTTTTCAATTAGAAAGTACCCTTCTGGCCCAATGTATAAAAAAATTCGCCTGAATAAGGACAATTTGGACCTGGGCAAGGGTTGCAAAACTGTGCGTAGGCTATACAAGCGTGGCCTATTTGAAACCTGTATTCTTGCACCACACCTCAAGAAGGAGTGTCTAAGCACTTTATATGCTTACATATGACTAAGTGAGAGCAATTATAAATATTTAAACAGCAAAAAGGAAGATTCGTAACTTTTATTTTTAACTATCACCCTAATAAACTTTTTTTGAAGGCCGACAGCTGGTTTTACTGCGTTAAAATATGCTCCTCCCCCTGCAATTATACCATAATTCAATTTAAAGTTTACTAGCGCGTTATAAAATACCCTTTAACTTTCTAATGGCCTTTTGTTGCGAAGAAGATAACATTTTGAAAGGGTATATCGCAACACTTTAGTTACAAACAATTTAATATTCCAATGTTTCCTCTTGTAGCGTAAATTTACATTGCTCTAGTATTCCTTTAACAATTGTGATTACTCCCATTACACCTGTATTGGTGTCGAGAAAGATTATTCGAAAAATGAGAACTTTCTTAGCTTAAGGATATACAAATCTAATTATCCAGGGTTTTTTGTAATTAAATTTTGCATACCATTCGAAATTCCAAAGATTAACACTAATCATGTTGGTTTGGGTGTGAACAACGAGTGACATTTCGGGTGGACTTCGGATCATGTGTATTCATATGTCTCATTTTATTTTTTTGGACCATGTTATCATTTTATCTTGTAATGCTTACGCTTGAGTGGAAAATAATCGATCGCATTTAATTCAGTCACGTTGCCAGAAAATGTGTTTTATCTCGTACCTTGCCGGTACATTTTTCCCATGCTATATAAGCGACGCAAGGAAAGGGTCCCATTCTCATTCGCTCTACTCTGAAATGACATATATCGTGGAGATGATGTTGCATTTCCTTTAACTATAATATTCACCTTTCAACCTGGCAAAGGAGTGGAGGCTATAAATCATAGCATGACACGCAATATCTGTGTTAATCGTTGCCCTATGTAAATTATGTAATTACTTTTCAATTATTTCTTTGGTATCAGTTTTCCATTTTCTTACCCCAGCAGCATATCAAATTTGATCAACTAACTCGCATGTCAAATTCTGTGGAGAATAAAAATATTATATCTACTGGTAATAAAGTACGTACTACCACAGAGTATATACTGAGAGGAAAAAAACGGCAATGACAGTAGTAAATTTTGCGCAACCCACCAATCTCTATTTAGACCTGAGATCAATGCCCCGGACGCAATCCTAACATTTTATTATACTAGTTAAAATATTAATAAAGCGTATAAGTCTTGTTTAGTCCAAGACAAAGTAGCTTAATTTAATGTTCAATAAGTGCCATTCATAAGTGAGAATAAAATAATTCATATTCCCAGAACATTAACTTAAATTAAGGAAACGTATTTCGATTAACTTCTTCTTAATTAAGGTATAATTCAGCATCTTAATTCAACATGCTCTCTGTGATACACTTGTTCTCTGAATGCTTACAGCATACTTGCATAACAAATGATATTCCTGATCTTTTACTGTCACAATCAGCACAACTATATACCGCACCGAACTTAAGCTTTATGTTAACACGTTTTAAATAATGCATTTATTCCTACGATTTAACCCTTTTCTCTTCGTTAACTTTGAACTCTTTATGTTCTAAACTGCATGGATTCGCCTTTTGCCTCCTTCGGAAATGATGGCCTTTAGATCACTTCGATAGAAGGGCTGTTGAAGGAGGATAGCCCAATTATATTTATCATACCGTTATAGCCTACAAAACGGCATAACTAGCAACGGTGAATCCGCTCAGATCCTCAATTTATCTTCTTCATACCATAGATCGAGGTTCAACAGGTAAAATCTGCACAAGTTATTTCGTAAACCCTTTAAAAGTATGTTGGCATTGGTAATACATTAGTATTGCCATGATTCACCGTAAGAAAAAATATGAGGAAGAGGTGGAAAGGAATCGGACCTTGTTGGATGCCAATAAAATCGACACTGTTCAGTCCACGAAAATTTAATACGACTATGGAGTTATACTACTATGGAATAATTGCACTATTAATAATGCAATGTTTAATTCATGTTTCCTACAGCTGGTGAAATTAATACATATAATTCGAATATGGTCTCTATAACGACTAGGGAGCTATCTCGTTCGGACTACCTTAAGACGCCTTTATGACCAAAATCTACGATTTTGGTGTGTCTCATCCGTTTGGTATGTTTTTAGGTTCTCCCGCCCGCTTCACTAATTGTGTATTGACATATCAACACTTTGAAAAGTAGCCTGTCATAAATTGTAATCCAATGAGTGATAATGTTTGTAAAATTGGATATTTTTCTTGATGTTTAACTGAAATATACCTACGGAATATTGGAAACGGAGAAAATAATGAAGTGGCAGATAAGGAGGGTAAAAATAGAGGAGGGAGGCAGGAGTAGGAGAATCTATTTTGTGTTTCTACTTTTATTCGTATTGCGTGCCTGTACCGTCATTTAAAATTCCTCACGTTAAGGATCTTTCAAGGAATCGAATTGGATAACATTGAAATTTCATCGTTAAAACCATGTCACTTATTACCAACTGCCTAAGAAAATTGTCGGTTTTCAACTTTTTGGCCTAATACAATAGGTTTTTTGCTTCAAATGTCACTTTATTGCTAATTTTTACATTTAAATCCATATGCCGTGCACCGGCTTTGTTGAAACTCACTTTCGAGGATGACCTTATTAAGCAAGCTCTGCAAGCCGCACCTCGAATACACCGTGAGCATTTGAGACCCTGGTCATGAAGGTTTAACTTCAAGGATAGTGCAATCGAGAAAATGACAAACCAGTCTTTTTTATTTTTTCGATATACGTTTATTACAATAGTTTCGGAAAGCAATGAAGCAAATCTCGTAGACATTACCAAAATTATTCCACACAATGCTAGAAATTTAACTTTTCATTGAATATGGTTTTATTTCGAATATCAACAACTTGGATTTTTATGTGTGACGTCGTCATTAGGTAAAGGTGTTGATGAAGTTCAACTCTGGACGCAGATTGTGATTCAAACTAAAACTCTCTCAATTCACCGAGATTAGGTGGCACATTTTAAGTGTGCTTGAGCTGCACCAAGTTACACCTGACACCGCAAATTACGCAATGCTTGCTGTCTAAACCCTCCCAAATGTGGCCCTCCCAAAATAAGAGTACAGAATATCCTTATAGATTACTCGACTTCAGTGAAAAGTCTCGAGGTTCAATTAAATAACACCTTGAGCTGACGGGAGCACGTTAAAGCTATATCTAACAATGTGTATAAGAATATGTACCAATTGAAGCACTTCAGGCATCTACTCCCAATTTCACTTCGCCAGAAGCTGGTTCAAACTCTGGTATTCCCATATTTTGACTATTGTTCTATCATTTTCTCAGATGTTAACTCAGAACTGTGCATTAAGCTGCAGCGTCATCTAAACTCCTGTCTGCGTTTTGTTTTCAACATCCGCTGTGATGAACACGTCACGCCTTATTACGAAAAAATTAAATGGCTGAAATTGGATAAACGCCGAAAACTGCAAAAGGCTTTATAAGTGTTCAAGGTCCTGAAATCCAAAAACCCCACCTATTTGTATGAAAATTTTATATGTAATGTAGATACAGGAAAAAGATCAAATCGTGTCACTGAGTTATTTTTAGTCCCTAAATGCCATACCTTATTATTTGAGCACTCTTTCCTAATTTCCTCCTGCAAGTTATGGAATTGTTTACCTGTAAATGTCAGAACCTCTATGACAATTTCGATGTTCAAGAGATACATGACTGATTACCTATGTAAAATTGCTTAGTTTTTTTGTAATCTTTTATGTTATGGCATGTATTTATTTCTTTTCTATGTTCCAGGGGACTTAAAGTCCCAGAACAATAAAGACTATTTTCTATTCTATTCTATTCTAAACACGCTGATGCGAACGATATTCAATTCCCAACCCATAATATCAATTTAATGCCGAGGCTTTAAGTTTGAGGTGTCGTCAAATTTTTAATTTTTTATCCCATTCGACTCAGTAGGCTCGTTCTCAGAACGGATGACTACAAAAAGAAGTTGAGATCAATATTTCTTTAAATTATTCGTAAAAATAGCCGTCATTCATCAATGACGCTCGGATTTCGGCAACTTATTGTCCAGTGCATGCTCCTGATTATTTTTAAAACTCACTCCAAGGTGTGTTATTGATGTGTTATTTATAGGTTTTTAGTTTTAGCTAATTGCGGTTCTTTTCTGAAATATTGAAACTATCCGAAATGTTGATCATATTGGTATTTTATTAATTCTTCTTTTGTGATTTCTAATTGTTCAGTCTATATTTGAAATTAGTGAATGAAGTAGTTCAAGAACACAAACTGTCTTTGTTTTTTTCACAGTAGTGGTATAATAATACAATAATAATAATGTATATTCTTCCTTTCAACTTATACTTAATTTTGTCTCAAAACAAGGAAGATAACCCGTAAGACAATAGGTCTGTGCTTAGTTAAACTTAAGGTGAACATTTGCTGCAGAGTAAACAAATTCATATAAAAAAATCATAGTTTAGTCAACAAAATTAGTACAGTGAGTAAAAATATTGATTTTGTGGCTAATGGATCGTTAACAATAATTAACATCATGATCTTGTCATACGTACATACGCATTTGAAATAAAATTTCCATATTGTCTGTATTTAGTAGCCATTGGTGAATCTACGTATAATATTTTTTGAGAAAAGTAATTTTTAAAAAAAATAATAATAACTTTATTTTACAAATAGCTTACATGCTGTTGTTTCCCTTTGGATGGGTTACAAAAAATATTACAAATTACACAGTTACAATTATACCTACTTTCATTTTCTGGTAATTCTGGTTGATTTTATCCAGCATGGTCCTGCTAAGCTGAAGCTTATCAGCAGGTTCCAAGTTAACAATTCTTTTAATGGTAACAAACATTGATTCTTATATACTTCTCTCACATTGTTTTCCTTGACCATCAAATGCGTAACCATTTTATTTTGTAAAGTATAAATTTATGATATTATTTGGTAGTTTGCTATACAACATAGGGTTTATAAACAAAAAAAAAACACCTCTTGTACCCTGTAAAGTTTGGTATAGGCATTGGGACCCATTACCAGTTATATCTGCGGACGCCGACGTATTTTAGGACCCGCATGGATACACGGTGGCGGAAAGTAACTTTGTGAAGTCGAAATTCAAATCGCTAGGAAAAAAAATGACCGATGGCCACTTAATGGTCCGTGATTTGGCTGCTTTGTTTGCCAACTTGCCCCTTCCGATTAGCGTGCAGAGCTCGCGTTCCGCAGTTGGCGCGTGCGTCTCTTATATTGGGTCTCGGACGAAATCCAGAACTTTAGGTGCAGAGGATGGGAGACGGTTTGTAATTGGAGAAGACGGGATGGATTCGATTGGACTTGTGCGTGAATGCCGAATGGGAGATCGTGCGGATGGACGGCGGACGCAGTGTGCAAACTCTGCCTTTAATCCTCCCTCACTCGTGTTCCAGCTCTCACGGCGCCGCCTAAACTCTCCGCTCGCATGCAATTCAAACCCCTACCCGCACACGAGGAGCTCGCTTAAGGGAGGTACGCCCCCGCCCCTGCCCGCCACACTCCTGCGTAATGAAGGTCCACGGCTATTGTGAGGTTGTCCGACTGGTAGCTGCTTGGGGATCGCGGAGTCTGTGTGGGGAGAGTTTGCGGGGGATGAGTGGAGGGTGGGACCGGAAGTGAAGGGATGGGAGGGGGGAACGAGGGTGGGGGTTTGCGAGGGATTTTATCGATTGGCCATGCCTGGAAAATGATGGAGTGAGGGAGACGACATTAGGAAATGCGGTGCGGATGGTCGGGGTGATGAACGAAAGTGGAGTTGGACGAGGAGGTGGAAGAGAGAAGTGCGAGGCGGGAGGAATGGGAAAAGTAGTCCGTATATGAATATGCAAAAATGGTCTCTATGGCCTGTCGTGCACAATCAACTCACAATGAAGAAAATTCCACTTGCGAGTGGCGTTATGTTATAGAACAGCATTTTTTAAATGATACGGAAAGGATATCGTACTGTCTATTTTATTTACAAACTCACACTAAACGTGTTTCAACAACTGGACCGGGAATCGAACCCGGACCTCCCGATTTCGCGTCGGTTGCTCAGACCACCAAGCTATTCATTCAGTCTGCAAAGAAAAGAGTATGATAAACAAAGTATCGTGCATGAAATTAATCATTACGTCAATTTTACAGTTATGAAATTTAAAATTTCTTATGGGATAGAAAGCATTGCAAAGGAACTAGCTATTGTCTCCTACCCCTGTCCGCATATGTAAACATAATGTATTTTTTATATGCTTGTGGAGACATTATTTTGATGTCAAGGTGTGGGAAAGTTTCGTCGTGGCTGATTCTGGCTGCCACCCGTAGATATTTTTACTGTAACCTTGTTCACTTAAACTGAGACGATTTGCTCATTTCTTTAGAGATCCGAAGAACTGTGAAGAGAACTTAAGCCTATTCCGCTTAGAATAAGACTATGTGATGATAATATATTGCAGCTCGAAGGTTTTATTTCACAATAAAATATAAAATTCCGCAAAAATCGGTCTGAATGACTGGATAATTTGCAGTTTATGGAATTTATTTATTCTTCGATATTCACTGTGATAAAACCCGTAGTGGCTATTATAAGTAAAGATAGTTTATTGAGCAAGTTTGCCCTAAGCGTAATGAAAAGAATAAGTGTACAATGTTAGGCTGTCGATTACTACAGTTAATCATGATGCACTATCGCGTGTTTGAGTGCCTTGGAGTGTTGGCGTAATCGTATCGATTTGAAACGAATATTTATTCCATCTTTGTCTTCTGTGATTTATTTTTCTTGTTCCCTATGCCTACATTTAAGAATTACTGGCTATCTAGACATTGTTATAAAACCTAGACTAATATTTGTGAAATGTAATGGTGAAAATCTCTTGTTTTCATTAAGCATAAAACATCCCTTAAATATTTTAGTTTATTTTCAATTTTCCGAGAAATTAGAATGCGAATTCTTCTCGGAATATCCAGGTCAGTGCAGGTGTTTAACAGCTTCTCACATTTCATTGGCCGACTCTGTCATCATACAATCAGGGCAGTGACATTGTCTACATTACATCTATGTATTACCTTGCTAGCCTCCACAAGAGTGTTTGGCAGCGAGTGACTTATCACCAAAATGAACTAGAGTGAAGAAATTAACCTTAGTTGACGTGATTTACACTACGGGTATTCTACAAATACTACAGAAACTGCAGATATAATCTATTATGTAACTATATAAACGTGACACTTGGGTCATGCTGGGAACATGAAAAACATTGTGTCAACACTACTAGATTTTAAACTTGAATTAGGGGGCACATGAATTAATAAGCTACATTACCTGTCAACTAACCTACTTCTTGTCGATGGGGTTTTGCGGATGATGGCAGTTCTGGACAGAGACTGGCAGATTGGAAATGTTGGCACGAGCCAAGCACCTGGCCCAGTGGAAATCACGACGTATATTCACATTCATCATACGTCAGGATAGCATCAGAATCTCTGCTAGAGGATGACGTTTGTATGTTTTTTTTGCTTGAGATTATCTCGCGTTTAGGAAGTACTTGAAATTTATTCTTCATGACCTCGGCGTTTAATATTTCCTCTTATTTCTTTTGCCAGATCTTTTATGTTCTTTCAAAAAACCGTCCCTCGATTTTCGCATCCTACTGAGGAAAACCTCTTTGAATAAATATCATTTCGCCGAAAGCTTCGATGTCAAGTTCCTCCCCCCCCCTCCCGTCTCTCCGTCCATCCTATCAAAGGACGAAATTGCTGCTTTTGATATCCCTTATAAAAGCGTATTCTATGACTATTTCCATGTCACTTATTCTTTGACGTTCCAATTTCGCTGTGCGACTTCTCTTTCAATGCTAATGAGGGGGAGACGTTTCACCTTTGGTTAAGGTTTAAACATTTATTCAGCGACAGAATTCTCTATCTGTAGCTGCAACGGCTTTTGGAGCGTGAGTGATGTATTTCATTGATGGCAATGGGTATGATGTAAAAATAATATTTTCATTGTGCAAACCACCAGCATGCACTTAGCGCATGGAAATGTATGTTTGGTGCATCGTGTTTTGTTATGGCCGCATAGATTGCTTAGAAAGTGATTATGATGACCATAATTGTGTCTTGAACCGTCAGAAACTAAAGGCCTGGTTGCACGATGCATTGTCCCGTACGAGTTAGTTTGTGAATGCATGAACTCGTGATTGAACGTGAAAAGTCACCGTGTAACCACACCAACTTGTACGAATGCATTCATGCGCGAACAAGAAAATAAAACCAGCTCTATTTCATCTACATAATACCCTGCGAGTTGCCGCATGGGCGTGTGACAGGGGGTGTTAAGACATCTGTCGTGTAAAGATGTAGGGGATAAGGGTTTGGGATGTGAAATGGTGATGTGTATTATGGAAGTGTATTTAGTGGAGCTCAGTTTTTATTGTGATCGCTTATTGTACGCGGAAAGAACGAGTTCTCGTACCTATCTGTTCGGCTATATATCTCTCTTGTTTTATCGCTTCTATTAGACCTAGAGATGTAGTGAGGCGTCATGATAACATTCTCTGTGTCGTTCTGAAACCCACCAGATCTGAATTTCCCAAGCAAACTAAGCCTTGCGTGTAGTCTCCGAGTCTCGAAGGGTCCCACCTTAATTACTTTAAAAGTTTCGAAACATTATATGTTCACTCGTAGCATTTTTTAACGATGCGTGCTGCTTTTCTATGAATTTTATTAATTTTTTGATTAAATCTTTATGACCAGGGTCCCAAATGCTCGCGGCGTATTCGCGGTGTGGCCTAACCAGAGCGAAGTAGCATCTCTCTTTTATTTTGTTCATGCAAACATACATGAACTTTTACATGAACACATACGGGTTAATATAGCGTTTAACCAGGCCTTAAGAGTTCCAAGAATCTCTTTGGGGTTATGAAGTGGCAGAATTGCTTCAGGAGTGCGAAAATTTATGAAATCCCTTTCATTCAGGAAATAAACCTGGCTATATTGCGTTGTCTTACGGGGTGAAAGCATTGCAACACGTATTCACGTTTCATTTAGTCTTAGGAATGGCCTGATTTAATTATGTGAGGATATTGTAAGTCTTCATTAACTGCTTAACGAAAATTATTTCGGTGGAATGTAAGAAATTAGATCAAAATATTTTCAATAAAACTAAATGAATTTGGCTTTATCAGAAAGACGATAATCCTGTCGTTCTAATGATGTCAAAATATTTGATACTTTTTGTAACTTTTGTGGAGATATACGCCCAAGTAAATGGCCTTTTTAGATGGGACATACCGTGCATATCTGCACGATCCAGTGAAATATTATTGTTATCCCTATGATTAAATAATGAGAGGGCTCTGACTAAAATATCGTGTAAAGTTGTAGTAAATATATATTCATTGCTGTCATTAAAATAATACATGTCATTATATTTTTAAAATCATGTTAAAATCTTCATTAGTGAAGGCGTTTAAAGCGTGTTACGTGTAACAAATTAGTCAATAAGATACCTCGAATGGTTCATCATTGGTCGTTCAATTCCAAGATTCGTTGACTGCAGCCCTCCACTCTTCCCTATCTAATGCTAGTTCCCTTACCTCCTGGTATCTCTTCCTATGTACTTTCCTCCCTATTTGGTCCATGAACTTACTCCTGGATCTTCCTCTGCGGACTTTTCCCTCCATTTCATCTTCAGCTAGAATAGATGTGATTACCAATTTTGCAACGAACGTTTAAGAAGGTGACAGGCGTCACTTGGTGGAAATTACTTGATTAAGACATGGTTAAGAAGTAAAATACATAGCTAATTCCAAAAACTTAATGGTTGAAGGCGTAACGTGGAATGACACTACAGACATGATGAAAAAGAAAGAATTCTCAGTATTTTCCACACTTAAAACTTTTATTCCTGACCCACGTTTCGACTGACTTGCAATCATTTTCAAAGGTCTTTTTTTGCAAACTTGCAATCATTTTCAAAGACCTTTGAAAACTGCCTTGCAATTATTTTCAAAGACCTTTGACAATGATTGCAAGGCAGTCGAAACCTGGGTCAGGAGTAAAAGTTTTAAGTGTGGAAAATACTAAGCATTCTTTCTTTTTCGTCATGCCTGTAGCTGATTTCTCACATTTATTTACAAATAAAAAAACCAACCATGGTTTTGGGCACATACGCATCATTTTGAAGGTTTTTTTTCTTGTCGGATAAGTAAGCTTACATACACCAGTGGATAAGGGGTGGTCCACAGGAAGCTATAATCGGTCAGGGAAAAACAAAACTTTTTGACGTCATTTGGAGATTGCTTGCGTGGGGGAAAGGGAAGAGGGAGGAGTGGTAGGCTAACATTCAGGAAGGGTGAATGGGTTTTAAAAACATGGTCATTATAGAGGTTAAGTTCCGCTGGCGTGTTGGCAACTTCAAATTGCTCGAGGAAATCTAACTTCCACCCCTTGTCAGTGCAATGTAAAACGGTCGCGTCGGAAGCACACCAGTGATGGTTGCCACAGAAATGTGTAGCAAAACTAGAAGTATTGTCACCATTAATAAAAGCAGTTCTGTGTTCTTTTACCCCCCCCCCCCCTTCCCACTGATGTGTATAAGCATGCTCATCCGACAGGAAAGTAACTTAAAAATGAGAAAACTCACTTTTTACATGCCAAATTATTTTATTTTTCTGACCATGGTTTCAACAATGTCTGTCATTATCAAGGAAGACCTTGACCTTGATAATGACCGACATTCTCGAAACTATGATCGGGAAAATTAAACAGTGTCGAATGTATAAAGTGTGTTCTCTATTCATGTGTCGCTTTTACACAAAGAAAAGCCTGCAACTTTAACTTGTACCTTGAAAATGGTGCATGTGCACCGAAACCAATGTCGGTTTTTATGCTAATAATTATGTGGAATTAACTAACGAAATATTTTAACTTGGAATTAAATAACTAAATAAGTATTTTACTTCTTAATCATGCTTGAATTTACAACGAAGTTCAGTGATATGAAGCAAGCATTTAAACATTTTTTGTCAGCAATATTACTATATTTAATTCATACTTCTTATAGCTAACTGCCTAGAATTTTAAATATATTTTGTCTCTAATATAGGTTAATACTAATATATAGTGGTAATGTAGTATAGTAGTTATATAGTAGTAATATGGTATAGTTGTAGTATAATGTAGGAGTTATAGTAGTTAGCTATATTACAGTTAGCTACAATTACCTCCAACCCAATGTATCGTAATATTATCACTCTCTTTGATCAATGAGTTTGACAATTAACCAAAGTAAATGGCCTTTTTACATGGGACATACCGTGTATATCTGCACGATCCAGTGAAATATTATCGTTATTCTATAACTAAATAATGGGAGTTAGATAATCCTTCGTATGTACCTCCCTCTTTATGGAAAGTACATAGGAAGGATTTGATTTCCGACCTGGAATGTAAAATGTCCGCACAATTTGCCCAGTTAAGGTGCAAAATGTGGAAAAATCTCTCTCTAGTTAATAATAATAATAGTAGGTTAAAACCTCGTTCCGAGTAGCTTAAAAAAGGGTCCCAGTGCGCATGGTCCTTGGCCTGCATTCCCTTATTCCGTGATCCTGTCTGTGCGTACATTCCCGACCCAAACCCTGTCAGAAAGCACTCACGGCTCCTCGTCTCTCTCTGCACACGGCATTCCAGCATCCCCACACCCCGTGCGTGCGTGTGTGTGAATCCCACGCATTCTCGGCACCTTTCTTTGCGCCATTCCTCTTGCCACCCCACCATCCGCACACGCCCCCTTCTTTTACCCCCCCCCCCCCCAACTACCCCCTCGCTCACCCCTTAAACCCTTCGCCGCCTTGACTCTCTCTCCTGCTTCCCTACATCTCTCTCCCTCTGCGTCGGCCATTGTTCCACTTTGCATGTCACAAAGGGTCTTTGTGTATTCCGCAAGCCTCATTATTGGAGAACCTCGATCCTACTCGCTCAAGAGTCAAGCTCACGCCGCAGCGGCAGCGCCTCTACGAGGCTTGTCGTCGAAACAGGCGCGCGAGCGCTCTGCTGACTTCTTTTCCCTCTCTTTGCGCCGCTCTGTGTGTCCCGTTCTCTCTCTCTCTCTCTCTCCTCCTTATCCTTCTCCCCTTTCTCTTCTCTTGTGAGTGCAAAAGGGACGAAGACATTGAGGTATCCGATTCCCTCTTCCGTTCCTCTTGTTCCCCGTCCACCCCGCCTGACATAACATGTACGCCTAAATGCTACCCTTCGGTTCGGCGCTAGAGCAAGTGGCAGGGCGCCAACCATGTAAAAGGATGAGCTTATGTGAAGGAAATGCTTAGGTGAAGAAATGCTTAGGTGAAGAAAATGGTGGGAATGGATAACATTGAATTTTATTCCTAGGGGTTGAGATGTGTCAGTGTCTTACACGATTTCGGTAATAGTCGCAAATGGTGCGTAGTAAGAAGATATTTTTAACAACTGCATGTCATGTTGCCTGTTTATTTCTCTTATTATGTCACCACCGTCAATTGTATGGGAAAATTGTGCGGCAAAATGATATAAATCCTATTCCTATACTCGCTAGGTCTGAAACTTTAAAGTAATCCTAACATATTGGGTAACGTCTAAGAATTAATTGGCTACCAATCTAGGTCTTCCATTAGCTGTGTTACATTACTCGCTAGTTGCAGTTTTAGGGCAAGTCATACGTCTTTTTTGTACTTTATTTTTTAGACCTGATCATATATTTCTTTGTATGGTCCCAAACGCTCTGGGAACATTCGAGATGTGACTTAACCAATGCGAAATGGCATCTCTTTTCCACTTTTTAGGCCTTTGTATTACTCGCTTAATAAACCCTAGTTTCTTTCGTGGTACACCCAAAATGTGCAATCAACGCAATAGGTCTGAAGTTATGGTGATTGGATGGTATTTTATTATATTTTACCATAAATATCCTTCCTGTTTTTAAGATGTGACGTGGGGTTATTTTTTTGTTAGAAGATTAATGCTATGCTTTAATTGAAGTTTCAGCAAGAATTTGTGAAATCCGAAGGAAGAACCACTCAGTACGTTCTGTTAATATTTCTCGGTGGATAACCTGGGAGGACTTCGCAAAACTACTCCATCTATTTCTCGATATTCAGAGGTATATGAATTATAAATTAGTTAACTAACTTATCTTTGTGATTACAGCGTTCTACAGAAGGAACAAAGGACGATACTTTAAACGTCGTTGAAAACTTGAACTCCAAAAATCGCGAATTAATACTCTCATATCTTATGTTAGTTTCGGTGGAAAACAATTATTTTTTCGCTTGTCCAAGCATTATAACGTCTTAGTCTGACATAATTTACGAGGAAATATTGGCCGTAACTAAGAGAAGGACGCTCTTTGCGGCTATAAAATCCATTGCAATCGTCTTATTAAAGATGTTCTCACAAGTTTATATCATGGAAAATCCCTCTTTGTCAGAAAATTTCTTGACATGGCTCGATATGCAGACCTAAGTAAATTTTAAAAAAGTCATAAGTTTGGGACAGTCTAGTCATTTACCCCTAGTTGAAGTGGTAAAGTGATCAAACCCCATTGTCTCCATTATTTTTCAATACCTTCCGCCATATACAGGGTAGGGTAGAAGGGTATCCGAACAATGAAAAACCTGGAGAAATACGGGAAGCAGTCTAGTAATGTCCCACCTGGTAACCGGCAGTGTTGAGGTTGCGTCTATAGTTAAAGCAAAACCCTATAAAAATATGGCCAGGTCCCCTTATAGAAGCAGTTCTCTATCCTGCATGCCTTTCCTCAATTCCGCCGCCATGCTTCGCTCTTTTGTTTCTGTTTCGCACGTCGAAAGCGCTCGGGTCTGGTGACGCGGTGAGATGTGGGTGGATAAGGCGACCTGCACGAAAGCCTCGGATGACACTGGCGGTCGGTCGCATAAAGGCAGGCTTCCGCATGACTTTGGTTGCAAAGGCTCCGGAGGTGGTTCGCCGAAATGCACGGGAGAATATAAGTTTACTGGGCGCTCGCTGGTTCAAATGGGCATAGCCTATCTCCATATTGGTTAATTATCACAGTGAAAACTGCCTCCGCGGCCGATTTTGGCGGGAAAGGAATGAATTTCCCATACTTATAGGCAGCATAAATTTACTCTCTTTTTAGCCATCACCTCCTTAAGCTGCCATTATCTTACGGGTAAGGTGGTGGTCACTCAATACAGGTTTCACTGTAAGTTATAATTCCCGAGTTAGTGCCGTAAGCGGTTACCTCTCTAAGCAGCCGATTTTTCGGAAACAGAGTGAATTTCCCTATACTTAAAGGCATTGTAAATGTTCTCACACTTCAGCGATTACCTCCTTGAGCGATCATTACCCCCAGGGTCCGGTGGTGGCCGCTAAAGACTTGCACAGTAATTGAATTGTTTATTCACGAGTTACAGCAGATTTTTGTGGTGATATACCGGTACCCTTGCGTTGATTTTCACCGCTTCATATCTGGTATTCTTCCATCGTATGTTCATTACGCTCAAAATGCCTATCCTTCTCCACCTCCCAACCCTCTTTCATAGCATTGAACTCTGCGAAACGGTGTTTTCTGACCACATTTTTCGTTATTACGTATGCAACGACGGATCGCTTTCATTGGATTGTGAAATCTACAGTGCAGCGATTTTTTTTCTTTTATTTACTGGTCATCTTTCTTACTGGAGTCTTTAGCCCATCTCGTTTAAACCTTCAGCCATTGAAACATTTCCCCTTCCTCTACTCGGTCAAAATCCCTTCATCACAGCTCAGAAAAAATATTGCCAGAATAAGTTCGGTAACAACAATTTTAAAAACAATAAAAATACAGTTGAGATAATGATCAGTTCAGAAAACATGTAGCCAAAGTAGATATCAAGCGTAAAATTTAGCTCCATTTGCATACTTTGCCTAAACTTGGCCTTTCTAAGTAACTTTCCCTCCTCTTACCATTTCATTCACTAACATAAACTGGGATTAATTATTGACACTGTGAACAACTCTGTGACGCATACGCCCCACAACACTGTTTTAGAATCTCTGGGCTTTCGAGTGTAGTTGGGACTGAAAATATTTCGGCAGCGTGTTTTTCAGAAGCTTCTGCCATTCCTTGGTGACTCTTGGAACTACATACGCTGAGGTCAGAACAGTCCAGTTAAGCTATTTTAGGTATGCGCTTTGAGAGATCTCCAGAAACGTGTTGAAACTTAGTGCTGATGGACGGAATAAAGAGCAGCTATAAATATCGAAGTAAATTTATTAGAATAAATGATTTATCATTACAATTTATTTTAAAGAGTGCTTATGTACAAACTATTTGGATGCACTGTTCAGCGGAATATGTGTGAATTTCAGAGGCATGGTCCAGCAATGTGACGGCATAAGTCACTGTCACAAAGTCGCCCTACTATAGGTTCAGAAGGCCTATCATCAATGAAAGGAGAATTGTAACGCCTCCATATTGAAATTTGAAAAAATAAACTATCTAGTAAAATAAAGTTGGTGGTTTTCCACTTGGCTTTAAAGACGTTGTTAAAAATTTTGAGTGAAAGGGTTTTAATTAATTTTTCCACTGTAAATTCTAATATCTTACGACAATGGTATCGACGGTTCACGTCATCTTCAAGTCTATAGAACTGTAGGTGGCGTGAACATAAAACAGGTATTAATTGTGGAAAAACGATGTTTAACCCTTTTATTCAAAATTTTTAGTAAATTATGGGACAAAAAAAACTCTCGTCGGAAGATTGGAGAATCTGATTCTTTACTTGCGAATGATGCAAAGTTAGTTATGTATGTAGGATCAGATAACAGTTGGTTTGCAACAGACTACGAATCAGGAGCCAATGCCATTCTTGTGATCACGGGGGAAAACAAAAATATAGGGGTCTATGTTTTCGTAATTTTGAGGATAAATATTGTTGAAGAATGATCACCATAATTGGTAAACATGTGATTCAGTGAACTTAATGGAGCGATCAGGAAATTGCTGCAGATGGCCTAATGAGAGGGACGAAATCTGATACCACTATGAAGAAATATTGTGCATGAGGACAAAGAATTATTGTGTAGTGTGCTCCTAAGCAAAGAGGGATAAGAAACCCAAATTCTGTGGCATTTGTTGAACATTCATTTTCTTTCAACCCGTTATAGGTTTGCATATTGTATGAGCAGGGATAACTTTATGACAGTAAGTTAATTAAATGCTATCTGTACAAATAATGATTAGTTATAGGACTCATCGGCAATTAAAGGAAGAGTGTGATTATTTATCTTCACTATCCCGTATTCAGCACAATGGGCCAATTTACGTCGGGTGAATAACAGTAGCAACAGACGAGACACAAAAACCCATGTCCTGGGCAGATAATATTACACCCAGGCGGAACCCGCCGCTACCGGGGCCGACAATTATGACCAATGACATAATATTTTTGAAAAATATTTTGATATTTTTACTTAAAAAATGGGAAAACTATAAATTACTGTTACAAATTACGGTACAAAATAACTGGGCCAAAGGTTTACGATATTTAGTTTTCCTTTTTTGCCTCTCATCATAATTTGTACATTTTTTCCTTACCCACCATCCGGATTGTCTGAAATCTGTACTTGTTCTCCCACCCTGTTGTTAAAATTTCACAATCATCAATCGCTTCTTCTCTATATGAGCCGAGAGAATGCCGGAGGAATTGTTATTAACACCCCACCTCGGTTAAAAATTATGGCTGTTTTTAAAGAAAAAATTTCATTTAGCATTCAGAAATTAATAGTATCAATACTGGGGTCACTTAATTTTCAATGATAACCCTACGGCGGTGTGGCTACTTATCCGATGGGCGTAGAACGATGCTGAAATCACTTCACAACCCCTCACGAGTCTCCGGCCATTATTGGTCATTCAATCCTAAGATTGGCTAACTGCAGCCCTCCACCCTTTCCTATATAATACAAAGTCTCTTACATCTTGGTATATCTTCCTAAGTACTTTCCTCTTTGTTTGGTACGTAAACTTGTTCCTGGATCTTCCTCTGGGGACTTTTCCCTCTACTTCATCTTCAGCTAGAATAGATGTGATTACCAATTTTGCAACGAACGTTTAAGAAGGTGACAGGCGTCACTTGGTGGAAATTACTTGATTCAAGCATGGTTAAGAAGTAAAATACATAGCTAATTCCATAAACTTAATGGTTGAAGGCGTAACGTGTTATGACACTACGAACATGATGATGAAGAAAGAATTCTTAGTATTTTCCGCACTTAAAACTTTTATTCCTGACCCAGGTTTCGACTACCTTGCAATCAGTTTCAAAAGTCTTTTTTTGCAAACTTTTCAAACAAACACAAAAAATTTTCATATAACTTTGAAAATGATTGCAAGGCAGTGGAAATCTGGGTCAGGAATAAAAGATTTAAGTGTGGAAAATACTAAGAATTCTTTCTTTTTCATCATGTTTGTAGTGTCATACCACGTTACGCCTTCAACCATTAAGTTCAACCAACTGGGGGCTTATCGCTCTATTTATTATCGGATTGGATATTTGGATATTTTGGGAGGCGACCGACGGCTAAGGTCATTTGCGCCATAGGGGATAGGTAAGGGAGGAAGGGTGGATAGAAACCCGGCGTCGGCATTAGCCTGCTCTTAACGAGAGGCGCCAAGGGCACCACGGCTTAACGACTCATCCGACAGACGGAGCACTCTACTTGATGTGCCCTCCACAAGACATTCAAGTAGGGGTCGGGTTCCTCTGAAAAACATCCGCCTCTGCAGGGATTTTAACCCTGGCCGCCCGTTTGGTAGGCGAGTACTCTAGCCACCACACCAACGCGATCCCTTCTATTTATTATCGCTCAATTATGTCCTTCACAAACCCATTGTGCCTCAGAGTGTGTCCAATCCACCTGATTCTTCTCTTCTGTATGATGTTCCATACGGATTTCTCTACGGCGTTCCAGCCATTATGATAGCGATGAAACCTGAAGGTCGTCGTAGGCTTGAAGAGGTATGTTAAATTGTAACTAAGATAAGTTCGCGGTAATATGTAGACCCGCGTGCTACATGCTAGAAATTTCGCCAGCATAGCACTCACTGAGTCTCTAGTATGGGCGCACTTTGTTCTCCTCAGTGGTTTTCGGCCCACGTGTAGCTTCCACGGAAGCGTGTAATGTTCAACTTTGAACTAGGTTGAGTGTTGCATGCTTGCTGTTGAATAACCCTGCGCCACTGACCTTTGAGGTGGCTTGCTTGGTACTCGTAAATTAACCTTTGATTATAGTTTGGCTCCTATTATTGGAAAATTGCAGTTCAAGCAAGTTTCATGTTGACGCCTAGTAAACGGTTCCGAGCCCGTGTTATGCACGTGGAACTGACAGATGTGACAAAATTAGAGAGATACCCTACAATGTTGCTATTTATAGAAAGACATTCCTTTTGGCCACGCAACATTAGCGTTTGCAGTGAATACAGAGCGAAACACAAAGGCACTCTTATCATAAGTCTCATCTCCGTCCTTCCCCTCTTGTTACCGCCTTTTTTATTCTCTCTCCCTTCTCAAAACCGACGTTCTTTCACCCCATGCAGAACGCTTTTTCCTCGGCTACCAGTGTAGTATGTACATGGATGTAGATCAGGCTCGTCACTAAGCTTTTATATAACGCCTTTGCATAGTTTTTCCTGCACTTGTTCCTTCAGGTTCACGAACGACCCTCTAAAATTCGACTTATCAAATTTGGCTGATATGTGTTGGCACGGATTTAATCGGAGGTAGTTATTGCTGTACTTAAATCGTGGCTTGTTGAGGATGAAATTGACCGAAATGTATGTTATTGATTTCATGTAAAAATTAAAAAGTATAATAAACATTTTCTCGTATAATTAAGGAAAATGCCGGTAAAAGGGAACACTGTGATAAGATATGTAGTAAATTACGAAAGGTTTGTTATCAAATGTAACACGTTAGAGATTTATTACCTGTCAAAGTTAAAAAGATGATGTACTTTGCTATAGCTGAATCCATTCTGAGATATGGCATTACTGTTTGGGGTAAAACAAGTAAAACACACAAAATAAAACTATGTAGCATACAAAACCGGATTGTCAAAATCATTACATACAACAAAAAAAGTGATAATAACGTGTCATCGAAACCAGATTCTTATGATACAAACAATGCATACAAAATACTGAAAATACCACCGCTTGAAAAGCTTTTAACATACATTTTAGTTTTAGATAATTATTTCTCTAGTAAATATAAGAAATTGAAACAAAATGAACATAAAATGGGGAAACGGAATGTGGACCACTATGAAGTCCCTAAGTATTTTAATCAATGTGGTGCAAACAGAATGGTGGTAAGTGTACCTAGATTGTTTAACCAATTACTAAGGGACATGCATGGATTAAATACGTATACAGAGGTTAAACGGAAACTTTGGGAGTGTTTGTTGGAGGACTGATATCTAGGGAGGTTGAGAGACTGATTGTGTGGCCACATATTTATACCGCTCGGTGCGAATATGGCAATATGAGCGTTTTATTGTTTTATTTGTTTTATTTTAATTTTTTACATTGACATTAGAGAGTACCTTCTGATGAGCCTGTAGTGGCTCAGAGGGTCTCCTAAGGTTTAAAAATATTCATGAAACTATCTACTTTGCTTGAGGTTTTCTTCTTTTTTTCATGTGTTTTAATGCAAAGGTGTATATGTCATATAGAGTGAAGTGTATTACATCTTTTGTACAATGGATAGTCCGTATCTTAACTGTCTTTTTATTTCTTTTATTTTGTGACCAATGTACTTCAATATGAGATTAATAAAGAATTATTATTATTAAAAATATCGAGTAAGTACTGAGGCATGGAAGAGAGAATGGCTTTCATTGTGGTGATATGAGTGGGAAGCGTTAAAACTTATATCTGAATAAAACTGTTCAGGCTATCTTAAGGGTGTGTGACAGTGGGCTAAATATCATCATCACGTGCTACATTGTGCCCAATAAATTTTATGAAGCTACCGCTACAGGTGCGTCATAAAAATATGGAAGTACAGGTCGGGTGTGACATTTCACAGGTGGAGGAATGGTTGGGAAAAATGAATATTCGAGAAGTCGAATGATGATAGCAGCATGAGCGAATAAGGGAAACTAAATGGTCATGCAGAGTGTTTTGCAAGAAAACGGCTTCTGATAATTGCTAAAATGACGAGCAATTAACCAACATTCCATGCTGTGAAATTCCTCTCAAATTATGATTATTCTATCAACAAGTTATTTTTAGGTCCATTTCAAAATGAGAAACAATTTTAACTTTCCGCACAGAATTTTTAATCTCTGCCGACCTTGGTTTCAGCACCTAGTGCCAGTACCAAGGACCTTAACCCCTTGTGTGCGGAATGACGTAATATCACGTCATGGTTGTCTTTACGCTGGTACTGATGACGTGATATCACGTCAATGGTGCCGCGAGTGTTCCATCTTTTACAAGGGGGATAGTGAAAGGTACCTCGTGAAAGCTGGAACACTCACGGTACCCATGACGTGATATGACGTCATCAGTACCTGCGTAAAGACAACCATGACGTGATATCACGTCATGTCGCACTCAAAGGGTTAATAATGACACTAGGTGCTGAAACCATGGTCGGCAAAGATGAAAAATTCTGTGTGGAAAGTTACTATTGTTTCTGATTTTGGAATGGATACATATCGCTTCCACAAAGTTGAGCCTGATACGCTTTTATATTTATTTTTAGGTATTTGATTGCTGTTATTCATTTCATACACGCAGTGATAAATAAATGTAGGTTTTAGCAACAACAATCAGACTTTTAAAGTACGATTAAGATTAAATCCTCAACATAAGACGCGTTTACACTACAAAAATAAGATATATTACCATAAATATATAATATATAATAATAAAATAAATATATAATATATATCAATAAAAAAAAGAAATATTCCAAAATTATCTACTTTATGAAAAATAGTGAAGCGTCAAAAAGTTTGGAGTAACACAAAAGCAACCACATGATAGGCCTCCCATTCACTCTTTATTTAGTATAGACGTATCCATATTTGACGAAATGCGCGATTATAACAAAGAAATAAGTATGATCTAACGTATTTTTGGCGATTTAGACTTTAAATTGCGAGGTAAGGTGCATATGGAGCAGAAAATTGGATTTATTGAAGTTGGGTCAATAGTGTGTAAATGCCGAAGATATATTTAATGTGCTTTATATTATATGATGACGTATTTAATATGTATTCTGTAATATGTAAGGTAAGAATGGCCAATTTTCCATCAGTTTAGGGTCATGTCAAAAATAGCGGTGAGTTTTAGTTTTGCGAGATAATTGGCAAGGGTTGAGAGTGTACCGGTAAGTATTCAATCCCACGTTTTCTAACCTGCCGTTACGGTGATAATCCAGTAATTGATTGCCCAGTAATAAGTTGACCGAGCTCATTTCAGAGAGTAAAAAGGTATTGGTTCGTATAACTCTTAAAAGCTTATAATGTAAATTTCGCCCAGCAATTGGTAACATTTTAAATGCTATTGAGGAGCTAAATTAGTGGCCCACGGCATTATCTTTGCTACTTATGAAATAGCTTCTGTTCTCATCTTTGTTCATGTAACTGAATTTCAGTGATTATTCGACCATGAAACAAATTTCCGGTCGGTTTGATCTCGTATCGAAGATTCCATTATTAGCCGATCTTTTTCATCATTGCTAATCGCACCCTCGTTATCAACGCCTCAAAGCCTCGATTAAGCGTTGGGATTGAAAGTGTTTGAAACAAGATTAACAACTTTCAGGATAAAATTGAATCGTCAATTTTATCGCACGTTCAAAAATACAAGAAGCTCTATGGGCTTAAAAATATGAATTCTTGATCCAAAATTGGCGCAATACATATTGCCATTATTAAAGTGGAAGTGGAACTGTTTTCACCTGAGATCTTTTTCTAACAACTTAGTGAAGCAAAATATATGTACAGCAATAAGTTTAGCATAAAGTTATTTTGTTTCTTCGGCAAATTCACAAAATTTTGTTTCATCATATGAAAGGAGTGTGCTTCGTTGGTTTGGCCATGTTGAGAGAATGGATGAGAGTCGAATAACGAAACAGATATATAAGAGTGAAATGAATGGTGCGAGAGGTAGAGGTAGACTGAGAAAGTTGTGGTTGAATTTGGTTGAGGAAATTCTTAGGAGGAGGAATATTAGGAGTCGTAAAAACAGGAGGGCGTGTATGAAGCAGTGTATAGGGGTAAATGTTGCAAAAGATGTTTGCAAGGATAGGTCAGTATGGAGGAAATTATTGAAGCAGAGTTAGGTGTACAAATATGTATTTATGAGTGAACCTCAGTGACTGTGCCTACCCCGGAAGGGAACGGCGTGATTGGTATGTATGGATGCAACACAAAGAGGAAGCACGGGAGTATCATTTGCTAATGGATGTCCTTAACTTACGCGCAAAAATAAACTTTTACAAATATTTAGCGTTATATTCGTCGTCGGTCACGTATTCAATAAAAACTGAGCTCCATTAAATACACTCCCATAATATATGTCTCTAATTGGTATGTATGTATGTATGTTGTTTCATCGTGACACAAACATTTTGAATGAATGAAACACATGAGAATGCACTTCACATCTCTGTCGCAAAAAATATTAAAATGACGATGTGATTCATGAACTTAATTTTGAATGTGTTTTGCTTACCAATTATAGGTGTGAATAGATGACTCAGTTGATGGGAATTTAGTTGTTGATTACTGTGCGGGCTTACCTACTGTGTGGGAAAAGTCCTGCAAATTGTTGATATTTATCTACACCTACGCACTACTGTAAGCCACCACTAGGGTGTCAGGCAGATGGTGTTTCCACATCAAGCATGTAGCTCTCATCCCAGTTCAAATCTGAACCACTTTTACATGGCCGCTGGGCGCAGGCCAAAAGCATTCAGGATAACAGTGCGCGGTCAGACCTACGACTGCAAAGGCGAACATGCTACCATGCAGTAAAATATTTAAGACACAACTACAGGTTAGAATTATTAATGCGACAGATGAATAGTACTACAAGGTAATAAATCATTCAGAAAGCTTAATCATGCCGGAAATTTCATGCGGGGTGAGTTGTTAATAATCATGTTAAGATATTTAAACAAATGTAAATAACCTACTTTACCTGGTGAGGGCCACTGTATCATAGACCTAATTTATCGCAACTATATTAACACAACATAACCATAACAACAACCATAACAACCATATTAACAAAATTAGAGAGATAGATTGTCGTACCGATAGATTTAAAATGTCATTTTTCCCGCGTACCATAAGAGAGAACAATAGGCAACGTAGGAAAAGGGATAGGTAGGTGAAACATAGTTAGAATAGTCTGTAGTGCATGATGCATGTAATAACTACCAATAATCCCTTCCTTATTATGTAGATTTTAACCTGTATTATACCGTAGTAACTAATATTCTATTGTAATAACTACTGCAATTACTTGCAATAACTAATAATCTACTGTAGTAACTAATAAACTATGACCCTATTTTCTAGCATGTCTACATTATATATCCTACTTACATGGCAATAGTGCATGTTTGGTGACCTTCACCCCGTGCCACACACCCTCGTGGTGGCTCGCAGGGTATTACGTAGATGTAGATGTATAATGGTCCCATATTGCGCGTAGAAAAAATGACGTTCATAATTTATCGGTTCCGCAGTCTTTTCCTTAATCTTCATTTTATAGTATAATTGATCCATTATACATTTTGCGAGATGAAATCCCGTCTTTTTCTGCAGCGATTTGAACGCGATATTAACACTTATGTAGGGGTGTGTTTACAGTGAGATTTCAGCTGGGTTTTGAACCCAGATCAGATCAGCCACTGTGCAAACAGCATTTCTCTTACCTCAAAAGTTGCACCCTATTAGGCTTGAGTGGCACTGCTTAGAGCTACATGGAGCGCTATTGTTTTGCTATCATTTCACTTTCAGAGGTTATCAACGTGCAATAAAACTCCCTCAATTACCATGCTTTACTCATATTTGGGGAGGAATAAATTGAGGAAGGGAAAATAGGAGTCAGAGAAATCCCCTGCAAATGAAGTAAGATCTGAAATTGAAATAAATCGAGTATGATCAAAGCAGGAGGTTCAGGTTAAGAAAAGTAACTTGAAAAACCCAAGTTTTAATTACTGCAAGATTCAGGTGGCTGGAAAGCCTGGTTGCTCTGCCGCTTTGCTAGAACCTTATTCAGAAAGGAATACACGTAAGCAATATGGATGTGACGTCTCAGCTTAGCTAAAAGTAAAAGTTTAGATGGCTCAACTTTAAAAACTCAAATGTGCTCAGTTGTGACTACTCAAAAATATAAAAAAGTGTACCCGATTTGGCATGAACAACAGTTGTGTTTTAGTATGGACCAATATAAAATTTCCTATAGTAGAAACCGTTATCATTTTATTGTTTGGTCGCAATAAATGAAATTTTCTACAAATTTTATGAGCGTCAAAATTCTGATAACGCGATTTTCCTATTTTCCAGTGCAATCATTTACAATATCAAGTACTCCATGTTCAATCCCATGTCGTCTGTAATCCCATATTGGGCACTCTATACCTACAAAATACCCATTTGTAACGGCTTGTATGTTGTATTCTTTGTCTCCGTCTGAGAAGCATGCAACATTTAAAAATCTATCACCAATGATGAAAGCTTACCAGCTGATTCGTCCTCTGGCCTGGACCTTTAATCCCACTATACATTCATTACTCATGTATTCATTTGAAGCTAGTCTTCAACTATTCTGTAGGTCGTCAAGAGGACGAGTCACCAAAAAACGCGTAATTTAGAGCAATTTTACTGATGATTTTTCCAAAATTTAAAGGAATGCTAATGGAAAACTTAAGTTTTTATGTTCATTTTCCATCGGTCGTTCAATCCTAAGAATGGTCGACTGCAGCCATTTACCTTCCCTATCTAATGCTAGTTCCCTTAACTTCTCCTCGTATCTCTTCCTATGTACTTTCTTCTTTATTTGGTCCATGAACTTATTCCTGGGTCTTCCTCTGGGAACTTCTTCCTCTATTTTGCCTTTAGTTACGTTCTTCACAAACCCATTGTGTCTCATGGTGTGTCCGATACATCTTGTTCTTCTATTGTGTATGGTGTTCTATATGGTCCTTTCCTATTCTACTGTTCTGTACACTTCATCATTTCTTATTTTGTCCGTCCATTTCATCTTCAGCATCCTCCTGCAGCACCAGGTTTCAAAGGCTGCTAGTCTGTTCTGGTCAGCCTTTCTAATAGTCCATGCTTCAGATCCATTGAGTACTACGCTCCACGCGAAGGTTTTCACATGTTGTTTCATGGTTTGTAGTCCTATCTTCTTTGAGTATAGCTGTTGTCTTTTTCCCATGAACGCCTTCTTAGCTTGGGGTATTCTCCGCTTGGTGCCCATTATACCTACTTCTTCCGTCTCATGTAATGGCAATTCCGAGATAGGAGAAGGAATCCACTTGGTCTAATTTATCTCCTCTCAAGCTGACTTATACAGTCAGCTTCTCTCTTTCGCATATTAGGATTGTAGTCTTCGTTTTCTTTAATATTTTTTTCTAGGAGAACTTGGTTCATTACGTTTAGTGACCTTTGAAGATTGTCAGCTATGACTGCGATACCGTCGGCGATTCCTGTGGGTATTAGTTTATATTTCTTGATTGTATGTAGGGATACAACAGTATATTGCATAGGGACTCCTTGGGCGATCCTTCCCCTATTTCCTATGCTCGATGTGGACGAGCGTATTTGACTGTGTTTGCCGGTGTGATGGAATGGCCTGTGGGAGTGGGGAATGGAAAAAGGACTGCCGAATTTTCGGCACAAATTTGGCCATAATTTCGCCGCGGACATTTTCGCTCGCGGACATCGTCGCGAGCCGGACGTAACGCGAGATGTTCTAAGTGCGGTAGGGAGATTTCAAAGTGCGAACTGTCGGCGATATTGCGCGTTGTCGGCGTTATTGCGCGACAAGAACAAGGTGCCCTACTTTTATAGTGAACTCGCATCTGGCGGCCTCTTTTGGGAACTTTGTGGCAAGAGTGCTCCTCTACGCCGCCGTCTCAACCAATGGCTGGACCAACAGTTCCCCTACTTCCCCCTTCTCCACTGATCCAGAGCTACCTCCCCTCCTTTGACTGCGCCGACCGGACGTTTCATCGCAGCGGCTCTCTCTTCTGCCAGACACCGAAGTGTGTACCTCGTCAGCAGGCATCATTCGTCAAGTTTCGGCAGCTTGCCTGCGGGCCTCATTGTCGTGTAATCATAATTGTAATTTCGTATATTAAATATAGTTTGACTGTTAGAAATCATTCCGTATTGGTCATTTTGACTCCTTTCCCACTGTGTCAATTCGATTTTCCGCGACGTTCGACGTAGGACAGAGAGATGTTGTTGGGATACATCATTATACTTCTCTAGTTGGGAAAAGTGTATATTAAAATGTATCCATCGAGGGATCTGAATTTTTTGTACATAATTTTTTTAAATGCTAAAGAATGTCATCGGAGGAGTATGATTTAACTTTTTTAAATTTAATGTAATTTATGATTATTAGATTAAAAGTAAAACAAAGAGGAGAGTATCAAGTATTTGTTTTGACGCTCGTGGAGAAAAATACTTAAAAGTAAATCGATGGAAATATTTCGAGGCTAAGAAGTCACATTTTACACTGAGGTTTAAATTCGCCATGAAAAAATCATCTGAATTGACCGGGATTCGAACCCGGATCTCCCAATTGCCGGTCAGGTGCGTTAGCCAGTTACCCCTCGAAATTCGCCTTGAGGGAAGATGGCTTGGTTGTGTAACTGGCTAACACACCTGACCGGCAATTGGGAGATCCGGGCTCGAATCCCGTTCAAGTCAAATGATTTTTTCATGGCGAATTTCAACCCCGGTGTATATGCACCCGTGCGAATGACTTCGTACCACATCATTTGTTAAATGCAATGTTTGGAAATAAGTCACATTTTCTACATTCGCGAGGGTCGTATATTCCAAGGCCTTCCTGATTAGGCCACCAGATGTGCAGGAGATGGTTAGAGAGCATATCCGTTGGAAGCAATCATGGGAGGGAAGAAATATTGGTGTCCGGGAAGACCCACTAAATGGACCACTAGTAGAGGGAGTTGACGGAAGAGGGAACTTGAGTGCTTGGGCAGGAGGAGGCTGGTGTTCTCAATCTCATTGGGGTAGGGTCCATCAGCTAATGTGATGTGGTATGAGTTTAGGATAGATTGGGTGAGACAGGGGCAAGGGTGAAGAGTTGTGAAGGGCCATAGTGTGACAGTGAAAGAGAGCTATTTCTCAGGGAGACGGGGGGGGAAACGGGAGTGCGCCCCCCACCGTCCCCAGTCAGTTACCCTACTCCTTGGGCGACCCTTCCCCTATTTCCCATGTCCGTTATGGACGAGCGTATTTGACTGTGTTTGCCGATGTGATTGGATGGCCTGTGGGAGTGGGGAATGGAGGAAGGAGAGAGAGACGGGTGATGAAAGGGGGATTATCTTGAGGGGAACTTGCTGTCGTGTGTCTAAATTAGTGCCGTAACTGGTACCCTCTATCTTTGGAATTGGAATGTAGGACAGGCAACGTAGAAGATGAGTACATCGCCAAAATTACTTTCAGACCGGTAGAAGGAAAGTATTTTCATGTTTAATGAGTGCCCTCGAACTGATTAGGGAGTGGAGTATGTCTAAATATCGGCGATTCGTCCATTCATGTGTGCGCCATCGCTTCGGTTACCAAATGAACTTGGTGGCTTATGGCGTGGAAGTGTGTACTCTTCCACAGTATTCTTTCTATGGTTTAGCTCGGTTTATCCTTGATTCTTTTCATCCGCAGAACGTGCTAAATCGAGGAAATGCTGGGGATCGTGTTGGTGCGGTGGCCAAAGTACTGGCTAACCATACGGTCGGCCAGGGTTCGATTCCCTGCAGAGGAAGATGTTTTTCAGACGAAACTTGAACCCTACTTGAGTGTCTTGTGGAGGGCACCTCAAGTACAGTGCTCCGTCTGTCGGATGAGACGTTAAACCGTGGTCCCCTTGGCGCATTTCGTTAAGAGCAGGCTAATGCCGACGCCGGGTTTCTATCCGCCCTTCCTCCCTTATCTATCCTCTATGACGCAAATGACCTTAGTTGTCGGTCGCCTCCCCAAATAACCTATCCAATCCAAGTAAATACTTTACCGGAGGCATAAATAACTATGGAAAATACTGAGTTTTGTTGTAGCAATGATTGGCATTAACTTGTTCAGGGACTTGTAAGATGGTTAATTTTGATTTCCAGTTAAAAATGAGTAAGTTTCATTTCTCATTGCCCAGTGCATTCTAGATAAGAAACTTCGTCGAGAGTAAAAGTGGGCCTCGTTCTTTTTTCATCAACATAATTTAGTTTTCCTGCTCTTTGCATGCTATATTTTCCAGATTTAAGTCGTCAAAACTTAAAAAAACAGCAATTATTATGAACAGAAAGTATGTTAAAGATACCAAAGTTTATTCATGTTAGGTGGGAGCCTTTGATTTAATACTTAAATATGAAAAACAATTTTTAGTACTGTAACTCTTAAGCATAAAATTTATGGCTCTCATGAGGTCTTACGTTTTAGAAAAATGACATCTAAGTCAAGTCACTAACCTGGATTAAATAGTGCCTTCTTCAACAAGGACATTTTTCCTTTTTATTGGTTTTATTTTTCCGGGTCAGTCATTAACTCTTGCCTTTTTTAGATCAGACACTAGCGCCACTCCTTGGAAATTCGAGAACCGTTCTTATTTTTCAAAACTAATGGAATGGGATATTCCTGAACTTCTATCGTGTACGTATGAAAAATCGAAGGGAAGATTAGAAATGAGAAATTATGATACTGTATTATTATGTCGAAATATATTAATTGCAAAGCTGCAATTGATACATTTCGGTATAAAATTATTTTGCCGCCCACCTGATTACATACCTAAATAAGAATCTAGTTTTTCTACAAATGCCATAGTCTGCCGTGGACTCTGCAAGCACGATTTTGAGTGCATAATCCTAAGACAAATGCTCCAGTGCATTCGAAAAAAATCACTTTCACCCCCCTACTATCTTCACTAGATATGTAAGGCCTTCTCTTCTTCCCTCGTGGAATCAAGATGTGAGCCAAAATCTTCCAAATTGTTTTTCGATAAGTCTCGCAGGCAGGGCCGTATTTTCTCTTGATGTAGCGCACGACGACACATCATTTCTTCCAGACGCTAAGCTTGCGTATTCTTCGCTGAAGAGTTATCTTAAACTACGCATAGATGTATCTATCCAACTTCATGGCGTTTAGGAATGATATTATAACAGAAACAACTTTTTCGCACTTTTTCGCAGGATGTTTTGTTATTTATTAAAATACCCTGTAGAAAATTGCAGTTGTAGTTCTGTTATAATATGACGAACATCCACGATATCTTGCCTAAATCTGTTGAAATCACTTAGCGCTGATATCATGCAATGAGATGGCTGGACTCTTGGTCAGTGTTTGAGTCATTGTACTTCACTTTAATACATGGAAATGGAGTGCAAGAAGTTGTCTGGATTCATTTCTCTAATGCTAGGGATACAATGTTGTGGTGTGTATCTAGTCTTTATTGGACAAAAAGCGGGTCAAAATTTGAAATGTTTTGTAAATTTACCTTTAGCTGTTTGGTGCACAGTCTCTGAACGCAATTATAAAAGAAAATCATAATTTGCAAATGGTTCGATATGTTTAAGAACAAAATTAGAAACTCTTTACTAGTGGTAGATTAAACCCTTCTTGGTTCCTGCTGAGTAATTTCACCGAGTCCCTGGGAGAGGTTGATCAATGAAATTGCTTCGTTTGACCTTGAACATGCTCTTTACCTTCAGCCAAATGGTGGACACTGATTAAAGTAGTTTGAGCAAAATTTCATATCTTTCACCTAGAAGATATCACCATATCAGATATATCTTTTACCTAGAAATCATTGAATTTGGCCTCATTTTAAAGAAAAATATCTACCCCTTTCTTATATACCCAAATATCTGCCTCTTATTGAACTACTTTCCGAGATTTTTGACGAAAAATACGTCTTTTTACATGCTAAATGGTACGTGTATGAACTACTGAGAGAGCTTATTTAAAAAACGAGGAAACTCTAAGAACTAGATCTCGTCAAAAAGTCAATAGCGTGTAGTTAGCATGTTTTCTCAACTATTTTTGAAAATTAATCATATTGCCACCGCAGTAATTTCTTCGGTATCACAAATTTTCGGTTTTCGGTTTCTTCGGTATCCATTTTGAAGGAGTTTTAATCGTATAGCGCGATAAATGAGTCCAGTTAATGAATATTTTAAATATTTTCATTTAATTACTTAGAATTACTGTCATATAAAGCTGCATCATTACACCATTAATAGTGTAATATTTAATTCATGTGTCCCACAGCTGGTGAAATTAAAACGTAAAATTTGAATACGTCTCTATTTTGACTAGGAAAGTATCTTGCTCAAACTACCTTAATCAGTCTTAAGCTTCCTAGGATTTGTAACCAAGTTAAATACCTTGCATTTTATTTCTATCTTTCTAGCCTAAAATTTGTCGCTGTGGATTTCTTCGTGAAGAGGACGGCCTATCAAAGCGGAGAAAATCGGAGACATTTTAGTCTCTTGGGAGAAATTTTCCAACCGAGTGGGACCCTGGGGAAGACTCTACTAGCCGAGAAAGTCCCGGCCGAACTGGGAAATAAGGTAAGATTACTCGCTACAGATCTGTATCTTATTTTTATTGTCAGCCCCGTAGCAAATGAGTGCTTTGTTTTTCTATACAGTGCTACACTGAACAATAAATAGTCGTGCACTTAACAGATTACTCATCTGCTGAAATCATTGGTTGGAAGAAATAGTTTATGTTGAAACGAGTTACATTTTAGTCGTCAGTCAAAATGACTGCCGTGGTCTGACTTACAGTGTAATTTTTTAAAAGGTTTTTAGGGCTCTTAAAACGTTTTAACGTAAAATTTGGGTAATTAATCAATAAATTGAGTACGCCATCGCAGAATTTTTTATTTTCGATTAAATGTCCAATTAACGACGAGATATTGAATTCCAAACTTGTTGAAATGACTGGCGCTGTAGTTCTTGTTAGGGAATCAAGTTTATGGAAAGTGGCCTATCTTGTGATAAAACTGTGATGTGAAAAAATGTACCTATGTTTTTGGAGAATTAGGGATGGGTTCTCTCTCTGTCGTTTGAAGTAGTAGCAAGAAAAACATCAATTAAAGATACAGAGTGCATAGTAATACTCCTGAATAAGCGGAATTGATAAATATAAATGGAAAAAACCTCAGTTCAACTTTGTGGAGTTCCATGTTGATTAGTAAAAATAACTTTTACTCTCCACTGGTCAGTTCACAGGCCAACAATTTATTAATTAATAAAATAACTTATTGACGTGTGAACTGACCAGTGTAGTGTAAAAGTTATTTTTACTAATCGCGAAAATTATTATCCCATACACTGTGGGCATATCCAACTGCGCAACGGCTAAAATTAGTGCTATAAGACAAATTTGGGATATTATAGGCCAATATTCGTATGAGTCAAAACCAGAGTATAATGAAGTGCTGATACCCTTAGAAGTGGAGCAAACGTTTACTGCAATCTGAAACAGGATTCACACTCATTACATATAAAATTTAGGAAAATGTGCTTATATATCCCAATACATGGTGACGGTTGACTAACTTTCGTGTAAATATTAATAAATATATACGTCAAAATTGTGTTCTGCAACCACTGTACCTATTTGAAGATCAATGTAGACTCTGCTTGTACTATACGCCGGGAAAAATACTGACCGAGGACTTAAGAGGAAGCACAGAAGACTGAAATGGGAAAAAACAGGCCACAAATTATTTTTTAAACTTTATATATTGATCATGGCAATGGACTTTATTATGATGTTTTAATATCCTAGAAAAATAAGCTTGGGACCATTTCAGCCATTAGAGAAATTTAATGTCAGTACAGATTTATGAAGTACCTAGGTTGAAGATTTATGAAGTATTTAGGAAGAAAAATAGTCACAAACTTTAGCAGCCTTTTTTTCGTGAAAAATATTCGATGTTTCATTCCCTTGACGCGAGTCTCATTTTAAAAATTTCTAACGCATGAAATTGAAATGTGCGATTTATATGAGAGATTGACTGATGTCCTTTTCAACGTATCTTATTTGTGCTACCTTCAATTGAGCACACACTTGCCTGTTTTTGCAAAAAGTGGATAGAATTTAATCTAAATGGCATTCCCGGCAGAGATATCATTTCGAAATTAAAGAATGAGGTCTCTATTACAGTCTGAGAGGAAAAATACTTATTTCTCCTCATCCACAACAGGCTAGTGATATAAAAAGCGGGGTTAAGCGCGGAGTATAGGTGCGAAAACTTAAGATTTTTCTGTGGATGATGTTAATACGATGAAAACTTTACAAAATACTTTTTTGTACTCAATCAGGTACTGTCAAGTGTATTTACATCCTCGAGTCAAAGTTGTATAGGACGCCACTCAGGTGAGGTGGGAGCTAACATCTGAAGAGGAATATTTTCTTACAGCTGGGAAATCCAAATTTCAACTGATCACGCGTACACATGTACTTTGATTTGCACGCATTCTTAAATCTTCTTACCACCTGACCCTTGGAAAAAGGAAATTACTGGGATGGACGCGGTCACCACCCGACAGACCGTCATATCCTCATTGAGCCTGTTAACCCCCTGGATTATTTTGAGATATATTTTCCTCTAGCGATAGAATGCTTTATCTCTTGAACGGCTGAGTATAGGCTAATATGACTTTTGAAGCTTTGTTGTTCATTTGTTATAAAAATGCCGCTGATTGTTTCCATACCTTGTCACGTGAGAAGGAATTCATGCTCTGTGGAGAGCTGAATGTTCACGAAATGGCACTTGCGGGTTTTTACGAAAAAGCAAGTTTTCCATTGATCTAAAAATCTTTAACTCTTCTCGATATTTTTAAATACGTATATGATAAACCGCTATGATCTAAATATCTTTGTGGTAGCGTAACATATTACCTGCTCTGTTTATGTGCCACGTGTACGCAAATATTTTGTTATCCAAAACGAGCTCACCAAAATCAAAGAACTCGTTTGGATTTTCCTCAATCCATGCTGTAGTAAATATATTGGGTTTCTTGGCGGAATTTCCTAGAAAGGAGGAAAAGCGCAGTCTTTGAAAGGAGAAATACGAAGTCCTTGAATCATTCAGAGCTAGGATGGGGTTTTGGATATGCATTCCAAAGCCTGTAGAAGGGTCGAGAAGTAATGAGAACACTGCGTAACGCCATTGTTTTATAATCCCTTGCTTTCGTCAGTAATATGCGTTATGTCGACCATTTATAGGTGCAAATATATGTTCCATACTTAAACTTTAAACTTTTGCTTTGCTTTTTAGAGATTACCGAAGAATTACAACGTATTTCTCTTTCCAAATTAAGTGTTGACGAGGAAATCTTTTCGGCAATTTTGAAAGCAATTTTGTTTGAGGCTTCGAATAAATGATACCGCATTTACTGATTGTTATACCAGTACCGTTTACCTTAACATTCAGTTGTACCAATGGTATTATATGCCACCCTCTGTAAATAAAGTGGTAGGTACCTTATGAGGCATCTATTGCAATAGTGGCTATGCCTCCTATAAATAAATTGGTAGGTACTTCATGAGGCATCTATTGCAATAGTGGCTATGCCTCCCGACCATTAATAGGTGCCAATATATTTTCCATGCTTAAACTTTAAACTTTTTCTTTGCTTTTTAGAGATTAACGAAGAATTACAACGTATTTCTCTTTAAAAATTAAGTGTTGACGAGGAAATCTTTTCGGCAATTTTGAAAGCAATTTTTGTTTGAGGCTTCGAATAAATGATACCGCATTTACTGATTGCTATACCAGTACCGTTTACCTTAACATTCAGTTGTACCAATGGTATTATATGCCACCCTCTGTAAATAAAGTGGTACGTACGTCATGAGGCGTCTATTGCAATAGTGGCTATGCCTCCTATAGGCTAGAGGAAACCTGGAAATAGAGATGAAAATGTATTTTTAGTGAACAGGTGCATCACTGGCGAAATTTATCGCGATCAGCTGAATACAATTATCTTTCCGAAAGCTACTCATTGCTATATTAATATCAGAATAAGTGATTACAAAATATGTATTGTATTAAGCATATCGTAATAAGCTATATTTAATTTAACTGCGTGGAACAATTAACTGTAATTGTACTTATATTTGAGACATTTTGAGTAACAGTGATGCGAGTAAAAATTGACAGCTATAGAAAATGAGGCTTACGGTAAAATACTTAATTTAACCGAGAGTATCTGCTCTCCAGCGGAAAAAATTGAAATTTTACACATTAGTTACGCGAGAAACAGAAATCTGATTGAGGAATACTTGAGGGCACCTAAAAAATAACTTACCATAAAATTTACTCGTTCCACTTAAGCTCCAAACTTTACTTTAATGCTCATTTATACAGTCAAATTTTGCCAATGCATGGTGTGCTGTCTCAGTAATGTTGCTTTCTGGTACAAACTGATGGACATGAATGAAGCCGTTACTGTTGCTTTGGATATAGAAAAATACGATAGCATTTTAAGTTCATTTAATTGGGAAGCTCTCTCTGAAAATAGATTTAAAACTTAGAAGTTAAGAAATAGATTAGGTCGCAAACGTGGATGTTTTTGTTAATGATGTTTAAATTGAAGAAAATTGGAATTTTTCCACAATATAAACGCTTATATTGTTATAAACGTTTTTATAAAAAGTTATCATTATGGAAAATTGCCAATTTTCTTTAACTTAATTATAATACCCTACCAGATCACGCCTGAAACGACTATTTTTAGATGATGCTGAAAGCTGGTAAGTTAATTTCTGTGTGACAGCGTGTGTCAATCAAAGTTGATTTTTGTCTACCCCAAGAAATTTTACTTTAATTACGCTTGCACTAAATGTCAACCCTCGAAATGACTGGTTAGTGTTTTACGTTTTCATGATATGTATCTAAACACATGGCGACCGTGGGAGATGGAACTACTCATCTAGGTGTTCAAGGTCTCCATCTCTCTTGCTTAATTGGGTCAGCACAATATGAACGCTATCTTCACAAGTGAGTTCAAGAGTCGCCTTTCACTTGCAATTAAGACTCACAGCGATTGGCGTGATTCGGAAAAGAGTTGGACATTTTCTCATGCCATTCCGACGGAACTCTTGCAGAATACATTTTATGGGTTCGTACTTGATTTAGCTGTTTGGAGATCAAAACCAGTAAGTGACATATTCAACGGTTTCCTCTCTTATTATCCAAGTAACTTCCACCCTGAGATCATCGCTTCATTCCCCATTAACCTTCCCTTGAGTGTTTTCTTCACGGGAAGTAATCAATAACAGCGCGACTGCTTTGAGGAATGCCTTATTTTGTCGTTGTTCCTTCCTAAGCGCCGTGGAGGTATTCCGGTGGCGATAGAGTCCATCGATTACCGATGTGGGAAAGATAAGGGAGTAGCTTGGGACTAAATGCAGGTCGTGGGATAGAGATCATTTGGCGCGAAGGGCAGGATGTGTGATGGCTTTACATCCGAAACGTAAGAATGAATTCCGTACCTTTTCAAGTAAAATTTTATTTACTGTATTTCCAGATGATCTTTCGTTTCCCATTGTACTTACGTAAAGACAAAGGAGTTAGGAGTAGAGGTATTTCTACTACTTGAGAAAAAAATAAAAATAAAAATTTAAAAAAATCTCTTTTATATGTTCTTTTCATTTAACTCGTTGTTTTGAATTACTTTTGTATTTACACCCATTTAGAGAAGACTCTTATATCATCAGAAATCCAAGAGAAAATCTGTCGTAGGTATAGTTTAGTTTTAACTAGTTTTAATTACTTTTATACTTTGCTGTCAGTCATTTCGCTAAAGCTTCCCCGCATTAACGCGAGCTTGAGCTTTCAGATCCCTATCAAATGGATGAAGAAGTTCCTCGATTGATAATTAGAACGAGTAGCCAAATGACGGGAGCGCATTTTAAACGGTAGTTGAATTGTTAATTAAATTGAGTAGCCCACTTCAGATATGTAGAGCACAAAGTCTAGAAAACTTCCCCGGTACACATACTTAGAAAGTATGATTATTTCCGGAATCATTGCTCTCATGTATCTAAAAATTGCAATTTCCTTTTTGAAAGTAGTATATGACAGATTAGATTAAAATATGACCATATTTTTTTTTGCAAATGCTGCGTTTTAAAAATGTATAAGAGATATACGTGGGGAAGATTTACTTTTCCATTATTTTTTTGGCATTATTTTAAAGTGAGTTGAATTACCATTTTATAGTCACTTTTGCAAACAGTATGTGATTCTTTTATTGTGCTTGAAAAATGGATTAATTAAGTCTAGTGATATCATATTTTATTGGAGTGACTGAGGCTAACGATTATAAACATAGGAAATCGATGAGTATGCTGGTCATGGTTAGAGCACTTGTCCTTGGTGGGTTTTAAAAAAGTGAATCTCAAATCGTCCAAAGGATAAAGAAAAACTTCATCTATTTAGAAAGAATTTTTGATTCTCTATTCAAATGTTTCTGCCAGTAAGAGAGCTTTTCCTGAGAAGGAGTAGCAATATCTATCCATTTAATAGAGAACCACTTGTTTGTATTGCTGTTGAGCGGAGTAATCTTGTACTTCATCTCGTATTGAGGTATGGGTCGAAAGCTAAGGCAGGATCGAGACATTTGCATTGGTATCTGTTAGATTTAAAGTTTTTTTTGATAATCTTACCACGCAAACTTCTATGCCAAAATGTCAGCTTTGAAATATTTATTCCTATTCGATGAACGAAACTAGAGAGGCTTCATTAATTAAGCTATGTCAGTTGGCTTGGGAACCAGTCATTCCAAGATGTTTAAATTCCTTTTCAATGGACAAAAGGGCATTGTAATAGTGTATGGGTGGTTCTTCGTTGGCTTATAAAATGACTTTTTTGCTGTTCAAGCTAGTTTCAGAGCACTCAGTCGTAGTTTGAGCCCCTAATACTATTCTCGCGTCGAGTACCACCCTATTTCCTTCAACGCTGACGTCGGAATGCTCTTCGTGCTCAATTACGAAATGAGCGGCTCACAAGGTGCCTTTTATTTGACAATTTGAGATGAAAGACCTTCTTGTGCCTTTGTGACTGCCGCTCTAATAATTATTATCCCTGTGATTCCTGCATTACCGACTCTCTTCCTTTTAGTGATACAATCCTATTTCATTTACATTTCCCTCAGACTCGAGCCATCGTTTCTAAAATGAATCGCGCTCATGGTAATTGGAGAAGATATACAGTTAGAAATATGCGGCGCGGCGAAAATTCAGTGTTTCATGGAGGGCGGGAGCCATATTTTCTTTGATATAATTTCCTAAACTAATTTCATTACGGATTAAATTTTTTGCACTTCCTGCATATGACGAGCTTCGGAAATTTGCGTGATGGTAGCAATTATAGTTTTGAATAACCATGTTTTAATGTGGCGTAACCTAATTTGTGATGCGTCTTTCATCTTCATGTATTATAAACCGTAGAAGAAACTATAACCATAAATGAATATTTTTGAGGAATAGATAAGCGGAAGTTTTCAAAGAACCACGGAACTGGCCGCGCAGTTACTTCAACGGGGTCACCCGCTAGTGATGACACAATTGTGTGAAATTCACTGTAGTTAGGTCATGGGGAAAAAAGTCGTTCGCTTGGACTGGGAATCGAACCCAGATCCCTCGATTCCGCGCTGAGTGCTCTGACATCTAACAAATTAAGCTGCCCAGGCGTTCTCTCTCACTGTGAATCTCATGGGGCTTAAAGGAGTAAGTTGTCCTCCCAGATACCGTGAATATGATGCCAGAGGTACCCGTATGCGAGCGCTAAGCGCTACAGTCTACGAGGTAAAGCCTAACTTTTAACACAAAAGTGTTTACTTAGGACATTTTGAAAGAACCACGGAACTAGCCGCGTAGACCCAACGGGGTCACCCGCTAGTGATCACCCAATTGTGTGAAATTCACAGTGGTTAGGTCATGGGGAAAAAAGTCATTCGCTTGGACTGGGAATCGAACCCAGATTCCTCGATTTCGCACCGAGTGCTCTAACGTCTAACAAATTAAGCTACCCAGGCGTTCTCTCTCACTGTGAATCTCATGTGGGGCTTAAAGGAGCAAGTTTTCCTCACAGATACTGTGCATATGATGCCAGAGGTACCCGTGTGCGAGCGCTATGCGCTACACCCTACGAGGTAAAGCCTAACTTTAAACACAAAAGTGTTTACTTAGGACATTTTGAAAGAACCACGGAACTAGCCGCGTAGTTACTTCAACGGAGTCACCTGCTAGTGATCACACAATTGTGTGAATTTCACATTGGAAAAATCATTAACCTGGACCGAGAATCGTACCAAGATGCCTCGATTTCACAGAGGCAGAAGTTATTTAACGTGTATATGGAAGCTCATAGATTATTATAGATGATTAAAGCAAACACAAACATTTGCAAAATAATAACGTGGAAGGTTTCAATATGTAAGATTTTTTTACATTTCAGGGACTAGTGCCTTGGTCAAATACCTCCTCAGATCATAAATACGAAGATCGTTACAAAGCGTTTCACTTTATCGTTACTCATAAAATACCTTTGAATGATTAGATTTTTTATTTACTGAAGCATGCATGCGTTTTAGTTTCCAATTAGACCAATGCGCTGTGCCTTTTGTATGAAATCCAGACGCCTGAAACCGAATATTATCTATTTCCATGCCGCACCTCGAAGACGCCGCGAGCATTTGTGACGCTGGACAGAAAAATTTAACCAAACACAAATAAGATCCAAAGTAAATCAGCTCGAACGTTAAATACTGCCACGAACGAACGTATAGTTCTAGAGTAAGCAGTTTATTAAGATTATTTGCAGACGACACAGTTATCTACCGTTTAACAAGCGAAGTCGCGGACTCAGAAGTTATGTCATCGGACCTTAACAACGTTCATTCGTGGTGCCAAGAGTGGGGGTTAGAATTATATATAGGCAAATGCACCACAGTTCACTTCCTGCGAAAGTCATCACAAAAATGCCATACCTATACTGTGGGTGGAGTAAGCATGAAACCTTCAGATACAGTAAAATATCTTGGTATTACATGAACGTCTGATATATCGTGGGGATTACACATATAATACATAAGTGGAAGAACATAAAAAAACTAGGTTTTGTAAAACGTATAAGAGGAAGATCCTCGGATGAAATAGTCAAAGAAAGACGCTACTTTGTTCTGATTAGTCCACACCACGAATACGCCGCATGCATTTGGGACTATGGAGAGAAATATTTTACCAAAAACATTAATAAAATCCAAAGAAAAGCAGCACGCATCGTTAATTACTGCCACGAACGAACATATAGTGTCTCACAACTTTAACAGGGATTAAGGTGGGAGGCCCTACAGACTAGGAGGCTACACGCTAGGCTTAGCTTGCTTGAGAAATTCAGAACTCGCGTGTTTCAGAGTGACTCAGAGAATCTTATCATTACGCGTCACTGCATCTCTATGTCTCATTGAAGCGATAAATTGAGAGAGAATCTTTGCAGAGCAGATCGGTACTCGTACAAATTTCTTTCTTTCCGCGCATAATAAGTGACCACAATAAAAACATAGCTCCACTCAATTCACTCGTACAATACACGTCAACATTTCACCTCCAAAAACCTAATTCCTTACATCTTCACATGACTGGTGTCCTAACACCTCCTGCCATATACCCATGCGGCGGCTCGCGGGGTAGTATGTAGATGTAGATCCCTGCGTGAAAGGCAAGCAAATGGGATTTTAAATCACTCAAGAGACGGAAGTTTGCAGAAGAAGATTTCCATGTGTTATCAGGATAGTACAACATCCGACGAAAATTCGACATTGGATAAGTTATTTGTCGTTTTTGCCGTTATTTGCGGTACTCACTTATCCCTCCATTTCGCGTTGAGTAGCTTAGACAGTTGAGATATGCAACAATTTCCCCAATGTAGTGTTTTTATTTGATTTTTAAGGAGTGAAATGCTTTTTCAAAGTCCTCCGTGAAATTATCACGCTTTCATGCACTTGCGGGTGTCTTCGTACTAAGTAATGCCGCGGCTGGTTCGCGGTGCCCACAAAAATTAGTTCCTCCTTCATCATCCTAGTGGTTTACAGTGCTCAGAGAAGTTCTAAGCGGAAGAAAAACTACCAGCGTTAATTACAGTTAGTCATCGTGCGCATTCAATGAGCATGATGTGAAAAAGGATAGGATCAGTGAATATCGATCCATATAGCGTGTTATTAACGCTCTTGGAACTTAGGGAGAATTCTGAAGTAAAATGGACGGACAAAATAAGAAATAATGGAGTGTATAGAAGAGTACAAGAGAATAGGACCATATGACAGAAAAGAACCAGATAGATTGGACACACCCTGAGAAACAATGGGTTATTGAAGAACATAATTTAAGGCAAAATAGAGGGAAAAATCCCCAATGGAAGACCTAGGAATAAGTTTATGGACCAAATAAAGAGGAAAGTTTTGAGGGAGAGCTACTAGGAGGTAAGGAAACTAGCATTAGATTGAGATAGATGGAGGGCTTCAGTCAGCCAATCTTGGGATTGAACGACCAATAATGATGATGATGAACTCATGGAGTAGAGAACCTTTAAGGCACTCGAAATTCTCGTTGAATTATTACGAAAACCGTGTATCTCCTCCAAAGACCGCATTGATCTCCGAAATTTGTCGAATTATTCTGGTTATTTTATGTAAGACTAGTTCATCTCACGGTTCATTCTCTCCAGTTGCGTTTGCGATTTTGAATTCTTATCGACTAAGGCCCACCCTTTCCTCGCCCTTAATTTATGTTCGAAGGCCGCTTTAACCCTGGCGGTTGAAAAATATTTATAATCAAACTTGGCGACGCATAATGCATTCAAGAGTGCGGCGAAGATTTTTTTGAGACGTGTAAAATAGAAGGTGAATGTCACTCAGGTTCGCATCCTATCGTTATCCATCTTTGCGCCATTTTTCAAAAAACTTCCCACCCCCACCGACCGGAATACTTCTTCCACCGATCTTCTTCCACCCCATGGCCCACCCTCCCTTCCCCCCCATCGAAGTTGAGAGGGTGGAAAAAATCATCTCCATCGCACGCCATCAAAATCAGCCACAATCCTTCCCATTTCCGGAGAGAAATATCTCTTTTCCCTCCGACAAAATCCAAGCCACTCTTCCTCAGCCTTCATATTTCCATGGCCACCCCACCCGACCGACCCCCCGCCGTCTCTCCTCCCTCCCCCCGCCCCCTGCTAAGCTTTCCCTTCCCACGTCTCCAACTTCCGAATCCCCAGCATCCTGCTCCTTTTCCTTTCCGAAACCTCTTCTTACCCCTCCGTACCCCCGAAACCGTCGCTCGCACCCCCTGCCACCTCTTTCCCTTCCATTTGCGGCGTACCCTGAACCCCTTTCCAAGCCGATCCCGGCTCATCCTTCCCCAAACCCTCCCGATCGCAAACCCCCACACCCCCATCTTCACGTCCATCCCTTTAAACCCTTCTCCTCAATCCCTTGTCTCCTGTCACAACCAGTGGTTATGATTGAAACGTTTCTGAAGTTGAGGTACAAGGTTTTAAGGGGGGGAAGAGGGAGAAGTGAGTCCCTGACGGTGAAGCACGACCCGCGGGAGGCCCCTTCCTCGCGGGGGTTGGGGACCGGGTGGGAAGGAGAAAGGAAGGGCTGGGTAGCGTAGTGGCAGGGATGGGAGAGGGGGGAGGGACCGTTGAAGTTGAAGGGCGGGTGGAATTGCGAGGAAATGGAAGGTGAAAGAGACGTTGAATAACCTCAGAATAATTGGGGTTGTTGGCAGTTGCCTCGTGTGAAACTATGATACCGTTTTATCCATCAAACCGCGGTGTCGTTCTCACGGACCCCACCCTCAATGAATCGTAATTTTTTTTCCTTTCTTGGATACAGACTATATTTCAATTCGGCAGGGAGAGTATTGTATTTCCTGTACTATTTGCGTATGACCCGAGGGCTTTTCTTTATCTAAACTTCACCACTGCTGAGGCCGGCCAGGGTTCAAATCCCTGCAGAGGTGGATGTTTTTCAGACGAAACCTGATCCATACTTTAGTGTCTTGTGAAGGGCACTTCAAGTACAGTGCTCCGTCAGTCGGACGAGACGTCAAACCGTGGTCCCCTTGGCGCCTTTCGTTAAGAGCAGGCTACTGCCGACGCCGGGTTTCTATCCACCCTTCCCCCCTTACCTATCCCCTATGGCGCAAATGACCTTAGCTGTCGGTCGCCTCCCCAAAAATCCAATCCAAACAGATAAGAAGCGGAGAAAACTGGAGGCAATGGGAAAGTGGTGGTATATAAGAATGATCGGGATCAGATCTACATCTACATACTACCCTTCGAGCCGCCGCATGGGCGTGTGGCAGGGGGTATTAGGACACCAGCCTTGTAAAGATGTAAGGGATAATGTTTTGGGAGGAGAAATGGTTACGTTTTTTACGGGAGTGTATTTAGTGGAGCTCAGTTTTTATTGTGGTTGCTTATTGTGCACGAAAAGAACGAGTTTTTGTTCCTATCTCTTCGGTAATGTTTCTCTCTTTATTTTATCGCCTCAACGTGACGTCTCAAGATAGACGGAGAGAATCGCTAATGAATAAGCCCTGAAAAGATTCGGGGAGATTATATTCGTAATGTAAGTGAGTAAAAGAGGGAGAATAATTGGCCATATTCTTAAACCTTGTACATCTAAATGTTTCCCTGCAAGCCACCTCAAGGGAGTTTGGCAAGGAGTAAGTTATCATCAACATGCAATATGATGTACGTGAAACTTTAATCAACATGCACCATACTATAGGTCTACTACCAATGCTACAAAAACTATTGAACTAATGTTTGTAATATCTTCTCGGGTTTGGTACCTGTTAAGTCTTTTATAGGCCGGACGTTTCGACGAGTAACTCCCTCATCGTTATCAGGGCTGAGACTGATTGCCGAGTTGGTCCATGCCGGGCTTTTTATACCTGGCTTAGGGCGGTTGAAAACCCATTGTTGTCCGGCTAATTTGAATTCGTTTGAGGCGGTTTGAATTCGAATTGTCTCCGCGACCGTTTTATTTTATTGGGTAACGGTCTCCATATTTGGCTGATTCAGCTTCAGTCTTGATTCAGCCTCTTCTCCTCCAAATTTATCTCCATTGCCTCTTTCATTAAATGACCCCAGTATCTTTTTGAACGGCAGAGGATTTTGGCGCCGTTAAACCCAGTGCCAAACCCGAGAAGATTTTACAAGTATTATTCGCCGGGAAAACCTTAAAGCTTTTATTATTGAACTAATGTATAATGGAACTAGGTAAACGAGATACAATAGTTAAGCAAGGATCATGCAAAGCGTGATGTTAGTACAACGTTGTAGAAAACTCCTCTTGTTTTAATCCACACTATTTATTTAATAAAACCGACCCGGGTTTCAATACCACAACTATGCCGTCATCTGGGTGGCACAGTTATGGTGTCTCAGATGATGGCACAGTAGTGGTGTCGAAATCCGGGTTGGTTTTATTAGATAAATATTGTGCATTAAAAGAAAAGGAGTTTTTTTTCTGATGAATGCTATTAACTTCCACCAAGTAAAGCCGGTGGTGATTACCAATTTGGTAGATTAGAAGACAAGCTACAGTAGGCAAATAAACTAAGCAGTTTACTTGTCGACAAACCTACTTCAAAGTATCATTGGCAGTCATTATGGTCTAATGGACATTTTAAATTTGTCTGGCCTGTAGTCGATTTCTCTAATTTTTTTCTCATGATATGATAATTGGTTTTGAATTTACATAGTACATGAAGACTAATTTTTAATCGGCGGTCAGAAAGCGTTTTCCATTCCAGTTGTTGCCAGAGGTCTGTCGGCCCCGGTGGCGGTGGGGTAAAGTCAGGCGCCTGCTAACCCGAGGGTCGCGGGTTCGAGTCTCACCTGGGTAGAATATTATCTGCCCAGGACATGGGTGTGTGTGTTCTCTCGTTAATGTTAAAACACACGATGTAAAAGGCCTTTGTTATCCTGTTTGCGGGGTTGTGAGTGTAAATAAAAAAACAGCGAGAAACAATTTGATAAAGAAACTATAAAGGAGACATAACGGCTGGATGACTTGACGACAAGACTCCGCTATCATTATCTTTACTTTTTTTTTGATGAAATGGTTGATTTTTTCAACCATATCTGCAGCTAACGAGCAAGATTCTGATTTCTATCTTAGGTGCTAAAACCCTCATTAGGCCATGTTTAAGCCAAATAACGATATATCCTCTTTTTTTTTAAACTACTGCCTAGGCCAACAGCTTAAAATCTAGAGAATAGTTTGATTTTTAAAGAAATAGTCTGTTGATGTACAAACTTTTATTTGCAAATGGAATCAAAGGGTTGGTAGGACTCTTTAGATACCCGTCATGAAACGGCAGCAGACACTAACACTTGCATATCATCGGTTTTATTACTCGGCAAGCTGAGTTTTTTTCTCTCGTAGAATTACTGGCAGTGAGAGGCATGAAAGGAAGAGAAATTATGGCCAATATTATATTCAAACAAAAATATAAATCGCTAATTTTAGATTTATTGCTGAAAGAAATGCTAGTTGTGTCCAGTAATATTTTAAATTTTCGATTCAGCAATCACTGAGCTGTGACAACGCAATCTTCTTGCTTCATTTTATCAATTTATCGTTGTATCTCTTTCGCCAGTATTCTTACATACTCTGGGTCAATCTAGTTAGTTATTCTGCCGAGAATACCCTTTCGATTCTTCTTGGTTTCTCATCAGACAGATCTATCACCAATCTTTAAGTCATATTTATGAATATTATTTTGTTTCCTATACCTCCATTTATCTTTTAAATTTTTTTATACGTACCAAATACTGGCAGGTGCACAGGCAGAAAAAATTTTACCCGAGAGAATTTTGAAATGGATGGAATTGTGATAACTGACAAAAGAAGCGATTGAGGTGTGATGCTATCGTGAAGTTGAATTGTTATACTTAAAAAAAATATATTTTTTAAAATTAAAATGTATAAAATTTAAATACAACGATTACTTTAAGTTTTTCGAAATAATTCCGGAGTTAGTAAGTGTAGGGAGTCGTTACTAAATGCAGTAAGTCAAGTTGTGGGAATTCGTATATAGTTGACCTATGCCGTTCTTAGAACCAAAGCGGTTGTTTCCAGTGCAATATGTTCACCGGCGTAATGTTTGGCAGCAGGAGCATCGTCCACGACCTTCTTCCAGAATGTTTCAGCGAGGCTCTTGTGCAAGCATATTCCAGGAATCCACCTCAGATCAGGTAAGGTGGAACTTAAGTAAGCAAACAATTTGCAAAGTTTCCTCTAAATGCTGGCCCCTAATTTCATTTATGTACCTAACCGCAAATAGAATATAACCGCTGGGTGTTTGCATTCCTGAGATCTCTGTCTGAAAGTTCAATTTAATCACGTTCCACTCAAGAGAAAATACAAAGATTCCTCCGATGATGAGCAACTTTTTGGGTCATGAGCCATGGGCCATTTTCGGTCATGAGCCTGACACATTAAATCATTTATCTGTTTAACTCTGACTTAAAATTTTGTACAATAGCCGTTTATCTAATTATCGCTTATTTTTCTTCCTCCATTTTTTACTCTCTTATCGTTTCTTCTTTTCAACAGGCATGAGGCTTCATGAGACACTTCTTGATTTGACCTTAGCTTCTATTGCAATATATTTTATTAGACCGAAAAAATTAACAAAAAAAATGCTGCGGAAATGGAAGAACACTTTGTACTGTTCTCTGTTTTTTTTTAATCTTTAAGATTGACAAAGCGCATTTCAACTATCTTCGCTTTTTTCCATGGATAAATAAGTAATCGCACAAACGATCTCTACCATTCTTTATATTTCAAATTAGTAGTGCAAATTATAAATACCTTATTTCATTCCATCTGAGTTAATGTTCCACAAAATTTCACCAAAAGTCGCACTTAAAATTAGTGCCTGGGCTCTGCAGTTTTCTGTTAAAGTCATCGGTGTAATTTACACTCCGGTAAGGATATGGCTTGTAACACGGAAAAATGGAGAAAGACATGTAAAGTTACTACGTGGACTCACCCTTTTCTACATTATTTCACCGGTATCATTTATACTCTTCGACTGGATTTTAATTCATCCCTTAGATCAGTTTAATGTTTCAACGCCACTCGTAATGGCCAGCAAAAAACCGCTTTGCTGAAGGACGAATATTTTCCTGGGTGAAAAAATGTCTGCTTAGAGTTTTTTGGCAGAATTGTGCTCCTGTTGGTAAACGAATGAAATATTACAATCCTATAGTTTAGAAGTGTATGTTTGAGAGAGGAATCAATTTTCAAGCAGTCATTATCCGTATTTTCCCCTCATCATCGAACATATTTAAAAAAAACGAATGCCTACGAAAGTTTGACGGCGTTTGGAAAACCTTTCTCATATTAATAATTCTCTGGTTTAGGGACGAGCTTCAAATGGTGAGCATTTTAATTTTTTTAAATATATAGATTGCAAATGTTTGTAGAATAGATTGTATCTATTTATTCCCTTTTGTCGATTACTTTCCCCGATATCAGTATTTATGCAGAGCCTTGAAATAATTTTAATGGCCCAGAGGAGGATATTTCTATATATTGACATTTTCCCTTTCGTGGAGATTGTTTCCTTATCCGGCCTTAAGTGGAGCGTTCATTTTACGTCTAGTCCACCCGTCACTATTTACATTACCGTCACTTTCCAACCTAATACAAATATAGCTTGTCGACACTTTGAATTAATGCTCATTCTAGGTATTGCATTTTGTTTTACCTTTTAAAATTTCTCTTTTCAATATTTGTCCTGCTGCTTTAATCGCCTGTCTGTCTCATTGCCCTTTTCTTAACTAGCAGATGCCTTTCCTACAATTTCACTACCTGCTCCATATTCATCCTCACTAAAATCCTTATTTTACTTTACGTATATACTACGCCTCAGAAGCTGAAGGTGGTGGATAAAAATGTCTATTTAATGCAATACCACCACAATGAAAACTCAACCTCTTATCTGGATCAATTTTAATTAGATAAATGAAAACAAAAGAATAAAATATATGAATAAAACTTCATATTACATGCTAAGTAACAGCCTTCGCTAATCTTACTACAAAATTTCCGCAACAGTTACTTATATGCCTATTAAGAAATACTGTGGTTAATTAGAATTTGACATGACATTTTCACTTAACTGTGGAAAATAACAATACTTATTTTCTATATGGATTGGATTGTCCAGATATAGTTTGTCGACGTATTGAATTAATTCTCATTCGAGGGATTTCATGTTGTTTTACCAAATTATTCTGTTCAATATTTAGCCTACCGTTTTTACCGCCTGTTTGTCTCTGAGCCTGCTGCTGAACTGGCATATACCTTCCCCTCAGTTGCACAATATGCTTCATATTCATACTCACCAAAATCGCTATTTTACTTCGTACTACTTACGTACTACACCTTAGAAGCTAAAGGGGCAAAATATATCGAATTCAGTGCCAAAACTATGAACACTCAATCCCTCCTCTCGATCAATTTTAACTCGATAAATGAAAATAAAAGAATAAAACATAGTAATAACAGTCCGTATTACATGTTAAATAAAAGCTATCGCTAATCTGTCTTCAAAAATTTCGCAACAGTTACTTTAATGTCTATTTAGTAATACTGTGATTAATTAAAAAGTTGAGATAATATTTGTAAATTGGACAATTTTACTATCCATCCCTGTCAGCAATGCCAAATGACTTCCTTAAATTGATACGGATCGTGCACTGAAAAATGAAAACTTTTACCAATCCTTTTCCTCATCTTGAGAATTCTTTGGTTTTTAAAAGCTTATCTCACGACTCCTCTTTTCCCAAAAATTCCTTGATAAAGTCTTAAAAGATTTATCCCTGAATAATTCCGCTTGAACTTATTCAACTTTTTCCACTTTTTTTAAATTTTGAACCACATACGTCGAGGTAAAATTCTATTTGAAATCCTCAAGATTAATTCCTTTCTCGGCATTAATATATTCTAGCATTTTGGAAGTCCATTGGCGTATTTGTTGTGACATAAATGTAACAACTGGGTCTTTAAAATTTAAGTGCTCTTCTTAAAAACTCTCAGGAAATTGATCAGTTTCCCGCTCCTTCTTCTCCATCACATCTTCCATTTTTGGTCAACTAATCCCGTGTAGCAATAATCACTCCATATTTTTTTCAAGTCTTATTTTGAGATCAAATTGTTATCTTTTAAAAATTGTGAATATTCGTTGCACTAGTCCACTTTGCTCATGTCTTAAAATTATGCTTCGGAGCATCTGGATTGGTACTCCTCGCACCAATAGCCTTCTTTCTGTCTTTCCACTTCATGTTCCTCATACCTCACACATCAGTTGCCTTATTAAATCCGTAAACTTCATATTTCGATATCACAGTGCTCCCTTTAACTCCCTGCCTTTCTAAAATTCAATTTTCATTCCCTGCCTTCCAATTCACCCACCCTATACCTCTTCTTGCCACCCTCCGCTTTCAAATCCTTCCTTTCTAACCACGTGAGCAAATTAGCCTCATGTACCCTGTTTACTTATTGATAAGCCCCCATTCTCATTTTTCTGTTCTTTTCTATGTTTTTCACTTCCGGTAATTATTTTTATATTTTGTTAATGCTTCTAATTTAGATGTTCGTTTCCCATTCAATGTTATAGGCTTTTAAGCCGCTTTTGGAACTTTTTCAAATAAATAAATGAAAACGTCTTTATTCCTACGTCATTTTTCATTCCTCCGGGTGGTAATCCTACGCTTTGCCGTCATATCATTGTTGTATTGGCTCAAACACTGATTCTGCAGGTTTTCACTAGTATTCCGTAGACTTCTCGGCTAGCTAGACGTACTGCGTTATTGGTAAGAGGGATATTTCTCATGGAAAAAGGTGACTTTATTTTACCCTCATCTATGAGCAGTTTCACCGTTCCAGAATCTTTATTTTGTGTTGGGAATGGATCTTTCAAATGTTTTTTTTTAGTAGCTTTGTTTACTTAAGTATTTGTTTTCAGCATTTCTCCACAATGTAATACCTTTGAATATTATTACATTTCCGTTCTATTTTATACGTTTTATTCTTATCTTCGAGGCATATCTTTATATTTTCTTTGCATAGAAAACTTTGTTTCTGATTCGCCACTTTCCCTTTCCCTTTCGTATTCCCTTTTTCTCTCTCCTTACTCTTTATGCTACGTTTTTGTTTTATACACAAAAGTCCTATTCTATCGGTCCTTAGCCATGTTTCTTTTCCTTGGCATTTTTTGTTCCCATTTTAAGGGAAATCTTCACTCAGTGTTATCGAGAATTTCCATATTGAATTGACTCAGCGTATATTTTCCGTATTTTGAAATATAAACTGATTTTACATCCCCGAAATTGATCCGAGGTGTATTTTCCTGAGTTACTATGTATTTCTTCTAGTTGACGCCGTATCTTGCGATCAAATTGAATCGTTGAATCGTTTTCAGTTTCTTCTAAAAATATTATTTCAGAACTATGTTAACCAAATGGAATGAAAGTGATTGAACGAATTCTACATTTAATTACTTTGGTAGGATTTGTTTTATGAGGTGCTTCGACGGCTACGGTCATTCGCACCTTTCTCTTTTTTAGATTTTTCTAAAATATACTTTTAGTGAAAAATAGATTTTAGCCAGTCTTTACACGATGATAGTACATATTGGGAAGGAACTTCATAATTTATTAAAAATCTTAGAGACGCGTAGGAAAGTTATAACAGTGTCTGTGTGCTCAGGGTTGTCGTCTAAAACCTGTTTGATGTCTCCTGGAATGTTTAGCATTCCTCGTACTGCTCTGTATTTATCACATTCCGTCAAGATGTGCTGTGCACTGAGGGATGTGTCGCAGTCCTCACAGCGAGGTGGGATTTTTTCCTCTGTGAAGAGATTTGCGTGCGTGAGAACGCATTCCTTAACCGCGTAATGGCGACCTCTTCTGCGCGGTTCTTTCTGATAGTAGAGGGCCACGCTGTGATTGACGATTTTATTTCCCGGAGTTTATATCTAGTGAACTTTTACTTTATTTTTACAATTTTATTCAGTGAAGTTTACTTTATTTCTGCATATCTTACATCTGATGGTTGACTGCTTCACTACTATTCTTTTTCTCTTGTGTCGCGAAACAATTGGCCGAAGAACGAGATGAACAGTATTCATGCAATTCATGAAATTTGATCACAGTTGGCGCTTAGCAGTCTTATCTTCTTCTACATCTACATACTGCCCTGCGATCCACCGTATGGGAGTGTGGCATGGGGTGTTATAACACAAGCCGTGTCAAATATTGTGTGGTGGGAGTACGTTCTCAGCGACGTTATATTATATATTTAAATTGTTAATGGCTGTGAAATCGGTCCTGTGGAATACAATTTCTAGCGAACATTATACCGTGTTCACTCAGAGTTGGTTTCTACTTACAGGGGAGTGTCAGATAGCCGGGCCTCAGATTTTATTCAAACTTAGTAGTTGTACAGACCGCTGTATGTTGTTCATGATTTATCCCACATATAGAGTTATATAACCAATAGTTAAAACAGAAAAGGCCTTTAAAAATTTCAAAATTCCCTTCAGACGGGCCACCCACATAACTGACAAGCTGGACGGGTGGCTGACGTGCTTGTCTCCGGTTTAGAGACACGGGTTCGATCCCAATGCAGGATTTAAGAATTATGCTTGAGATGTAAAAATATGAAGACAATATTATAAAATAATTATAGAAAATGGAAATTATTTGCATGAAGGAATAATGAAAATACTTCGTGAAGTGATAAGGAAGTGACGTAATTAGATTGCTGCCTTCGACCGAAAAAAAAGAATAAGCCTGATGTCGTGTATGCAAATGAAAAATTTGCCTCGCGCAAAAATAATATTTCGAGTAAAAATAAAAAAAAATATTGAGCGCATTGTAGGATGCCGTTAAAGAAAAACTCAAAAAACAGCGGAAGAAACATACCCCGTATTGGGATCGAACCCGTGTCTCTAGACCGGAGACGGGCACGTCAGCCACCCGTCCAGCTTGTCAGTTATGTGGGTGGCCCGTCTAAAGGGAATTTTGAAATTTTTTTAAAAGCCTTTTTTGTTTAAACTATTGGATATATAACCCTATATGTGGGATGATTCATGAACCACATATAGTGGTCTGTACAACTACTAAGTTTGAATAATATATGAGACCCAGCTATCTGACACTCCCCTTGTTAGTTAGAATTTACTAATGAGATGAAATTAAATTACATCTAATGATGGGCAACATCATTGGTTAACTTTCTTAGGGGATATTTCATCTCATTTTGTTCATAGATGAATATAATAACATCTAATAAACCACTCGCTACTGTATCTACTCGAGTGATATTGCAATGAATTCACGGGTTTTTCATATCTCTGGTGGCAGTTTATATGTTCCGTGTGACATTTCCAATCCACAATCATGAGCCTTATCCTGCATCGCGCTTAAATTTCTTCTCGAAGAAAATGAGATATTTATGAGCATTTGAATTATTTTTGTGAATGTAGTTTTTGAAACATTTAATGCATATTTATGCTCGGTTGAGATGCTGATGCTAGCTCATGTATTTAGGAAACTTGTTGCAGTTGAATCAAACGGCATGGTTGAGTCAGTATTATCGCGAGAATACTATTGGACGATTCACTCCACAGTTTTCCTGCGGGAATTTCGGGAAGTTTGGAAGCGGATAGTCTCGTCGCATGGACGACATCCGAAGATGCGATGCAACGGTTTGTCTGAGAAGAAAAATGTGAAAAATTTACCTAGTTATTTTGATTGAATCATAATGAGTTTTGAGGAATGTTAGGATAATGAATATCAGCTTAGGGCTAGGAAATATATCGGAAATTTTTTTAAAGGGAGTATTTGTTTTTATTGCAATGGCGATTACTTATGATGCATGGTAATACAGTAAATGATGGTCATCCATAACGGTATTAAGCTTGTTAATGTTGCTTTTCTACATCTACATAATGCCCTGCGAGCCACCGCATGGGCGTGTGACAAGGGGTGTTAGGTCACCAGCCGTGTAAAGGTGTAAGTTTTTTGGAGATGAGATGGTGACATATATTATAGGAGTGTATTTAATGAAGCTCAATTTTTATTGTGGTCGCTTATTGTTCGCGGAAGGAACGAGTTTATGTACCTATCTGGGTGGGTCTATCGGCAACAATATGCGATGAGAAATCAAGAGAAATGGAGGAACAACACCTGACAGAAGCCCTCATGAAGAACGGCTACTCCAAGGCCCTTATCAGGACCACTATGAAGAAAATGAAGGAAGAGAAGGAGATTACGGCGACTCCTAGACCAAGAGGATTTGCAACTCTCCCTTTCATCGCCGGCACCACGGAAAAGATCGGGAGAATTCTAAAAAGACGCGACATAACACCGAGAGATATAGTGCTATAGAGAAGATTGGCCAACGTCTTCCTAATTGTAAAGACAGAATCCCTGACTTGCAATATGAAGGAGTGTACGAGATTCCCTGCAGCTGCGGCCAGATATACGTCGGGCAAACTAAGAGAGCCATCTCCGTCCGACTGAACGAACACCGCAGGGCTCTCAAAAAGAACCATTGCGAACAATCAGCAGTGGCAGAACATGCGTTCACTAATCCCGGGCATCAGATTATGATTGATAAAGCAAAAGTCCTAGCCAAAGAAAAGCATTATTTCCCTCGCATCATCCGGGAGGCTATTGAAATTGAAAAAGTAGCAGACAATTTCAATAGAGATGATGAGCATAGACTGAACACCGCTTGGAAAAGACTCATATGCATAAGCGCGCCAAAATCGGGGTCCTCGACGCTGATTGGTCGCGCCACTGGTAGGCCAACCTGAGAATGGTATATATACAGGGCCATTTCTGTCTGTCGGCACTCAGACCTGATCTGAAGATGTGGCCAGCATAGGCCACGAAACGCCATCTGAATAAAACTTGACGCTGCTAACCCGAAAACAATGGAGATAACTGCAATCCAGCGCTGCGAAAGCCTCAAACAGAAAGTTATGATAATATTCTCTATGTCGCTCTGAAATAATTTTTGAAAGTAGCATAGGAAAATTACCTATCGTCAAAAGTATGGTTGCTTCTTCTATCAGTTTGAACCATAGTTTTTAAAATTCAGATTTGCTTGAATGTATTTGTGGAATTGAATCAACGGAAAAGTTCTCTCAGCGTGAAAATAATTTTGTTTTCCGGAGGGAACCTCTGTCCATCTAATAGGGAATGATAAGGCCTCGCTTTTTTCTTACAATAACCTAATTCTGATGACAAAATTGAGGAAACAGCATTCGCAGGTTGAACCCCCTGAAGATGGAGGACAAGTCGTTCTCCGAAACGTTGGGCCACGTGGTCCTGCTCACCCGGTGGAAGACCCGAGAAACAATTATCCATCAGATACGCCGGGGAAATCTGAGATCCTTCAAACTCATTCTGCTACTCATATTACTAATTTATGTACTATTTCCTGTACTTTATGTTTAGAATATTCATGTCAAAAAAGGCTGGTCTAATCTGCTCACAAAGGATAATGATGATACATATAATTACTGCTTCTGTTGGTAATCATGTTCTGCTCTCGGGAAATTGTATGATATCAGCGAAAATTCGTTTTTTTTACGCCGCTCCGGTTTAAAGATTTTAACCGATGATACACTCTCACTTCTATATTTTTCCTGTGAGAAGACATGCTCTGATGACGATGGGCGAGTCGTCATCAGAGCATGTCGAAACGTCGGCCAAGATGGAGAGTTTGACCCGGTAGAAAGCCCGAGTAGCCTTTAACGGCGTCATACACCGCGAAAATATTAGATGTTTCTTCACAAAAACTCGCTCTTTCTGCGCACAATAAGCGAACACGATAAAAACTGGGCTCCTCTAAATACACTGCCGTAATACACGTCACCATTTCACCACCCAAAGCCTTACAGCTTTACTCGGCTGGTTTCCTAACACCCCCGTCACACGCCCATGCGGCCACTCGCAGGGTAGTAAGTAGATGTAGCATTTTACATCTCCAAAATTCGTCTGCAATTCATCTATCGTCGATCAAAATTGTCACTGCTCTTATGTGACGCAAAATACTATCTGTGGCATCAGAACTGCGGCTGTCGACTAATTACTTGGAGCCTACCACGATCTTTCCCTTCACATACTCTTCCACAGTCCCGCCTTCCCATTGTCACATCGTTTCTTCCGCGCCTCCACCCATTTTGCCCCCTCTCGTATTCATCTTCCACTCTTGAGACCCCATAACAACAAGCGGGGGAATCCCCCCTTTGTTGTTCGTACCTACCATTTAAATCCGTATAAATTTTCATTTTAGAGTGCCATAAAACTAACTTGAAGTCGAATATCGTAATATTTCTTCACTTCCATTACTATAACTGCCATTTGCTTCCAGTGTAGCGTTTGCGCATTTGGCTCAGCTGAATTTAAGCTACTATTGTCAATGAGCCATTTCCATGGGTTTAATATAGTGTCCATTTAAAAGTGAGTTATGTGGTAATTGGATATCTTACGGAAGTAATGGTTTTAAAAATATGTTCTAAGCACAAATATATACTCTACGGAGCAGGTTGTGAGGGGTGGAAAATGAAACATTACTGTCGATGCAATCTATAGTTGAAGCCTACAAAGTAATATTACTGTTACACCCCTTCATTTCTCACACTACATCTCGAATACCTCGGTGCATGAGAAATAATTATTTTACTTCAGACACAAGTGTACATCAATGAAAAACGTATACCTACCAGTTGAAATCTACACATCCGAAATTCATTGGACGTAATATCAAATTCAGTTCCTCAAATAGGTATAAAGTGTTTTAGTGTTAACCAAGTATTTAGATATGTAGTATTATAAACTTTTTGAATGCAAAAGAATTCTCTGTGACTGACAATGATTGATTTCTATTTGACTAGCCTGCCCATATTTTTGTGTAGTATAACAACGGGAAATATAATTGTTTTTTGCCCAAAGCTGGAAGTGGGAAGGGAAGAATGTTTGAGACAGTTTCAGCAACAAAAATATTTACATCCCAATTATACGCTGCATGATATTCGTTACTAAAAACTGTAAACGTTTTGCCGGGAATAAAACGAATACTTAACTCCGTCGGTCAAAACTATATCATCATCTGTTGTTCTGCCTGCTGGCAGGTCCCGTACACCACTGCTGTCTCCATCCGCTTCTGTCCCGAGCTTCCTTCTTTGCTTCATCATACCTGATGTTCTTCACCTGATCCACCAATTTAATTCTTCTCCTTCCTCTCTTTTTCTTTCCTTCAATTGAACCCTCAAGTGCCACAGTTATTATACTTTTCCCTCTCATCACATGGCCCAACCAGTTTCCTTTCCTTTTCCTAATTTCCTTTAGGAGCGATCTTCCTTCTTTTACTTTGCTCAAAACCTCTTCATTTCTCATCTTATCTACCCATATTACTTTTTCCCTCCTTCTCCACACCCACATTTCACAAGCTTCTATTCTATTCCTTTCCCTCTTACCTAATGTCCACGCTTCACATCCATACATGAAAACGTTCCATGAATAACATTTAGCTAGTCTCTTTCTCAGCTCCAGATCCAGGCTTTTATTGCATAGCAAGTTTTTCTTCTGTCTGAAGGCCTCTTTTGCCATTGCTATCCTTGCTTTTATTTCTGCAATACTTCTCCAGTCGTCTGTCACCATCGTTCCTAGGTATACTATATATTCAGTTCAAATTTGCCCAAATATTGGTAAAAGTGGCTAACTATAACGATTTAAACTGACATTAGGCCTAGACTATTGCGGGTGTATCGATTAGAAACTTTCCTTGTCGCTCTTTCATCCATGTGTAAGATTGGTGATTATAACTTGTGACTACAAAACATTAAGCATATTTTGTGCAGGAGTTCGAGAGGTGAATGGAATCTTATGATATGAAAAACATTGAACCGGACCGGAATCGTAGTCGAAGGATATAACTATTCAATACACCCTCGTTGACTTTTCCGATTGGGGCGTACGTGCCCGATCGACGTGTCGCTTGGTTTTGTTCCGCCCCAGAATAATTTAGCGGCAGTGTTTCCTTCGCTGGTATTTATTGGGGGAAAGTTCGCATCTAATAACGGCTTCACGTTAATTTCGATGCTCTTTGCATGCAAATGGTGTCGGTGAACGCGGTATATCCGGAGATGCATGTGAAGAAATCATTTGGACGGAGGAGGTTGAAGAGGAGAATAGGTGCTTCTTTGATTCTCTTCTTGATTTGTGATTGTTTCATGAAACTCTTCGTCCCGGAATCCAATTAGAACCGTCCGCAAGACAATTCCGATTTGTAACTGTGGGTTTGACGATTATTTGGAGTGGTGACCGGCCGCTGAGAGTATATAATCAATTAACTAAAATGACTTTTTCTTTTTGAAACAACTTTTTCGCCATATAGGAAAGTTTTTAGAACAGCAATGAGAGATTATTTAAGGGAAAAGATAGGATATAAAGATACAAAGTACTATAGATGAAGTGCAATGGTCAACATGCAATTTTTGTGATTATGAATTATCAAATTTTAGTTAATTGATTATTTGACTTATGGCCAGTTTCAGGAACGACACACATGCATTCTACAAACGTATGAAACCCATTAAGCCATGGCAACCATTTAATAAATGTTGCAGAATTATTAGATTTATTTATCGGTTTTTTAACATGTGCCATGGAGTTGTGAGTTCCGTAAGTAGCCGAGACGGAGGATGCGCTATGAACCGCTTGGAGACTAAATTACTTGACGAAAGTGTCGTTTTTAAGGCAACTGACCAATTTGTTTACTCTTATTGACTAATTATTAAGTGCATAAGCAATTATTCATTTCCTAAAATTTTATAAATTTTATCCGGACATCGAAGATTAGAACAAATATTCAAAGCTATTATTTATTGGGAAATAAGTTATGTAACTATTTGTATGTGTTCCTGCAACCCAAATATTTTTATGAGGTCCATAACTGCATGGATCTCATAACTATTGATTCCATAACAAAATGTTCTTGCAACTGATTATTTATAATGAAAATTTATAATTAGAACCGATACTCATATCTAAAGAAAGTATAAAAATATTACTGAATGAGATATTTTAAACTACAAGGGATGCTTTATCGGAAAGTTGAATTCAATTGTGGTTTTCTTGCCTTTCATTACCAAAACTTGCCATAGTGGTAAAGATCCTTACTGTAGACAGTACAAATATCCGATTACTCAGAGAATGGGGGAAAAATAATTGAGAGAAATGGATGTGGCGACCAAATATGGTGAACATTTTATGTAAGCATTTTGCATTTTTTCCCAGGAGGTTGCTTATTTACGAAGAGAAATATTTTATGTAACTTGCAAGAGGTTAACAAAGAGCCTATGGTAGCCAATACCTCCTGATAAAAAGAGTAATGAGTGGAGTTCTTGAATTAACGAACTCTGCAAGGATCCCTCCTGGATTTACTCAACTATATTGTATGCGTTATTAAAATCCTCTCGGCCGAGGACGAAGAAAAAGCACTCCGCCAGACAATGCGAACGTGGAATACTGGAGGGTGGAATTGAGTGGGTTTATGTTTTCTCTCGTCGAGTGAAAGTGGGAATTTGGTGTTGAGTTGGCCTTTTAAAGAGAGATGATGTCTGGGTGTGTGAGAGGTGCGGAGGAGAGAGAAAGAGAGGTAGGATTTTGGTCCCGAAGTGGGAGTGGCTCGCTGGAGATAGCGCGGGAATTCGGCAGCTCCCAACCCTCTCCATTTCCCCCCCCTCCTTACCCTTACACCACAGTACCCCTCCTCCCCCCTTGAACGCGGCGTAGGCGGGGAACGCGCGCCCGTGAGAGATAAGGCTTGCCCCGTTCGGAATAGTAAAAGACGACCAGTTTTGGGTCTGGGATGGGCGCGCTCCGAATAGGATATAAGGGGGGAAGGTGGAAGAGGTCAAGGTAATGATTCCGCGTTTTGTGACGGGTGGTGGGGATTTAGAAACGAGTGTATACGGTGCAGATCTGAATTCCCGGGCGCTTCGGATGATTGTTTGTGATTGTATTTGTGCCGTGTGCGATGTGTGCGCGGGCGCCATAAGGGACCGACTCTATACGTGAGGAGATATATCCACAGCGTCGAACCTTCCGATATCGTTTGGCAATGGGCGGCCTGATTATGTATTGGGGAAGTATTCTCCAATCCGACCCTCCCTCCTAGCCTCTCTCCTCTCCCGCTACGCCGACCACCAAAACCTCACAACCTTCCCAAAGTCGTAGATCAACCCGAACCTTCCTAACACGGACTTGTCATTTCAGAATCGAGTTACTTGAGCGCTCCAATCCGGCAGCCACACCCCCTCATCCACCGTTTCAAACCGCCGTCCGGGACCCTTTCCCATGTTGTATCTCCCTACCCTCTTCCATCCTCATCATCCCCCCCTTTGCGATCCTTTCATCCTTTCCAACGAAACTCCCGAACGCGCTCCCGATAATCATTCCGATTCCTTCCTTCCAAAACCCAACAGCCGCTGCCATCGCTCGGAGTTCCTTCCCTCCCACATTCTCCTTTATCCCCCGGTTCTTTTGGCTTTGCAATCCAAACTTTTTCCCTCTTCAAGTCCCGTTGGCAACACCACTATCCGTGTTAGAGTACGATAAACATTTTACGTATCAGAGTGGGAGATTTCTTAAGCCCATAGTAACGGAAATAATTTTGCAGAAAAGCAAGATTTAAAAATTATATTTTGTTTTCAGCGGTCAATAATGGACCATAATATTTGCGTTTGATCATTTCTGTGACAATGTTAACCTCACTGGGTGGAGAATACTTTAAAATTATGTTTTATACCAGATCATATTGGCTAACTTCGGATACCAAGCGTAGAATAGCTGAATCTATGAAAACCTTCATAAGAAAATTCAACTACTGTATTAAAAAACGATAGGACTATGAACAAGGATACACTGCGTTATAACATTGGTTGGGAGAATGGGACTGAATGGATCGGATGCATGAACCATTTAACAAGCGAACCAGAACGAATTTCGACTATTCGAAAGCTAGTGTTGGTGAAGGATGCTGAAGATCAAGCAACGGACTAAACGTTAAATGTAGGTTTCATTAGAATAAAAGGGTAAACGGCGATATAGAAAACAATACAGAAAAAAATAGGATGTTACGCATGTCACACGCTGACGCATAGCATCGCAATAAGTGATCGAAAACAAATAGTAGTTATTGATGGTTTTAGCTCTGATATAGTCGAAGCCATATCCGGTATTCCTCAAGGCAGCGTGATTGGCCCTCTTTTATTCATTATTTTTGTTAATGATGAATTCAATATTTATATTAATGATACAAGTCCTCGAGTTACCAGTAAATTGAGACTATTAAGTTCTGTCATCTGACCTTAACAACGTTCATTCGTGGTATCAAGAGTGGGGGTTATAATTAAATATCAGTAAATGCACCACAGATCACTTCCTGCGAAAGTCATCACACATGTGCCATACCTATACTGTGGGTGGAGTAAACATACACATCTTCAGGTACAGTAAAATATTTTGGAATTACCTTAACTTCTGATATATCGTGGGGAACATCCATATAAAGCATATGCGGCACAGCACTAAAGAACCTAGGTATTTTCAAGCGTATAATAGAAAGGTCCACGGATGAAAAAGTAAAAGAGAGATGCTACTTCGCTCTGGTTAGGCCACACCTTGAATACGCCGCGAGTATTTGGTACCCTGGTCATAAATATTTAACCAAAAAAATTAACAAAATACAAACAAAAGCAGCACGCTTTGTTTAAAACTGCTACGAGCCTAGATATAGTATCTTACAACTTTTAGAGGGATTAAGGTGGGAGCCCCCAGAGACTCGGAGGCTACACGCTAGGCTTAGGCTGCTTGAGAAATTCAGAACTGATATTTTTCAGAGCGAAATGGAGAATATTATCATGACTCCTCACTACATCTCTAGGTTTGACAGAAGCGATAAAATAAGAGAGATACACTGCCGAACAGATAGGTACAATATATAATCCTATAATTCACTATATACACTCCTATAATATATGTCACCATCTCATCTCCAAATAAACTTACACCTTTACTCGGCTGGTGACCTAACACCCCCTGTCACACGCCCATGCGATGGCTTGCAGGGTGGTATGCGGATTTAGATCACTCGCCTGGTTTCTGATTTGGCTATGCCATGCACTCTTGACTGCGTATTGGTCCTAGCATAGTGGAGTGCGGGGGGTTTGGTCTTGTGCTGGAATACGAATTGCAAGCCCGCCATGCCTAGGGTGAAATCACATCGTGCTGCACATCCTAGCGGTTGTTTAGTTGAAGTTAAAGCGTTTTCTGTTCATTTTTTGTTTTCTTTGCTAAATTCAACTATCTTTTTCTGGAAACTATTTGACTGCAAGTAATTTATTCTTTCCTTGCACATCTGATTCCTGTAGTGAGCGCTGAGAGCATCATCATTGATGGAGGAATTAAATACGGAAATTAACGCTTTATCCCAAGTTTAATAAGTCATAGTTTACCGTGCCGTTCTTTTACTTTGAATTAACTTCCGTATTGCATTTTCTCGGTGGTAGAAGTTGCAAGTATCATATTTTTACCTGGAATCTTCCTGCTGGAGATCAAATTTAAGTTCTCTATCATTTCAGACTGCAGAGAAGTCCGAATTGTTGTTTTCCTGTGGATCATCATTGGTTGTTCACCCCTAAGATTGGTTGACTGCAGCCCTCCAGCCTTCCCTATCAAATGTTAGTTGACATGCTTCCTGGTAGCTCTCCCTATGTACTTTTTATTTATTTGGTTCATGAACTTATTCCACTATCTTCCGCTGGGGACTTTTCCGTCTATTTTATTCCTTCAATTATGTTCTCCACAAACCCATTGTGAGGAACATAACGAGGAGGGCCTCGCTCCTTACGAATATTTTCACATACTGTTTCCTGGTTTGTAGTCCCATCTTCTTTGGCCACAGCAGTTGTCTTTTTCCTGTGAACGCCTGCTTAGCTTGGGCAATTCTTTGCCTTATGTCCGTTGTACTTCTTCCGTCCGACATGATGGTACTTCCGAGATAGCTGAAGGAGTCCATTTGCTCTAATTTCTCTCCTCTCAGGGCGACTTTTACATTCAGCTTCTCTCTTCCGCACACTAGGATTTTAGTCTTCGTCTTACTTATCTTCACGTTGTATTCTTGGAGAACTTGGTCCATGGCGTTTAGTTATCTTTGGAGATCGTCGCGATTTCCAGCTATGACTACGATATCATTGGCGATACTGTGGGTATTAGTTAAAATTTATCGATTGTATGTAGGGATAAATAATTATATCGGTTCTGTACATTAATACCAGAAATATGTTCTGTTAGTATACACATTAGTGCCTATACGATCAGTGCGGCAGGAAAAGTACTGACAGCGATTTACCAGTCGAGATAGCACTAAGTATTATTTCCTTGTTTGATCACCCCGTTCTGCGAAGTTTCATCGGCGCTGCAATCAGAGTATCTTTTTGCTGAGGTTTATGGGCCGTATTTCCCACTCAAAGAGATTCAGGAACAAATTAAAACTATCGTCCGCTCAAATTTTTCAGGGAGTGTCTCCTGTTCAATTCGCCCAAATGTGCACCTTAGTTTGTAGAAGCATATACGAGCGCTGATCCGTAATCTCCTTGTGTATTGTGATCCATCAATTATCCGATTGCATTCCCTATCGAATGACGTACGAGCCGCGGCTTAAGTTATCGCCAGAGGACACTGATTTAATGCGATTTGCCTACCATTTGCGATTGGTCCATATTTCCCTATACATATATTTAGAAAAATTTCGGTCATTTTTTTTAGTATTTAATGTCAAGATATAAGGAGATTTAACAATTGGGAGTGTGTTACTCCACCATTTTGTTAGTTTGATTAAAAATTTCTTCTTCCGTACTTCAGTTATTAACAGCAAAAATTTAGGTAGAAAATAACCTCTGTATTTGACGAATATATTTTTAAATGAACATTTTATTCCATCCACAGAAGCCTACCGCAGTGCCATTTCTATTGGATTATATCATGTCATCTTCAATTATTTTAGTAATTAAAAAAAAACTTAAAAAAATAGATTAGCAAGTTTCCATGTTTTGTTTTTAATCGGTTTTCCTGGAGTTTTCTACGTTTCCTAATGTATTACCGTGAAAAATGGCGCTTCTGTTCGGCACAAAAACTCTATTTTCCCTGTGTTTCAATCAATATTGCTCGTACCACCGTGATACGTAAATTATATTAGCGGGAAAAGCAGCGTGGAAAGGTTCCGTTTTGTTGTTCATATTCGATATAATGTCATATGAGTATAAGTCATAATGAGATTGAAGTGGCATTTAAATGGTTTGACGTTCAAGTCTCCTTTTGGACTCTAAAAAATTCTCTGGTGGCTTATAACAGAAATCAGTGAATTAAATGACGCTGGCGATACATTACTCGCGGAATTAAATTGTACTCTGTGTATCGAAAGCATGGTAAAGGAAAAGCGGACCAGAATAGATCAGAAGCCTTCAAAATCTGGTACTAGAGGAGGATGCTGAAGCTAAAATGGATGGACAAAATAAGAAATGATAAAGTGTACAGGGAAGTAGAGGAAGAAAAGACCACGTGAAACACCAGTGACGAAAGAAGAACCAGATGGATTAGACTAGTGATGGTAAAATGTCGGTCAAAATCGATTTTTCGAACAATCGATTTTTAATCTAAATGAAAAGCTCGACTTTTCAACAAAAATCGAAATTTGAACCAAAAGATCGATTAATCGAAAAAATTGACGGTTCTTTTTTGAAGAAAATACAGTTGGTACAAAAGCATGTGTATTATTCATTCGAAAAACGCTCATAATACATATTTGAATAGTATAAAAAATCCCTAAAAATCTACTTAGAATACATTCTTGAATTATTAGTAGTAAAAATTTACAAATGCACGCACATTAAAGTTTGGGCATCACCGCTTGGATCCATTCGGCTTCACTAAAATTTTTGAAGAAAGATCAACTGATTGAGATGCTTTCTTGATGATCTAGGGCGTGCCTTTCCAATTTTACCGGCCTTAGAGAAAGGTCTTTCACATGGGACGGATGACGTTATCACACTCAGCACTCTGATCGCGAAACGGTACGAGAGTAATCGGTACGGTATGCTGAGATCAAACTAAATGGTCAAGATCAAAGTTGAAAAATCGAGTTTGGATCGAAACTCGAAGATCATGGCTCGATCTCGATTTCCTCGATCTTTGACTATTGAAACTCGATTTTCGATTTTAATCGAAACCGATTTTTCCATCACTAGATTGGACTCACAGGAATCATGCAGAAGACCGTGCCTGTAGGCTTAGAAACTATTTTTATATTTTACAATCTACATGAACGTAAAAAGTTATTTCACGCCACATTTTTTGCCACAGAACCAGTTAGCCATCATAATTATCTCAATAAACGTAATTAAACCACTGCGAAAATGTCTCATAAGTGTTGTTATTGGTATTGTTGAAGTAATTGGTACATTGGTATCTTTGCTGCTAGAAAAATTCTACACTTGAGCTAACCTCATGTTTGGGTAGAGATATTTTCTAATTCGTACTCCTTATCACCGACTTTATGAACACACTATTGCTTTTTTCGATTCGAATTTCTTTTCTTTCTCCGTCACTATACGCCATCGTAATAAGTACAAAGTACCCTGGCAATGTTGCAAATATTTTCTCTTGGTTAAAAGTCTACCGTTTATCTTACTCTTCAAATTACTTTTCTAACTGTGCCCAATGAAGCATACTCCTCTCTGTTTGAATCTGTTGGAGCGGAATCCTTTTCGTGGGAGGAAATAATGTTTTTTCACTCAAATTGTTCATGGTTAACCAAGAATGCCTAAAGAATTCAGAAACAAAGCTAATATGAGTCAATGACTGAGAGTAATATTTGTTGCTGAGAGTTGGCAGTACGAGGGTCCTTATCGAGTATTATACTTGATCCATGCCCGAAATCACTTTTACAAATGTTATATTTATGGAGCAACAAATTAATTTTCTTAATGTAAATGCCAAGTGCTATATAATTAATAGAGGGTGAATTAAATTATCATGTAAATATATTTTTCATTCGGCGGCAAAATTGCTAAGCACACTTAGATGAATTACCTATCCCCTAGAGAAACATTTGAATGGTGCCATTGAATTCTTTAATGCAACTTTTTTCTGTTTTCTTGATTGGATTGGATTGAATTTCATGGAGACGACCGACAGCTAAGGTCATTTGCGCCATAGGGACAGGTATGGGATGAAGGGTGGATAAAAACCCGGCGTCGGCATTAGCCTGCTCCTAACGATAGGTGCCAAGGGGACCACGGTTTAACGTATCATCCGACAGACCGAGTACTGTACCTGAAGTGTCCTCCACAACACACTCAAGTAGGGATTGGGTTTCCTCTGAAAAACATCCTCCTCTGCAGGGATTTGAACCCTGGCCGTCCGTATGGTTAGCCAGTACTCTAGCCACCGCACAAACGAGATCCCCTGTTTTCTTGGTTCTTTTAAATCAATGCCAGCAGGTTGTCGACCTGCACTGGTCATGAATGATCCCCCTCAAACATGATACGTATCAGGAGCGAAAATTGATCACTTGCTTGAAATACGACGACTAAATAGTGTTGTGTCCTTTTTAATTTAATACTCTCTGACCCCATAAATACCGTGCACTTCTCATCTTAATTTCTGTTTTAGGTGACAATCCGTCGATGGTCTTTCCAATGCGGAGATTACCCCAATCAGTGTAAGTTACGGTCTATTCACGATATTATATAGGACTTGAATTTTGTTGGAGTTGCTGCTGATGAGTCCCTGAGGCACTCAGGCCAGATGATGTATTTTGCCAGTCACCCTGCCGGTGGTTACCCGTAGAGTCCGAGTGCTCTGCTAAGGACAAACAGGTCCCCTACATCCCTTAGTTACCAGGATTCATTTCTCTTTTGATTGCCATTCATTTCTCAGGGTAGTAAAATAGTTGAGAGAGGACTCCCACCCACTTCCCAACAGTGTTTTTCACGTGACACCGTCACGGGACTACCATTCGTCTGGCTCCTACCCTTCGACCTATGGGTGGCCCTACCAGGAGTAATTTTAATAGATCAAGCCAGTCCAGCTCTAGGGGTCATTGGAACGCATAAGCCCTTCCACCACCTCAAGGTTTTAGTCCGCGGGAAAGGCAATGTGATTTTGAACCAGAAAATATTTCCATTTTACGTGGATTCTCCGTCTCTTCATCTTTCTATTGACGTCCCAGTCATGGGCCAGAGTCATCAACCCATCCGAGATTGCTTATCTCATCACGCGGATTTATTTCGGTCGGAAATAATACACGTCCAAAACTAATTGATACGTTGTGTATTTAGTAACATAGTTGCCTATGACAATTATAATGAAATAGTGAGTGAAATATTCGCAGTGACCACTCATTTAATGAATATAAAAAATTGAAATATTCTGATGCATTTACAAGCTTCTTAAAAAGAGTGGAAATTTTTCATGATGAAACTTGGTAAACTATTTGATTAAACAAAGTGCATTCGTAACTGCTTGCTTAGTATGGGACTATATAATTATCTTCTGCTCATGAACTCATTTTGAAATCCAATTGGCCTTATTGGGCTTGGAAATTGAGCTAGTGCATGATGGTTAACAGGTTTTTCTTTTTTCACTCATGTTAGAGCTCAGCCTAGGATATCTAGATCTTCTACGTTTCCTCCAAAAATAGTACGAAAGTAAGGCCAAGCTTTTTTTTCCATATAATTGCAAAGCCAACCTTTTTTATTTTCTGCCGGAAAAAATATCTTGGCTTTGTCCGCATGCTTCATTTTGTCAATGAGGGTATTCTCTTTGCCATTTCATCTTTCAATTGAAGTGCCAGAATTGGGCTTCTAAGTCATTGAACCATCCACAAAAGCTCATCCTAGTGCTCGGTTTAATTTCGGGCGTAACATCTGAATGTGGTGAAGAACTGTTGATTCTCAGACCGCAATCTCTCTCCGCTTGATCCTCCATTGTTTCGCGCGTTCCATTTCATATGCTTCGTCCTCGCGGTTCGACTTAAACATTCGTTTCCCTGCTTCTTGTCTCACTTAATCTTCTCCCTCTGAATAACTTCCCGTTCGTCGTGTTCATTCGGTGAATATACACGCTCTTCCCGTTAACGCCCATATTCCGCTCAGCCACTGAAACACCCTACCGGCTCGCCTCGCCTTAACTCTCCCCTTCGAACGGTGACCTTCTCGCTTCAATTCCGTCTCGGCAAAATCCACGAGCGCCGTCGCATCTTACGATAAGGAGGGTGGGGGTCGGCAACCGCCCAGCGATCTTTTCCCCGTCCCTTGAGGTGCGGCTCAGCGGAAGAGAAGCCGCGAGCTAGCTACACAAACAGGACGCAGCACGCTCACGTGTCCATAGAAGTCCGCCTTGGCGAATTGTTTGTTGTGCACAGATTTCCCTCGTGACTCGCCGTATTCATATCAACCGCCTCCTGCTGTCTTCCCCCACCACGCCCTCTTGGAAAAATTTCTATCCCCTATCTCTCGGCGCACTCTCCTCAGCGTCTGGCGGGATCTCTCCCGACCCGCCGATGGACTTCACCTCTTATAGGAACCCTGCGGCTTTTGTTTCTTCCTCCTTTTTCAAGCCTTTCGTCCTCTTTTCAGAATTCATCATTCGCTATTTATTCTGCGCCTGGAGTCTTAGATGCGCCTCTCAGCCACCCATTTTTTCTCAGCCACTATCTCAGCCTCGTGTTACTGTTATCCTTTTACGGCTGGCCTTTCGGAATTGAAATGAAATCCCGTCCTTTCAACTGGTGCTGAAGCAAGTCAAACTTAATCAGAAACTATACTAAATAATCATCATCAGCAATCGTCAATCCGAGGATTGGTTTTCCATTATTCTCCACTCTGTTCTCCTTTGAGATAATGGTTTTATCCCGACATAATTTTACATTTTAGCGAGCTTCATGGATTTCTTCGTGTTTTTCATCTTCGACCTTGCTCTTTAATTTTTTCCATTGATTCTTTCTTTCAGTCAGGTTTCAATAGTCTGATGTGCTTTGTAATGAGGTCAGTCATATTTTCTTCTCCACTTTAGAATGTTTCCATTAAAGATATTATCTCTAAAATTCTCGTTTAGACATGTTTGCTGATGAATCTGCCATCCTTTTTATCTCGATAATTCTTCAATAACGCTGCATTTTCATAGCTTCTAACCTTCTTTGCTCTACTTCCTCAATCGTACATCATTCGGTCTACTAGAGTATGCTCCAAATAAACGCTTAAGGTAGTTTGAGCGAAATATCATTTTACCTAGAAATCAATGAATTTAGTCTCATTTAAAAGGAAAATATATCACCCTTCCATTGACACCAAAAGTTTAACCCCTTACCACATTACTTTCCGAGATATTTGCCAGAAAATACCAGCCCTTTTACATGGGAAATGGTACGCGTATGCACTCCAGGGAGACCTTATATTAAAATTGAGGCATTCTTACACTTAGATCTCGTCAAAAAATCAAGTGTTTGGCTTGTGTGTTTTCTGAACTTTTTTTGAAAATTAATCATATTGTCACCGCAGGAAATTCTTCGGGATCACAATAAACCTTCCGTTTTGATGGAATTTCAAACTTACCGCGTGAAAAAATGAGTCAAGTTAAGGATTTATTCAGATATTTTCATTTTATTTTCATTACTCACAATTTCTGTCTAGTAAAACTATATTATGTCACCATTAATAACGGAATGTTTCATTCGTGTGAGTAACAGCTGGTGAAATTCTAACATATAATTCGAATATGGTCTCTATTATGATTAGGAAATTATCTCGATCGTGCTACCTTAACAAATTACTTACCTACTTCCAAAGCTTTTCCCTAAATGTTTGTGGACTCTTCTTCTACAGTTTTACCTAGTTTGACTTCCACTATCCAGCCCACCTTACCTTTCTTGAGTCTTCCTTCAATACAGAGCCTACTTCTCAGATTGAAAAATCCTTCCACTTATTATGGATTTTGTAGCCCAAGTTTGAAAGTGACTTTGTTTTGTTAAAAAAAACTATTATAATCAATACATGGCTACGCTCTGGAGGCTGCTTTAAAAAAATCGAGGAAATAGCAAATATTAAGCTTTTGGATGGTGATGGAGAAAGATCCTATTGCTTTGACACCGCTACTTTTATCCATCTTAGGCAACAAGATTATTTCCCATCAAGGAAAGAAATTAAACTATACTCTACCCAGGTGCGATATATTTAGATTTGGCTCTCGAGTCCCTTTGTTAGTTTGAGAATGAATCAAACCCAAGTCTTAGAATAAAAAAATAATGATTGGAACTTTACGCGGTTACTTTAGTTAAATACCTGTGTTTCCGATTAATCGTCCAAAGTATTCCCTATCCAAGCTATTTTCCTCTATCTGGTATTAGTAATCCAGATTGCTGTCCTGTACTTGAGAGCAGTTAAAGGAAATTTCAGTGGACCGAGTTCATTCTAATTGCATTGTATTAGGATAATACTCCTGGACATTTCTAGCGTAAGTAGTGCTTGCGATATTCAGGTTATCACATCTTCGTGGGGAATTGTAGGCATCACAAAGGAAGGGCGACCGGTTTAACTGCTTTGCACGTATGATTTTCTCTCACCACAGAGCTTCGGACGAGACTAGCGCTAATCCGCTTAACATCGAAACAGCCTTCGGGTAGAATACTAAGAATCGCGAGGAATACGTGGAGCAATCACTTATTTCGGTTGGTGAAACCGGTATCAGAGGTATTATGGATAGACTTGATGTGCTATAACGACTTGGTAATGCGGAAACTTCACTTACGGCTGTGTTTGTTCAGTATCTGAGATGAAAATATCGTAACGCATACTACAATACGCAGTGGAGACAAATGGAGTTTGACTTACCTGGGTAATTCTCGGTATTCGTCATTAAAAATTGAGTTTAAAATATTTTAAAAAATCTAATTAATTTATAGCTGTCGTATTCATCTCCATAAAATATTGAATCTAAATATTGCATCTCATATTGTTTATAGATGGAAGTTGAAATTGTACCGGGAAACTTCGGTTCGCCTGATTTTTTGGTAATGCAAACAGATATTAAAAAAACGACGTTGAAGATGTCTCTGTTTACATTTTCTCCTCAATTACCTGCTTTCAATGATTAATGCCCAAACAAATGGGAGACGTCATTACTCGCGACGTATCAGCGACGGCCAAGCATATGCATGATACCCAAGGCACGAAAAAAAATGGGTGACTTATTAATTAACGTTTTTATAGTTTTCACGAGCCTGCAAACTTGAGATATATTTGCTAGTATATCACGTCTGTGATTTTTTGAAGGTGCGTTTTCAAGAAATCGTAAACGGTTAGAGGCTCATGACTTCTAGCCGCAGTTCCTCTAAAATAAATGATTTAATGACCAAATCCTTAACCAACTTGAACGTATTTGCATTTATTAGGGCATAGTTTTACGTTAATCCAGGAAACTGTGCTCGTAGGTATAAATAAATGAGAATTTTTTCCTAGTCTGCATTACTATTGATTCAGAGTCTTTGCATAAATATGTTTACCCAGTTCTGTGTATTGTTGCAAATGAAATTTAAAACCTCTTAAGACAATTATTACGGGGAATATATAAATTTCACATTAGAGGCAGTGTTTTGAGATGAATATTGATTGTATTAGTGGCCTAGAGTTTAATTTTAGATTAAAAAGGTTCTGGAAGTTAAGGAGCAAACGCAATAAGCGGAGAATAATATTTTCCGAGTGTGGTTTAGTGTATGTGGCCTCGAACGGACATGTTTCAACGGATCATTTGGAGGGAATACACATTTATATTTTCGCTGAGCGACTGAGTAGCGGTACTTTTTTGGCGATCTGATTTACGTTCACTGTGATTGATGCTGCGTTTCAGGTTCATCAAATTCCATTAGGTTCCCTCAATTGTTCTGTCAATAGCCACATGGTAAAGGTCGTAATTTCCCGAAGGAAATCAGTGTGTAGTAAATAAAGCTAGCGAGAGACCGAAAAACATTCGGCATTGTATACCCTTGGGAGGTTTCCTATATGCGAGAGGAATCTGATACATAGAATGGCGGACCCAAAATTTCCCGATCCGTGCTATTTAAAGCCTCGTTGAGGAGCAAAATCGCGTAAAATCGGTGAACTAGCGTCCAATTGAAAATGGCGTATTCATATTTGGATGTAAACAAAGAAGAAAGTTTATCCGTTTATCTATATAAGTATATGGCGTTTTTACAGTGGCGCGTCGCTAAGGCTAAAAGTGAATTTTTAGCTGAATTGAAGCGTTTGAAAATGTACAAGTCCCATTAATTCTGGACAATGTTTATCATAGCAATCATTACTAGCTAACCATGTCTAGCCTCCCGCCTTAATTTTATTTTGTATCGAAGTGATTTTCATAATTTTCCCTCAAATATTAGTGCGTGTGAATTCAGGTGTGTTTATTATTAATAAATTATTCAATTGTGCTGAATTGTACTATTTCCAAGTATCGTAAACTGAACTTTCGCCTCCATATTCTGTCATTCCCGTAACTTTTAATTGTTTCTTGGAATAAAAAAGAGCACTGAGTCAAAAGTATGCGTGTTGAACTATATGCTATGCGACATTTTCTCGAAACCGTCCTTGGGTTAATTATTTTCGATCATCGAAGTGACCATTCGCTAGAGTTGAGTTCCAAGAATCCAGAAGGAATCGGACTCGTATTATTTCCACTGAAGAGGTGAGCGATGGCGGTCTTTGCCTATTGGATACGCAAGCTCTTTTCCTCCCAGTCTACACCCCGCTCGTAAAAATGTTCCCTTGTACTTGCATTCAAAGAGACAACTTCCACCGGCACTTCATTTGGTCCTAAGTATTCCATGGGCTGGGGACGGACGGATTCCGAGAAATCTGCGTGGAAGAGTCCCATCGGGAAGAAGGTGTGCGGGTGGGTGGGGGACCGGAGTCATGAAAAGGGAGCCTTCGTTACGGGGAAGTGAGCGGAAAATATAGGAATTGACGTTAAAAGTAGGCGGGTCGTGGAAGGAGGAGTAGGGGGACGAAGAAGGGGCGGGTTTGGCTTGGCGGGGGTGGAGAAAACCGTCAGCTGGGCGCACGTGGAGAGCCGGAGCGCGGGAAACCGTGGTGGGGCTAGGGATGTCTGTGTGTCTCGTGGTGAGGAAGGCCCGAGATGTTGGGTGGGAGACTGGCACAGAAAATGAGGGCTGGTAAGAAAAAGGAGGGGCTTGAGGTGGTGTCTTAGCGTGGGGAGGGAAAAATAAAAGGGGACGAGGAGCTTAATGGAGAATAATATTGCCCGGATGGGATAACGTTCTCCTCCCATCTTTTTTTCCCTACACCGCTTTTCCATCACGCTCTCCACGTCAACTTGACCCTTCTTTCATTCCCTTCTAGCCGTTTTCTGCTTCTCTCAAGCAAAACCCCATGCTACACGCACATGTACATCCGCTATACTTCCTGTCTCGCTCGTTAATGACGTTTTCCTCGCTCTAGGTGCAATAATCCTACGAGTCTCGTCATGAATAAGAGAATTTAAGAGGCGGAAGATTTAGAAATATGCATTACGACGAGGAAATAAATTGTCTTTTGAAGCCACCTACAAATACGAGATTCCGTAAGACCAGGCGGATTCCGATAATGATAACTCAAAATTCTTATTGTACTATTTATACAGCAGAACAACGTCATTGATCGCAACTGTTCAGGTCTACGTCTCACTGCTGACAGACTAGCAGACAAGGCATCGAAACACGTGGCTATTCAAACAGAAAATTGACTTCCTTAGTCACAAGAAGCACAAGAATCCCGAAATACACTTTCTAGGCGGAAATTCAAATTGGAACAAGTTTTTGTAAACACTCTTTGTTGTAAATAATTCTCTAATTTATAAATTTTCTACGACCGCCGAAAAAAATTCCTGAGGCAGTTTTCACCGCGAAATATAGTAAAGTATTAAGAACAAATATACACATCTATGCTCTGCTCTTTAAATGAACCCCGAGACTTTTCACTGAAGTCGAGTAATCTATAAAGATATTCTGTACTCTTATTTTGGGAGGGCCACTCATTGAGATGAAGTTCAGATAGGAAGGACTACCAAATATTATTGACTTAGTCTTGTCAGGATTCAACTTCAGCCGATTAACAGCTAACCATTTACAGATAGATTGGATATCTTTATTGATCAATTCAACAGCATTTTCTATTTCCTTTGGGTGGGATTCGAGATAAATCTGCAAGTCGTCTGCATAAAGATGGTATTTGCAATGAGATATGGTGCTGGCAGGCTCATAATATTTTACAAAATCTAATCGGAATAAATAATCGCTCAAATTAATGTGTAAATAATTATTTTTGCCGTTTTAAAACTGAGCAATGCCAACGAAAGAGATTTAGCGCCTCAACGGACAATTTCCATCAGTAAAATGAATTATGATATAAGTGGGATGTTAGTTTGTCCTATTGGTGGAATTACTGTAATGTCTCTTAATCTTATCCCTCCCGATAACAAAGACGTACGGAAGGCAATTGCGCCGTGAGGAGACGTTTATTAATAGAAGGGAGCTGATCATGGGAACCTTGGGTAAGGATGTGAAGAAGTGGCTGGTGAAGAGCTTGATACGGAGAGGAGCGTTGCATGGGGCAGAAACGTGGACCCTCAGAAAGGAGGACGAGAATAGGCTTCACGCATTTAATGTATGGGTGTGGAGAAGGATGGAAAAGGTGAGGTGGATGGAGAGGAAGTGCTTGAGATGGTGAGCGAGGAAAGGAAACTTCCGAATTAAATTCGAGATCGGCAGAGTAGGTGGTTGGAGGATGCCATAAGATGCGAGGGATTGCTCAAGAATGTGATAGAGGGAAGGATGTTCGGCTAGCGGGGAAGGGGAAGGAGGAAGATAGGTTTCATGAACATGATGAAGAAGGGTAGATCGTATGCTGAGGCGAAATAGGATACTCTAGAGCGAGATAGGCCCCTGAAAGTGTGGAAAACCGGGAGAAGATTCTCTGACATTCAATATAATTCCTCTCTACCGGTAGAATACTTAAAGAGATAAAACATCCCTCCCGTTGAAAATCGGTGTTTTCTTTGCTAGTCATGAGTAATTCAAAGTAAGCTGTTAATTAAAAACAATACCTTGCATAAAGACGAAGATATGACTAGCCCTCTTGGCATGTTGACAATATTTGCTCTACGCTACTTCATCCCTGAAGTGTGTCTTATTGTATGGGCATTGCAATATGGCTGAAATGGAGATGCGACTCGATAAATGAACGGTTTTCGATGTCACTTCAGTTTGAGCGAAAAATGTCTCTTATGATACCGCTTCAGCAAAAATCGTTGAAAACCTCGATTCCTGTCTCATTCATTTGTTTGTCTTCCGCCTTTCATGAAGAGCAGCTTCCATTTTGAATGGACCGAGAGCACTCAGCCATAAACATCTCAAGGTAGTACAGTAATGGATGAGTGTGTGACTCGTCATCATCAGTCTTCCTTCGAAAGATTGTCCACTGAGAATTTTTTCTCCGTTCAATTCACCGCCATCCGCTTAGTTTCTCCATAATGCTGTATATTCACGACCTTCATTTGCTTTATATTTATACACTTAAGTCTTCCTCGGCATTCCATTCCATTCGTTACACCTTATATTTTAGTATAAACGATGCAGCTATGTCACAGATTCCGTCTAGTAGGTTTTTCTCTTCTTTTTCTCTTTGTTTCCATAATATACCTTTTCTTCCAAAATATTCTTAGGATTTCTTACCCGCTGGGATTTTTTCTCGGTTTTTTTTGGTTTAACTTCATAGCTTCCCAGAGAAAAAAATCTCTTCTGTGGGACTACTTTACATCAGCTTAAACTGTACTAAAATTGGCAGTTTAGCGCAGTTCCAGTCCTCCAAATAGTACTGGACAGTAGATTGGATTATATTTTGGTGGGGTTACTGCTTATAATCTCTTATACCCTCAAATTGGTCCATTGTGTCTGCCACCCTATCGGTGGTTAACCGTAGAATTCGAGTTCTTTGCTAATGGCGAGCAGCTCCCCCACAGGAATTTCCGCTACTTCTCTCCAGAAATGAATCAAGATATCTGTTTATTTAAGAGTCCAAGGTATGGGTGAACATTTGCAGAGAATATGGGAAGTGGTTTCATCCACTTTCTCGCCCCATCTACATGAGTGAGAGCCTTCTTTAATCTTCAAAATATGTAGATGTCTCATCATTTGATAATGTCGCATGAGGAATCGCACTAGCGTTCGTATTTGGCTCTGATTTAGTAGGGGAGCCTCCTTGCGAGGCCAAGCCTTGTTCCCTTTACATGTAGTTTGGTCTGCCGCAGCTTCGGCGTTGTTCGCCAGATCTCGGAATGCTGAGCTAGACTCAATGTTCTGATCTCCCTTCTCCCTACCGATGGCGCGATGGGTAAGATTGATTCAGGGATCAGGTGGTTGTTACATTCTGCTTTCGCTAGTTCATCAGCCCTCTCGTTTCCGGTTATGCCTACATGTCCAAGTACCCAGAAAAGTTCTACTTGGTCGTATTCACCTATTATGTTGAGTACTTCTAGACCCTCCTGCAGCAGCCGTGATTTGCACCGGATTGGACAGTACTGTGATTGAATTGTTGCGGATATTTTGAACTGGAAGTGTACTGTAGAGACTGAACTGTGGAGAGAACTGTGCTGAAAATGTGCTGCGTCATAGTTCAGGAACTTAACTGTGGTTAATACTGAACTGAAACTGTGCTGGAAGTGTACTATTGCAATATCTGTACTGCAAAATTGCTGTGTAAAGTGAAAAACTGTACGGCTTCTTTCAATTAACTTACAATATTGCGCCCATTTCGAGTATATAACGCAGCGCGCCGAAATTCTCGAATGACGCGTTTGGTGTTGGCAACCTCCCTTCATGATTTCTTGTTCAGCATCATGCACTCAGAGTCAGCCAAAACATGATAACCTCAAATTATTAAGGGAAACATTGCATCACTATATCCAGTTAGTTCCCGGCCATTCTTGTTTGCTTTTGCGTTATAGACAACTGCCAATCAATGTATGCTCGTCTGACAAGAAGTTACCTTTTGGTTTGATTTAAAAAATAAATGCCTTACTAATCATAAATACAATTGACTTATATTGGGATCTTGTTTATATAGCCGAATATTTCATTATATCCTCGTCAGAAGATTCATATCCCAATGTTGCTGAACGCCAATGTGGTCGGAATCTTTTTGCTTAGTTATACACTTTACGCATGAAAAACAAATTAAGTTTGCCCTGTCAGTTTAAACATCCGAAAAGAAATGTATGCAGTGATATATTTAATATCCTGGAAATAACGAAGCATGTGATGATTTAGCATAATGAAAAGGAGTTTATCATTTAAATCCTCCATCAAATAAGTACTAGTGGAGAAAAATAAGTCAATTATGTATTTAAGGAAAGCGTGATGGTGAATTGATGAGACTAGGTTTGTTTTTGGAATGATAAAAAATTTACTTGTTTGCATTTAATTCATGAGCTTTGGCTCAGTTTCATAGCACAGTCAATCACAATGCAAGCTGATGCAATTGGAATGTAGAATTTGATTTACCTGTTATCAATATATATATTGGATATTAAATGAAGTTCGATTTTCCTACTTATTTATTCATCGTGTAGGTTTTTGCTTTCGAAAATAAAAATTCCTCTTACGCATAAAAATATAGAAAATAGTACGTTCCGTTGTCGTAAAAAAATCATTTCCAAAAACATAAAATATTCATGATTAGCATTTTCTAAGTTATTGCTATGAATAACGGACCAAATGCCTGTATTATAAGGAAAACTTTCAGAAAACGCAGATATTATCAAAATAAATTATATAATTTCATGTAAATTCTGGTATAATGCGATTACTTTGAGATAAATCGGTTATGCTACCAATATTTAACATTCCTCTAATCAAATGAGTAGCTCATATAAATACGAATATTTTTATCAACTAGTCAGCGTTAACAAATCATCATCAATTATCTGAAATTGGCTGAAAAAATGACTGTAAATGTTGGAAAAAACAGATTATGTTGCTTCTGATACACCCTATCCTCAAATGTCCATTTTTAGGTAATCGAATAAAATATCAGCCATGCAGCCTCCTAGAAAATATCTTAAATATTGAAGTAATTGCTAACAAATCTATATAATATTTAGAATCGAAATGAATAGTATTCTTTATCTTGGACCAGTTGGGGAAATGTCTTTAATATTGTTGCCAGGTTACTAGAAAATGTCTTGAATATTGAAGTATATATTTTATTATATATCTTATATATAGTAGAATATTGAAGTCTTGAATATAGCTAACGACTCAATCTAGTATTTACTATCGAAATGAATTACATTCTTTATCTTGGATCAGTTGGGAAAATGTCTTAAATATTGTTACCAGGTTACTAGAAAATGTCTTAAATATTGAAGTAATTGCTAACGACTCAATCTAGTATTTACTATCGAAATAAATTACATTCTTCATCTTGCATCAGTTGGGGAAATGTCTTAAATATTGTTACCAGGTTACTAGAAAATGTCTTAAATATTGAAGTAATTGATAACGACTCAATCTAGTTTCTACTATCGAAATGAATTACATTCTTACATCTTGGACCCTTTGGGGGAATTGGCATTCCGCATTATCGTTTCGCTTAAGCTGCTTAAAGCATGTGAAATATTTTTTTATCCAATCCATCGTTCTGGACTGAATTGCAATAAATTTTTTTCCTTCCAAATGCGTCTTCGTCTCGCGGCCATTCCGCCGAAGACATGACCTCAATCTCCCGAATTTCTTCCCTCCGGAGGATTGAGGAATCACTCCCACCACTCCCTCTCTGCCAAAACGGAATCTCTGCATATACACGAGAATGGAAATCATTCGGAGCTTTCCTCTCCCGGCGGGCGAAAGAGCGTCAGGAATCGATTCCGTTGCGGAGTTTGAATTCGAATTTCCAAAATTCCTCGGCACACAACTGGCGTCATTTCCTCTCTCCTAGCCATTCGCTCCTTTTTCTACGTGCGTGTGTGTGTTTGTACATGTGTGTCTCTTCTATATATTGCCCTCCTTCTCTCTCTCTCTCTCTTCCCCTCTCTGAAAAACCATCGGCGATGCCCTGAGCCCGCGGCCATCTCCGTTTCCCATTGGCTACGCGCATTGTCACAGCGGAGCAACAAAAGAATTCCGTTTGTCATTTGTCTCGCAGGCGATACTGCGGTGGTGACAAAAGGGAATAAGGGAGCGGAAGGGGAAGATAAAGGAAGAGCGTCGTAAAACTCGCCCACCACCCTTATACTGAGTCTTTTTTTTTTTAGTTTTCATTCTCCTCCTCCCTTATAACTCTACATAATTAACGTTTGAAACCCAAAAATTCCGAGCCCAGAAAGCTGTGTAAACCGATTTTAAATACAGAAATAAATTTTTTCTCTTTATTTATTCAAGGTTTTAATTCAGGAAGGCCGTTTAATTTTACAAGCGCAACATTTTATCGCGCAGGTTAGTGAAATAATCCCTATCTCTCTCGCAGGCTTTGTTGATGTATCCTTTAAAGAGGAGTGGAGGTTGCAAATATATAGGCATTAAATGTACTCAAACTGTAATAAACGTAAACAAAGGTGGAACGGTACGGAAGGTAGCTAGCAGGGAATTTTCTGTTTTAATTCACTTTTTTAGATTACTACGATTTTGTGACGTTAATGTGAATGAGCAATAGTCTGTGAGCTAAAATATATAGAAAAAGCAACTACAGCTCTGATTATTAGTAAATTCTCTTCTCTTTGTGCGTCCTATCTGTTGGTCTTACGTATGGTAATGCCTCATAAACTTTCCTTTAGTTCAATGGCCTATCGAAAGCAGTGTTGTATTTTCAGTCGCTGAATTAGCTCCTAATTTTATTTATAGATACCTCCGACTCATGGAAGGAGCAGTGCAGACAATAATGGCGTTGCTAAGACCTAAGTAATGGATGATGGTAAATTCGTTTCGTTAAAAAAAAGTTTCAATGTAACAATCATTAGGGCAACGACCTGCTGTGATGGAAACCCCGGATTTCCGTTCATTCGATGAAGTCTTCCAAGAAATACCGTTGCATTCAGTTTTGATTGGGAGAAGCAATCCCCCTATTCGTCCTAGTGCTGTTGCCTCTGCTTGCAAGTGGCAGACAGCAATTGCAAATCAGCCGCCGCAGTATGCTCAACCAATCATTTCTTCAAATTCCAATCATTTCTTAATAATCACCTTTCTTAATAATGTCTTCTTTTCCTTTCATGAGTTTAATGTTCTCAAATGTAATCCTGGAGTGCCTTTAGCAACTTGTGTAACTATCTTGAGAATTTAGCCACATAACGATGGGATTTTCTTTGTATTTCTTCCAGTTAAAAAATGAATTTGTGGAAAAATTTGAGCTAAGCTCATTTTGCTGTAAATGTTTCTCGGTTCTCCGTCCGGGTAAGATGCTCCATATTATTCGTTGCCGACGTTTCGATGGAAGACTTTTTATCTTCATCAGGACCGTTGACGATCATCAATGGCCCTGATGACCATGGAAATGTCTTCCATCGGTACGTCGGCAACGAAGAATCTGTAGCATCTTACCCGGACGGACACCCGAGACAAATTTACAGCAATTATTCGCTAGGAGAAAATTAAATCCTACAGACTAAGCTCAGTTTGCTTCACACAAACTTTTACAATGTAATATTTTACAGTAGCATCTATCAGAATGTGAAATATTATTCAAAAAGAGTTTTGCCTTTTACGATATGTGTACATATACTACGTATTGATGGGGTTAGACTTAGCAAAGTCATTGTTGAACTTGTCCAGAATTCTCCATTTCCAGTCTTTGTATAACCCCATTTAACTTCTGTGGAATTTAACTGCTTTATGTTTTTTTATGTTCCTATCCAAGAATCACTATTTTTTATCTAGATTTTTATCTCTTTTATCTATTTTTATATTTTTTATATATATTTTTTGCTTTTATCTCTCGGTGCAGTGCATGCAATAATGCATATGGGATTCTTTTTGATAACTTTAGACGGCAGAAAAATGTCCAAAACGCCTTTTATTTCAATGTAAATTGGCCATTCTCGGACATTATTTTCCATTTTTTCCTGGAGCCTAAATACACTCTAATGAAATTATTGCAAAAGTTCTTCAACGCCACAACCATAAACTGGCAGTCGAGTAAATGTAAATAATGTATCCTACGTAAATTTAGACCTACCTTGTGGAAATCTCATTTTAGGTACTTCTGGTGCTGTATTAAGTAGATTATATTAGATCAATGGAATGATAAGAATATGCGTGGGTGACGATTTGAAACAGAGTTTTTCCATCTTATAAGATGTTGTATCGTACCTCGATGTTGCCGCGAGTATTTGGGATCCCGGGACAGCAAGGCTTTACAAGCGAAATATTAAGGACAACCCTACGCATCGTTGAAAGTTATTACGAGCGTATTGACTTAACTACATAACTGGGGTGCTAGGTTGGTGGACGTTGGTAACACTGGGACCTCACACTTTGCTAAGATTACTTGAAAAATATAGGTCACTTGACCTGAAGCATAATATGAATGATTTTGTTTTAATCAGACTGTACCTCTGGAACTGAAAAGAGTGACATAATAGGAGTGACACCTTGCCGAAATGGTCGGTTAAAACATTCTTCTTTTACGCGCACTTTTAGTAAAAACTATATATACGGAGCGGGGAACTAATGTCAATATTCACAATATTCAAACAATATTCTATATTATTTGTTGGGATTTGTACAATATTTACAGGGATTGTAATATAGCGGGAAATTGGATCAAATTATATGCTGTCTCTACCGATCTCATTCTTCCTTCAACAATTATGTTCCCTTGGAAGGACTCGAAAATTGTTATGACAGCCGTTTACTGCAGTTTTCTGCGACTTTACAACGCCTATAATTCTCGCACGAGTCAAGTCTCAAACTTAATGTTTCGACTTTATGCCTTACTTCTGCATAAAATTGTAGTCTGTAAGCCATACTTGTTTAGTAGCTACCCCAGCGGAGAAAATTAAGCCTAACAATGGTGGATTCAGAGCGCCACGCAAGTTTACAACTACCATATTTCTCTTAGGAATAGAATCTCAAACTCTTACCTATACTAAACTTTTTACCCTCTGTAGCACTTTGAAATATCTTTATACTATTTTAGCAAAATATTTTTAAGTAGCTCTCACAACGGAGAAAATAAAGTGCAACTATGATTGATTATGAGTGCAAAGAAAAGTATGCTAGCTTTCAGAAAATAAAGAATAAGTTCAACATGTATAGCAGTAGCTGAGAATATTCTTCTGCGCTGTAATTACGCTAAGTAAAAAAAGTCAAATTTTAGACTCTCCTTCCTCGTATAGTTTTCTCCAGTCGGAAACCAGTGTTTTTGATGGAATATAGGTATAAGTTCAATTTCAACAATAAAGAATTGTAATGGAAAATAAATTATAGGAAGCGTTTTTCATTACGTTTCAAATATTGTTTTTAGTATTTTTCTCTGTCATTCTTCGTTCTTGAGATATTACTGATCAAGTAAACATAAACAATATCAATAATACGCGTAAACTATCTTGGTAAAAAAGGCTGCCATGATAATACGAAGAGGGATAAATATTTTTTACATCGTCGATTTCACAACCAATACAAAGGGGTATACGTGAGCAAAAAAGTATTTTATAAAAAAATGAACATGCATTGGATCATTTGAAATATAATGACCCTTCCGTAAGCCATTGTTATCGGAGACATAATTTTTGTTATTGCTGATCACTTGGACGTATAACTAATAATAGCCACGGTAGGCTATATGTGGATCTGATTTCCGCAAATTCACTCGCACTGTATGAGCAGGCGTGATTGGTCGACGGCTACTACGTCCTACCGGAAGAGAGTACCTAGCAGTACAGTAAGGCATAAATTATGTAGTTAAATCGCTCATTTAGAACGGTAGCTATTCTACTTGTTATCCTGCATGCTGATTCTATATCACATAGTATTGGGAAGCTATAGGTCACTAGTGTCAGTATTTTCAACCAGCATGCCCCATTGCTGTCTTCGTTCACATTGAGCTTTGCAAGTAGTAACATGTTTTCGATGAACAAAAGTCACTTTTTCGAAAGGATGGGAGTAAAATAGCTGCATCTATCGGCCATTGCTAATATATCTTTGCCCTTGTTTTTTTATGGTCTCGGCAAGCTTGAGCGGATGGCCGTACAAGGCGTTTTCATTTTCATCTCTGTGAGCTATATTTCCATCTCGTTTTTATGACACCTATCCGCCGGCGCGGCGTGAGCAGCCTCGCCTCTAAAAAGTTGCTTCAATTTCACTGTGCCTTCCCTGCGTCGCCTGATCTTCAATTCTTTTTTATGTTTCCCTGAGTTCGGCCATCTTCATTGGCATACCTACCGACCTTTACGGAATTAAAGAATAAGTGAAAACTAAAGGAATGCTTGAGTGGGGAGGAAAAGGTTTATAAATCGATCGATAGATTGCAACTGTATACCTGTAACACATGGATATGATTAATAATGGAATATATTATATAATAAACTTTGTAGATAAAAATTTCTGAAAAAAGTCATATGAATGAATTGGCATATGAATGAATCCTAGGCGATATATGACGTATGAATGAATCCTAGACGAAATCCTACACTAGAGTCAACAAAATAGAAAAGCAGACTAAAGAGTTACGCCGTTTTTTTCAGGCGTTACTTGGTAGAATTTTCTTTTACAATACAAATGAGAATATAACCTGGTTGTGTATTATATAAAAATGAATATTTGTTTGTTCGTCTTCTATGCCTTCCAACACCATTCATCAGATTGCGATGAAACTTTTGTGAGTTGTTACATCATTACACGGCTGGTGTTCAAACGCTGCCTGCCACACGCCCATGCGGCGGCTCAAAGGGGTGTGTGTAGATGTAAAGTTTAGAGACATTGGATGGTAAAGAGTTCCACAATTTACAAGGTACAGAAATACAATACAGAAAGGTAGAAAGAAAGTGGATAGGAACACATAAAATTGACAGACACAATGGTGGTGTGAAGACACTACCATTGTGGTGTGGTGAAGACACCACCAGACATAATGGTGGAGTGAAGGGTGGTGTCTTCACACCACCATTGTGTCTGTCAATTTTATGTGTTTTCTTATCCACTTTCTTTCTACCTTTCTGTATAAACATTTATGTGAGTATTTGCCGCTGAGTGGTCTGAGTGAATGAACGAACGATTTTATCTTAAATTTTTCACTACTTCAACAATAGAATATTTTATTTTCTTGGAAACCACAGCGTAGGTATGGAATGGAACTCATGCCATCATTTGTGCCATACTAATTCCTGTGTAGGTACGTGGATTTCATTGGACTGGGGATCAAATTCGTTAAGGGACCGATTTTGAACCCAGAGAAGATTTGTAGGCGAAACCGTGGAAAGTATGGAAATCAATGGAAACTTCAGGATAGAGTATTTCATTTTGCGAATTCATAATATGATTCAATGAACTTAAAATATGAGGTATGTTAGTAAATTTAATTCTATACACAAAAAGCCTTGTCTGCCATGTATTTTGTACATGTAAATATGTCTTCTTAGTATACGTGTGCCAACTTAGAAAGATAAAGAGGCATTGCGACGCATGCCGGACTCAGCTAGATCCACATAAAATGTATTTTAAAACAACCGGAGTTTCGACATGGCACATCTCCATCAAGCACACATAATGTGTACCTGATGAGTACATGATAATTAGGTGTACCTGATGATGATGCGCCGCGTCGAAGCCTCGTTCGTCTTAGAAAAAATGTTCATGTGGAATAACTAAGTTATCTTTATATTTTATAATAAAAAGGTACAGTAAGTAAAATACAGTTAGAAAGCTAAGTGACTCAGAGTACCGTTCCACTGAAAATCTCTTCGCCTAAACGACCACTGTTTACACCTCGAGTACGCTGCGAGCATTTGGGATCCTGGTCATAAAGATTTAACCAAGAAAATCTATAAAATACAAAGAAAAGCAGCACCCTTCGTTAAAAACTGTCACGGACGAGCATATAGTGTTTCACAAATGTTAGAGGGATTAAGGTGGGAGCCCATAGATACTCGGAGGCTGCACGCTAGGCTTAGCCTGCGTGAGGAATTCAGAACTTGTGTGTTTCAGAGCGACAAAGAGAATATTATCATGACCACTCATTACATTTCTAGGCCTGACAGATGCGATAAAATAAGAGAGGTACACTACCGAAAAGACAGGTACAAAAATCGTTCTTTCCGCACACAATTAGCGTCCACAATAAAAACTTAGCTCCTCTAAATATACTCCCATACTACATGCCACCATTACACCTCCCAAAAACTTACATATTTGAACGGCTGGTGACTTACCACCCCCTTCCACACGTCCAAGAGGCGGCTCGCGGGGTATTATGTATATGTAGATGTACTGTACAGAAATGTAGCTTTCTTTTTATATTTCACCACTCCATCAAATTTTTTTCACTATGAAATGAGGAAAAATACATGACACAGAGGAAGAGAAAATTGATGGAAATCGAGATTCTCAGTAAAGTCCTAAGAACTCTAAAACAGACACAGGTGAGTTTAGGCATAAGAAACAAGACCTCTGCATATATGAAAAAAGTGAAAGTATTACAGATACGATTTTGAAGAGGAAATCAAGGTTCTTCGGCCACAAAATGAGGATTGACAGTAGCAGACCCACAAAATAAATTTATTATTATGTTATTTGATAAGGAATGGAAACCAGTGAGTCCACGGGATAAAGAAAAGCAAGGATGAGATGGGGATCACAAAAAACATATTTCAGGATAAAGTTACATCAAAGAAATTGATGGGGAACCTTAAGGATTTCCGGAAGAAGGTAAAAGCGAAAGGAAATAGCACGAAGACGAAGGAGAGGAGGAGAAATACAGGACGAGCAAATATTAAAGAGCAAGAAATGAAGTGTATAATCAGAAATGGAAATTAAAGCATTAGATAGTTTTACGTCGTCCGTAAACGGGCCTAACTGAAGAAATGGTGTTAAGGAACTACAAACATAAGCATCCAGGGAGAGTTAAGCATTTTAAGTGCTTTCACTACTCATTTTTGAGTGCTGGCATCACCTTTGACTTCGTTTTTCTCCTGATTAAAAATTAGTCAAAGTATGCATTTTATCGTTGAAAAACTCATTCCACCACCGATTACTACTCCTTTTTCTCGTTCTTGGACCTCTCGAAGCAGCAGATTTTAATTTTAAATTTACAACTAAGGAGTCTATTAAGCCCGAGATCCGTGAAACAAGCCTTGAAAGAATAGCTTCTCCACATCAATCCATGACTTGCCTCATCTAGGCTTTGATCCTCCTGGGGTAAAATTTTAGGTCGAAAGAGCCCTGTGTTTACGAACCAGATGAATTGGACACACCATTAGACACAATGGGTTTGTAAAGAATATAATTGTAGGTAACATAGAGGGAAAAGTCCCCAGAGGAAGCCCCAGGAATAAGTTCATAGACCAAATAAAGGGGAAAGTACATAGGAAGAGATACCAGGAGGAGTTAAGGGAACTAGCATTAGATAGGGAAGGGTAGATGGCTGCAGTCAACCAATCTTAGGATTGAACGACTAATGATGATGAGTGCTTTATAAGTCCTTTGATGCTGTCCTATGATTCTAGTCTCCACGGAGCACGAGGTCTGCCCTGTGTAGACCTGGCCACACTCATTAGAAGTGAGGTTGATAGATAGATCCTAGAGCAAAGGTGTCCTATCCTCTCACGAGAATGTCTTAAAGTTGTCTTGATGGGCTATGAATTGGCTCGATTTTGTATTTCTTTAATATTCTCCCGAGAAAATAGGCTCACCACATAAAATTTTATGACGCCAAAATCCTTCGCCCCTTCGACGAACATTGAATTTGCCAATAAATGTGGCTATTGAAGTCAAAGAAGAATAGCCTGGAAAGGGACACAGGACATGTTGTAGGCAAATTTTAGAAATCAGTTCTGGTATAAATAAGAAGATTTTTGATTTAACTCACAGCCTTAATTCACAAATGGGCCGTGAATAATGAGGTGCAGATCTCAGCATTAAAATTGAATAATTAAATGTATGAAGTTTATTTTGTATATGGCCTCTGAAGTTCTGAATTCTCGCGCTTCTCATATTTGCAGATTATTTGAAATTCAATAACACCCTTTGAAAAAACATAAAAATATTTCCTCCTCAAAGTAGGGCGCTCCAAGTGGAGTAAAAGCATTTTTTTAATTTTATTTAGAGAGAAAATAAAAAATAAAATCGCGTAAAACTTTGCGAGACCGTTGAAAAAAATATATTTATTTTTACGTACCCCAGTTTTCCCCTCTTAAATTATTACTTCAGTCTTTGTCGCAGCTAAACAGACGAGAGAGGCTTGCATGTTTTCATTCAATATTGCTGAGTAAATCTTAATTAACGACCTCCCTTCCGTGACTGTGACCTTTTGCCTGGTCGTAGGGGAGTCGGCGTGGGGAAGGGGGGGAGGGACAGGGGCGGGTGACCGGTTCGTCGGTTTTGATTGCAGTTCAAGGGCCCGGGGGTGAACGCTTGCCGGGCGCGGTGTGTGGCGCTGCCGCCGCCGGCGAAGTGATTTCCGCGCACCCGAACGCCTTTTAGCCCTCAATAAGGGCGCTGCCCCCCCCTCTGCCCCCACCGGGCTGACTGGCTCGTCCACTTGCTCCTCCCCCTATCTCCCCTCGGCAAACCGACCCCCTCGCCTCTCCCTCCCCTGAATTCGTGCATTTCTCCCCCGCCACCTCCGCACCCTAAAATGCCCGATTTATTCGATCAGATCCAATCCGAACTAAATGCAAATTTGGACTCGGCGATATCAATCACGGCTTCAATTGGTCGGAATCCTGGGGTGGGACCGGCGGGAGGTGGAGGGTGGTATGGAAACCATCGGAGAATTGAGATCTGGGGAGGAAAATAAAATAAAAAAAGGATGTGAGGGCTTGCCAACGACACGACTCCCATAAATGATCTTGACTGAGTACATTTCCAATTGTAAATTATTCCGGTGACGTTACTACTGTAGGTCGGAGCGACCCCTAATGTCCAAAGTTTGGTGCGAATGAAGCAAACGATTCTGAGTTTGATGGGCACTGCTTTGAGGGGAATATATGCGCGGGTTTAACGACAGTGGATGGCGAAATGAAAAGAGGGATATATATTTTGAGATTTTAAACATTTTTGATGTTTTTATTAGTGATTTGTTCATGGATGTGGATTATATAACCACTTAAACTCGCTTTCCAGACCGCTATTCCATAAAAATAATGTCTCTCTAATTTCCTTTAATGTTAATGAACATATTTCTTGCCATTTATAACTTCTGCTGATCCTTTTAGTGAAAATAATGATTTTTAATATAAGTCAACCATGATTTGGATGTTTTTTTCATTACATCAAATCAAATATCTCTTTTCATGGCTTTCTGCGTCTAGGTATTTGCATTTGATGATTGAATTGGAATCTTGTATTTGAGGATGTGAAGGCCCTTCCAATGTCCTAAATTTATCATGTTTTATTTGAATTTTTTTGTTTTATTTTTACTTGATAAAGGGTTTTTACTGTGTGAAGAATATATTTTTTGCAGGACATGATGCGCAACCAGGTGTAATATTAATCAGTCTTTTTTTACGAGGAACTCAATTATTGAATGCATTTCTTGTTATTGACGTATTATGTCACTCATCCTTCAGTTACATTCATCTCATAAAGATTTAGGACAATGATCATATAGTCAAAAACACTCAACTGTGTTGATTAACTAATTTATTCCACTATTTCTATTAATGAGTATTTCAAATTCAAAAGGGTTATAATTATTCCAAATTCTGTGAATGATTAACTAATTTTCAGTCGTTCCCAGAGATTAGAATCGATAGGATGCTTTGTTGACAATTGATTTGGAAGCAAATAATTTGATCTGGTCCACGACATAATTTCTGGTGTTGGTTTCATTATTCAAAAATATTAGTGTGTCAATGCTTTAACTCTTCTCTACAAGTCATATGATTCATCCTTTATTTATGTATTGAAGTCATTGTATGAGTGGCAATTGAGGAGTGCCCCGGAATCAGGGGTATGGGGTTGGGTGGTTAGAGTACAGGCTAACCATACGGACGGCCAGGGTTCATATCCCTGCAGAGGAAGAAGTTTTTCAGACGAAACTTGAAACTTGGGACAAATTACCAGTAAATTTACTCTTAGTGACTAATTATTAGGTGCATTTTCAATTATTTATAGGCTAATCTTTCATAAATTTTATCCAGCGGTGGACGATTAGTTCCAAGGGATCGGGTTGGTGTGGCGGCTAGAGTACTGGCTAACCATACGGACGTCCTGGGTTCAAATCCCTGCAGAGGAAGATGTTTTTCAGTGGAAACCCGACCCCTACTTGAGTGTCTTGTAGAGGGCACTTCAAGTGCAGTGCTCCGTCTGTCGGATGGGACGTGAAGACATGGTCCCCTTGGCGACTTTCGTTAAGAGCAGGCTAATTCCGACGCCGGGTTTCTATCCACCCTTCCTCCCTCACCTATCCCCTATGGCGCAAATTACCTTAGCTGTCGGTCGCCTCCCCTAATATCCCATTCAACCACCGGAATCAGGGTCGTTCGAATCGATATATCCATAGATCTATGTATATGGGTCTCCGCAACCATTTCTACAACACGGCCACCTTAAATGCACTTACTGAGCATTCACCACTGTTGCACATCCAAGAAAATCTGCGAATATGCGGCGCCAACCATCATTACGAACAAAAATGCACAGACAAATCATCCAGAACGTTGAACAACCAATGCTACGCTGACCGAGAATATACTAGAATAAGCACATTAATGGCGAACTTGTATGCGTCGCAAAGAAGGAGAATACTGTCGAAGGAAGAATCCTATCGATATTAAACCATCTTGGCCCGGAAGTAGATACTCCTATTCAGGTTGGATGTGCTGCTTAAACCGTGCATCTCGCGTGGGCTCGGAAAAAGTAAATAATTTTGATGCATGGCCTCCGCGATGTTAAGTGATGGCGGCGGCGTGAAGTCCTCGCCTGCTAACCTGAGGGTCGCGGGTTCGAATCCCGCCTGGGTAGATTATCCACTGCTCTGGACATGGATGTTTGTGTGTGTTAAAAGGAGTTAACTGTAAGAGAGGAGTGTACAGTCCTAAATTCGCTCGAAATAAAGACAAAAGTATTATTATTAAAGTCGCTCCCCTTCATCGCTCCCCTCCATCAAAGTAAAGTCCTCGCCTGCTTACCCGAGGGTCGCGGGTTCGAATCCCGCCTGGGTAGATTATCCACTGCTCTGGACATGGATGTTTGTGTGTGTTAAAACGAGTTAGCTGTAAGAGAGGAGTGTACAGTCCTAAATTCGCTCGAAATAAAGACAAATTATAATTATTAAAGTCGCTCCCCTTCATCGCCCATATCCTTCAATTCCCGCCCTCTGTGGCCTCGAGTCTTGGCCGGGACAATTTCTCTACTTCCATCCTCATCGCTAACACTCCCTTCCAGAAATCTTGGTATCCATTCGTATCCTTTTACTAGTAGACTCGACTCATTTCTACTATCATTTCCGAGTTACCATATTTTTTCCATAATACTTGCCATTGTGACTCTCTATACTAATATAAAGTTATTTTCCTGGAGATTGCAGGTCAGTAATTCATGTTTAAACTGTTATTTTTTTGCCAACATTTAGCATATTTATTTATGCTTCATGAGAGCTAAAATGAAAATTAATATTTGTATTGTACATCAAATGAATCCAGTTTACCATTTAGGTATTTAGATTCTTAAAAAAATATGTATACATGTGATTTTTGCTACATGCATACATATTTTTTAAGAATCTAAATACATATATACCCAGGTGAAGCTTAGGTAACATTTTATTTTTTAATGCATAATTACTTAACGCCACTTTATGGATCCAGTAGTGCTGTAATTAATGAGACTCTCAATACCCCTCTCCCTAAATATTCCTTTATGATATTTCGTCCAGAAGTTTCTCAATCCACTCCTTTTTGGCACGTCTGACTTGTTTATATTAATTGTAAAATTGTATATAAATTGTAAACTGGATTCATTTGATGTACAATACAAAATTGATTTTCATTGTAGCCCTGATGAAGCATAAATGAATATGAGAAACATTGGCAAAAGAGTAACAGTTTAAACACGAATTAATGACCTGCAATCTCCAGGAAAATAACTTGATATTAATAAAAAAGAGGTCACGAAGAAGAATCATCTAGACTCTCTATACTTTAATGATTACTGACTTAAAACCTTCTTCAATGACCATATTTACCCTTTAGTGGCCATAATGGCTTAAGTGGCCATATTTATTTTTTTAAAGGCCCCCATCATCTCCTTTCTTCCCGCCCTCCCTCTCCTACCTTTTTCCCTCCAACATATAAGAGAGTTCCTGACCTATGGTTGCACCTGATGATGACACTAATGTTGATCTCCTTCATTTTTCGGGATAAACCGCGTATTTTTGTTGTGAGTGACAACAGTTTCGCTGACAGTATGATGAGGTATGAGATGTGGTAAGGGGGTGAATATTTGGTGTCATTATAAGGGTGAGATATTTTTCTTTAGATTGAGACCAAATTCATTGATTTCTAAGTAAAATGATATTTCGCTCAAACTAACTTAAATAGCAGATTTTTTTAAAATTCACTTAGTGTTTACAACATGTTTTTTCTATATCCTTCTAGGTCCTGGCGTATTACATACAATACACAGAGTTTTGAATTTTTTCCCGTTCAGCAACGCGAAATATTGGAAACATCAGTTTCCCAGTAGGCTTCCGCGGAGATTCTGACTGTGGGCAGCGATTGTTCCGGGTTTCCATCCGCGTGTATCCATTATTTCGGACAATATTTCGCCAACGTTCCAGTTGGCTTCCTCAGGTCCACTGAAGTGACGATGCAGGAATTGGTCCTCTTAATATACACGTAGTTTGGCGCCAAATTTGTGGAGGTGTGCTCTCATTGGTTGGACTCTCTGAAGACCCGTTTCCACGCGCTGGCGAGGGTGTAGCCGTCTTCGCGGTTGAAATTCGCAGGTGTTTTTGCGATTTCAATTGCTTCCCTGATGACTCTTGGGTAATAGCGGCCTTCTTTATTCAATAATGAGGCGTTGTCAAAGTCAATGCTGTGGGTCGGTCCACTCCATTGATGTTCAGCCACCGCTGACTGGCTGAATTGCCTGTTTTTTGCGGCCCTTCGGTGTTCTTGCACTCGGCATTTCAGAGCTCTTGAAGTCTGGCCGATGTAGGAATTGCCGCAACTACATTTTATTTGGTATACTCCTCCATAGATGTCTTTAGGGTGGTGGTCTTTCGAGTTGACGAGGATACTCGCCATCTTGGTAACGCATTTAAGAGCCCTCCAGAAACACAACGTCATGACCAGATTTAAATGCGTTACCAAGATGGCGAGTATCCTCGTCAACTCGAAAGACCACCACCCTAAAGACATCTATGGAGGAGTATACCAAATAAAATGTAGTTGCGGCAATTCCTACATCGGCCAGACTTCAAGAGCTCTGAAATGCCGAGTGCAAGAACACCGAAGGGCCGCAAAAAACAGGCAATTCAGCCAGTCAGCGGTGGCTGAACATCAATGGAGTGGACCGACCCACAGCATTGACTTTGACAACGCCTCATTATTGAATAAAGAAGGCCGCTATTACCCAAGAGTCATCAGGGAAGCAATTGAAATCGCAAAAACACCTGCGAATTTCAACCGCGAAGACGGCTACACCCTCGCCAGCGCGTGGAAACGGGTCTTCAGAGAGTCCAACCAATGAGAGCACACCTCCACAAATTTGGCGCCAAACTACGTGTATATTAAGAGGACCAATTCCTGCATCGTCACTTCAGTGGACCTGAGGAAGCCAACTGGAACGTTGGCGAAATATTGTCCGAAATAATGGATACACGCGGATGGAAACCCGGAACAATCGCTGCCCATTGGAAACATCAGTCGTTCAGCGCTTGATGATCAGTAGCAGCATCATTAAGAACCTTGATTCACAAAGATATTGACTCTGCAAACATGGCTCACAACGCAAAACGTAAGTATGAAGAATTTTTCAAAAATAATGCTGGGTATGTCTCGAGACTGAGGAGGTTAAGTGATACCGGTTTTTTCACTCATCAGTGAAAAATGTGCATTAATCTTGCGAATTTTTGAGACTATGTCATAATAGTTTGTGGCGGCGGAGGAGGTACATTAACTAAAATGTTTTGTGGAGTGTTTACATTAACGAGAAGATTTATATTAATTCTGGTGTTACGGGAATATTATACCTAGGAATGATCATCTTCGACCTGAAGACGCTGACAGTAGAGTCAGCGAAACTGTTTTTTTTTTAATTTAATATTAAAACTTACACAGTTTTAAGTATACTTTCTTTTTTCTGGTCATTATGGTTGATTTTATCCAGTATGGTCCTGCTAAGCTGATGCTTATCAGCAGGTTCCAAGTTTACAATGTTTTGGTGCAATCACAAAGAAAATTATTTTCTATCAATAATGAAAAGAAAAAAAATAATTCTTACTGCAGTTGAGGTCCTGCTAAGCCAAAGCGGCTTGTCAGCAGGTGCCTTTAGTTAAAAATATTTTTTTTTTCTGTGTAGCGTTTTGGACAATTAAGAGCTTAACAATGTTAGCCTATGAGCCACTCTTTTAGTGATTTTTTAAGAACAGGTATTCTATTAATATCATGCATTGACATAAGTCATTTGTTAAACAACCCTGGGACTACATGTGCTAAAGACCTCTTGCCATGGAGGTTAAAATACTTAGGTACAGACAACCTATTTATTCGACGCAGTTGCATGTCAGTATTAATCACACGTTGCTTTATTAATTTGGTGTCAAAGAAGTTGTCACTCACAACAAGAACACGCGGTTGAACCAGAAAAATGAAGTAGATTTACGTAGAGCACCGCGAAAGCCTTCGTTCTCAGATGATACTAATGTATTAAAACCCGGGCCGTCCTTTGGTGTTTTATCGCTGTGGTGTAGTAAAATTTACAATTAAGCAGGGCTATGGAAATATATACCACAAAGTTACCAATGATATTGTTTTATTTCTTCTCTAGTGGCATTGAAGGAAATTTTTGGATAGTGAAAATACCTGCGAGTTGGCGTATCGTTCAACGTACCGTATCATTTCGAGTATAGCCTCCGTGAAAAAAATTAATGGGAATTTCTAATCAAGATAGAGGGTCGAAAGATTTTAATAAATGCTGCATATCACCAAGTAAGTATCATATATAATCTAATCACTAATCTCCAAGAAAAACTCGGAAAAAAATTTCTTTATTTCATTGTAAGACATGAATTTCGTTTTTCAATTGGGATTGAAATGGGGAACATTTCTCTACAGAGCAATTTTAGAACGCTCGTTACGGTAATTAAATGCATCTACGACTACCAGAATTGGACCGAAATGCGTACGAAATATTAAGTTTCTATTTTATTTCGTCCGATTTTAACGTAAAGGTTTAAGAAATTGAGAGCTTTTGGTTTGAGCAAGCAACATTAGTGTTTTTCCCTCTTTTCCATGATGAGAAATCTAGTAACTATAGAGAATTATGATCATTATATAATATTTACTTGTATTTTTTTAAATACATAGCAAAGAAGTTTTCAATTCCACCGTATGGTCTAAAAACACCCGAAAATGTTTTGTTCAGCATCATTTTGCTGAAATGCTTGAAATTCGTGCAAATTTTAGAAATATTCATGCATCTGTCAACTTTACATTTTTTTGCAGCAAGTAGGTCGCCTAATGACGTTTATATTCGTGCAAATAAATTTTCATCTGTTAAATTTATGTTTATTGTTGGTAAATGTAACACCTCGTAAAACTATTTATATGTTCTCATCAAATCCTTCTTCTCACCCCGGCCTTCAACCTTCAGCTTTCTTAATGAAACCAAGCTTCGAGTGACGATAGGAAAATTTATTGTATATTAAAGAACTGAAAGAAGGTGGGTTCCTTAGCTATTCCTTTGCAGATGATAAAGTATTACCTTTTCATCGTTTGGTGATTTTTGTATCATGCTTTTTGGGATTATTTTCCCAAGTTGTCGTACTTAAAATGCTAAAATACCCAGGTGAAGCTTAGGTAACATTTTATTTTTTAACGCATGATTAGTTAACGCCACTTTATGGATCCAGTAGTGCTGTAATTAATGAGACTCTCAATAACCCTCTCCCTAAATATTCCTTTATGGTATTTCGTCCAGAGGTTTCTCAATCCACTTTTTGGCATGTCTGACTTGTTTATATTAACCCATAATAAACACTATTTCCTATAATCCCATAATTTCTGACCATTAAATTTTACTTTTCCATCGTAGAGTCATTAAATATCTGCAAATTTGGACCACCCACCTAACTTTTACTATGTCACCCAAAAGTGTGCATAGTTAAGAAATTTCCACAGAGGAAGTTCGCCTTGTTCGGGACTCGAGCCTGAATCCCCCGATATCCGGCTTAGTGCTTAGGCAAGGTAAACTTAAGGCAAATGGTGCGCTTAACTCCACAGTCCGCGACTTGCTGACCATCATCAAGAATTAAAATTTTTAACTATGCCTACCCCGAGAAGGAACGGCGAGATTTTAATTTATCTTGAGGTTGTGCGAGCGGGATCGTTATCATAATAATGTACATATTCGAATTATACTTTTAAATTTCATCAGCTGTGAGACACACGAGTTAAATATTGCATTATTATTGGTGCAATAATATAGATTTATATGACTGAAATTGTAAGTAATCAAATGAAAATATCTAAATAAGTCTTAAACTTGACTCATTTTTTTACGCGCTACGTTTGAAACTACATCAAACTGGGAGGTTTACTATGATACCCAAGAACATACTGCGGTGAGAATACCATCAATTTTCAAAAGTAGTTGAGAAAAATTACAAACTGCACGCTGTTAGTTTTTTTTACGACATCTAAGGGTTAGAAATACCTCATTTAGTAAATAATGTCTCTCTGGAGTGCATACACGTACCATTTCCCACATAAAAGGGCTGGTATTTTTTTTGGCAAATATCTCCGAAAGTATTGTAGTAAGGGGTTGAATATTTGGTGTGATTATAAGGGGGAGATATTTTTCTTTAGAATGAGACCAAATTCATTGATTTCTAAGTAAAATTATATTTCGCTCAAACTATAGCAGATTGAATAAAAATTCACTTAGTGTATACAACATGTGTTTACTATATGTGATACCGGTTTTATCAGTCATTAGTGAAAAAAGTGCATTTGTCTTGTGAATTTTTGGGATAATGTCGTAATAGTTTGCGGAGGTAGAGGAGGTACAGTAACTAAAATGTTTTGTGGAGTGTTTACATTAACGAGAAGATTTATATTCATTCTGGTGCTACGGGAGAATTATACCTAAGAATAAAAATCTAAAACTTCAGCTAATTTTCCTACGTTTTAAAAACAAAAGTGACCGACGTAGGTGACACACTGAAGAGTCCTTATTTCCGTCCGACCTATCCCTTCCTAACCCCCGACATTCACGTAATCTTCCCGGCCTCCGCACATAAAGTATTCTCCCCCTTCTTCCGCCGTAATCGCCGGCTCGCTAAAGCTCCACCTCTCCCTCCATCCCATCCGAGCATTTCGCATCCTCTCTCTCGCCCTCAGCACTATCTCTTCACTCCACACTCCGACTCACATCTCCCCCGCTCTCCCCTTCTCCCTCTGCTTCCTATGCTTTCTCTCCATCTCTACGCACATCTTTCTCCCTTTCTCTCTCCGTCGTCCCTTTCGCTCCAAAACTCTGCCCTTGCCTACCGCTCAACCTCCCCCTCACTCCGCTCCTCTTTTCCATCTCCTTGGCATCTCATTACAAATTGTCCCCGCGTTCCGTTAACCGGGTCGAAATTGATTGTTGTCCGAGTGAGGGCACTTTCACGTCCTGCGCCGAGGGAGGCAGTGGGGGGGAACGGGGGGGGGGGAGGGGCAAGGCGTGGGTTTTCGGAGTGGGTGGCCCACGACGGACGTAGCGGTAGGCGGGGAGTTGTTTGGATCGTCTGCCGTTCCCCTGGAGCTGCCCAGTTGTCGGGAAACTGTCCCCTAACCCTCCTCACCACCTCCCCATCTCGCCACTATCCCCTCACCCCGACTCCAAACCCAGATAAGGGTCCTGCTAGTTCGCAATGTTCCCGCAGAGGGACGCGGCGGCGGCGTTGAGTGTCCTTGTGGGAGAACGAGGGAACTCTTCAGGTTTTTCGATATTAATGCTATATCGCTGTGCGATTTGAGTCGGTAAGCGAATACGCGAACGACGCCTTGCGGGATGCGTGCATTTTGATGGATGAATGAGGCGGACCGGGGAAATATATGCAATTTCGGTAGTGATCGTGTAGATAAAACATTCATCGTTTTATTATTTTGTGAGTACACTCAGTGCCAGAGGAATTTTAGTTGATAGGCGTAGACTTTAATCGCTGTACAGTAACATGTTACCCATTGCAATAAGAAAAGGAATATGATTGTTACAGCGCTGAGTTGTGCATGTTTTTTTAATTTGGGAGTGAAATTTAGTAAAGCGATTTACTGTTAAAATTCGCTGCGCGTAGTGTATAATTTTTATAGAATATTTCAGCATCTTATTCCTAATTTAACACCTCTTCTTATTGGCAATTTGGTTGCGGCGCGTTTATGATGAGCGACATGGTTCATTACAATTTCACGTTCCGAGCGAATATTTTGTACCTTCGATGTAATTTAGCCACTTTAAGGAGTTGGGAAAGAAACGAAAAGCTAATGCGTGACTTAAACATGGGAAATACAGTCTTTGAGAAGTCTTGCTGAGCTCAGTAATTCATTTGAAAATTTGATATATCTCAAGAGAGCCTGGTTCTTACGTAACTGTTCGGCATATTTTACGCACACATCACATATTCTCTTCGCAGTTTAAATTTCTCCACCTCCTATAACTTTTCTGCTCAATAGTCGCTTTTACTTATGTTAGTCGGACTGTGATTTGGCATGTGCAGAAATTTCTATAATTCGAAGTTTCCAAAATACAAGGTATACATCACGTCCCTGAGGCACTCAGGACTCACTACTTACTGTGTATTTCCGAAATATATCGCACGAGTTGCGATACACAATGCGTATAGCTCCTCTTTGTTATCATCCCCCAATATCGCTCGGCCTAGTCATGGGAGCAGCATGCACCGTGGTAGGGGCGAAGTGGTTGCGTTAGGAGAGTCCCGCAGGGATAAGAGATCGGCCCTCCTCGCTTCTTCTGCCTTTCCTCCTGCGGAATCGGGCGCGCTGCCAAAAATGATTCTTAACAGGAGTGGGTGGGGCCCGGTTGTCGAGTGGGGGTGGACAGAAGGACTTCGGGGAATGGTGGTGTGTGCAAAGGAAATCGCATATACATACATATGTATGGGAGCACACGCTTCGAGGGAGACACCCAGGGAAGCATGCGGAGTTAGTTGGCGTGGCGAGAGAGGGAAAATTCTGGAAGAAAAAAACAGGGCGGCGGTGGTCTAGTCGGAGCGAAAGATAGAAAGTTTGGCGGGGCCGAGGTCTGGGGACGGGAAAGGAAAATATGCAAGATAATTTTCATGAAAGTAGGGAAAGTGCTGGTCCATTCGCAGCGGGAGAGTGTCACCCAGCCTATTTATCACGGGGGAAATGACGTGGCTTTTTGCGGAGACACGGTTTTTAACCGAATTTAAAGCCTTTGTATGTCTGAGATGAGAAGTATATGCCCCGTCATACCGTCTTTAGTTGTTTTCCTTCCTTTTCTTCGTAAACCTTAGCGTATTATGCTAACCGTACTTCCTTGCCATGGAATCACTCCAAACAATGTTTTTGTATTATGTACGTGCGAGGTAACGTTTTAAGTACCGAGGGAAAACTTCAAGAGAACTAGTGATTCTTTTTATTAGGTCTTCATGTGAGTAATATTCTTTTACAACTGTCTCTGTTCAGCTTCGGTTCCCGTTTCTTTGCAATAAAAAGGCGAACCTCCGGACATTTTTCCAACCATGCTCATAAAAAATGACCAACATTTGGTCTTTTCACTTTAAAACGACAATAAAATGTTGTTAATTTCTTATGCTGTGATGATAATTAATTTTTTCGCTCAGTCTATTTCTTATGATTTTTATTGAGAACAAGATTTTATAATCTATCACTCAATGATGAGTATGACAAGACATGTTAGAATAGTTTCTGTGGTGAAAGGTGAGTAGAAAGTGAATTTATTTATGGCATGTGCCAATGTAGATTGTAGGGCCCTCTTTGAAGATTTTTTGATGGACGGAAAGATATATTTTATAAATTTGCAGTTCCTCTTCAGAAAAACTGAGAAATCATGTCCTAAGAGAATTGATTGGCAAGATTGAGTCAGACTGTGATGTTTTTCCCATTAAAAAAAATAAAGTTTGGAAATTGAACCGCACATTGAAGGAAACCACGCCAATAATCATGTGATTTCGATTTATGTCAAATAGTTTTATGTAAAAGTTTTTATCATGTCCATATCGAGAGCGTAATTGCTGATATTAATGCTGCGCCAATCAGGAATCAGTGAATTGATATGAAGTATGTGTTGAAGCGAGTGAGCGCGCAAGAGTGTATAATTGAGTCCCCGTCCGTATTTGAATGGATTTTCGGTTGTGTAACTGGGCGTTGGTCTTAATGACGAGGGACCCGGCCGTGATAAACGGATGATGAGTTAGGAAATGACGACGAAAGGGGGTAGAGGGGAGAGCGGATGTTGTCGGGGGAATTAAAGAAGCTCGACAAGGATAGGGAGAGGCCGATGGGGCGGATGAGAGCGGATGTGCGCACAAAGGGATTAGCGGGAGTGGAAAAGGGAGATATGTGTGGAGGAAGAGAGCGTGAGAAAGGTAGGGGGAGAGAGAGAGAGAGGTGAAACATTGAACGTGGAGGACCAGCCGCAGCAAGAGAAGCAGTTAAGGCCTCTCACCGTTATACTCCAATTCCGCCTCTCTCACACTACATTAGGTGACTATTTTTCCTATTAGGTATACTTAACCCATTAGTGTCCGAATGATTTTTTTCAAAATATATAATTTTTTTACCTGAGTTATCTTACGGGAACTCATTTAAACTAAAAAACCTACTTTAAAATGTTTTGCAGTTTTTACATTGGAGATATTTACATGCAACTTAACACTTCTTGATCCGGTGCCTTTTAAATTTGACTAGCCCTTGGGGCCGGCCATTTTTTGCATTTTTGTTGGGAAGGTACATGTATACAATTAAATTCACACAACTTCAGAACTAATGTATATTTTTTAATGAAACTTTCATTCGTTGCATATTATATAACAGACCGGACCATTACCGCTGGTGGCGGAAACACGTATTTTTACGTGAGCGGACTATAATGTGTTAAGTTGCTCGTGGGCACTTGAATGAATTAAATGCGGGTTTTTCATTAGAATTGGAATGAGAAAGATACTTTGAAAAAATTTGTATTTGTTATTTTAGCAATATGTATATGTCACTTATTAGAATGGCATATAACATATAATATGCATAATACATTACAAGGTTACCTTTAGAGTGTTTTAATAGGTAATTCCTGGAAATGCACAACAATACACTAGGTCATTTCTCATAAAATGCGAGAAAACAGTCTGGGTGCAATGAAATATTACATTTGTTGCAAAGGTACCCAGTTCTTTATTTGCACTGAATGCAAAATTTGTACTTTGCAGATCCTTTTGTTATTAAATGGTCTCTGTGATCTATTCTAATTTCTTCCTTCCCTGTTGTCGAGTGTTCGAAACCACGACCAGCAGATGGAGATCCAAAATGTTTTATCAAGTAGAGAGCGCATTCTTGTCGAAATTGCAAAAGGTCAATTGCGCTGCCCTCAAGCCTATGTAGAAACCAAACAAAAAACGTCAACTGCCCAGGCAAAAAATTACCACCATCATTTCTTTGTCCTGATATTCACCCTGTACATTGCCAAAAATTGATCACATAGATCTACTCCTACTATGAATTTGTTGTCATCTGCAATGCATAGAGGAATGGGCACAGTCAGATTTTTCATTTCTTTTCTTGAATTACTGTAGACTGCCTTGTTTCCCCCTTTGATACAGTTGGTCATCATCGTCACAACTGAATTGTCATTCCAGAGAGTTACAAGTAAGTCATCATTTGTCATTTCTTCGATCGTCCTTCTGGATTTTTTTTTGAAATGCACTTTTTTCTGTTATCCCATGGTCCTCATACTTGACTCGATTTTCGCGTAGTGTGCCTGTCCCTTCTGTTTCCATTTTTTTTGCAAAGTATGCAGCAACTTTTCAAATGTGAAAAGGCTATCAAAGAACAAGCTTGAGCCTTTTTCTAGTCGGCTCTTTTCCAATAAGCCTCCAGCTATATCGCTCCTTTTCCAAGATCTGACTTTGGGATTCTAGTGCACGATCCTCCATAGGGCGTGAAACATACGGCCAGACACCACAGTTTGACGCCAAACCTAATATGTTTCCCTTTTATGAATTGCTTTTTACTATGCTTTTCATAATATGGGATGATGGTTTCATCAACACAGCAGTTCATTCTGGGAGGTAATACTTTAAAATTTCTATTTAAAAATTCAAATATCGGCCATATTTTTATAGCCCATCAGAAGTATCAAGCTTTGTGTTGTCCACCAGGTGTAAGTAGTGCAGAATATCGTCATATCTGTACCTTCTAATTGAGTCCCTGACAACAGTGACATTGCAATCACCGTCCGTGTTTCTAAAGAGGCGTTTTTTGGGCAAAATATGGTATCCAGAGAGTAGCAATATGTCAAGAAGTGTATAGATCTCGTCACTAAAACTCTGAGTCCATTATTTCCCCTCAAGCGTGCATAAAGATTTGTTTGTTCCATAATGTGCAATACAAAATCTTCAGATAAAACCCTAAAATAATCAAAGGGAGACTGATTGATTGAGAATCTTCTCGGAGTTAGAGGGGGGACAAACTCGGGTAATTTAAAATTTAGCTTCGATTAATCGGACCACCATTTTTTAATCCAATCTCTCAGCTTGCGTTTTTTGGTGACTCATGCTTCCTTTGGATATCGATGGTTGCTCTAACTACGATTCTTCATACAGCTTTTCCCTAGATTGAAGCTCTCCTACCGAATCCAAAACTCGCTGCGGGAGATGCGTTGGATACCCAGCTACCTCAGCATCTGATACATCGGAATCTTCATCCGTGATAGCATCGGCATCTTCCTCCAGTTCGCTTATTATTATTGTCCGAGGTCCACGTCGTACAATCTTACGGGCCAGCATCGTACCAATGGTGGCAAGTGATGTAGGAAGCGGTACCTACAGGTAATGTTGGCTCTATGTCGGTGTTAGGTTGGATTGATCGGCCAACATTGCCGACACTAAGTCAACATCGGGCCAACATTGGGCCGGTAGCTGATGCAACCTGGGCTTATTTATTTAAAACTAATACCTTTTTCTAACCTGATAAATGCGTGGGACGAATTCAACCCGACACTCAATCTTTCAAGGCGTAGGAATGCAGTTCTAAGGAAGATGCAAAAATCAGTACTACTAAGTGCCCACGATCAACTTAAGTTTTCATCAGAAGTTTGACAATCAATAAAAAATTTAATTTCCAGCAAAATCATAAAATACTTTCATGAAAGGGAAGTACGTATTTACTTGCCATTTTGGAATATTCAAATCAATAATGCGTTCAGCTGAGTAGATGGTACACTCTCCCGAGCATCATCGAGTCGAAAGCACAACTGTCGGCGTAGGACCCTTATAGGGTGAGGGGGATACAGCACCGTTATTTCTTTGCCTGGACGCTTTATAAAAATAATTCGGTTGGAAGGAGGGATAACCCTCGAAAAGGGCATTTTCCTGCCCATTTACGAGCTTTCTGGAGCGAAGGAGAATTTTTTGTTTCCGATGCAACTTAAGTTGCTCGTGGGCTTTAATGGGGGACCGGAGGACCCCCAGCTTTGCATGGTACACTGTCGTTATACAGCTAGTCAGAACTGATATTTTTCAGAGCGACACAGAAAATATTGTCATGACCCCTCACTTCATCTCTAGGTCTGACAGATGCGATAAATAAGAGAAATACACTGCCCAACAGATAGGTGCAAAAACTCGTTCTTTCCGCGCACAATAAGCGACCACAGTAAAAATTGAGCTCCACTAAATACACCATCAAGAACACATAATGAGTACCTGATTATTAGGTGTACCTGATAATGAAGTGCTACGTCGAAACCTTGGTCGTCTTAAAAAAATATGTGGAATAACTAAGTTATCTTTACATTTTATAATCAAAAGTAACAGTGAGAATAATACAGTTAGAAAGATAAGTGACTCAGAGTTATTTTTCACTGAAAACCTCTCTGCCAAAACCACAACCAGACCTCACTGTTTACACCTCGAATACGCCGCGAGCATTTGCGATCCTGGTCATAAAGATGTAACCAAAACAAAATAATAAACTACAAAGTTAAGTAGCACGCTTCGTTAATACTGCTACGAAAGAACATATAGTGTTTCACAACTATTGGAGGGATTTAGGTTGGAGCCCTTATATACTCGGAAGCTGCTCGCTAGGCTTAGACTGATTGAGAAATTCAGAACTGGTGTATTTCAGAGAGACACAGAGAATATTATCATGACTCATCACTATATCTCTAGGTCTGACAGATGCGATCAAATAGGAGAGATACACTGCCAAACAGATAGGTACAAAAACTCGTTCTTTCCGCGCACAATAAGCGACCACAATAAAAACTGAGCACCACTAAATACACTCCTATAATACATGTCACCATTTCATTTTCAAAAAAACTTACATCTTTACGCGGCTGGTGACCTAACACCCCATGCCAAACGCCTATGCAGCGGCTCGTAAGGTTCTATGTAGATGTAGATGTAGAAGTCCTCGGCATGCTTCGTTTTGATTTACGTCTGATTCGATGTTACGTCCATGCTGACAAGTGTCGTCGGAAAATGTTTCCCTGTTTTATGCTAATAAAATAGACCGTAGGTGCATATGCTTGCGTTTCTTGATAACTGAGATATAATCATCCCATCTGAAATAGCTTTTTTCCGTGGATAAAGGCGAAAAACGAATTTTGAAATTAACGCTTTGATTTATCGCGAGATTAAAATGGTCGTGAATATCTGGATCCGTTTTTCGTTGTTTCGACTTACGTCGCTCTTCTTCAACACGCATCTCCGACGTGAATCGAGGACATACTCTAATTCTTAACTTATGAAGAACTGACGTGGATAACCTCCAGGTGTGTAAGATACTTTCATCATTTCGTTATAAACGCTGGAATCATTATGAGAGTTGCTTGCATAACAGTCCGTTGCCATAGTAGTCTCGTTGTGATATATTGACTGTTCCTTTTTTCGGGATTCATTCCGTGATGTATGTTTTAAGAAAACAACAATATTTCGCTGGTCCTCTTGCCAGATTCATCAGGTCGACTGAACTGCGTGGAGTTTTGAGCGTAAGTTTCCGTTCTTCCCGAGAATGGAAAGAGTTCATCAGCAAGATATTTTGATAACTTATGAGTAGGAGAATCGATGGCACTTACGATGGGTCGCAGTGGAATGGCGTTTTTTGTGTACCTTGGGTAGGCCGTATAACCTCGGAGGTTTAGGTTCAGTTTGAATAATCCAACGTCTTTTTTCTTCCGGAATGGATGACTGGGTGATAATGCGCTTAGTTTCTCGCTGTATATTAGCTGTCGGGTCACCTTGCAGTTCTTGCATTGCTTCATGGTTGATAATGCTTCGAATTTTATCGTTGTAATCCTCTCTCTTCATCAAAACAGTAGCGTTTCCCTTGTCTGCCCGAGTAAGTTCGTTGTGATATAATTTTGAAATCAGTGGAAATGTTGCAATTTTTCATTGAAAATATAATTTTGTAGTGAAAACGAAGTGTAAAACACAATCGATTGCAAGAAATGAATACTTCATTCTTTCTGCCATCTGATAGTGAAATGTTGACCCTATATCTTGATTGCAAGTTATTTAAAAGAGCAAAAAAAGAGCCCTCTGCATTGATTACGAGTAGAATAGGGGCCCATTTTGGGGGTCTTGGGGCCTTTGAAGGCCTTATGTCCAACGGATTCTTCGCACCCGAAAACCCTTACATGCCGACAATTAGGAGAATCGGCTCGGTATTTTTTGTGAACATATCTACATGCCTATATAAATATTAACGCATAGGTATACAATATTGCTCGTTTAATAGTTAAGATACAGTTACGTAGCATAAAATATTAAGGAAACATCAATATATAAATTTTTAAAACCCCCAAAGGTGAACATAAGAGAGCATATTGGCGCAAACTCTGTGGAACCCATGGATTTCCATATGTGAAAATAAACACCTACAATTTCCTCAGGTTTATTTGCTTCACCGACCATGGTTTCTTTTATTCATTTATATATACATTTACGGACTTCTTTTGTCTCTCTTACAACATTGAACGGTAGAAAATATGTCAAATGCATCATATGGTATATCGGATGGTTACACATGTAATTAGTCCTAGCATGTGGTGCATCAAACAGCATAGGATAACGTTGGTTAAAAGTAAATGTCTTAAACGAAACTAAATTAAAGCACATTATGCCATCATCAGGATCTGATGATGATGTAATGTGATGTATTGGCCTGATGACGGCATAATGTGCTGAAATCATGGTCGGTGACGAAAATAAAAGTGTGGAAATTGTGCAAGTGTTTATTTTCAAATATAGATCTCCCTAACGGTTGCCTATACTGGGGTTCTCATTGATCAAACCATAAAATTTATGTTTATGCATCATAAATCACACACACCTCAGATAAAAATATACGGATACATATATTTACGTACTAGCTGTACCCGGCATGCGTTGCAATGCCTTTTTCTGGGTTCAAAATCGGAGCCCTAAAAGAATTTGAGACCTAGTCCAATAAATTCCTCGTACCTACACAGGAATTCGTAGCATACAAATGATGGCCTGAGTTGCCATTCCATGCCTACGTTGCGGTTTCCAAGTAAATAAAATATTCTATTGTTGAAGTAGTTGTGTTGGACAAAATCGTAGTGACTTCTTATGACTTGTATCGTTTCTCAATTTCTATTGGTTAAAATAAGAACCTCTCTCATTGGTTAACATAACGATCGTATTTTTAAATTTAATAGTATTTGAAAAATTAGGTTAGGATTATTAGCTTACCCGTCGGGCGTTGTTGCGCTAAAAGTATTCGACAGATTAAGAGGGCCTTGGGGGGGGGGGGCGATATTTAAAAAAAGTTTATACCTTAAACCTTCGAAACCTTCGCAAGAGTGTACTCAACAACTTCTTAAAGTTTCTTGTCGATCAGATGAAAAGTGTAGTAATGCATACAGGACAGACAGACATACATTCGTTTTTATATACAGTGAAACCTGTATTAAGCGACCACCGACGGTTCCACTGAATAATGGTTGTTAAGAGGGGTGGTCGTTCGACAGGGGTTCAGTTTCTAGGAGTATTATGCAAATGAACGTGCGGTGGATTTGAAAAAAAAATATGGACAAACCTTCGAAGCGACGATTTTGTTAATACCTATACACATGGCGCTAATTTCATCACAATTTAGTAGCTCCTGGGAAATTGCAATGCATTTTAATTTGATGTACACAGTGAAACTTGAATTCAGGGACTACCAGCGGTTCCGCTGAGAAATGGTCGCTGAGAGGGGTGGTCGCATGATAGGGGTGGTCGTTAAGAGGGGTTTCACAGTATATAGATAAAGCAAGATAAGGGATCGGTGCAAGAATATCTCAATTGGATTCGAGGTGTATCTATTCTTTCCATACAAGGCGACTCTCAAGTGAAATCTACAAAATAACATGAGAGATAGACTTGGATCATCAATTAAACGGTCAGAAATGATATTTTATTCCATGCCAAACATTAGCAACAGCCTTTGCTGAGTGTGAAAAGTGCTGACAATGTAAATATTTTTTAAAGATTCTCTGTTTTTACGACATTTGCGAAATTTATTCCTGTTTTTTAATGCTAAAACCATTTTTTGTAAAGAGTTTTTGATTTCAGCTCTATTTTTATTGATGAATTTTTGCATTCAATTAATTCCTTTTAAATGATTCTTTTTGCTTGAGAAACTCTTTAATAAGGTTGAATTTATTAACTTTCATCCTTGTATCTATTTTCCTGAACCTAGCACTCAGATTTATCTTTAGCACTTGAATGTCTATGGAGATTTTATCAGGTTATTGGTGTTTCGAGTGTGTGCTTTCGACAGTTCCATAACAATGCTTTCATTTGCTCTCCGATTGTAAGAAGCTCGAGGAAAAAGTGGCAATGGCGCGGAAGATGACTTGATAAAATTATATATTTATAATGTACACAAAAGTAAAGCCACGTTCTGTAAGTAATTTGAAGCTTGAGTTTTTGTGGATTTGAGTGTGTGTGTGTGTTGGTAAGAAGATGGAGAACATTTAATGTTTGGAGTGTCATTAAGTTCTAGATAGTGTGGAAAGTTTAATTTTGGGACATAAGGATGTGATATTTTTCATACAGCGTGAGCAATTAGTAGTAACAACGGGACAATGAAATTCATCTTTCTGGTGTTAAGCTGGTGACCTAAATAATCTCCGTTGGATCACACTGTGGAACTATCCGTCCGTAAGTCTAGTACTCTACCAAACTGAAACGACGCTCATTTGAGACGCTATTTGCTCATAACTAATTAAAACAAAAATACCTCCACAGTGAAGAGCTGGCTTGATTCATACCTCCCGAAGGCCGAAGTTTTATTTAATAAATTCACTCAAATTATTATTTCATATTGGAAGATAGCTTACTTATATAGCAGCGTTATGATAAATTCCAGTAGAGAAGATAAGTACATCTACATCTACGTAATACCCTGCGAGCCACCACGAGGGTGTGTGGCAGGGGGTGAAGATCACCAAACATGCACTATTGCCATGCAAGTAGGATATATAAGGTAGACATGCTAGAAAATAGGGTTAATGTTTATTAGTTACTACAGTAGATTATTAGTTATTACAAGTAATTGCAGTAGTTATTACAATAAAATATTAGTTACTACAGTATAGTACAGGTTAAATCTACATAATAAGGAAGGGATTATTGGTAGTTATTACATGCATCATGCACTACAGACTATTCTAACTATATTTCACCTACCTATCCCTTTTGCTACGTTGCCTATTGTTCTCTCTTATGGTACGCGGGAAAAATGACATTTTAAATCTATCGGTACGACAATCTATCTCTCTAATTTTGTTAATATGGTCAAACCTAGCAAAATACGCCGGGGTTCTTAATATATATCTAACGTCATCTATGAACAAATCGGTTTCGAATTTACTTAAAAGGTTTAACCTAAATTTTAACCTGCGTTCTGATAGTAATTCCCATTCTAGTTCTTCTATTAAACTCGTAACACTTATACAATTATCATAACGGCCTTTAACAAACCTAGCAGATCTCCTTTGCACGCGCTCTAATTCTTTTATCATACCTTCCTCGTAGGGATCCCATATACTAGCGGCATATTCTAAATGAGGCCTGACAAGTGTAAAATAGCTTATTTCTCGGACTCCTTTACATATTCCTAAAGGGGACGCATCAACCAAAGATCTCTACGAATTGGTAACATTCCACTGATTTTCCTCCTGTGCACGCACCACTTGACCATCGCTCATTATTACCGTTTAATCTCAACCAAAGATCTCTACGAATTGGTAACATTCCACTGCTTTTCCTCCTGTGCACGCACCACTTGACCTTTGCTCATTATTACCGATTAATATAGTATTTATGTATTAATATAGTATATATTAAACCTAATATGTGTCGATAGAAGCAAGAATTAGTAAGGGTGTTAGACAAGGGTGTTCCTTATCACCATATTTATTCAATTTGTATGTACAAGATGCTATAGACAGAATAAGAGAAGAGACAGAAGTTGGAGTTAAAGTGAATGGGGAGAAAGTGGACATGCTTAGATTCCCGGATGATATAGCTGTGCTAGCAGAAAGTGAAGTCTGCCAAAAATATTCAATGTAATGAACAGGGCAATGAAAAATGATTACAACATGAAAATTAACAAACTTAAGACAAAGGTTTTCTGCGATAAAAACAAAAAAATAACAGCCAATGTAAAATTGCAAAATGTTACCCTTCAACAATTGAAAGAATTTAACTACTTGGGTAAGTAAAATACTGTGGGGTGGAAGAAGTGCAAGAGATATAAAATGCAGAATCAACCAAGCGAAGCTAGCATTCAATAAAAAGAAAATTCTACTAACGTCAAAAAGCATTAATTTAGAGATAAGGAAATACTTAATGAAGACCTACGTTTGGAGTTTTGCGCTGTATGGATGCGAATCGTGGACTGTAGGGGAAAGTGAAATGAAAAGACTGTTATCCTTTGAAGCATGGGGTTACAGAAGAATGCTGAAATAGGCTGGACAGAAAGGAAAACAAATAAAGAAATCTCTGAGAAAGCTCAAGAAGAAATAAGCATAGTAAGAATCATTAAAGAAAGAAGAGTTAAACATTTTGGACATCTACTACGGCGCGATAATCAAGTGAAAAGGAAAATTGAAGGAAAAATTGAGGGAAAAAACTGCAGAGAAAGGCCCTGACTAGACTTCATGAGCCAAATTATGAAGGATATGAATTGCAGAACATACTTTGAGCTGAAACGAAAAGCTGAGAAGAGAGATGAATGGAGGTGTGCTGCCAACCAACTCAAGGGTTGAAACGGAAGAAGAAGATGGGTCGGTACTCTATTTTTCTAAAAATGGAGAGTTACCTGCAGTCTTCGAATATTTTCCTCGGCACCAATTTTCCGTGAACTCAACATCTTTTATCCTTACCATTTCATTTCTGACTTTCTAGTCTCATGAAACTATTACCATTCGCATCTTCTCCCTCCGCACGCCCAGCGCTTCCCCTCACGATGTCAAACTCATAATTCCTGTCCATTTAAAAGCTCTACTCATTAACTCTCCCTGTCTTCATCGATTTAGTTCCAGTCATATCTTTCGTTTCCCTCATCTGCCCCTATTCAACTTCACTGCTAAACTTATATTTTTCTTTATTCATTGTAATGTCGTGGAAGCCTTTGAAGTACTATTTATTATTCTTTATGGTGTCCGGGTGTACTGATTTTTATTTGATTTCAATCCTGGTATTGGCGGAGATATTTTGCTAAATCTCTATCTCTACTTATGCGCCATATTGAGAGCTCTTCAAAGGTTTAGTTTAAAGAAAAAGTTTAATCCGTCCGTCAGATAGAAATGAAAGATTTAAATATTTAACAGGTCTCCAAGTTAACACCAGGAAGATAACTTTCCTTGTCCCATTTTTATTATTTATTGCTAACGCTCCATAAAAAATATCACATCCCAATTTCCACAAATTTAAGTTTTCAGGGCTTAATGAGACGCCAGGCATCAAATATTCCTCATCGTCTTACTATCTTACAGAAAGTATAAATATTGATCCCTCGGTGGTCTTCCTTCAGAGTTGGCGAAAAGAGATACCAGGCTTGTCTCTATCCTAGCACTATTCTTCATGCCCACATCTTATTCACCCCTGTGGTACGATTTTGCAAATTCCACCAAGAATAAATCATCCTCCTTGACCGGGATGCGAACCCGGATCCCTCGATTTCCGGCCGAGTGCTTTATCCAGTTAAGCTACCGAGGCGTCCTCTCCTCCTGTGGATTTTACCCCTCCCCCTGTGGATTTTTGTGACGATTGTGCATTGCGGGTGACACTGTAAAAGTGGAACTCCGTGGCTAGTCCTGGATAGCTTAAAAAAAAGCCCTGTGGTATATAATGAAAACATTGCCTTATTTTCTGGTCGCTATCAAGATAAGCAGCCCACATATTTCTCGTATTTTGGACTCCTGGCTTATAAATCATAAAACTCTCTGCTAATAGGTAATGGATGCACAATTGATTATTTTTGGTTCTGCGTTTATTCACTCGAATAATCCTTTTTTATTATATAGACCCCGAATTTTTATTAGGGTATATTCTTTACTTCACTCGTAAGGTTGCGATTTTATCCAGACACGTCCATCAAATTATTCTGCAATGTATTAGAGAAGCATGAACAAGCTACTGAGGAGCAAATTGCTAAGCAAACAAATGAAAATAAGGATCTATAAGACCCTATTTCAGCCCATATAAACCTCTGGGTCTGAAGTGTGGTCCTTAACAAAGTCATCAGAAAGGGAACTAATCACATTCGAAAATAAAACCCTTAGAATGATCTTTGGACCAATCAATGAAGGAGAACGTTGGAGGGTGAGAAAAAATAGAGAACTGAGAGAAAGCTATACTGATCCAGACATAATAGCCATTAAAAAAAGCCAGCGTCTAAGATGGATGGGCCATGTGCTAAGAAGAGGCAATGACAGTATAGTAAAACAAGTTTGGAAAGGTAAACCTGGCGGGAGAAGATCTTTGGGAAGACCCAGACTCCGATGGGAAGACCAGGTGAGAAAGGATCTTAGAAGACTAGGAGCAGGGATGGAGGCTGCTGAAGATAGAAAAGAGTAGAGGCAAATCGTTGGCGAGGCCAAAAGCCATCCTGTGTTTGTGTGCCCATGGTAGTAAGTAAGTATTAGAGAAATGTTTGAAGCTCTTAGGTTAGTAAAGAAGTTGGAGAGGAAGTTGATTTTTATATCTCTTATACATATTATTTTTCACCCGATATGCCATCTGAATCGGTGTTTCATTCAAAGCGTCAAAATTTGTTTGGAGTACAGAAGCTGTAATTATATCATTGGAAAGCATCATTAGGGACTAAATGTACATTTTTAATTTTGTTATAGACTTCATTTGAGTGTTTGTGTCGATATATTGATGGAGAATGTTTAATCTCTAGTGTCTCATTAAGTTCTAGAGAGCGTGAAAAGTTTAATTTCAGGACATTAGGATGTGATATTTTTCATGAAGCGTCAGCAATAGACTTCATTTAAATATTATGAAAATTGCATTATTAAAAAATAGACTTCATTTACATTATTAAAATTTAATAATAAAAATGGGACAAAGAAATTCATCTTCCTGGAGATAAGCTGGTGACTTTCCATAGGTGTGTTCAAAGTTCTAAAATGCGGAAATGAACATACATGGAACAAAAATTCACGAAATACATAAAGAAAACGCCGAAAGTAATTTAAGTGCATAAAGAAAACTGCTAGTGAAATGGCTGAAAAATTGGTATTACAACATAGAATGTACAACAAGTATGACTTGAAGCATAATAGACACAATATACAGACAGACCTTTTACAATAACTTTTCAATATTATCAAAAGTTATAATCTATTTATGAACCAACCTTTTGTATTTATTAAAACAAGTAGTTTCTTTGATTATATTAGGCAGGATGTTGTACAATTTTGGTCCCATGTACAAGATACTCCTTTTGTACAGCGATTAATTCGGTTTACGCATTGGGAGAAAGAAACCCCTGTGAAAATCAATCATCTTATTGCTCCCATATAATTTTGGGCTATGCCCACTACCCAGATTGAACATTTTTAACACTTTGAAACAGCCCATATATCTCAGTGGGAGTATGTTTAGCTCAATAAACAAAGGACGGGAGTGTTCATTGCGTTTTTTAAAGTAGTTTGAGGGAGATAGTTCCTTAGTCATAATGGAGACAATATTCGAATCATACTGTGTTTGAATTTTTTGTAATCCAGTTTGAATTACCACCAAAATGTACGCGTTGGGTACTTGATAAATATTCCGAAGGACCAGGCGGATCACGATAATTGAAAATGCAAAACGTCAAATTGATGATTTTATGACAAAAAGGAGAACTATCAAGCAGAACCGTTTGCGATAAGTAAGTATTGCGTTGAGAAGAGTAAGGATTGCGTTGAATACCTATTTTGGACCAATTTATTGTAGAGGTTGATTTTACGTAAACCCACTAACGTCTAGCATTATTTTTTTTAGTTAGCATATCTTTTCTACTTTCACAACAAGTTGTGTCCATGATTTAAAAGAAGTAGGCCTGGGGCATCATCTTAGGTAGTAAGAGCCTAATGGCCAATTGCTTCAACAAAAGAATGTCTGTAAATAATTTCAACAAAATTCCCTGAGAATAAAACCTGCAAGCCAAAATGTACGCGTTGGGTACTTGATAAATATTTCGAAGGACCAGGCGGATCACGATAATTGAAAATGCAAAACGTCAAATTGATGATTTTATGACAAAAAGGAGAACTCTCTAGCAGAACCGTTCTACATGGCGACCAAAAGCTGACTGAGTGCCCACGGCACCGGAACACGTGGGGAAGTCACACAATTTGACTTACTTATTCAATACAAATTTGACTTACTCATTACAAAAGAATAACGAATCACCTTTGGTGGGAATTCAAACTGGATTACAAAGACTTCAAACATACTGTTTAATTTTAGCTGCTGTAAGAATTATGAATTAAATACCACATTGTTAATAGTGCAATAATAAATTGTGTATGACTGAAATTCTAGGTAATCAAATGAAAATTTCCACATAAGTCTTTGATTTGACTCATTTTTTTCACGCGGTACTTTCAAAACTCTCTCCTCAACGGAGGGTTTTTTGCGAATCTGAAAAAAATACTGCAGTGAATATATGATTTATTTTCAAAAATAGTCGATAGAACATACAAAGTACTCTTTGTTAATTTTTTGACGAGATATAAGTATTAGATTTGCCTCAATTTTGAAATAAGGTCTCTCTGTAGAGCGTAACCTACCATTTCTCATGTAACAGGGCTGGTGTTATTTGTCAAAAATCTCTGAAAGTAATTCGGAAAGGGGTTGATATTTTTATATCTCTGGAAGAGGAAGATATTTTTCTTTAACATGAGACCAAATTCTTTGGTTTCTAGGTGAAATGATATTTCACTCAAATTACCTTCAGGTAGTGCGATCGAGATAGTTGCCTGATCATGATAGAGACCATATTTTATTTATACGTTTTAATTTCACCAGACGTGAGACACAAATAAAATATTGCATTATTAATGGTGCAATAATATAGTTTTATATGACAGAAATTGTAGGTATTCAAATGAAAATATCTAAATAAGCCTTTAAATTGACTCATTTTCTCACGCGGTAAGTTTGAAACTCATCAAAACGGAAGGTTTATTATGATCCCGAAGAATTTACTACGGTGACAGCATGATTAATTTTCAAAAACGGTTGAGAAAACACAAACTACAAACTGTTGATTTTTTGACGAGATGTAAGTGTAGGAAATGTCTCATTTTTAATATAAGGTCTCTCCGGAGTGCATATACGTACCATTTCCCATGTAAAAGGGCTGGTATTTGTTGGAAAATATCTCGGAAATTAATGTGGTAAGAGGTTGAATTTTTTTAACTCAAAGGAAGGTTGATATATTTTTCTTTAAAATGAGACCAAATTCATTAATTTAAAGATGAAATGATACTTAGCTCAAACTACCGTAGTCCGTCAAACTACCGTCTTGCTATTCTTTTCTGCTCCACATAGGCTGACTTTATAGTACTTTAATTAGCTCCGCCCCAACATGTAAGTAATAGTGATGGTGCCAATTTGTCGAACTAATCAACTCCTCCCACATAGTCCTTTAAATTTACTCGTTATTTAATGAACGCAGCGGGAGTTTAGAAGCAATGATCTCATGATACCAGCACGGGGACGAATGCTATTACGAGCGTAGAGAATAGAGGATGAAGACCCGAGTTGAAAGAATGGATGATGTAGGCGGGGAGTGATGCTTATACCGGGTGTGGGTGGGGAGGCGAAAGGGAACAGGAGGGAGGTGGGAGATGGATGAGGAGGCGGGGCGCCGGGCGGATGGAGAGGGGGGGGGTCCAGAGACGGCGGGCGGCGGCTGCTGGCTCCGCACCGGCGCATAAATATGCAGGCGAGCGAAAGATGATGAGAGGTTGACCGTTTTCGGGTGGGATGGCGCTGGCGAAGGGAAGAAGAGGCGGTGAAAAGTACTGGGAGTGGGGAGGAGAAAGGGCTGAGTCCTAAAGCGAATGGGTGAAGGGCTCAACGGGGTTCGGTTTTGAGTCCTTTAGGGGACAGGAGAGAAGCGTGGGAGGGGGGGGGGTAGGATTCTGTGTCTGGGCGTGCGCTTGGCAGCTCGTCTTCTTTATTGTATGCGACATTTTTCCCCATCCTTACGGAGTGGAACGTTCTCAACCCTCTCTCGTTCGCTTGTCCCGCTCTCTCCCTCTCCCACTCCCCACACGTCCTTCATCTACATCTACGAAGAACCGTGAAATCCACCTCCGGAGTGTGTGGCACGGGATGATGCGAGGCATTCAATACTCGTCCCAGTCCCAGGTCGAATCCCTTAAGCTTCCTCTCGCGTCCAAAGTCGCGGATCAAAAAACCAGTCAGGATTTTTCCTGGTTGTATGCATATCTCATATAATTATAACGTTACTCATTACAATAATATATTACGTTATAAAATCGTTAATAGCGGTTCAATAAAGATAAAACCAGCTCTGCATGATATTTTGAAACATGAGATCTATGAATTACTATCATTTAGAGCTTATCCTTTAAGAAACGCAGCAAAATAAACGGTTTTATCCTATGACATTAGTTTTTCCTGAAAACTCGCATTCGCTTAGGATCTTTAAAGGTAAGTTACGAAATTCAAATACTTTTCAGCACATATTGAATCATTTGTTTTTGCCCAAAAACGTGGAACCGACTTTTGGATTGGAAATATTGCAAGGAAGACCATCAATATATATCGTTATCATCTAAAACCAGTCATATATGGTCTTGATGAGGTCCGCTATTTTTTGGACCGCTACAAGTCTTTGGTTTTGTAAATCTGAGTAACACATCTGCCTTGTGAAACAGTCTCGTGAATTATAACTTGTAGCTTTGAGAAGCAAACCCCAGATAAGCCAATCCCTATTAGGGAAAAGAGGTTAGGCTGAAGAATTTCCTCAGTTTCTTTACCTCACTTCAAATCCGAGATATGATGCCCTAACTGTGGATAAGATGAATTTACATTTATTCAGGAATGACAACTATTAATGGATAAATTTAAGAGCTGAAAGTGAGGACAAGCATATTATAGGGAAACAAAAGCCTAAACTACGGAAAGTACTTATGTTTTTAAACAAGTACGTGTAAAAAGAACTTAGCGCAATGGTTTAAAATATTCTTAGTAGTCTGCCGACAAGCTTTAAAAGTTTGAGAACATAAATGGAAGTTAAAATGTGTATAAATTAATGGTTAATTCCGAAAATTGTAGAAAATATTTGATAAAGTTCACCAAAATAGCCATAAATAGTTATCACTGCATGAGCAAAAAGGAACTTTAGCAAAAGTCATAGGATAGTATAGTTTACCATAGTATATGTGTTTTTAGGCATATATGAATATAAATTGGATGGTGACAGGCTTCACTTTGTGAAAATCCATTCTGAATGAATTTCGAAATTACTTGGTACTTTTTCACTGTGTGATATTCGTTGTCGACCGGTTTTGTCCCTTAGGCGACATCATCTGGTACATACATTCAGTTTGTTGCGGAATGTATACAAATCAACAAACTGACTCTATGTACCTGATGTCGCCTATTTGACGAAACTGGTCGACTAAGAATAAAACACTGTGAAAAAGTACCAAGTAATTTGGAAATTTATTCATATGTGAATATGTATTTATTTTATGTATATTTTTATAATATCTATTCTCCAGCGGTGGTTTTACATCTACGTCATACCCTGCAAGCCACCCAAAGGGTGTGTGGCAGGGGGTGCTTCCACACCAGGCATGCGTGAATGATACGGTAGAACACCGAAATTATGTTGAAATCCGCGTACCACACATGCAAAGCGCCAATTAAAAATCTAATAACCAACAAACATTATATCGTCAATCGTTCCTACAAATCGTCATGCAAGGGATACAAAGACTACTACTACATATTCAAAATATCATGCATAAATAAGAACATCAGTATTTACATCATGCATAAATAAGAGAGTAGAGAATATAATGAGAAAGATTTACTGTCTGCCTATTGTCACAATTCCAACTATTCATGACGACGATCACAGCTGTTATGGTCCCGAATGGTACGCGGGAAAAAATGACATTTTATACCTATCGGTTCTACAATCTATCTCTCTAATTTTATTGGCGCGATCTAATCTGCCGTAGTACGAGGGGGTTAATAGTATGTTTTTTTTACGTCGTCAGAGAAATGATTTTCCTAAAATTTAGTTGGGAGGTTAAGCCTATAATTTAATCTACGCTGTGATAGCGATCCCATCCTAATTCTTCTAACAAGTTTTATATCTTATGGAGCAGGCATACTTTTATTTGTTAGTTTTACAATTCATCTAGTGCTTTGTGCATGAAATAGCTAATCGTAGTATCAATGAATTAGTAGTATCAGTCATACTAAGTAGAAGTTATATCTACCACTAGCCACGTGACTAGTAACTTTTAGACTTGTAGCTCTGAGAAACAGACTTCTGGTCAGCCGAGTTTCCAGCATACCCCATCTTGCGGATTTTCTTTCACCAATCCGCCCGCCATCATGTCTCTTAACTCCGGCTGCCTGAGTTCTCACCTTATCTTGGGTCTATCTCTACATCTTTCACCTGAATGCCTCATACTTGCTACTCTCTTACCCACATATCTCTCTTTACACCGTTCCACAAGTCCAAACCAACGCATTTAACTCTTTAATTTTCTCCCCTCTTGTTGCAATCTTCAAGCATTCTCTAAAATTTTCGTCTCTGACTCCATCTAGCACCGTTGCACCACTCATCTCTCTGAGCATTTTAATTTCGACTGCATGCGTGGCTTAGGTGCACTTTGATTTGGTGGCTCATCGTTCATTTCTGTGTAATTGGGTAGGTCTTACAGGTCTCTCGTCAGTTTTTCCATCCTCTTGTGCCACTGTGCCCAAGATCTTAAACTCTTGAGAAGTTGAAATGCTGTGGCCATTTAGTTTTAATGTATCGTTTTAATGGCCCTCACCTCTTAACTAGCAATGTAAGTATTCGATGGTATCCGTGCTTATTTTGAAACCCTATTTAATTATTATGCATAATTATCAATCCACGCAGTGAGGGTGCACATTTCATGAAAATTATCTATTTTCCATCCCTGCAGACCTAAGTGGTGTTTGGAAAATGGTGGTGTTTTAAAGTTGCCCGTTCTGCAGTATGTTTCCTTTAACTAATTCTTATAATCATTTCAATATTTTAAATTGGCATATATATGCTTCTTTGGGTTTGAAATTGTCTCCACGTCTCTAGTCTACTTTAATCCTAGCTCTCCTCTTGGTCGTCTACTAAGGGAGTTATAGAGCGAGGAGGTATCGTATGTTTGTGGTAACCTACCGGCCTCATTGTAATTCATCCTGTGGTAGTAGAATAATTTACGAGAATTGGGTCATTCCATGTTGAATCAACCAACACTTTGGCACTTGAAATCACCATTGATCAGTCATCATTATCACTCCACACGAAATTTGGCATGGTGTAAGAACTAATGAAAATTACGGGCATAACAATATTTGATATATGTCTATTGTAAATCACCTTGGTATCAATAGTTAACACGGGATTGTGTCAATGAAATACATGCAATCATTACAAAGTCACGATTCATTTTTCTTTACACTGATGACTTCTGCCATAGATTATTCAAAAGTGAGCAAGAGAGAAGTAACAGGATCTCTGCTAGGCAAACTAAATGTTAGTTTTTAAGATTTTTATTATTTCCTTAGGAAATTGAGGAAGTAGGGTTTCTAATGAAACAAACTGTGGTGTTTCATCTCTGCTTCTAACTTGCAACTAACGTCTGTTTTTTTCATATTTTTATGAATTGTGCGATATTGATCGAGTGTGGATGCTTTGAGACTGTTTCTACAATATTTTTGTCTCTCAAGCCAACTTTCTCTCTACTGAGAATGCCAGTGAGCACCAGAGGAAAAGAATCGCAATATTGTTCTCTACGTTAGACGGGACTCCCCTAGGGACTGTATTGCCCTCGAAAGATCTCCCATTCCATCCCTCTTCTTTGTACGCGAATGTCAAAGTTTTCATCTTCCCCGCAAGAATGCTGTTACGGGCTAATGCATGCGCTTCGACATGTTTTTTTGTTTGTGCAAAACATTTTAAACGTGACCGTTGTAAACATCTGTCGGTACGACGTCTAAATATACTGCTCCCACTACCTCCTGTTTTTACGAGCGTCTGCCTTATCGCCTTTTGTTCTCGGATCTTATCTGCTTTTATGTGCCCACTTCCCCCCCGCCCAATCCACCCTCGAATTCTCCGGGACTGCCTTCTCCCCCTTTCCCCGCCGTCCTACCCCCCCCTCCCCAACACAGTCGTCTTCATCTTATTCTTCTCCTTCTTATCCTTTAGCGGAGCCCTTCTTGTTTTTTTCTTTATTGCTCTTGAGAGCTCAATGAGTCAGAAAGGGATGTAAAGCAATAGGCACGCAGTCTCAGAACTGGGGAAATGGAGCATAGAGAACGGGAAAGACGTAAATAGACTTGGAAACAAGGGCTGGTAGTAGGGTGGTGGGGGGGAATCCGGTAAAAGTGGTGGGATGAGCGCCGACGAAATGATTGGGGCAAAGGAGGAGGAAAGATGTGCCACGACAGGTGCGCCCTCTCGAATGTTTCCTCACGAAATTGAGTTGACTTTTTCCAGTATCCGTTAAGTTTTTTTTCTTTCTCCTCAGGTCCCTTGTCTCGTCTGCGTTGACGCTTTCTCGTCTCGTGTTCTTTTTTTTCTCTTCTCTCCTTTACCGCAATATAAACTCCTTTCACTTTTTTTCCGAAATATGTGTAGCCATTCGATTTCGCGTTTCCTTTCTCTTGTCTCTCGTATAAGTTCAAACTGGTGTACTTGAAAATATGTTTTTTCGAATTATTTCTTGGAATGTGGGTAAAATCTCTCTTCCTGTATCTCCTCTCAACTTTCCACACTGTAAACCATCTTCGTCTTGCTCTGTAAATCATTCTCTAGCCCTTACCAGTGGACAACCAAGCTCTCCATGGAAAACATCAACTTTCTTTCAGTAGTTTATTCATCGATCCAATAAATCCCCGGATTTATTATAAGTCCATACGTAAAAGGATGTATAAGTATTTTTTTTAAATTATGTACGGAATAAAAAATCGACCATGTACTACATTATCATCCGGTAAATTTTCAGGATGATGTAGCACATCGAAACCGTGGTCGAATTTAAATTTATCCAAGTAGAAATTTGTAATTTCTGTCATTCGATAGAGTAAAATTCCACCGTATTACGCCAAATACTTCTCTTTTTCTATGATGAGAATAATTGGTTAAAATTATCCGGTGAAAATGCTTGATCTCTCAGCCTTCTGACATTTATTTTATAATATTTAGCCTTTTGAGAAGACTATAATGTTTGTATATCAAAATTACTATTTTTATTCTATGTTTTAATTATAAGTTAGTTTAATTATACGTTTGATTTCTTAGGGAAAGTGAAGTAGGTACCACGGTTAAGTTAGCGCGTACGCTTAGTCTGTGTTACAACCCAGCACGCGCGGTTAGGCGCCTAGTTTCTCCTGTGGATTTAGGTTTTGACTAGCGTCTGGGTGATCCATGTTCAAATCCGGGTGAAGCCTCTGTGGGAACTAACCGGCTAAATCCAAGCAACGTGATTTTCTGGGTACCATACCGCCCTGGGCAACCACAGGCGGTAAAGGGAAAGGAGAAGGCTTGCCGCCAGTTGTGTCAAGTTAACACGCCGCTGGCCAATGTACTGCTTGAGGTGAACCCTCACAAATCAAACCATCCATCGAGTGAAGGCTGTGGTTTTGTTAAACAGACTGAGGCCGGTGAAAGTCTTCACTGGTAATCCGACGAAAGTCATTACTGAGGAAGAAAAGGCGTTTTAACCCACAATCATTTTACGTTTGTATCTCGTAGACGTAAAGACCTCTGACGATTCCATTTAGGTGTTTAAATGTTATTAAAGTATAATTTTAAACTGTAGCAATTGTATAACAAGTCAGAACTTCTCTGTAGTTTCTTTAATTTGTGAGAGGTTCGTAACAGTTTTTAAAAACTTACTCCAAGTAGCATAATCGAAGCTAGACATTCCAACTTCGAAGTCATCATGTTTATATATATCATGTTTATATATATCATGTTTATATATATAAAGCTACAAAACTGACTGACTGACTGATTGACTGACTGACTCATCAAAACTCCTAGGGCATTTATAAACGAGCTGGATGGGTGAAATTTTCAGGATAGAGTAGGAATCATGTGTCGAGTTGGGAAAAAATCGAAAAAGTTAAAAAAGTCGATTAGGCTTTGATTTATTACAATCGATAGCTTTACATGGAATTATATGGGGAAAATGAAAAATTTTACTGTGGACCTTTTCTCTTTCGTTCATTAAAATATGAAATAATTGAGCTACCAGACTTTCTTACAAGATTCTTTCAAAAATATGAGGCTGAATGTTTGGAAAATCTTATTCTTGCAATCGATTCTTTCCTACATACCGTTACACTGATATTTTTAAACTTACATACAGATACATAATACAGATTTCACTGTTATTTGATTATGACCTTGAGGATTCTCATTCCCGAAGAAATTATCAGACGATGCATACTTTGTCCTTTCTTATAATAGTCTACGGGATTTTCATTTGAATATACTCGTGTTTTATTTAAATTATAGGGTTTCTCTATATTGGCTCTCGGTCTTCACAGTTTGAATACATCACCACTTTGATACGACTGCACGATTTCTTTCGATTGCCCTTTTCTTGAAGTATCGTTTGTAGTGTGCACTGTTCTGCGAGTCAACGGTAGTAAGCCAAGTTATCTTTCCATGTCCATGAAAATGTTCATTTTCAACCGACCAGAGTACAGTAATTTTTATATCATGCTCGTTTATTCAAAGGCAGTTTTTGTCGTAGTTTTGTAGATCTCGGAGTAATGGAGTGCATGGATATTCTTAGCCCATTCACGTAAATTGCGTTATTTAGACACGAGTCATGTTCTTCGAAAGCTACCTCGTGTTTTGTCATCGGATTGGTCGTCTGTTGCTTAGATTTTTCCATTCTTTATGTATTATTTTTCCCACACATGTTCTTTTCACCGTTTTTTATCAATCATCTTTTTTCCAGCCTGTACACATGGTGCGATCTACGCAGCACCATGAATCCATATTTCAGCTTTCATATAATTGTGCTGTTGTGAGGGTAAAGTTTCCCATGTAACCCATTTTATACCATCCTTTTGTTCTTTGTTATTCAGAGAAGTGTATTGGTTATTTGTCATATACTATGGCTACAGGCAGCTTTTAATTAAAGCCTCCTAATTTTACGTTCTATGTTTGAATAATTATTAATTTTTCTCGCTGTTACTCCAAAAATATTTATACCTATTAAATTATATTTTTCTTGGTCATTTGTGTGGCATGTAATTTTATCTATTTTCTACAATAATCACTCTAGAACTCCAAACTTTCGGGTTAATTAGCTATACTTTTTAGTATCATGCCCATATAGTCATCGCGATTTTAAATTTCCATCATGTTATTATAGCTTGTTATACATGGCGTTTTTATTTGAGTATCGCTGCGTGTATTTTGACTGGTTTATACAGCGGTGCCTGTAAATGGCCTATGAGCATTTGAGCATTGAAAGATCGTGGCGTGAGCTTCCTCTATTTGAATTCCGAAGCATCTGTAATGCGTCCTTAAAAGGATTAGATGTCCTCCAAAATGGTCTTTTCCATTAATTTTCCAACTATCTGCTTGTCATTCCTGGCTTTTAAAACTTTTTATAGGAAATGTGATGTGCCATTTAAATATCACGCTTGGATGATACAATATTGATTTTGACTTCCTGGCCCTAAAGGGAGTTCAGTAAAAATTAAGGGAAAATGATGAAGACCTAGAGCTGGATTCGAAGATATTCATATCTGTCGAAAATATGGCGATGGAATTTGGAGAAATTTCCGGGCTTTTTTTCCCTTGTGGCAATTTATACGTATTTATTTACCATACTTTCGGCAGATATGTTCCTTTTATCACGTAGATAAGTACGGCATACGTGCTGGTATGGGATACAATCGCATGGGCTGTGGACTTTTGGAAGTCCTTACTCCTCGCGTTGTCTCCGACATAAAGGTCTTGACATCTAATTCTCTTGTGTCCTCCGTAATTTCCATTGGAATCAGGAAGCCTAGGTAGTGTAGGTCTTCTCATTCGGCCGGATGGCCGCAGATCCATGCTAAGATTTTCGGTAGAATCCGATTATTTTCTCGTGGAAATATCTTAAAAGAACTGTGTATATTGGAAGGATGATGAAACCGGGGGATGGTGAAGGAATTTTCACTGGCCAAGAAAAACGTCATTGAGATAATTATAGGAACAGGATGGGCGCCACGGATATAGTTGAGTGATGCAGAAAGAGTTCGCAAACGGAGAAGAGACGGAAAGGTTGATGTACCACTCAGAAATATTTTTCAACTAGTTTATGTTTATAACTATCCGAATACCGTACCCAAATTTCCGTTGTAGTAGACCTAATTTTTTCGACACCTTAAGTCAGTAGCCGTGAAACAGCTAAGAGGTTTAAATGAGAGGCTGTTTTCTCACCCTAGTATATAGACGAGAGTTGACTTCTGTATGAAGGCTGAGGAGTTGGTGGAAAAATTCCAAACGTAGAAAAATTAGTAAAAACTGCGAGCATTTTTGTGGCGGTCATCATTTAACAGCCCACAGCGCGCAGCCTCCAGTCTATTTACCTTATCCCGTCTACGATCCCTCATTGTTGCTTTGACAAGCTCGTCATATCTCAATCACAGCTTTCTCAGGTAAAAAGGAATCTTATTAGCAGAAGTTTGTATCATAATTATGCTATAGAATTGTGAAATCTTGAAAATTTTAAACGTGAATAAGCTGTCTACACGTAGCTACCTAATTATGCCTCAATTATTCCTTTAGCAATTTTTGTCTTGATTTTGATGTGAAGATAGTTTACAGTTACTGTCCTAGCTAATAAAAGAGGCTAGGTGTATTAAGATGCCATGGTAACTTAACTGTCTAAAGCACTGGGCGCAATGTCGTGGGATCCGGATTTAATTTTCGGGCAAGACTCTGAGGATTTACGCTCTAAAGTGTATTTGCGTGTGATTCCGTGAAGGGATAAGTACTGTAGCAAGTCACGGACTCCTCAAAATTCATCAGTGTGTGTTGACTATGTATGATCTAAAATGCGATAAAATATTAATTTTATTAATTTCAATGGCGTGATTGGGTAAACAAACTTTGGGAAACGCTAATATCTCTGCAAATTAGTGAAGAATGTTCCTACCGACCAGCTGCGTCTACAGTACTTTATGCACAGCCAGTGGCTTTATACAGTACTTTATGACCGGCTACAAGTACTTTATGCACAAAGTTTACCTAATTGGCTGAGATATCTGATAGTCTTCTTTAGTCTTTGAAATGCCGCAATAATCTTTGTGACCGCATCATTTAACCTTTAAGAGAGTGAACTATGTCATTCAAAACTAAATTTTCTCTTTGCCCGTGACCACTGATACCGTTTATTATTTCATATACCCAAGCTTGCGGTCTTACAAAACACTTGTCGCTAATTAAGCATATATCACGAAATGGGCATCTTTTTTCCGTTATTGCATTGCAAAGTAACCCATTATTTGTGTACATGCTAAGATATAAAAGTATTTGTTAATACTTTTTGTGACACATGATAGTTTAAATGAACACGATTAGTTGTAGTGGGGATATCCGACAATGATTTCAAAGATTCCATATTATTACATTATAGAATCACAGAAAATACAGTTTTTCATAAATAAACACCATTTATGTAATGGAAATGGAAAAGGAAATTAATAAAACGTAATGAGCAAAATATAAAGCATATAGTAAGATATAAGAACTTACTTTTACACAAAATTGAGGTCTGACAGACCTAGGGAGCACGGTGGACCAAACATTTTTAGAATCCGGCCACTTCAAAACCGCTCGTGGAAAAAAATATATGTAAAAATCATTTTTAGAGAATGAACACTCAATTTCTTATCAAAATTGACTTGGAATTAACAATCGCACAAATTTATAAGTTATATATCATTTTACTTTGTGTAAATGAAAAATTATGGTGAAACGGACGGACGGGCAATTTCCACTTCGCAAAAAAATAAATACTATATGTGGGAAAACTGATTTCCTTTAGTTTAGAAATAACTACTATAATATTTCTTAACCTTATTGCTCTCATTGAGAATCAACGGGTATTGCTGCTAGTACATATATAAATATATTCTACACTCGAGCGTCTTGATATTATTTGGCCTGTTATCTATCCTTGTTGAAATAAAATAATTTACGAATTTATCTTATTACAGATATACCCCTTTAACGTAAAGACTGAATAAACGTCCTACTTGGTGTGGCGTTATACTCACAAAGGATATTAATTCTCCCTGAGGAAAGATTTGTTTCCTTCAGGATCCTCAGAAATGAATACCTTGCATAAAAATAGAGACAAAGGAAGTTCTCTTATAAATTTATTTCCTGAGAAACTCAATTGTATAAGGGGAGGTAGAAAGCTTTAAATTTTGTGAGATTATAGAATAGATTATAATTAATAGAACTTCCCTTGATTAAAAATAAGTGGCAGAATAAAAGTAATGCTTTGAAGCATTTAATTAGCATTCATGTACTTTTATGGGAACTCTCTTACTATCAGATCGGTGAGTAATTAATCGCAATTGGTTGCTGTATAGATTACATTTACTCAAACACGTTGATATGATATTGGTAGTGGTCTTAATGAAATATGTCAAACGGAGCAGTATTATGAAGACAAGACGTCGATGAGTAATCCGCGACTTGAGACACAAAATCGTACTCAAGAATGTAATTAAAGAGAATGTGGGAGGAACAGCCGCACAGGGAAGATCAAGAGACTAATACACAAACCGAAAACTATAAGGGTAAACCTAGAAATCTGAGGACACAAGGGAGTTAGCTGGGGAGGGGAATAGAATGAAATGCTGAAGTCGACTCTTCCTTGAATTGAATGACTTATGATAATCAAAATGATGATGGCGTAACTGTAGAAACCGGCTGTACTCGTAATAATATATCTGTGGAAGATACAAAGTTTTGTTTACTACAGTTTCGACCTTGCACCAAATGAAAACTTCAGCATTTGAATCAATAATAAAAATACCGCATCGTTTTTTTGCAATGCTAGCGTGGCGGAATGTTGGTACTGCGAGGTTTGAAACGTTGCTACTGGCAGTAACTTTTAAGCTAAAGTAAAGAATCAATGGGTAGTGGTTCATTGTTTTAGCAGTTTCCAATACTTCCATAAGCGAACGCATCTATTTATGTTGGCCATCACTTTCTCATTCAGCCTTGAAGCAATTTTGAGTCGGGCACAAACATGGTATAAGGACGCGAAGGCTATAAAGCAGGGAAAAGTCGGGCGGCAATGAACCACCTCTCCTTCATCCTAGTCAATATTAAAAAAAACCGGGGGTTGCGGGGTATGGAAGGGGGTGAGATAAAATAATCCCCGCCCTTATTTTCAACCGCTTCCAACTTTTTCAAAAAGTTATAAATTAAGCTACACGGAATTCCTCCGACGGCAAATTGGGCACAATCATTCCCCAGTTCCCCTTCCTCACGGCCATTGAAAGAAGGAAATGGTCCGAGACCCAATTGGTTTAGGATGCGAAGTGCCCCGCCTACTTTTCGAACACTTTTCCTTTTACATCCCCCCCCCCCCTCACTCACCAAAGCCTCCCGCCCGCCTTTTCCTATACCCTCATGGGCCCACCCAATTCCTCCAGCCTTCTAAGGGCGCTCCCATTCCTCTTCCTCCCGGCTTAATTCGCCTCCAACCCCGCCTCCTCCGACGTCCTTGCCTCACTCCTTCCCTCCCATCCGGTGCAAAGCATAAATCCAGGGCGATAGAGGGCCTCCTGGCCAAACGTTGCTGGATGCTCCTCCAGCGCAGCCTCCAACATCCCCCCCTTCCCTCTCCCAAGCTGGATAGCCACCCCTTTCCCTGGACCGCGGAGCAGCCCACACGCTTCCCCCCTCAACCTCCATTTCCTCCCCCCCCACCACCCGCCGCCCATATCCCGGCCCTTCTTTTAACTCAATCTCTAAACTCAGTCCGGGACCTTTTCACGACCGGCCCTTCCCTATCCCTTCCCCCCACCCCACCTCCTCCTTCCACAAGTACACCCTTCTCCCTTCCTCCCTCCCCACCACCAGCGGACGTACTCCAGTCTCCTCTCCCCAGGGCAAGAGCGAAACTTTGTAGAAGTAATTTGGAAACTTATGAAGTGTAAGGCAAAGAAAAACCTCCGGAGGCTTTGTGCGCTAAGAATTGCAGGGGAGGCGGGTGGTTGAAAGAGGGGCGAGGCGGGGAGCATGGTGGGGGGGGAGGAGGAGTTGGGGAAGGGGGTTGAATCTGGATGAGCACGGGGAAGTAGGGAGGGAGGAATGCCGTGATGAAGAGTGGCGAGGTTTTTCGTGGGTGGTAGTGTTGTGGGAGGAGATTGGTCGACGTTGAGGAGAGATAGGGCGATGCTTAAGATGAGAATCGGGGGTCTGTGGGTGGTTTGAAGGGAGGAAGGTGAGGGGAAACAAGTGAATCCTTAATTGCCGCGGAGAGTTGAAAAAAAAGGCGAGATGTGTAGGCCGAATGAGAGTGTATTTACAACCTCGTCAGCATACACACAGGTTCTCCCCGAGATCTCACCGCAAGCATTTCGCGGTTCGACCCGTCGAGCCGCAAGCTCCCAAGTTTCGGGAGGCAAATAACGAAGCGAGGCCGACAAAATGTTTATGAAATCCACGAAGGAAATCGTCGAGGAGACTTAATTCACTGATTAATTAGCTTCTCTCACCGCCTATGATCCACCCCCGACGTCATTGAAATTCAGGGAATTAAAATGGGAAAGCTTAGAGGCGCTAGAAGTAAAAATAGATTATGCTCAGCAAACAACTATCTTTTCCATTATGGGCTAAAGTTACTGGATTTCATATTGGTACATATTTTACCATCCCTGATAGAAATTATTTTTCAAATTATTTCACAATATTTGTCGCTCAATGTCCGCAAGTATTGTTTAAATGTTTTGTTTCAAATTAGTCTTAATAGCCATGCTGGTTCGCATAAACCCTCCTCGAAATTCGCCTTGAAGGAAGGTGGCTTGGTGGTGTAACTGGTTAACACACCTGAAGATCCGGGATCGAGTGCCGGTCAAGTCAAATGATTTTTGCTTGGAATATGTCATCTCTTAGTCTTCATTGCACTGCGTGGCTTAAATTCGCACTTAAAAGTCACGCTTTTCTGTGGCCCATTATTGCACTGCACTGCGCTGACGGCAGATTCATTATTACACGAGATTTCATTTAAGTCACGTACGAGCAATTGATAAGTATTGATTAACAGAAGCATAGTTTATTGAAATCGTAATTAAATGCAGTGTTCATGTTATATTTATGCATTTTGAGTAGAAATTGAATCATAACGAACTTGATTTATATCTAGTTGCTTAACTTGAATATTTTGGTTTTTTATTCTTAGAATCATTCCTTATCTTCAGTCTACTTAGCTTTATCAGTAATGTCTGAATAATTAAATATTAACTAAGGTGAACCAACGTCTATTGTAGCACTATATTTATAGATCATAAGGGACTTATTTGAATATACATCTATTATATCTTGTAATTATAATTCAATATCCGGATTATTTGAAAAAAATGTTTATCTTGGTTCAGGTGATGTAACTCTTTGAATTTGATTAGAATTAAATGAGGAATTGAATTAAATGTCGATTCGAAAATTTAATTAAACGATGGAACTCCTAGTAACGGCTATATTTTTATGTGGCCCATTTAATTGGATGCGATGACTTTAATCAAACGTATGTGAAGTTGACACTGGTTTAATTGTCTTTTAACACATCTTAAATAAAAACTGTACTTTTAACTAGTTTATTGTGAAACAATGCCAGAACTTGTTGGAAGATTGTATTGCAATAGATAGATCAAATTATCTCATAAACTGTAAGACAATCTTCTAGCTTAAAAACGAATAGATGGCTCAAATTCTTCATAGGATAGTACTCGTGAAGCTCATAAGAAAGGGGAGAACTCTTAGTATTTTCCACACTTAAAACTTTAATTCCCGACCCAGGTTTCGACTGCCTTGCAATAATTTTCAAGGTGTTTCGACTGCCTTGAAATCATTTTCAAGGACGTTGAAAATGATTGCAAGGTAGTCGAAACCTGGGTCGGGAATTAAAGTTTTAAGTGTGGAAAATACTAAGAGTTCTCTCCTTTTAGTCATGTCGGTAGAGTCATTCCACAAAGTTACGCCTTCAACCATTCAGTTTACTCATAAGAAACCTAAAATGAAGAGTAGACAACGGTTAATATGTATATGCAACTATTATTGTAAATTTGTATTTAAAATGGTCATACTCATGAAATTTTTTTACGGCAGAGGACGGCGAATTTAAATCACACGAGCTATAAGTTAGTATGCGATATTTGTGACTCAAGTGGCTGTTATCACACAACGTGTCATGTTACGCTAACTTCGTGTCCTGTTGTAATGAGACTCTTAAGTTAATAGTATCGTAATGTACTAATTCCGCAAAATAAACATGGCAGTAAGTTCAACAGTGACAGGCATAATATAGAGGAAGTTCGTCATTATAAAAACAAAAATCACACTTTTCCACAGTTTTTTAATATCAGCAGGTTTAGTTTTAACTCACAGAATGATCAATAGGTACTAGACCTATCTTCATATTATACCTGATCCTTCGTCTAGTACTCGGTGGGTTGAAACTTGTCCGTTTGTTATTAAAAACCCGTGGAAAAGTTCGGCTGTTGTTTTCATTATAAAAATGCTAAGTATGTTAATTACGTCGATTTGTGATTCAAAATAACGATTGTTTTACGTTAGCCAAATTCTTTTCAGTGTGTAATCTTGATATGAGACCACTATTATTTGATCATACGTAATGAATTGAAGTTGTTCATCTTTGTCCAGATATATTAGATTAATTTTTCATCTATGTCAAAGTAAACGCGAAATAGCTCTAAAAATATCATTTTTACCGAGTCATTGTATTCTTTTTTTAGGATTGGATTTAGCAACGTTCTTTATGTGTTTTGTGAATTAGTTTTCAGGTGTAGTAGATGGATCAGGTAATGGTATTTGTCACACTGACTTGATTTGGAGTACGAGTCAACATTGCTTTGTAAGTAATGAAGCTCAAATGATTTCGTACTGTCTACAAAATTTTATTTCCACCTCTTGCTACACGTGTTTCGACTGACTAACAGTCATCATCAGGCAAGACTAATACAACATAAACAGATATGAGCTTATATAATACGTGAAACACCATATTACGTCACACTGGGAAAGGATAGAAGGACAAGTGGGGGAAAAGGGGGGGTGTGAGGGGAGAGGGTGATTTGTCGGAGGAGGTAGAGGAAGGAGTCAGCATTGGAGGTAGGAAGATAAGAAGTATAAGATTCGCTGATGACATGGTGATATTAGCAGATGATATGCATTCACTTCAAAGGATGATTCAGGTTTTGGAAGAAGGGATGAAGGAATATGGGATGAAGATAAACCTAGGAAAGACAAAGGTGATGCCAGTAAACTGAAAATTATACGAGTGTGAAAATAAATGAAGGTGTAATAGGAAAAGTGAAAAGTTACCGGTACCTAGGAACGATGGTGACAGACGACTGGAGAAGTATTGCAGAAATAAAAGCAAGGATAGCAATGGCAAAAGAGGCCTTCAGCCAGAAGAAAAACTTGCTATGCAATAAAAGTCGGGATCTGGAGCTGAGAAAGAGACTAGCTAAATGTTATTCATGGAGCGTTTTCATGTATGGATGTGAAGCGTGGACATTAGGTAAGAGGGAAAGGAATAGAATAAAAGCTTATGAAATGTGGGTGTGGAGAAGGATGGAAAAAGTAAGATGGGTAGATAAGATAAGAAATGAAGAGGTTATGAGCAAAGTAAAAGAAGTAAGATCGCTCCTAAAGGAAATAGGGAAAAGGAAAGGAAACTGGCTGGGCCATGTGATGAGAGGGAAAATTATTATAACTGTGGCACTTGAAGGTTCAATTGAAGGAAAGAAAAAGAGAGGAAGGAGAAGAATTAAATTGGTGGATCAGGTGAAGAACATCAGCTACGATGAAACAAAGAAGGAAGCTCGGGACAGAAGCGGATGGAGACGACAGTGGTGTACGGGACCTGTCAGCAGACAGAACACCAGATGATGATGAGTCAGTCAAAACACGTGTAGCAAGAGGTGGAAATAAAATTTTGTAGACAGTAAGAAATCATTTGAGCTTCATTACTCATTATGCTGTTCTACGATATCTCGCCTAAGAAAGTGGAGTTTATTGTTTTGTAAGTAAATAGCTTTAATCCTTCCAATTTAAATTCTCTTGTGATATCTGAGGATGTGGAGAAGCCATACTCAAGTAAATAGAGCTACTCGAGCTTGTACTCCTTGACGTAAGCCATTATATCTCTCTCCACTTTTGACCCCATCTCCCTAACAAGATGAGAATCTTACGTATCTAAACTATTTTCCCGTGACAAGTAGCAGAGAATCTGAGATTACGTTCTTCGCTAACAACCAAAGAGAGTGCACCTCTCCTAATTTTGGTTATCGTAGCATCGCCGCTACTCTACACCGCAGGGTTAGTCTCTTAAACGTCGGAATCGCTTGTAAGGCCTTTGTCGGGTAAAATTGTAGATGAGCAACACGAGTGCGTAGCGGCAATTTCTATTAGAGCTAGTAGCTACACAAATTAGCTTATGAAAATTTTTCCTAATTAAAAATTGCATTTTTTTATCCTTTGACCTTTCCATTGGAATCTAAGATGAGCAAAGTTTCACATTAATGAAGAAGGACCAAAGATGAATCTTTTTATTATCTTGCGGCAGTGAAAAATCAATATTCCCAGGCCCAAGCTTAGCTTCAAGACAAGGTTAAGTGAAATGCATAGGTTATGCCGAGATAGTCCAGCCGTTAATTCCTTGAGAGTTTAAAGTATCAATCATCAAGAGTAGCGTTCATGTCAACATGGTTTAATCATAATTTCTTTGTAAGGATTCAAAATATTACAATGTCCATGACCATGAGAAACGTCAGTACTGTACTTTGAGATGGAAAAAAAATCTGTTGTAAATCTCACATGCCTTAGTACGCTCTTCCTCAGATTTGGCAGCAATTATGTTCTTGTACGCCTCTTTATTTTCCCTGACTGCAATTTTCACCTATTCAATCCACCAAGCATCACCTTTTATTCTTCCTACCACTCCTTTTCCACATACACTTTCAGCACATTCCACAATCACTCCTTTTAAACACTCCCACGCATCATTTACGTTCTCGTTTCTGATATTCTCGTCCCATTCTCTCTACTTCAAGGATAGAGCATCCTCAAACATGCAACCTATCCACTTTTACTCTCAACTGCTTAAGTGCAACATTCTTCCTTGGCACCCTTTTTCTGCCCAGATTCTCTTTGGAGAGTACCAAATGGTGGTCCGCTCTACATTCAGCACCCCTCATCTCTCTCGTGTCCCATACTAACTCCCTCAATCTCTCATCATACACAACGAAGTCAATCTTGCTTTTACATTCACCTCTTTACCAAGTATACATGTGTAATCTCTTATGTTTAAACCATGTATTCGACACAAACAGTCCTTTTTCCAAGCTTACACTCACCAAGTTTTCACCATTATCATTTACTCGAGGGTCACAAAATGGCCCAACCACTCTTTCAGATGCATCCCGCCTCACATCAACCCACCCTTTCATGTCACCTAGCACAATTATTTTATCACCAGGGTCACACTCATTCAAAATCTCTCTCACTCTTTCACGCTGTCACTTTCTCCATCCACTGGTGCAGAACACGCCGCAATCACAACTCTCCTAATACCTACTTTCATGCGAACCCAGAGCAATCTAGGGGATACTAACTCTTACTTCCTTACCAGTAACTTAGCTCTCTCATTAAGAATGAGTCCTACACCTTGACAGCCGTGTACATTATCGTCAATTCATGACCACAATGCCAGACTAACGCCATCTAATGTAACAGCATCCCACCACTTCCCCTTAGTTTCACATACACACAGAACATCCATTCGTCTCACTTTCATTTCATTCAACAACTCATGCTCCTTTCCATATGCTCCTCTCCCATTCCAAGTACCTAAAGTCCAGGTTTAATTGCTATGTCCGTATCTTATGGGCCAACCTTATTCTGCTTCCGCCGCCCATCGTGGCTTCGGCTGTCCGAGGCTAATTCGTGACCCTTAGGAGTAAGTTGTAATCGAGTATGCAAGGTTACCAGCCTTTGCAGTACCCGCACTACGTGCAGCTTTCCCTGCTAACGGTTACGGTGCTCTACCGGTCAGTTTTGGCACATTTTTGCCAGTATGTTACAAGATAAACCAGAGCATAGTAATACCCTGGGTCCGCTTTCACTATTCTGCTCAAGCTAGGATCCCTTCTGAAAGGACTACCTTGAGAGCCAGCATAACGTTGCCCACGACCCACCACTAGGAGGTATATGCGGTGTACTGACACACCGGTTTATTATTATTAAATGTTAGATAATATATTTGTAACTGATTAAATCTCGGGCAACTAATCGCTAATATTAGTTTACGATTAATAGATCAAATCGAAACAAATGTCATGAAAGTGATACAAACGAGAGGTAGGAATTATGGAGGAATCAGGGGTAGGGTTCAGGATGGAAGAAAAATTAGCTATGAATACTGTTGGTATCTTTTTAATATGCTTACCGTAGTGCATTGCATTGGTGCTATCAAACTTCTTGGGTGGGTTGGGCGATAATGTATGAGGTGCGACGAATCAGACGGTTGCCTGACGCCTCTTTGCAACACTTATATCCAATTTCTAAACAGGAAGGGAAATTTAATACATAATTGGTACAAATTTTAGATTTGTGCGAAATCTTGAATAGCCTGGGGAATATCTGTGTTGAAATATTCTTGATCGGCTCTAGATCAGTCTTACGCGAGTTTATTAGATTTAAATATATTTACTGAAAAAGAAAAAGTTTTAGGAGTATATAAGAGGTTGATTTTTGAGGAAGCTTCTAAAAGAGTTTAAGACGTTTCAAAACCAAATATCTTCAGAAGAAGGGGAGTGAAACTATAGAGATAACGGTAAAATTTGTCTTAAACGGGGCTTTGGGTTGTAGTGACTGCCTGAAGACTAATGGATGTAAATGTTAAGTTATTAATTTTGCTAGTTGAAACGACTCTTTTACGTAAATATGTTCGTTAAATTTAACTGTTGTAGATATATTTGTTAAAGTCGGATTGACTGTTGCTTTATTTCATTCTTTTCAATATCCCCTTCGGCTCAAAAAGGCTTAAATCCGATGTTCACATGTCATACATCACTCCGACGAACGGTGAGGAATTGAAAGATGAACAGAGTCCACACTGGTCATTTTTATAGCTCGGTCCTTCGGTATGTTATGATTTCATCATGAAAACATCACCACCCTCTTCGTCCCGATCCTATTCGCTCTTCTGTTCGGAGTAGGAGTTTTTTTTACTTGTTTTCTTTCGCCGAAATCAAAATCCTATTATTAGTCTTGCTTCCGTGTTGGAACGAACGTTGAAATTACGTCCTCATCACACAAAAGCCTTCGGAGCTTTTTATCGATCGCGTCTCAGTGGCCTGTTCGACGTGAGCGAAGTGACTTTGCGTGGCATTTAACTCGCCGTAATACTCGACGCCGGCTCCCGTACTCTGCGGATGTTGCGGTCGGACAAGGGGGCGTGGGCAACCGTGCGAATTTTGGGGATAAAGGTTTCGCGACCGGAGTTTTAGGGCGGTGAGGGAAGGGTAGAGACAACAAGCACTCGAACCTCCACGGTGAAATAAAAAAAACTAATAATAAAAATAAGATGAGAGGAAACTTTTCCAGGTGCGCAAAATTGGATTTCGAGCCTCGGCCATCAAAATCGGGAAGTGTTTCTCTCTCTCTCTCTCTATCCCCTCCGCGAACCGACGCGCGCTCTCTTGGCCCTTGAGGGTTAGGTCAAAGGAACGCAAGAATAATCCGCGCGTAGTGGCTCTGGGCCTGGCCGGGAGAGAGTTGAGGCGGCGGCGTTCGGATGGGAGATTATTGGCGTAGGGAGGAGGAGTAGTGAGTTGAGGCAAAAAACCTGGGCAATGATGGGGAAACCTCATTCCATACCTTCTCTTCATCTCCCTCCCCCTTCCCCCCCTTGCCTTCCGCTTGAGTGGGGCGAAATGATTTGGGCGAGGCCGTTCGGGAAGCTCTGTGTGATGAATTTAGCGGAGTATTATACAGAATTCCAATTTCAATCCTTCTCTTCCTTCTGCCCCTGCCGAATCAAGGGCCACCGAAGCCCGTTCTCACCTTTACGCTCTGCTAATTGGCAACCGGCTGGGTTTCGAATTCGGCTTGTTTAAGCGGCTTCGTATTCTGAAGATTTTAATCCGTGCGTGGAATTTTTAAAGGGTAATATTTGGGCCCAGGCATTTTCGGACGGGCTAAATACAACCTTTGCCGTATTCTGGGAAACTTGAAGATGCTCTCTAATTTTTTGTGAATGACAGTTGCTCATGAGTTTTGAAAATGTATACATATCTATAAATACGTATTTTTAAGTAGTTTGTTAAGTTTTTATTTGGAAAGACATATTAATTCCTGTGGAAACGAGTGAAAGTTGTTCGATCATTAGTTTGCTTTAGTAGTCTGATTCCTCTTGCTATTGAAATTATCAATGACTTTATCAATTATCAATCTCTACTGGAAAACCATTGGAATATATTCCTACTTGTAGAATAAGGTAATATTTTGCCTCGACGCCACAGCCTTTTTAGGGCGTTGGCCTCTCCAGCAATATTAGCACAGCCATCGTGATCTCTCGGATGGATTCTCCATCTTCTTAGTCTCATCTTACTCATATCTCCCTCTTACTCATCCAACCATCTATTTTGGGGCTTTCCTCTCAATCTTCTGGCACCTGGGAGTCTTTGGCTAACCTATTTGGCCATTCTATCTTCAGTCGTTCTCCCCACATACCAGAACTATCTTGACCTATAACTCTTAATTTCTGTCACCATGTTAAGGTTATGTAGTGTTCCTCTCGTCCTCTATTCTTCCGAAATATCCACTCTTCGCCTTCCTTTGTCGCTCCGAAAATCTTCCCTACCACTTTCTTTTCCCTTCTATTCGGACGCTTTTCATCTGCTGCGGTCATGGTCCACGTTTTACAATCATTTATTTCCACACGTCTAAATATTGTTTTTAAGTTCTTACTTAGGTTTGGTAATTTTATCACTTTCAACAGAGCTTAGTAAGCTATATTTTAGAAAAAAGAAGTGGGGTAGGAAAGCAAATTTAAGGAATTTCATGTGCTTTCAGATTTGAGAAATGAGATAGAAAAGGTACAAAGTTTATTAGTGCAGAATAGGCTGGGAGTAAACTGCCTTATTTCAAGCAGTGTCCTCAAACAGGGATGGATGGAGCTAGTTTGTCTGGATCTCGAGTCTCCTGAGCAAACCAGCTGCAGCAAACTATTCTTCGTTTTGACCACTGACTGCCTAACTGAGATTATAGGTTGATAATCAATTTTCCTCAATGCGTATCAATTTGTGAGATTTTATGGGATAAGCATTTCGATTTGCTCTAAAATTCATTCTATAGAAAATAATCAAGCATGGAGTTAATATGTTTACTCCGCCAGGACATGGTGATCATGAAAGCATCATGTTATTGTCATTGCAAGGTATATTATTTTTACAATAGAAATTAAAATAGAAATTTTTGTCGTGAGCGCCAAAAATTGATACTTTTTGTATAGGTTTGTGAAGCTGTACTGGGAGGGTCGGACGATGACGAGTTTGGCGGGAACCAAATTTGATCCATCTCTGATTGAAATGCTTCATGTACGATAGTATGATGTGCTAGGAAAGCTTTTTCGTATTTGTAGTAGGGGTCCGAAGGGGAAAAGATGAATCTAAATGAAATACTGCATAATCATCTCAGAAATTGCCGGTTATAGCTCTGGACCCCAGCAATCAAGTGAACAGGCTCGGGAAACATTAACTTGGGCGGCGCAACCTGTCGGCTTCGACGAAATGAATCGTCAACAAACCCGTGTTACCGCTCCCGTTCCCGCATCGCAGCCGTTTCTAGTCTGCATCGCGTACATTCCCCAAGTCGTGTTTCTCATCTAACGTTGCCACCCACCCACCCTCTCTCCTATCCTCCTTCATAAGATATCCCAACCCCACTTCCATTGCCCCCCCCCCCCCCATCGCCAACCTCGTCCCGTCACATCACGTGTACGCCGCGTCGCCTATCTCCCCATGAGAGAGCGCGCCAGATGCTCGCTTACCCAAGACGACACACGACGCCCACAACATCCAATAAGCCTTCCGAGATTTCTTTTTCTCGCTGCCTCCTTCTTTCCCCTCGGGCATAGACTCCCGTCGCCTTTTAAATCTGATTCTCTATACCTCTCCCTCTCTTTGTTCCTACTCGACCTCCACTTTTCCATTTCTTTCATCTGGAATGTTGTATATTTGTTAATTTTGGCGGAAAAATCAACAAATTGAGCAAGTTTCGCAAGTGCATTTTTTATTACGACCAATGTTTCTCAAGGTACTGCGTCATCAAGTGAAAATTATAAATACATCTACATCTACGTGATACCCTGCGAGCCACCACAAGGGTGCTGACTACTCTAACTATATTTCACCTACCTATCCCTTTGCTACGCTGCCTATTGTTCTCTCTTATAGTACGAGGGAAAAAAGACATTTTAAATCTATCGGTACGACAATCTATCTCTCTAATCTTGTTAACATGATCAAACCTAGCATAATACGCAGGGGTTCTCAATATATACCTAACGTCATCTGTGAACAAATCGGTTTCGAATTTACTTAAAAGGTTTAACCTAAATTTTAACCTGTGTTCTGATAGTAATTCCCATCCTAGTTCTTCTATTAAGCTCGTAACATTTATACAATTATCATAACGGCCTTTAACAAACCTAGCAGATCTCCTTTGCACGCGCTCTAATTCTTTAATCATACCTTCCTCGTACGGATCCCATATACTAGCGGCTTGATTGAGGATTCGGGCGACATTTTGTGAAACTGAATCATCACTGACAAAACAACAAATGGAGGTAATCCCCCGTGTACAATATTCATTACAACCTAAGTTTGATCATTTTATGACGCTGATGGAAAACAGAGGTCGTAATAAGTATTGTACTCATGGAATTCGCTCCATTTTTTGAATTGTCAGTGATGTTTCGGTTTCGAAAAATATCGCTCGAATCTTCAGAATATGTCATTTTAACGGCCCCGCGAACTAATCACGATATTACCTACACGGCGCGTTATCACTGAAGAAATCATGTAAATGCATAAAAACTCAACTTTTTTAAATTGAATATTGTGTGAATTTGAGTTTTCAAATTGAATTGTGCGTGGGACAATGGTTTCTTTTATTTTTGATAGAATCAAGACTCTTAGGCTTGACTATTGCATGTTCATGTATGAAAGGCTAAAGATAAGGATTTGAATTGACTCAAATGATGTAAATCTGCGGTCGAAGATTTCCGCACTTTACTGACCTTTGTGTGTAAAATTCAACGGAGGAAAAATCTAACGCCTTGAACGGCACGCGAATCCAGATTTCTCGATATCACGCCGAGTACAATTAGTCAGCTTCCAGCTTCAGAGGCGTCCTTCCCCCCACAAGGGGCGATCAGATGATGATTGTATGAAGTTGCAGACAAGTGTGGTTATCCTGAAAGAGAACATAAAACGCTATAGTTTTATGATGTATGTTCACATAATGGGTAATAATCAGCATAAATTTGCTTATTTTTTAGATATTTTGAAAGACTTTAGCATCAGAAGATTTACGGTAAAAAGTGAGAATAGTCTCCCCGTGTGCAAAAGGGATTTGCCGGTTGGACTTCTGACTGCAAAGTTTTGAACGACTTAGACTTAAGAAATAAAATAAGTGAGCAGAGAAACAGATTGTGATGTGTTTGAGAAGGTGCATGGTGGGGTTCTCTATTAACCCCGACGTTACTAAAAAAATCCACAGCCCAGGGCGTAGTGGTAGTAAACTGGCTAAAGTATTCAACACCATATCGCGGGACTGAAGTTTGAGTTCCGGTCATGGCGGATCATTTTCACCATGCAAACTTTTTTCCTGATTTAATGTTTTGTATTATGGAGAAGCGTCAATGTATTTGTTTCAGCCGTGGCTTCAAATTTCGATGGCGTGGGTGTGAAACCCGACAGAGGTGACTTTCAATGGAATTACTATCCCAGCTTGGGTGCTATGTGGAGAATAGTACTACTCTGTCTCACCGATGGGGCATTAAATTGAGTAAGTTTAGAGTTAATAGGCTATGGTATCCAAGTTATCCTTGTGTTATCCTGCTGACTGATCGATGAATCTTGGGTGAATGTTACTCAACGAGGAGAGAGCGGTCGTAGCGATGGTAGCGATGCTGTAATGTTCTGAAGGAACGCTCGTATCAATTGGATTATGGCTTATGTAAAAGGAGAAAAAGTCATTTTTTGGAAAAGAGTGATTTATTATAAAGATACCTAGTGTTTATTAAAAATATATCACTGCTGAAGACTGGACCCGGTGATATTGACGAAATTCATGATTTAAGATTTAAAACTCTTCAGACAGGCTCAGCAGCCTATCGGGATTCCGGGGACATACGGGTCAACAGAATCGTCCTGCAGAAAAAAAACTAGTTCTTATCACCATCATCATTAAAGTAGCATTTGTAGGTATAGTGTGTCCTTCATTACGTGTCATTTAATTTATAGGCTTTTTATGTATGAAAAAAACAATTTACTGTATTTGTAACTTTAAAAAATCGTTTACTCAGTTATTCAATCGTCAGTAAATGAATTGACTGCGTCAGGAAGCATAACCTTATGATTCTCCCAAAAATTCACGGCGTTACGCATTTGCATTTGTTTATACTTTGAAATTACAGGAATTGAAGTACATTCGGATTAAGAGATTGCCATAATATATGCTAGGATAGAAGAACATGAGTTCGGTAAGATGTACATCGCGACGACTGGATACGACGTCTAAACTGAGCTGAGAACTGTGTCCAAAGAGTGAACAGATAAATTCACCGTTTTGTTCATCCGCCCGAAAGATTACGCTGCATAAACTATCTATTATAACTAACCAAGGATAGACATAAGAGTAGACTAAACGCCGTGGGTATGAGTTATCTGAGAAGTGTTTGCGGAAAAAGTAGGATGGGTAGGGTCGGAATGAGTGGGTAATACATGAACGAGGGTTAGATGCTCAAATAATGAACATATATGAAAGGAGTGTACTTCGTTTGTTTGGCCATGTTGAGAGAATGGATGAGAGTCGAATAACGAAGCAGATATATAAGAGTGAAATGAATGGTGCGAGAGGTAGAGGTAGGCTGAGAAAGTTGCGATTGAATGTGGCCGAGGAAATTCTTAGGAGGAATATTAGGAGTCTTAAAAACTGGGGGGCGTATATAAAGCAGTATATGGGGATAAATGAGGAAAAAGAGGATTGCAAAGGATAGGTGAGTATGGAGGAAATTATTGAAGCAGAGTTAGGTGTACAACTATGTATTTATAAATGAAACTTGATGACTGTGCCTAACCCAGAAGGGAAAGGCATGATTGGTATGTATGTATCACTAACTAACCACTCGCATGGAAATATTTGGAATCGCTGTCCGTTAAAGTCTTCAGTCCCGGTTCTTCATCCCCAGCGTAGTTTACTCCCGATTTTAACCCTATCTACGTAGGTGTGTGTAGGACAGTTTTATCTGTCTCCCTCATGTCTTGCTAACCCACGCCAATATACGTATCTGTCTGTGAGTATGTGTTTTAGAGACCACCTTGTCCTTGTTTTCTTAAGCGACCGTCACTCGGGAGAGGGTGGCGGGGAGGGGGGACGCTTGCAATCCGATCCCTCTGGTGTCTCTACCCCCCTTTCCTTCCCTTTCCTTAGAAGTCGCGCGGTGGTGGCGTCGGGAGCGGTGGCGTGGGGCACACACCCGCTTGCCTTGCCTTCCCTAGAGAAATTAAGCGAATAATCCTGTCTGGGACCCAAATATTGGCCCCTTTCCCATGTGGGAAGGGGTTGGTAACCGAGAAGTAAAGAGGCTGGAGAGGGAGGGTGAAAGAGAGAAGGGCAGCCGAGTGATGGGGACAAGATTGCTGGTAAGTACAAGGGGGTGGGTGGGAAGACGGAAAAGGAGCAGAGGGAAGGAAGTTGAAAGCGCACGGGGAAAAGCCGAGGGGAAAGCGAAACCTCACACTCGGAGCGGAAGGGGAAAGAAGAAAAATCGAGAGGCTGTTGTCATCGAGGGTCTTTGTCGTCGTCGGCCTCAATGGGTGGCGACTTAAATGGGAACGACTAAATATAGATAAATCTAGCATAGAGAACGGGATTTTGGTGGAATTTAATTGATTATTTTTGCAGAATAGGAGCCTTATAAACCTGGTGCTGGAGAAGGATGTTAAAGATGAAATGGACGGACAAAAAAAGAAATGGTGATGCGTACAGAAGAGTAAAAGAGGAAAGGACCATATGGAACACCATGCAGAATAGAATAATCAGATGGATTGAACACACCCTGAGATACAATGGATTTGTGAAGAATATAATTGAAAGCAAAGTAGAGGGAAAAGTCCCCAGAGGAAGACCAAGGAATAGGTTCATGGACCAAATGAAGAGGAAATACATAGGAAGAGATACAAGGAGGTAATGGAACTAGCATTAGATAGGGAAGGGTGGAGGGCTGCATTCAACCAATCCTAAGATTGAACGACCAATGATGATTGTTGTTTTTTACCAATCAAGATTGGTGGTATCTGATAGGAAAACACTTGACCATTGAAAACTGTTCCGCCAAAGTCGCTGGCCTATTAGAGGGAGAAAAAATAGGGGAAATCTCCAGTGAGGTTTAATCCCTCGAAAGGGTGAAAGAGTACTTGCGACTGGGAAATTACAGCACTAGGCAATTGATAAATTTTGGAAAGTTCTTATTTTCATGCGAGGAATCGAAAAGGTTGGGTTAGTGTGTCGGATGAAGTGCTGGATACCAATTTGCTAGGGTACAAATGTCGTCGATGCGAAAACATTTGTAGAAGAATCTCTACCCTTTCTTGGGTCCTTCGTAGAGAACATTTCAAGGACAGTGGTACATACATCGTGTCGGTTGGGACGTTAAACCGACTTGCACATGTCATCAAGGTTTTCATTAAATGTTCCTCTCCACTCTTAATTCACTAAACATCCCTTTCATACCTAACGTAGCACCTCAGTTATCGGTCGCCTCCTTTAAATATACAACCAAATATGGAGGATTAAAACATAAATTCTCAGCTCCGTGTCTGCATGGATATTTTTAAAATTTGATCGAATATTTTTTATGCACATGCAGAGAGTTATAAATAGATTTTCAGTCATCTGAGGTCATGACTAGTTATCTTACCTAGACCTGAATCTCAGAATACAACGTCAGTTGAAGAAATTAAGATGATGACATATGGCAGACTGTTTACGTTATCAATCCATGTACACGGCTGATAATTATCCTCTATGAAACCTCCTTTTGGCACGTATAATTTTTTTCTTCCATACAAAATTATTTTAAAAACTAAATATGGCATTCAGTTAGTCTATTAATAAATTAATGATGATAGGTTGCGTGATTCCCTTGCAACGCCTTGGGAAACTTTTCCATAAATATTTTTGAATCAATTATTATGTACAAAATACCACAGAATCTCTTCAAAGACATTCGGATTGGTACCATGGCAGAGTTGTAATTTTCAAATAGTAGTTACACATCTCTCACGTGTCGACCTCACAAAAATTTTCTCAAAATTAAGGTCAATGGCTTTTTCCCTTTGCCGGTCAAGATCTACCGATTACCATGAATTTCATTGAATGCTGGTGAATAACCGATGGGAAGAGGAAATCTCATTGTTTCAAAGTTTACTTAAAAGAAATAAATGAATGCTGATTGGTTTAAACATACATCAACGGTATCCGGCGAGATATTGTAGAACATCATCGTGAAGTTAAAAGAAAGAAACTTTGAAATGTCCTGAGTGAGCACCTCAACCTTTTTTACTTTTAACTTTACGATTGGTTTAAAATCACCCATCCCTAAGTAACCGTTCTTTAGGGTTAATAAAATGTGAAATGAGCAGTGTTCAACCAATGCTGTTATATAATATGAATTTTTGTATGTTCATCATTCAAGCAAATGCGTCTGAACACCACGGCTGCTAGGAATGACTCTGATTTGAGAGGAGAAAGCTCAGTTTGTGACCAGTATGAAAAAAATGGTGGCTAAAAATGGCCGTAGAGCGACGGGTAAATAGTAGAAAGGGATTGTTGTTGGTTATAATGAAAATTGGCTAAGGGTCAGAGGTGATCGAGGGCCTCAGGTGCACACCAGAGGGAAAAAAAAACCCGCAAAGGTGATCAGTGACAACCTTTGACCTTCAAGTTAGCACTCCACCGGTCAACCTCTTCTCCAGAAAAAAAGGAGCCAGAGTGGGGAGACTGATCTTCGGCTATGTATCATCACAATCGGCCATAGTGCTCGATTATCCTCTCCGGCCTTCTGAACCAACTGTTCAGAAGGCTTGAGAGGATATTCGACGTATTTTTCATGAAAATATCGATAAATCCTGAGAATCACCTTTAGTGCTCCTTGGAGAGAAACCCATAGGTTATTATAAATGATTTTGATGGGAGCAACCTTCTAAAATTTAACAAGAATCTAAGTGCTATGGGCTATTTAAAAGCAGCTACGGTGAAATGTAGTTAATAAATGATCCCTGTAATATTAAGTGTTTGAAACTCGTATTAGAGCGAGTTACATCAGGATTTAGAGAAGATAGATCTGTGGTGTTATTCCTGTAATCACTACCATTACACTCAGTACCAGAAGTATTCCAGAAATAATTTTTATCCTAAATTAAAGGTTTCTGTATGAGATACACCAATCTTTATGACAGAGTAACAAAGGTCAATTAAGTACTTCAATATTGCAATTGCTTTCGACCGTGCTTTGTATGAATCAAGTAAATGTATATTTAAATTTAAACCACTGAGGAATTATGACATCGACAAAAAACATCGAGAATTTCATTTCCCTGTATTTTGCACTATAAATTTCAAATTTATTGTTAAGTGATAATGACTGGATAAGTACTTTCGTTTCATCTGAAATTAATATAATTTTTTTTGCAAATGCGTCACTTAGCCAACTATAAGGTGAATTATTTTTAAATTTAGCATGTAGTGTTAAAACATTTTTAGCTTGACTATGCTTTGGCTTTGTAAAAACTTGTGTTCCAGGAACAACTTCGGATATAATAAAATCAATGGTTGGCAAATTCTTTTTGTGGAAGTTATGATTCGTCTTAAAAATGAAAACACTTAGTTTTTTCCACCAATATTTTTAAAACACAAATCAAGCGGTTTCGGCCTTTTCAGGCCATTATGAATATTACAGATTAAAATACCCAAAGACAGCGCAGATTATATAATTAATCTCAAGGAGAGGGAGGTGGCTGAAATAAGGGGGGGATGAGAGGTGATTGGGAAAAACTACAGGGGAAGGAACAAACAGGCGGTGACGCCAGGCTCAAGGACTACGGGGATGGAGGTGAGGGTACTGGCACAGAGAACAAGGGTAAGGCGGTTGAAGGGATTATGTCATTGAGTAGCTTTTCGCCGACCACATTGTGATATGACAGAATTCCAAAATTTCGGATACAATACTTTTTTCTGATTTTTTTCTTTTAACTAAAAATGAATCTATTATCATACTCATAAATACCATACTTACTATTATATTGAGGGAAAAAACAATGGCATATTGGGAATAACACCAAAAATTTATTTGCCAGAATAACTTAAACCTAATTCTTCACCGCAGACGACGCGATAAAATTAATTAGAATGCAGGAATTATATAGGACGGTCGAAATTCACATGTAAATACTCTCATTTTGAGCCGACGCTTATAAAATGGAATATTTTAATAGAAAAACTGGTTGTGTCCGGGATTATACAATTAATCAATGACTTGCGGTGGAAATATAGTTATGTCTTTCAGGGAGGGAAACTGTAGGTGGAAACTAATCCACTTTCAGATGAAAGGGAGAGGCGGGTTAAATATATCACCTTAAATACATGTGTACCTGCTCCAAATTATCGTGCACTGCATAGACGTGATATCAGGTGTGATTTAACGTTTAGGATAGCGACTGGTCCCTTATGTGTTGTTCTGACTGCGGGGGATGGAAAGGCGGGGGGCTGTAACGCTGGATATCAGGGATTGCAGTGGAACCTGTACGGAGAACGGGGAAGAAAAGGGTGTAACCTGGGTTCAAAATTGGGCCCTTATAGGTTAGGAAAGGACGATGTTGAGAACGAAAGGACTGCGGCTCGCCCTTCTTCACCACGTCGAGTTTTTCTCCGGGGGACCTTCGGAAGGTACAAATGGCTCCAGGTATGGCGTAGTGATGTCCTTAATGCGTTCGGGGGAGGATGGGGTTTGGAAATCGGAGAAACGGTCAACCCCGAAGAGGTAACCCATATCCGAATTCTTTTTTCCTATTTTTTTCCTCCTCTCTGTCTCCGTTACCTCGGACCCTTATTTCTGTCCGGCACCACCTTAGCTCCCTCGGCCCCTGACGCTATCTATCCCTTGCCTTTTCTAAGACCCTGGGCTCCACCCTAAAACCGTCCATCGGGATCCACCTTCTCCGTTTTTTACTCCTCGCTCCTCTTGCACTTCCAAAACTCGCTCGCTCCCCATAATCTCTCCCCCCTTTTGGCCTCTCAAATTCTCATAAAACGCCGAGTAAAGTCCCGGCCCCTATGCCCTGCTCCGCCGATAAAAACAGTGAAAACGCCCTTTCCTTGCCCCTGCTCGCCCGCGTCTGGACGAAATTGCTTCTGAAATAAAATTGAAGCTAGGAGGTTATGGGGAGAGTATAGGTCAGGGGTGACTACGCTACGTGGTGAGTGAGTGCAGGTAGGGAGGTCTGTGGTGGGATCACATGGTGATGTTTGGGCAAAGGTATAGAAGGAGACAGCTGGATTTCACGGAAGGCAAATATATGCCTCATTCCACTACCGCTGGTCGAATTATCCTTTCATATGATCCCAGGGGCACTTCCATGGACACGCGAGAAAAAAATTATCGGTCAAATAAGGCACAGGGATAGAAGGAAAAGAAAAACATATCTATCATCCGAGTAAAGTTATTATATCTACCTTCTTGTGCCGGGAAAATTGTTTTAAAGACCCGGTAAAGATTTATGGGCATCTATATTTAGATATCCGAATATTGGTGGAAGTTTAACAATGAGAGATGTTTTATCTGATTAGTTTTTAATTAGGTTTTGTTCTCTACTCATTGTTATGATGAATATTATGGATATTGCGAGTTGAGTAAAATGTTATGAATAACTGGCTTCATAACATTTATATGCTGAAAAATTGCATTTTTTGTTAAGCCTGTTTTACATGAGGCACGCACTTGCTCAATATATGTTGCATGTAAGAACGTGCATTTCAAATTGCGTCGTGTAAAGCGGTGAATTGCAAGAATACATGCACAAATACATGAACGTAAGATGGTAAAATTGCCCCTATTCTAATTCTATTGTTGTTGCACGCCAGATTTAAAAAGAATGTTCAGTGCCAAAGTGAGCAATTTCGTGCCCCGTGTAAAACAGGCTTCACGCAGTATAATTATGAATTAAATTGAAGTCTTGAGAGTCAATTGAAGAGAGTGGTTGGCAGTGGCATCTCTGAGAACTTTAAGACCAAAATAGGGTAGATGCCCGCAGTCTCATATTTCTTGACTTATTGCGTATTTACTGGTATATTTTCTCGTACATATAATTAAGTCTATTACTCACATCTGGTAGTGAATTTTATTTTGGACGATTCAATTACATTCCATACGTAATTCCTCTTTATCATTGTTTTCAAAATTCAAAATTGTTTTCTCTCAAATATGGGGTGAAATTGAGGCGACATGGATATTGTAAAATTACACTTCACTAAGGTTTCACCAAATGAAAATGACTTTTATTATCTCATGCCCTTAACACATAAGCCGGTAACCAAATAGAAAAAATGGAAATAAACTAATAAAAATTTCGGGCCTCATATTGAAATGCGTAGTCATGAAGGAACGTTAATATGGTAACGCATGGATATGTTTGCATATTCACTCAAAATAGATGTTCCAGTTGATACTATGTTTGTCGGCCTGATCAGGTAATACCTTATCTCAATCATTTCTGGATTCATTTCATATGATGTGTTCTTTGGAAAAAGGTCATTACCTATCGTCACATTGATAAAAGGACTCGTTAATTATGTTTCTCCTTTGATACAACTGAGGAAAACTTTCCTGATTCACGTTTTTAGGACTAAAAATTTGTCATGCATATTCATATTTAATTTGTAATTACTAGTAATGGCCTTGGGCAAAGTGCGTGAGAAGAGTAATGAGTGATTAATCACATTTTTCAGCGAAAAATAATTCCTTTATCGGAAAAATCGGTATGAACTAGAACGTAAAAATCCCTTCTAGGTGATTTGAATGGAGGATTTGATCATTTTCGAGGGCAAAATAATTAATAATTGCAGTGTAAAGGTATCAGAGTAAAGATAATAGAGAGTTATCAGTTAATTATTAATAAAGCAATCTATTTATATCCAAAATGAAAACAAAATTTGGTTTATCAGAATTTCCCATTATATAGTTGTGTATGTATCTCTGTTTTCCATTATGGTGTATTGGTTGCATTCAATCATGCTATAGACCAAAAGATTTTATAATTATAAGGCCGAAAGGGTGTAATAAACCTTGGGCACATCAAAGTCGACTCTTTTTCCATTTGCCCAAAGGAGTTTTACTTTAATATACGTTAGTTAATAGCATTTTAAGTTAGACACCGTGAGAAATTCCCCCTTGGGATTAGGGGAAAATTTTCCCCTTTAATTAATCTCTCCTATTTATACCCTACCGCCAACATGTTCATTTCCAAAGCCGCATTGTCCTACCAGGAAAATATTATTTTCCCTTGACTTTTAATGAGCCATATCTGGTATTAGTAGTGGTGATATTAGCAGTAGTGACATATTAGCAGATAAAAGCAAAAATAAATAAACTAATATTGGGACTTTATTTAAAAACATAGTGTTTAAAAGGCAGTGAAGGCTTTTCGGGCTTTCTTCCGCGTATTTTCAAGGTCTTCACTATCACTTGAATGACTCCGCCGAAGCCTTCCAGGTCATAGCGTTTAAATTTTGAATGATGTGGGAGGCGTTTATAGAGAACTAATTTGTTGAAAATTTCGATAAGGGAATTAGTACGTATTTTAACGAAGAGATGCCTGGTAAAGTTGAATAAGCTCTTGAACCAAACAAAGTCTACCAAAATGAGCTTGTGCAGTACACAAAAAATAACAAATTCTGAGCCGAAGTAAGCTTCCTCCTCAACCATCTTATACTACGAGGGTAGCCTTTTAAGTGTCGGGAATGAAGAAAACTATAAGAGGTACAATAACGCAATTTTTTAATCGTTTTTCAAAGTACTCTCCGCGATAGTCAATGCACTTTTACATTCGATGGAACCAGTTGTTATAGCATTTATTCCATTCCGAAGTAGGGGTAGTCAAAATGGCTGTTTTGTAGGCATCGACCGCTTCTTCAGACGTCTGGAAGCGCTTTCCTCGTAGCATATTCTTGATTCTGGGGAATGTGAAAAAATCATTGGGGCTTAAGTCCGGGCTGTATGGAGGATGATCAAGAACTTCGACGTTTTGCTGTTCCAAAAACGACTTTGTGACTCGAGCGGTGTGTGAGCTTGCATTGTCGTGATGGAGCGTAATGCGTCGATTTGGGTTATCTTTCCGAAGCTCGGCGAGTATTTCGACACCATTTGACTCGAGCTGCTTTCTGTTCTTCTGTGAGGAGGTGCGGTATCCAGCGGGAAACCAATTTTTTAACACCTAACTCTTCGTGTAAGATCTTTTGAACTGAGGTCCCTGAGATGTCCAATGATGCCTGAATCTCACGGTATGTAACATGACGATCTTTCAGAACCATGTTACGTACAGCATCCACGTTTTATTGAGTGACGGCGGTTTTTGGTCGCCCTTCACGCGGTTCGTCACTGAGGCTAGAGCGTCTTCGCTGAAACTCTGCATACCAGCGATAAACGGTTGTCTTTGATGGTACTTCTTCGCCAAAAACAACAAAAAGTTCTGCGATGCATTCTTGCTGGGTGAGGCTTCGCCGAAAGTTATAGAAAATTATCGTGCGGTACTGTTCATGACTTAATTCCATCTCGTACAGCGACTTGGGAACTTTGACACGCCACCGTTTTAAAACTATCAGTCCGATCTTAATGAAACTTTGCATGGGCATTAACCAACTCAAAAAGTAGTTTATAAACACCATTTATAGTTGCTAGGTGATAAGGAACGGTCTATTCCCGATACTTAAAAGGCTACCCTCGTATTGGGCAATTGGCGATTTGAATTTTTGGTGATTCGGGAATCCGGCGGAATTCCTATACCGCTGAGAGTTGTAAGCAGGAAAAGAACTCGTGCGGCTACCGAGTTCTAGATAAGGTTTATTTGCACGTCAGTAATCTTAAAAGAGTGATTGAAAATATAAAACTCACAGTAGCCTATGGTTCTTCGGGCTTTTGGTATTACCAAGGTGGATAGTGGCTGACGAGGAAAATATATGTTTGGGGAGGGAAATACCCTAATCCCTTGATCTAAACTTCTGGTTCGGTCTAGGAGCAATGGAAGTCATTTCAAAGGTTCACACTCACAAAATTCTAAAGCTTTTTATTTTTACGGCAAATAATTAAGAGGAAATATATAGCGTTCATTTTATACCTCCCCAGTAAAGACTCCTGAGCATCTATAGATAACAGAATATTGGTGGATGTTCAATCAAAGAGATGTTTTATCTGATTAGGTTTTGTTCTCTTCGCTTTGGTATCATGAAGTTTATGGGTATTGAGAGCTTTGTAAAACGTTGTGAATAACTGGCATCATTACATTTTTTTGCTGATGAATTGGATTTTTTGTTAAGCCCGTTTTCCAAGGGGCACGTACTTGCACAATCTGTTGCATGTACGAACGTGCATTTCAAATTGCGTCATGTAAAGTGGTGAATTGCAAGAATAATGCACGAATGCTTGAATTCGAGGTGACAAAATTGCCTCTGTTCTAATTAAATTGTTATTGTACGCCAGATTGGAAAAAATTCAATTCCAAATTGTTAAGTTTCATGCCCTGTGTAAAACAGACTTTATGTGGTGTGATTATGAATTTAATTCTTCAATTTAATGAAGGGAATAATGACCTGCTGTGGCATCTCTGAGAAAATTAGGACCAAAAAAATAGTAGATGACCGTAGCCTCGTATTCCTTGACTTAACGCTCATTTACTGTTGTATTTCATCGTACATAGAATTTATCCTTGGATTCCAATCTCGTATTGAATTTTATTTTAGACGTTTCAATTCAACTCCAGGCATAATTCCTTTTTATCATTGTTCAGTAAAATCTTGTATTTCTCAGGTGTCAAATGTAAGGAAAACTTAGCGAAAGTAAGTTTTTCTCGTACCCTCAATTATAGCTTGCGTGGTAATTAATAAAAATGCGGTTGCATTTGGTTTTTCCAAAGAGATATTGGTGGAGAGAGCTTCAGGGCATGAAGTGGCTGTATTTGACTTGGGAGAAACATAAGTAGGTTATACATAATAGATTACCAACCAAGAAAAATAGATTACCCACATGCCAAGGAAGACGGTGATGAGTGCCCTTGTTAAAATATAAACAAATGGCATTTTATTTTTCCACATTTTTTCCGTGCAGTCAGTTTTCCTCTGATATTTACCAGCTACTTTATAACTTCTCCCAACCACTCTGTTTTTGTCATGCTACTTTGGCTCTTCTTTTTGTACGAAAATCCGCAGTGAATGTCTTCAGAAGCAATTTATTCTGCAATTGTTAAATTATTAGTGCTTCCACCATTAGATCCACCACTGGAACTTTTCCTGAGAGGAAGTATTCTTCTCGTAAGTAGAAAGCTAAAGGACAAGTACATATGTTATGGTTATTATCTTGAGGTGCCAGACAACCAATGGAACGCTCGGTTTTTTTTCTCTAAGACGACTTTTATAGCATGACTGTTGTTACGGCGATACAAATACGTAGCAGTGTTTTACTTTTGTTGGTTACAGTCATCCTTTTCTGAGAGATGAGTTTTGCTAGATTTTCTAGTAATAAAGGGTAAATATCAGTCATTATATTCAAAATATTTTTAATATTATTTTCTCATATTTTTAGTTTGCTCAATACATGCTAGATTTCCAAATACTAATGCGCAAATTCCAGTAATTAGTTAAAGATTTTTTTAGTATTTTTAAAAATACATTTCTCATGGTTTGAGGCTCAACTATGTAGAAGTTGATTTTTAGAAAGGAAAAAGTAACTTGGTTTCTTTCCACGGATTTATTTTCCTGGCACAACAGGTTTCGACACAGCGGTGTCATCATCAGGTACCTACCTTGTACCTCATGATGACTCCGCTGAGTCGAAACATGATGTACCAGGATAATAAATCTGCGGAAGGAAACAAAGTTACTTTTTCATTAGTAAAATATTTTCCAATCATATGGCTTGACTAGAATTATATTTGTTTCTTTTGCGTTTATTAACTCTTCTTTCTGTGAAAAACATTCATTAATATTATCGTAAGATTTTGGTCTTCTGAGGCTCTGGTATCTGTCCTTTAATTCCGCTCAAAATCTTGCCCACTAGATGTATTATTGTTACAATATCGCGATGAGTACGCGTTTGGAAAATGTATTGTGCTGGCCTCTCTATTTCGCAGTCCGCGATAAAAAAACACCCCCGTATTAAGCCTTCAGATTCCGCTACTACGAAGTATTGCATTATTTATTGCTTGTTTATGAAATATTATATTGCTAACTAGCTGAATTACCCGGCGTTGCTCGGAATCATACTTCCTTCAAAACTCTTTATATAAGAGGTGAGGAGTTAGTAAGTAGTTGTGATAACAGACTACATTTCAAGTAATTGCTTTATTAAATTAATATTTTCTTCCGCAGAGCATCTACACAATTGTGAGACAATAGTAAATAAACAATGTGACAAAATTACTTGTTGAGTAGCTATTCAGAATTTCATTTTCGTTAGTTAAGATTTGATTTAATGTTTATTTTTGTTTGTTTATTTGGTTGTCAAGGAAAATGCGTAAAAGAAAATCGATTGAAAAAGAGAGAAACTTCATTCTTTCGGGCATGATACCACTAATTTTAGTAGTATCATGCTTTCGGGTATGCGATAAAATGAATTTCAACTAATCCGCTCAACTAAGCAATATGAATTCCAACAGCAATGACCGAAATCTGCTTGTCAAGCGAATATGGTATTGTTGATTTCACAGGAAAATATGTGTTTCTGCAGCTAAAAACGCAATTTTCAGTCAATTACGAAGTGAAAAGGATAATTAATTGAAAAAAATTAAAACCTTCATTCTTTCAGACATTTAATAAAAAAATTCCAACTCTCTATCTTGAGCGGAAATAATTTTAAAAAGTAAAAAATGAAACCACTGCACAAAACCCGATACGTACCGCGAACCACCTAAGGGCCCCTTTTTGGGACTTTTATGGGCCCTGAGATCATTTTAAAGTAGCCTAAAACTTTCCTCCTGCCTTGAACTATTACTCGGCAAAATTTCAGCACGTCAGGATTAAAACTGAGGTTAGGATTATTAGCTTACCCGTCGGGCGTTGTTTCGTTGTTGGGGGGGGAATAGGGGGGGCGATATTAAAAAACATTTATACCTAAAACCTTCGAAACCTTCGCAAGAGTGTACTCAACAACTTCTTAAAGTTTCTTGGCGATCGGATCAACAGTGCAGTAATGCATACAGGACAGACATACATTCGTTTTTATTTATATAAATTCCAGTAATTATTTAAAAAAATTTTTGAATCTTGTATTTTTAAATATGAAATCTTAACCAATAACCTGGCTTGATTAGTATTATATATGTCTATTATAAGAGAAACGATTGCACTCTTCCACAAATTGCTTTAATGCGTATAACGCGTTTCGGCTCACTGAGCCATAATCAGGGATGGCTCTGAGCAGAAACGCGTTGAACACATTAAAGCAAATTGTGGAAAAGTGCAATTGTTTCTCTTATAATATGAAGAACTTCCACGATATCTCGCCTGAATATGTTGAATTTATTGTATATGTCTCTTAACGTTCCATAAATATTGTTTCTATAGTTTACATTTATTAATATTATGGTAAGATTTTGGTCTTCATGGGCTCTAGTACTCGGCCCCAGCGGCATATTAAAAATTCCGTTCAAAATCTTACCCACTAGATTTGGTTGTCGCCATTATCGAAAGTTGAAAATTATTTATTTTTGTTGTAATTTCGCGATGGCTACGCGTTTGGAAAATGTATTGTGCTGGCCTCTCTATTCCGCAGTCCGCGACGAAAAAAAATCACCGCCGTATTAACCCTTCAGATTCCGCTACTACAAAGTATTCCATTTATCGCTCGCCCTATGAATAATTCATTCTTCCCCCTAGCTCCCCTCCTCCTGCCGCTCTCATTCATTTCCCCTCATTCCACGGCCTTATCATCGGCCCGCATCTCTTCTCCACTCTTTCTTCGACCACACACACACACGCCAGCGGTTCGCCTACTTCTCTTCATCAGCCTCCCTATCCTCCCCAACCCCCGTCATCATTTCCTTTTCTTCCCTAGATTCCTCTCTCCTCCCTGCGGAAATCTTTCCTTCCTCTCTCCTCCCGCTTACTTCCTCGACCGCATCCGTCTCCCCGGCTATCTCCACGACTCGATCGCATTTCGCTAACCGCCCTTTCTCTCCTCTCCTCCAACCACCTTCCCTCCCTCCCTACCCAGGCACCAACGCACACGCACGTAGCGACGTAGCACGCTCGCACGCGCGTTCTCTTCGATCACGTGACCCCCGCATCCATCCATCCATCCATCCAGACCGTTCCCCCACCTTTTCCCGCCTCAGGTGCCTCTTCCCCCCCCACACCTATCTCTCCCTCCAACTAGCCCTCCCACCCCACATCTTTCTCCCCCTCCTACTAGCCCACCCACTTTTCCTTTTCAGCCGAAAGATATTGAGCCTGGAGGTGGGCCAAGTATTCCTACAGTAAAATCGTGCCCCTTTCCTCTCTCTCCTTCTCCCTCCCCCCCATCCCTTTCACTGCCTCCTCCTGGGTCCCGTTCCCGGGTCCTTTCACCCTGATCACCTACTGACCCACCCACTCCTCGCCCCCGAGCTCTCTCCTCCTCTGGGGATCGGGCTGGTGTGGTGGCTTGAGTACTTGCCTACCACATGGGCGGCCAGGGTTCAAATCCCTGCAGAGGAGGATGTTTATCAAAGGAAACCCGATCCCTACTTGAGTGTCTTGTGGAGGACTCTTCAAGTACAGTACTCCGTTTGTCGGATGAGACGTTAAACCGGGGTCCCCTTGGCGCCTTTCGTTAAGAGTAGGCTAATGCCGACGCCGGGTTTCTATCCACCCTTCCTTCCTTATATATCCCTTATGGCGAAAATTACCTTAGCCGTCGGTCGCCTCCCCAAATATCCAATCCAATCCAATGACTCCTATTCCAACTATTCTCCTATTCCAATACTCCAATCCCGATCCCGGTGGCGGCAGGGTTAAGCCCTTGCCTGCTAACTCAGGGTCGCGGGTTCGAGTCACGCCTGGGTGGATTTTTCTCCATCCAGGACAACGTTGTTTGTGTGACGCAACATGAGTTAAGTGTAAGAGAGGACTACACAGTCCTAATATCGCTCAATAAAGACGACATTATTATTATCATTCCACCTCATTATCCCCTCGCCCCTCACCGCACTCTTCATGATCTGAAGTTTTAACCCCTTGTCCCACCCCTATTCTACATTAAGGGACAAAGATCAGCACCACCCTTCCTGTCGTTGAGGTGGATGAAGAGGGCGCTTGCTATGCTGGCCAATGCTTGAAGCTGAAGACAGTCTGAAAAGAAAATTTTCGTATATCCTCATTTTCCTCTTGCGCTTGCGGGCTAACGCACTAATGTTGCACTTTCACTAAGTTTCCCATAACTTACCTTGATGCATGCACTTTGGTTGGACCAAAATTTCAGTGTAAAAAATGTAAGGTCTTGAAGCTAAATCTTTTAAAAGAACAAAAATAGTCCAGTCGCTAGATGGGGGGTTGGACCCCCCTCCAAATACGTATTCGTGTGTATAAATCAGATCATCAGACGCCGTTGATGAATCCCCTCAGCTTTTTCAGCCATAACGACCTCGACTGTAATATTAAGTTCCACTATTTTACAATATTAATGTGCATGTTCTACATACAATATCCTAATAAATCAACTTTTCGTTAATAAACATTGGTGACTTTTCATATTCATTCCCTGATTTTCTTTGATGCAAGTTTTGCTTATGACGACACTTCACTGATATTCACCAAAACATTGCTTCATGACGTTTATTTTATCATTTATACACACGAAATGAGTGAGGAAGTAGTTGATAAGTATAATTACTGAAAAGAAATGATCAAACAGCACTTCTGGACAACTCGAAAAAAAACAGATTTTCCTTTTTTCAATCAATTTTACCCCCACCCCTTGATTTTGGGTTTAAAAAAAACTTTTTGAGACGTGCAATTTAAAGGCAACTAACTTACTTGAGTGTATATTTACTAAAATCAGTTTTTCATAGAATGTAAGCGATCCAAAGGGACGGAAAAGTGACAATTTTGCTGGAATTGCGATTTTACCCCTTCTTTGCGGCTCTATACCTCCTTTGCTATTGATCATGAAAACAACTTTAATTAGTGATTCTTGTAGGAAATTTTGTCCTCTACAAGAATTAACCTAAAGCAAATTTGGCTACGATGCACCGTTTAGGAGTTATGAGCAAAAAACTGGGAAAACAGCAGTTTTTCGGTGGTTTTTTCAAAATGGCGGAAAACGCAGAGGGATGTGGATGACGAAAACTTAGGTTTTTCATTCTCTAACCATCCAAAACAACATATTAAAAAAATTAGAACTACCTTATTTAATGTAGGTATGGACCCCTTTTTACCCCTCTTGTTACTGGTCTAAAAAGGCAATAGTGTTTATGAGTATTGCTAAATAAAAATTCTAGATGTAAACCATTTTAAGAGGAAGTTTCCATATTAATTGTTTTACTGTCACTTGGTTAACCCTTCAGTGGGCGAATCAAATTTTGTTACATGATTGGGCGCGTCGGCTACACAGGTGGCCCAAATTTAATTTTTTTATTGCCTAAAATTTTCAGTTTTTTTGTAATAAAATTTTACTGGCAATAAATTGAGAATAATATCTATTGTTTAGTCAGATTTTTGTCACTATGGGGCATATTTATAGTTATTCGTGGAAGAAAACTCAAAGTAACTGAAAAATCGTGAAATATTTTTAGCATCGAACATCCATCGTGGCAATGCAGGGCTCTGGCCGAGGTACCCAAAAAAAGTAGCTTAAACGACACGAACAGTGTTTGCTCGTCAAAGTAGACAAATATCTGACAAAAAATTGCTGCACAACTATTAGTGTAGGCACGCCGGCTTCCTTTCGCGCGCTATTTAATACTAACCCTGCTACAATTTGTAATCAAAGACCATGTAAGGCTTTTGAGGGCATAATAACATGCAGCTAAAGAAACTTATGTGTATATTTTGCCATCCTATGAGAGACGGCACAAAATGAAACACTGTGAGCTACCCCTGTAGCCCACGCGCCTATTGAAGGGTTAGCCTTTGCAGTGCTAATGTCATTAATAATGTTAAAGATATTTTGATTATATCAATTAACAAGCTTCCTTTCCTGCTTTCATTATTTCAAATATGGAAACCCGAAAAATGAGGAGCAATTCGAGAAAAAACTGGGAACATCAACGATCAAGAAAAGTGTATCCGGCGTGTAGGCTAGCAAACAGGTGTCGCCTTTTCAAAACCATTACTTTGGCTATTCTAACAGCAATACATTAATGTGTAAGTACGCAAAATTTGTATAGTATAATGGTATACCATTCACGAGAAAACTATCTCGATACTTGCAATATGTACCGAGTTATGAAGGAAAAACCACTTTTCACGCTTAAAATTTGCAACTTTGGCAACCCTACGGTATGGGTTGCCAGCGAGTGACCGTCTTCTAATTTCATGTACGTTACGTTGGTATCAAAAGAAATAATTTAGCCTGAAGACTCACAAATTTCGAGAAAAACGCAACGCCTAATGCACTTACTTCTTTAAGGTGGTTGAATAGAGAGTAGTTCCCTAGTCATGACGGAGATTATATTCAAATAATACATTTTAATTTCAGCAGCTGTTGGAATAATGATTTAAATGCTGCATTATTAAATGTGCAATTATATTCTATTTTAAGACTTAAATTCTAAGTAACTAATTAAAACTATCTGTTTTAGGTAGTTTAAGCGAAACATCATTTCACCTAGAAATCAATGAATTTTGTCTCAATTTTAAGAAAAATAACTTATCTTTTCGATGACACAAAAAATTCAACCCCTTACCACATTACTTTTGGAGATATTTGCCAAAAAATACCAGTAATTTTATGTGGGAAATCGTATGTGTATGCACTCCAGAGAGGACTAATTTAACAAATGAGGAATTTCTAACACCTAGATGTGGTCGAAAAACTAACAGCGTGTTTTATGTATTCTTTAGCCGCTACTATTGAAAATTAATCATGTTGTCACCGCAGCAAATTCTTCGGGATCACAAAAAAGCCTTCTGTTTTGAAGGATTTTAAAACGTAGCACGCAAAAAAAATGAGCCAAGTTAAAGACCCATTTATATACTTTCATTAAATTACTTAGAATTTCAGTCGTATTATAGTATATAATTGCACCATCAATATTGAAACATTTAATTCATTCTTCCTAAAGCTGGTGAAATCAAAATCTATAATTGGAATATGTTCTTTGTTATATCTCGAGGGTATGAATTATCTGAGGAGTGTTTGCGGCAAAAGTAGGATGGATAAGGTCAGGAATGAGTGGGTAATACATGAACGAGGGTTAGATGTTCCAGTCATGGACATATATGAAAGTAGTGTGCGACGTTGGTTTGACCATGTTGAGAGAATGGGTGAGAGTCGATTATCGAAACAGATATATAAGAGTGAAATGAACGGTGCGAGAGGGAGAGGTAGGCCGAGAAAGTTGTGGTTGAATGTGGTTGGGGAAATTCTTAGGAGGAGGAATATTAGGAGTCTGAAAAACAGGAGGGCGTGTATGAAGCAGTGTATGGGGGAAAATGAGGCAAAAAACGGTTTGCAAGGATAGGTCATTATTGAGGAATATATTAAAGCAGAGTTAGGTGTACAAATATGTATTTATGAGTGAAAATTTGAACAGTATAAGACACTTATCAGACCGGTAATGACATACGGAGCAGAAACGTGGACCATCTCTGCTGGAAATGAGCAAGCTCTGCGGATATTTGAACGGAAGGTTTTACGAAGGATATATGGCGCCGTGACAGATGGTGTAATATGGAGGATAAGAACAAACAGAGAATTTGAAAATATTATTAGAGACAAAGACAGTGAGATTTATAAAGACCAAACGGTTAGCTTGGCTAGGTCATGTAGAAAGAGTGAGTGAAGAAAGGAGGCCTAAGAAGCTGCTACATGGAATTATGGATGGAAAGAGAAGAAGAGAAAGACCAAGGAAAAAGATGAATTTAGGATTTGGAAGAAAACCAAAAGTATTTGAGGATCATAAGATGGTGGGAGAAAGTGCAGAACAGAAGAGAATGGACAGGCGTCTTGAGGGAGGCCAAAGCCCATACTGGGCTGTAGCGCCGAAGAAGTAAGTAGTAATATGCGTTTTCGTTTCGCCAGCAAATATGACTTTGCCTACCTTAAAGCAGCGCTTTTGCAACCTAGCCGCGTCAGCCTTTTTTTGTATTTCATACTTTGTGTGCATTCTTATGTATCTTTGATGATGCGCTCGTTCATTGCTGTGCACTTTCGATAGTCGTGGGCACCCGAAAACATACAAGGACCTTGACATGGACTGCCGCAACGTGGATCCGGTAGGTGTAAAATTAATCGGTGCCCGCTGGCCATTGTTTTCCATAGCTGTCCAACATGGCGTCGAAAACTGCCGAAAGATTCTTAACATTGGTTATTTTTCAACGCTTACTGCACCAAAAACATTAAACGTAGATGTAAGAATTTTACCTCAATTTCTCTAATGATGAGTTTTCTCTCTTATACCGTTGCTTTTATTTCAAGTGACCTTGACTTCTTGCAAAACATTTTTGAGCCGGCGGGCTGAAACCGCGCATTAACCAATATTTTCTTAGATTTTTAATTAAACTTTAAAGATTTATTTTAATTACATCTTTGAAATTAAAAAACGGCGCTGTATATCAACTGGAAAGCCTATCTAAAAAATGGCGTCGGAGGTTTTGCAACGGCCCTAAGAGCTGGAGGGTCATGATCCGTAGCCCAACGTTTGTGGTGGTTTTTCATCAGAAAATGCAGTCTTTTCTTGAGTTTTTTTGCGAACAGGACGATCAAAATTTAGTGAAATAATCTTCTCATTTGACAGGATACTATAAATTGATTTACTCTTCGCCAGTCATTAGGAGTGGACTAATGCTTACGCTGGGATTCCCTTCAACCTCACTCTATTCCAGGAATATCCCTACCCTTACCCAACTACTCAACTATTCCCAGTGCTTTAAATGCCCTCGGTGGACTGCTTTTACCAAATTACCCACTAATCAACCAGTAGAACCCACCGGATTTGGCAAGGAATCACCCGTACCCCTGTTCCAACCCTTCCACTACTGGAATTGGTATCTCCTCCGACCCCGTAGCCCCCACGTCCTCGGTCGCGAATTCGACATAGGCGGGATCGTATAAAGCGTTAGAGTTCCGCGTCCTAGGCGTGGATTTTGAGGAGGCTGAGGGAGGTGAGAGGGGAGGGAAATGGAAAGAATAGCCCTCTCGAAAGGGTGCGGGGATGTGGCGGCGTATGCGGGGAAACGCTAGCGAAGGTCTAAAAAGGGGTTTTTGGCGGAATGGGATGGCGGGAGATAAGGACGATAATAGAATGGAAGAGCGGTAGATAAAGGAAGACGGATGATGAAGCACACAAAAGAGAGGAGAGAGAGAGAGAGAGGGACGCGGAATGGAGGACGGAGAAATGGAGATGAAAGGGTGTTTGGCGGGGGGGTGGGTTGGGGGAGGTGGTGGTCGGCGAGTACAATGGTGAGGGCGACAGAGGTTGCGGCGGTGGGGGTTGGTGGGATGGGGTAATGATGAATGACGGGGCGAGGGGGAGGGTTGGAAAGAGAGGGATTGCAGTGCAGGGGGTGGAGGCGGGGTGGGAACGGAACAGTGAGAGAGATGGGGCGAGAATCACTCCTTTTTTTTTAGGTCCAGCGGGAGGGGGGCCAATGTGTGAAGTGGGAGTGGCCTAATAAAAGATAGTGCGCGGGTGAATGGGAGATATTGCTCCTTATCGTTTCAGTCGTGCAACTTGAATATCGCACGGATCGCTTGGTCGTCGGGTAAAGGAGCGGGGAGGGAGAGGCTGCAATTACTCCTCGACTAAAGCTCTCCAAAATGAGAGCTATTGTGAGCGTGAAAGCGGCATGATATTCCCCGGTTTGAACGATAAAAATGTTTTTATTGTATTGCGCTCCCGAATCTTCCGTTAATCTTACTCATCCGCCTTACTTGCTTTGGACATTAGTCATACATTTTCATTAGTCATAAATACATCAGGTAAATTAGACTTACTTACTTAAGCACACGTAACGACAAACTTAAAAACACTTTAAAGCAATTTAATTTTAATTTCCTCATTGAGATGCCCATTTTAAGTCAAGTTAAACTTCTTTTGCAGTACATTTTGCGCTCTATTTTTAAGATAAGCATGGCTATTGACTATGAAAGGTAGTGAAGGAAATAACTACTATTGATGGCTTCAGAAATCCTAAAACTGAAATTTTTTACCCGCAGTGTCAATTGATCTCCAAGGTCGTATATTATGAGGGCCAAACTCATGAACCAGCATCTTCGACCTGAAGACGCTGACGGTAGTGTCAGCGAAATGCTGGCACTATGCAACAAAATACACGGTAGATCCCGAAAAATGAAGGAGATCAACGTAGAGCACCGCGAAAGCCTTCGTTCTCACGCAGAGACAGTTGTATTGGTCTCATTCCCACTTGCTGATGGTACAAGATTTAAGAAGGAGGTGAAACCACTCGGCTTACGTATTTTTAATATTACTAATGCCAGTTTTTAGCACTTTGATGAAAACCTATGTCATTTGCTGCTTTGGATATATAGGATGGAAGCGGAAATTAGCCTGGACGTGCAATCAACACTTATTTGTAAGTCATCACATATTTTGAGAATACTTAGACGGTTGAAAGCGTGAGAGAACTATTAAAACACTCACAGGAGCAGATAACCGCGTATAGTTTTGTATGACACCCTATCAAGTGACACAAATATTTTATACTGGTAAGGTGTATACAAAAATTTCTGTGATTTGAAACTTGATGTTTCTCTAAGAAACACTCGCAGAAGAGTGATAAAAGAGAATGCAGAAGCAATAATATTATCTCTAACAAGAATTCTCCGATTATCAGGATTATAGAAAACGTTTTTAAAAGAAGTATTGATATATATTGTATAAATGAACTTTATAATTACCAAAAGGTGAAATACTTAGCTCAAAACTAAGAGGATTATGAAGCTGTTGCAGATATAACTATGGCTTTTAAAAGTGTATGTTTAATTAAGCAATGGAATGGATATCTAAAGGTTTGATAATGTGTAGATTTCAGGGGAAGCGGGGAGAATGCGAAGTTGTACATGTGCAACGTTAGCAAGAATAAAAAAATATGACTTGCCTTCTGCCTTAAATGCAACGGTTCAAGCCTCTCCATGATAGAAGACAAATTAATGCAAAATTAATTTACTGTTAGCAACTCAGAAACTCTGAAGAGTTATTTTGCGCCCAGAGGAAGGAAGTAAGAGCGAAGGTTATGCAGTTAGGAGACAAAATAATAGCTTAAAAACGGAGCCCAACGAGTGCTTAGCGAGAAAGATACGAATAAAAAATTTGCTTCGTTATCAGAAACTTTATCTTTCTAAAATAATATCACTCATGTTTGTTGAGAATAAGTATTCTTAGGTGAGATATGGGTAAAAAAAGTTCCAAAAGAAACAACGTGACATACAATGAATCAGTGATGTGATTTAATGGTATTTCAGACAAGTAACTGCGTCATGCAGAAGTTCACTCTGTAGTAACCACTACAACATTATTTCTAGAAGAATTGAGGTTTAGTGTTATTAATTACAAGAATTTGGTGTGATGTCAAGGAAAGTTACTAATACGTGAGTTACATAATGACTAATATTATTTTTTATACTGGCGTGGAATGAGACAGCAATAATATGTTATGGTATTGAGTATTCATTGATAACGTGATCATATAATTATAAATTTTTAGGACTTAACAATCGATTTGAATGGTTTAATCGTCGCAAAAAATTGCCTCAGTCCTAATCGCTAGTTTTATGCAATCACCAATACCATGGTCATTCCTTCCAGTTCTAAGGTTGTTATTGGGCCTGGTCGGTCTTATGAGATATACACAATTCTGTTGACGACAGTGTCAGGCGAAGTTAATTCATATCTCATAAGAAATTCCACAATTTGCCCTTCGATCATGGAAAAAGTTTTGTTCTAGAAAACAGTGGTGTTTGACGTAGTCATTAATAAAGAAAAAAACGTATTACTCCCAAAAATGATGCTGCCCTTCGGAGGAAGCGTAATATACTCACATCAACACTGGATTTAACAATACAGCCTTCGATGAATTGGATAATGAGTACCAAGGTTGTGCGAGTAATTTCTGTAATTTATAGATGCACAAGTGCAGTGGATGTCCAGGCGTCGTTACTGCACGAGTCGTCGGAAGGGTGTTGTTTCCTGCGGAATTAGAGATAATGTCCAGAGAAGGAAACTAGGTTTTTCGGGGATAATGTTAACGTTATTGTTATTTCGAATTAAACGCTTAGACTTAAGGATATTTGTGTCTGTGGATTTGATTTTAGAATGTTGATTTAAAATTATTTTTTTAAACTACTTATAACGGCCAAATAATTTCTCAAAGTTTACTGTCCATATTTATGTCTCTGAGTGTTTCCTGTGAGGCAAAGAACCAGTTATCGCCCAGCCGGAATGGTGGTCGCGTAATGAATGCCGTAAATTTTCAAATCAAGGGTCCTAAACTTCAAGCTTCGCGACAGTTTCTCTCTGGATTCTGTGATGAACGCGATGATGATGTGCAAGGACATAGGAAAAGGAAGGATTTTTTCAGGTCATCTTTAGACTCTAGAAGGTGGATCTAGTGAACGTAAAAGGGACGGATACAATTGCATGTGCGCGGTTATTGGCAGAGGTGTAGGTAGCATGACGATAGAGCAAAGCTTTAGTACGGTGAGTTGGAATGGTAAGCAAGGAGGAAAGAATAAGCGAGAGAAGAAAACGACGCTAAATCTTGGGAGAGGGTTTTCCGTCGCTTGTCGTCGCTACCTACCGGAGGAAAGTAAGAGTCCGGAGGTAATAAGGCTTCAGGAGGCTGGGCCTTTGGGGACGGGGCAGAGTTGTGGGGTTTGGAGGTTATGGCGGCAAGGATATGGGGCAGGGTCATAGGGCAACTTCCCAGCGTTGCGAACACGGCTGGGGCGGTGACGAAATAGGTGCGTCTGCAGTTCAAGCGAAATTGAGGCCGTATATGTGCATGAGTAGGAAGGGGTAGGATGAATAGCATGCGAATTATCCGGACGTCGTAACACAAATCCCAACCCCACGTGCTGTCGCTTCTCATCTTTCCCCCTCGATGGCGCCATATTCTCTGTGCTTAGTCCCTCGTCCTCTCCGGAAACCCCGGAGGCCTCCGGGTACCTACCCCACTGAGGCAGTTCCTCCGGGTTCAATTCTTCCGCGTGACACCACACTCGCTGGAAGGTATAACCATAGGTCTCGCGACAGTTCCTGATGAAAGGTTTTGAAGTATTGGCTACTAAACTTTCATGGTATTGCGAAACGGAGAAGGAATGTAGTTTTGCGTTAAGTCATTTTGATTGGCGCCAATAGTAGCGCTTTTTAAATTGGGATAACTTATTACTACCAACCGTCCTATTTTACTAGTTTTACTACTAATTTACTAGTTACAACGCAGAATTATACCTTGATATCTATTAGCTACCGTCGTAACAGTTTTAAACATATTACATCGCGTTTAAGAGAAAATCCGTGCGTAGGCTTTCGAATTATTTGTAAATGTCAAGTCCTCTAAGGCTACATGTTAATGGAGCGTTAGATTGCCAAGAAACTAAAGCAGAAACATGCAATTTTTGCCCTTTTATCTATAAATTTTACCAATAACTAAACGTATAAAAAGTTTCACGCAAATCTGCGAAGAGTCAAAAAACGCTTCAACCGCTTTAAAGGCTGAGGTTTATACTTTTAAGTTTATTTTCTTACATTGCCTTTTACAGTGAGACCTAAAGACAGGGTCTTTAATGCTGTCAGTGACGACAGGTGATGCTACCTTCTTGTCTGATAGCCTCGCGTTTTGACTTAAATAGTTGGATATCACTCACTTTTGTAAGCCTCACTTGGTGGTATTCCATCATTAAAAAATAAAAGATGACAACTTTTACTAAAACCACTAGATTTATCAAAAAAAAATATTTTTTAATGATGGAATACCACCAAGTGAGACTGACTAGAGTGAGTGATATTCGTAATGCTAGTACAGCAAATCATGTCAGATTATATAGTAAACACCATGTTAAGAAGCGCATTGCCTCCCTCAACATTTTCTTCAATAGCCAGTGTTTGAAACTCAACCTCACACCGACTTACGTCAAGATTCGCAGCTGTTCTTCCACTCCATCCGCTTTGAGAGCAGTCCAAGTTGCAGAAAGAGTGTGGATTCGGAAGGAACTTCAGAAATGGTACTCTATCCGGCAGAACCTTAGCTACTAACTGTTTGTCCTCCACATCGAACTTACTAATTCCCTGCATGCCGCGGAATGGAACATCATCGATGACTTGGTGCGCCGCTCGGGCAGCAACGTCGCATTCAAGAAACGTGAGAAAATGCGCGGTAAACTATCCAGGCTACAAGGTGCATCTTGTTCGCTTCCTACTTACTCAACACCTCCCCAAACCACCCACAGTTTTCACCCACGAGTGTTAAACCTCTCTCATCACACATTCCACGATTGCGAATTGAAATTTTTGGAAAAAAGTTAAAAGTTTTCCCCTACTTCCCCCCCGGGATGTGGGGCGCCTAGCAGTTGACTGCGAGATAGCATTGTCTAGGGAGTGTGTACGAGTGAAGCACAACGCAGCCAATTTCTTCTATAATTACACCCAACTGAACAAGCAACCACTCCTCTGCAATCCCGGTTTGGACCCTTCAGTGAAAATTATTTCTTCCCTCCGGCGGCAAATTAAAGCAGAAGAACTAGTGCTATCGAAGGCAGACAAAGGTAACTGCTTGGTCGTCATGTACAAGATCACATATTTCGAAAAATGCTTTGATTTCATGACGCCAACAACCTAGTGAAACTCAGCAAGGACCCCACAACCAAGTTCCAGAGCGCCATACGTGACGCCATCCGCAGCAGCCCACTACTTTTCCCTCCTCGCAGTGGCCCACTCTTTGTGAACCCCAATCCTCTTCCCCCCTTCCTCTACGGCCTCCCAAAAATACACAAGCCAGACACCCCTATCCGACCAGTCATTGCAAGCATGGGAGCCCCAGCTCATAAATTGGCTAAGAAATTGAACGACTTCCTGCTCGAATTCTCGTTCTTCGAGCCACAACGCGCGGTGAAGAACTCCCAAGATCTTGTCAAGAAAATTCATCACGTGTTTCAACAAGTGTTTTTTGATGTAAAGAACCTCTGCCTTAGTGTCCCACCCAGTGAAGCCGTGGACATTGCACTCAAGATACTGAAGGAGAGGGGGCACCCGGAAACAATTGTGAAAGAATTCTCGGTTTTGCTTAAGTGTGTGTCCCAAAATTATTTGAAATTTAATAACGACTTTTATGAACAAACCGGGGGGCTGGCCATTGGGTCACCCTTTTCCCCTTTGCTGGCCGAAATGTTTTTAGATAACTTAGAGACGAACCTTTTTAATGTTGGCAAGGATTTTACATCGCAGGTCATTTATTGGTTTAGGTATGTGGACGACGTTTCAATTTTATGGAACGGAACCGACAGACAACTGGACATCCTTTTTAACTTTATTAATAATTTGCATCCAGCCATTGCTTTGACTCGTGAATTGGAGTGCAACCGATCAATCAATTTCTTAGACTTGACTCTCCCTTGAAGAAGGGAGGCACCATTTTTCAATTTTCCGCAAACCCACCTATACCGACCATGTAATACCTGCTGATTCCAGACACCCTTAATTGCAAAAACTTTCCGCTTTTCACGCCCTTATTAACCGTCTTTTCAACATTCCCCTGAACGACTCAGAGTTTGAAAAAGAAACCCGAACCATCAAACAGATTGTAGTGAATAACGGCTATCCACTTTCACTAATAGACAAATTGATTCGCAAGAATAGGAGGAAAACAGCCGTGGCCAGTTTGTACAACAAAACTGAACCCCCTGTTCAACAATGGCGTTCAATTACCTACTTTGGGGAGATTTCCTCTCCAGTGGCGCAATTGTTTCCGAAGGACCGTTATAAAGTGGCATTTAAAACACCATATAATGTGAAAAAACTGTTAGTGAAGTGCAGGGACCCCATTGAACCTCAGTTATTAAGTGGTCTATACCTAATGAAATGTAATGAATGTGGTGTACAGTATGTTGGACAGACCTGTAGAAATTTTGAAATTAGACAAATGGAGCATAAAAGGGATTTTAGAAATTTTAATTTTAACGGAAGCAACTTCGCCAGACATCTTTTAACCCACTGACATAACAGTGATTTTACCATGACATCTCTCCATTTTACAAATGACAGACGCAAGCTGAATGCTTTAGAACAGCTAGCGATTTTTAAAAACCAAGTTGACTGTGATAAATTCCTTGTTAATGAATGTATGCTCCCTGCCTATTCCCCCATCCTCAAAGCTTGAATCCTCTCCTCTTCGTCCTCCTAGCCCTCCCCCCCCCTACCCTCCCGCGACCACCCTCCTCCTGTATTGTCTTTTCTTCACCCCCCTCTCCCCACCTGGTAATGTTTACTATATAAGGCCTGAACATCGGCCTCCATTTACCTGAAGATGATGTGAATGTACATCGAAACCTGGGTCGTTTTTTTAATAAATGTAGTGGTTTTAGTAACAGTTGTCATCTTTTATTTTCTAAATTGTTGGATTCTCCTACCTCTGCAGCTGCATAAGTCAAAAAATACTCATCTCTATTACATTTGTTTTACATTAAAAATACGCTCTTACTGATGACATGCCTTTTCTGTTAAGAAAACGATTGGTGGAAAATTTGCAGAATATTTTTTTGGATTCATTATTTAATTCAATAATTGATTTTAAACATATTTTTCAGCCATATGAATACAATTAATTTTTTTATATATTTTAAATTCTATTTGTGCTATAACTTCCTAATGGCTCAAAATATACGATAAACCGATGGATAAAATTCATTTTATTCGATTCTCTTGAGGAAATCGCTTCTTAAGTGCCAGTTTTTGAGAGACTGGTATTTATCTTAGGTTGGATAAGTATTTTCAAGGGTTCTCCCGTTCTTGCGTTTAAAACCACGTAATTTTGTAACTATAAGTTCAATTTGTGTAAAGAAATTAAGCAAATTTTGATTTTAGTAGCCAATGTGTTGCATGTAATCGTCCGTATCAAACAAAGAACAATATTTTGTTTTCAAAGCCAGAATGTGGATGAAAATACATCAATTCATTTTCGGATGAATCATTTTAAGGACATTCTTTTGATAACGAATTAAATACAGCTCAGTGCAAAGTTAGTATGTGAGGGAAACTCATTACGAGGTTGGAGGATTCCTATAGCTATAGCTGGGATATAGCAATACTTTCTGAGCATTTCGTTTAACTTAGAAAGTAGGAAAAATAAACAAACGAGTCACATTACTTTCGAAAGGGTAATGCTGGAATTGTTGATTGATTGTTGTTGAATGATTTTTTTCATCACGCATAAAAAGTTGACCGCCAAGTAAGGGAGTGAAATCTCTCGTCGTTGAGAGCGCGAAATTAGTGTAAAAACTGTATTAAATCTTCTCTAGGAGGATACTAAGAGCTGTGATGAAGTTATTTTTGCATTTATAATTTTTTAACCCCTTGAAATTTTCAATCTGATTGACATACCAAGCTCTTTAAAATACGCATGTATCGCGTAACCTGGTACAAACATTGCACAATTTACCTTTGAGGTTCATTTGGAAACCTTTATTAAGCTTTATTTCAGAAATTGTTAATTTTTCTCGCAAAACCTTTTTTAGTTTAGTCTTTCTTTCATTATAAAAATATTTTCTCCACCCTACTTAAATCGATTTCCCCTTTCTTGCTTAACTTTGTCCCAAATTTGTTCTCCTCTTCTTTTTGATTAGGAAATCGTCATTTGGGACATTTTGATGATTGAATTTTTCGTAAAAGAATGACAGCTTTGAGGAAATGTAATTATTTCCTTCATTATTACGCTCATCTCCATACATTTTCGTTCTGAAAGGTAGAAACTCCACTTATTTTATTGTGAGAACATGGGGTATGATTTTTTTCTGTATTTGTTTCCAATGGTGTGTAATCATTTCCGGTGTATTACTTTCCGCCTCCTCCTTGTATCCTCCAATTTGCTCTTATGATTCTATTTTCCGCCTAATCATAAGTAGAGCATGAGTAGAATTTTTTCATTTTTCCATTGATTTTAAGTCCTTTTTCATCCTTAAGAGGGAGAAATTTTTCATGGTGTTTTTTCGTTCAGCGCTAGAATTTTCTCTCATGTTAAATCTTTGGGACTTAATTTTATCTCTGGTCTCGACTCTGCCATTCCATAAATTTTTTTCTTAAATATATTTCGTTCAAATTTTAAGGGTTCTAGAATTGACTTTTACTATTCATTTATGTACCTCATTCTTTATTATTGGCGCTAATGACTGTCTCAAATTATAATACGTGCTCGATTGCACTAACACTTCCGCTAGTGAAATTTGTTTTCGAGTAGTATCTACATCTACATCTACATACTACCCCGCAAGCCGCCTCAAAAGGCGTGTGGCGGGGGGTGTTAGGACACCAGCCGTCAACAGAAAAAAAATCAAAGTTCCGCCTAGCATTTATTAAAGTCCTTAATTGTTCGGGGGAAAAACGAATTCCCATACCTATCCGTTCGGCAAAATATCTCCCTTAATTTATCGATTCTGTCGGACCTGGAAATATAATGTGGTTCTAATATGATGTTCTCCGTGTCGCTCTGAAAGATATTCATTCTCAATTGCTCAAGCAATCTAAGCCTAGCGCGTAGCCTCCGAGTCTCTAGCGGCTCCCACCCTAAATCTTTCAAAATCTGTGTAACGCTTTCTGAACGGCCGTAGCAGTTTTTCACGAATCGCGCAGCTTTCCTTTATATTTTATCAAGTTCATGGACTAGGTCTTTCTCCGCCGGATCCCATATGCTCGCTGCATATTCAAGGTGTGGCCGGACGAGTGCAAAATAGCACACAGTATATACAGTCAAAACATATGTCGACGCTAAGTTGCTGTATTGGTGCGTTTACCGGTTTCCCACCGGGGCCTCACCGACACAAAACGGCTAAAATTGATAAAAGCCGACCAAAATTCCAACATTAGACTATTTCAATCTGGAAGTTGAAATTTGGCATGTTGACTCCTATTTTACTAATAACTGTAATGTGACTTAATTTCACATAATTCATGCGCATTAACAATTTGCTAGGACTTAAAGTGGAAAAAATCACCGTTCTCCATTTTTCGCCTAAACTCCCGAGATGAAGATATCGTAGAGCCTTTTAGTTGCTTTGCGGAATAAGAAGTAATAATGTTTCACAGAACAGGCCTTATTCTTTGACATGTTGTAGTATGAAATACTCTTCGAGGACATTTTCTCTTATGATATATAAATATAGAGGACCCCTTTTTATACCGGTTTTCTGCCCTGGGTTAAAAAATAGTTAGCATGTACCCAGGAAAACCGTGCGCAACTCACATCGGAAGATTCATAGATGTGTCAGATATATGGAACCATTGACAATATGTGCGATCGTCTTCAACGCCGAAAATATAGTGGATTTTTCCATCGCGCGGCTGAGTACAACCTTTCACGCCAGCTAATGGAATTAGTGACTTAGCGAGTATTATTATACGTAATAGACCCATGAACTGACTTGATGCTATTTTATTACTGTACATGCTGAAAATTCCGCCAAAGTTGCTTCAATAATGGTTTGAAAAGAAAAAGGAAACAACTTGTTTGAACCCATCCATTCTGTACAATAGCCCTACTTGTCTCTTTTTGGATGCACTCAATGATGGAACCCTAGCTTTTCGCGTTAGCAGAAAAGATTATGGAATGAATATTTAGTTTCTGTAGGCAAAATACAAAGGCCATTGATTATGCCCACTTTCTCCCGAAGACACCCACCAGTGGTTGGTGTCGTAGAACTATACCCAGCCCCATCCTTTACTCTTTTCCGTCTAGTGAGAGGATTTGCAAGGCGAATGTTTTATGTAAGATTTGATGAAGAAAAGAAATTTAAAAAAGAAGGACACGATACAAAAGGGTCTAAAATAAATAAAAATATCAGAGTTAAATTATTTTGGATGATTAAAATGCTGTACTAGAATAAATTGAATACGGAATACATTCACAGTGATGAGCTAGGGTAGGCCTTCACATAAGCCGGCATAATATAAAAAAATGGAATGAATTGTGATTCGGATCCCAAGAGAAAGATAAGAGGTATGGAATTCAAGAAAAGTTGGAACAGAACGAAGAAGGAACGCTGAAGTGGAGAAAAAGAATGAATCTTAAGCTTGAATATATGTCTAGGTGTATATTTTTACATTAATCAGTTGATTTCCGGACGGTTTTCTCACCAAACTCTTTTATTACCGGTTAATGTGTAGCTTGAAAATGTGCAAACATTTGTCGGAGAAGGAGGGCTCGTAGTGTTTCCTGCATGGAATAATACTTGGTTGGATGGATTTCAAAATTGTGGAAACTTTCTCTTCTGTTTGAATATTTGTCAGAGATAATGTAAGAGAAACAATTGCACTTTTCCACAAAATTGTTTTAATGCGTACAACACGTTTCGGCTCACAGAGCCATCATCAGGTACAAGACAATTTTGTGGAAAAAAACAATTTTGTGGAAAAGTGCAATTGTTTCTCTTACATTATGAAGAACTTCCACGATATCTCGCCTGAATCTGTTGAATTTATTATTTGTCAGAGAGTTAGCGCTAATATAAATTGACTTTGTATATCGCTAAAAGTGCGGGATTACCATTGAAAGTGAATGACTGACCAATTAAATTGAAATATGCTATTTTAATGAGGCTAATCCTATCCAAATGAACTGTTATAAGATGTAAAATATCAGCGAGATTGATTGTTCTAAAGGAAATACATTTACAATACTAGAAATGTAGTGAAGGAATCCTAATGAACAATTTTGGATTTAATAACAGGCCAATAAGAAGTAATCCATTTGGTGGGGCATTGACTCTGAACTGCTGGAGAGGATATATTAATTAATGACTCTAAAACTAGGCATTCGTTGATGAGCTATAAAAAGCGTCAAAGGAAAATTTGAAGTAGTTCAAGATGAGAGCACATTTTTTCGTATTTTTTTACCATTCACTCAAAATAAAAATATTATGAATGTTGAGTGCTGGTGATTATCTTTATTTAATATTTGGCCAAATTGTGCCTCCTCCTAAGTTTTTAATAATTAGAACCATATGTTTTCCATATCCACCCAGCAATTTGGATACATCCTAAGGTTTCTGAAGAAAGGAAAGCTAAATTTTCGCACTGTCTCTTCTCCTTTTGAAGGGTTACACAGAGCCAATTCTGGCCTCCACGCTCACGATTGGTCAGCCTCATCATTGGTCCGATCAAATGTCTAATCAGAGAAAGCGGGATTCAGCTGAATATTTTCGGAGGAATGAAATAAAACATCGATTGACGCTTCAGGCATTAATTATTCAGGGAATTGGCCTGGGAAACACTAATGACGTGAAAAACGATGAAACTTTGATATGGTGACAATTTTCTGCCGAAGGGTAGTCATGCAGCATTCCTGCCTCTCTTTTTCCCACACCTGAGAGTTATATCGATAAACGCTGGAGGCGTACAACACAATATAGACTGAAATGGAGAAGTAAAGGAAAAAAATGGATCATATGATATTCATGCCTCGAGCATGGTGTCACTCTTTGTTGTCTGGCAACATTTCAACTCTGTTCCTCTCTGTCTATTTGGACTTGGTACTGTACCTCTATCTATTCTACTAACACTCTTGGGTTCACAATTGGTTTTTGAAGATTGATGAATGAAACTGCATTTGATATGCGTGGAATAATATACTGAAATGCTGCCCATTTCCATGCATGGTATTATTTAGCTGTAGGTTTACATTCTTAGTGCTAACAGAATGTTCACTTACATCCAGCATTACTGATGTATCTCTGCACATGTACATAGTTGCCGAATAAACTTAAGTTATTGTATTATTATTACCGTCGAATGGGGTAATTTTTGGGAACTTTTTTCAGATTTTTATGTCTGCTGTTCGTACTTATGAAGCTTGGTCGATGAGGTTACCATTTTAATTGAACTGGACTTTTTCTCCAGGGTTGAAATTCTCTATGAAAAAAATCATTTGACTCGACCGGGAGTCGAACCCGGATCTCCCAATTGCCGGTCAGGTGTGTTAGCCAGTTACACCACCAAGCCATCTTCCTTCAAGGCGAATTTCGAGGGGGGTTTATGCGAACTAGATGACCATATACGAACTAGATGACTAGTACCATATCATTTGTTACATGCAATGTTTGGCTTTTTCTGTTTTTTCTTTTCATGAATGAACAGTACCTACCTCTTTCTGTCGATGTGAGGTCTTAAGACTTAAAAGAAAACAATGCCTGGATGCGGCTCAGGAGTTATCATTGGGTCCACGAAAACGCCGTGAAACAAACTGCCAGGCCCCGGTCTCTATGCTCATTGTTAGGGAGATGGATTGGTTACTCCTCAGATTTCATGTCTCGGTATTTCTAAGGAACCATGGGTTTACCATCGAAAGCCTACATTTTTTATGTAGAGTAATGTATTTGATAAGTCCTTCCAGTTGGTGAATTTTAGCGAACATCAACTTAAGGTGGGTCTACCTTCATTGCGTAAGTCAAGACAATTACTAAGTTAAGCATTTTTATTTATTCGGTTTAAATAATTCTGATTTTGCTGATAATATAGATTACGTCTTGAACACCAAAATTAAGGAACATAATATGCAAATTGTTCCACGAAAATATTTTTAAGAACCACGTTTGTCCAGCCTTAGGAGCCGACTGCGGGGCTATTTGTGTGGAACTACCGCATTTTATCTTCTGTAACGAATGGAATTCGCTGATAACTAAATAAAATAGGTGTTAAGATGCCTATATTAAATTTTCATTCTATTTAATTACACGTTTCGCTTTCTAGAGATTCTTTTAGCAATCTCCCATGCTAAAATCTCCACACTCTCGGCTGAATCACAGTGAAACTGACCCAAAAATCGTATTTTATGTTCATCTCAGTTTATGAAACGCACGTTAAAATGTTTTTTTTTCAAGTTTTTAGAAAATCTGGAATAAGTAACCCTGAGGCCAGAACTACCATACGCAATTAAGTGAGGTAGTTATGCTACTGATTATATAAATAGTGAATTTCCTACAGTGGAGGATTGATAGAATCGGGGCAGTTAGATTATAAAAAAATTAAATTGGAATGTTTAAGAAACTATAGACGTTTACAAACATGAAGGATACATGGGGTGCGATTCTGTTTCTTCATAACGCCGTCGCGTCGCGGCCTTACGGAAAATCAGTGAGTAGCTTCGCAACAATGCAATTCTGTTTTTCGGATCTGGCGCCATTTTACCGTACCTTTTGCTTATTAATCGTATTATCGCAGTGGTCGTAACGTCAGAGGACACAGAATGGTGCCTGGCGCTTTGCTAGCCCTAGTGTGATACAAGCGTGATGCTAACCCTAGCGTGATAACCTTATGATAGCGTACGAGGTGTGTTCAAAAAGTAAGGTGACTTTTCAAATTTCGCGGGAAACACATTTGATTTTCAATTTTTTTATTTTGTTGTGTTAGTACACATGTCCAAAACATTTGTTTACAGTTTCAACAATATAGCATATTTAGTTTGTTATTGACAGATTCAAATGTTAGACGTGTTTTGGTGTGCTCGGAGATTTACTGCTATAAAAAAAAATGGATCAAAGAATTTGCATCAAATTTTGTGTAAAAAATGGAATTAAGTGCTCCAAAACACTTGAATTGTGGACAGTGGCATACGGTGAGTCTGTTCTGAGTAAAAAAAATGTTAATAAGTGGTACAAGCTCTTCCAAGATGCCCGAGAAGATGCCAATGACGAACCTCACTCTGGTCGCCCTAGCACGTCAACAACTGATGAAAACGTTGAAGCAGTGAAGAATATTGTTTAGAAAAATCGTCGAATCACTATTAGAGAAGTTGCTGAGGATGTTGGCATACCTATCGGTTGGCTCGTGCCATGCAATTTTTTCGGATGTTTTGGGTATGAGACGTGCGTCAGTGAAGTTCGTTCCGAAACTGCTTAGTTTTGTCCAGAAGAACCGTCGCATGAGCATCGCTCAGGAGCTGTTGAGTGACGTCAATGATGATCCTGATTTCCTCAAAAGGGTCATAACTGGTGAAGAATCATGGGTGTATGGTTATGACGTCGAAACCAAAGCCCAATCGTCCTAATGAACGTACCTAGGAGAACCAAGATCGAAAAAAGCACGCCAATTTCGATCAAATGTAAGGTTTTGCTCACTGTTTTCTTCGATTACCGTGGCGTAGTGCATCAGAAGTTCTTACCACAAAGTCATACGGTCAATAAGGAGTATTATCTTGAAGTTATGTGCCGTTTGCGTGAAGAAATTCGAAAAAAACGTCCGGAATTGTGGAAAAACAATTCATGGCTTTTGCATCACGATAATGGACCTGCTCACTCATCGTTGCTTGTGAGAGATTTTTTGGCCAAAAACAACACCACAATCATGCCTCAGCCACCATATTAACCGAATTTGGCCCCCTGCGACTTTTTCCTGTTCCCAAAACTGAAGAGACCTATGAAAGGACGGAGATTTGCAACGATTGAGGAGATAAAGACTGCATCTCTGGAAGAGCTCAAGGCTATACCAAAAAGTGCTTTTTAGAATTGCGTCGAGGATTAAAAAAAGCGTTGGCACAAGTGTATTATATTTGGGGGGGATTACTTTGAAGGGGACAACTTGAATATTGAAGAATAAATAAATAATTTTTTCATAAAAATATAAATTCACCTTACTTTTTGAACACACCTCGTATGTAGAAACATTATAGCCCCCCAGGGCTTGCCGCGATATTACCTTAGCGAAGTCATCCGCGAGTTCTCAAGAGTTCGAAAATTATTCCGGATTTTTCGATATGGCACCAAGTGCACGGTCAATGCAAATAGCAACCAGATCATTAAGTACTGAGACAAGAAGTATTGAGGGAACCGAATTCGAGTCCCGTTTAAAGTGAATAATTATTTTCCTTTTAAAAATTATACACAAAGGACATCGCACTGTCTACTTTAACTTAATTCCATCTCGTACTACACGTGTTTCAACTGACTAGCAGTCATCATCAGGAACAACCTGGTCCTACCTAGTAGTTGTCCTTCCTGATGTAGTTCTTTCTGATGATGAATGCTCGTCAGTTGAAACACGTGTTGTACGATTTGGGATTAAATTAAAGTAGACAGTACAATATCCTTTGTGTATCTTTTACAGTGCTGTTCTACAATATCTCGCAGAAGAAAGTGGAATTTTTTTCTCGACTTTTTGCACGATAATTTTGCAGTGTATAATTTTCTCCCGCCACAGATCCTTACCTTACCTACATTATATCAATGTTTAACATGTCGCGCCACCGTCATTGTATAGTAATATGGATGGAAGAGGTGGAGTAGGTGAGGTAATAACCAAATAGAAGTTTTTTTCTGGCGAGTTTTATAAGTAGGCAATTCAAAAGAGAAGGGGAATTAGAAAACATACAATCATTGTGCTTTGTTATTATCACAATAAAGCACGCGAAATCACCTCTCCGTCTGAAAGCTAGGGAAATATAGACTTACTCCTTTCCCAGGATTCGAAGATACGGCAGGCCAAACTACATAATAAGATAAATTCGATGGTGACAGGCATCACTAAGTGAAAATCCATTCTAAAAAATTAAAAAAAACTTGCAACTTTATCATAGTGTTTTATTCTTAGTCGACCGGTTTCGTCGCATAGGCAACATCTTCGGTTGATGATGTCGCCTATGAGACGAAACCTGTCGACTAAGAATAAATAACACTGTGTTAATGTAACGAGTAATTTTTAAATGCATTTACATATAAAGGGACCAAGGCCTGGTCTTCGCAAGGAGGCTCCTCCTACAAAATCGGAGCCAAATACGAACGGTAGTGGGATTCTTCACGGGACATTATCAAGTGATGAGACGTCAACATACTCTGAAGATTACAGACTTTCCCATATTTTGGTGGTGCAAGAAAGTGGATGAAACCATTGCCTACGTTGGAGAGACATCACGTTCGGTGGAAGCCAGAATTAATGAGCACAAGAGGCACATGAGACTTGTTCAACCCGAAAAATCGGCCATGGCGGAGCATAGTCTCGATCGTGCGCACTCCATCAATTTTAACGACGCCAAAATCCTCTGCCGGTCATATGGATACTGAGATCGATTAATGAAAGAGGCAATCGAAATCAGTCTGGAGGAGAAAAAGCTTAATCGAGACTCGGAGCAGAACATCAGCCAAATATGGAGACTGCTACTCGATAAAATACAACGGTCGCGGAGACAATTCAAATTCCAACCGTCGTGAGCGAATTTTGAATTGGCCGGTCAAAAATCAACAATGGGTCTCAAGTATAAAAACTCGGCAATCAGTCTTAGCCCTGATGACGATGAGAAAGGTTCTCGTCGAAACGTTGGCCTTTAGACAATAGCCTTACTCGGTGCCAAACCCGAGAAGATTTTACTAATACATATTATTCGCCGGGAAAGCCTACGATCTTTTATCACTTCCCACATTCTCTGTGAATTTCCAGCCATACATTGGGCTCGAAACAGGTATCTGGGCTCACCATTTCTGGCGGTCAACGAAGTAGGGGACCTGCTCGCCTTTAGCAATGCACTCGGCCTCTACGGATAGCCACCGGTAGGGTGGCTGGCACCATGGACCAACTCGGTCTAATTGCCTCAGGGACTCTCAGGAGTAACTCCGCCAAAAGCTAATCTAATCTAATCTCTACCCAGGATATAACAATCTCTTTACTGTTTCATGTATGCCATCTATCTTGACGTGAAGAACCTGCCTGGTGGTGAATGATATAAAATCGATACCATCGCTCGTAGCTTAATTATCGAGCCATTTATGCGTATTAAACTCTCTACATTCTTTTTTAATGGTAATATGCTGAATGTGTAGTTTTCGCACTTTTTTCATTCAAAATTATTGGTTTCAGCGCGTAGGCGTCATCTTTAGGTTAAAATAATTAAACACTCGTCCGGGGAAATATATACTCAAGGGTATGAGAGGGCAAGGGAAATATATACTTCAGAATGGGGGAAGGGAAGCTTTGGTGGGATGGCTTGATGGGGAGGGGGTTAGCAATAGATTTTGATTAGTGTGAGGTTTGGGGGAGGTGTATAGGGTCGTTACAAGTGGTCAAGGTTAACTGGCCTGTTCTCTATGAGGTGGGCTTAACCTCCAGCTAACCATATGCCTCTCCGCAACCCCCTTCCCCTGCTTACCTTCTCACTAAACATTCCCGTCCCCCACACTGCTCAGTGCTATATATTTCTCTGGACGTGTGTAATATAATTTTTTCCTGGCGTTTATGCGCTGAAATCTGTAGTATCTGATAAAATATTTGTGAAGATGATGCATTATGAATGTTAACATTCCAAATGAATTTCCACATAGTTTGAATTCCTTCTAACTGTTCCAGTCGTATATTCTTTGCAGTTATGATAGCATTGGCTTCTTTTCTTTGAGAATTGTTTTGAATTTGACAGCCGATCAAATTTCCTCAGTGTTCCCCGGAATGTTGTATTTTGTTCTCTACTATTTTAATGTTATTTTCCGGTCGTTGCATCAATGTTTAATCGATATTTCTTTTAAATGTGTTTTGTTACCGCAATCACTTCCTAATTTACCATTCCTCCATTTGTACTCACATGAAAAATTCCTATGACGTATGCATTTTATGAAGCTTGAGTCCGCACTTGTACCATACGTTCAAGTAAGGATGAATCTGCTAATCACTTCTTTCCAGTTTCTTCCATTGGCTTCTTTAAATGAAATTTTCATATAAAATGGTGATGTCAATTTACCATGTAAGAGCGTTTGATACCAATCACAAAGCTTTCTTAAAGTCAAACGAGAAATATTAGCATGATGAATCATCTTATGAATCAAATAAACATGTGAATGAGAGCGTATTTATTATTTTAGTTCCTGGTTGGAGAGTCCCTGAATACTTTTTTAAAGATCCACATTCTTCATTTTTCACTCTAATTTCTCCGTTATTATAGTCGTTTTTCTTTCTTTCTGTATAATTATTGCTTACTCTTACCAATTGGTTGTGACAGACAAATCTTGGAATCCTTTACCCAGCTTCAAATCCTAAATCACTGCTTCCTGTGTTCCATCATATGTCTGTCGGTGTTAATATCCCCAGCGTACTTGGTCGCCTCCCACCGAATTTCCTGATGCCGCTTCACCCCCTCCTTGCTAGATGCTAGTGCTCGCTCCAGCTTCCTCCTTAATGGGCTCAGATGCAAGATGGGACCTTATGGCCCTCAATTTTGTCCGCACAGAGACCTTCTGTCCGTCATTGCACGGTCGTCCTTCTACGTCATTACTTCCATATCCTCCATTTCTCTTCTCATGGCAAACTTGGTCTTTCCTTTTCTTTCTATTTTCCATCCCGACTCTTCTCTTTCATCCTCCCTTTACTCAGTATTGCCAAATCGTTTTCGGATTGTATCGCTAACTCCTAGTATTAAATCGCCAGTTTGTTACTGTGTGAAAATGATATAACGATTTCGTCGCTCGTTGGTAATTCACCAAATAAGTATTTTACACATACTTTACTAGGCATTTTACACACCCTTTACCCGGTATTGCCAAATCCTTTTCGGATTGTATCACTAACTCCTAGTATTAATTCGCCAGTTTGTTACTGTGTGAAAATGATATAACGATTTCGTCGCTCGTTGGTAATTCACCAAATAAGTATTTTACACATACTTTACTAGGCATTTTAGTCACCCTTTACTCGGTATTGCCAAATCCTTTTCGGATTGTATCGCTAACTCCTAGTATTAATTCGCCAGTTTGTTACTATATGAAAATGATATAAAGGTTTCATTGCTCCTTTGTAATTCACCAAATAAGTATTTTAAACAAATAATAACTTGAACCTACTAGCAGCGAGCATTGATTGTAAGTTAAAGTTAATTTGGTTATTTTTGTTCGGTGCCGATACCATTGATGTTAGCATTTTATTGGATTTTGAAAAACTTTCGGCGATTCCGTTTCATTTTGCACATACTTATACAGGTAATTTTACTACCAATTAAAAATTCTAAAACTATTCAAATGCACAATTTATGGGTCAAAGTCCTAAAAAAATAATTCCCAATCCCACATCCCCTCACTGTGATACAAGTGCGAACGGAAATGGGGAAAGCCTTCGTCGTATCGTACCTGCAAGGCCTCTGGAGGGGGATAAGATATCATTATGTAGTACGTTTAAATTTATGGTATTTTTGAGCTGTTAGATTTTAACAACAATGGCTTTAAGTCACTAGTTTTGTAAATACTTATAGAAAAATATTTTTTTAATTCTGAAAAGTATTGATATTCGGAGCAAGCTATTAAAGTTATATTTTCCCCAAAATTCTTGTAAAAGTTGTTAGATTTTTTTTTCGAAGTTGTTGCCGTGGCAGCAATTCCTCCCTTTCTTCTCCCTCCTGTCTTCTCAACCTCTTGCTTTATTGCGAGATCTGACTCTTTCTCGCTAGTCTCGCACTCATCTTCAAGGTTATCTTCAAGCCTTTTGTCTCTTGCTTCACCCAACCACACTCTCGTCCATTCCCCGTTCTATCTTCCGTGGCGCTCGAGTAGCCGGCAGACCCATGGATTTTCCTGCCGCTTCTCCGTCACACGTATAGGGCCTCTCCCTCTTTTCGCTCAAGCCTCGCCCCGCCTCTTCGCCCTCCCTCTCGGTTGCAAAACTAATTTTCCACCACTTGCTATCGTTAGCCCCTCCTAGACATCTCTTCCGGACCATCTCATCCTTGATATCTCCCTTCTTCCCTCCCGTTTCGTCCCCTGCTCCTCCCCCCAAAGCAGAGAGGGCTTCCGCCTCAGACCATCTCCTTTAGCCGCTCCGACCACCCATCCTACCATACGTACACATATCCACCTTACTTTCTTCCCACCATCTCATCTTCTTCCTTTTTCTATTTCCCTCATCACGCCCACAACTCCGTTCCCTCCCTCAACCGGCACGCTTTTAAAAAAGTCTATATCCAACTCGCGTTCCCAGCAAATTTCGTCCAACACTTTCTATCTCGGGGTAAGAGGGGCTTACTGGATAATCAAGTCCCTACCCTCCCCCCGCCCCGCCCTTGCCATCCTCACTTTTTACACAAACGCTTCTCTCACACTCCTTTCCTAATTATTTCCTTTCCACCAACTTATTTTTTTTTAACCCCTTTCTCGCTCCTAATTCCCAAATCGCCTATTGACTTTTTTTTGTTCAATTGCCCCATATGCTGCGTCGCGTCGCTTTGTAGATGGGCGAGGTGATATCGGGGCCAGCATTGTCGGCTCTCTCTTTCCAGAAATTTATGCAAAGAGTGTTGGTACACGCGGCGTAAATGAATCCTGCGGCCGAGGCCGTGTAGGCGTAAGCCTGTTCAATTAGTGTAGTACAGTGGTAGTAGAAAGGTTTACCTCGCATGCGTTACCGCTAATTTTTTTTTCTCCCCCACAGCCGTTCCGTCTGGTCATTTAGAATAGGTGCCCTAATGTAACTGACAATTTCCACATCGCATGACTGAGATGAAGTAGCAATGGTATTTTTCTTTTTTTCCTAATGGAGTTGCTTGTTAGGCTTGCCGTCGAAAATTGGTGGGTGGCACCCTCGCGGAGTGGTTCTGCATTTAGGAGCACGCACAGTCTCTTTTCTGTCGAAATCATTTAGCCCCTCGAAACACAGAAACCGTACGTCTCTACTGCTTCCTGAGAAACAAGATGAACGATGTGGAAGAAATTTATTATTGGCAATATGTTTATATGATATTGAATCTTACCATCATTTATGTATCTACTCTCCTAAAGACCGGCTATTTTCACGAAGCCGTCAATTCTTCAGTACATACAGAGAAGTAGAAATATTATCATTTCATATCGTTATATGTACATGCATAATTCATCAGGAAAAAATCAAAACAGATGGTTAAGTCCGTTATACCTGTGTTTTAACTCAAAAATTTCCTCAATAATCTTCATCATTGCAGAATTGGGGTTAAAATTGTATTATATCTGATATGTTAATGAGGTGTAGTGTAATGCTGTAAAAATATTATGCAAATGTTTCATAACTTTATCTATCATCTTATATTTCGTTTCCTAATTTATCCAGAATATTATAATTAGTAACAAATAACTATATATTTATATCTAAATTAAAGACCAATACAAATATTGTAATACCCCATTTGGCAAAACTTGATTTCAATTATTTGTATATCTTGAGCGGTAAAAAAATCTTCACAAGTCATAAAATGATAAAGTTAGATGAATAAAAAATTGAGTTTTACTGCATGTTATTTGAACGAGATGATGAAAACTAATCTGCGTATTAATAGAAAATTTTATTAAATACAAGCTGTCTAACATTAATGAAAAATTATAAGCTTTTAGTCAAGCTTTTCAATCGAAATCACTTGTCCCGGTATCCAAAAAGTCTGTCATCTCATGAGAAGTTGATAAATTCATGATATTTGTCTCATTTTTATTAATTGGATGTACATTATTTTCCTAGAAGATGAATATCATAAAAATGAAAATGTTCTGTTTAATTTTCTATACTTTTAGTTAATTTTTATTTTCAAATTTACTGAAATGATATTTTTGCTCAATAACTTTCTTATAGCTCATTTATTGACTTGTGGAAAATGGTTTACCACTCATACATTGTGAGGTAACCGCAATTCAGAGAAGTATGACATTAACAGGATCTAAGGTAGATGAAACAATTACGCGTGAAAAAATTCCTTACGAATAATTTTGCCAGCAGTATTCTATCGAACAAAAATACGCCAAGCCATCTCCAAAGGTATCTTTTCTCCCAATTCTCTCTTTATTATAATATGATTTTCCGGCTTATACATTTCTGAAGTTCCTCTTTTCTCCTTATTAGAACTACTCACGTATTAATAGTCTAGGGCGTTGAGTTGAGCAATAACTTGATTTCATGTTCAGCTAAACATGTTCATTTATCCCATAGTAACCCGTTTCGCATTTAAGATCATATTTCTCGGCTTTGATTACTTCCTTCATCTCGTGTTACTTCTAACGGGAGTCTTATTTTAGGGAATGTTTTAATATTACATCGTATCATAAGTTTAAAAGTTCTATGAAATTCCCAACAAATTTGAGGAAATTGCAATAATTAGTAAGTGTAGGGTGCTGTTCTCGTAAAATATGTTTTTTGTCTTGCAATTGGTAATATACATATCGTCCTTGTTGTGTTAGTGATTGTGTTAATTGAAACAGTGTAATCTGTATTTTAGCCAAATCATGCATTTTAAATTGTATACTTCAAAACTATTAAGTGCGCGATATTGGTTTCTTTCTTTGGGGCTTTCTTTTCTGAACTGAGATATTTTAGGAATCTATTGTTGAGCCACGCCGTTTATTTTAAATTTCGCTGTGTAAGATTTCTCATCGAGCTATTATTGTTTTTCTCTCGTAATTTTTTGATAAACAAATATACCTACTTGAAAAACCATATAAAAAACTATGAAATCTATTTTTGCTATTTCTTAGAAACACGGCGGGATATATTTTACAGGTTTTTGATTTTATGTGATGGACCATTCCGTTCAAAGGCTCAGATTGCGTGAAAGCCTTCGAAAGTGAAAATATTTTTCTTCGTGAATAATTTCATTCGATCTCCTGGTGAGTATAAGCTGTTGACACCGTTGACTGGCTTGGCTTTATAAAATTCTGTTTTCTTTGGAAACTGGCTTGGCAGAATATCCTTGGCCATTGTCTTCAACTAATGGTAAGAGTTAAAGAACCATTCCTTAACTTATTTCTGGCAATTTTATGAGGTGTTACCTTAATTGCCGTTAATTTTCACGTGGAGCGTAATACTGTTGATGTAATTGCTTAGTTCTTATCCACGCATAATTTATTAGTGATGAAGCTTTCAGAAACTGATAGCCACCACCAAAGTACCCTTCACGATAAATTTACTCCCCAAGTGAAGTACCGTGTTCCACAAGGTGCCTCTTACCACGTACCTCTCCTGTGCTGGAGAAGCGTAATAGCTCTATTTCATTATCTAAGTTACCGTCCTCGGTGGAAGGAAATTTCCCTCCGTACATCTGTTTTGGAGAAGACTACATCTCTTACATTTCTCCCCTTCTTGCGGCTTATCGGCATCCCAATACTCTCTTTTCTTCGTCCTTCTCACTACTAATCTTTTCCTTTAAGGGACAGCGCTCTCTCTCTCCACTCCCCCCCTTCTCGTTCAGATTCCTTGAACACTCAAGATTTCTCCTTCTCTTGGTGAATGACCCTGGAGGAGAGCTCGAACGGCGGTGGCGAAGCAAACCTTGGAAGTGGGTGAGCATAAGGGTGGAAAGGGGGGGGGTTGGGTAGGGCGTGGGAGGGTCCTTATGGAGCCAGCCCTCCAATCAGAGAGCTTCCCTCACCACCACCCGCCGGCTGCCAGATCGCCAGGCCGTCTTCCATCGCCTTAATGGCCGACCCGCCACAAATCGCTTTCCCCTCACATTTCACTAATCCTCCTTATTCCTTCGTTCCGTGGGGTCTCTCCTAACCCGCCCCCTTCCCTCCTTTACAGCATTTATCAAGCAACCGTGCGCTATTCCCAAACTCCCCTCTACAATCCTCTCCCGCCCCCTACTAGCCGCGCTGCCTCGCAGACCTCATGCCACCCGTCCACTTAACCACCTCTCTGAGCACTTTCCCCCCACGATGCCAACCGCCTGGGAATTGAGACAATTCGACACATTGCCGCGTTGTGCGGTTATCACGCAATATCGCAATCGGATGTTTATGCTCCTCTAAGAAACGTATCCTTTTATTCCTGCGTTGTTATGCCATGAGTATAAGAAGTATTTTAAAGACATGAGTGAACGCGATACGCAGTAAAAATATGATGTGAGGAATAAAATGCAGCACTGATTTTTCAGTTTTATTATGAACTACAGAATGACTTCGTTCATCAAAATCAGGTGATATTTTATTTTAGCGTCATGTTCTATGAATGGTATAACTATTTCCCATTAAGAATGCCTATAAATACAAAAGGGAAAATTTTAATCTTTACGGAAATGGATTTTAGATTTTATAATCCTTTCTAATAGTTAATTCGCTGATAGCAATTTAGGCAAATCAATTTCCTGGTAGGTGATTAACATTCCAGCCGGGAAACGATCCAGCAACCTCGAGGTAAGCAGGCGAGGACGTAACGCCGCCACAATGGCTTACAGCCTACGTTACACTTACGTAATTGCTCTGTGATGTTGATGTTTAAGATTAAAAATACAATCAGCACTCTTTTTCACTCCAACTATCATGTACAGTGCCATGCCACATGAATTGAATGAATTTATTTGTAATTTATGTGTAGTGAAAAGGTCTGAAAATTATGTTATAAATTGTAGTATAAAGAGATGCAAGAAAGATCTGTGATTTGATGATCTCTAATGTATAGATGCTTTCTTGTGATATTTGTTTTTAATCCGGCATCTATACGATGAGCTGATTTTACTGCTGTTGCAAGTTTGACATCTGGAATTTATTCCACCCAATTATGGCATGATAGATGTACCACAAAAAGTTTAATTCAGCCTGGCGTCCTTGATGCATATATCAGATTTTAATTCTTCACAGTTAATCTCTAACCATTTCGTCAGTATCCTTATCATGTAGCCATTAGCGAGTAGGAGATGGATGATTTCGGTACCACTTACTTACACTTGCGGTGTCGCAAAGTGTATAAAATATCGTAGTAATCTTCCTGAAATGAAAAAAAGCTTTAATTTCAAGAGACAAAAAATTGGGAGCTTTTAAGTGGGAGGCCAAAGCCAGCCAAGAAGTTGGGCCAAGTCTTTTTTCTTGAGCGAAATAAGGTAGGGAATCAACGAAGGAAAAAGCGGAAAATGGCACAATTACCCTGGATCCGCTATCATGGAAGAAATAAGTCCTCTCCTTTTTCTTCAGATTCATGCGAGCGAGCGAAACCATAGTTTAATTCCGGAATTCGCCAGACTTAACCTAAGTCGTTTAACGCCCTGGCGCTCCTTCGCTGTTTCATTTAATTTTCGTATTATTAGTGCTCATTTATTAAGTGAGGATGACTTGGTGGTCCTGTGATTGGAGCGGTATACTTCGGATGGGTGGTCCTTGGTCCTAATAGCAACGATCCCTCTTAAACGACCTTCTCCCAAAACGTTCAGCCATTTTCATAGACTTTAGGTTGAGCCCGGGTTTAGGATTCATTTCTCAGTCTTAGTCCCTGTGATCATTAAAATAGGCGTGATTGTTGATACTATGGGTATTAGAGAAAGGTTAGAATTATATTTACTCTGCTTTAAAAAACTTATGAACCTAGCGGACGATGTGTTGCTTTTTGGACTTTTCGTCAAATTCATTTCGTGCCGAGAAAAAAGTCAATGTTTCTCCAAAGTTTTGAATAAAATTTGTATTTTTTGCGTTTTTGGCGGAAAGGCTCTCCACTAAATGGATAGCTAAAATGTATGCTATCACAATTGGCAAGTCTTCAAAAAAATCATTCTATTTTCTCATTATCCCTAACTCCCAATTTGTTTTATCCTTGTATCCATAAACAAAATCAAGTCAATTTCCTTTAGGGATGGAATCATTCCAAGATACATGTACTTATCCTAGGTATCTTTAAAATCAAAAGAAAAACTTCTCACTGTCTTTAATTAAGGACACTGCTCATCAAGTGAAGTAAGTGCATGAATTCATTGCTTTTGTTCGAGCTTATTTGTAGTTTCCGGCGAAATTGGACAGAAAACATTTATACACCTCTGTATCTAATAGATATTTAGCGAATAATATGGTAGAAGCCTGAGGATTGAGAGAAAACTGTCTCATTTACTTTTTCTGTAACACATATGGTACTAGATGGTTTTTACTATGGGCATAACAAAATTTTGGAAAAAATTGGCAAATTTTATTTAAGAAGCCGAAAAGAATTGAATTTATTGGAAAAGATATTCAATTTTGCTCAAGTTTTGTGCCTCCAGGAAAACATTCTGAAGTGGACATCCTCATTAAGTGGTTTAGTTTGCTTAAGTCGGTATTTTCTTTAAGTTTCAGGCAATTGTAGACAAAAGAATCCCCAAGTTTTAGATTCCACTTCAATCAAATTGAGATGTATCCCACTTGTAATGCTCAATTGTGAGATATATGTTAATGAATTTCTATGATGATAAGTCTTTATTTCTATTTTATTTTTCTGATACAATAACAAATTTATTAAATAATACCGTCTAATGATGTGATTTATTGACTGAATTTCCTTATATATATTTCGTATACCGACAGTTTCCACAAATACATATTCTTGTAGATTTCTCTAAAACGAGTAAATGGGTGCTTACAATTTGCAATCAGGGGGAGAAGTGTTATATGATGATACTCTTTCAATAAGGAAAAAAACAATGAAAGCTCTCAAGTCTGCGTGCTACATGCAAGCAAAGAAAAGTAAAATTCTCGAAAATGAAATACGCGCCCCATGAGGTATGGATACGAGACAGTTCTAGTACAAACTTATATTGCATGTCATCCGGTGATTAAGGACTTTTCAAAATACTATAATCAGTATACCGAAACGAACGTGGAACCACTGGAAGATCATCATAACCTCATTTGACGGCATAGAAGACGCTCTTCTACGTTAGATATTTCATTTCTGTACAGCATACTTAATTATGGCTTACATGATGAATTTTACTACATAAATTCGATCGGAATCGAGATTTGTAATATACTTATTTTCATATTCAGTTTTTCTCTTCCAATCTTCTACATGGACTGAATGTTATTTTAATGAAAACTAAAATATCATGAAGCTTGGTTGGTAGAAATTGGCCATAAAAGCTACGGTAGAGGCTAGAAAAAGTTGAAGAAATTGAACCCAGTAGGTACTTAGCAGTGCGTTAAATGGTATAAATAAATGATATAAATAAAAAATAAATGAAGAAGACTAAATAACATGCATTTAGTATACCTGACTCATATATGTAAAGCTATTGATTTCAATATCTCGAAGCCTTATCGACTTTTTTTATTCTTCCGATTTTACCCCAAATCGACACATAAATCTAACCCTCCCCTGAAACTGACCGGCCTTGCTGAGTTCCAAACCTCGAATCGACACTCGGCCCGCCGACAATGGAGAAAATTATCCATAGCAACGAAAGTGAAAAAAATTCTAAAGCCCCAGATAAAAGTTCCAAACTTTCAGTTTTACGGTAGGTAGGGAAAAATCGATTGCAGCAATAAGATTCTTCAGCATTCAGCCTCATATAAGTGAAAGAATCAATCTTTTAGCTCAATTATTTCATATTTTAATGAACGAAAGAAAAAATGTCCACACTAAAATTTTTCATTTTTCCCATATAATCCCATGTAAAGCTATCGATTGCAATGAATCGAAGCCTAATCGACTTTTTTTTAACTTTTTCGATTATTTTCCAATTCGACACATGATTCTAACTCTACCCTGAAAATTTCAACCGCTCGTTCAGAAATACCCCATGAGTTTTGATGAGTCAGTCAGTCGGTCAGTTTTATAGCTTTGTATATATTAATTAATTATATATATTAATTAATAATTTATTTGACCATCAACAAGTTATTTCATTACGTATTTTATGTTTGTAATCATAATTGTTTTCACTTTTGAATTATCAATGAAGGCTTAATGAAGGTTGGTTCAACTTGTTTCAAGCCGCAGTAGTAGCCACACGTAGTGGTCTGCGCATTGGTCCGGCAAACCAAAGGTCCGTGGTTCGATTTTCGGTCCAGGCCGAATTTTTCTCGTGGCAATTTCTTCAAAAAAATTCAAGCCACAGTGTTTATTCAGAATGTATGAAACAGTGTTCTTTTTCCGTATAAAATTTTACTTAGGTCTTTCTCCTGAACTACCTTTCAAATTATAGAAAAGAGAAACCGCCGTTGCGTTCAGAGCGAGCTTGTTGCTGATGGGCGAAATAATATATCTTTTATTAGTAGACTTTGGTTTAACAGCACTTTCTCTGGCATGCCTCTCGTACCAGTGCTCTAGGGAAATTATACGAGCTCAGTCTTTTTCATTTTATTACACGTTCGTTTTAATGAGAGAACATTCATAAAAATGCGTTTTGTGGTAAATCGGTAGAGCATAGTACGTAGGTGTTGCTTTTATTTTCTTTCATCGCCATCTGGGTATGCTTAGGTTAGATGTACACAATGAAGTTCACTTCATCAAATCCCTTGCATGTCGGGACGGGGAGAGCGCCTCCGGTGGAATTCGTCCATACCGCACCATCGGTTTAGGTCAAAGGGCGCGTAGGCAGTCGGAGTCACAGGGTCAATGGATGCAACTTGCTGTTTGCGAAACTTTGCCCACGTCGATTTCCAAAGAGAGAATCCTACACATTCCATATCCGGTTCCGCTGCGCTCAACCTTTCACCTCGAACCGCTGTCAATAAAGCATTCGCCAGTCAGTCAGTCGCGTTTTAGACATGTGAGCTAACGATCGTGGGTTACCATTCGAGATGTGGCCTTAATTCTTGCAAAGGGGAATGAAAAGCGAGGGAGACAAAGCGATAAAGGTTTTAAGAACGGTGAAATTGACAAGCGGAATTGATTTAAAAATTAATCCAAGTTTCCTATGGTGTATTTGTTGGCAACTTGAATTTCTTCTTCGTCTAAAACTTGTATTTACCTCTATGAAGGATTTATTCAAAAGAAGAGTTTATGGGCGGGTTATTTGTAAATGAGATCTCTTTAAGTAACTTTTGTGGGTTTACTAGTAAATAGATACTTATGGGAAAATTAACCCATTAAATCCCAAGCACCTTAATAACTTAAAAATTCCAAATTTTTTGATGAATTAGCAATGAAACAAACTTAAATAAGGGAATTTATTGACTTCTATATTTTTATTGCTTTTAGTTTACCGTTGGTGAAACGTTGCGTATACGCAACATTGGGAGTTCTCCGGTTCAAATGAGTCAAAATCTCTTTTTTTTTCATAACTGTTTTATTTGCTCAAAGTATATTGTTTTTTGCAACACAAATATATAACTTACACAAAGTATTAAATAAACATATTTTATTCGTGACATTGGGAAAAGAATCCGTATGTAAATGAACATTGCACTTTTGACAAACATAAATAGTTTGGCTGCTACACACTCGGCATCGTCGTCTTGAATTTTTTTCATCACGCACAATTATGTGGCCAACCTTGTCTTTTCTAATAGCGTTTGGCAAACTGTTTTTTCCGAAATGTCCCTTGTTATGGCACTTTTCACTCACTGTAGGTGCACCTTCGCTTTCGTCTTCCTTCTTGAGGAGACATAACACAATTTCAGACCGAAAATCTACCTAGCTGATGGTTGATCCCGTAGCAACTTTGTAAATCTTCCAGGCATTTACTAATACACTATCAAGGCCATTTGCAAATAAAGGCCACCACCACTTTTTGCCTCTAATTCTAATTCTATAATTAGCGATTGCATTATCGGGCAGATCGACTCCACCCATTCCCTGGTTGTATTGATTCACTGTGTTGGGCTGAGGAACCATTTCATGTTTTTTTTCTTTGCGATTGTACCTTTTCACATTTACAAATGGGTCCAATGTACCGAAATTTGTCGCTACAGTCACAACTGAATTATCGTGCCAACGCACAAAGAATAATTCATTCTTTTTGTCAATCATGTAGACAAAACAACCTTTATTTTCTTTCGACAGTTCCTTTAGACTGCGAAAAGGGCAGTTTGCAATCCTGTTTTCCCTCACAGTACCAGTGGCAAAAAATCCCATTTCTGATAAAAGAACCAATAGAGAATGACTTGTGAAAAAATTGTCGAAATACAATAAGTGATTTTTTGGAGTTTCGATAACTTTCGTCAGGCTAACTACTACTCTCTCCCCTAATGCGATGAGAAATCAAGAGAAATGGAGGAACAACACCTGACAGCAGCCCTCATGAAGAACGTCTACTCCAAGGCCCTTATCAGGACCACTATGAAGAAAATGAAGGAAGAGAAGGAGATTGCGGTGACTCCTAAACCAAGAGGATTTGCAACTCTCCCTTTCATCGCCGGCACCACGGAAAAAATCGGGAGAATTCTAAAAAGACACGACATAACACCGAGAAATATAGTGCTATAGAGAAGATTGGCCAACGTCTTCCTAACTGTAAAGACAGAATCCCTGACTTGCAATAGGAAGGAGTGTACGAGATTCCCTGCAGCTGTCAGGCCTAGAGATGTAGTGAGGAGTCATGACAATATTCTCTTTGTTGCTCTGAAAAATATCAGTTCTGAACTTCTCAAGCGAGCTAAGCCTAGCGTGTAGCCTCCGAGTCTCTAGGGGCTCCCACCTTAATCCCTCTAAAAGTTGTGAGACTCTATGTGTACGCTCGTAGCAGTTTTTAACGAAGCGCGCTGCATTCCTTTGTATTTTATTAATTATTTTGTTAAAATCTCTTTGACCATGGTCCCAAATGCTCGCGGCGTACTGTGACATACGTAAGGTGTGACATAACCAGAGCGAAGAGGCATCTCTCCTTGACTTTTTTATCCGAGGACCTTCCGATTATACGTTAATAAAATCAAGTTTCTTTAATGCTGCGCCACGTATGTTTTGTTTGTGTAAGGAAGATGACAGCATTTCATCAAATAATATGATCAAATTGGTTTGAATTAAACATTAGGTTGAGAACTTATATTTCAGTTCAACGTGTCCGTTTTACGCTTCAGTTTATAATTGCTTGCTATCTTGCATAAAAAATATTATTTAATTCAATTTGATGTTTAAAAAATTAAATATTCTGTACTGTACACGTATTTTAAGAGAAACGGCTGGGGTGAGAGGAGTCGGAATCGCTTAATCCAGCCCAGGATAATTAAAATCAAGTTAATTCAAGTTAATGTGCTTCGATGGCAGTGGTCATCCTGCACTAATAGGATGCAACTGCATACATGGGCAACAGTACTGTGGATGGTATAAAAATCACCCGTCACAATTCAAACAGAGCCTATCAGTAATGTAATTAAGGGGTGATCCAGTGGGAGCAGATCTTTCCGTATTGATAATAAGTTGAAAATAAGTGTTTATTAAAGTGGGTCAATTCTACATAAAATTTGTTTAAAAATACAAAATACAAGTCCATAGTTCTCTTTGGATGGGTTACAAGGCATTTGTTATATCTTGGGTATGGTCCTGCTAAGCATTATGCTTATCAGCAGGTTCCAGGATAATCGTATCCAGTAGCATCAATTTACATATTTACATATATACATTTAAACATAAATAAAATATAACCAGCCTTATTTTCATACATTCATATAAGTATTATCCTCAATAAAATCACTAAAACATAAAAGTATTATATTTAAATCTTTTTGGCATTCTACGCACATGTGACAAATGTAAAGCATCAGTGCATGGATTAGCATTTCCAGTTGCATCAATTTACCTCTTTACATATATACACTTAAACATAAATACAATATAGTCACCCTTACATTCATATAAATATTGTCTTCAATAAAATCACTAATACATAAAAATATTACATTTAAATCTTTTTGGCATTATATGCACATATGACAAATGTAAAGCATCAGTGCTTGTATTAGCATTTCCAATTGCATCAATTTATCTCTTTACATTAATACATTGAATATAAATACAACTTAGCCACCCTTACATTCATACACTCACATAAATATTACCCTCAGATAAAATCACAAAAACATAAAATTATTAAATTAAAACCTCTGGCACAACATGCACATATGGCCCAAGTAAAACATTAGTGCTTGGCCGTTGAGTAAGAGTTGTCTAAGGCCTAAACGCTGTACAAAATCCTATTTTTCAACTTATCTTACGTAGCCTTATTATTAAAAAATTAGTAATTTTGAAATGGGAAAACGAAAAAGGTCGTTAATATCGTTTATTTTTGGAAATGATGGAAATCAATGTATGAATATGTTTAATTTATGCTCATAGTAGTGCATCCTGCTCTGATTGGATTGGATATTTGGGGAGGCGACCTGCAGATAAGGTCATTTGCGCCTAAGGGGAATTGGTAAGGGTGGAAGGGTGGATAGAAACCCGACGTCGGCATTACCCTGCTCGCCGCTAATACTGTTAAGAACTACTTTTTGTTTTCAATCGTTGATAAAGTCCCGTATCCAGTTCACAGTTTTTTTTTACACCGCATGATTGTAATTTGTTTATGAGTTTATTGTGAGAAACCTTGTCGAATGCTTCCTCCAAATCAAGAAACATCACGTCAACTTGCTTTTTCGATTCGCCTGATGCTGGAAGTTTATGAAGGAAGACAGATATATAACATTTCTCAGGATCTGCACTTCCGGACATCGTTCTTGATGTATGTGTTAAGGACTGTGACAAAATGAAGCCTATTTTTCTAGTCAGTTTTTATAAAATACGTCTTTAAGCGATTTTAACTATGGAGGATATATTATCCAAACAGTAAATAATTTCTGTATCAATATTTTCTGTACCTTTATCTCGTGCGATACTGATGTGCCTTTCGAGATATGTTGCGCTTGGAGAATTCCGTACTTCATTTGAATAGAGATTTGCTCCGAAATAAATCTCTGATTTTTTGCCCCGATGATTTCAAATTTATTGTCACCGTCAGTCGTTGCTTTCATAGAGTTCGGTCACTTTGCTGGTAATATCCAAACATCTCCATGATCATCATTGGCAATAAAGCTCAAATGATTTCGTACTGTCTACTAATTTTATTTCAACCTCTTGCTACAAGCAAGTAGCCGTGTAGCAAGTAGCAAGCAAGTAGCCGTGTAGCAAGAGGTTGAAATAACATTAGTAGACAGTACGAAATCATTTGAGCTTCATTACTCATTATGCTGTTCTACGATATCTCGCCTGAGAAAGTGGAGTTTATCATCATTGGCATTTGAACCAATTAATTTATCGGTCTTTGGATTTTCCCATACTGTTTTTGCTCTGTGTTACTGCCCATACTCCATCGCAGGGTCGAAAACTGTATTTTCTGACTACAACTGCGCAAGTGTTTGCCCAGAAGTATCACCTCATACCTTCTAGACACCAACACTTCATCATCATCATTGGTAATCTGCTGTTTAGCAGGTAAGTAGCCTCTCCTCCAGATAACTCTGTCTTGTACCTTCTTCTTCATCTCCGCGTAGCCTGTCTCCTCTTCTAAATCATCCGTCATTTTCTTTCTTCTTCTTCCTCGTTTACGCTTTCCTTCCACCATCTCTTCTAATACCTCCTTCATCAAACAATCTCTTCTTAATATATGTCCCAGCCAGTTTTACATCCTTGTTTTAATTGTCTTTATTAGTCCTCTATCTTCCCCCACTCTGGTCGATACCTCTTCATTTCTCACTCTGTCTGCCCTACTAATATTCAACGTTCTTCTCTATATCCACATCTCGAATGCCTCAATCCATTTTATATCATTTTTCAACGCCGTTCGTGTCTCACAAACGACTTTTATGACACCAAAAATCCTACTCTGTTCGTATATCTCTCTCGCTTTACCTTTTCACCAGAGCGTGCAGGTGTTTGTAGTCATCAAAACGTGCTGGTCATTCCAGAATGTCTATGCTGTAGTTCACGAGTAGGAGTGAGAGCAGTAAAGACCTAGAAGTTGTCTGGTGCTAATTTTAAATTCTTGTGTAGACATTTCTCAATTGAGATCAGTTCCAAAACTTTCGCAGTGTCCAATTCATTGTTCAAAATTCTATACTAGCAGCTAAATCTAATAAAACTCGTTGATCTTGGTAGCAAAGGAGTCTTCGCCTGCTAATCCAGAGGCTATTGGTTTGAATCCTGTCAAGATAACATCTTAATATGTCAATAAAACGAACAACATCAGGGATAACATTATAAAATTTCTCTATCATGGAAAAAAGAACTAACTTTGCAAATTTCACTAGTAAGTTTTATTCACGACCCGGGTTTCGACAGTTTTTGTCATCTTGAGAATTTTCTTTGGGGTCTTTCGATAGTTTATGTCATCTGTCACCTGAATATGACATAAACTGTCGAAACCCGGGTCGTGAATGAGACTTACTGGCGAAATTTACAAAGTTTTTTCTTTTTTCCATCTTAATCTATAGTTTAAGGCCTGATAGAGTGGAAACGGAACATAACTGCACAATGAAAAAATGAGCAATTTCCACTGTGATAATATTTATACACCTAAAGATGCTGTACAGAGCGAAACCGGTTGTAATAAATATTATCACGGTGGCAGTTGCTCAGTTAGATGACATCTATTTCTCCATCCAGGACATTGGTGTTTGCATGTTATTGTTATGTGGCAAATATGTAAAGGCTCAAGCAAGATGGAATGGTTGTTGAAAGAGGGTATAAAAACGCGTCGAACGATTTTATGACTTAGCACGGGTGGAAGTTTTGGTGCGAGGAGTTGAAAGAAGTGCATACATCGGCGCGTCAGAAAAAGAAAACGATGTCCGAAGGTTTAGAAGAGCTCAAGGAATCCGGAGATCTTCCTTTCCACTGCCTCCCCCCTCACCCCACTCCGCCGACCCGCGCCCCCGCGACCCCAACCCCCATGCAATTTTCAACCCTCACGTTGCCTTCCATTCACCCTCCCCCCCCACCTCGCACTCTTTCTCAAGTTGATGGGAAGAGGGTGGCGGGGAGTCTAAAGTGTGGGAAGTGCTTGTGGGGCGTGGAGATGAGGGAGGAGCGGTCTGGTGCCCACACTCCGAACGTAATGACAGCTTCTAATTGCGTAGATAAGGGCAACTAATTAAAACTCCACCGCTTCCCTCCTTCCCCGTCCCGCAACACTTCATCCGACAATCCCTCCCCCGCTCTCATCCCCCTGGCGTCTTCCCCCTAAATCGCCGCGCACACAGTGTTCCTCCCGCCGCTCCTGATACTTCCCCTTCGTCTTTCTCCTCTTCCTCTCTCATTTCTCCGCACCAACTGCCGTGCTCTCCTCTCGTGGAACGTCCTCAAAACACACCAGGACTGCACGGCAAAAAGAAGGGAGGCAGGGGGGGGGGGAGGGAATGTTTGTGTGCTCTCCGTGGAGAGGGACCTGGGAGCGCGGTAAGGTTAGAGCGTCGGGAAGTTTCCCCGGCGTGCTGTGGTGCGGGGGAAGAGCCTTAAAGGGAGCGGGAATGGAGCAGGAATCGGCTTAGTAGGGCAAGAGAGGGAGTTAAAGTGTTAGGGGGTGAGGAGGAGTTGGGTGTTGCAAGCGGTGTCGGGTTTAAGATTCGCCAAGCCCACTTCCAGAGCCCTCTCGGTTTTCCGCCAAAAACCTCCATCTCCTCCCCCCCTCCTCGTTTCCCCTTTCAGTTCCATACTTTACCCTCAACTCCAGTTTTTTTTTATTCCTTCCCTCGCAGGATGACCGGGTGAGGGAATTGCATTCAAAGACTCGAGGCGAGGTGGTAAAGTGGAGTTTAGTGAGATTGGCAAGAGGATTTTTGGGTGAGAAAGTCGAGGAAATTCATAAGTAATTCCGGCGAGGGCTGTTTGCCCAGTGAATCCAATTTAAATGTGGTGGAATCGCTCCAGGCGGAAGTGCGCCCGAATGCCACTAATCTGTTTGTCCCAAAGTCATGTTGGTTCACGCGAGAGTTGAATTTCTCCATGTATTAATCGTGATTAGGAAGGAGTGGTAAGAAACGTTTTTTTTAGTATGCGCCGAACCTTAGGATCATATTATCGTGATGTGCAAAATTTATCGTAGCTCTCTCTCATTTTCTGTATGGCGATAATTTATTTGAATTAATCAATGTGCCTTAGATCTTTTAACATCGTAATTTTTGTATTTATTGTTACACAACTGAACCACAACTTTGTTTATATACATCACGGATATCGCTTGATCTACCTTTCATATAATTTTCCCATCTTCTTTTTTCACTTTCGTCTTGGTGAACTGCCGGAGGCTGCTATGGGGCAGTACTCTAAAAGAGAAGCATTTCACCCTTTCAACAATGTAGCTGACTTTTCCAAGACCCTCTTAACCAAAGAAATGTCATGTATTTCAATTGGAAAGGATTTCAATTCTACCAATATTATCGAAAAATCGAGATGAACAATGTCTCCGTATAATCAATCTCGACTTATTGGGTGATTGCTGGGATATGTTTTTTTAAAGATCGTGTTAAAAAATTAAAAATCAACTTTCTGTACCGTATTCATTACATCTATCCTTTGAGTTTTAATCTGCTGTAAAATAGTGGATGTAACTGCAGAGTTATTCTCCTATAATCAGTATGCAGAATTGCCGGCGTCGCTGAATACCGTAGGGGGACTCTCTCTTTTTGTGTGTCAACAATATGTTTTCTGCTCAAAAAGGCTATTTAGAGGACTTTAAAATGGGTATGCGTAATGGTTGTCTCGTTGTCTCCGTTATAGTGACCTTAAACTATGATAAGTTGTAATTGTCTGACATAGTCTTAAGATATCGTGTAAATCGTAACACTTAATTCGCCAACGCAGTTTTTACTCAAGATGGGAAGGGTGAGATCAGCAAATCATCAAAATACTGTAAATCAGGGTGAAGCAGTAGAGTTTTTGAGGCTATTTTTAGGTCTCATGGACTAACTTTTTTGTTCAATGACATTTTTACTGAGGAAATTAAATCTATGAACTAATCATCTCAAATTTGAATGTTTGCAATCCAACCACCATAAGCTTAAGGAAAAAAAATAGCTAGAGTAAAATAGGAGCCATCTTCACCTGGCGAAGTGCGTTATTTGTCGAAAACTCTTCGAAATTGGTTTTTGTTTGAAATTCACGTCAATGGTTTCATGTTCTAACTCCTTCTACAAATTTAACGTTCTTGGGAAACGCCTAAACAGCTCTCTGTGCTTATTATATTTTCCATGGAACAGCGTATTAACGTTTTCATGGAAAAGCGTATTACATTTTCCACGGAAAAGCGTAAACTATATCTCAAAACAATTACAATCTTCAGTGAATCTTTTTCTGGCAATTAACTTGATTGTCTCCTCAAGTTTTTCCGGAGGATAATCCTTTATCCTACGGCTATAGGTGTTATTTGAGATATTTGAATGTGGGGAGAGATCACCGGGAATTTCGGAAGAAATGGTATTTTTTTTAAGCCTTAAGATAGAAATTTGTGCCCGTGAATTTTTCGCTAATTTTGTCTATTTCCCTTTTATATACCATTTAATTACTCCAAAATTTCATTAACCTAAATTTGCATAGAAGCGCAAAATATCCCCGTAAACGTTTTGACTTCCGAGTTCTTACCATTGCAAAATTTTTTCCTCTCCGAAAATTGTAGGGTAAGCTGTTACCCCTTGTCACGCGTACATTGCGTTTGCCTATGACTCCGGCCTCCCAAGTTTTCATGGAAGGCCCTTGACATCCAGGAAAAAGGACAAAAACATAGAATAATTTGAATATTTGATCAATTTCAACCCGCTTGCTGCATTATTTAGACCGGTTTGACAGTAAAAAGTTGTCACACTAGTATTTACCTTTCCTCAGCGGATTATTACCCTCGTTAAGTTTCTGTAGCAATTGAGCACTTCTGAGGAGATATTATTGACCAGAGGGGCACGACAACTGAAGTTTGGCGATGATATAGTAAGAACGTGATACAATAAAATAACAATGAACAAAGGGTAATTTAACAAACATCCGGTGAAACTCGAAATCGTAGTTTCAACAGTATCTGAATTTGTCTATTGGTATCTAGGACTTACAGACAGCCGTCGTCTACCTCCCTTATCCGCCAATTCCTTTCGGATTAAAAATTTTCGGATTTGTACCTTCTTCAATCTGGTTTACGGTAGCTACAATGGAGATGCTTCAGGATGCTTAGTGGGATTCTATTCTCATCTTTAATATTTTGAATTAGGGTGTATTTTTGCAAATTTGTATAGAATTGAGTCGGATACTAAAACTTTTAGTTGAACTAAATCATTGTACTTTATATTATTTCTTTGTTGATTATTTTAATTGCATTCTGATTCACATTTCATAGTGACCTCTTCAAGTTGTATATTCGGATTGCAATATAATTTATAACGTTTCCTCTCCGAACGTTGTAGGGGAAGCTGTTAGCCCTATGTCCCCCTATGTCAGTCCTATTCAATATGTTTCTAATGTTTCATTTATGTAAATTCAGAAAAAGTGATCGTTGTATATTCGGATTGCAATATTATTTATAACGTTTCCTCTCCGAACATTGTAGGGGAAGCTGTTAGCCCTATGTCCCCCTATGTTAGCCCTATTCAATATGTTTCTAATGTTTCATTTATGTCAATTCAGAAAAAGTGATCGTTGTATATTCGGATTGCAAAATAATTTATAACGTTTCCTCTCCGAACGTTGAAGGGGAAGCTGTTAGCCCTATGTCCCCATATGTCAGTCCTATTCAATATGTTTCTAATGTTTCATTTATGTAAATTCAGAAAAAGTGATCGTTGTATATTCGGATTGCAATATTATTTATAACGTTTCCTCTCCGAACATTGTAGGGGAAGCTGTTAGCCCTATGTCCCCCTATGTTAGCCCTATTCAATATGTTTCTAATGTTTCATTTATGTCAATTCAGAAAAAGTGATCGTTGTATATTCGGATTGCAAAATAATTTATAACGTTTCCTCTCCGAACGTTGAAGGGGAAGCTGTTAGCCCTATGTCCCCCTATGTCAGTCCTATTCAATATGTTTCTAATGTTTCATTTATGTAAATTCAGAAAAAGTGATCGTTGTATATTCGGATTGCAATATTATTTATAACGTTTCCTCTCCGAACATTGTAGGGGAAGCTGTTAGCCCTATGTCCCCCTATGTTAGCCCTATTCAATATGTTTCTAATGTTTCATTTATGTCAATTCAGAAAAAGTGATCGTTGTATATTCGGATTGCAAAATAATTTATAACGTTTCCTCTCCGAACGTTGAAGGGGAAGCTGTTAGCCCTATGTCCCCCTATGTCAGTCCTATTCAATATGTTTCTAATGTTTCATTTATGTAAATTCAGAAAAAGTGATCGTATGTTGTATTTCCAATTCGATTTGTTAGTATTTTGAATCGCTATTACAATTTTTAGATAATTTTACTTACCCCTAGTGCGGTCTTTTATATTTCAGGATATTCCAGACAGACTTTTATTACTCTCTTTATTGTTTTAGTCCTAAATATGGAAGAGTGAAGAGTACTGTCAGAGGAAAGAAATGAAAATGCGTAGTAAACTGCATTATATTTACAGCCCTCCGCGTGCGTATCAATTCCCGACCGGTAGATTATGTTCATTTAAGCAATTATGTTTTATTTTATGATGGCTGGCGGTGCTCATGGTTTGTTTTCTCGTAGGCGATGCGAATGTAATGCATACGCTTGCATAAATGCCGCAAACATATTTTGATTTATCGCGCAATCACGTAAGATGTAGACGCGGGACGCTAATGTTTGTAACAAACTAAGACGGCAGTACCAGTTTGCGAGTAATGCAGTCCGATTGTTTATTCATGTCTTTTCTTCATTAAGTGTGGTGGTGCAAATCGGGAAGATTTATTGGGTAAGGCATGTATACAAATTGCGGCAAAGTGCATATTTCAGCGATGGAGTTTGTTTCTCGTTTCACCACATTTCAGAAACGATTCCATTTAATTACCCCCAATGATATATTTTAGCTCCAAACTTTTCAATTTGCCGCTAACTCATGCTTCATGATTTTTTATTCGTCATAAAGATAATTTCTTCCTAACGACCGGAAGAAAGACTCATTTTCCTCAAGGATCTCACATTTGGGGTTTCTGCTGCCAGAAGTACGAAAATTTGGAAACTTTTTGGCGGAATGCATTCACCTCGAAGTCCTGCTTCTCATTTTATTTCATCCAGGAAGAAATCTTTTCCAAACGTTATGGGAATGCTAATTGGAGATAATTTTTATTGCTCATTGCTCTTTAATGTCAATTTAAAAAATTTTCCATGGATTTAACTTGATATAAAAATCATAAATGCCTGTTCAGAAGACCAAATGCTGCTTCATCTGGAAAAATGGAACTAACTTGCGTGGAACTACGTATGTTAAAAAACCCCAGCAGCAAATTATATGAAAAATGTTCGACCAGGAACGGAATGATACAAGTAAAAGACTGATTTAAGAGGTTTTAATTAATGTTCCTCGGAGAAATATATATTAGAGCTTAAATGTTAAAAAAATTCAATATGTTTGAGTATTTTTATATAGTATAAAAATTGAATGGGCTACATATACTTAACTCTTGAAATATTTACCAATTATGTAACGGATCGTAATGTTTTGGTTTAAAAAGTAGAATAATTGTAAACAATTAACGTGCAAACAGTATTTTGGTCAAGTTACCGTTTTCCTTTTCTCATTAAAATAATAAAATAGCGTTAAGCTTGCGCTAGATAAATGCGCCAAATTTATTAAGTTAAGGCAGTAAATAATAAATTAATTAAATCGGTAAGAACTCATTTCTCTATCAAAAGATAGATATATCACGATTTGAAATGTATTTTCAAATAAAGTTGCCGATATTCTTCGAATATTCACCTCGAAAAATGAGGCAAACACGGATTTTCTAGGAGTATAATTAAGGAGGAAAACTTCTTCGCGCATCTATTAACGGGAATGGATGCGGGTGATGAACTCAATATACAGTGCTCTTTAGATATGGCCTCTTTTTTATTTTGGAAATATAAGCATATTAAGGACGTCATACTTTCAATTACGGGTATTATCTGTGCTTGATGATTGAACTAACAAACCAACAAATGGATACTCAGATAGGAACATTTTTCTATGAAGGAAATAAAGTACGCATAGTTCATTACATCCTAAATTACGACTATTATTTGTGCACACTGATGTAAATAATAAAGCATAAAACTGTTTAGATGAAAGTTTAAATTTTTACTATTTTTATTAAGAAAAAAATTAGCGCTGTAAATTAATTCGACTCTGGCTCACGTGCCACTAGATATGTTGTTATCCTTTGTCCTGATATTCATTCTCAATATGTATGATAATCATGTATTGCATCCGAAAATTTAGCCATTTGGCTCTTTCTTGATACCGGGCAAAATTATTCACTTCAGAAATATTTCGTCGATTCAATAACGTAGTCGTGAACCTCATTTACGCTGCCACTATTTTCCTTCAATTGTTTGCGGCCCCTGTCAGGACGATAGAAGCATCACGAAAAGAGTGCGGCTTTGCCCTCGGTTTTAACCACAGAAGTCATTAAATAATTTGTATAATGCATGTTTCAGTATCCGATCTGTGTACAGAAAGCAATGCCATTTTCTCGAGCTCTTGCTTTAGTATCCTGCGTGTCGTGTATCATGCAAATCTTATGCGAAAATTTTAACGGAATTCAAGTGCCGCTGCATAATAGATATTTGCACTTGATTAAATCCTTTGGAAAATATTTTATAATAATAATAATGTTTTGGTTTTTGTATCTAAAAAAGTAGAACAAAAGAACGAATGGACACCCCTCCTTGCTGTTCCCAAATACCTTAAGTCAAAAGCCCACTTCCTGTTAATTTTTTGTTAAAGCAAAGGCTGACAAATGTGATGGAACAGCTGCTTTTCCTTTTGGAATATTACGATATTTTTCAGTTATCATTGGAAAGGCATGTTGGTATTCCTCTGGTGGTAGGAGAGAGAAATTAGTGTTATTTCTAGTTTGTATGCTGTGTTACTTTTTTCCCTTCTTCTCCCATGGATTGGACGTAGTCGGAGACATAATAACCTGATGCACCTTTAGGAAAAATATTGGAAAAAAATCTAGAGGAAGACGAATGACGGAATACGTTTCGCTAATTATGAGGGAAGTTAAAATGAATGCGAGAAATAAACAGTTAGCATGGAGGTGATTGGAGATAATATATTCTTAAGAAATCAATGGTGGGATTGTTTGAGACGATCGGCCCACTGCAAATATTTGAACCCGGCGGATGAAAGGATCGATTTTTATATTTTATTTCTAATCGTCTTCTGTAAAAGAAAGCACTCATTGTGAGCTTCACTCAGAAGTCAATAATTAGGTTCTATCTTAACTTCCCCATGGTTGTAAATTATTACGCAATTCTTATCAAATACCAGGAATCAATTCAGTGTACTAAATTTATGATGAGTGAGAATCTCAGGATGTTATACAATACTCTATTTCAAAGCATTATAACATATGGAACTGTAGCTTGGGGTGGGGTTTACTCAAATAATATGAAATTATTAACAAAATTTAAAAAATAGATTTCTGAAAATTATTAACAAAGATTGGGTTGTATCTGATAAAAATTTCTAAATTTTCAACATATTTTAGGTTGTGAATCCCTATAAGTTTCACTATAACATTATTGAAGGAAAATTTGCAAATTCGAACATCGTTGGGGGTTGATTACTTTTTTCGGGTTTTCCGCCGCGTTGGTTCATGTTGATGTTGAGGACAATATTTCGCCGGCTGTCCTGCTGGCTTCCTCAGGTCCATATAACATGGACTATCGTTACATGGACCTGAGGAAGCCAGCAGGAGAGCCGGCGAAATATTGTCCTCAACATCAACATGAACCAACGCGGCGGAAAGCCCGAAAAAAGGAATCAACCTCTATCTAAGCCCCGCGGAAGCCTTCATCAGAACTTCGAACAAAGTTTCCAGTAACAAAAGTTATACTAGAGGTATATATAGGCATATATGGCAAAGAGATGAACCAATTAGTGGTAAGAATAGATATGATACAGCAGTTACATCCAATAGCCTGCCAAATGACCTAAAGATTATAAATTACGTAAATCATGGAAAGCGCACTAAAATATAGGGTACAGTCGAATGTATAGCACAACATAATAGTCTTAGTAAACCAGTGTTTACCACTAAAACGAATTAATTTGAATATTATTTATTGGAAATTACTCATCTTAACATTTTACTTCTCTAGGTTTATATTTTGTTACATATAATATTTTACTTTGGTAACAAGTTAATATTTAGTATTTAGACCTACGAATAGGTAATTTTACTTATATCTGTAGGGTTTGATATGTATCTATACTATGTTTTATTTTATTATGCAAACTTTTCTGATGAAATGAATACATAACATGTTCTAAATTTGCTTTTTCGTACTCAGATGATCTAAGTAAACATGCACATTTATGTATCACTATCCATAGCAATGCGGCATTCAAATGAAAACCTCTATGTTAAAAAAACTATTTATATTGGTTTTATCCGCGGAAAATCGTCTGCGAAAATAGATCATATGATCGCAAAATTTACAGCCAAGCTCAGATTCCTCAATCGGTATTTTTCTAAAAACACTGTGAAGAGAGACGTGATGGATGATTGTAAGAGGATTTGTTTTCACCGATGTAATGGAAATCATACTTTTTAGAGTACTGTGCATACAGAGGTTATTTTAACTGCCGTGGGTATTTAATAGGGGAATTTGAGGGTGCATTGGGAAGGTTGGGAGTGGGAATTAAAGTATGAAGGAGCTAGTGAGTCTCATACAAAAAACTTGTGGACGCTGAAGCATATTGAGCTATTAAGAGGAAAATCAGACACGAGGCTGCTGTTGATGGTATTCCCGTGACCAAGTGATAAAATGGCCAAAAAAATGCAAGGGTGTTGGTACTCGTGCCAAGTATGAAGTTTAGAGCACAAATTAGCATTGAAGGTCACTGGAAAATGAGAAATTTCCTACATATCTTGGGAGTGTTCTGGATGAGATTGGGCTCAGCAGTGAGGGCAGGGTTATAATTATGGCATCAGAAAGGTAAGAATTAATGAAAAGGTGAGCATTGATTCGGGCAGTATGAAATGAAATTTGGAAGCTAGTAATCAATACCCTGTGACCCCCTTGACGCATTGAAAGAAGTAAATTTATGCTCGCGACTTCATACTTTCTCCGTGAGAAAATAATTAAAAAGTCTTGGGTCTTGCATCCATATCCACTCTAGGCTGCCATCAAAACTAAAAACTCGAATTTGTGAACTCCCTTAAAACTCGAATTTGTGAACGGTAGTCACACCATGAAACAGAGAAGTGATGAATAACTTTATTGAACGAAGAATGATTTTCATCAAATTGATTGCGAAATGGGTTAAGTATTCCATCCGGGTAGCGATAGTAGAAATAATGTTCTTTCGCGCGCATTGAGATTACAACGTCATACGAAAGTCATATAAAATATCGGTGTAGTTTTTCAACGATTATTGGTTATTTCTTTTTGGCTAAAATGGGACAGATATATATATAATATATGTTCAAAAGCGTTCAAAGTACTGATTATTTGCCTTGGTTTGAAAGGTTCTCGGATGAAAAAGTAAAAGACAGATGCTATTTCGCTCTGGTTAGGCCAAACCTTGAATACACCGCGAGCGTTTGGGACCCTGGTCATAATAATTTAAGCAAAAAAAATTACCAAATATTAAGAAAAGCAGCTGGCTTCGTTAAAAACTACTACGAACGAACATATAGTGTTACAAAACTGTTAGAGGGATTAAGATGGGAGCCCCTAGAGATTCGGAGGCTTAGGCTGCTTGAGATATTCAGAACTGGTGTGTTTCAGAGCAACAAAGAGAATAATATAATGACGCCTTACTACATTTCTAGGCCTGACAGATGCGATAAAATAAGAGAGATACATTACCGAGCAGATAGGCACAAAACTCGTTCTTTCCGCGCACAGTAAGCAACCACAATAAAAACTGATGTAGTTCGTTCGACTGTAGTTCACTGATTACCATAAACTAATGAAACAAAGGTCCTTTGAAATATAAATTTATGTTTGGGCACAGATATTGAACTCATTATTATGTATATTATTTTGTTCTCGGAATTTGAAGGGAAATGCACTGATAAAATGTTTCATACTTTATCTAAAAAGGAAAGAATGAATCTTTCGGAGCGAGCGGATTACTCTTTTTATGAAGTGACCATATATTTTTCTCTGCTCTGGTGAATTGATGGGACCTAGCGCGCATTTAGCTGGGTCAATGAGTAAGGAATGGTTATTTTTTATCACATAAAACATATTTCCTTATTACACTATGGATTTTCACGATTTTATGTATTAATTTATTTTCATGTAGTGATCAGAGCTGTCGCTTAAAGAATGGTGCTTATCATTTTGAGGCAAAGACAAGGAAATTTCGCGTTTGGGTATTAGATTAGAACATGTTATCATAACCGACCTGATCCAAAAAATCGCAATTGCTCCAATGCGTAACTTTGAACAAAATAAATTAATTTTAATTTTGATATTTGAATGGACGCTGGTGTATACTATGCCAAAAATGCTTCCTTGAAAAAAGTAAACTATGTGTGATGTCCTCAATCAAGAAATTATTAATTATACATATTATATTAATTTTTTTGAGAATTTTTTTCTTGTGGTTTGTTAACATAACCCCCTGTTTTCCTGGCCAATTGAATAAAAACTGAGCTCCTATAAATACACTCCCATAGTTAACGTGACCATTTCACCTCCAAAAATTTTAGCGACTCGCGGGGCTAGTTTGTAGATGTAGACGCCACGGTGTGATGAAGCGCGTCGTGCCAGCAAATCTGTGGGATTTTACCAAGTTTTTTTATTCGACATGAATATAGACAACTTCAACCAAGTACAGCCTGATATAGTTCAATTTACTCATATATATATGTATATCTATATTTCTCAGGATTAAGTTATCATTAGGAAACGTTCAGCGGGACGTATGGAAACGCTGATGTATTCGTACTTTCATCTTTCTCCAGGGATGAATAGCTCACCCACAAAACTTTCAACCACATTTTTTTTACTAGATTGGGGAAAGTGTGGCCACGACTTGAGGAAGTTATGGGAGGTCAACGAAAGGCTGAACCAACCGCGTTATAACCTCACCTTCTCCTATCTCCTCCTGCCTCTTTCTCTCTCTGTTCGTCCGTCTGAGCTGGCGAAGGAACTCCATCCGTCTTAACGGTTTCTTCATTCCCCAACCAAGTTCTTCCTGACCCTCCTTTTGAAGCCCTTTCCCTTGCTCAGGTCCTCCTCCCTCTCCGGATCAAAAACTTCTCTCCTTGCTCTCTCTCTCTCTCGTGCTACTCTGGATCCGTAGGCTCTAGACGGGAAACAAGCATCCCATTATCCAAACACCAACTTTCGGAGGAATTGAGACGCCTTTTAATGGCTCAGAAATCTCCCGGGAGTGTGGGACTGAAGGGGAATGGGGCGCGGAGAGGTGCAGAGGAGCAGAGGACCGAAAGACATGCGAGAAGCGCGGAGACGAGTGAAAAGGGGAAAGAGGGAGAATTAGCAGAGGAAGAGGACAAAGAGGAAGGAAAAGTGAAGCGAGGGATGGAGTAGGAACTCGGCTGGGATAGACAAATGACTCCATTCTGGTACCCCCACCAAGAGACAGCGTGTCTTATGTCGGACGCCAGCTGAACTCATCAAAAGAGTTGAGATATTAGATGATGTCGCCAAGTATGAAGCGGTGGGGAGGGGAACTACCAAACATCGTTCCGACACTTTTACGGAAGTTTGGTCGCGTCTTGATGCTCGAAAATAATGCAAGGGAATACCCATTCCCGGTAAAATTACGTATTTTGCGTAGTATGCAGCTTTTGCTGAAGTTCTTTTACGTTTGGCGTTCGTGGTTGTGTAATACTTTGAGTAATTTGATATTTTGCTAGTTCGTGCTTTTCCGCGTCTTTACCTATTTCTCTGAGTAGAAATAGCTAAAATACCATTTTTGTTCTTAAACTTATTTTTTGCATTATCTACTCATTGGCCTTTGCCTTCAATATAGCCGTTTATTCATAAGTGTCATCACTCCGTAATTAATTATATTATTTTATTATTTTTATTAATACGTTGCAAATAATGAAAGAAAAATTGATGAGATACATGATTTTTGACTATTTGATATTCTCACGACCACGAAGCGAAAATCACAGTGTACAAAAGTGTATTTCTCCCCACTTTGTTGTATGGTATTGAAACATGGGTATGTCAGGATAGACATAATAGTAGACTATACGCCGTGGGTGTGAGTTATCTGAGGAGTGTTTGCGGCAAAAGTAGGATGGATATGGTCAGGAATGAGTGCTCTCTAAAAGTCTTCGAGTGAAATCTGTCACTCGAGCTTCGAGTGAACGCCTCTTTCTCTCGTACTCGAGTGAAATAAGCCGTCGAATCACTCCGTTCGAGTTTAAAATTTTCACTCGTGACCTTTGAGTGAACATTTCACTCCAACGGCACGAGTGAACTACCTCAACCTACCAACGTTCGAGTGAGTCTTCACTCGAATCGATGGTCCCGCCCAGATAACCCTTCCGGGCATACCTACGTCATCATAGAGAAATATGAACATGATAACACAACGACATGATAACTGAAACGAAATATTCCACAGGTTATTCGTTCCTGTTTAAAATATATTATGTGTGTTTGTATATCTAAGAGGTTAATTTTTTGTTACATTCCCAATATATTTTTTTCCTGGAATCAGTGTTGTATTCAACCCTGGCTACACCATTATATTGTGTGGATGATTTCATTCCCAACTTTTAAGAATAGATGTAGAAGATGTAAAAATAGATGTAATGTTCAAATATGTATCTTGATATTTATACTTTACGTGTATGTTGTTCAAATTTGTCGCTGCATTTGCATTGTAATCTGTAATTTTTATATTTGTGTGTTGCAAATAAATTCACAAATTAAACCTCGTTCTAAATCTGTCAGCTCCATTGCCGGCGGGGTAAAATCCTCGCCTGACCCTCGTCTAACCCGAGGTTTGCGGGTTTGAGTCCCACCTGGGTAGAGTATTTTCTGCCCAGGGCATGGGTGTTTGTGTATTTTTTAAAAATAGAACATTTATTTCCGACAGTTTATTCAGTTATCATTTATTTTCTTTTATACGTGAACAAAACATTTTTTACGTTTCTTAGAATAAAACATTTACAAATAATTTTTTAAATATTTGATACAATACATATTTCTAATAAAATTTCCATATTTAAGATTTCTTTTATAATCCGCTGAGCATCTGGGATCAGATCCTTTATTTTTTCATTTGAAATTGTTATTATTTTTTCTGGATAAAATCATTTGGGACAATGATAATACAATAAAAGTGCTAAAATATCCATTTTAAAAATAGGAAATAGTATAAATCCATATATAACAATTTTAAGTCTTCTACCTTTTTTTCACAAAAAGTTTTGCATACAATTGTTTAATTATTTTCCATATTTTTTTGATGTGCTTCATAGTGTAACAGCTTATGTCCTAAAGTTGTTAAAAAAACATATGTTACATAGGGGTGATGGGCTTTTGTTTATGTGGTACAATTTATCATTGGTTAAAATCAGGTTGTTTAAAACTTTATAAAAGAGCACCTTTTGTTCTAGTGATAATTTTCTGTTTTTTAGATTTTTCCATATTCTATTCCATTTACCTATTTTGTATTGGTCTTCAACTTTTATTTTAGTGCTCAGATGATTTTCTTTTGTTTGAATTTTATGAAGGCTTTTGCTTTCAACATGTTGCTGGATATTTAGTTTCTTAACAAGTTCAACTGATTGATTAGTGATATGTTTGGTTTTAGCATTAATCTGTAATGTATCAAGTGAGCATTTAAATAGGTATTTCCTCCACTCCTCGTCACCTTGTAGAATTTGGATGTAATTTTTTGTTCGCAGCGCCAATATTTTCATTTTGATGTCAATTATGCCTAAACCTCCTTCGCCCCAAGGCTGCATAGCTTGAGTTTCTTGCCACTTTGAAAGGGCAGCTTTAACATAAAAAACATATTGGTGTGTTTTATCAATTTGGCTAAGTGTTCTGGGAAAGGAGGAAGAAGCTGACCTACTTTCCATACCTTTGAAAGTGCAAATTCGTTTATAATGATGATTCTTTGAAGAATATTCAGGTTTCTAGTACTCATTTGGGTCATTTTACCGATCGCGGAGTTAATAATTTTATTCCAGTTTCTTTCTATTGTTGTTATAATGTCGCTCGACCAAGTTACACATAAAATTTTTATTTCTTGGGATATTTGCCATGTCCTATTTTTAGCAGTCGTGTTCTTAGAAAGAATTAAAATTTTTGTTTTGTTAAAATTAACACGTTGGCCGCTATTTAGTTCATATTTATTTAGAATGTCCTTTATTTTGATTTCATCTTCAATTGAGTCAATGAGAATGGTAAGGTCATCAGCAATAAATAGGCAATCATCGACAATAGGCATCATAGGTAATAAATGTCACTGTTTTCCTTCCCATTTTGATACCTTAGATATATATTTTTAGTTGTAAAAGCAGGGCTTCTAACTGAACGGCGTACATAAGTATTGATAGTGGATACCCCTGTCTGATCGATTTATTTGCAGTAATATCATTTGTTAAAAACCCGGTTTGATTTGAATTTTAATTTTGTTATCAGTATAAAACATTCATAAAATTTTTACCAACTCTTCACGGAATTTTAGCTCTTTCATCACTTGGAAGGTATAATTTATATCCACATTATCGAAAGCTTGTTCCAAGTCTATCGCTATAAGGTATGAGTCATTTAGGTTCAAATTCTTTTTTGTTATAAGGAAGTCTTTAATAAATTGGAGAGGATAGAAAATGTTTCTAGTGCCGTCTTTTATAACAAATTGCCATTTACTTATTATTTTTCTTGAAATTTGGTTTAGTCTGTTTTTAAACATAGTTTTTCAGAATGTTATAACTAAATTAACTAACTAACGAAACTAAAGAAAACTAAATAAATTAGAAACGTAAGTCATGGACGTTGGCTAATGTTATCGGTTTATAGTCTGAGGTATTATTTGCGGTTTTAGTTTTCGGAATCAGTATAATTTTACCGGTTTTTTGAGTTTCCGACAACATTCCTTTTTTTATAGAATCTTTAAACGAAAGTTAAAAGCTTTTCCTAGTTACTGGCCAGAATTTTTTATAAAATGCGTTGGGGAGACCATCATCTCCAGGGGCAGTATTTTTGTTAGTACATAGTATGGATTATATTATCTAACTCTTCAATTTTTACCTCAGAGTTTAGAAGTGGCTTTTCTTCCGAGGTAAGCCAATTTTTTGGGTTAACATCTATATTATTTACAGTACTCCTTATGTTATTTACATTGAGTTTTTTCTTAAATTATTTTTCAATGTATTCTTTTATTTCTTGTTTATTATTTAGCATAGTATTTTCCTCTGTATTTATCGTAGTTCTTTCTATTTCTTCCCTACCCTTTAAATTTTTCGCCAGTTAGTAAATCGATGTTTTTTCTTCTAGAAAATACTCGTTATTTTTAAATATTGTTCTAAGAGTAGCCTTTCCTGTTTCCTTTTGGTTGATTATTGTTTTTATTTTATAGATATCTAAAGTATTATTAGTAAAATTAATTGTTTCCATTAACATTTCTCTATAAAAATGTGTAGTATTTAAATTCCCTTATTTTTTCCTTGTCTATTTTTAGGAAGAGATTTCGAATAGTTTTTTTAAACATTTCCCATTTGTCAGTTGGTTCAAGATTTTATAAATGATTTTCCCATTTAGTCCAATTAGTTTTAATTATTTTTTCTACCTCTTTATCATTTATTAAGTGAATATTTATTGCACGTTTCCGATCGTCCGTTGTTACTGTCATTCACCCGACGTAAATTGGCCTATTGTGCTGTGTTCGGGGTAGTGAAAATAAATAACTAAGTAAATCAAATCTCACTCTGAACGAGAGAACAATCACTCGACACTTTGAGTGAATCTTTCACTCAAAGCCTCGAGTGACATTTCACTCGATACGAGGGATGCAGTTTTCACTCGAAGCTGGAGGGAAACCTCACTCTATTGGAGTGATCCTTCACTCGAAGACTTTTAGAGAGTGGGTCATAAATGAATGTGGTTTAGATGCTCCTGTAATGGACATATATGAAAGGAGTGTGCTTCGTTGGTTTGGCCATGCTGAGAGAATGGATGAAAGTCGAATAACGAAACATATATATGAGAGTGAAATGAATGGTGCGAGAGGTAGAGGTAGGCCGAGAAAGTTGTGGTTGAATGTGGTTGAGGAAATTCTTAGGAGGTGGAATATTAGGAGTCTTAAAAACTGAAGGGCGTGTATGAAGCAGTGTATGGGGGTAAATGAGGCGAACGAGGTTTGCAAGGATAGGTCAGTATGGAGGAAATTATTGAAGCAGAGTTAGGTGTACAAATGTGTGTTTGTGAACGAAACTTTGTGACTATGCCTACCCCGGAAGGGATCGGCGTGATTGGTATTTATGTGTGCATGTGGTATTCTAACTAATATTTCTTTTTGTGCTTTTTTGAAATGCGGTGAAATGATGGATAGGAATGGAAGCTGTCCAAAATATTCTAGTGGAATCGTTAACTCTGTTTCAGTGCATGATAGTTTCCATATTTGACTTTAAAAACTTTAAAAACATTTTTAATTGGAATCGAGAGACATGGCTCGCACCTAATTATCTCTTTTATAATTGAATAATTCATCCATTTTATCTCTTATTACTTTCTACCGCTGCATGCCGTGTTATCTTGTAATCAGATATAACAAATATGTGCGTAGTCATTTAGAGACCATCAATGAAGTCCGCGAATACGCGTTTTTAATCCCATAATTTTATAATGAAGTGTTCGGGGGAACAATTTAAACCTGATCTTCATCACTCTTACATAAGAGAATCAGGGGAATAGCGTCTTGTAGACTTGACTTCCTTAGTACTAATCAATGATAACACTGTATTTTCCACACTGTTTATTGCACCTCGACCGGTTTCAATGTTGAAAATGACGTTTAAGCGTTGAAACCAGGGAAACAAGGGTTATAAAAACAGAACAGATAGCTTCACTGAACACGCTTTGGTCCATATTCGCTTACAACAACATTTAATGGAATTCGCTGATATCAATAAAATATTGATTTTAGGGACAAAATATACAGGGGGATTCATTTTATTTTACGATGTCTCTCATATTATATCGATAAATATTCATATAATACATCCAAATATTACTAAGCTGAAACCAGGTGCAATAAACAGTGTGGAAAATACAAAGTGTTATATTTGATTAATATGAACTTCCACTAAGTAAACCCGTCAACGATTGATCTAATTCCTTAGCACTGGTACATTAAAGCGCCAAGCCCCTGCACTTGTGATTTGGATGTCAATTGATGACAACCCTTGCGCTGGCAAGAAATTACTTAGTTTAGATTAATTATTGAAGTGTTTTTAATATGCTCTGAAATTCATTTTGCATGTGAATAAAATGTTTCATTGTTTTACGGGAAATAAGAAAGTAGAGAATCATACTTGATGATTTTTTTACTTAATGCACGTAATACAAGTTTGGAAAATAGGAACGGAAATAGGATGTGAGTAACCAATTAGGCCAATGAAGTCGAGATCGGTTGAAGTTTGATGGAGTTTCCGAAATTAGAAGAGGAAAAATTGTCTGGCCAGCAGGTCTTTTAACTTCTTAGTTGCGGAAATAATCCGGCGAGAATATTTGATTGAGTTTCATCCCAATAAGTTTTCCCTCAAGGAATCAAAGCTTGGATGAAATCGATATATATTGCTTCGTTTGTTATTTCCAACTTGGATAAGACCTTTTCCAGCAGAGTTGATATTTTTTGTTGCCCCGGATCAATTTGACGGCATTATGAAGGATTTCGTTTTTTCCCAACGAACATAACTGATGACGACATTATGCTCATTGTCGTTGCTTTCAGCAAGGTACTCTTTCTCTTTCACCCCAGTTAAAGTGATTTCTGCCTTTGTGATTTAACCCGAATGCATAGAGTTTTTAATACTTTTCTCTCGATTTAATCATCCCTGTTCCTGTGTCTTGGCTTTAATAGTTGAGTTTTCTTCCTTAGTAAACAATTTATGTGTTTTTGGAGGAAGCTAACATGCACTGAAAAACATTTTATTTTGCTATTGAGCATATTCACCGAAAACTTATATTTCTGGAAACAACTACATATTTACTGAGCTGTTCAGTGTCTACCATCCTTTTTTTCCAATATACACTCCTATTAATCTAGCATTTTTCTATGAGCTATGGAGCTGACTTCTCAATGTATTCTGTACTAGCTCATGAAAGTATATGGATTTCCATAATTGGCCCTATTTAGCCTTAGGATCATTTCTGGTTATACAATTCCAAAATTAAAATATTAATTTTTAGGGAAGTGAATATAGGCTCTTGTAATCAATGTGATGATAAGTTATGCATTTCTTTGTTAGAAAAATAGGTAAAAAACTGCATCAATCGTTACTTTAATTCATTCGCTAAATCAACGTCACTTGTCATATCAATGATTGTTGGCACCTTAACCTGGAATATTTCTTTATGCTTCAAGTGTGGCTATTGTATTTTTATTTTCATTTTGTCATCTCCATTCTGTTTTTTCAGTCATTGGCAGCTCATATTTTCCCTTTCATGTTCTTACTGTTTGATAATGTACTGTAATTTACCTTAGGGCAGTAACGTTTCGTATGATGTTGAATGTGACATGGGGAGGAAATAAATGGGGATAACCATTCAATTAATTGGTTTCACCCGACTGTATTTTGCTGTTTATCAGTCACCAAACTCCTTACCCTAATCTAATGGGTCACGGAGACTATATACACATGCAGGAGAATGAGTTTGCGAAAAAAATAGGCCAGCCGTCTTTTCGTCCCCCAAGTATGTCGGGATAGGGGAAGAGTGGAGTCACTTTATGGGTTGGGGCCTTTTATGGCGGAAGAAGCACACTAGAAGGAAGGAAGCTAGGGAAGGAGATTGGTGTGGTTTCGCTACGGAGAATGTGGCACTCACTAGCCTTGCTAGTGGGTGTATCCACCCACTAGCCTGTGTGAGGATGTAAGGGGGCCGACTAGGGAGGGGTGGAAGGGTGGGAAGGAACGTCCTTTGGGCAGAGAGGGAAGGGCTGGTCAACGTATGGCCGAAGGATGGTGGTGGGGGCGGGGGAGGAATGAAACCACACGGGACCGTGAGGAGAATGCAAGCGCTCTCGTGGGGGTCAGCATCTGGCGGAGGATAGCTAAGGGGGGCAACGTGCGGGGGTGGGAGAACTTCTGAACCCCAAAAGAGTGGCAAGAACAATGGGTGTCACGGCAACGGGCCATGCGCCGCATTCGGGACGACGATCTCATCCCTGCCTCGCCATACTTTACGGCGCGTCGTCCGGTCAGCCTCCTTGGGAAACTGGGGAGGGGAGTTTTGCATAATTCCTCCGTCGGCCCTGGCTAATTTTCCCCTCGCCAATTTGTTCCTTCGTTCCGAGCGTGCTTCGCCCGCGGAATCCATCTCCGCACCACCCACCTTTGAATGACCCGCGTGAAGTGGCGTCGGATCATCTTGCTGCAACATGCCGCCGCTGCTCTCTTCGTGATGCATGTTGAAATACTAAGGCTCCTCGCAGTCGTTTCGTGAACAGCCGGCGGCGACATACGTGTGGCCAGTTGGGTAAAGAGTCGACGACACATGGGGCAAGATATGATTCACCCAGTACTTTACGAGAGGCAAACTCGTATGTTTTGGGGGCATAACACTGTATGGCACGAACGTGAGAAATTTCATGAATGGACCAGTTTAGCCGCATTCAGGCGGTGATATCATATAATTTTATCTCCCACAGCAATGGGACAGGTGGCTCAAGATGAATTTTTATCAACAATATCGAATGATCATAGAGGAATTATGGCAACTTACAATTTCATATTGGTAAATTCAGATCCCATTTGTGTCCAAACTCAGTTCTAAAATCCATTGGACATTGTAGTCGATATTGACCCATTGCGTTGGTAATGAGAGGTGATAAGATAAGCTCCGTTAGCGACGAGCTGGCCGTTTTAAGGGAGAATGATAGATAATGGAGTCATATGCGCTCAGTTAGGTTACCGGTTCTATTGATTTTTAGATCGTCTTAGTTTCCATTTTTTCACATTCAATCGATGCATTCCTCGCATTGATTTATTGAAAAATGTGTGCATTGAGTCCAAAAACTCCATCGTTTTTATTTTACCATCCATAATCTAATTTATACAATTATGGTTCGTTTCATGTCAACTATCTCACAAAAAATAAAACGGTTTAGATGTATATGTTGCCGCATGAAATAATATTCCTTTTAAAATTCATGATTATGAAAGTTTCATCAAAGTAATTATCCACTTATAATTAAATTGTTCTTGTACCGGTAGCAATATTTTTCGCCTGGCCAAATACGTTGACTTATTTTTTTATTTTAATCTTATCGCCTTCTTCTTCGCTGAAGGTTAACTCTTGTTTTTTGTCCTTGCAAATATGGAAAAAATGAAAACAGGGTAAATTTTGGAATTGGTTGATTAGTTCGTAATCCAATCAAATTTTCTACCAAACAAGTATCCATTTAAATACCTGTCTATTATTTTCTAAAGAGTAGATAGCCATGTTCAGGCTTTCGACCTTGTTAAGCTTAGCTGTCTTCATAATATATTATATAATATACATGATAATTCGCATCTTAGATTATTGGCATCATAGCATCCCACCATCACATGGGACGAAAGAAGTACAGCGACATCAAGCAGGGAAAAGCTGAAACTAAAAAGGAGTTCATAGGAAAAAGACAAACGCTGTCCTCAAAGAAGATCGGACTGCAAACCAGGAAACAGTATGTGAAAACATTCGTTTGGAGCGTGGCACCATGGATCGGGAGCATTGGATAGGCTGACCAGAAGAGACTGGAAGCCTTCAAAACCTGGTGCTGGAGGAGGATGCTGAAGATAAAATGGACGGACGAATAAGAAATGATGAAGTGTACAGAGAAAAGGAGAGGGCACTATTTGGAACACCATACACATAAGAGGAATCAGATCGACACACCATGAGACACAATGGTTTTGCGAAGAACATAATTGACGGTAAAATAGAGGGAAAAGTCCCTAGAGGAAGCCCATGGAACAAGTTCATTGACCAAATTTAGAGGAAAGTACACAGGAAGAGATACCAAGAGGTTAAGGAACTAGCATTAGATTGAGAAGGGTGGAGGGCTGGAGTCAACCTATCTTAGGATTTAACGACCAGTGATGAATTAGCATCTACTATCTCTCTTCAACAAATATTCCTCTTAATACCTCATCCTACCTACTCTCACTTTCTACTTCAAATTTTCCATCTTTCCATTCAAAGAGCATTCTGTCCTCCACACATGGTAAGGAATTTGACGATAGTCCATATTTTATTTGGTGCTCATTCCTTGCAATGTGGGCGCACGATTTGAGATATTGGCCCATCGATTAGCATTGGAATGGATGGGCGTGAGGAAAGAACTGAAACAATGTAATCATGACGGCGGAATGTATTTAATGGGCAACACACAGAGCTAGTTTCAACCGCTCCTTGTTGGGAATGGTCAAACAAAGGAATTCCTCTGCCTTAGGTGATAAATACAAGTTCTGACGATTGACGTATTTATTTTATAAAGATTGAGTGTTTGATATGTGCGTCCTAGTCCATTCCAAAATTCCAATTTCCTCTATTCAGAATTTTGTGGCATAGCTCCTTTGGTAGACTAAGCCACTTTCTCTGAATCCGCGGAATAATGAGAATTGGATTGCTCACGAGTTGGGAAGATGGATTCTTGGAGTGTAAACAGTGAAAATCCCTCATGTGAGTATTCCATTTGCGGGAAAAAAAGAGCGGAGTGGTCTTCCAATGCCTATTTCATTTCACGGGGGTGATTAAATTTATAAATTTTCTCCGAGGTGGAATCCATTGGGGGGGGGCCGGGGGGGCGAAAGGGATTCGAGAGTGTCTGACTGGCTGTGGCCGACTAAATTGCTTTCGGGCTGCAGCGAGTGGGAGTAGCAAGATAAAAGCGAAGTCTGTGGGTGGCGATGGGCCGCGGCGAGGAGGAGTTATTCGGGCTTTGAGGGAAGAGGAAGTAGTATTCGCCGGGTCGGGAGTCGCGATGTGCGGGCGTTGTTTCAAGGGTTGCTCGAAAACCTGTAAGCCGGGAAAGGAAATGAGGAGTAATGGAAACTTGCTGGCGCCCGATAAATCAGCGGAATGTTTAGACAGATGCTTAGATTAATGGGAGCTAATATTGAAAAGCAGGAATGGGCCTGTTTTAACGCAGGGAGGATAATTTATGGAAAATATTAACATTTTGAATTTTGTTTTCTTCTAAATCACTGAAGATTTGGTAATGATTTGCCTTTACGTGATAATATTGAACGTGCTAAATATAATTTCCCCGTTAGGGATTACACGTTGTATTCAATACAGTTGAACACTTTCCTGCGATCTGGATAGTGTACTTTGAATGGCAAAAAGGTAATAAACGATTAAGATGCCTCTCTTTTCTGTGGAAAGAAACAGCCTTTTGAAGAGAGTGGATATGCTACTACGTATTTATAGCATTGATAGCAAGAACTCAGGTTTAACCTTTCCTGCCGTTTTGGGAAAAACGTATTTATGCGGTATGTGTTGCTAAGGTTTTTCGCAGAATTTTCATGAAATAATCGTAACATTTATTTTTTTGTCTTTATTCATGGTGAAATTAGGGCCATGCTTCCCTCTCTTATACTGAACCCCGTCGTGTCAAATTAACACCCATTAAGGATTTCAGTCAGGCTTCTTTAAAATTTAATCTCTGAACTTTGATATCGCTTGTGGTTATGAGCTAGAGAAGAGTAAAACGCTCCTAAAAATATGGAAGTCCCTTTCTCAAATAGACAGTAAGAACGGTTTATGTTAGCAAGGGGTTCACCAACTTTATTCTTGATAGCGTAATGTATGTACATTTTTCTCTTATGTGTAATACTTACTTTGTCGAAGTCAGGAGTGAAAATAGCAGCCTTTAGTACACCTTCTAAAACAAATTACTAATAAAGCCATACCTACATGAATGCCTACAACTTCTCATATTAGGAATTTAATTTAACAAACATTGGATATACTTGAAGCGTATCACTATCTTTTTTACACTGAAATAGTGATCTGCCTCTTATGTGTAGTCAATCACTTAAGCCACAAACTGTTCGTTGCAGTGAACGCTTCATAGCATTGTCGCATGTGGCATATTATTGATCTTGCCTATTTTGAAAATTAATGCGTTTTTGTATGGGTCGCACAATGCCATTCGAAATGCTTTCATAGCATCGTTAGCTTTGAAAATTGATCAAATATTCCGTCAATGTTTCATTTACTAAAGGCAATTAGTATAAAGCAGGCGCACATTAAGGTATACGAGTTATTATCGGTAATAAGCATGCAGTTTGCGATTTTGAGGACTAAAAAAGGCTGATGCATGTGTAGTTCACTGATTACCATAAACTAATGAAACAAAGGTCCTTTAAAATATAAATTAACGTTCGGGCACAGATATTGAACTCATTGTTTTGTATATTATTTCGCTCTCGGAATTTTAAGGGAAATACACTGATAAAAATTTTCATACTTTATCTAAAAAGGAAAGAATGAATCTTTTAGAGCGAGCGAATTACTCTTTTTATGAAGTGACCATATATTTTTATCTGCTCTGGTGAATTGATGGGACCTAGCGCGCATTTAGCTGGGTCAATGAGTAAGGAATGGTTATTTTTTATCACATAAAACATATTTCCTTATTACACTATGGGTTTGCACGATTTTATATATTAATTGATTTTCATGTAGTGATCAGAGCTGTCACTTAAAGAATGGCGCTTATCATTTTGAGACAAAAACAAGGAAATTTCGCGTTTGGGTATTAGATTAGAACATGTAATCATAACCGACCTGATCCAAAAAATCGCAATTGCACCAATGCGTAACTTTGAACAAAATAAATTAATTTTAATTTTGATATTTGAATGGACGCTGGTGTATACTATGCCAGCAATGCTTCCTTGAAAAAACCAAACTATATGTGATGTCCTCAATCAAGAAATTATTAATCATATTTTATTAATTTTTTTTGAGAATATTTTTCGTCTGGTTTCTTAACATAACCCCCTGTTTTCCTGGCCAATTGAAGCCTAAAATGATTTATCCTGCCCAATCATTCAAATTTCGGAATAATTTTATAAGGAACGAAAACTACACCCTGGCTTTATTTCAGCGGGCAGTAGAGCATAAGCGTTGGGAAATGATGGTAAGAATGCAAATTCCTAAAATTATTCGTGAAAGATAGGGATAAAAAAATGTACTCTAGGCCTTTTACGCATTAGTTGTGGCATTGCGTAGAACAGAATAGGAATTCATCTACATACTACCCCGCAAGCCGCCTCAAAAGGCGTGTGGCGGGGGGAGTTAGGACACCAGCCGTCAACAAAAAAAAATCAAAGTTCTGCCTAGCATTTATTAAAGTCCTTAATTGTTCGGGGGAAAAACGAATTCCCATACCTATCCGTTCGGCAAAATATCTCTCTTAATTTATCGATTCTGTTGGACCTGGAAATATAATGTGGTTCTAATATGATGTTCTCCGTGTCGCTCTGAAAGATATTCATTCTCAATTGCTCAAGCAATCTAAGCCTAGCGCGTAGCCTCCGAGTCTCTAGCGGCTCTCACCCTAAATCGTTCAAAATCTGTGTGACGCTTTCTGTACGGCCGTAGCAGTTTTTGACGAATCGCGCAGCTTTCCTTTGTATTTTATTAAGTTCATGGACTAGGTCTTTTTCCGCCGGATCCCATATGCTCGCTGCATATTCAAGGTGAGGCTGGACGAGTGCGAAATAGCACCTCCCCTTCACTTTCTCATCCGAAGATCTTCCCACAACACGCTTGACAAATCCTAGCTTCTTCAGGGCTCTGCCACAAATATTTCTTATGTGTGTCCCCCACGATAAGTTCGAAGTTACCGTAACTCCCAGGTATTTCACTTCTTGGGCCATAGTTACTGTTAAAGTCTTTACTTTGTGGAATTCTCTTACGCTTATGATAGAAAAGTTCTTGTCCGTTTTACTCGAGGCTATTAAATGCACTATCTGATGTTTGTATGACTGTGCATTGAATTTTACATCAAGTAAAGCGAATAGTGCTAGATTGCATATTCAACAGAAGGCAAGTGACCACTGCTCAATTACTGTGCTAGCCTCCTAGCAATTTCTATTATCAAACTGTACAATTAAGTGCCTAGCGTAAAATGGCTTTAAAAGACGGTACAATTAGCTCAAAAAAAGGTCTCTGTTCATTGGCTGACAATGGTTCTTGCAGCGAGTACATTGCGCGATTCAGGATATTGGGGCTACCACCTCTGTTTTGTAACTTTCCCCTGCTACATGCTTGTTCTTTAACCAGGATTTTATAACTACTAACTACCTTTGTAACTAGTCTTCATCTTTTTCCTTCCATCCTTAAGATCTCCAAATATATCCATTATTAATCTCCAATAATTTCGATTCATATATGTTGAGAATTCGCCCTCCTCTATAAATCAAGAGGAAAACTCTTCGCTGGAATCATCAATAGCAATAATAAATACTTATATTTTTTAAAGAATTATAGATTCTCCCTGGTTTCATTATTTTTTTGTAGGCCGGCAAAATTTGACTTCTCACTCTCTGCCTAAGAGCCATTCCCGTTTTCTGATGTTATTTTAAAAATTTTCGCGTACATGAATAGTTTCCCGCTATCACGCGAGATATGCTGCCATACACCCTTGAGGTGGCTTTCTAGGTCGCATGTAAATGTAGGTGTATGAACTACCGTGATTTTTATGGGAGACTGAAAATTGGTGATAATCGTGCCAATGTTACAACATTATCTTCATTAATATCTCACAGCTTATATTTGACAGCATAAAAACTTGTTCCATTATTTCTCTGAGTGGTATGTTCACCACTGTTAGCAGAAACTATATCATATATACAAATGTTACTGATTGTTAAGTATCTGTGCGACCGACATGTTTCGTTATTGCTGGGTGGACTAATTCTAAAAATCAATGGGGTAATTGCAATAGGAAACGAAAGGGGAAATGATATTTAAGTTTGAATTAGAATGGATTTAATTTTTCACCGAACTTTAATTTGATTAAAGTTAGCTCAATTATAAGTATTTATATAAAATGGGATTGATATTAATTCAAGTGGGATCGTTATGTATCGCTTTGTGTCAACAGCAGCAGGGGAAGCGAGCTGGTAATAATTACAAAAGGCAATTCAAACCGATGTAAAGAGGAGCGTAACATGATGAGTTCATGGAATTTACACCACTTTATTTTCCATATTCACAGCTGAAAACTCATGGGAACATATCTTTTCCCCCAATTTTCCGCTCGTCTTTCCTCCTACTCTACGCTTCTCAATGTGTCTCCAACCGTTAAGCCATCGTTTCATCAGTCGTGAAGGTGTAGAGAAAGGAAGTGGAGTGAAACTCGCCCAAAGATCGAGGCGAAGCGAGCATTAAACACTCAACCTCCCCGTTTTGCGGTCCCCGTGCGATAACGGGGAATCATTGGAATAGGCGGGCAAGCGGGAGAGAAATTTCGCCCCAAGTGGAGATGGATGAAGACACGAGGCGGTGCGAATGCGGAGAGTGAGGGAGGGAAGGGGGGACGGGAGAACAGAGGGCAGGTGAAGTTTGAGGGATGTGGAAGAGGAAGGCAAGGCAAGAGGAGAAAGAGAGGTAGCGAGCATATAACACGGCAAAGCGGGTGGAAAAGGATTGGTGGGTGGGGCGGCGAAAGAGAGGGAGTCGAGGATCCTCAACATTGCTTCCCTCAATTACTCAACTGGTTCGTGCAAATTAATTACGTGGGGGAAGAGTGCCAGTCGGACCGGGTGGGGCAAATGTAGGCGGGGGGGAATAGAGTTTGAAGTGGAGCGGAGAGGACTGTGGGAGGAGAAGAGGTCAGTGGGTTACGGGGAGAGGGTGGGTTCAAAGGTGCGCGGGCCTATAAGCGATCGGAATTGTTGGCGGGGGGGGCGGGGAGGGGGACTTAGAGGTCGGTCGAGGTCGCCCGGTTGCGGGAGTGGAGCGCTGTTGAGTCCGCGTTCTGAAGCCCGACAAAAAAAAATATATACCCTTTTTTGTTTTTAAACCGTGCGCGTTCGGCTCTGAGTGACTGACGTGCTAGGGATAATAAAATACGGGGCGAGTTTTTTCCGAGCGATTTCCTTTCCGAGCGTGAGAATTCATTTTGGGTCCCATAATCAACGCGCGCGTCATCGATTGTCGTCCCTGTCTATTTGTTGGAATTCATCAAGCCGTCGCATTCAACTACAGAATCCTCCCCTCATGGGTCAGTCCTGTCTAAAATCTTTTGCCTCTCACCTACGATGCCAGTTTGACAATATGGTCTGAGTGGCTGTCGTTTAATTTTTCGGCAGGATACTCGTCCTTTGATCGGTGAACAATGGGTTCAGATCCAGGTAAGGCATCTTATGACTCCTCTATCTAATAACTAACAAATTTGACTTTCTACACACAGCTATACTTTCTTTGGGAGTATATGTTATTGGCCTCCTGCTATGAGAGAGTTAATTTTTTAGGGCTTCTGGCAAGATGGGTATTGGGGACCTAGTACGAAACCAAATAATGACAGTGTTGTTGATACAAAGTGGGCCGGAAATGTTTTCAAAATTGTGCTTCTATATTATGGAATCATTACTAATAATGTCCTTTCAACTGACTTCTGTCGAAAAAGATCTGACGCTTCTGATAAAAAATGCTGCTACAGAGTGCACTGATGACACAAATTTGGCATTATTAGTAATTATTTCATAATATTTTGAATAGGCAAAGGAATAGGGTAAAGGAATATTTGAAGATCATTAAAAAGAGGAAAGCAAACTGAATGGGACACGTCCTGATGAAAGCTTGCCTGCTGAAAAGGATACTAAAAGGAAAGATCGAGGGCAAGACATAAAGAGGGAGACGAAGAGATAATATGTTGTCTAATATGATGAATGGAAGGAGTTACGAAGAGCTGAGGGAGGCAGCATAGGATTGATGGAGGGAGCAGTACAATTGAAATCCTGTCTGAGGACAGATTCACCTTCAAAAATATATGCCCATTTTAAAACTGTAATTTTTATCCTGGTGATATCAATACATATGTAGTTATTACAATTTTTTTTACTTAAGGAGGAAAAATTGAAGGCGAAAGAGAATAAAGCGGTAGTTGTAAACCTCTGATATGACCAGAAGTTAGAATTATTTGCTTAAAGTGGTGATCTGCTAAACAAACCATACTCTTGTACTACTTATTGATTTTCGATAATATTGAAATTTATCATATTGATATCAATTGAAAAGGCAACTAAAAATTGGTAAGGAGTAGTATGCACAATGATAAATGACAACATATGTTTGAAATGAAAGTAGCCTAGGGTTCTTTATCTGGATTTTACTGAGGAAAACTTCAGAAACGCCCGAAAATGGCTTTGGCGCCATTCCTGTTTCACAATATGCCATTTTACTTTGCCTTTAAAAACTTATATAAGTAACATTCATCTTACTCAATTAACGCCATTAGCGATAAAGGCTAATGGTCCACTTTTGTTCCCGCCAGCCCTTATTGAAATGTGACTAATCTCTTATAACTAATTTCATTCTTGGTCTTAAATTCACTTAAAATGGCTAATACGATCGGATATCTCTCATTATATTTTTTTAATTTAGAACTAAGACGTTAAAAGTATCAGTATGGATGAGAATTTGGGTGAGTACTTTATGTTATGACAGATTTCACAACTGAGTTCATTAAAACTTTCCTGTTTTGAATTATTCTCATAACTTTTTTGATTTATTTCCTTCAATAGATATTATTAATACCTAGCTCTATCATTTATTTCTTAGGCATTTTTCTGCAGCCTTGAAAGATTCATTGATCGTACGAAATGCATGATGACTTTACGTATAGGCGCTACTCAAGTTTCGGAAAATTCATTGAATTTATTTGAAAACTGAATATAACTTTAGTCACATAATTGTGAAAAGCTGAATACAGAGTTTGTGCTTCATATGATATGCAGCGAAAAAAAAGTAATTATTTTTCAGAGACACCTGGGCATAAACTTGATTAGCTTTTTCGGAGCAAACATATATGCAGCAGTACTCATTATGCCGTTATGAAAGCGTGGCCATCCAATTAATTTTCAGCGCGCTAGGCGAAACAAGTTTTCGTGTCTCTGATTGATTTTAACTGCTTTTAACGCCAAATTCCTCGTCGCGTGCAACATGGCTCGAAAAAAGTGGTCGATGTCAGCTTCAGCTGTAACTTTGGAAGCTGTAACGGTGTAAGTAGTAATTTTTGATTTTTTGTATATTATTACGTTTTGAGATTTTACCTAAACGTTATAAATTAGTATTTTTGGTTCCATTACAAATTTTATCTCCACTACCGAGCTTCTACCGAGCGCGAAATTTGATCACTCTTTGCTTACTGGTGCTATCTATTCTTTCAGTGATTGAAAAGTTATTTTGGTCCATTTCGGGTAAAACACCTGTCATTTTTATTAGAATTTACTCTTAAAATATTCAAGCATAGTGTGGTGCAACTTCATGTCACAGCAGTTGGACATGTCATCATTTGCAGTATCTATCCCACTGCCTTTGGTGTTTATTCTCGGGACCCTCATAACGCAGGATTTTATGACCAAGATTTTAATGGAGATGTGGCAAAATTCGCAGTAAATAATAAAAGATAAAGTCTACTAGAACATAGTTCCAGTTCCTTGCCACTTGATTCAGTTTGCTACTGTGATAATAAGTGGAGAAACTAGTGTTAAAACATAATGACTTGTACGCCCTGTAAATGCTTACTGCGGAAATGTGCTAAAAGATACTAATTTGTACTCAACTTACACAATATTGTAATATGTATATAAGTTTAAGACACCCAATTTAACATTGTTATTATGGCATTTAAACCAAAAGTGATTACAGTTTATGAGATAGTGGGCGACCGAAAACGTTCAGGGATTCTGAGGCGTCCACGTTAGATTTCTCTATTTTTGAATAAGCCCATTTCTGGCATTTGTCATGACCCTCACCAGCATAGCAGCGGGTATGTTCGCAATTTCTGCCCCGATGTCTCCTGTCTTCATGTCTTGTAGGGTCCTTGGACGGTTGACATAAACACGGGATTTCATAAAACTCCATTTAAAAAAATCGATAGAAATCGGCTTATTCAGTGTATGGGCTATGGGGGGCGTCACCTACCTGATATGATTTTCAAAATGTGTAAAACAAGACTTTAGATATATACCTACATTATTAATGAAAATAAAAAATTTCTGATTCATATAATGGGTTTTATTGCGTTTTGAAAAAAAGAAGTTATAATGCCGCACCCTGTATATGAGAGGAAGGAATATTCAATAGCGCTCTAGCGTCAGTAAAGTGTTGATTATTATCATTAATTTGATTTAGCCTTAGAATAAAATGTCGGGCCTGAAATAATGGGTTCCGAGCAGTAGGACGCAGTGTTAGTGCTTGGGAAATGTTCCATCGCGTTGCAGCCACGTTCATTTAATTTGTGAATACAAGTTGAACGGAACAATTGGATAGTGGTGAGATCCGTTCGAAAACGCATCTTCTATCAGAGTTGTGGTTACGCGAATCTGGTTCGATAACGGATTACCTTTCACGAGTCCCTGTCCTCGTCAACCGACTCGAAATGAGTCAGAAAGGTTGTCTCTAGCAAATCTTCCTTGACTGTGTGTGGTCAATTCATTAGAATAAAGTTTTCCACTCTAATAATTACAAAATAAATTAAGTGAGCTGGAGTGGGCGGCCAATTATTGAGAGTTCTATTTTTCGCGGAAGAGCTCTCACAGTCTCAATCATTCCTGGCAAACAATGGACTTTTTCATTCCGAATTTCTGTTTTACTCGACTTAAAATTGTTAAAATTAAAAAAAATTTATGAGTTATTTTCTGTACGACTTTAGTCCTAATTTAATGAAATGGATAGACATCGAATTCATGTGTCGCCGTCTTCAGTTCTCTTATTTACGTTCCGTTTTCGAGTTTCATGAGAAGAATACATTTTTTGAAACATATTATTGTAGTCTGTCCTATAAACATAGAAAATATTCATATTGGATTAGTTTTTAGTTTACTTTCTATTGCTACCACCTGATTACCAGAGCTCTTACTGCCTATATTATCTGTAGGCAAGTTCTCATTAATTATAACATAGGCCGTTTTCGAACTTGATATCAAGATATCTTGATACCTAGGCAAGCAAAGTGAAATTCTGACTTGACACTTTCGTAGCCCTTTTACGATGGAAGAGACATCATACGGCCTTCATCTCGTAAAACATACGAAAAGCGCCATCCGTGTCCGTAATTTTTGTAGGTGATTGAAGTCGATTACTTCTTTAAAATGCTTTCTATCTTTATGCAACTAATTAACAGGGAATATAATTTTTTAAATCTTATTGCTTATGAATAAAATAATTCTAATATACCGTAGTATGGTGAATAACTATTATGCTTCGATTGCTAGTGGCCTGTAAAGTGGACGACATATCGCTCACTGTATTGCACCACAGTCAACTTCCAAAAGGCATTATAATATTTTTGCCTATATGAAAAAACACGTAAAAATATATTAATGTATTACACTTCGAACAAACTACTTATGATATTCGACTGATTACTGATTAATACGCGCGTTGTAACTAACATAGGTAATTAAGTTGAAAACAAATTACATTTACTCTAATGGTTTATTGTCCCCCTTCTTTGACGAATGCAGTGAAAACCTCTCCAATGCTCAACGTTATTAGCAATTATGATGTTTGTTAGCTAAAAATAATGCTGCCAATGAAACTATAGCTACCTGAGAGTACTTTCCATTGGACCATGATTCTTTTAACGAGATCATTTATTTTCCTTCCAGAGCAAGGAAGATAGAATTTGTAGGTTCAATAAAGTAATCAAGGACGGAACATATACAATGTATGGAATTATTCACATAACTATTAGGTACAAAGCCTTTCATTAGTATATTCACATTTGAAAAGCCTTTAAATATAGCGAATTCATCGTTTTTTCCGAAAAAAATTAATAAATATCACACAAATATACGTAGTAATGATAAAATAGTATCCATTTGAAAGTTTCTTTACTTCTATTTTCCATACAAGCCCATATTATCACACCCCGAGTTCTAACTTAAAACCTAGCAAGCATAGCAAGTCTGATTTCTCATTTACATGGTATCTTGACTAGGTATCTAGACAATATGGCGTCAACGGTCACTTGAATTTGACGTCATATCCGCCCAATGCGTACTAGCTGTTAAGGGAAGATTGCTTGATTTGCCAAGTTCGAAAACGGCCATAGTTCTTCTCATGGTCCCACTTACGCTCTTTATTGATATATCTTATGAGACTGTAGCCTATTAAGTCTCGAGAAAAGTTATTTATTGTTTCCTTGTTTACTATTTTCTGAAATAATTTGACGAAGAAAGAGTTCATCAAGTAATTGTTTGGATTATGAATCTTGTCGTATCATCTTAATCTTTTCACCCTCATCTGCGGAGCATGAAGAAAATTAGCGAATTGCGAAAAAAACAAATGAAATCAATCATTTGCCTTGACCAGGAGTCGATTCCAGAGCCGTGTGCATCAATTAGGTAAGCTACAGAGGAGTCCTCGTCCCTGATTGATTATTTGGGCTTCAAAAGAAAAAGTGGCTCAAGACGATCAAGTGGCTTAAGGATATACAATATCTCCGAGATGACCAAAGTGTGCACTTGGCGGCACAGTCCGTGAGGTTATTATCTCGCTGTTTAAATAATTAAGCCAAAACACAGTGGCTAGTGAGGTTATTATCTCGCTGTTTAAATAATTAAGCCAAAATACAGTGGCTAGTGAGGTTATTATCTCGCTGTTTAAGTAATTAAGCCAAAATACAGTGGCTAGTGAGGTTATTATTTCGCTGTTTAAATAATTAAGCCAAAACACAGTGGCTAGTGAGGTTATTATCTCGCTGTTTAAATAATTAAGCCAAAACACAGTGGCTAGTGAGGTTATTATCTCGCTGTTTAAATAATTAAGCCAAAATACAGTGGCTAGTGAGGTTATTATCTCGCTGTTTAAATAATTAAGCCAAAATACAGTGGCTAGTGAGGTTATTATCTCGCTGTTTAAATAATTAAGCCAAAACACAGTGGCTAGTGAGTTTATTATCTCGCTGTTTAAATAATTAAGCCAAAATACAGTGGCTAGTGAGGTTATTATCTCGCTGTTTAAATAATTAAGCCAAAACACAGTGGCTAGTGAGGTTATTATCTCGCTGTTTAAATAATTAAGCCAAAACACAGTGGCTAGTGAGGTTATTATCTCGCTGTTTAAATAATTAAGCCAAAATACAGTGGCTAGTGAGGTTATTATCTCGCTGTTTAAATAATTAAGCCAAAATACAGTGGCTAGTGAGGTTATTATCTCGCTGTTTAAATAATTAAGCCAAAATACAGTGGCTAGTGAGGTTATTATCTCGCTGTTTAAATAATTAAGCCAAAACACAGTGGCTAGTGAGGTTATTATCTCGCTGTTTAAATAATTAAGCCAAAACACAGTGGCTAGTGAGGTTATTATCTCGCTGTTTAAATAATTAAGCCAAAATACAGTGGCTAGTGAGGTTATTATCTCGCTGTTTAAATAATTAAGCCAAAATAAAGTGGCTAGTGAGGTTATTATCTCGCTGTTTAAATAATTAAGCCAAAATACAGTGGCTAGTGAGGTTATTATCTCGCTGTTTAAATAATTAAGCCAAAACACAGTGGCTAGTGAGGTTATTATCTCGCTGTTTAAATAATTAAGCCAAAATATAGTGGCTAGTGAGGTTATTATCTCGCTGTTTAAATAATTAAGCCAAAATACAATAGCTAGCCTCTGTATTCTTAAATTTTGTCGATTAATCAAGCATTTAAAAGGTAGATGTCAATATTGGGTGGAAATTCTTGTGTAGCAATCATTGTTGCCATGCAAAAATATAAAAAAAGGGATTTATGATTACATATATGTATCTCAATTTTTATTTGAAAAACTTTAAAATATGTGACTTGTTCATAGTTTTAAAGCGTTAAAACTTTAACTTACGTTGATGCATTCGGCATAACAGGAGGAAGAATAGAAATGATGTCTCCCTCGGTCATTTCTGTGTCAGTCCTCATCTTCACGAGCAATTTTTTGGGATGTTTCTCTTTGCATGTTACGATCATAAAATTTTTATTCTTTATTTTTCCCCTTTAAACATTCGCCATCACTCAGTTTGGCGCAGCCTATCAGAGTTTCGGCATTTTTGTTGAGACTCCGGAAGGTGTCAATTAAAATAAAGAAAAAAATCAGGGTGAAATAAATCAAGAGTCACGGAAATTTTGGGTCAAATAAGCTGAAAGAGGAAGTTTCGACTTATTGAAAGGCGGAAACGAATCAAAATCGTTCTTCTTCCTTTCAGAATTTGATCTCGGCCGAAGGAAGTGATGAAGATCACGCCATTTCATTCCAATCATAATTTTTGGGGTAAAAAAGACAGAGTTGCCCGAGGTACGCGAGATGCGGTACCGAAAGGTGGCGAAGGTAAGTGCCTTATTCCATTAATTGGATTGCGAAGCGCAGATACTGACGAGATGTGTAATAATAATGTATCCTCTACATTAGTTATTTCACAATACTGTGGTCTCAGAAGTAATGTGTTTATCAGTGCCTACGCTTGTAGTTGAGAAATGAATGAATGAATGAATTTATTACTCCAAATTACTTCAATTTACAAATTTTGTTACAAAACAATGAAAGAAGCTTTAGGTAGCTTCATTGGTTAAAAAACCAGTGTGGAAGCTACCATCCTTAAATTTAATGCGAGGCGAGTTACACAAAAATGTAACTTTTTTATATTATAAATATGCATCATTGAATATGACACGTGGCAAAAACATATCTTGTGAAAACAAATAAGAAGAGAGAAATACAAAAGAGCAAACAAGATTTTTTTTTACATGCTCGTTTCAGAAACTAACAATAAACAAAGTAAACATAGTACAAAGTATGATTTAATGCTTTATTTTTTTATTTTTTATTTATTTTTTATTTATTTTTTATTTCAAAAACTGTTAATTGTTTCAGAAACTGACAATAAACAAGGTAAACATAGTACAAAGTATGATTTAATGCTTTATTTTTTTATTCATTTTTTATTTCAGAAACTTTATTGTTTCATAAACTGACAATAAACAAAGAAAACATAGTACAAAGTATGAGTTAATGCTTTATTTTTTTATTTTTTATTTATTTTTTATTTCAAAAACTGTTAATTGTTTCAGAAACTGACAATAAACAAAGTAAACATAGTACAAAGTATGATTTAATGCTTTATTTTTTTATTTTTTATTTATTTTTTATTTCAAAAACTGTTAATTGTTTCAGAAACTGACAATAAACAAAGTAAACATAGTACAAAGTATAATTTAATGCTTTATTTTTTTATTATTTATTTATTTATTATTTCAAAAACTGTTAATTGTTTCAGAAACTGACAATCAGCAAAGTAAACATAGTACAAAGTATAATTTAATGCTTTATTTTTTTATTTTTTATTTCAGAAACTGTTTATTGTTTCAGAAACAGACAATAAACAAAGTAAACATAGTACAAAGTATGAGTTAATGCTTTATTTTTTAATTTTTTATTCATTTTTTATTATTTTTTTATTTATTATAATAAATTATTAAAAATTCATAAAAAAATGCCAGTAATTCCCACGTTAAGGGTCTTGCTGTGGATGGTACTTCTTCCATTTCATTTTAATAACCGTAAAAATTGCGATTCATGATGTACCTCACCTGCAATGTTTCTTTTGATTTCTTTAGAGTTAATTAAAGCTTTGGAAATTGAACATTCTGCAAGAGATGTCACTATAGCCAAATTTTACGTGTCACCTTCATTGATAACACCCGCAAACTTTCTCTCTCGCAGTTTTGAATTAGTTTTTAAATAATGCGAATTTAAATCAAGCTCTAATTTGTTTTCTGTTACTCCATTAGCTTTTGTGAATACCAACGTAAATTGCATTATTTTTGTTGCCCGGGTCATTAACTCTTTGCTGTCCTTCAGGGTCAATTAACTCATCAAATTTTCTTTCCTCCAAAAAAAGTCGACATTAAGTCATAAGGAGGTTGTTTATTCCAATTCCTCCAAGTGTTCTCGGAGCTAACAGAAGATTTTTTTTATTACGCTCCCTGAGCACAAGGAGTTATGAGAAGCTATAGCTACCCTTTTATATCAGTCTGCAATTTTCCGTTGTTTATATCATGTAGATACACCAAGTTGGATTAGTTGTTTAATGCTCAATAGTTTTTTAAACGGAAACTGTTGACCCGAGTCCAAATTTCACCTTAATTTCTCACGAAAGCTTTTATTGTTGCATCGAAAGACCTCTATTCTGACTTCTTCAGTTACATATCTTGGGTCTAGTTTCTAGTCGGTATCGATAAAATGGAACTATTCTTAATCATAAAAATCTGCAATTATTTTCTTTGATCAATGGAAGGTCTTTATTTCTTTCACCTATTAAGATAGCAGGCAGACTAAGCAAGCAGATACTATAAAAAAACAACGACCACGCTAAGTGGTGTAATTTATTGAAAATTGTTTCCACCTCTCATCGCATGCAGATGGTAAAAGAATATGTAAAATACCCATGCAAACTCTAAACTGTTTTCTGTTGAATGAAAAGTGTAAAAAACAGGAATTATGTACGGTATGATACTCAATATAGCCTCACAATTTTGACACGTATCCTGGAGACACGACTAAATGTTCAGTTCCTTAGCGATGCTGATGTCGGAATCAGTTTTGCTAAAACTAGAATCAAATCTTTCCTACATGCAAGGGAGACTTAATACTGTGAATTAGCTAATCAGGACTAGTGAAATCATAGTTAAGAAAGTAAATACCGCTTTGGATAGAAAGCGTGTTAGAGAACAAGTCCGCGTCAGGAATACTTAACTTTAATGAGAATTATAATCATTGGAGAATATCCTCTGGTTATGGCAGGTTTACATTGAGAATGGTTTCCATCTCTAACCTTCAATTGCCGTAGGGTCTTGTCTAAGATAATATGATAATATCATCTAATGATAATGTCAATACTACCTTAAATTAATATGTAATAATGGAATAATGTATTTGGTGATCATTGTATGTTTCATCATGCAATAATGTCAGTTGCTCGTCCATTTTCAGGTTTCAGAATAAAGTTTCTGAGGAATTATGTACACATTAACGTGGTAGTTGGATTGTTGGTCACATTTGCTCATGTGCGTATAAAAGGACGGCTTAGTAGCACAAAAAATATTGTCAGCAACAAAAAGAGAGATGTTTTTCTCGTGAATCGAAAACAATCTTGCTATTGCATTGTTCGTTGCCGGGAAACTACTCGGGAGGAGGGTGACCAAGGAGTGTAGGTGAGATGGCGAACAGCCAGAGGATGGCGAGGCAGGGGGGGGGGCAAGGAGGTCCGGAAAAGGGGGAGGGGTTGAGGGGTCACGTGACACGCACGCACAAGCTGCCCTCTCCAGAGAAGCGTAACAAGAAGTTTCAGCCGCGGTGTCCCCGGAGGTGTTGGGAGTGTGAGGGGGGAAATTTAAGGTTAGAGAGGGTGGTTGAATGGGTGAGGGGGGTAAGGGGTTGAGAGAGACAATGTTTCTGTGAACCGGGGCGAGGAGAAGTGCGGGAAGGAGGGGAGCAGGAGAATGAGAGAGTTGTGCATGGTCTATAAGGAAGGTTAAAATGGGTTTTAAGTGGAAAGGGATCTGGTCTTACCTTAGAGAAGGGTAGGTATGTTGGAGGGCGTGTTGGTGTTTTTTTTCTCCCCCCTCCCTCATGTTACACCCCTTTTCCGTTTGCCCCCCCCCCCTCCGCCTCCCACTTCCCTCTGCTCGCTCCTCCCAACCCTGTCCTCTCCATCCCCTTTTAAAACCAGTCCCCTCCACTCCCTTCCTTTTACACCCTCGAAACATCTCCGTGCCCAGCCGAAACCAACCGGCACCTCTCGTCCTCTCCGCTGCCTTGGCCGCCTAAGTTTTAATTGCATGCGGTGGTTGAGCGACGTCAGAAGAAATGAGTGCGGTGGACGCAGAAATCCCCTTTCGAAATGCCACGCCCTTCCCTCACGCCACCACCATCCCTCCACACCACGAGTTCTCACGGGCCCACTCCTCCCTCTAGCCGGCGCCTATCCCGGCCGTCGTTGTTCCTCCCTCCCTCCACCACTCGAAACCCTGGCAAGTCCACGACAAAACCTACCCTTGTTTCAATCGGTGGGCCGCAGTTCCTAGCCTTCTAGCCTCCCCTCGCTTCGTCCCTCGCCACACGGTCTCGCCAACCTCGCTCCTATTGAGCTGCCTTATTCCAAAACTGTGCGTTACCTAGGGGTAACCCTCAATGACAACTTGTCGTGGAACAACCATATTTTAAATATTTCACATAAAAATATTATTACGCTTTATCAACTTAAGGTGCATAAAAATCTACTGCCATTACATACCCAAAAGCTGCTCGTCAAATCATTAACATTTCCTAATTTTGAATACTGTTGTCTTGTTTATAATGATTTAACGGCAGAGCAGAACATTAAACTACAGCGTCTCCTAAATCAAGCGTTCGATAGATTTTTAATCTACGCAAAGATGAACACTTCACCCTATTATAAAAAACTTGGTTGGTTGAATACCAGCTCACGTCGTAAATGCCTACTTGGACCATTTATTTTTCTCTCTTTGCTAGCAATGAAAGTTCCTGCCTAATTGCTATGTTTCCTTAAATAAGTACCAATCATGCAACGGGTACTAGAACTGAGCCTAGTAACCTTCTATTTCCGACCCACCGAACCCCAACCTTTCACAATTCGTTCGTCGTGGCCGCCTCACATCTCTGGAATACTGTTCCAACTGATTTGAGGAGATCTCGTTCTTTGGCGAATTTTCAATCTAATTTGTGCGAAATTTTATTTAATGAATGTTTTCCAGAATAGTGGAGCCTGTTCAGGATAAAATTCTCATTTCCAGTTTTTTTTCTAAACAAAAAATATTTTTTGCTTCATGGTCCGTTTATGATTTTTGATTATCTTGTATCATCTATCTATATATATCTTGTATCTATACCTATCTGAGAATTCACTTGTATCACATGTGAAATTATTGTTTTTCACTGAGAGTAGTTGTGTTTGTCTTTTTTTGTAAGTGTTATTTAGCTCCTTTTTTCTGAATTGAACTAAATCATTTGTTAATTTTTTAATTGCCTCGCTGTTATTTCATTGCATCGTATTGTTGCTCTAAGGGACCAGTCCCAGAGTATAATGAAGGTTTTTTCTATACCATTCCTCTTCCGTCTTTACCCGCTTTCCCATTTCAATGCGATGCAACCTCCTTTCCTCCAGGAGCGAAATCCGATCTCCCCTCCCACCCGACTCAGCTCCGGATAATCTCCACCCACGCGAGCGGGGAAAACTTCCCATATTCTCCGGGGCTGAGTATGGGTTGGCTGGGTGTGGAGGCGATAGAAATCCACCTTCCCTCACCTCCTCCGAATTAACGTGTGGGCCACTTTCAATATGCAATGGAATTCTAGTCTAGTTCATTTATGCCGAATCAAAGACCTTTTTTCCCTGAATGTAAGGATGTGAAATGGTTTTCTATGGCCTTAAAATAGTCAGGACGCTAGGTTGCTCTCTTCTGTTCTTAAATGATTTGGAGAAATTAAAGTCAATTAAGGTAATATAATTTCACGTAAAAGTAATTGAATTTTTTAAAATAATAATAACTTTATTTTAAAAATAGCTTACATGCTGTAGTTTCCCTTTGGATGGGTTACAAAAAATGTTACAAATTACACAGTTACAAGTATACTTTCATTTTCTGGTCATTATGGTTGATTTTATCCAGCATGGTCCTGCTAAGCTGAAGCTTATCAGCAGGTTCCAAGTTTACAATGTTTTGGTGCAATCGCAAAGAAAATTATATTCTATCAATAATGAAAAAAAGAATAATAGTGCAGTTGAGGTCCTGCTAAGCCAAAGCGGCTTGTCAGCAGGTGCCTTTAGTTAAAAAATATTTTTTTTTGCTGTGTAGCGTTTTGGACAATTAAGAGCCTAGCAAAGTTAGCCTATGAGCCACTCTTTTAGTGATTTTTTAAGAACAGATATGCTATTAACATCATGCATTGACATAGGTAATTTGTTTAACAACCCTGAATTTGATCTCATTTTAAAGAGAAATATTACGCCCATCCAAAAATACCAAAATATTAGCCCCTTGCTTAACTACTTTCCCAGATTTTCGCCGAAAAATACCAGCTCTTTTACATGGGAAATGGTATATGTATGACATCCAGAGAGACCTTATTTAAAATAATGAGAAATTTCTAACACTTAAATTTCGTCAAAAAATTAACATTGTGTAGTTTGTGTGTTTTCTCAACTATTTTTTAAAAATAAATCATGTTGTCACCGCAGTTATTTTTCGGGGGTCAGGGAAAACCTTATGTTTGTTGGAGTTTTGAACATACCGCGCGGAAAAAATGAGTCAAGTAAAGACTTATTTAGATATTTTCATTTAATTATTTTGAACTACTGTCATATAAAATATATAATTGCGTCATGAATAACGGAATTATTAATTTATATATTCCTCAGCTTGTCAAATTAAAACGTATGATTCGAATATGGTCCCTAATATGTCAGCGAAACCATCTCGCTCAAACTACCTTGCAAGAGATGCCAAGAGGGACAAATATCCCCGGCGAGTAGAAAATAGGCTGCGCTGTATTATCGCTCATTCTCGTAATTAACGACACTTGGCTGTCTCATTGGACATTAGCTTTCGAGTTAGTATCTCCTTTATATTGATTTATATTTATTATTTAATTGAAGAGTATTAAGTCAGGTTGTTTTAGTAACGAAGGATGGATGCCTTTTAGTGGGATAGACTCATCATTAGTCGTTCATTCCTAAAATTGATTGATTACAGCCGTCCTCCCTTCCCTATCTAATGCTAGTTCCCTTATCTCCGGGTATCCTTCCCTATGTACTGTCTTCTTCATTTGGTCCATGAACTTATTCCTTGGTCTGCCTCTGGGGACTTTGACCTCCATTTTACCTTCATTTATGCTCTTCACACACCCATTTTGACTCAGGATTTGTCCAACCCATCTGGTTCATCTTTTCTGTTCGGTGTTCCATATGGTGTCTTCCTCTTCTAATATTCTGAGAACTTCAACATTGCTTATTTTGTCCGTCTATTTTATCTCCAGCATCCTCCTTCAGCACCAGGTTTCTATTCTTTTCGGGTCAGCTTTTCCAATGGTCCATATGGGTTATACTGTAGTGAGTGAAATCAACTTACTCAAATTTTTTGATCATATGGGTTAAAGACCATGGCCTGTAACATCTCTCAAAAATCCGTCTCAATGAAACCAGTTCTGCTTGTTTCCGTCAAAGTCCTAGTGTGATCTTTTCCATCTACATTGACCAACATACTTCCCGCGGACAATGATGCATTATAGTAGTAGCTAGTATTCTATTGATTTGAAAGACTTTCCGTCTATATAAACATTTATCTGTAAATACCTCGTAAAGTTCTTGATTTTAATCCTAATGTTTGACTCTAAAGTGAATTGAGTTTATAAGCATAAGGATATGAATGGTGGTGGTTATATTACCAATGACAAAATGTTTTTAGCGATGAGCATTCCTGACTTTCATCGTGGTATCCCAGAGTTAATGCATGGAAATATCCATTTTAGGTAGAGTAAAAATTATTACATCTGTGATTTTACGTTCTTTTTTTAATGTGTCTGGATGCAGTATCCTTTTCAGGGCTGTATTTTCATGGATTATATTAGAGCTGCAGTTAAGGCTTTGACTACAGCCTCAAAATTAACTGCGCCCTGCCGCGATTAATTCAGAGATTTCTGGACGTAGGATGTCCCCTTTCCTCCTGCTCCGTACTGTAGGAAACGCTTAGAATTAGTCCCATTACTCAGAGACACGAAATGGAGCTCCCGATTTTTATTGTCTCCTACCCATGATACACCCTGCAGAAACGCAATATTTTTTGAAGAAAAAACGGAGTAGTACCATCGCTAATTTTTTATTTGTAATTCTTTCAAGATATGTATGAATAATGTCGGTAGACTTAAAGGAAGCTAATTTTCTATCTACATCTGGATTTATATGGTACTTACCTCTCAAACCGCTCTGTTCTTTTGGTCGAGTTGAATTGAATTTAATTGGTCATCCCTAAGGAGCGTGGTTAGCTGTTATTTTTAATAATGCTAGATAGATGGATATACACATGTTTATATATCTAGGGCATACCCTGTGAGATCAAGTAAAGATTATTGAAAAAAATCTATGCTCGGTTTTAACAAAAGTTGTTACATAAATTAAGTACAAAATTATTAGTCAGTATTCGTCAATGCCATTTAAAATACGTGTTTTTTTTGATTTCGTGATTAAACACATGATTTTAATTGGCTTTAGTGCACATTTGTTCATAATTGTTTTACATCGATTGATAATATGTAGGTATGATAATCAAATACCCATATGCAAGTGTTCTGTTGTTGCATTAGATATTAGGTATAATTTGGTTTTAAAGGATTTAATCGATTAAATTTGTTTCAAGGATATATTATATGCTACTTATTTAATTGGAATGTTTCAGAACGCTATTTATTTTTCCTCATTTTTAAATAAATTTTTCATCTCTTTTAGTTGCTTTCTTGAATATTAACTTGTCGTGTTAAAATCACGACATGACTATTTTCCTTCATGCTCTTCATACGTACACTTTTACTTAAACTTCTTGTTTATAATACGTAGTGTTTTAAAATTACTTCCTTTTCTTATTAATATGCGGTTGAATGAAGTTTACTCATACTGTTCTCCGGCAACTCTGAAATTCTAAAATTGTCCCTTGACACATACTGTGTGTAAATTGTGACCTATGAAACCAAATTATTTACCGCAGGTGCCATTAGACACTAAAGAAAGCCATCAGTTGTTTTTGTCCTGAGAAGGGATGGTTCTCTCTTAGTAACATAATAGTAGTCTCCCTAGTACTAAAATTGATCTCCAAAATGTTCGTCTATGCCCCGTGGCATAGCCTGTTATCGAATGATATTTTCACGATTAATTTTTATTCTAGGCACTCATTTTACTATATTCTTTTTATATAATATATTCTTTATATATATACATATATAAATAATTATATATATATAATTATATATATATAATTAGATAATATATACTCAAATCCCAATCCTTCCATTAAATTTTCATGTATACTTTGGAGAAATAAGCAATGCATACCTCTACCATCTAACTTACAGAATGTATATACCTGAATGTGTTCCAAAAGACTTTGATTAAACAGTCTTGATACCAATTTCACAGACAAGAGATGGTCAAAAATGTGAAGAGCACAGAACTTTAATTCTCTCAGCTCACGCCTCAAAAGTACTGACAATGACTATCACTGTCTAATGGAGAATACACTTTAAGACAATTTTCCAGGTGAATAGTTTGGACTTCGCAGAGTAAGAGGTGACCGCGAAGCCGTTCTAGGCCTTAGGGTAATCATAGAGAAATCCCTGATAGTGAAAATATCATATCATTTATAGACATCGACAAAGTTAACTGGAATATTCTGCTCATATGTGTAAAAGTCCTTTAAGCAGATTAAAGAGGGCAAAGGATAACACGCCAACAGTAGAATAACCAGATAGACTAATTGGGAAACGTGAAATTGAAGATGAATCCACGAAAGGAGGAAGACTGGGGTGTGTCTTATCACCAATACTATTGCACATCTATCTTGAGAAGTCACTAAAGGAGTACAAAGAGAAGAGTATTCTTGGAGTTAAAATAAATGGTCGACTTAACTACACAGTATGCGTCGTGGATGATATTACCTTGGTGACTGAAAACGAGTGAGATGTGAACGCCTCTGTGGAGATATAGGACAGATTCTTGAATGATAAGCGCAAACTGAGGGCAATAAGACAAATAAAAGAGTGATCAAGTGTACTAAAATGAAGACGAGAAAGCGGATATTAACCCTTAACTGCTATCGTTGGGTCAAAAAAGACCCTACCGATCGAAAAGTCGACCCGTCTTTTTGGAATTTATTATTTTTTTGTAGTCATTAAACGGCCGCTTGCAGCAACCTTGGCTACAGTGTAATCCTAGGGGAGAGGGTGGAGCAGGCCAGTTAAACTTGAGACAGTGCGGATGACGGTTGTTTTTTACGAGCCATTCAAAAAATCGGGTCAAAAAAGACCCGGAAGACCCTAAAGGATAGTGTGTATGTGGCAAAAAACCACGATAGTAGTTAAGGGTTAAACTGGGTGGAGAAGGACTAATCCAGGTCTAAAGTATCCTTAACCTTGTTAGTTTAATATCTCTCGATGGAAAAAGCAGCTAGGAGATACGAGATAGACTAGCGCAGGCCAATAAATTTTTCTAGATGAAAAAACATACGCTGACATGAAAAGCTACTAGTCATCATCATCTTCTAAAGGCTAAGCCTTGTCTCTGCAGCCATGTGTCCCTGTGTACTGCAGCTCTCTTCAAATCAGCATATGTTTTTTACCCCAACGTACTTCGTACATCATCTAGGAACTCCTTTCTTGGCCTTCCTTTGCTTCTCTTGCCGAGCACCTTTCCCTCCATTATATTTTCTAAAAAATTATTATGTCGAAGAACATGACCAATGAATTTAACCGTCTCTTGCTCCTTCTCTTTTATCAGTCTTCTTTCTTCTTTTATTTCCCTCAACACTTCTTCATTGCTCTTTCTGTCAGTCCATCTTCTTTTGGTCATCCTCCTCCAAATCCACATTTCCTTAGCTTCCGACCGCGACTTTTCCATCTTTCTCAATGTCCAGCTTTCACAACCATATAAAAGTGTGCTCCATACAAACGTTTTCGCGAAAGATTTCCTTGTTTCTACTTTAATGTGGCTATTTCCTAGAATATGTTTTATTATTTACATATGCCTTCTTTGCCAAGGTTATCCTTCTTTTTACTGCAGATGTGCTTCTGTTATCTCTTGAAATTATGCTCCCAAGGTAGCTGAACTCTTCAACCTGTTTTATTATCGATCTCCCTATCATTTTTTTACATTGGGTTCGTTTTCGTGTCTAGATACTGTCATAGCTTTGGTTTTCATCACATTTATTTTCAATTTCCCTTTCGCCAAAACGGTGGACAAGATTCGGAGCATTTTATTCATATCTTTGGCTGATTCTGCCAGGGTCACAATATCATCAGCAAACCTAGTGCAGTGAAGTCTTCTTCCATTTATTTGGATACCTTTAGTACCGTTTTCTCCTTCATAGTTTTTATAAGCTACTAGTATATATCTGCAAAATAAATGCCTAAATACCTTCATGAGGAGTGAAGGTCTTTTCGGATCTGAAATCTGAGCTCTCTTAGAAGGACTAAAATGAGTACAGGCATTTGAACTGTGGTTCTAACTTAAAATGAATAGTAAAGTAGACAAGGGACAAGGTTAGGAAAGAGACAAGGGAGACCGCCAAATAATTCTGTTAAGACATTCAGACTGGCGCATGAACCTGATAGAAGGTAGGATGGAGGCCGAAAGGGAAAGAGGAAGAATAAGGGAAAAATTGAGAATGTTTGCATACAAATGTAATTTTTAAACAAATACTAACTTTAGAACAAGATTGATGGTAAAGTATAAGTTAAGATGATTTCAGCCATGGGAGCGTTAAAGTTTCTAGCTTATACCTTAAGTATAAATAATTTTAAAAGAAAATAAACGTAATACATACAATAATCCAACGCATTTCTTAAGAGAGTAAGCACTAAGGGCCAATGATGCCTTGAGACATTAATAATAGACCTACAGTTGAATGAGATGCAGATATACGCATGACAAATTTTGGCTCACTAAGATTAGCAGTTTTTGCGAGATTGAGCGACAGAAAGAGACAGACATACCCCATTAAATTTTTATGCATTAGTAAGAGTAGTACATTTTAATAGGCGACCAGCTTTAAGGTAGTTTGCTCGTGATAGTTCCCTAGTCATAATAAATACCACATTGGAATTCTACGTTTTGATTTCAGCAGGAGTAGGAAGCATGAATTAAATATTGAATTATTGGACTGAATGTTTGGGAAGGGGACCGACAGCTAAGGTAATTAGGTAAGGGAGGAAGGGTAGATAGAAACCCGGCGTCAGTATTAGCCTGCTCTTAACGATAGGCTCCAAGGGAACCACGGTTTAACGTCTCATCCGACTGATGGAATACTGTAATTGAAGTGCCTTTCACAAGACACTCAAGTAGGGATCGGGTTTCCTCTGAAAATCATCCTCCTCTGCAGGGATTTGAACCCTGGCCGCCCGTATGGTTAGCCAGTACTATAGCCACCACACCCTCCCGATCCCTCCTTTTCTTTTGCTCCATTAATTTAGCCTCTCCATTGACAAAGTGTATGCCTTATGATACTAAACCTAATTGAGGTTTTTTCCGATCTTACGTTGATTATGATTATTTTTTTACATTTATTTATCTATGATATTTCACGCATCTTCTGACACTCAAACGACCGTAATCGTCTCTTTCCTCCTCTTCTAACTTCAACGTCAAATTCCATTTCCCTGAGTGTAATTAGTGTGGGGTTAAACCCAGATTTTGTTATTATAAACATTGATTCCTATGCACTCAATTTAAAAATACATTTTTTTGAATTTTAATGTCTGTTCTTTTATTTTTTGTGTATTGAAGCACGATTTTATAGTTAACACTAGGTTCAAAAAATATAACATTCACTACTCCTAACATAATATTTAGCTGTGGGTTTAGAAAATTAGTTTATAATGGTATGAAAGAGGAAGGAGCTAATTTAATGGCTTCCAAAAAAAGTGAAGGTTTCATGTCCTATTTCGAAATGAATTCAAGAGCAATTCATTCTGAGTGACAAATTCATTTAAGACGACAACTCTACGCTGAAACCTCGAGTGCTTCGTACTTTTAATTAGGCTTAAGCTCGTGAGATCAGTTGACATTTCTATCACGCAGGACGATATCTCGGTGTCTCCACTGAATTTTGCTCCTCCTATAGCTTTGCAATTAGTTTCAGTCCCATGCGTCATATGGTAGACGGTGAGCTCCCTTCAAATCCCTGTTCCCAGGTGTTGCCATTTATTCAGAATTCACCGTGATGGCATTTTTTTATGACATCTGATTTCCTTTTCTTCAGCTTACTCCCTCGCCCTAGCCAACTTTAATTAGGATGCAGAATGAATTTTAGAGAGGCATGCTAAAGCCAAAGGTTAAACCTTGACATACTTTCGGGAAAATTTGTCTTTCCCGATATTAGCATTACCTCTCGGCGCCGGTATGATCAGGTCTTTTGGTGATTGTTTTCTCTACCGTAGCTACTCCCAGCACATCATTAAAATGATTGCATCCTAAAAATAAGACTAGTTGTCTTAACAATCACTCATGAATTTGAGCAACAGAATGTCAAAACTGAATGGCACTACGATTTAACTAATTTTGGATATGCATTCTCCCTGGCACAGTTTCGGTAAACATTTCCTCAGTGAATTATAGCATTTAATGCAGGGCAACCGTGGTAATGCAATTAAGATTAAATTGAAGATCTTCTAATCGCGGAATGTGATGCAACTGTGATTATCTACTTGCAACTCGACTGTGATTTTGCTATCTAAGTGCGACTATCCCTTTGACTTGAGTTAATACAAATACACCGACTGAAGTACCATGCAGAAATTCGTAGCCTTAACATAAATAGAATAGTATGTGAAGAACTTGGTGGAATTCAGACAGAATCAATAAATAATTTACCTTGAAACAGCGTGGAGGAATGCTTCATTTTTTTTAAGTTATTATTTATTTTATTTATTAAACCGTACCAAGTTTAATGCTACGATTATTATTATGTTTAATGGGCACAGTTTTCATATGAAGTACCTAAATAAGTTGCAAGTTTAGACTATTTTTTCTCACTTCAATCCACCTATAAGAGGGTGAAATTTGCCAAGATGTATGATTTAAGTTTCTAGAAACATGAATAATTTTTGCATCTAGGAATGTGATGGTAACTTTTTTGTGAAACATCTTCTCAAGAAAAGTATGAGATGAAGGTATTTTAGCTATCTAGAGTGATGCCAGTAAATTATGAGTATTTACAGCAGTCTGCTCTGTATCAAGGATCATTAAGCATGGTTGAAAAGTATTTTCTTGATGTAAAAATTCCTCATTCATGGAGCATAGATTCTGTTGAGTCAGTGTTCACTGCTATTTTCGCTACGTTTTTAAAGAAACTCTGCGCATAGATTTTAGAGCGAATATTAGCCGCCGATATCTATAATACGACCGTGATTTTCTCTTTGGGTGTCCGATACATGCATTCATGTGGCTTCCCGCGAGCTGTGCTATAGTTTTTTGAAAAATCAATGTCGAGTTAAGTTATAGGGTTTTTTAAAGAATTTTTCATCGCCAGTTATTGCTTTGTAATTTTTGGAGAAGAGAGTCGGAAAAAAGTAGTTTATTAGGTAATGATACCAGTATGACATGGGGTGGACGTGGAATAAAAGATGCTGACCAGTACTTGGTAACGAGAGCAAACTAAGTTAATTAGACAAAGATTATTCATGCTCATCCCGTGAAAAATGTGTCGGAAGTTATTATGCTACAGGCATATTTACGGGTCAAGATCGATTTGTAGAATGTTTCCTCAGCCTGTGCATCTAGGGAGTTAACCTCGTCATTAAATCGCAAAAAGACTCCGAGTACGGAAAAAGAAAAATATCTTTTCATACGGTAGTAATTAAACCCACTCTCATTTTCAATTTAATTTAATATTTTATAATAAAGTTTTAATACCGACTAAGAAGAGCATTTAATATTTCAGTTCCATGTTTTTGCATTTTAAACAGAAACTCAAATATTGCCCAGATGGCACTGGTGAAGGTGGCTAATGGTGAAGAAGTGTAGGCAATTATAGGTAGCTCGTTAATAATAATAGGTAGTAGGTAGTTCGTAGTATAGTTGAACGAAGAGTAATCATAGAAGATTGAAAGTAATGAAATTCTCTTTGACCAAGAAATCCAGACTAGTCATATTGGATTGGATATTTGGGATTGGAATGCAAGGTCATTTGCGCCATAGGGAACAGGTAAGGGAAGAAGTGTGGATAGAAACCCGGCGTCGGCATTAGCCTGCTCTTAACGAAAGGCGCCAAGGGGACCACGGTTTAGCGTCTCATCCGACAGACGGAGTACTGCACATAAGCGCCCTGCACAAGGCACACAAGTAGCGATTGGGTTTCCTCTGAAAAAAATCCTCCTCCGCAGGGATTTGAACCCTTGCCGTCCGTATGGTTAGCCAATATTCTAGCCACCACACCAACCCGATCCCCACTAGTCATTTTGAGGTTACGTTCTGGAGTAATTTCAAAATGTAAGTAATCGGTAAGTACGTTTAAAGAAAATGGATGAAGTACCCTTGACAGCAAGAGCGCAGTGGAAGCGAAAAGAGTTTTCGGCAAAAGATGGATTGATGACCGGCACTTATTGTGAATAAAATAAAAAAGAAAATATTGGTAATGAGTTTAATTTGTAGAGAAATTTTGTAGTTTTGTGATGCAGAAACTTGGCCCGAGAGAACCAAGGGTGAGAATATGTGTCCAGCGTTTGAGATGCGAGTGTGGAGGAGAATGGATAAGTACAATGGGTAAAAATGAAGAAAAACGAGTGCATGGCAAGATGAATGAGAAGACACGACTACCATACATCAGCAGGAGGCAGAGTTTGTTGTTGAAACATGTACCAATGAGGTGCGAAGGGATACAAAGGCCGTGATAGAGGGTAGAATGTTGGGTAAGTGAGGAAGGATAAGGAAAAAGGTATAGGTTTTTATGGAAGGAATGAAAAGTCGTCGGGTGTAGGAATATAAGCTGACGAGCAAGTGACTGAAGTTAGCAAGAAATGGTAATACCTTCTGGTAAATAGTTTTTTCGTTCAATTTCTTCGAAAAATTAATTGTTCCCACTTATAAGATCCCCTATCTAATTCACTTTTCTGTGTCGATATCGTTTGCGAGTTTTCGCCCCCCGGTTATCAAAATGTCTGTTGGGAATGATATAGAGAATAAAATGTGAGAGAGAAACACTATGGACTCGAAAAAACCCTCTTTTTCTTTGAGAAGATTTCACAGAAGCCAAAGGAGAACCTGGAAGAGAAAAAAAATTTCCTTTTTGCCGTAGCAGACAAAGCATCTTCCTTTACGAACCCGTGCCTCTTGTATTTCTTTCTATATGAATTGAATTCTTTCTTGAATTTCCTATTATTAAATTTATAACCTCCGATGTATGGTTCAAGGCTAGAGCAGCTTTTGTTTTCCTTGTATCCTTTGACTAAGTTGGTCAATTACGAAGCCCACTCTGTTTTTCTTCTGGTTTCCTAATGCTACAGGATATTGTTTTAACATAGTACAAAAGTGCAGATGCGGAGGAATTTTTGGGTGACACTCATCGTCCAGCAGCTACCTGATGATAGTGATTTATATGCTCCATTTTAGCCCTAATACATTGTTTATCTTTTTTTAATAACTTAATTGCAATTTAGAATTCATTATTTTATTTTATTAAAATCCTCTTAATTAAATGCCTGAAGCTCGGATTTAAAGATTATGTATTTTTCTTTTACATTTTATTGGATAATGCGATTTAAACGCACGAAACATGAAAATTTAACGTATCTTGTATAAACATTTTTCACAAATGTGGTGGTAATTGATGTGTGGCCTTGAGAAAAAAAGGTTTATGTTTTAAAGTTTTTTTTCCCATTTGTGGAAAACAACGGCCATTTTGATCCGCAGGCCTAAAATGTACATTTTAATCCGACAGAGGTTGAATTTTTCAACTTTGATTAACTAAACTCTTATCAGTTACTGTTGCTACTTATAGGTGTGGATAAATGATCTTTTTATTCATGTTTTAGTAGAAGCCACCCCAATTGTCATACCACAGTGGCGATCAGTCAATTCATCATGATCAGTCAGCAACTGTTACAAAAGTTGGTTAAGACCTGGTTTAACTTGTTTACTCTATGCCGTCATGTTTCAGTAAACGTTTTTTTGTGATAAATATTTCCTATGTGATCAGTTGAAAAGTGCACTCGTATGAATTATGGTTACAATTCACAAATAAAGGGTGAACTGCGATGCGCTTATACATGAGACATCCTAGTTTAATAGCATCCATACCTCTTTGTTAAAAGATATTTTTAACAATTGTGAGAACATGGCGTAACAGATTTACAAACTTATTTACCAAACATATTTATATGGATTCAGAGTAAGAGCAAACTTGGGCATTAGACAGGGTAAACCTGGCGTAAACTTTAACAATTTTATTATATGTGTCTGTCCATTTCAAGCCTTGAAAATGCGAAACTCCAATGCAAACTAATTCATTCAACAATCACTACATTTATATAATATCTCAATCAGTTAATCTGCCAAGTTCTTGCCTGTAGTGTTGGCTTTTGGTGATTTCGAGTAACATAGGTGCATTAACAGCCACAGACCTAGAGACATGTTTATTTTTAATCTGTTCTATGCTCGTATTGATTGTTCTAATAAATCGCCATTCTTATTTCAAGTTCCGGCGGAAAGTTAGATCAGGAGACCCATGGCCGTGGACTTAAAATCAATTCCCTAAAGGCCTATAGATTAAAGTATCAAATTGATGAGCCTCAATGCATTTTTAGTTTCCGTTAAGAACGCCTGGCACTATCTGGTTTGAAATTATAAATCCATACATTTGGCTTAAAAATTCCAATGCCACGTCCAATTCAAGTGTGCAGTTGAGTAGTGGCTGGCGTCATACTTGCCTTTATTGTACTGTTTTCTCAACTGCCAAGATGAATGGAAAGTAATTTGATGATTGTTGAAGGACAAAGAGGCTTCATGGAAGAGGACTAAAGCCGTTGACATTCGGCTTTCTGAGTTGATTTGGAATCCCGGGTAGGAAACTAGTTGACTTATTGACGAAGACAACTTTAGGACCCTGAATTTGATGTCTATAAAATTAGTTTTCCTGCTCTAACTTTAGACAAAATTTCACCATTAAATTGAGTGAATTAAGCCTGGTGTCGAAAATGTGGCAACTTTGCTGTTATGTAGTTACATCCAATTTTCCATTGCGCCTTTGTTTTTAATTTGGTGAAATTGGATGACATATTCATTTCTGTCCAGGCTTTGTAGTCCATCTAATCCTTGATGACATTATCCGAAAAGATGCAATTTTTCAAATTCTACCCTGATATTATTTAACTGCCGCATGTTTCGGCATCTTTTGTCATTATCAAGGGCTTGAATAACATCCGGCCGACGAAATGAACTCGGGTCGAAATTCACTATGAACCCTATCCTGTGGAAATGTTATCACTCACATCACTTCGATGAAAATTCATCACTGGCATCCAAAAGTTATCACATGATTACTTTAAATTTGTCTAATTAGTCTGGACATTCTTACTTCAATAACCTGGTGTGACGAGGACAGGATAATCCTGGTTTAAAACTATCAAGGTATATAAATCTGTTTCTCCTGGGGTGTTACACACCCTTGAAAATGTTGTGATTCTATGTACAGTTATAATTTTGTCTTTTTCTAACACTGCAACTATTGATTGTTTCTTTCTTGCCAAAATTCCTTACCTTCAGCTCAAAAGATGAATAATGCTCCAAAATAGTTTTGCCAAATCTAAACGCAGCTAAATTATAATACCAGTTGAAAAATCACGCAATTAAGTCGAGTTTGGAGGTTCTGACGCAACCCATTCCACGATGTGATGGCTAATTGAGCGCAATGACTCAATTTGCGAGGGTGAAGGGAAGCGGGTGAGATATGCCGCTAGTTGGGTCGAGGGAGATAAATTTCATCTGCCCAGCCAGAGATCATTGATGCGGTACCCAATGACAGTTCGCCATCCATGTTAAAACCGCCCGACCCAGTGTCCATTCCCGTTCTCGATACTTACATTCGCCCCGCCTTTCCCTCCTCAACTCTTTATTCTCCGCGTTTCGCGACCTATTCATTTAAACTGTCCAAACTCTCTTCCCACACCTCTGCTCGATCAACGGTTGTATCTCCAACCTCGCCGTGGTTCCGCTGCATGACCGTTGCTCGGAGACTTCGCCTAGATTGATTGCCGGAACATGAATCACCATGCGTCGCGCCTGTCGATATGGTTTTTAATTTCTACGCCTGAAAATCCGTGCGACGACGATCATAAAAATATAAAAGAACGATCGCCTGAGTTCTTACGTTTGCTCTAGAGGGAGTGTGCGGGGATATTTTTCCCCTCGTGGATTTCTAAGCCAACATATTGAAGATTTATGCAATCGTCCGCCCTCAAAACCAAAAGGCAAATAAAAAATGGATTGTTTTTATCGCCCGACTGGCGATTCACATTCATGGTTCAATAAATCCTTTGCTGCTTTTATTTAGCTCTTCTTCAGTGGCAGTGTTCGGTGTAGGAATCTAAATTGATGTCTTCCTTTAAGCGTCTGTACACTGCTGTGGTATGTAGGTTAGGGGACGAGAAAAGCTTAAAGTTAAAATAAAAATACAATTCCGAAATATCATCGTCCCGATTTCGTGGAATCGCCTTTTTTGAAACTTCAGCCTGATATTTATTACTCGTTAATGTATTTCTTACTCCTTTTGAACCGACATTTATCATCCCAAAAATACCATTTGTCTTTAAAACTAAGCTTTAGTTCCTATTATATAAGTTTCTTGTTCACGTAAGCATTCAAAATGCTTCAAAATGTTGAAAATTTTAGTTAAAATTACTAAAAATCTTTAATGGATTTTCGTATTCGTTATATTTTGTATTAGATATTCGCAGTGTTTGTCTCACCGGACGGAATTTTCATTAATGGAGGAGATGGCCTTCGGTCACTCGTAGATGTCAGGCCTCTTGACCACATAAGGGGATAATGTTTGGAGTTCGGTAATTTTCAAGGCTCACTAAAGCTCTTGTACGTTACTCTTGTGTGGATATTTTGGGGGCAACTCTACTTTTAAGAACGTCAAAGAGTCATGACTCAGGCTTGTGAAATTTATGTATTTATATAACGTTCATTGATCTTACCAATAATTTTTGCTTGTCAAGTGTTTGACACTTATTTAACAGTTTCATCTTAACAAAGAGTTGACCCGCGGTATATTGTAAATTAGTGGATGACATGTAACTCTGAAATTCCTTTCGTGTACTTAGAAGTTTCAGTCCATAACGTTATCACAATCAAAATTTTTTTTCTACCCTCTCATAATGACTCGTCAAAAATGCCAGCATAATAACTGAATCTTTCCATCATGCTCTTCTTCTAAAATATCGAACTCTTTTGAATAATTTTAAAAGTTGGAATGACTGGGTTGCTATATTTTGGTTAAAATATACCGCTCTATAAGTATTATTGATAAGAGCAATGCATTACCTTTGAAATCGTTTATTCAAAATATTCGTTATGACATTGATAAGTTTCAAGTCGAGAAAACCGCCGACCAAGATGACGGTATTGGGATATTGGAGGAAGATTTTTAGCCGTTGCTCACACAATGCTGTGAGTATTATTTTGAAGAAGCAGCGTAATGGACATTGAAATACACAAGTATTACTTTTTATATCGCTCTGTGCCTAGTTTCCCGGGGTCCTATACTTGCAAATAAATTAAAAATATATAAACAGAACTATAACGACCCGCATTCGTAGATTTATGTTAGAAAGATTTCGTTCCGAGGAAATGCATGTTGGTTGAAAGGCTTTTAGATACATTTTTAATAATAATTCACAACCGCAGCGTGCCCTGACTCTAAATTATCCGGGTTTGGAGGTGGCAATGCATTACTTCCTTTCAGCCTGGATTAAAATCGACATAAGTTTTGCACTGAAGAGCAAGCTGTTAAAACTATTCTTCATGAGTGTGAGTCAGTGTATAAAAAATTATGCACCCTGAGTGATGGTGATCTTCACCCCCCGCCACAAATCCTCGTGGTGGCTCGCAGGGTATCACGTAGATCACGTAGATATGCCAGATATACATCTAGAAAGTAGCACTAAAGAATGCTTGTCACTTCGGATGTATTAGCATTAGGGATACTGGTGGTGATATGCCTCACTGAATACTGAATGCAGTTTTTTAGTAATTCCTTCTACTTATTGTTTAAAATAAGTAATGCGGCACATTAACAGAAACCCATGTGGTAATAAATAATATTAGGCCATGGTATAACTCTATCTGAACAAATCTAGAATAATATTTCCTCATTTACCTGACACCTTACATATGTCTCTCCTTTACTACATGCACAACTTATCTAATTGACCTTGATTTTGATTCAGGTACATATGATTAATTGAGTATTCTACATCAATGAAATACCGTGCATGCCACCATTAGGATGTGTGGCACGGGGTGATTTCACACTAGGCGTAACGCACTAATCCCAGCTGAAATCAGAACTGCGTTCACGTTCCCCCGGATGCATACGCAGGCCAAAAGCAGTCACAAAAACAGTGCGCGGTCAGACCACCAACTAGGAGAGTGCTACGTGGACGAACATGCTACCATGCAGTACACTACTCGTCCACTGGTTATAATGACTGTGACAGATAAATATTACTACAAGGTACCAAATCATGCAATAGCTAAATCATTCCGGAAATTGAACATGAGGTTAGTAGCTAATAATAGTGCTAAGATATTTAGCACAAGTGTAAAATCCTATTTTACCTAGTGAGGGTCAAATTATCCTAGAACTATTGTATCGCAACTATTATGGTCCCTTATTGTGCGTGGAAAAATGACATTATAATTGTATTGCCTCTGCAGTCTATTTCCTCAATCTTACGCTTGTTATCGTTTCTACTATAATAGTTTCACTCTAGCAAACTATGTTGTACGTCCGGCAAAAAAGAGGCTCCATCAAACTTTCGTAGCAGATTTAATCTATATTTTTCTCTTAGACCAGATAGAGGTCCTCACCCCAATACCCTCAACAATTCAGTAACACCGCTAGGTTTAGTGTACTCTTAGGTGTAACACCTAAGCGTTACTATGCTAGGTGTAACGCTTTTATTTAAAATTTATTTCGCTAATCCTCTTCTAATAAGTTCTTTAAGAAATTTAAATAGATGCTTGATGATTTAAAATCATACTTTCGTGCAGCACAAAATTTTTAAATTATGATATTTTCATATTTGTCTCTGTTTTGCACATCACAAACGTGTTTTACCAATAAATGCTGAGATTTGTTTCGGGATCATTCCGGTCATTTAGGGGTTGACTGGAGGGAAAACATAATCATTTGAATTTCATGCAACTCTCTCGACCTCCCCTCATTCCCTTCAAATGGACTCATGAATAAATATCTCTCCCCCAATGATTTGAGTCAGCCCATATTTCAAGACCTTTATTTTGATTCATTTGGTATAAATCTTGCGTTTCGTATAAATTTCGAGATTTAATCGCACCGTTGACAAGCTAAACATTTATTAACGTAGCCGCTAAAACCTGATTATGCATTACCTTACCCAGTCCTGTGGTCAAGTCGAAAATCATACGCTTCACTATTAAAATATATCGGTGTTACATTAATCAACGTGGAGCGCAGCTATTTACGGGAAAATAGTGTCTGGCTCCGGTGAATTCATGCATGGTGAAAGTTCGACGTTGTTGTCTGACGTAAATTTTTGTAACCTTTATCTTTCTCACCCTTTTGACTATTATGCTTCCGAATAAATTTCCCTAATTTCCTGTCGACAAATTTTCTTCTGTAACTTTTACACAAGCTCTTTCCTCCCAAAAAAGACGGAGTCTTGACTGTATATTGTGGGTTTATGGCTGGTAGAATTTTGCTGAGCAGGTTTTTGCTAATCGAAAGCAATAGAATGATGATAGGGGCTAATTAAGAAAGTATATTTTAAATTTTTAGATATGGCTGGTTGAATTTCGCGGAACAGCTGTTTGCTAATCAAACACCCTAGAATAATTGTTTGGTCTATTGTAGAAAGTACATTTTATGTTTGTACATAATGGAGGTGTGTGTCAGGGTAAAGAAAAATGAGATGAGGAAGGTTAGGAGCGACGACGACGTCTAAATTTGCAAAGCATTTGGAGGAACAAAATCACAATAGTGAATTAAAATTTGAAATTTTGTGCATTGAAAATTCTTTTTAGAAATTTTTTTTATTTTTCTAGTTTTTTATTTTCTATTAAAAATTTTCTAATTTTAAATTTAAAAAAAATAGCTTTAGAAAAATTACTTACTTCCTCTGTGCTACAGCCCGGTACGGGCTTTAGCCTCTATTTTATGGGTTTCGTAACAGCACAGTTTTTACGGTGTGTACTTGTTAGCCCCACGCCCAACCCCCAACCTGGAGGACCAGGATACCTCTTTTTGTCTGACCTATCCCCCTTGACCTCTCCGGCTTGGGTGGCCCCACTAGGAGCTTACGCTCCCGCCGGCATAGCTCTTAGTTTCGCTGAGGCACGCAAGCCCCCTCATCACGACAAGATAGAGATACCAGCGAGGGGGTATCTCTATCTTGTCGAGGGGGTTTAGAAAAATTATAAATTTCAATAGTGTACGTTACAAAGAGAACATTGCCAACAGAAACATTGTCAACCACTTTTTGTACCCCTCATACTCCCCTCTTCTAAACCTCTCACTGCCCCTCCCCCTCAAGCCTTCCACTCCTCTGGACTAGTGATGGCAAAAACGACTCTTTTAGGTGAGCCGGCTCACGGCACACAGCACACTTCAAAGAGCCGCTCGCACTGTGCGACTCTTTGGAGGCGTTTTCCTGCGAGGGGGGGGGGGGGGGGAGTAAGCGAATATTTGAAACGAAACATTTCCCAGATTATCATTTATAATATTTTATGCCTTAGTTACATATTGGCATTTAGAAACAAAATTTGGGATACTTTCTTCCCTGAAAGTTTATTGCGTCTCTCGGTGATTATTTGGCCAGCTTTGGAAAAAATTCTTTCGCTGGGAACCGAGCTCCCAACCACACAGAGCACTTTTTTGAACATATCATAGAGCTCTGGGTACAGAGTTTTCCTTTCACTCCACCACTTCAGAGGGTTATCAGTCCTATTCAAAAGGGGCTCATCAAGGTATCTATTTACTTCAATTATGCCACTTGCTCGTGAATCCGGTTTTTTGTCAATTTTGGCTACACATGAGTCAAATTCTCTCCAAATGTCCGACGTTCCCATTGTTATTCCCACATCAGGAGCTGCCTGCGGGCAAGTGGTGGATATAACCTCTTTATCCTTCCTTATATTTCCAACCTTGGATATTACCCTTTCCTTGCACCTGTCGAAGGCATTTGGGTTGGTGAATCCGAACTTTTTGAATCTAGGATCTAGGAATGTTGCTTCCGCTAAAAGTGTATTTTCCTCCACAGCTTGAAATCTCTTGTCAAGTCCTTCTATTAATTTTTTTGCAAGTGATGTGGCTTTTCTGGGAATGCCTTCTTTTTTGGCCCAGTCACTACACCAGTTTTCCAAGGAACGGGTAAGACGAATGATTTTTGAAATGGTGACATGCTTCTCACTACTAATTTCTTCGGTGACGTCCTTGAATGGCTTTAAAATCTGGCAGCAGCTGGAAATCAAAGCAATTTCACTGCTTGAGATGTTTTCAACATCTGGATATTCTATTGCAATGAGTGACATTACCGACTCTTTTATTTCCAACATTCTCTCTAACATGTCGTGGGTAGAATTCCATCTTGACTTCACGCTTTGCTTTACTTTTAAAGTGGGACGCTGCAGCTGTATCTGCATGCTCTTCAATTTCTCTGCTGCTTGTGGGCTTCTTTTGAAAAATTCCACTATGGACTTCACCTTTGCTACCAAATCTAGAATTTCTGCAAGGCCATGTTGAACAATGAGATTTATATTGTGGGCAAAGCAGGGGTAGCTTCTCCACCCAGCTAATTTAATAGCAGCGACAATATTTGCTGCATTATCACTAACTACTCCTACAATATGTCGTTCAATACCCCATTCATTGACAACTCTTTGTAATTCATCAGCCAAATTTTTAGCCGTATGCCTCTCAGAATACGGGAAACACTCCAGTAAATTGCTCTTCATTTCACACTCTTTATCAATAAAGTGCACAGTCACAGAAATAAAACTTTGATTGGCCTCAGAAGTCCAGCCATCTGTAGTGATACAAAAGTACCTACCAGTTTTTAATTGGTTTCTAACTCTCTATTTCGTCGTATTATATAGCTGGGGGATGAGATCATTTGAAATTTTTTTCCTACTGGGTAAGCAGTAAGAGCTGTTCAATTTTCCCACAAACTTTTTAAAGTAGACACTCTCAACTAACAGGAATGGCAAATAATTCTTCACCAATGTTTCCACCAAAGTAAAATTTATGTCTTGCATTTTGCTGGGAGCTAAAGGTTTTTTAATAAAGTCTGATAATGTTGTTTGCACCCCCAGGCGGTGCTCAGCATGCTCATGCTCTGAATCACTGTTTCTTTCTTCTGGATTTTGAAAAGGGTTGCCCACTACTACTGCAGATGTACTTGCTCCGTCTTGTTGTACCGCATTGGTATCTGTATATGAATATTTATTAGGGGTCCAATATCATTTATGAACATCAAAAGTCATTGAATATCTAATACCACTTGTCAGTTGATATCATCTGAGAAATGCATTCATATTTTATTGACCGTTAATCATTATTAAATACATACCCAATCGCACTAAAATTGTAGGGTGTCGCATACGCAAATGTCTAGTTAAATTGAAATTGCTACCCCCTTTATGGGATAAAATCTTTGAACAAAAATTGCACTTTGCTTGCCCAGATCCGGTTTCTTTGAAGTACTCCCAAACCCTGCTGGTTTTCTGTTTTAATCGAGGTGGCATTTCTGTAGCTATACGTATGAGTAAAGCAAGCTTTTAGTTACTCCAATTATCAACCTTGACATGGAACGGTCTCCAATTATCAACTTTCCCATCATAATTTGCTGACACTATCACAGCTGTTCATGTTGCGGTCAGCGGGTAGGCAGGCGGATCATGAGGCGCATATATGGAACTCCCAAATATATAATATTAATATGTACGTCACTTTTATGATTATTTTGAAGTTGCATTGAAGTTACAATTGTGCCTTCAATGCAGGGTTTCAAGCACGTTAAAGTGAGACTTTATACCAGACTAAAATTTTGAGCTTCATCTGCCACACTTACCGATATTGGCCATTGTAATATACTATAGTGTAGCTATAACTATTTATAATTACAATTTTTAATTTAGCCATGACAGATCTGCGATTTTACCATTATAATATTTAGCAGGTGAATCATCGGTGATATTATTGAATCCATTTCTACCGATATATTATAACTTTATTACTATATCGGAAATCAAAAGCTTTCAAGTAATGGTCCACTAATATTTTTATTGTATACGACCCGGGTTTCGTCTCATAATGACATCTTCAGTTCTGGTGGAGGTCTTCAGGTCTATGGAGAGGTTCCACAAAGTGAAGCCTGAATTTATTAGTTATATTAATTACTATAAATATCTGTATATACTGAGCCTGTTTAGTTTTTCACCAAGTGCAGTTACTGAGGAAAAGTCCATATGCTGGACGACGGGCTTATATTTCATCACCTTTGCCAAGAGATGAGGCAAAATTTATTTTTTTCATGTTACCAAAACATTCTCTCAGATAATCATAAGCGACCATGTTATCAATTCATAATGAAATACTCAAATGTAGAATTTCCAATGTTTAATGTGGCTGGAAGAGTTTTACGTTTTGGCTCTAATTTTCATAAAGTTGCCGATGATGAATAACATTTGGTTCAACCCTTTTTCACTCAAGATTCAAGGAAAAAGAATTACAATTCGAGTCATATGAGATTCTTTCGAGCAATGCGTAGAAAAAGAACCAGAATAATCTTTCGAGTAACGTAAAAAAAGTTAGCATCGCGCGAGCAAAAACTTCCAGGTTAGGAACGCACTGTGCCATGTACTCTACTAGACTCACTAAAGGTGCGCCTCACGACGGTCACGACTCCACAAGACTCCCAGCACAGTGTGCGCCGCACTGTGCTGTGCTGAATTGGAGTAAAGCGACTCCCTCCGCACACGACTCCAGCACAATGTGCGCCGCACTGTGCTGTGCTGGATTGCAGTAAAGCGACTCCCTCCGCACACCGCTCACTGCGCTCACTGTGCGGCTATGCGGAGGGGGAGTCGCGTGAGGGGAGGGAGTCGCGACTCACTAAATAAGACTCTCACCGCTCACCGCTCAATTTGCCGAGTCGCACATTTGAGCTGACTCACTCGCACAGTGCCCATCACTACTCTGGACACTGTGTGTGACAAACCTCACCGCTTCTCCACACCCTTTGCCGCGACCTTCGAGGGTTTTAGTTTATTATTGTTCAACTTACCCACACCCCCATGTTCCTTCACCGTCCAAGGGAATGCACTCCAGGGGTTTTCCTCAACCGCTGCGACCCATTTCTCCTCCTCTTTGACCCTCTTTCAACCACCTACCCTCCTCACCCTTCCCTCCTCCCCGCCCCTACCTGACTGTGAATATATAGTGAGTTTTGTCAATAAAATCTTTATCTGTAACGTCGGAACACAGGTCGTTTCAAGTAATGTTATTTCTCTGGTCGACAATCTGTAGATTGGTTTGCAGCAGTCGTTTTCCGTCTTCATTTCGCCCGATCTTGAGCTAGCCTCTTCAACTCCAAGTAGGAATGGCAGTCCATATCCTCTACAATTTGCTCGAAGTATTCCTTTCTGGGTCTACCTCTCCCATTTCTGCCCTGAACTGAGCCCTCTATGATGGTTCCTTATAGTCCCTCATGTCTAATAGTATGGCCTATCCAGGTGTCTCGTCTCTTTATAATTGTATTTCACAGACATGGCACCTCATAGGCTCTCCGTAGTACCGATTTATTAGTCACCCTCTCCATCCAAGATATTTTGAGGACTCTCCGGTAGCACCACATCTCAAAGGCCTCTATTCTCTTTCTTCCTTTCATACTAAGTGCCCATGTCTCACTACCATAAAGCGAAATACTCCACACAAATGTCTTGAGTAGGAGTTTTCTTAAATGCAAATTAATTTTGCTGTAAGTTCAGAGCCTTTTCTTTTTATCAAAAGCTGCCTTGGCCTGATTAATCCTGCTGATGAGATTTATGGCACTACCTCCGTTTAATGTGACTCTTCCCCCAAGGTCCTGGAACTCCTGTACTGAATCGAGTCTTTGACCATTTAGCATGACTTTGGCATTAGTAAGATATGTGGAATCACAAAGTTACGAGTTATCATTATTATGTTGACAAATACTATAAAATTACGCCGAAAACCAAGTATTATATTAAATAAAAAATACTATTTTTCCTCGTGTTACTTTCATTCTCCCATTGAATACAATATTGTGTCAAGTTCAGTTGTCGAGAAAAATTACGCGGAAAGGTGAAATTATATTGTTCATGTCAGATACAGGAAATATTTTTCAATCCTCTTCTTCTTTCATTTCAGCTCATCTCTAAATACTAGGGGTCGCTGTTCCTTACTCTCCTTCTCCATTCTTTCACGTTCCTTCGTTTCCTTAGGTGTTAACTCTTTCTCCCTCAGGTCTTTGGGTTGGTGAAAGAAAATTTCTTCACTGTAGTTCATGTCGGTGACAAATCTCCCTCTGCCAAACACCCTTATGGTGGCTTGCAGGGTAATAAGTAGATGTAGATGTCTTCCGCGATGAAATCTATCCATCTCCTCCTAGGTATTCCTCTGGATCGCATGCCGTTCACGTGCAGGTCCATCATTCGCCTCGAGACATGCCCCTCCCCCCTTCTCATTACATGCCCATACCACTGTAATCTTCCCTCTTGCACTTTCTTCGAAGCCTCAACTACCCCTCCCTGCTCTCCAAACCGCTCGTTTCCTACCCTGTCTCTCCTTGTCTATCCCATAGTCCATCGCATCGCATCCTTATTTCCAATACGTCCTATTTCTTTTCTTGCCTCTTCTTCATGGGTCATGTCTCGCTACTGTAGATTAGGCCTGGTCTTACTACTGATTTTTAAAAATCCTCTCCTTTTTTCCTTACTTCCGATTCGCTTATCGCATAACACCCCGGTTGTCTTCCAGTTCATCCATCCTAGGGGCGTGAAGCGAAGGGGGTGGTATAGCGGGTAGCTGGATGGAGGATGGAATTGCGGGGAGATGTGGAGGAACTTTTAATTGATTTATTAGATTATTAGAGGTAAGCCGATTCATTGTGTGATTGGTTATCCCCAAGGAAAATTTCTAGTTTTGAGTTGTCCGTACTTAACAGTGGGCATCCAAAGCTTAAACATCTAAAAAGTTAACATTTTAATCGTCTCCGTGAAAATTTGAGTAATATTTTTGCTTTCTCTTCTCGTGAGAACCGGCAAGTAACTAGATGCAAAAAAAGCAGAATCAAGAAAAAATGTTAGTTGTATAACCACTATATAACTTATAAAATTCCTCCTTGAGACTTCTTTTCACAATAACCAGCACAGGTCTTTTTTATCGCATTAATCCCCTGCTCAGGTTTTAATTTTACAATCACTTGACTGATTGCGATCTTCCTATCAGCTTTAAATTTCTTGCTGTAATATCATTTTTTGATACCTCAACCTAAAGAACGTGAGCTATACCTCTAGAAACGCAATGACCATTAGGGATAGGAATATCACTTTAAACAGCGGCTTCCAACAGGTGAAACTCATACCCTCAGGTGAAACATATTTGGCAGTCTTTTGAAAACGCGAAATGGGTAACTAAAATTTAAGCCTCAGCAAGAATATTAGTAACAGGTCATCTTTTCAATCATTTTTGTTACGTCAGTGAAGCAAATTTCCTTAATGGGTTACTTTTGCTTATGCCATTATGCCAATTAGAAGAGGTTAAGGATCGCTGCGCTTTATTATTCCCAAATAAATGTTGGGATGGGGCAATAACGATTTTAAAGTCACCTATGGCAAAGAAATGGAAAATTTATAGTAGCTCATATTCAGGCGCTGGAATTGTTGGAATCAGATCTTTTGGTTTTTCCTGCCATTTTGAAATTTAAATCATACTTAAATTTCCTAAGGTTATCGGTTAATTGTTGATTGTGAAATTTTGACATCTAACTTACGTTTGGCGAAATTGTCGTCGTGGTCCGTAATAAACAAATCGAGACTACTGACAGAGTAATAAATAATGAGTATCGATATGGCTGCTCAACGAAAGGATTGTAAGTCCAAAACCCTAGCCGCCACTATGATTGCAAAATATTAAATATCTTTCCCACCATTTAACATAGACTTCTATAGATTGATTTTTATTCCTTTTTGTTCCAGATTGGAAATTGTCTTCGTTCAATTGGCTCCTGTGGCCAAATTTTTTGTATACGATATTTTTGGCAAAATCACTTTTCATTACATACATTAATACAATTAAATATATAAGCTGGGTGTGAAATTGGTTTATTTCTATCATTGTCTGATTTGTAGTATCAATCTCCGATAGAGAAGGATTTGATTTTCAGTACAAATAATACTTAGACTTATAATTTTAACATCAATGACTACAAATAGCTGTTCTTGAATGAATAAAGTAAATTATCATTACAAATTAGTAGAACTAGTAGAAGGCTACATATCGGAATTTAGTTGAAAAATTCTGTTCCTAAGTATTGGTATTGGAAAAAAATGTACTGCCATTTAATTTTCATTGACTTACATTACGTTGAATGGCGCAGCTATGGAATGGATATGTAATTACTGAAAAAGTTACTATTTATTTTACTAGGAAATGAAAAAAAATCCCATCACTTACAAGTCTCAGGGTCGTAATATCACGACGGCGTTTGATATCATAATTACATCCCTCGCAGCTCATAAACCCGGATCGTTTTTCATTGGCACTTGAACCCAATGGTCGAGCACTGCTGGGTGTGCACGATGATGCAGAAGTGGTGCGTGAAGGGTGGAACTCGATAAATATGACTGCGCTTGAAATAGACCAGGGCCGGAAATAGACGAGACCTATTGCATGTGTATAGCCGCGAGTTGCGAGCGTTTAGTTACCTTCATCTCCACACTTCTCTGGCGCACCAGGAGTCAATCAAAACCAACCGAGCGTAATGCTGGCCACCTGGTGGAAGAGATTTGCATCATCGCATGAAGGAGTTGTTAAACGCATAGGTGTAGGTGTCTCAGCGGTCATAACTCAGAGGCGTTCGGTGTGTCACAGGAATATTGATGCTTGTAACATGGATACGCTTTGATGCAATTAACTGTCGTCGTTTCGTTTGAATCTCAAATTCACGGGTGGCGAGTGACACAGAGTGATCGATGCTGACTAAAGGAGTCCGTCCGTTTCTCTATTCAGAGAAAATTTTCTACTGCGTGTCTCATAAAGTGTAGCGGTCAAACTATATTCACTCATGCATTTTGCTTCATTTATTTATTTGTCGTTCAATCCGGTCGGTCGGTTGGTTGACTGCAGCCCTCCACCCTTCCCTATCTAATGTTAGTGCTTTTACCTCCTGGTTTGTTTCCCTATGTACTTTTCTCTTTATTTGGTCGGGGAACTCAATCCTGGGCCTTCCTGTGGGGTATATTCCCTCTAATTTACCTTCAATTATGTTCCTCACAATCCCATTGTGTCTCAAGGTGTGCCCAATCCATCAGGTTCTTCTTTTCTCTATGGGGTTCCATATGGTCCTTTCCTCTTCTACTCTTCTGTAAACTTCATCATTTCTTATTTTTTTCCGTCCATTTTATCTTCAGCATCCTCCTCCAGCACCAGGTTTCGAATGCTTCTAGTCAATTCTGGTCAGCTTTTCCAATGGTCCATGCTTCCGAGACATAGAGTGCTACGCACCACACGAATGCTTTCACGTACTGTTTCCTGGTTTGTAGTCCTATCTTCTTTGAGCACAGCAGTTGTCTTTTTCCCTTGAACGCCTGCTTAGTTTGGGCTATTCTGACTGATTGGTATATTTTATGTCCGGCAGTCGAGAACATCTAGTCCCGTAAATGTCACAAAAATCCTCAGGGGAACTGGACGCGTCGGTAGCTTAACTGGCTGAAGCACTCGGCCGGAAATCGAGGGATCCGGGTTCGAATCCCGGTCAAGGTGGATGATTTTTTCTCTGTGGAAATTCGCACATATTCTCCGCTTGATATCCGTTGTACTTCTTCCGTCCCACGTGATAGTACTTCCGAGATACGTGAAGGAATCTACTTGCTCTAATTTCTCTCCTGTCTGGGTGACTTCTACATTCAGCTTCTCTCTTCCGCATTTTAGAATTTTGGTCTTCGTCTTACCTATTTTTATGCTGTATTCTTGAAAACTTGGTCCATGACGTTAATTGACCTTTGAAGATCCTCGCAATTTCCAGCTATGACTGCGATATCGGTATTTTGCTGCTATTCTCACTTTATATCCGCGACTTTTCTTATGCCGCATACATATATCCTCACCGCTTAGTTCCTTTTTGGGGGCAGTCATAGCCGAAAGAGGTAAATTCGCGGTTTGATTCCTGTGACGTTGGTTCTGTTGAAACTAACGACGTAGATGGAGACCTCACCTGTTGGTGTGGCCAATACCAGACGCTGTAACGTGGGCGTGGCTAGTCCGTCATCTTTGTCAACCCCGATTTTCCCTTAGCGCTTGAGCACTAATTTTGTATATTTACGATGATTTCTATCGATAACCCCTACGTCATTACACGAGCTTGCCTAGTTTTCCAACACACTACTGACTTCTCTCCATAGTTTACATTATTTCTAGCACCGCTTGTTTCTAATAAATATTCCTTTCCTTCTGTAAACCATTAGAGTGGGTCCTTTTGCCAAATTTTTCTATGAGAGAAATTTAATACCCAGAAATAGTGGCCCATTCTCATGAATATTACAGATCTACTTTTTTTCTAAATCGAATAGTATCGTCCTTGGGAATTTTTGCCTCAAAGTTTCGAAATTTCGGCTAAAAACAGGTCATTTCCCCTCAAAGTTTCAATTACCACTGATATTCAAACCTCATAATGCCATTTTTTGTCCGTGGGGAGCTACGGATACCTCCTCTGGAGCAGAAAAAATGAGAAAAATTCTGTACTATTTAGTGGCTGTGCAGCTCCTCGCTCATCTGCCCAGCAATGCCTGCTGAGCGACAAAGAACCTTAGATCCTTACTGAGGTTTGTGAGCTGCTGGGCTGGGTTAAGGTAAATCACATTACATTAGTTTAAATGACACTTCTGGAATTTCCAAATTAGAGTTTTAATCCTATGGTACCTGTGTTAGAATAGGGCTTGGAACAAGCGCCGCCAATATGCGTTAAGGCAGCTCGGAATGTCAGATTTCTGAAATACAAAATGTAAATTGCCAATAGGTCTCTGGACAGTTTTTTGTTTTGCGATAGAAATGTCATTAATATAATTGCCAGCTTGCTAATCATTGCTTCCACTTAAAATAACGCCTTTACCTTAATTATTTATTGAGAAATTATTCATTTAAATGTGATTTCGGCTGTTCAGCCACGCCCCTTTTCAAAACGTATTTCCATTGGCTGGCATAGCGATGACGTCAGGTCCTTCGACTCCTTAAATTCGATCTTGCATTAGTGCTGGCTTTCGGATTTTGTACGCGTTTGGGTATTTAAAATGGAACTGGATCCAGGTTTTACGAGGGCGGATTCAAGAAGTCTTCCCAAAGCTAATACAGAAGCGATGTTTTTGTTTATAAATCAAAGCGATTTGTATATTCAAGCTGAGAGCCGCGGGGTAAAGACGATGAGGAGAGTTTGGTTCCGTCTCGTTTTCTGTCGGCATTTCCTGGATTATTTAATGTTATTATTTTACGGTTTAAATTTTTTTATATTAACCGTATTTAACATATTGAGCTGGACGGGAAGAATATGCCGATGATGCCATTGGGTACGTGCAGGTGAAGTGGGAAGGAAAAACCTGCACCGTTCGCGCACGTATATGCCCGGAACATAAGATAAAATCGAAGCCATACTTGGTAGAAGCAGTAATGAGATACGATGATGAGGAGGAAATCACAACTGAAAGATTATCCTGCAAAGATTGCACCGCCAGCTCTGGTAAGAAAAATGTGTAAGTTATGATGCATCCCCTATTGAAACTTTACAATTGTAAATTTTACAATTGGATTTCCCTTCTTTACAATTGTATTTTCTATTTTTTTACAATTTTATTTCCATTTCACAATTGTATTGCCATTTTTACAATGGTATTTCTCAAAGTTACAATTGTAAATTTGTTTTTTACAATTGTAAAGTTTCAATAGGGTCGAAGTATTTCTTTTTGCTCGAATTTGGAAATAACTGTTAATAAGTCGCTAAAATCTGATGTGGTCCCCTAAATTTACTGATCTCAAAATTATACAGTACCGTGTATTTCACATTCATTTATTTGATATTAATTGCTTCAGGTGGTTACAAGCATTCCCATGCATTATTGTCCTGGCTCCACCGCCGCAGTGAGGAAAAACTATGCACATCAGTCCCTTGCTATTGGAAAAAACCTAGATTATCCAGCGTTGGAAAGGTGGCAATGACAGCAGCACAGCTAATGTCCACCAGGAAGAACAAAAGAAGGGTGAACAGTACTCCTGCAGAGACTGAGGACTTTTTTGATGAGTTCATTTCAAAAGCAAGGAAATATAGCCCGAACTGTCAAATCATGATGCATTTTAGCCCATTGCATGTCACCAAACAATTGTCAATGCATGCATTAAGCAAAGAATTTAGGAAAACTGGTCAAGAGACAGCTGATGACTTCCTGAAATTTGTAGCTTAAGATATAGCGATTCTTTGATGGAAGAAATTTCTGTCTCCACAGAAATGCAGTCAAGTACTCCTCATTGGTATCACATCAAATATGCTAGGTGGTCAGGAAGCACAGCATATGAGTGTGCGCATTGCAAAACCCCAGGGGGTTCATTGGTGGAAAAGATTTTAGGAGCTCAGCATACTGCCACAGCAGAAATGCGGAGAGGATTAATTATAGAGAAGTCTGTTCTGGACTTTGTGTCAAAGAAACATAATTGCACCATTCATAGAAGTGGTTTTCTCCTTGACAAACACATACCCAAGGGAGGGTGCTCACCGGATGGCGTGTCTACTGAAGCTGTGTTTGAAGTGAATTGCCCTAATAAAATCTCATGTCGCAAGTACTATGTGGACAGCAATGGAAAATTGAAGCCCAAAATATACTCACAGCTTCAGATAGAGATGCTTTTTTCTAAAAAGAGTAAAGGGTATTTGTGCCTTGCTAGTCCTTCCTTTGAAAGTGATAATGCAGTGGATTTATTTGAAGTAGAATTTGATGATGTATTTGTGCGTGAACTTGTATCTAAATGCACTGAGTCTTGGAAGGATTACGTTTTCCCAATGTTGCTAAATTAAATCTCTAGTTATATTCATGATGGCTTACTTTGAAATTTTATAATAAATATTTGTCTTTTAGGACAATTACATATTATTATTATAAAAAAACAATCAGGTTTTTTTGCCCTGACTTTCACAATTCATTTTCAGGTTCCTCAGAAGTGGGTCCTCCAGAAGCCATGCATTGAATAAATGAAAACTACGGGTAAATGCAAAAATAATGTTTTGATTTTTATTATCTCGAAATGAGTTGAATTACCATATTTCTGAACAAATTTCATATTTTTGTTAGAGGTGAATGGCAATTGAGTAAAGCTCCAGCAATTATGCTCAAATGTAACAGAAAATCTTTACCAATTATAGTACTGAATGCCCTAATAGTTCAAGCATCAAAGGATTAAAAAAACAGGAATAATTATTAATATAATTACCATTTATGGAAGAAATACCAATAAATGCCTCATCAACCTGAGGATCCTCATCACTAATTTGGTTATCTTTGCTATTTGTTACATCTGATTTTCCTGTAAGAAAAACATTTCTGCAAATGGAATCAGGCCAAAATTCACTCCACAGCATCAATTATTGTTTAAACTGTATGATTTAAGTTAGCAGATTTAATTTATTTTTAATGGAGTTTTGCAATAAAAATTATAATAACTTCAAAAAAGGTGAAAACCTTTTTGAACCATGAGTAACAATATATCTATTAGTTTGTTTACCGACCTTCTAACAACTCGTTTAACATTTTATTTTTCTCTCTCATTTCTGTAGTTTTTCTCCCTGCTATGTGCTGCCGACCCTGGCAAATGAATATCGTGAAAAAAGCATGTTTTCTTAATCTGGGTCGAGCTTTGGTTAGCTTATGTTCCCAATAATTTTCCAGGTCCTCTTCAAACTGCAGAGTATAGGATTTATCATTTCCCTTCACTCACACTACGTAAATATGTATAGTATATCACTTACGTATCATTCACTCTTCGGGTACTTACGGTGAAGTGATCCTCACAGATACACAGATTTGCCTTAGGGGAGAGAGGATGCGCTCGTCTGATTTTTTTCATCAAAAAATTTCGTCTTTTCACCTCCTTTGGAATCGAAAAGAAATACTTTTCCGTAGTGTTAATGGATGTATTACTGCAGTAAGGTACAATGCAGTACTTATAATTTTTTTGTGACATCTTGCTAAGCTTCTTCCGAAACCACGCTAGTAAGTTGCATACGAACTTTCCGCACTTCGAAGGACCTGACGTCATAGCATCATGGCTGCCGTGCGAATTACGTTTTCGTGCATGGCTAACAGGCAACTTTTAGAATGCGTATAAAATGGTAAATAAACGTTTTCTATTGAGCAGAATTGTGTTGTTATTTTTCTTAAAACCCATATTATTCGAAAATAGAAAAATCATGACTACTGTCCAGAGACCTATTGCTTAGGTTTTCTTGCATATCTCTGTAATTTTCGAACGTAAATGTCCTTTAATTGGTCCTGTTTCTTCAGTATTTCTGCATTCATGTTAGTTTCATCTCAACAAAGAATATAAACCCCATCGAAGCCATCTTTGCGATGGCTCATGGTGTCCTAAAAAATAGTCGTCTCAGTATGTGCGGAGCCAGAAGATAGTGTGACGTGGCCAACGTAGTGAGCAATCAGTTAAGCCACAAGTATTGAGAGCTCCTCTCTTACGATGCCTGTGTGATCTTAGTATCGTTCTTTCAACAATCAAAGTATATACTTTTATATAATTGCATCTCCATCTATAGAATTGATTTGTTTCAAATTACGAACTACAGTAAGTTCCACGCGCCTTACTTTGATCTTCACCGCAATCAAAGCTAGATTTCTCATTAGAACTAATTCCAGCTTTTACAGCTGCTTGAAGTACAGTTGATGGTGCATGGGTTAAGCCATCTCGCCTACGTTTTATTTCTAAGCAATCATAACAGTTTCAGTCAGGTCTAGTTTGGGCTTTTATTCTCTTAATCTGGGTTTACTGAATGCCTCGTACATGGCGGAACTGTCATCTGCTTTGTCCTCATCGCCTACATCAAGGAAGTATTGGCTTGATTTGGAAACGACATTGGGGATGCATGTGAATTAGATGATCGGGAAAGAGCCGGAACGTGTGGGTTCATGTGAAGAGTAAATTTTGCATGTGTACGTTTAACATTTTAAATCAATTATTCTGTTACATGTAAGTCAACTGGCCCAATACGACCAATTCTTAAAACTCTCTAATCAAGAAGTAGTTTGCGCTCGAAAACAGGAACCTTTTTGTCCTCGGGACAAGCGGAAGTAGGAAAGTCTGCACCTTTACAGAAGTTGGACGGGTGGGGGATTTGTAAAACAAATAATATGTGACTTACCTCGTCAGATTTCAGAAGAGCTCACAAAACTCTGTAAGGTCCTGTGGTACTTGGTCGATCGGCAACCATCGCTGGCCAGATGAGCGAGGAGCTACACAACCGATTAATTGTACTGGATTTTCCCCTTTTCCTGACATAGAGGTGTCATCCCCAGCTCCCCCCCTCCAGGGGCATATAACTGGCATTCTGAGGCTTGAATGTCAGTTTTCATCGCAAGTGACATCTCCTTACCCAAACATATGGTCGCTTTAACCACTCTACAATGAATCGCAATTTTGATGTTTTCAGTCAAAATTTCGAAACAACCCTAGAACGGTAACGCTATTTTTTCCAACATAATCTGGTAACGTGGGGTGAAAAAACACCCCACTCGTACTTTCAATGTTTACTGCTCGAGACTACGCGGGGCACTGATGTGGGAAACAGGCTATCCCTTCTTCCTGACGATTGAAATGAATTATGGTATAGGTCCCGAGTCGCAGTCGTAAGCCGTTTTTTTGGCGCGCGATTTAAACGGCTCTGGGGTGTTTTTTCACCCCACGTTACCGTTCTAGGGTTAAAGACCAAAATTCTCTGTTTATATAATTTATCCGTAATGCCCATGAGGGTGAGCCACTTTTCCGGGTATTAAATATCGCTCCTAGAAAGTAGTGGCCAAATGGCCCACTCTAGTATACATCTCCCTTAATTTCCTAATCCATCCGCCTACTTTGCCTCCTCTTGAATTCTTCAAGGAAATGTCTCCACCTCCCATCTAGTCCATGAGTTCCGTCGCTAGTTTCTATTTTTGGCAATTTTACTTGGCGAATCCTCCTGAAAGCCCTCATATTAACGCTTGAAGCGAGAAGCTTTAAAGACAAAACGCCTTCGTCCTTCCTCCCATGGTTCTAGGTTCCTTAACCATATAGTAACTCTGCCCTCCATATCATGCACTTTACCAGAATTCTACTAATTTCTGAGAATGCTTTCCTCGTAATTATATTCATATAACTTGCATTCGAGTACAAAATGCTTCCAGTAATTATTTAATTCGGCTGTCATTTTAATTCCAACAATTTTCTTGGGTTCACATTACCATTTTCGTGATTACCCTCTCCAAATTGCACTGATTCTGTAGGGCGTTCATTTCTGCCTGAAATCCCTTGGCTTATTTCATAAACATCAAGACATTAGAAAACTAGCCGGCCTTATGTGTTCTGCTTCGTTTATTCCTACCTTGCTTTCCACTGTGCCTCTCATTTTTTTCTTGAATTTGTGATAAGAAGGGGTCTCATTCTATCCCCATAGCCACCAATTCAGATTCAGCTATCCTCACCTGCGCTATCCCATATACTAATGTCTCATCAATCTCAATCTCTTAATTATATTCTTTTGACATCTTGCCATTAACTCTTTCATTTATTTTTCCTAGTTCATTAAATCCAGTCTTTACCAGGCGATAGTTTGCCTGTTACAGACCAGATCACTCACAACGACCGTACTGATCAATACAATTTTTCATTTCTTTTTTCTTCCGCCTGATACCAGAATATCATCTGTTATCTTCTCCAGCATTCTGTCCATAATACTTAGTACAACCTATATCGGGTTAGATACTAATATTATCGTCCTAATGTCTTCGAAAAACCTTTACTTATACCTTTATCGGAAAATTTGGAGTGATTTTATGATATTCCATGGTCGAATTCCCAACGCATTAATTCTTCATACAAGTTCAAAAACACTGTCTGTAGTAATTTCCGAGTTTATTGTGCAGCTCATCTGATAATATCAGTTCCTTCCACCTCTTTTTTTCTTTGCTAGTTGAAGGGAAAACCATGCCTGCTAAAGGTTTAATTTAAAAATAAGTGATATAAATTGATTGCGTTGTCTTTATTTTCACAGGTTTTTAACTACATTGGGTTAAATCCATCCTCTCCAATCAAAATTTGGAATTAATAAATACTGGTTAAGAAATCGCATGTTGATGAGGAACTCCATCAACTTGATGAGCATCCAGATATCTCTGTTAATTTCCTTGATATCCTTGCATTTCATGTTGCAACTTTAATCCCATCGCTGGTCCTGTAAAATACGAACGGGAAATGAGTCCACGCTTTAATGCTTATCAGTCTTTTTATCTCCATGAGAATAGTTCATTTTTCATTTGTAACCGAAATTATTTTACTTGAACATTTATTTCGCGGGGTATTGAGTATTTGCATTTTTTATTAGACTAGAGACTTTTAATAATCCAATTACAGGGTTGTGATGGGTGTTTTCAGCAATTTGGAGAGAACAATCACTCGACTCTTTGAGTGAATCTTTCACTCAAAGCCTCGAGTGACGTTTCACTCGATACGAGGGGTGCAGTTTTCACTCGAAGCTGGAGGGAAACCTCACTCTATTGGAGTGATACTTCACTCGAAGACTTTTAGAGAGTGGGTAATAAATAGATGTTGGTTAGATGCTCCGGTAATGGGCATATATGAAAGGAGTGTGCTTCGTTGGTTTGGCCATACTGAGAGAATAGATGAGAGTCGAATAACAAACGAAATATATTAGACTGAAATGAATTGTGCGAGAGGGAGAGGTAGGCCAAGAAAGTTATGATTGAATGTGGTTGAGGAAATACTTAGGAGGAGGACTATTAGGTGTCTTATAAAAAGGAGGGCGTGTATGAAGCTGTATATGGGGGTAAATGAGGCAAAAGAGGTTTGCAAGAATAAGTCAGTATGGAGGAAGTTATTGAAGCAGAGTAAGGTGTACAAATATGTATTTACGAGTGAAACTTTGTGACTGTGCTTACTTCGGAAGGGAACGGCGTGATTGGCATGTATGTATGTGTCGAGTAGAAATGGACTACTTTTGATTAGCTATTATGACACGTAGTGTAATCGGTATGCTTGCAAGAACGAAGGCTTTCGCGGTGCTCTACGTTGATTTGCTTCATTTTTCGGGATCTACCGCGTCTTTTATTGGACAGTAAGAACAGTTTTACAGACACTATCCAACAAAAGACGCGTTATATCCAGAAAAATGAAGGAGATCAAGGTATGCGTGCAAGTTTTATTGTTCCATTTCGTAAGCCCATTTTGTCTTGATGTGGGTGATTTTGAAGTATTGTATAATTGAGTATTCATTGGCAAATGGAAACTCAAACAAATAAAATATGAATGAATAAGTTCACATCTGTTTGCCGGTCATTTTACAAAAATCATCAGCAAGCAGTCAGTTGAAGTTTTATCCTCGTGAAGTTTTGGATTTCTGTCTATATATCTGGCATGTTTACAGTTTTGTCCTGGTTATCTCTTCCCAAGTGGAGAAAAAACTTGCGGTTGACAGTTACATTTTGCTTTCATGCATGGATACTGGGTCTGTGATCTCACGACTGCTCTTGAACTGACGAGGAAATATCTTATATACTCTCGAAGCGCATTCCCTGGTTAAAGGTTTGATGCTTAAAAATATCCAGAAGTGGGGGCTAGAATTAAATCTTAGTATATTCACCATAGTACACTTCTTGCGAAAGTCATCACACCAACGCCATATCTTCACCGTAAGTGGAGTAACATAAACTCTTCAGATAAGTTTTCAAACATTGCATGTAACAAATGATGTGGTACGAAGTCACTCGCACGGGTGCATATACACCAGGGTTGAAATTCGCTATGAAAAAATCATTTGACTTGACCGGTCAAGTCAAATGATTTTTTCATAGCGAATTTCAACCCTGGTGTCTTCAGATAAGGTTAAGTATCTTGAAATTACCTTAATTTCAGGATATACCTTGGAGAGCACACATACAAAATATATGTGGCACATAATTAAAGAAACTAGTATTTGTTAAGTGTTTAAAGGAAAGTCTTCGGATGAAAAAGTAAAAGAGGTCCTATTTCGCTCTGGCTAGGCCACACCTTGAATGCACCGCCAGCTTTTGGGACCATGGATATATAGATTTAACCAATACAAAAATAAATTACAAAAGAAGACTGCTCGTTTCGTTTAAAACTGCAAAGAGCGAACAAACGGTGTTTCTCAGCTTTTAGTTGGTTGGAAGCCGCTAGAGACTCGGAGACTACACGCCAGGCTTAGTTTGCATGAGATATTCATAACAGGTGTGTTTCAGAGCGACACAAAGAGTATCATTTAAACGTCACACTACATTTCTAGAACCAACCGAAGCGATAGAATAAGAGAGATATGTTTCCGAAATGATAGGTACAAAAATTTGTTCTTTCCTCGCACAATAAACAATCTTAATAAAAGCGGAGCTACACTTAATACACTCTTATAATACACGTCACCATTTCACCTCCAAAAACCTTTTTCCTCAAATCTTTACACGGTGTTCTAGCACCTTCTACCACACGCCCATGCAGCAGCTCGCAGGGTAGTATGCTGATGTAGATGTAAATGGTGTCGTAATGTTCGGAAATAATTTTGCGAATTTGCGAAAATGCTCTAACTTTATTGACTATCTTTGGTGATACATTTTAAGGAGAGGGTGGAAATTTATCATTTCATATACTCAAATGTTTCTCTGACTGAATGTTATATTATAACCTATCTCCATGTTTAATAATTATTTTTCGCGCGGTTGGTAATTTGTTGGGGGGAGCTTCGGGTGAGCATTAACGCCATATGGAAATGGAAGAAGGGATGATTAAAGCAAAGATAACTTGAGGAACTGTGGCTCGAAGGAAAAATACAAGGCTTGGGCGTGTGTCTGATTGTAGAGAAGGACTCCATGGGGAGCTTCAATAAAACGTTCCAAGTGACTGAAAGAGTTCAACAATCCAAGTTCTTTCCGCACAGCTTCGAGGAAAGGACCTGGATTCCCATGTAAAGTCTCATCGGCGGCCAGGATTTGAGCCGGGGGCTAATGTATGGGAAGCAAGTACTATCACCAGTCCCTCATTAATTGATTTTATCCTCAAATTTTTTTTCAATTTATCTATTTATCTGGTAATATTATCTATGGAACTATTTGGATGCACTAAGTGGGGATTCATTTCCGATGACATGTATACAACTAGGTCAAGAGCCGGTCACCCTGACGCCTGGTTGCGGTCTCATATAACTCACGGTCATCCATTTGATTCATTTCTGCAACCCTGACCTCAATCGTAACTACATTCATAACGAGAATTAGTGAAATGGAATTCTAGTGTGTACTGTTTCTCAAATATTGAATATATACTTTACCGTTCAAAGTTTTTTGCAATACATTTCCACAGGAAGTAGTTTTTCTCACATGGAGTATTTCCACCTGATTAGTAAATAAAGAGAGAGACATATTTAGAAAAGTATTTTTAATGACTTAAAGAAATTAGCAATTAAAACTGTAAGAATATTATGCATCACCTTCATTACGGCACGAGTCAATCATAGTATTCATGTTAGCTTGCAGGGTTGCTCTTTCCTCTTTCGCTTCCACTCCGATTACATCCATTAAACTTTGAATTATGCCTTCCTTTTTAATCTCTCCATTTTCCACCTGTGAGGATGGACAACCTAAATTATATTAATTAACTGAAGTGAAACGGAGACTTTAAAATGAGATTAACTGGATAGAATAAGCAGTAACTGGTAATCGGAAATACCTTCACAGCGCCTTAAGTATGTACAAATTATATATATATATATATATATATAGGAAACTTATAGGGGGTAAAAAGACGAAAGTAAAGAGAGAGACTTACTTAGAGACGTTTCGGGTGTTATCCCTTCTTCAGTCACACAGAGAATGCCATTCTCTGGCATTGGCATTCTCTGTGTGACTGAAGAAGGGATAACACCCGAAACGTCTCTAAGTAAGACTCTCTCTTTACTTTCGTCTTTTTACCCCCTGTAAGTTTCCTCTTTAATTGTGTTTGTGGCCATTTGGCGAAGTTTTCCATTGTGTATATATATATATATATATATATATATATATATATATATATATATATATATATATATATATATATATATATATATATAGTAGATTACCTTCTAACATTCTGATGAAGGCGGTTGTGTCCGCCGAAATATATCAAAATTTCTGTGAGTTTTACTTTTTTTGTGCTCTATATGTAACTGCTAGTCACGCCTGTGACCTTTTTATATATATATACTTCCCCAACCTCAACGCCTTTTTTCCAGCTTATAGCGTTAAATTACTAATTTTTCTTTATTATGAATATAAATATGTATATTTTTATTGATCTATCTGAGGTAATTTGTTTAAATTAAATGTTTGTTATATGTAATTACGTACCCCAAATAGATTTTCCATGACACAACTGGCATAGCACTGAAATAAGGAAAATAAAGACATGGGTGAAAGTTTTTGCAAATTGATCAGTCTTTATTAAAAATAGTGATTTATTTTCCGCTTTTAATGTGTTAATCACGTGCACTTAAATTTTAGGATTGGTTCACGTTAGTATACAAATATTTATCATAAAATAGCTTGGTAATGGCGATTCTTACCAGTTCGTTCACATCTTTCTCATTTTTTAACAGCATCTCTGTGTTGAAATAATCTGTAGATTCTGAAAAAAATAAGAATTGCAATGTATTGCATTCACACGTTCCCAAGCGGCAAAAAAACTTTCAAAAACTTTTTGTCTGCAACAGTCAAAGAAATTGCTACCTTTTGGAATTGGAAATTTAGCTAGACATTTTTTCATAATTTCATCTTCCTTATCCACTTCTCCCTGTGAAATGAGAAGGCGGAATTTTAAGTAAAACCTCGATTTTAGGTCTCAGGCGTCACTTGGTGGAAACTACTTACTTCTTAACCATATCAATTTATTTCTTATAAAAATGAAAAATTTAGTTTATAGTATTATTATAGTTACATAAATTACATGATTTTTATGCAATATTATCGAGTTTACCCTTCATTGTATTGAGGTTGGCATGAGAATGCCTGCACATGAATCCTGTGGAATGAGTGAATCCAATAAGTTAATGATCAGATACTAATATTATGGATGTAATTTACCTATACCCTACCGCAGGCACTAAAATAATCGCTTTCAATAGAATATTTTTGGGGTCGACCATGTTTAAAATAGGCTTGATTCGGATTTGAGGCTTTTCCTATACGAATATTAGCACCTTTCTTATTGCGATCTCTTGGTACTAACTGGCCTACCTGGCAAACTGAGGATGTTTGTTGTTTTTGTTAGTTTTTATTGGGGAAAACTTTCCGGTTATTTACGATGGCTTACATGAACTCTGGTATCTTGTGAGAGTTCTTAATAAACGTCATTTGTACTTTCCCCAAGAGTGATCTTCAGAATAGGCCGTACAATATCTTGGACGAAGTCACCTGCTTGAGCTGTGTATTAAAAGCCCTTGTATCCAGGATTCGAACCCAGACCCCCTCTTTAGCGCGCTCTTTTTTCTGTTTAATTGGGAACCACAATCCTCCTTGGTCTTTGGCGTCTCCGTGAGTTAATTCCCACCTTATTTTACCTTATTTAAGCTCCTTTTAGTTTGGAAATATTCGTTATTTGTCCTATGGTCCTCCGTGACAGCGTATTTCCTCTTTTTCCTAGATTCACCACTGAACCTATTTCTCTTTGGTGCCTATTAATAAATTTTCCTGTTGACCACGTATCTGCCATTCACGTTGTGTGACCATACCGTTTGGTTCTTGTAGTCTCATTGGAGCGAAGTAAAGTTTCTTTCTTTATTTATTGAAAACTCCAATCGAACAAAAAATAATCGAGAAAAATCTTGATAAAGATCCGATAATTGGAGACGCTCATATCAAGGTGACTATTAAATCCGGAATACTTTATGTATATTATCCTTTGCTTTCCCTGTGGTTGTAATATTTTCCATACCCAGATTCCAGACCCCTTCCTACCCAGTTCCACATTCATAGTTTTTTGTAGAACCTATCTTGTAGAATATCTTCTCAGCCAGTATTTCCATTTTTAATTCTCTAATAGTTAGTGAAAAACATTCTTAGCGTGTGATTTTTATCTGATTTTAAGTCATTTTCTGAATCTGTGGCTAATTGCCAGAATGTTTTGTCAATTTGCTCGTTATCAAAAATCTTTCTTTGGTATTTGTTGGTATACTTTTATTCAAGTTTTAGTTTCCCGCCCCGAAATGATTTATTTTAATTGTATTCCCTTGTCTCCGACAAAGGTATTCTCTCTACAGCTGTTGTGAATGTAACTCCGATGAGTTGTCAAGGGCGCGGAGACATTCCAACGCTGATAAATTACTCTCATAGTAAACCAAAATGTAATTGTGTAATTCTCAAATTTACATTTGATCCAATGACCACAGCGGTAGGCGGGGAAAGATTGATCTGTGCTACTTGACTTAAACATTTTTTGAGGAAACATGGTATGACGAGAGTATTTCAACAAAATATTGACAGCTTACTGAGATTAGTTTAAAATGATATTAAACATCTCTGCAACGTTTAGTCCGCCTGATAAATTATTTTCATCCATATTTTCGAGGTTTACGTTTTATAAGCCTGATTAATTGTCTTTATCCATACTTCCGAGGTAGCATCTTTTAAAAACTGGTCTTCACTTGTCCCTTAGAAAGCTTCCATTATTTATACTATACTCCACACGTCATAGTTTTTATGCGAGATGCGTTGCAAGGTATTTGCTTCCAGGAAATTATGTGCGATTCCAGTCATCGGATCTTTTTTTAGGATTTGCCTCGATCAGTATCCATTCGATTGGTGTTTATAGTTAGTGAAGAAACCAAGTCTCTCCAACGACTTTGCGCTTAATGAACACTGTAATTACAATCAAGGAACCAAAAACTCAGCATTTAATGGAGGCAAAGACCCAATATTATGTGCAATGCCTGTATATCACTTTATCAAAATGAAACCGCATCTTTGCGAGAGAACAGATTCATAACGCGAAGCGATACGAGTAAAATCTTGGCTTAAACACTCAGGCTTCACTTTAAAACTTTCACCCGAATCATAACAACACTTTTTATGACTATTATTCACTTCTGCCGACATGGCAATGTGTGGTTATTTTTCTTAGAATTATATTCATTTGGAGCGGAAATCAAGCCTTCAGTCCGTGGTTTGATTCCCAGTCCATTGGATTCTGACTTGAGGCAATTTTCACGAACACATTTTTCCCTAGAGTCTAAGTCCTTTATCTAAGTTACGGTTAATACAAGTCATAATGATAAACGCTTTCTAAATATATTTGTAAATGTTTATATAATAAATATATTGTGGCTTAAGCGCCACAAAGTACTCACAGCTGTCAGATGGGCTAAGACGGCCAAGGCAGCAAATGAAATGAACTTCAGCATCGTGGGTGTTGTGTATTCCGAACCGCTCTGGAAGCTTCTCTGCCCCCGGGAACGTGAGGCATTTCATTTTATTCTCCCGCACCGTCCCTCCGGAAACACACCTGTCCTTGTCACTTCCAAATGAGGTTTCAATCTGTCGCTATACTCGCAATATTTCAAACTTAATTCCATCGTCCCACTGCGTTCGTACAATGGCCGCTTTCATCAACCGTTTCTTCCAGCGTCAATGCGTATGCACATCACTCGACATTATTTCTGTCGCTGATACTCAGTCCAGCCTTCACCGTGGCGTGAAATTTCTTTTTCCGGTAATTTGCGGTTGATGATAGGTTATAACCTCGTTATTCAACGGTAAAGTGGTCACGACAATGCAAGGTCAAGTGCCCCAATATGTTGCTATGGGAAGACCATGTCGCTGACTGCTATTCTTTATACAAGTGATTACATATATAATGCAATGGTCTTACCTCATGCACCGCGAAGAAATATAGAAAAGTATGACTGACTTCCATGTAGCTGCTGACGGTGTATGACTATTCAGGAAAAAATTAAACCATATTATTGGTATACCTCGAGACATTGGAGACCAAAAATAAGTGTTAATTAAAATGGCATGAAAGTGTACTTAAGGATTGCTGCTAACACCAATGTATGATTTAGGAAGTGACTTAATTTGATCGATAGAGAAACATTTGCAATAATGTAATATCAGAGAAAGAAAATAGATTGTGTAGAAAAACAAGAAATCAGTATATTCCGGTAGATGCCCCTGAGATCCGGTATTTAAGCATAGAAAACAATAAATGAGTTTATTTATTTCTTGAATCAAGGGAATAAATTATGATCTAATAAATACAAAGAGAAGGATAGCCAGGAAACCATGCATTATTAGAGTAAGGGACGTATTGGTAACGGTTTTATGATCATTGCTAATTTTCCAATCATTGCATTAACCAATGATGTGGTACGAAGTCACTCGCACGGGTGCATGTACACCAGGGTTGAAATTCGCCATGAAAAAATCATTTGACTTGATCGGGATTCGAACCCGGATCTCCCAATAGCCAGTCAGGTGTGTCATGCAGTTACACCTCCAAGCCCTTCCTTCATCTTCTTTCAAGTCCAATCTTCCTTCAAAGGTGAATTTTGATGCATATATTGCATCTGGTATATGCATCATTGTCATTGCTGATAATGTGTCATTGCCATTTATCATGTCAATTGCAATTATATTCAGGTAATAATTACTTGTAACCAATTGTATAACACCAACGTTTTCTTAATTATGTTATTTGTGCACCTTATGGTCATTTCATGCAAATTGGGCTTTGTGTGACAATACAGCATTATAAGCCCGAGTAACACTTTGGTTTTGTATGTATTAATGGTAAAGCCTTTATGTTATTGCAACTTGACCATTTTCAAAGGTGAGCTGGCAACCACCAAAAGACAATGAAAAGGGCGTATCAAATTTAGTTATCTTAAATGCAGTGGTCTGTGGAGAAAGCAATAGTTTATGAATAAAAACACTTATCAACCTCAAGGAGCATTTAGCTCCCTACTATTTGAAAAAATATCCTATATTGGTACAGTACGATATCCGAGATGTCATATTTGGCCTTTGTTTGTCATTGACTAACCATGAGCAGAAAGTCATCTTTAATCAAGTGCGTTTTAATTTTTCCACATTTAAAACAAAAAAATTTTTCTCTCAAGAGATTTTTACAAACCTCATAAATCATGAATGATATCATTTATTTTCATTATACCGTTCCTTTACACCACTCTAAAAAGTTAAGTACATCAACGCGTATTTTCATTAAAAAATTGGATAACGGCTACGAATTATTTGTCAATCGACTTTTCATTATCAATAACTCATCTGTAACACCTAATTATTCTCGATGAAAAGTGAAATTAATTTTCCCTTTTTTCTAAACGGTGATTGTGCGAAAGTGGGAAAGAGAGGGAAGATTCTAATAAAGTTGTACTATGTACCGCAATTTGGAGAGTTGCATTCAATGAACAACAGTGTAGGAGTAACTTAATCGTTGTGCCCGACAATAGTGTACTCATGAGGAATGTTGAAATATCTATAATGAAGAAAAAGCAATGATTTTACATTCATGATATAATACTTTGAACTCTGTTCCCATGCCTGCGCACAGTTTCATGCTTACCTTGCAATTGAGTGGCTTTATTGTGTGGATGAATATGTAAACCAGTGGTTCCCAAAGTGGGCGCTACCGCCCCCTGGGGGCGTTGCTTTAATCTAGGGGGGCGAAAATAAAGAAGGAGGCGACAGGGTGGCGCTAGGGGAGCGCTGGAGGGAGGGTCTTCACTGAATGGTAACCATAAACGATTATCTTTGGCAACCATCCTTTACTACGTTGAAACTTCATTGTTCACCACCTTCTCCAGAGAAGTTTTTCTACAAACCCCACACTTAACAATGCAATGCAAGACGTTCCATTTTTCATGCACCAAATTAACGTTTTCCCAATGCTGATAAGAAATCGATTAAAGTGATAAGAACTAAGTGGGCACCGGAAATCGCATTATATCTTCACTCTTCTACTCCCTTCCATGTCTTATCCGCAATTATCAGTCGACTGGCATGTAAGGGCAAGGCAAAGTACTGCGATCTCACCCTTACTAGGCCTATACTGAAAGTGGAAAACGTATGAGCGTAGCTAGTGTGCATTGTATAGACAACAGAAGAAAGAAAGAAAGACGGTTCAGTCAGTCGTGGGCGATCTCGGAAAGTTGGTCACGATGAGTTGGTCTTTGGGACGGATTCCTAATTATTTCAGCCTTTCATATTAGAATTATATAAATTTATTGCATTTACATATGAAAAATGTGGAGTAATTCTGGGAAAAAATCTCCAGACTTTAATTACAATAATACTTTAAGGGTACCCTAAATTTAAAAAAAACACTTCCAGAAAAAATATAAAAAATCCTCGTATCCAGGTCCAGATCATCCCAGATATGCAAAATATATGCAAAATTTCACGCTTTTTAGTCTTTGTTTGAAGTTATGGGATAATCATATGAACAAAAGAAGTAGGTGTGAAGATTTCGTGGCGTTTGGAATGATGAGGCTGCATTCTCGAATTCAGACCTGATTACGTCAGCTGTGACGCTAGCGAAACTGTCATCAACAATGAACATCATACACCGCGGAAACACGAGAATGCAGCCTCATCGTTTGAAAATATATTGTTTTAATGCTTTTTATTATTGATATTAGGCTTTTCTTAAAATTACATTACATTTTCTTAAAAAATTTGACTACTTAAAGATAAATCCGCTTCTCATACAAACATTCAATTTTTCAAGGTAAATAAATTTTATTTTTAACAGAATTGAATAACTAAACCCATATTTCAGAAAACTAATGGCAGGCACTGAAACATCAAAGAAGAAATGTATACAACATAACGTGGATTATCTGAAGAATGGGTATATAGAATCGCCTGCAAACAAGCACATGCCAGATGTGCTTAATATGAGAAATGGTATTTTATAATGAAGCGATGAAACCTTGCAGACTAGGTGAACACTTGACGAAGTCACACAAAGTACAAAAGGGGAGTCCGTATTTCGTGTTGTTGAGCTGTTGTTCAGGGACAAGAAAATTCCACTCTTAGCAACATTCTTGCAGTTGCGATGGATGGAACTCAATCAATAACTGGTCCTTACCCTGGGTGAATTGCATACTTGAATAAATGTTCACCAAATGTCTTCACTATTCATTGCGTCATTCACCGACAACACCTGGTTGCCAAGAAACTCAGTGATCGCCTCCACAAGTCATTACACACTGTAATTACTGCAGTTAGCAAAATCAAAGCCCATGCTATTAAAGATCGACTCTTTCGGGATTTGTGTTTGGAAAATGATGAACATTTTCAACGCTTGTTACCACTCACTGAAGTTCGTTTGCTATCATAAGGATACTGTTTAAGGCGCTTTTGTAATCTTTTTGATAGTGTCGATGATTTTTTTGAAAAGATAGATGCTATGCTCAGTGACAAACATAAAAATATTGGACATGATTGTGTGTATTTATCAGAACTATTCGCTAAGTTCAATGAACTTAATTTAAAACTGCATAGAATATAGAGTAACCTAATAAGGCAAATCGTGGTATCTACTTTAATTTCAAAAGTGATATCATTCAAACGCAGTATAGGCCACCGTGTGCTACACCAGTATCCCTCCCTGCATGACCTAAAAGAGGAAGCTGGTATAGGTGATGATGATCTCAAAGTTTTGCGATCATTTAGACGCAATGCATCGAGATATGTCTGAGCGATTTAAGGATCTCCTTTTGATGGAAGTTCCAGATTGGGTAATTAGTCCATTCTTAGATACTGAGGAACTTGGGGTCCATGAGAAAGAATTGACTGAATTACAACATGATATTGAACTGAAAGCGAAGTTAAAAAAAAAGTTATCAAGAATTTTTGGTTCAGAAGAAAGTTTCCGATCGCTATCCTGGACTTTGGACGGTGGTTAAAAATCTCCCAATTGCTTCCCCAACTTACTATTTGGTGGAACCCGGTTTTAGTGCAGTCATTCAACTTATTTCGAAGTGAAGAAATCGACTTCAGGTTTGTGAACGAGGCTGTTTTAGACCCTACCTAAGCAACTTCGAACCGGACGTTCACAAATTGATATCATCTCATCAATCCAATCCATCGCATAAAAACTTTGAGTAGAATTTGTCGTAAAATTCAATTCGGAAACTTTTCATAAATAGCTTTAAGAACATGAAAACTATAATTAATAGTCGCTTAATTTGTGAAACTAATTTAGATAAAACATATATCGTGACTATGTTTCCACAAATTGAAAATATTCATAGGACCATGGTAATTTTAGTTTAATTGCATATAGAAAGTAAAATGTCAACTCATTGAATGTATGTATTAAATTAATTTTTTAGATTGTTTATTTTTACTCCATGCATATATCGCAAATCCTTTATTTATATATTAATCCCACCTTTTCTATCTGTGTGCATACAAGTCCTGAAAAAATCAGATTAGCCATTATTTTATTTGATTAACTCCCTAATTTGTTCTTGTAGTCTTTGATTTTTATAACAATTATTAGGATTACGGGCGGGGAGCGATGGGTATAGTTTTGTGGAACCAAGCTTGTGTGGCTCGAAAATGTTTGGGAAACACTGATGTAAACTGAATGTCGCTGTGGAATTTGCTCATCTCCTAATTGCGTGGTATGTACGTAAGTTTTTCAAAAATACACTCATGCTAGATAATAATATCAGTAGGTCATTGGCTGACTCTCCGCTCACCCGTAAACGAATTCACGAATTCCTCTCTACACGCTAACTAGCAAGTACCGATATAAAGCTTATGCGCAGGAATGATAAATATGAAGTATTTTTTAGTAGCAGCAGCGGAAGTGATATTAATCCAGAAATGTCTACATTGCGAATTTTTCACAAATTTTTGCGTGTTATGTGTTAACATCACGAGACCATATACTGTGATATTCCCTCAGAGAATTGCTATTTCAGGTTTTATTTGCCTGGGAATACACTTCTCACTTGTCTTTATCTGACTTCTCCTGCTTCTGGTATCGTGAGTTTACATCTGCTCCCAAATGTTGCATGGAAAACTTAATGATGGATGGAAAGCTTCCTAATTCCCATGGCAATTTTGTTGGATACAACTGCGTTCAATTAAAAGTATTAGGTCCCCAGGTACATAAGGAATACTTGCACGCGGGCTGAAGGAATAAGCGCCACAGATTGCACCATTCTTAGAAATTATATGTAACAAATAATTTTCCGAAGGCTTGGTGCCCCAAGACAGGAAAATAGCCAACGTTACTCCGATCTTCAAAAAAGAAAATGAAAGTGGCCGAGGAAATCACCGGCCTATATTGCTAACATCTTTTTTATGCAAGTTCCTCGAACATATTGTCGTAATTAATATTATGACATTCCTGGATAATCGTATCTTCTTACATAGCAGTCAGCACGGCTTCCGTAAAGGTAGGTCCTGCGAAACACAGCTTGTGCTCTTCGTTCGTGCCATTCTAAAATCAGGTGAATTGATTATGCAAGTCGACGCGATATTCCTTGATTTCAAAAAGGCATTCGAAAAGGTTCCTCACAAAAAACTCAAGTATAAATTGCAATCATGCGGAGTTAATAGACAACTAGTGAACTGGATAAGTAACTTTCTCAGTGATCGAAAATAAAAAGTAGTTTTTGATGGTTTTAGCTCTGATATGGTCGAAGTCACATCCGGTATTCCTCAGGGAAGTGTGATCGGTCCTCTTTTATTCATTATTTATATTAATGATCTAAGTTCTAGAGTTAGCAGTAAATTAAGATTATTTGCTGACGTTACAGTTATCTACCGTGAAATAAGCGAAAACGCGGACTTTGAAGCTCTGTCATCTAACCTTAACAACGATCATTCGTTGTGCCAGGAGTCGGGGTTAGATTTAAATATCAGCAAATGCACCAAAGTTCACTTCTTGCAAAAGTCATCACAAAAATGCCATGCCTATGCTGTGGGTGGAGTAAACATAAAATCTTCAGTTACAGTAAAATGTCTTGGAATTACCTTCACTTCTGATATATCGTGGGGAACACACCTAGAAAACATATGCGGCACAGCATTAAAGAAACTAGGTTTTGTGAAACGTATAATAGGAAAGTCCTCGGATAAAAAGTCAAAAAGGGATATCAAACAAAAAGGGAAGGGATAATACATAGCTCTGGTTGGGCCACGCTTTGAATACACCGTGAACATTTGGGACCCTGGTCATGAAGATTAAACCAAAAAATTAATTAAATATAAAGGAAAGCAGCGCGCTTCGTTTAAAACTGCTACGAGCGTACATATAGTGTTTCTTAGAGGGATTAAGGTGGGAGCTCTAAGAGACTTGGAGGCTACACGCTAGGCTTAGGTTGCTTGATAACTTCATGACTGAAATTTTTCAGAGCGACATAGAGAATATTATCATAACTCCTCACTACATCTCTAGGTCTGATAGATGAGATAAAATTAGAGAGATACACTGCTGAAGAGGCAGGTACGAAAACTCGTTCTTTCCGCGAACAATAAGCGACCACAATAAAATTGAGTCCCACTAAATACATTCCTATAATATATGTCACCATATTATCTCCGAAAAACGTACGCCTTTACACGGCTGGTGACCTAACCCCCCCTGCCACACGCCCATGCGGCGGGGTATTATGCAGATGTATAATATGTATGTTAATTTTTAGGTGGTGAAGTTTACTCTAAGATGGGCAATGTACACATAAATGCGTAATTTAAATATAAAATACTATACAAATTCTAATTTAGATACTTTAGCTGGATTCATTTGAAATAAAAATCATTTACATGAGATCTAAGAAAAAATAACGCAAATAACGACGCAATTCAAAAAAATCATATTTTAATGTAATATGAAATACATTATATTTCATATAAAAATCGGGTTCCTGAGTTTAAATTGGCCCAATCAAAATAATTCCTTTGAGCATTGTGACATCATGATCGAGAGGAAGCTGTGCGGAATATACTATTATACCACACTTATGATTACATGGATGAGGAGGTGAGAGGCGAAGAGAAAGTGTGTTCGAAAGGTGCTAACGACAGCCTCTGAACTGCATGGGTGCATAGGCGAAATGTTATGATCAAGGCTAAATGCAACGGTGTGCCAAATGGATGAGTAGGCTCTCTGCTTTTCACTCGTCCATGGGTGCGAGCAAAGTCCTATGGCCATATTGAAAACGCAATGGGGCTTTGTCCTCAGAATTTGTATGAAAACCGCCAAAATACTAACGCAAATAAATATTTTTTCTCCCTACAACGCTTCACCGTGATCTTGTAGTGGTAGTAGTATAAAACACCAGTTATAGGAATGAGTCTTTCAACTGCAGTCGAGGAGGTAAACTTTTATTACATTTAGTGAATACTTAATACTTTTTCAGGGGTGAAGAGAGCTGCTCATAAGTTTAATGGTGTCATTCCAGAAGCTCTTTTCCTGCAACTGGTTTGGTTTTTCAATTAACTCCTATTCTTAGTTTTACGTTTTAGGAATAGCACGATTTAGTAGTTCATATACACCTGCTTACTGCCCTGCCAGCGGCCGCATGGGCGTGTGGTAGGGGTGTTAGGTTACTATCCGCGTAAATACGTAAGGGATGAGGTTTATGGAGGTGAAATGGTGACGTTTATTATGGGAGTGTATTAATTGGAGCTCAGTTTTTATTCTGGCCGCTCATTCTGCGCGGAAAGAGCAAGTTTTTATCTGATGTATGAAATCGTGTAAGGATACAGTAGGCTTTGGATGTAAGAGATTACTTATGATATTACATCTCCGACCTTTACCAGCAGATCACCTCCATTAATAGCAAGTGGAGGCGGCGCGGCGGCTGGCAATTTGGATCTTTCGCGCCGTTTAGGATATCTACATCTACATTAGGGTGGCTCACAAAAGGGCTTTTCTCGCAAATCGTTTCCCGAGGGGTGCCAAACCTTATCTTTTGCTATGACTAGGAGGTACGCACAAGATTATTGCGCAGGGTTGAGGATCCATTCCACCTGTTATTTCTTCAGCTTTAAATGACGTTGGTTTAATATCAAATGAGAATAAATCTTTGGTTATAGAGAAAAACAGAATTCAGCGTGATAAAGCAAAACTCCGCACATCATTAATACAAGAATTCTGTGAAAACTTAATGGTGCCGATAGGTGTATATTTTGATGGAAGGATAGATGATACCATTACTCAAGTCAAACGAGGATACAAAATTTAGACGGACGACAGTCAAATAATAGCTAAATATTTTTAAATATACTGATAAGTTGCTTTAAACGGCACACATTCATGTGAGGAATCGTTGTACAAAATTTACCATTTTTTTAGTCAGTGCATTGACAATTACTTTTCACTTTTATAACTTATTACATACGCGTGAAAACTGTCGCAATTGAGCTCTTAAAAATTCACCATAGCTACGCACGGTACGTAGTTTCAGGAAATCGCATTAATCGCTGTTGATAAATTTTTATAAATTTATGAAACTGTGTAGTTGAATTCTGCTTTGAATTTAAACAGCTGATTGCTGTCGGTACTTAAGGTTAGTTTGATGATCCACTGGTGTATTCGGGTATATGATCATACAAGTTTGCGCGCGCATTCAATGAATTTAACCATAAACGAAAAAGTGGCTTTACATTTTCTATTGACGCTTTTTTTCAAATTTATTATGGAAGGTGATTTTAAAGAAAATGATCGAGAGGTAGTAGACTGTTTTTTGATAAAAAACAAACTGTTGGCAGAATTTCGAAAACTCATGAAAAATGCTTAAAAATAAGTTAAAAAATCGACCAAATAATCCGAAATAAAAAATTTTACGTCACATACTCCCTGATTATCAACTGAAATGTGTTAAATGAACTCTTTTCTATTAATGTGTGGAGTTTTGCTTTGAACCACCCTAATTTATATACTTTGACGTGTCTTATATCATGTGAAAATGTGATCTTTGGACAAATAAATCATCACTAGCTGACCCGTGCAAATATTTCACACAGTATGCAGCCGCTTCCTGTTTCTTTCTTCTTTCTTCCTGTTCTTCTACCTGCCGAATATTTCGCACAGTATGCCGCTTCTTCCTGTTTCTTCCTTCTTTATTCCTGTTCTTCTACCTGTCGAATATTTCGCACAGTATGCAGCTTCTTCCTGTTTCTTCCTTCTTTCTTCCTGTTCTTCTACCTGTTTCTTACCATGGACAATTATATAATTATATATTATTTATGTTTGTGTTAGAGATACATAACGTTAACGTAAACAGTAAATGGTCACACTGATTGCACGAAGAATGTAAACAATCTAACTAAACGATGTGTTAATAGATGGCGCCTCTTATAGTCTTTTAAGCACGTAACAATAGCCAAGATATTAGTTGATTATATTGTCAGCAGATGGCACTGTATCATTTTTAACAAAAACTTAAATTTTAAATTTTTTAACAAAAACTTTAATTTTAAATTTTTTAACAAAAACTTTAGTTTTAAACCATTTATCTATTTTTCGTCAATAGCGGGGAACATTAGATTTGAAACGATGTTCGATTCATAAATTTCGATGAAGAATTATGGGAGTTATGGCATTGTGCCAAAAATCACCTTTGAGAAATAATATATATATATGATTATCATCATACTGCCCTGTGAGCCCCCGCATGGGCGTGTGGCAGGGAGTATTAGGACATACAACGCTGCGTGCCACTGCATGAGCGTACGGCAGTGGTCGTTAGGACACCAGGCGTGGAAAGATGTAAGCGGTAAGGTTATTGGAGGTGAAATGGTGGCGTGTGTTATGGGAATGTATTTAGCGGAGCTCAGCTTTTATTGTGGTCGCTCATTCTGCGCGGAGAGAACGAGTTTTTGTACCTATCTGTTCGGCAATGTATGTCTCTTATTATATTGCCTCTGTCAGACCAAGAGATGTAGTGAGGCCTCATGATAGTATTCTCTGTGTTGCTCTGAAACTCACTAGTTCGGAATGTCTCAAGAAAAAAGTATGGGGACCACCACGACTTGATATTTTCAGGAAACTGTGATATGATAGCAAACATTCCGCAACCCACGGTGAAGAGTTCTCTTGAATTTCCTTGGAGTGCAGAAAAGAGAGAAATGAGATTCTTTACACACAAATGGGGATTCTGCGAATCCTTCGAAATTATTGAGGTAGGTATACTAATTATTTTATACACGAATTATCGTAGAATAACTACTTTTTCTCTCAATAATATTGCTGTTGAACGCCCGCAGGTTTACGCAATGAATGCGGTGGAGAATATTGATTTATTTAGTTAATTAATACGACAATTATGGAAGTATATTCCTCCCATAATTAGTTTTGAGCTATTATCCAAAGGTATTTTATAATTTATGGAGAGACGCACAAAATTTACCGATACATACTCATCGAGAATTAAAATTCGCTTCATTTGGATTTCCGCAATATTCCCTTTCAAAGGGGTCAGATATTCTTCCTCTAGAAATCTTCCGCAAAGCAGTCTCTGTCAACATTGAGGAAGTCTGTTTGCCTATTTGTGCCATAACTTTAATTTAGAACACACTACTATGAGATTATCCAATAATTCAAAATTACAATAAACTCACTTTGGGTCAACCAATCATTAATTGTAGCCTAAATGCCATTAATTGTCCGTAGCTTTCGCGTCTCATGATACCAAGAGGAGCGATTGCGTGTATGCCGTCTGTTGCTCAAAGGTCAGCCTGGCGTTTATTGACTCTTGGTGGTCGCTGCTTCAAAGGAATTGAATGCTCTTTACCGAAGTTCTCCCTTAAGTATCATTCTCCGTAATTGATTCAATTGGGAGAGCTAGGTAAGAGGGCGGTAGGACAGGAGGGGGTGGAGAATTTTAACGCATGACTGGATCCAGCGTGTAGCTTATTTATAGATCATCCCTAATATTATTTGGCATTTCCTTGATATTCAATATAGATTTTGGTCTCTAAATCAGCTACACGTGGTACCTAGTATTCCGTAAAAATTCTTCGCTTTCCTATTCCCTGTCGTTCTGCCGCTCTCCCTCTAACCTCTCATACCTGAAAGTGACTTTATCTTGTCCTGGTTGAATAAAAACATAAAGTTTCTCTCTCCAGGTATTCATCGTTCATCTTTCTTTTTTATGTTACCATTAGTGTGGGAGTCCATGTCCTGAAAAACTAGGTTATTAATAACATGTCTGGATATATCCATCAGTATTTACTGCCTATCTTTCCATCAAAAACCATTTTTGTCTCTTTGGCTGTTGGCTGGTCTCTCCTTATTTTGCAGCGCTGTTCAATTTTTTTTACCGATCCTTTAAATCTGTAGTTTCATAGACACTTAACTGTCAGCGTATCAGTGTTCAGTTCATATCGTCGTGAATTGAATGCAAAAAGTTTCTCCTTTTTTATATCGCAAATTGTCCTAGCTTTGGTAATAAGCACTAATCTAATGTGCAAAACACCACAAAGACGTTTGTATGTTTGTGTGAGTTTATTTTGCATTCTATCTTAGTTGACGTGAATGCATGCAACATCATTACAAGAAGGCGGTAATTAATACCCGTCTGCCTGGTTTATTATGATGCCATTTGGTCTATTGTTCCGCTCGTGACTTCGCTGTTAAATCTCTAAAATTAAAATAAACACTCTTACCCTTGGTGTATGACCCCGTTTTGTTTATATTTGCCACTTTTTTCTGTTACTAAGACGTATTTTTGGTAATTTCTACTTTCACACGTAAATCCTAATTCATTTTAAACCATGTCCATATTACATACAACGGATGTATGCGACAGCAATGTCATAAGGAAACGTAAGGATTGAGTAACTGAGTATATCATATTCATCATCATTACCTGCACTCCAATCAGTCTAAAGATTTGTTTGCCGTCGCTATCCATTCCAATTATCTATAAGGTAATGGTTTCACTCCCTGTATAAGTCCTCACATCGACGTCTATGGTGATGTTCTCGAATTGGTACTTCATTTTTCTTCATTGTGAATTATCGCCATTTATATGTAGGTTATTTTTTTTCAAGAAACTGTTTCACCTGATGAGTCTAGTCTCCTCTCCTTCTAAGAATTTCAATTGATACATGTTCCCTCCAACCGATCTTTTGATGATTCTCCATTGATGATTTTCTCTGTCCTCTTGATCTTCGTCATTCCTCGGCAACACTTCATTTGCATCGCCTTCAATTCTCTTTGGACTATTTTTTCTTCGTTCCCTCTCCTAGCGAATTCTATCCTGGACATGTTGATTCAACTTGTCTGGGCGTGTTTAATGTATCCACAGTCTTTAACTTTTCTTTACAGTCTTTAACTGTTCTTCTAAAAAAAATTAATCCTTTTATCTGAGTAAGAAACGGAATATCTTACGTAATATTCCTTTTATATTTCAAGTGAATGGTATAGCTAGTCAATGATATTTTTTCGCCCTTATATCTAACTTCGATCCCATTCGTTGAAATCAGACATCATGACGCTAAACTTAGTTTCATTTGAAATTTTGCTCTTTGAAAGACGCGTTCCGGTGGTGAATATGGATACAGCTTTTTTAAACAAATTTTCCATCTGGACTCATTTCCTTCAAATCTTATTTGAAAATTTGAATGTTGCAAGGCGCAGAAAAATGTTCCAGATAAGGTGAAATAAATAAGAGAAGACATCAGAAGACACTCAAATGGAGAAAATGAATTGCGAGGGTTTTACTGAAAGTTAAAGATAAAATGGATTTGTGGATCGTACCTGGGCTTGATATGGTGATTGATTGATGAAACATATAGGTAATCTGTACGTATTGGTCGTTCTTTGTATTTATCATGAATTTATTTTTTCCACGCCCTCAATAGGTGAAATAACCTCCACACTTTACACATTTCAAGTTAAAATGGTCGCTGAACCTATAAAATTCGCCGATGACCGTGATCGCAACACTCCAACAGTGGGAGGAACGATGCATCTCCTCTCTAGTTTGGTTTTTTTTATAGAGATGAGGTTCGTATAGTCACTCGTTTTACCATACAAATGTACAAGATATTTGCTACAGCCAAAAACATGAATAATTATGAAAAGATATAGGAATGCTTTTAAATTTTGAATTCAATGGTTCACTTTTGATGAATGAGAAAATTTTGTTTGTCGAAAAACAACAGGATTCGTTATTACCAAGCCTTTTCTACTTACATTCATCGTTAATTCATTTTATCGCTATTCAAAACTACCGAAATACTATTCAACAAACTCCTATTTTAAGTATAGATTTCAATTCGGATTATTATCACTCATGAATATATGTGCTGCTCGCAGAGTTTTCTGTATAATTACTAGTATGGAGCACTATCCAAAGGTTTCAAATTTACTATTTAGACTTAATAATGCACCTGCGTGTTGAATGATTTCATGGAAAACCTTTTGTCTACCTCTTAGTCGTCACATCCCTTTAATTTCATTCATTCCACGTCCTCGTTCCGCCCGTCACATCGAGGGAGGGATTATTCAGGTCCCTCCGACGGGCGACGGAGCAACAATTATTCCAGACAAAACACTGACACTGGAGCTTTCACGCTCACCAATTATCCCGACTTGACAGGTTGATGGGGCATTACAGAAGGGTACCCTGAGCGAAAAACGGAGTGGAATAGTGCCCGGAATGAATCCTGAACTAATAATCTCTTTCTTTCTCTCTCTCCCTCTGGGAGAAGATTACATGTGAGTGACTCGCCACCTTTGTAATTGGGTAAACTAATAAGTCATGTCACGTCACATCGAAAAGTGAATTTTGATGGCTATTAGTATTCATCTTCACAATGAAGTAATTTCTAAAATTTAAATGAGTTATCCGGCATTTAATGGTTGTGTATTTGATATAAATAATTGGTAAATACCATAGTGCTATTGGAATAAAACATGTTCTAATTTCCACATCTATTTCTGGAAACGGTCATCAGTGAATGTTATTCTCCTGGCGTCTTCTTATTTCTCAGCATTATTTTTTATGATGCCATAATTTTATTTTTTCATTGAAATGTTTGGAGAGATTTTTTTGCCTCCGGGCAACGAGCGTTGAGAGTGGGACGCCAAAGGGGTTAGTTACCGAAACCCTGTCCCACCATGTCCCATTGCAGCTAAGTCACCCATTGGCATCCATCTCTTTTAACCGTTCACAGTCCAAGGCTCTCGTTTGGGAACAGATTTTCAATAATTCATTAAAATTGTATATCCCCTCTGATATGCGTTTCATACTTTTTTCTTGTGTAGATGACACGTTCAAGTAATTTTTAAAATGTAACACATGACTTCTATATGTATCTGACTTTAATTACATTTTTTCGGAATTTGCTAATTTCAATGCCTCTGCAGTAAGCTTGCTATTTGTTCGTTATTTTCGTCTGCTCTCTTTCTTTGGGTTAAACACTCATGAATACAATACTGTAACATTGTTTTTGTATTTTTTATTGGTTCTTTGGATATTTACTTGCTCTTTTTTTGGTTACTACAAAATTTATTTATGTGTTCCTAAATAGAAACATTGGTTGTAGGCACAACTTAGCATGAGATCTGCGATGGACTCCAATACTGACTCTCCTACACCTTGTGGCTTCGTTTTATATGCCAGTTTCACCTCATTTTAGGTTATGTCGAAATATTATTGTTACTGTTGCCTATTTTTATCTGTAATATGTGATGCTTAGCATTCTATAAGTGTCACTTTTCATAACTTTTCTTCTGCTAAACGTTTGGCTGCCATTGTTCCTTCAGTGCACTCCATGCAGGTTGTTGCATCTCGTGTTCTCTTCTCAGTTTAGTCTTTCATCAAGTCCGGATTGTGTTCGTATTTTGTAAAGTCCAAATTTCATTTTTTTTCGTTACTTCCAAAAAATGTGTTATTTGGTGGCAATTACTTTAGGTAAAGCAGTCAGGTATTGAGACATGGTAAGTGGTGATGAAATACTATATCCGTTTCAATGATGAATAGGTCGCCGCTGAAAATGATCTTAGAGAAATAAACTCTGATGATGCATGTGGAAAATTCAGCCTCACTTTTCTGCATAGAGGTGACAATTGGGTATGAGAGATAAGCCAATATTAAGACTGAAAGGGGTAACCCAGAAAATGACTGCTAAGGATAAAGGTGAGTAAATATCTTTTTCTTATCCATCATTCCATGGTTATGAAATTTATAAAATTTTGAACCAGAATCTCTTGGGATTCAAATAAAGTTTATTTCTTCAATTAATTCACTATTAACCCTCATATGGATTCTCTGCGCCTTAGCGGCGCTCGTGGTTTTAAAAATGATTTTAAAATTTTTCATTCCAATGGATCTTTCTGAAACTTTCAGTAGTGTATTTTTTCTGTTTTCTTAGGCTACAAATATATTTTCGTATGTAAAGTGTGCATAGTTTTCATTTTATTGGTCTCTAATGAAAAAAGTTACGTCGTTGGATTTACGGCGCCGCTGCGGCGCCGAGAGTTTTCTCGTCGCAATGTCGGGGATTGCACTCTCAATACTAATTTAAAAGTTATTATGTTTTGTATGAAATGGTACCTTATATATATAATCATAATATGAAAACGTTTAAACTTTGTAAACAAATTTAAATTGTTAAACAACGGGAAAATTTTACTCTGCCAATTTTGCTTTGTTTTTTATATAATTATCATAATTTTCGCCTGTTTGAAATGTTCATCGACAAAACTTCATCTATTTCAAGTAAGCAAGTCTTTGAAACTTATGGCTAGCCTTAGGGTGTTTTTCCATGGCCTCCAGGATTATTTTGATGGGATACCTTCTCTCCGCGTCCATCCTCCGCGTCCGCGTACCTGCTGTGGTGATGGTCACCTTTGGGGATATCCCAGGGTTACTATGTATAGAATTATACCAAACAGCAATCCCAAGAAAATTTAACCACAATATATTTTCACAATTCATGCAATAACGCCTCTTGACCTTCGTGTGGAAATTTCACGGTGAATGAGTAGCTGAGACTCGGGACGACTATTCAAAAGTTTGACTGACCACCGTGAAGAACACATCATACGGTTGGTGTTATGTCTCGTACCTCTCATTCGAAAATATTACTTTGCGGCTGCGATAGTCTTCACAAAATTGCTGGCGATAATAGTAATTCCGAGGACGATACCGTTTACCTATGGATTGACATTGACAGAACTTACATGGTAAAAATCTTTTCACGATGAAAAAATACATAGACGATTTACCACACAGTGAAAATTTGTAAATATATTTCTCGTTTCTTTGTGTACTCAAATGCACAGAGGTTTGAGTCGACCAATGTTTACTAACATGAATGGGTGAGTGAGGAAGAGACAGGTGGGTAATTCCATGGAGGTTGTTTTGAGGTGAAGGGGTGGAGATACATGATGGTTAGTCGACTGCCAAGGATCAGGGAATACCGGAATCGTTAGGCCAGGTAAGCGTAGAAAATCCGTATTGTGCAGGAAGGTTGAGAGTGCAAGGAGGCAATTAGACACAATAGGCTGCTCATTCTTCACCCTTCCATCGCTGCGTGAGGGACAGGGAATCCGCGCCTTATCGCAAAGCGCCCCGGGGTGCTTCCCTCCCTTCATTCCGAGAAGGTCTAGCTCGGGTGGGTCGTAGGAGGTGGGGAGAAGTTCAATCAGTTTTTTGGGGGGAAGAAAGTAGGCGGAGGATGACAAATAATGAGGCTTAGTGGGAAAGTACGGATGGTCTCAATGCTTGGGTCAGTGCAATGCTACGGAAAGAAAAGGTGAGGGGTGTCCTCCCAGCATGAGGGTATTTTGGTCACCCCAGAACAGTAGCTCCTTTTCCATCAGTCCCTCACGCAGCGCCGGACCGAAGAAAATAGACGCCATTGTATTCCATGTTTTTTTTCCCATTTCCTGCTCCTTCTTCCTTCCAAACTTTCCAGAATCCAAACTTCTTAGAAATAATTATTTTGGCCTTTCCCACCAATCCCAAAGCAAAACCTCATCTGCCGCACTCGCCCGCATCACTTTTACCTGTCAATCTCTATGGAGACATCCTCAGTGAGGAAATGGGCTCCACTGTAGGCCTAAAATGCCGGCTCTTCTAGCCCTCCCTCCAATGCGGCGCTGAACTCTTTAACGCGTCGCTGATTGTCCCACATTCCTCACATTTCACAACCCATATGACTTTCATCCTTTATTTTTTTTAGAAATTGCAGGATATAAGCTCCTAGAATGTCTGTTACATTTGCCTTGATCGTCAAAATATAGCCCTTAAAAATCATGACGGTATCACTCGTCTCTGCTCACTCCACCTACCCTTTTTCAATTATTAACGTTTAAGAACTCAGACTTCTGCTCATACTAAAAAGATAAAACATGTGGGTGGACGTAGTGAAGCCAAATTATTTTACATGGACCTATCCGACTTTTATTCGGTCCTCATTTTTAGTATTTGGTTACATAAAAAATTAAGCAATGTGCACATGATAAAGCGGAGTTTATCCAGCATTGCATAATAGAAAAATTATTTAAAACAACCATTACAAACGAAATTAAAACCTTCATTCGAAAATAACCGTCTAAGGGACCAAAAAGAGAGAGTATTACGACAACAAACGGAAAAGAATGCAGTGTTAAAGATTTATAGCTATAACTTCTGTAATAATGGGTCAAATCTTGCAAAAATTGATTAAAAATAAATAAAATAGAAGTCACTAGTATAATCTACAAGAAAACATGATCAGAAAGGCCAAGTTTGAAAGATAATGACAAAATATAACGGAGCGCCGCTGCGGCGCCGTAAATCCAACGACGTCACTAAATTCGTGAATCCATATGAGGGTTAAATCAGGTAAGTGATTGAAAAAACCCGATGTTGCAATGTTTTCATGGCGACATCGGGTTTTTTTGATTGCATTGCAGCAAACATTGATTAGTCTTAGTTGATATTAGTCATTAAATTGATAAGACATACATACATCCGATGTATGTCTTATCAACTTAACTACGTAACTCTCTTGGGGGTTCCTCCTCCCTGGCTGCAGCTGGACACCAGAGGACTTGACTTTCCTGTTGATCGATTTTTCCCCTCGGCAGATTTTGCATAAGCGTCGAATATGGACAATACCGTTTCAACTACCCTTTCGGCCTTTACAAGGACCGCAACATCATCTGCGCATGTGGGTAGGGTTCGACTCCCCTCTTCCCTACCTGAAAGTGTTGGTCCTTACTCGTAATTTTTAAATATTCGCACCAAAGGTTACATGGCTAAAGAGTAAAGTTTACCGGACATAGCACAGCCTTACCGAATTCCGATTTCTATGTCTATTGGGGCTGTTATCGCTCATGCTAGTCTTTCGTGTACTGCACATAATTTTTTTTCCTATTATCGATGGGTTCAGAATACAACTGAGGATACAGAATTGTACGTCCTGTTGAGAATGGAATTGTTAAGAGTTTCATCTATAAACGTTTCTTGGAGGAAAGCCACGCCCTGCAAACACTGATCGAGAAAGCATTCTAGGTTTGTCATCTTTACAGCATATCTTATGCATCTTACGTTGTGAGTCATTGGCGAGATATTTTGGTTGCTTATTTCGATCTGAAGGAGTGCAGTCATTTACTTACACGGAGTTTAATTATAATGCCCATATTTTCAGATCTTGTGCTATACTCTTCCCAACTCCTGCCTGTTTCACAATCGTTTTGAGCGCCTTGAGGAGGATGCCCAGTGTCCACAAACAGGGCGCTTGCTATTGATTTCGGATCAATATGACCTTTCATCTCGAGTATGAAGGTGATTAAAGCTATCTCCATGTAGGATGGAGAGATTTATGTCTTGCTTTTCGTAGAATTTACCGATTTCAGTTCACGCATCTTCGTCTCTTACGGCCACTGTTGCACCTGTTTTGCCCTCGCCTTTTTCCACGCACTTGTTACTCTGCCAGAAGTCTCCTTCGTATCCTCCTTCACTGTCTCTTATTTTCCCTTCTAATTATTGTATTCCCCTTTCAGCTGGTCCTTTATCACTCTTCATTCAATGGTTGATCAATCCTAAGATTTGTCAAGACTGCAGCCCTTGATTCCTTCATATCTAATGCTAGTTCTCTTACCTCCTGGTATCTCTTCCTATGTACTTTCCTTTTTATATTTGGTCCATGAACTTATTCCTGGGTTTTCCTTTAGGGACATTTCCCTCTATTTTGCCTTCAAGTATGTTCTTCACAAACCAATTGTGTCTCAAGATGTGTCCAATTCATCTTGTTATTCTTTTCTCTATAGTGTTCCGTATAGTCTTCTTCCTCTTCTACTTTTCTGTACTCTTCATTATTTCTTATTTTGTCCGTCCATTTTATCTTCAGCATCCTCCTCCAGCACCAGCTTTCAAAGGCATCGAGTCTTTCTCGCTCTATTATTCTCGCTCGGTATTATTTTCCTCCTTTCGTCATCCGTGTACTCAGTCTCCGACTTGGCTCATGGGGGCACTGGGAAGGATGGGGGTTCACTTCTCTTATATTAATCTGCGGAATTCCCGCGTTTTCTTCTTCCCTTATGGCGAACGCTCTCTCGATCTTTTTAGTTATAGCTATTTACGTGGCTATTTCCGTGATTTGAATCTGAATTTATTGAGTTTTAAGTTAACCCAAGTTATAAATATAATTAAAGGGTGAACAATAACACAAACAAATGTTTACAATCGCGTTAAAAATACAAGAAAGAGTCAAGCTAGCCAAAAAATACATTATACATGTACATTATCATGCTTTACAGTTTTGCAATTGGATTGCTGACAATTTATTACACGCTTTTATGTAATAGGTTTTCCTGTCCTCAAAGTTATTACACAGTATTAAATATAGCACACTTTCTATTAATGTTAGCATTTTTACATTGGTTAATATGTACATTCATTATGTAAATTTCCTTATGTGTCTACATTTATTATTTGGAATAGGCATATTTAGTCTGCTTAACAAATTAGAGCTCTCTCATTTATTTATTACAGCATCTAGGAACAACAAGTCATGTAATATTTTTCTATCACTGAGGGTATAAAAATTGAACGTTGACAATAATTCTTCACATGAAACTTGATTTTCAAAAGTGGGGTACACATGGTATCGAACTTAATAAAGAAACCTCAGACACATTTTTCTGGACTCTCTCAATTATTCCACTGTACTTTTTAGTGAGTATATGGGTTCATGTCACAGAGCAATATTTAAATTTTCTTCTTACTTGAGAATAATACAACATCATCAGCCCACTTTCATTTTTGAAGTATTTTGAAATACGACTTAAAAAACCAAGTAATCTACATGCAGCAATGGAAGGATGCAAAATGTAGTCAACGAAAGTCATATTGGAATAAAAAAGAATGCCCAAGTCTTTTATGTCTGTTTTCCTTTTGATAACACGATCTTTTATTGACTAGTTAAACTCAAAATCGTCTTTTTTTCAATAAGTGATAGCGAGGTCCTGCTAATGCTTCTCCGCGTTCACTGTAGAAGCCGCGAGTAAGGGGTGCGGTAACGAGTTGAAGAGTCAGTGGAGTGTGGGAGGAGGGGATCGGGGGATGGAGCGTCAGTGGGCGTGGAAGAGGGACAGGAGTATGATGGGTTGATTGGAGGTAACCGTGCTTGTGGTCGCTCTTCAGCGTCCTTCGCTGAGTCCATCACTCTGTCTTCGTTGTCAGAAGGGCAGTTCCTTATAAATTTCCGTCGCCATTACACTAAATTGATCTTGACTCTCCAAATTAAAATATATTCTGTCTTTCTGTTCCAAATTTTATAAAATAAAGATTTAACCAAATATATAAATGAAATACAAAGAAAATCAGCACGCTTCGTAAAAAACTGCTACGAGCGAACATATAGTGCATGAATATATATTGTGGATTTAGATGTTTGGAATTGTTGCCTAGGCTACGTGTCGCCTAAATTTCCACTTATATTTCACCCAGTCCTTGGCGCCACTTCGATTAGAGTCTTTTCAGTTGTATCGTAAATAGACGTTGTTAATTGTTCCTAACGTTAGAATGGTGAATATTCAATAACAATCGATGAGATATGAATTACTTGATGCTTTCAATAATATCTTGCTATTTTTCTGACCAATGAGTTAATTTGTAAATGCTAGAGAGGAAATATCTATGACAGGAAATGTTTAAGAGGTTAATGAAATCGTCCATCGTGTGCCGACTACGATGTTGGCCGGACTCTGATTATAATTTGAATTCATTAAGCCCGTTCGGCTAAAATAGAGAATGTAGAATGCCTTATTTAAACAGAACTTGCTTCGTACCCAGCTGCAAAACAGGGTATGCGTGTACGAGGACCCAAAATAGGAGACTTGGATTGAAAAATAAGAATGTGTTCAAGGCGGCCGTAAGTGCATTCCTTTTTACCTACTCTGCAATGATGGCCATAGTGAATACTCATGAAGTCACCTCGCATTAGTATTACGTTTCCATATAGCGATATTCACGAATTACTACGAGGTTAATTGTGCATTTATTTAATTAAAATTTGGAGAGGAATAAAATATATCTGTAGATTGGACGATATTAAAAAAGTGTATAATTACGTCCCGCGTGTAGTACTACATTTTTATCCTCTGCAATATGATTAATTGTAAGTAAAACCTCATGTATACTCATGGTAAAACTAGTATGACGTGTTTATTTATAAACTATCGACTGTATTTACATTTGAACCTCCGTCTTTTCTCACTATGCGGCACCATTTTCCAAAAAAATGTTTGTTTACGGAATTCTCGACAACAGTTTTTGGCGATGACATAACAATCCATAATGTATATTCATGATATAGTGTCTCACAACTTTTAGAGGAATTAAGGTGGGAGCCCTCAGAGACTCAGAGGCTACACGCTAGGCTTAGGTTGCTTGAGAAATTCAGAACTGATATTTTTCAGATTGACTCTGAGAATATTATCATGACGCCCCACTACATCTCTAGGTCTGACAGAAGGGATAAAATAAGAGAGATTCTCTTCCAAACAGGTAGGTACAAAAACTCGTTCTTTTCGCGCACAATGAGCGACCACAATAAAAGATAAGCTCATCCGAATACACCACCAAAATTCACGTCACAATTTCACCTGCCAATTTCACCCTTTTCACGGCTGTTGACCTAACACCCCCTGCCAAATGCCCATGCGGCGGCTCGCAGGGTAGTATGTAGATGATAATCTACAAGCAGTAGACCTGGGAATTGTATTATCTTTCCTCAGACTAAATTGCGCTGCGATTGAATGAAAGCAAGATCGTTTTCTTGGTCCAACTGTAAGCTTCCTTACCGGGCTTACCACCCTCCCAATTTGGTTCATTATTTCGAGTAGGTCGCGTTGGGAAATTCGAGAGGGACGTTTGAGACGGCAAAATGTTCCACGTATCTCATCATCCTGGTGGCTGGCATTGATTATTTACCATTGATTATTGACCTGTACCAGAAATCGAATACCATATTAACTTACTTGGTTGTATCAATTCAATGGAACCAATATTTACAGGTAGGTGAAAATGTAGCAGAATATCGTCAATTAGTTGTAGCATGACAGTCCACCGCAAGTAAATGTGGAAGGGTGTTTTTTCATGCCATTAAGAATGAAAACTAATAATTGGAGTTCTACATAGATTTCAGAAATATACGGTTTGTCGAAGTGTTTTTAAGTTGATGAAACATTGGAGGACCTATGGATATGGACAAATTGGTTTCCGCTTGTTTATCGAAGTTTACCCTCATTGCTTTGAGATCCAATTTGCATGGCCCATGGTGCTATTTGTTCCAAATACTATGTCTTCTGTCCGCTGATGGAAGTCATTTAATAGAAAATTACTTCTATTGTCTGCGCACGTTTATCTTCAGCGATGCCAAGGTCGTTCTCATTAAAACGTAAAAGAAAAGTGTTTCAGACTGTTTTTAGTAAATAATACTGATGCATAAATATGGAACGATTACAGTTATTGCATATTAGATTTATTTTTCTCAATATTAAGGAGACGTTTAAAGTGGGATTGTTTTAATGGAGATTATATTCTCCACAGACTATAACGCCATGTTCGTGGACTGCCACGCCAGTTTTTTTTTCCTCCTGTATCAAGACTGGTTTTCTAATCTAAATAATAATTCTTTGATTAAATAGCAAAATTTAATTTGTCACACAAGTAACAGGCTAGGGTGGTCCTTACTTTTCATAAATTCGAATTTCTTTCGGAACACCCTCTAAATTTGTTCCATTGGGTTAGGATATATAGTATGTAAAATGTTATCGCAATTATTGAAGGGGAAAATATGCACTGACTCTTAAGATTTCGAATTTCTACATATTTTTCCTTCTTTCCAGTGATTTCTAGCGATTATGTAGGACTTGGCGTTTTTCATTCTTTTCTGTAATTGCTATTTACTCGTCATTCATTTTATATGTTTTACCTAGAATAATGTCATTTTTTGCCATGTAGTTCCCGGGTTATGGACGTGAAAGTGCCACCAAAGTCGAAGTAAATGAAATATACCTATATTGTTTACGGAAGTTAAACGATATTAATGTGCCTATCAGTTTTTTGTACCGTCAGAAGTGCATTGTATACCTTCTGCCTCAATGGTTCCTTGCTCTTCAATGGCGTTTGGTCCTTGTCTGTCCTATGCAGGTGGATGTGTAGAGCTTATAGTTAATCCGTTTCAACTTTTATCTGGTACATATTCTAATCTACTAAAATAATTCACAATTCCAATTCCTCGATGTTTTCATCAATAAGTTCAGTTTAGCCAAACGCACAAAAAACCTTAAAAGGTTGAATCAGCTCAAGGTTTGAAGCCCTTTGAGTTGGATCAATCTACAGCTAGGAATAGATTGTTCGTTATTTTTATCTTCTTCCATATACTTCGTGTGGTGAAGCTTAAATAGATATTTACGGCAAATATGCAGCTCCTGCATGAATTCCTTTTGCGTACTAAAATTTTCCGTCCATTTTTTCGTAGATATAGTTCCATCGAGCATAAATACCTCAAGACTGATGGCAAATATTTCCTTGAATACTGTTGCTTTTAAAAGCAAACCTAGTTTGATTTCTTAACATTCCTATCTCAATGTTTCTATGGCAAATAAAAACGTCTGTTGCGTGACGTCAAGTCAATGTCCCGGAAATTAAATTAACGTAAAGGTACACGGTTTCCTCCATTTTTTTAGTTCTAGTTAAATCTAAGGTTCTTGATATATCTCTGTAACATACGGCATACCTACATCGGATAGTTATTTGCATTTTTTGGGTTCACCCCGCGTTGCAGCATTTTCATGGGCGACCGTTTTTTCCGAGATTCCATTCGGCTTCATCAGGTCTAATGAACAGGAGAATTTTCTGCCGCACTGCATATAGTGCTCTGGTCCGTAAGATGTCCGTTGGGATCTAGATGGGAGCGCTCTGATTGGCTGAGGAGTCGGAGGGTCATGGATTGTTGAAACCTCGTTTAAAAGTAGAGGGGAGCAGATGGCCATCTTCCCTGTTGGAGTTATTTCGATTATCAGCGATTTAAATAGCCTCCCGTACCAGCTGAGGGAAGTATAGTAAGTCTTCGATTTACGTCGGAGATGTGTGTTGACGGAGCGACGTAAGTCGTAACAACTTAAAACGGATCCAGATATTCATGACCGCTTTAATCCCGTGATAGATCAAGGCGTTAATTTTAAAATTCGTTTAAAATTCGTTCGAAAAAATTCAGGTCAGGAACCTGAAGATGATGTGAATGCACATCGAAACCTGGGTCGTTTTTTTTTATAAATCTAGTGGTTTTAGTAAAAGTTGTCATCTTTATTTTTTAATGATGGAATACCACCAAGTGAGAATGACAGAAGTGAGTGACAAAATAGCTATTTAAGATGGGATGGTTATGTCTCAGTTTTCAAGAAACGCAGGCATATGCACCTACGGCCTATTTTATTAGCACTAAACAGGTAAAAATTTTCCAACAAATCTTGTCAGCATGGACGTAGGTAACATCGAATCAGGCGTAAATCGAAACTCCGCTTACGGAGGACTTACTGTACTCATTCTCCTTGGCGATGATCTTTCTTCTTTTAAAATCTATTTCGTGGTCGGGTGCTGACCAGGCATGTTTAGCAAGAGCAGAATGACGAATCGCTTCTTTTTGGTTGCTCTCTGATGTTCTTTCTTCCTACATCTAAGTATTCCTGGGAAGCTTTTCCTTTGGAAGCTACTAAAAGTTGAAATGTGTAACATAAGTAGAGACCTGTGAAAGGCGGGGTTATTTTTTTAGCCAGAAGTGGTTTATTTTTTGCAAAAGTAGTGTTATATTTCCCTGAAATCTGTGTTATTTTCACGACAAAATATTTGTTGTTAATTAAGTGCCCTCCTCCTACTAGACCCACCTGTTGGTAATGAGTTGTTGATAAAATGTCATTGATTAGGGAAAATTTAAACAATTAATAGCATGCTGAATTCACATTTTATATTTTTGTACATTTCACATAACCAACTGATATAAAGATACAAATTACAGTGGAACGTCCATATTTTCAAATGAAAAAATCGCAAGTGTGGCCAAAGTTTCTTCTATTAGATTTGTTCTTCTATTTGTTAGCACAGTGTTAAAGGAGGAAAGAAATCTTTTTAAGCCCACATTTGCTCAGGGGGTCCAAATGGCTTCCAGGCACTTTAACGAAAATGATGGTTTACAAAATTTTAGTACCTAAATTGCTCTAACTATATCCACTGAAACCTGGGAATTTTGTTGGTGTAATATTCTACATAATTCTCCAAACCCCAACATCAAATATTCCGTCTCAATTGACTCAAGGCCATAAACTTTTTTCAATTTTGTGACTAAGTTGGGACTCACCTCCGTTGTGAGAACTTCGTGAGGGTCAAAAACAGATGTTTTCAAATATTTTTATACTTGGGTCTTCTACTGTTAGAGAACTAAGCTTCATTGATGCCTTTAATGCCATTTGCACTAGTATCGACTATACGGCTACAGATTTAGAAGTTATCATGCCTTGCAAGGAATTAGCAATTTCTCATAAAAAATACCACTATGGATATTATCGAGACTCATTTTTAACTTTCTCAACTCTCTATGCAATTTGTGCCCATTAGTATAGCTTGAACCATCCAGAAACTTAATCTAGTTAACCAGCTGTTTCCCATACTCCATTACAAATATTGCCTGGCATTGAATAGAGTCAATAAGATCATTACTTAAAGAACAAAAGTATCCTATACCCGAAATGTGTATCGCCTTCATTTTTTCAGTGTTACAGAAGTCAATAATGTGTCGAAAATAATCCGCTAAGTAAAAAACACTGAGGAACCAAGAGTTCCATCTGGTGACAACAGGGATAGGGAATAATGCACAACACTTTTCATTTCTGTCTGCAAGAAATTTTGAATATAAATGTTTTCTTTTACTTGTGTGGAGGAATAAACATTTTGGTCATAATTACTGCTTTATTAACTTTAATCATCTCATGGATCCAAATATTTTCCACAAGGTTTAATTTGTGATCCCAACATTGGGTGTGGATTAACTCCTAACCGATATTCAGTTTTGAGCCTGTTAAACACTCTGTCATATATCTTGCTGAATCTGTTACAACACTTTTAATATCAGAGTATTGTACATCATAAACCTTTTGGGACTCAAGAATTGCCCAAATACATTGGGTTGCATCGGCAGATTCTAGAAAGTGGGCACCACTAACATAAAGAACGGCTGTTCATTGAAATCTTTAAATATCCTAAACAATACCACAAATACACATCTGCCAGTTTTGTCCGTGGTTTCATCGCAAAAAATATCAATGGGCTTCCCTTTAACTGCTTCTTTCACTCCTTAAATTCGGTGATTGGCCAGATCATTAATACATTTTTACATATCAACAGATTATTAACATATTAAAAAGTGTTCTAGCATAGGGTAAGTCACCGGCCTCTGAATTTAATTTTAAATAAAAAAGAAGAGGTGAATGAATTCAACCACGAGTAACAAAGAAATGGCAGGATTCAGAAGTTTTGATCACTATTCATAGAAACATTTTATGCTAGTTTGCATTATTAAATGGGTAGGTACACGAAAAACACAGAAAAATATCAATAATAGTCTGGTGCAGCTACAAATAACATCATTTAATACAAACCTTCAACATATTTATTTGACCATCTTCTTATATTTTGATCGTCCACCTTCTCAAGCAGGATGTTTGCTTTAATGAAATCTCTGTCGTGTCTTTCGATAATATGTAAGAGGCATCTCTCTTCTTAGTTGTTTGAAGCAGTTTTGATATGGATGCTAACCGTTTAATTCCACTTCCACCGTCAGAATTTTTTTCGACATTAGCCTTATGTTTTTCGCTAAAAATGTATTTCGTGCAGCTGTCCTTCCTTTCCCACGAGACATTTGTGTTGCAAAAGCGACAAAGAATTGTTTTGTCATCAGCACAATACCCTCCATGATGTTGAAATTCCGCCTCGCGCTGCTTTGCCGACACCGTCCACTTCGACATTATATGTTTTGATGAATGTGATACAAATGTTACGAAAGAAAATCACTTTGCTAATGACTTCAACGACTGTATATCGCTTTGAACACGCTATATAATTTAGACCTTTCCCGGGATTATTTCCATGAGAGCGCCACGAGTGGCATTGTCATTAACTACTGGAAGAAGCAGATGGAGGGGATAGGGTTGGTGTGGTGGCTAGAGTAGGCAAATCCCTGCTGAGGCGTATGTTTTTCAGAGGGAACCCTATCCCTACTTGAGTGTCTTGTGGAGGACACTTCAAGTACAATACTCCGTCTGTCGGGTGAGACGTTAAACCATGGACCCCTTGGCGCCTTTTGTTAAGAGCAGGCTAATACCGACGCCGGGTTTCTATCCACCTGTCCTCCCTTGTCTGTCCCCTAAGGCGCATATGACCTTAGCCATCGGTCGCCTCCCCAAATACCCATCCAGCAGTTGGGCGAGTGTAAACAGTAAACTAGAGAAATGAAAATAACATTAATTTCAGTCATAAAATGTATGTAAAATAAAATCCAGCTTTGTGAACTCCTCGCTTTGCAGTGAGTGGAATGTATAAAGTGAAATTTTATTTCGTTAATCGCGTTTCAACGAAGTTAAGCCGTCAACTTTAACTTGTATATAAATAACGTGGGTTGTCAATTGGTTTAGAGAGGCACTCGAGCAAAAAAACATGTTTTAACTGGGAGTTAATTCGGACAGAATCGTCCGGAAAACAAAAAAAATTTATTCAGACGAGATAGAGATACTGATGAATAGTTTTATGTTGAGGAAAATGAAATACTGACGTCGGCTAAAAAGAATAGAACATGATGTTTTATCAGCGAATGATCCGGGTAAATGATCCTCGGGTTGTCATCTTGGAAAGGATTCTGCTGCTGACATTTTGAATTATCATTCACCCATTCTCTTCGAGATTTTTTCTCAGCGCTAATAAAATATAATTATGCGGTGAAAATGAGTTTTATTTGTTAAATTCAGTCAGTCAGTCAAGGTCCCAAAAGCCAATCTCAAAACAATAGCCCTGGCCGGAATTGTGGAATGCGGAATTGAGAAAATTGTATAATGCGGAAGTAGCGAAACGTTTGGAATACAAGCAGGTTGGTATCGACTCATAACCCTTAGAAAGTGGTTGAAATAAGTTATTTAAAAGTTAAAGAAATATGAAACTCAAGGATAAAGAATCCTGCATTATTCCTTAACATATATCGTTATCTCCATTTTCAAATTCACTTCACCACACAATTCTGTTAAATTTTGCTCTAAAACTTGAGTCTTTTAATGAGTAAATTTTACCAAGTCAAACAATTTATTCTTTAAATGTTCAGTAAGTAATTCGAGTCTGCGTAATAGCGATGATGATTTATTTATTTATTTTTGAGATCTCAGTCTTCGATGAGAGCCTTCGACTTTAAAGTAATGGTAAATGCAGAGTATGGGGTTGGCAGGACAAAAATTGTCCCGATTTCGGAGAGGTTGGTGGAAAAAGACTTAGCTAATAGAAAGGCAGCTGGTTGGTGTCAACCTCAAACTGGAGAGTGTATACCTTTGTTACTCCGCTGCTCTTTGAATGCAAGAATAGCGCATTAAGGGCTATGAAAGGACAAAAGATAAATGAGGAAATAGCAATAACACTTCCTCCTTGAATTTCTAACAAATCCCCTTCCTCATCAGTTTGAAGTTACCCCTTATCTATCTGCTGTGGATGAGTGAATCTATCGGGCACAAATATACGGACCTTAACCGAAACAGCTCAGAGAAGCCAGACATTAACCGAATAGTGTAACGAGGATCACCAATACCACGCGCGTGTTTAGTATCAAGATTTTATCGTCACTACTCATCTTCCCCCAGAGCTCTAGGAACTAATTACTGAAAAATGTCGGGAACGTTCATCACTGAGATGAATGGTTGCGACTCAGAAGTCGTGATTCGTTCCGTTTAGATGCAGAATGAGTGAAGGTATTCGAAGGTCCTCGGTTTTGCTCTAAAACGCCGTTTCATGAGTAACCCAATCAAAGTTTGCCTTCAATCACCCCTAAAAACCGGATTGTATGGCTTACCTGCTTATTCATATTTCTCGGCACGCTTCTATACATGAAGTGATAAACATAGATTTACTATAAGGCGAGTATTTCCCATTTCATGTTAAAAATAAAACTAGAAATCCACTCGTTTTGCTCGAGGAAGTCCCATTACAAAAAGTATATTAATGTTAAAGCCATTGATGTCACTTTAAAAGTTTTTCCACTCCAAAGTCATTTATAACGATTGGAAGGTTCATTATTTGAATCACACTCTTTATTTAAATACACGTTTTATTTGTTTTTAATAGAGATACACTAGGTTCAGCTTTACACAATGAGGCATTAAAAATAAATTTGATAAAAGGCATCAATTTCGAAGGAAATTATATGCATTGAAATACATGCTCACTACTCATGGCTCATGGTGAAGTTCAATGTGGCTAAATGTATAAAGGAAAGCCAGAGCATACTAGCACTAAGTATTATCAATTACAAAATATGCCGGGGAATAATTATATGGGCTAATGATCAAGCGTTAAATATTTTGATAAGGAAATTGCTGCTAAAAGAGAAGCGGGAGGGGGTAGTCCAAGAAAAAGGTAGGGAATTTTTTTGATGCGTAAAACTTCCAAGTATCTTAACTATTTAAAAACAAGTGTAGATTGTGCTAAACATAAATGTCGTGAGATATTGTTTCCTTCTCTTGAAGATTTTGAGGCTCCCGCCACACACCGCCCACGTTGTCCTTCGGAATATGATGGCTATGGTGCCTATGAAGATGTGCCTTGAATTATCTTCCAGAGTTAGACATCCACCGGATTGCTAGATCTTCACCCCCGCCTTTATTAAGAATTGGATAAAAGGAGAATTGGTAAGTTTGAGTTAATACTAGAGCTGTGCGAATGCATCGACATCGATTCGAATCGACTCAACTCTTAATTCGATTCAATTCGTCTGCTAATAGGGATATTTATAAATCGAATGATTCAAAATAATCGAATCAGATAGATTCATCTTCGAATCGTTACATGCATGCAAGCATGTTGCTCATTCCCAAACGGCGCGCCGTGCACAAAGAGGACGTTTTCCTCACGCGAAACGAAAATTTAAATGACGATATATTATTATTTGGTGTTCTTTGTGCCACTATAGATGTATAAGCTGATGTAAGGCCCTGAAATCTTGTGAAAATATTTATTACTTTAACTCTGCATAAGCTTTTGCAATTTATTTAGATTCGAATTCGATTCGCAAGCGATTTTATTTTGGGTGATTTGATTCGCTACCATAATAAAAAAAATGTTTCGATTCGATTCAAATTTTTTTTTTGAATTTTCGGAATTTTTGATTCGGTTCGATTCGAAGTGAAAATCCCTGATTCGCACAGCCTTAGTTAATACCTTCTGCCTATGAAACGCTTAACATTTAACTTTGGTACTCCACATTTAATGTGCTCAAATATTTACTTAAAACGATATCTTTTGAAAAATATCTGTAAATTATTCGGGCACTGATATATTTTTTAAGGTTTTAACATATTATTTGTCTACACAAAAATACATGTACGATACGATTCGATCATTTTCAATAGATATTATAGAATTATCATTTAATATACAAAGCATTTAATTAAATTGGATAATTCAGCATATTAAGCAAATAATGAAATTGGAAATGTTTCAATCTTAAAATTTTCATGCATTATTTGCTACTGGTTATATCGACAAGGGTGTTTATAACGTACACACGGGGGTATATCCATTTATCAGATTTAAAACTGTGAGGGTTATGTCTTAAATTAATTGTGAACTTGAAGATATTGGAAGTATTTGTGAATTTATATGCTTTATCACTGTTTTTTTGCTACAAATATAAAGTAGAATTCTTTTGTAGGATGAATGTAAAGGTATGAATTCAAGTAGGTCAGTGTAAGTTTTTGGAAGATACGAATACCTAACCCACCCATTACATGACTCTTCAGAGATGGCGTAAAATTATGTAAAAGTATTGAGTTAACATATTCATTGTGCCAAAAATCATTTGGTTTTTTGGGAACAAAGCGTGAAGCTTCGCAAAAATATTCTAGAAATATTGATATTTGTCAAATTTGGAATCATGAAGTGTAGGATTGATTTGGTCTCTCACCTGAAAAGGATAGAGGATTAAAATCCTTGACACAAAACCACAAGCTTTTGTTAACCACAAGATTTTTCGCGAGTTATTTCGTTTATCAACTTGGACTTCGTTAGTGAATTTTGTAAGTCAATGAATCTTGCTTTTCAAATGTGATGATAACTGTCCTTGAAAGGTTCTACATGAGAAATTCAATAATATCAGACTTAATGAAATATCAGTACGCCACACTGAACTGGCGTCATAAAGATCCAATTCTGTTAAATTTAAAAACATTTTACGTATATCAGCAAATTAATATCGCATTGAGACGCCGATTGGCTGTATGGAGTCCGTACCAAATAATGAAGACGTAGCGCGTGTAGGAATGCAACGCGTAATGTTTTAAAAATGGTTTTTTATTACTGCCTATCTGTACCCAAGTTCTCTTAAGGCTTGATTACACGATATATTTACCTGTACGTGTCCATGAAGAAGTTCGTGTACGATTGCATGAACCTAAAAGAGCAGGTTCTATTTTCCTGTTCATTCATTCATGCATCCTTACCAGTTGGTGCGGTTACACGGTGAATTTTCGCGCTCATTCATGCGTTCACGCATTCGCACATTCACCCTCACGGGTTAATGTATCGTGTAACCAGGGCTTTAGTTTCTCTTATACTTTTTTAGCATAAAATTGTCGCAGTCGCCTCAATACTAACCTTTATGATGTTAATGCCTATCAACCAAAAACCATCGTCGACGCAATTATTCTGATCACAAACCGTTATTCATTAGAATAAGCAGTCCAACTCTGACCAAGTTTTTGTGAAGTCCAAACAATTGCCGCTGTACTGTTTACTTCCGTATGTACGAGGATACAACTCGAGTGGAATACATCTAATAGTATGTTGGTACTGCCACGGAGCGTATAAAATATTGTTTCTCGTCTTTCTTATTACCTCTATTAACTTCCCTCAGATAGAACTGTTATGTATAGATATTGAATTATGCACGGTCTATACAAATAATATTATCTTTGTTTTGTTTAGTGGAAAACTTATTTGTAAAAATCTTATAACACGTGATAAATTAATTTAAATTTCAATGACAATTATATGAAGTGATTGGTTAATGGAAATTACTTAAAATATGCGACACGAATGCTCATTCGTGGAAAATATTTTATGGCCTAATTTTTACTTGTATTTATAATTTTATTATTCTCACTGCAAATGATTACACCTTACCTGTTCTCTTTTATCCACCATGCAGGCCCAAATACTGTAGTTCTTCGCACATGTCGTATCTCCCGCTGGAATTAGAAATGTTATCATATGTAGGAGAGTTCAATAGTTATTATTTAAAATTTAATTCCCGTTTGAAGTAATTAGGTGGATAGCCGTGAATAATGGGAGGATATCCGATTTACCGGGACGAGGAATAAAAAAAGAATATAGATGGTCGGAGAAAGGAAGGACTTATGATCATCCTATCTTCTTCGGATTCGGGTTTTCAGGTAAGAATTGTGATGTGAATGTACGTACGAATAGGTAAACATGATGTGAAGTACTTTATAGTACTGAAAGTGAACTCTAAGGAAATGTGATTACTTCGCTCTGGTTAGGCCACCCCTCTATTACGCCGCGTGCATTTGGGACCCTAGTTATAATTATAACCAAAATAATTAATAAAATACAAAGAAAGCCGCACACTTCGTTCAAAACTGCTACGAGCAAACATATAGTGCTTCGCAACTTTTAGAGGGGTTAAGGTGGGAGCCCCTAGAGACTCGGATGCTACTCGCTAGGCTTAGGTTGCTTGAGAAAATCAGAAGTGGTGTATTTCTGCTCGGCACAGATAATATTATCATGACGCCTCACTACATATCTATGTCTGACAGAAGTGATCAACTAAAGGACTGCCGAACAGATAGGTTCAAAAACTCGTCCTTTCCGCGTGCAATAGGCGACCACAATAAAAACTAAGCTCCACTTAATATACTCCCATAATACACGTCACCATTTCACCTGCCAAAACCTTACATCTTTACACGGCTGGTGGCCTAACACCCCCCTGCCACATGCCAATGCGGCGGCTCGCAAGGTATTATGTAGATGTAAGGTTGCAGTCATTTTTTGAGTGGGTGCGGAATATTAAGCATGATATTTGGCTAACGGTTCGGAAGGCGAACGAGAATGTACGTACTATGCAGTGGTGATCAAACTGCTGGAGGATATTTGGATTATGAAGAGTAAGAGGTTGATATATAAGTATATGGGAAAGGATTTCCTGTCAGCGGTGGTACATTGAAGATGTTGGTCAAGGCCGGGAGGGAGAGGAAGAGAATATATATTTTATGGATTAGATGAAAACGGTTTGGACGTAGGCCAAACTGAAAAGTAAAATCATGTAAGAGACCTGCGGTTGTATAAGATTATTATTTAGTGTTCTTAATTCCATTTCATTCTATCATGATTGGTAGATCAACTGCTATAGAAATTATAATTGAATAATAATATGAACTTTTTAAAAATTAATTCGTTGCTTACGTTTGTTTCACTCATCAGACTACTTATTGTCGCCTACGAAGGACATGAAGACATTCTTACAATTTTTCCATTTTTTATCGTCCGAATATACTCCATTATTTTTAATATTTTCCTTAAAATATTTTACGAGTCACCTTGGTTCTTTTTCGCCCTATTCACAACTCCTTTGTTTTTTGTATACAATGTTATAATTTTGGAGTAGGAAGTTAAATGTACCGTGTTTTATTACCTGCTCTGATTTTCCTTGTCTCGTCTCTTTTCCGCGTTGGGACACAGAAATTATGATACGATGAATTCCTGGCACACTGGATTAAACCCTTAGTTCTTCCTGTTCCAGATAAACTGAACTTTTTATTTGCCTATCTATCTTCTCGTTTATCAGTTGCAGACTCGTGGTTTGCAGTTTCTCGGCCTGTTCTCTGATTAACCTTGAGTTAGTCACCTGTTTCCTAAGAATGATCGTCCTAAAAATGTAAGCACGCTTCTTCCGAATGTCTCATATAACCGGTATTTTATACCATATCCTGTCTGCTGGTGGATCTGTTCTGTTTTGCTATGTGTCTGGGCATTACAACCTGTGGAACTAGATCTAATCTTGCGTGATTTCTCCACCATGTTAAAGACCACTTTTTTATAAAATACTAGAAATTTAGCTTTGTTTTCGTGTATAAAAAATTGTTTTACTTCGATTGTTACTCCGATTGTTGCCGTAATTGGTCGAAGCGTGTTCAATAGTATATCGGCATACTGCGGACTGCAAATTGATTGTTGATCTAGACATTTTCTTTTTCTTAAGAATGCCTCCACTTTTCACCGTTTCTTTAATTTCCGCGAACAATTCATTTCAAATTTCCAGCATGCTACCGTTAGCCAATTGGTTTTATTCCATTCCTTTATGCTCCTAATAATGTTTAGGTAAATAAATACGTCAAAGCTTTATATGAGAAGCCAAAATAATGATTGGAAGTATGCTGGAAGAAGCACCGAAGGTAGTTGTACAACTGTTTTAGGATCAGGCAGTAGTGGACGCCAATCATATTGATGTGGGAATTTTTTCTGAAATGGAAAAAAGAATGGAATTGCAGCGGTTTGATATAAGATCTTAAAGGGAGCGGCAAACGCTTTTACAATGATGGCATTTTTCACAATCTACTGCACCTCTCGAGATGGAAAATGAGGAGTTAAAATATTATACTATTACATATAGTAACATAAAACCTGCCGTCATCTATTTAATTTAGCGCCACACTCGGTAGAAGGGTATCACGCTATGAAATGAAGCTGTTTTTGGAGTCATTTTTGGCGCCTGAGGCAGAGTGATTTTGCTCATGACTCAAAAGTTTTAGTCGACTGTAAATACCTACTCCATTAATAGAGATTAAATTGGATTGGAGATAAATTTAGAGTCTCTTCAAGATAACCTTCAAGATTCCCTTCTTAGAAGATAAGATTTTCGGGTAGAGATTTGCTATACCTTCTCGCTCTTGCATATTCAATTTAAAATTATGGATTTCACAGAAAAAATCATCATGATATAATTTTTCTGAATGATAAAATAATTTGGCTTTCATATCTAATAAAACAATTTTTTACCAGTTTTATAGGAAATTCTGCAGAGGTAAATCATTGAGGTTATAGTTTTACTTTGCGTTCAATTCAGGAACTTATGCGTGTTATCTAGAATTTTCTTCTTAAGGAAGTGGATAGTATCCAATGATATGTCAATAAATGATGCCAATTTAAATGCTCAAGGACGCTTCCGCAGTTAGCCTCTCTTATTAATGCCACTCATATACATTCATTAATGGGTTTAATTTTAGACCTTAACATCAATCTCATCCCATAAAGCAAAGTTTTGTCAAAAAACTTAGAAAATTGGATTTATTTCTTATTCCATTTGGCTTGATTTCATTTCACCATTGATCATCTCATCCTAACGTATCAATTACCAGAATGTTTAGTTTTGTAAGCGACAAAAAAATCATTTTTTACTCTGTTTTCACTTTCAATTTGAAGTAAAACCTCTCTGTTGCCTTGGTTCCGGAAGAGCTTCACATTCACGCTAAATCGTAATTTTATAACGATCATTTTTGCAGCGACTGAATTATGAGCGAATTTGTGTGTTGGAACCTTTTGCCTCCAAAGTCGTAATGCTTGCCTCTTCGAGGCAGAAAATCTCGAGAGTACTAAATAAAGCTGATTGGCTAAGTGGTGCTAACGAAATCTTGAACGAATTTTACTCCAACTCACTTAGTTATACTCGGCGTATGTGATAACTAATCCCTCCATTTCATTATCAGCTTGAACCACTTTTACATTGAAACATAATATCACATGTTATCACATTTCAAAGACATCTGACTGGACTTTGTCGGTTCCTCGGATTATAGATGATATATGAATCACATCACATGATGTGTATCACATTTCAAAGACATCTGAGTGGATTTTGTCGGTTCCTCGGATAATAGATGATATATGAAAATTATAAAATATGTTAATTATAAAATGTTTATTACATGGTATTTTCTCTCAGTGTTATCATTGTGTTTAACCACTTACGTTCAAATATAAATATGTGACCGCATGAATTCGTGTCCAAATTCACCAAGTATTTTCTCTGGCATCAATAAAACTTAATAGCATAAAACACTAATGGAGCATCAATATTCTTCACCGATGAAACTATCATCATCTTTTGCATATCGCTATTTCATGCTCTGATGCCTGTTTGAAAGTTATCATGCTGGTAATACTTTACTATTCACACATATACTGATCTAATATCCTGAGTATAGTAATCTTGAATAGATTATACTGCTGAATATAAGTCCTACCTATTACTTATTACCTTTCAGTGGAAAGAGGTTTTCTTCGCGATGTCTGCTTTTTCATCTCGATATGATACGTCCTTTAATGCCGCTTGGGACACCTTCTCTTGCGTATCTAATTCTGGAAACCGGTGTTCACAATAATGCGGTCAAATTCATTTCCATTCATCGATTCAATTCCTCTTCGTCGCATAAAATGGACTAGAGTGAAAGAAAAAGCTTTCACATGGTGCTCTGAAACCTTATTTTCAATGCTTATATCCGGCATATGACATCTAAAAGCATATTTATTTATTTCCTACCTTCGAATGAGAATCAAATAAGAGTCAAATTTTCCATCTTTGAGACGAAGAAAAATAACTTGGCGTTAATTCACGTGTAAGTTAGAGGGGTTAATTATTCCCTCCTGTGCCTGGTAAGAGAGGACCAAAAAACAACTAACAAATGTGTCATACTACTTTTGATTGCGTTACATCAGATTTTCTCGTTGAATTTCGTTAGTGTGTGGTCTTAGAACCTACTGAGCATGTATTACTAATCCTTGGAAAATTTTGCAATACCTCTCAGAATGTGGTTGACGAACGTTCGACTAACATTCGAAATTATTCGCTAAAACCATCTCATACTAAGCAAAAATAAGACAATTTAAATCTCCCATCAGGTGGTACATACATGAAGCTGAGACGCATTCAGTCACTCCTTGCCGCACCCTGTCCAAGTCCAGGGGAGGTACACCTGCAGGCGGTTTTAAGTCACCGAAGGTCTCTTTAGTTAAAGTAATCTTATCTTCGATGCTGAATACCCCATCCTTTACCTTAAAACATGAGAAATTTTTACGTTAGTAAGTATCATAAATTGGAACAAACAGCATATTTTAACCCGGTCTCACAAATGCTTCATATAATATATTGGGAATTGGACCAATGAAAATATTCGGCATATGCAACCATTTGGAAAATATTTTGTTATAATTTTTACAGAATTTGGACTTTATTTGTCGTTATAAGTTCTCTATTTAGAATAAACTAAATTTGTTGTCCAAAAACGTTTACTATCTTCACATAAGACAAAATTTAGTGGAAACTACTCAGTATATTTTTTCAAAATGAATATCTATCGTTTCAACCAAGTCAGGTATGATACAAGTTTTCTCATTTAAATATATTCAAGCTTCAAGCTTTACCAACTATGTCCGTATGACATACTGCTTTCACGAATTTGACTAATCTTTTATTAATATTTAAGTTTTGAAACACTTGATAACAAAAAAATTTCTAAGTCTGTCTCACCACACATTTTGCATGATCTCATCAGTAACGACTGAAATATTTGTTCTTCAACTGACACTAATAATATAATTAGCCCCAAATTTAATTTTGCTATGAAATAATTAATGTGCTCTAAATGAGTTGTCAACCAATGAGAATATGCCACGACTTATACATAATTACGGAAAACGTTTTGGTACTTACAAATCCTAGCTCCTCCATGAGGCATTGAACAAAGCACTGAAAATAAATTAGTAGGAATGAAAATAAATCGGTTTTTCTCTATTCCAAAGAACAAAGCTTAATATTTAACTATGCAGCACCTTGAAGGAATATAAGATGGTGTGAACTTACGTTTGCGACTTCTGAGTTCTCATTTTTTAGTTTCCCAGAAGATTTGATTGATGCAACGTCGTCTGCACTCGCATGGAAATGGAAAATATGATAGGGTAAGGCATAACGACTCATCAGGGGCAACTTAAGCATAATAGAAATATTTAACTACCATTCTATGACACAATTCTATGGTATTCTACGATACAAATTAGTTAACTCTTAAAAGAGCATCTTACTCGGGAAAATAATCAATTTTACAATGAACCAGCGGGGAATTACACTCGCTGTTCACGGGATCATAATTATCCGACGTAAGGGAAAATGCCATACTTATAAATCAGCTCAATCATAAAAGTTAAATAATAATGAAATATAATAATAATAATAATAATTTATTCCACTCCTTAGAGAGTATACAAGCATAAATAAAACGTAGGGAATACATTAGTGGAATATAGGTACCCCATAGGTTAACCTGTTTTGGGGTTACCATCTTTCACATTGTTACTGAGGCAGCGGCTGGAAAAAACAAAAACTCACAAAGTATAACAGTTTTTACGTTTAGTATTTAACCCTAAGTGCACAACAACTTTAACTTCTTTACATTTACACATATTTATAATAAATATACCTTTGGATATACCTTTATATTGTTATTATACTCATCTTATGAAAAGGTTTGAATATCAACACGCATGGGAAGTGGATTCTCAGTATTGAGTACCAATACAATGATATTGTGGAAACATATAAAATGTTACCTTCATTAAACAAATGGTATGTCATTTGTTGAAAAATGTGAAATGTCTTTTAGTTTATAAACTCCCAAGCCAGAGTAGCATTGACTATTTTCATGAAGCGTAGGTCATTATATGAAGCCTCGAGTAAGGCTGGGACAATCATATTAACTGTTCATTCTCTTTCTCGTGCAAGTTGTATGGTATCCCCTTTTTGGGTCTCTCTCTGCTTTCCATCTACTTTTTGTTAGTTATCACATTATCTCTTATATCTACTTGTGCGGTCGAAAATTGTCTACTTCCAGAGCTAATGTTTTTTAAAATTTTTATTGTTCTCACATTAATTTTCTTTATTGTTACTTACCATTTGAAATAAACTCATATATATTTTGGAACAAATTCAAAGCTAATTTTTTGTTTTTAATTATTAATGAGTTTAAATGAACTGAAAGACACCGAAGTTGCCTTTACACTGGGTTAAAAAATATTATTGCTGATTCTATAGCAACGCGTTCAGTATTATGTAATAGCTGAAAATAAATATTAATAGTTTTTCCACCACCATGAACATAGTATTTAAGTACACACTTATTTTTTATGTTTCACCAAAACCAAACGATTGATTCATTATCTAAACCTGACGACCTATCTCTAAATTACATAATCGATTTACTATTTAAATGATACTGAATTTTGACTGAGTGGACATGCCACAGTTTTTCTTCTTTATTCATAAATTTGGAAGCCTAATGTTTTTTAAAATAACATTTTATCTTGTGAACAACTTAGATTTGGATGTGATTACCTCGGAATTTTGTTCAAGAACTTAATTAAGGTTAAAGTATATCAACGGCCAAACAGTCATCTTAAATTAAATATATCTAAGTCTATAGTAGTATACAATAGATATTTGCCACCAGTTACCGTTATCCATATCTCCGTCTCTGCTTACCTTGGGAAGGATTAAAACGTGGTGTACAAGTTGCAATCGCAGAGTCTATTTTATCCAAAAGCTTTTGCGGCAATCCTTCCTGCGATAAAATGGAAGGAAGATAGTTCTTAAAGGAAGCAGTTGGTACCATTCTTGTCTTTTTGAAACGATATTACTTGCAGTGCAGGAGACGTGAACTCCTTACTGTTACGTGGAAGAGTAATCTCATATGTTAAATTTATATGAACTACATTTGCGGTAAATATCATAAACAAATGTCGGTTTTTGTGTTAGGTGAATTTTTTAAATATCTACATTTGACATTCTTTATAAATGCTAAAATTCCCTTTCTCATCAAAGGGTGATGGAGGACAAAAAAGAGTTCTAAGCTACGCATGATAATGGGGACATAAATGAATTATCAATTTTTATTTAAGTTCCTCTAGTAGAAAAATGAACTTATTTAATTACATTGAAACCATTTTAAAGCGAGTAAACCTAAAAATAAACTCACAAAAAAACACAAATGCTTGGACAAAATTCTCCGTGTAACCAATCATCACATTTTTATTCGAATTCAATTTAAACTCTGGGACACTTTTTTATACTCACGGCAGGCGCCAAAACCAGGACGAGGGCCGCGGCCACGAGAGGAGCGTATTGTTGCATTGGGTCCAAAATTATTTCGAAGAGTCGGAAATAAAAAAAAACAGCAGCTCTCCAACCACTTTCAAAGTTTCTTCAAATTAGCCCAGCGTCACTCAAAAACTGTTTTGCTTGCCACCCGCGCGCTTCCCGCCATATTTATACTCTGGGACGTCATACGTTCTTTGGCCTACCCCTATCGCTCTGGACACCTCCCCTCTCCTGTTTCCTCCCTCCCCTCTTTCCCCTCAATCTTATTATTCCTCCTCCCACCTGCTTTTTTGCCCGCTTAGTGACGCTTTCGTCACACCCACCCGTGACCTCGGTACCCACACCCCCTCCGCTAGTCGATCGCTCGCTTGACCGTCGGCAGAGCCAGCCCCCGGCTTACACGCTCTCCCTCCCCCACATCCCCTCCCCTAACCCACCAGTTTCACCGAAATCCTCACTCTTCTTCCTCATTTTCCGCCTAGGCAGATAAACTTTGGCGTGTTTTCTTTTGAATGAAGGGATTTTTACGCTTTTCTTTCAAAAAAGGGATTTTTGCGTGGGTGCATAAAATTTCGCGCTTTGTCGAGCGTCGCGCTGACGTCGGGCGAAATTATCAGAAATTTTCTTGCATTCTCCTCATCGGGAAATCGAAATTTGTTGTTCAAAACGGATACTTTAATATTTCTCTCGAAAATTGGCAATACTTATCATGAATCTTGAGGGTGTTTTTCAGAATTACAATAATTAGATTTTTTTATTTATGCGCTTGTTCGAAGCTGACCTTTTTTCCGAACACTTAACATATTTTTCTAGAGGCCTCCTGTTATACGATCGCTGGCGTAAGTCAATGGAATTTACTGCGGAGCCGTTGAACTAAAAATGTCATATTTTTCACTCATAATTATGGATCATATTTTGCTGCGAGAGAATATTTCTGTCCTCCCTCTAGATCAGCGGTTCTCAACCTGTTGGTCGCGACCATTTAGGTGGTCGAACGACCCTTTCACACACAAACACATATTTCAGATAGTTTTATGATGTAGAAACAAAAATAGTTTTATGTTTGGGGGTCATCACAACGTGAGGAATTTTGATCTAAGGGTCGCGACATCAGGAAGGTTGAGAACCTACAGAAGTCTAGACCCTCAGTAGGTGGTGTGGACATAGTGACTGTGTTTGAAAACATACCATCATTATTAACTACTAAACACGCTTGAAATGTCCGGTATAATTTTTCTTTTTGAATGATTTATAATCTGGTTGTAATATTTATTAATATCACTAAACAGTAGTTGTACCCTAACAAGTGTGCTGCATGTTAGCATGCTCATTATCACACCTTCAGTTTCTGGTTCTACCGCTTTTTATTCTCCTGACTGATCTTTGGTCTACGCCTTGCAAACGAGGGAACGTGCCAGGTTTTGATGTAAACTGGGACAATTTCTGAATGCCTGGTGAGGAATCACCCCGTGCCAAACAATCTACTGGTGGATTGCACGGTAATCAGTGCATGTAGATCTATATCTACATCTATATGCTACCCTGTGAGCCACCGCATGGGCGTGTGGTAGGGGGTGTTAGGACACCAGCCTTGTAAAGACGTAAGGGATAAGGTTTTGCGAGGTAACTGGTTACGTGTATTATGGGAGTATGTTTAGTGGAGCTCAGTTTTTACTGTGGTCGCTTATTGCGCGCGGAAAGAACGAGTTTTTGTACATATCGGCAATGTATCTCTCGTATTTTATCGCTTCTGTCAGACCTAGAGATGTAGTGAGGCGTCATGATAATATTTTCTGCTCTGAAACACACCAGTTCTGAATTTCTCAAGTAGGATAAGCCTAGCGAGTAGCCTCCGAGTCTCTTGCGGCTCCAACCTTAATCCCTCCAATAGTTGAAGGATGAGATATATATGTCCGCTAGTGGCAGATTTTAACGAAGCGTGCTTATTTTCTTTGTATTCTATTAATTATTTTGGTTAAATCTTTATGGTCAGGGTCACAAACGCTCGTGGCGTATTTTTGTATTTTAAATGTAGATAGATATATTTCTGTAGGACATAATAGTCCATTATATAAATTTGTTGCAGTAAAATTTATAATAATAGTAGTATTTTTCAGTTACGTTCACCTAGCGTGAGTTAATGTTCCTACTAATATGCTGGGTTTAATTGATCGAATCTATGGACAAAAAGAGTATAGCTGTGGTGTATAAATGAATACAGAGGATAGGTTACAGAAAGGCAATTAAACATCACGAATATGCAAAAAAATATGTAAAAACAGCTTCATTATATTCATGAATGATTATGAGAAAACATGAATTATGATGCCATTGATATTATTAACTTTAGTATATTTTTTAAATCCTAAATATGCTCAAGTAAATATGGTATATATGGTATATATACCATTCTATGCCATTAAAACCGAATTTATTTGTGAAATCGGTTAATAAATAACGATAGTTAGGCATTTTGTTATTTTATAGCATCTTTTTACTCATGTCAATTTGATCTGAATTGATGAATTTCACAACAATTCTCTCACAGCTACATTTACGTTGCTGTAATACATATTCACCATAGAATTTTATATTTATTCTACTATTAAGTTTTGGAGTAATGTGGTCGTGCATTGCCGTAATTAAATATTATACGCTTGAAGTTCATAAATTTCTTGTTATTGTACATATAAGGAATATATTCTAGCATCATATGGAAGTTTTTATTTATTTGAGGAATAAATTATGATTTTATCATAGTCTATCGTAACTATGGATGTAATAAGTGATTAAGGTTTTTATGGTGCGCCAATTTTTTCGTCAATTATTTGGGACAATACAGTGACATTTTCCTACCTCTTCTGAAATGTTTAGTATCATTTATGTTGAAAATGAGCGCTAAACTTCTTACAGACTTGAAGTTCTGTATTTTTACGCCTACAACTCTAATGTTTGGTAAAATACTATGTTAAAGTAGTTGATAAGTTGTAGGAAACAACCATATAGCAAAGCAATTACCTTTAAGTGGATTAATATTTAAAATAAATGCTCTCGGGTCCAATAGCAGGTACGGCGGATGTCTTCATTAATCTTTTTGATAGCCCTGTGAAAATATTTTGGATTACAGCAAGAATGAGTGTGTAAATCATCTGCATAGCTTTGATACTTTGAGTGAATGATAGAAGGCGGTAACTCTAACGATAAATATGGAGAATAGTAGAGGTAGAGTTTAATAATACCTTCATTTTTTATAATACATCTCGCTCTTTCTCTGAAATTCTAAATGCTCATTTTCATACTGTCATTAATTGGCCTGACGTGCGTTCATAAAATTTCAAACTTATTTGAATTTACAGTGTTTGCTAAGTTGGAATGGCTTAGGGACGGAATAGGTGTTTTGAATGGGATAAAAAAGATAGGACGTATGCCGGGTTGAAGAAAGAAATCGTGTAGATTATAAGTCTGCGCCTTAGACATATTGACAATTTTCACTTTCTTCCATTTAAACTTACCCTAACTGGTAGATGAAACTTATGAAGTCGTGCTACGTTTAGTGCATATGAAAGTGTTGGATTATCACTGTAATGAAAGCCTAATCTAGTATTTTCCCCCAGCTGAAAATTTTTAGTTAGGACACCCGTCGAGCTTCGCATTGCTTTTGCTGAGGATGTCACTCGATGCTAACAAACGTCGCGAATGCAAATTCGTTTTATAAAAGGCAACAGCCGGTCCAAGAGAGTCGTCATTTTCACCTCTCCGTGCGATTATCGGCGAGAAGCTGCGTGTTCACGAGTCACGCCCCCTCCCGGTTCGAGCCGTGCTTTCCTCTTCCCCTTTCCAAGAAAGCCGTGCACTGTAAACGTGTTCGTGAAAATACTGTGCTTTTTTTTAATCCTCTCACCGCCTCGAGCGTCATTTGACGTCGTGCTCCTCACTCACGGCTTTCCCCTCCACCCAATGCCGCTCAAATGACTCCCTTATAATTCCCTCCCTTCCACCCGCACCGCTGCAACCGTCCCGGAGCCGCCTTCTCCTTCCTGTGCTTCCAGCCGTGCGCGACTGCCGGCTTCCTGTTGCGAGTGCTGCCGTGCCCGGGGGGGAACACCAGACCTCCCCCGTCGATTTGGAGTCTCTCTAGCGTATCGGCGTTTTCAAGTTGAAAAGCCGAAAAGCGCAGAAAAATGAGATGGCGAAATAAATATGAACCGACAAAAGAGTGCGAGTGGGTGGGGGGTGGGTGGGAACGGGGAGAGGAAATGATGGATGAATAAAAAATGCAATTTGCGAGAGAATGAGAGATGTGCGAAAAAATGTACGCGAATTGCAGGGAGAGGGCGCGGAGGGAGGGAAATGATTCGGGACGCCTAATCACTTCTCGCGCTGAAATTTTTAAGGAGGATGAGCAACCGAGGCGACTGCCTGTTTCAAAAATTTGAAAATAATTGCCCCGGGACAAATGAGCTTCTCCGGTCAAAGGGATGGTTGTCCATGGTCCTCATTCTAGGAAAAGCTAAAATGTCTTAAATGCAGAAATTTTGATGGTTAGGCATATAATCACGTCCATTTCTGGAAAAGTTATAATATAATTCCCATTTTGCATCGTCACAGAAAAATATGAAAGGTATGTGCTTCTTGGGCTTGGCCATGCTGAGTGACTGGATGAGAGTTGAACGGTGGAAGTGAGTGATGTGTGACGAAGGGATAAGTGAGTTAATTCATTTGTAACGAATACGGGAATGGGGCATGCAGAGATACAACATGGTAGAATAATATATAGAAAGAGAGCCATAATTCTAGACTCGGTGAATTTAATGTATTATAATGAATGATATATTGTTTTTTATGAACAATATTAAGAAATTTTATAGGTAATCCCATAAATATTTTGTATAGAAATCAGTTTCTTTTCTTGAATGATAAGGCCGTGAGTTTTTTCACTTACCTTTGTTATATTTTTAGCTAATAATAATAACTTTCTAATAGTTTCTTTCATTACAAAAACTATAAGAAATATCTAGAGAGTCTATGCCTCCGATTTCCTTTACTGCGCCCTAATGGTTTCAAATCGAAACAATATTTTTTTGCAGCATAAAGTAAGTATGCGAGCGATAAGATTGAGCTAAACATGTATTTCTTATGCAAGTGGGTAGGAATCACCTGGAGTCAAACTCGAACATATCTATATGCAATAACAAGCCTAATATCTGTGAACTGGCGATATTTAGTAATCTGCTAAGTTTAAAATCAGTTCAACTACTGGGTATCGCAAAAAACGTAATAACAATGAAGTTCTAGATTAATCTTTTAATATAATATGGGAACCGATACGCTTTTGCTACTTTGTATTTCAAGTTCAGGTTCAATGTAAAATCTTTAAGGGTTATAGCGTGAAAAGCCAGGGAAGTGTGAAGCCTGGCGAAGTATAAAAAATAAACTCTTGTGACCCTTAAAATTTTACGCTCGCAGAAAGATATACCCAGTCAGTCGTGCGCCGCGCTCACCGAAGAAATATGACACGAACTGATTCTTTTTTTAATTTATTATTTTAGAGGACGTCCTCTGGCGTGCAATTGTCGATCTCCACCGCACCTGCAATTGCTTGCAGCCTGGAGGAATGGAATTTCCGCGAAGTTCTCCCTAAGTGGTTTAGCGTGAAGTGATGAAATAAAAGGGCGGGGCTAGGCATACAGACACAGTGGCTCACGTGTGGGGAAGGCAGTGCATAGCGTGCCAGGCTTCCCCTACTCAGGGTAGCTCATCCTTGGCTGAGAGGGGAAAAATGGAGACAAATTGCCGGTTTTGGTTGATAATGGGCGGCATTCCGAGGCTCTTTTCGCAGTAATATCTCGCCTGGTCCAAGGCAATTTGAATGGTTTCGTGACTCGGATGAAAATAAACGAGTGTCCAACAGAATTAAGCTGCTGGGTTGGCAGAAGTGTGTTGCGAAATCTCGCACGAGACATATCGTTAATAAAAGCTCAAACGATTTCGTACTGTCTACTAGTTTTTTATTTCACCTCTTGCTACACGCGTTTCAACTGAACAACAGTCATCCTCAGGCAAGACAAATACAACATCAACAGATATGGGCTTATATAGTACGTGAAACACCGTGTTTACGTCACACTGTGAAAGGATAGAAGGACAAGTGGGAGAAAATGGAAAAGGGGAGGGGGGGAGGGGAAGGGTGGTGTGAGGAGAGAGGGTGGTTTGTTGGAGGAGGTAAAGTTATTCAACAATGGAGTCAAAAATCGGAGAATGACAGACAAATTCATTCTCGTTTAATAAGTTCATTTTCTTTCGTTTTCTTTTAACTATTTCCCACTGTTCCGCAACATCTAGACGGTATCCTTTCTCCTGGGAACGGAGGATTTTCACATTAAATGTGGAGTGGTGAAATTCTTCCATTAGATGTTTGGCGAAATAAGACTTCGGGTCTCTGTTCACCAAACACCTTTTGTGTTCCGACACCCTGGTTAAAAAATATCTTTAATGCCATAAACGCTGTCATTATGGTCAATTGTGTGTTTTTATTTTCAGTATGGTCAGTCAAGCGCCAAATAAGGAGCTGTGTAGTGTTCTCTCTTTGCGAAAGGAAATAAAATACGCCTGGACGCTATTTATTTTACGCTCCTGTTCACTCAGTTGGAATTAATGACGATAACCTTTCGAATTTCTCGTTTTTCCCTAAACGAAATTATTTCAATGAAAATTCATAAAATATATTCATAATGGAACTTTCATTTCCTTCTGTGGGCCTAGAAGCCCATTAATGTTCCTCAAATGGATAAATAATTTTGTCATGAAAATAAATTAAAAATATTTCATCACAATCTTTATCCCGAGCAGAGCAAACCAAATCGTTGTACATTAATATGTCTTTTATTAGAAATCGTATAATCCATGGGAATCCTCAAATATAAATCATTTGCAATTATTTGCAAATTTTATGTACATGTATGTTTTTAGGTTACCAATATGCAATTGGACGGCTTCATACAGCCTGCGACAAGAATGCATAGCTTTGGAGGGAAACTTTGAGCATGCATGGTCTTTGACTGGAAAAAATATCAACACATTTTTGAATCCCTCTTTAACGAGTCTATTTTCCTTATTCTTAAATCGCCTAAACATGAGAAGTACCGGAAAGGTCATTATGACCCCTCTTTAGTTTTGACAATCCATTACTTCGGAGTGAATTTTCCCAGTACTTGCATATGTCTTGTCTCTTATTTTTTCAGCTGGAAAATATACTGTGAAATTAAGACCTTAATTCTAGCAGGGATTTTTTTATGTATATTATCTTCTACTTATCAGTACCAGAGGGGTCATTTTGACCCCTGGCTCTCTATCATCTGCTTTATTTTTAAATTTAAATTTTTTTCAAATTTATTTTTGCATTACATAATTTTATAATGCGTTTGCGGATAAGTTTTAGAGTAATTTAGTATGATATATGAATATGAACGCTCAAATTCAAAATTCTTAAATTTATACAATCGATCCTCAACATAAAAGCAGGTATAGTCCTGCTAAGCCTATGGCTTGTCAGTAGGTGTTGTTTTTAATTAATATATAAATTCACAACATTGTTCCGTCAGAAAACAAAAAAATTGTTAAAAACCTCAAATTTAATAAAAACACATACATATACACAAAGATTCAATTAAAACATTAAATTAAATAGCATAAGTACAAAAGTTATTTTAAAATTAAACAAACGTATATAAATGTAAACAAAAGTACAAATGAATTTTTTTTTAATCAATCACAACATTGATCCGTCAGAAAACATTTGAGTTTTTCATCATAGAATGGGGTTTTTATTATCATTAATTGAAATGTTATAGACAGCTCGGTAGCCAGACATTAATGCCCCAGGGTGAATCACCGCACGAAGACCCAACTTGCCCAAACTTTGTATGAGTACTTGGACCTGAGGCAGATGTCCTGGGTCCAAGTTCTAATGCTCCATAGTCCTATAAGGAGAGCATAAATACAGTAACTATTTATAGTGAGATTAAATTACCCATTACTCATGTAAATTAATGCACAATATTAAGTAAGGATATTTTCGAAAGAATTTACATATTTTTCAATTGAAAACGTCAAATTTTCTTTATAAAACAGAGTATTTCTACCGAGTCAAATTGGCCCCGATCGGTACTAATATGTAGACTGCAAAGTCCAGTACTTCTAGTGTTACGAGGCATATGTAAGCGTTTGAATACTTCTGTTCCTGTATTATTTCTCCCGCTTACCAGTTTCACTCCTCTTACTTTCTCTTTGATAATCATTGTACCTCTCAAAGTAGTCCAAAAACGGTTTTCTTATGTATTTTTCATTTCTTTGTGTATCATGAAAACTATCCCTCTGGCATTAGCTCATCACTGCCTTCCATCTTTGGTCACGTGTTATTTTCTTTTTTCCAAACGCAGGTCAATTCCTCGCAAATATTTTTTTTTTAGTAGTAGCTTTGGATCATTAGCCCCTTCATTTCATGAGACGCCATTTCGTATATTTTATTTTTATATTCTCTGGATCAATAATTCTGCTCATTGAAATTTTCATCGATAATGTAATTATTTGATGACTTACATGGGACGCCAAGTCTCTTTCCTGGGAAAAGAAAGTTTGAAATTCGTCATCCTGGATGCATTGAAGAGCCTTTATTCAGATTGAAGATACTTTATTCAGATCATACATGCCATATTCCATACATATTCTCTCTCCCATATCAGAATATGCTGAAATGACTATCGACATTTTTTAAGATGGCTGTAGTACTCTCAGCATCTGGACATAAACATTATCGATTCCGAAATACCTTAAGTCTTATCAGTCTTTAAATCATTACCCAGAAAAGAAAGATGATCTCCTTGTACTATTTTCATAGTTTTTTCATGTTGTATAAGTGGAAAATTTGTCTAAAATCTTAGAGAAATCGATCGTTCATATTTGTTTTAGATAGTTTACTTCATATTCTAATCCATTTTTCTCAGGGATATTTATTCTTTTCAGATATTTACCCTTTAGTTTTTATTAAGAAGGCACAAAAAGCAAGTAAAATATCATAAAAATATACCGAGAATGAAATGTGAATCGAGCAATTGGTGTGCAAATTTTGAAGGTTTTGTTATACATATCTAATTGGGATGTATGCTCAGAGAAGAGTAGTGAAAAGTCGAAAGTGCTATTTAATATCATGACATACATCAAAGTTTTTTCGACCCTGGAATCGGTTTCATGATTGCCCTAAATGTTACACTTAAATTTCTGAAATGACCCTATGGGTGTATGAAAACCCTATATTGAATGATTGAACACCGCTCGTAGAAAAATAAAGAAACGCAGTTTTCCCTGATGATCTATTTAGATTTTTCCATGAGAAAACGTCGAAGGAAAGAACAAGATGGAATTAATTACTTAAAATAAATAAAAATGTATTACATATTTTGTTGTGTTCTTTACATGTGCTTTATTGGGTCATTATCAATCATTAAAATATTTAAATCGACTGAAAAATAATTTTATGTGCATAAAAACTAGGAAGTAATTATTTAAATTAAGCTTTTTATCTTCTAAAGTTTTTCTTTAGCTTGTGCAAGCTTTCGAAGCTCGTCCCATCATGTCCGAAGAGGCTCGTCTTCCATGCTTATGTACGCGTATCTCATTTTCATTATCTTGTTTCCTTGCCCTTTATTTAGTTGGGCTTGACTATCCCCGCCTGGAAGTAACGAGAGTAGAAACTATCATACCATTCTGAGGTTAGAAAATTAATTAAATATAACATTACGACAACATTTTCATTGGCATTTTTCTCAGCAATGTTTACATTGTAGCTTTGGCTCTTTACCTATAGAATAAAACCATCAAAATATCTGGTCTTGTTAAGTGTGAGAAATATAACATACACAAATGACAAAGTGATACATTTGATATATTTATGATATTTAGGATAACATACTTTCAACTACATATTTTAGTCCAAAATTGATTCATAAATTATGTAACAATTGCTCACCTCATTTCTTTTTTTATCAATGCACCTGAGGATGATATAATTTGTATGGCATACACTCTTCCCCGCTGGAATGAAAATAACCTTTTTAATTAGATTCTCAGACACACTATCAATCGGCAAGGAGAAACATTATCCATTGTACCAAGGGTTGAAATTTACTGTGAAAAAATCATTTGACTCGACTGAGCCTAGAAAAAATCATTTAACTTTTTGCGAGACAAATTTCAATCCTTGGTGTAATGCACCCTTGCGAGTGACTTCGTACCATATCATTTGTACTACCAATGATTTAAAACAATCCATTATGTTGACTATTTTAAAGTAATCTGCTCAATATTTTACTTAGAGAATCGACAGGACTGAAAATATCCTAAAATATATTACATCCGTTGCTTAAGGTAGCTTGAGAAAAATATCATGTTACCTAGAAATCAATGAATTTGGTCTCATTTAAATGAAATATATATACTCTTCCATTAACATCAAAAATTCAACTCCTTATCACATTACTTTCCGAGATATTTACCAGGAAATACCAGCCCTTTTACTTGGGAAATTGAACGTGTATGCACTCCAGAGAGACCTTGAACAAAAAATGAGGCGTTTCTTTCACTTAGATCTCGTCAAAAAATCTACAGTGTGTTTTCTCAACTATTTTTTAAAATTGATCATACTGTCACCGTAGTAAATTCTTCGGGTTCATTATAAACCTTCCCTTTTGATGGAATTTCAAACGTACCGCGTGAAAAAATGGCAAAAGTCAAATACTTATTTAGATATTTTCATTTGATTACTTACAATTTCTTTAACTATTTTATTGCACCATTAATAATGCAATATTTAATTCGTGTGATTCTCAGTTGGTGAAACAACAAGGGATAATTTGAATATGGTCTCTATTATGATTAGGGAACTGTCTCGCTCGCACTACCTTAAGTGCTAGCAGCCTATTAAAATGAATGCATTGAGCGTAACTAAGAAACATATGCACTAGTTAAACGCCACCCATGAGGTACTTACTGCAAAGGACTTCGTACATGTATATCTGTAATCAGGAGCATTGCTTTTGACAGTTTTTGCGCCTATAAAGCGCCTCCAGAAAAAAATGGCCCGCAACATGAAAAATCATAAAATTTAAACGTGTACCAAAGCGCGTTTTAATTTTATGATTGAATTTTAATAGCAAGTATGCCTATGAACTTCAAAACTGCAGCAAATAAGTAAACTTAGCAAACGAAAGCAAAAAATTTCGTTTCTGAATACCATTAATTTGTATGAAGTAATTCAAATTGGTACCGATAAAATCATGGTAAGGTTAATTTTTATGCATAAACACCCTTCTGGTTTCTAAAATCTCCTTGGGCATATGTTTGCTTCTAGATACAACAGTAAATTTTCCCCTTTCCAAATATATTCTGAGGTAGGGTGGAAAACCGCGTATAGTTGTTAATTCATATTATTTATTGCGAAAACACATTTTTAGTTATGTTACTTATTTCCTTGTTGAAGTTTCTTTAAGTTTTAATTCTCATCAATTCCGTTAGTTTAAATTATTAAAGATGAGAAATAGTAAAATCTTACTTAATTTGGAGCAGTTTTCGATTTCCTTTTTAACTGCATTGATGTCATATGGTGTACCGTCTGGCTGTTTTACCCCTTCAAGAACTTTTTCTGTCACCTTTAACTGCTCCTTTACTTGAAAGACTCCGTCTTTAATCTATACCAATTTGATAATTGAAAGGTTTAAATTAATTATTCGGTATCACACAAATAACGTAAATTTTACATATATTTCTCGTCGATTCAATGTCATACTCACGATTCCCATGCCCTCCATTACGCAGTTGAAGTAGCACTAGAATGTAAAATAAACTTTTTTTCAATACGTTATGAATAATGTGAAAGTGTTCGTACTTTTGTATCTGATAAAATTATTTATCTTATTAAATAATTAAATTATTCTCAAATTATTCTTAATTCTCAAAATTCTCTGTTTAATAATTAAATTATTCTCAAAGACTGTAGATAAAAATTTATGTTTGAATACTCAGAAAATTTTCCTTTCTTTTAAGTACAATAAAATCCTCCAAATTTTCGTTTGCTCTTATAATTATATGTTTAACACTTAAAACCTTGTTTAATGAAATATACAATGTCTTTTTCTATTTTCGATAAATAGGCATTTTCACCAATAGTTGAGAGGAATGGGTATTATATATATTTGTTGATGCGTTAAGAGGAATGAAATGTGTAGGTCTGAATCAGTCTTTCAATCTTGCAGTTTATTTAATTACATTTAAATATAGTTTCAGATAAATTAGCTAACTGACAAATGTTACGATAAGTAGACAGAAATATTCTTTAATAGTCATGCATTCAAATCTTCTCTTGTGATAACTTGTCCTTAGAAATTTTATTTTTTTCTTGCTTTTGATAAAATATATCATATAAAATCGAAATGAAGTGTTATGAAAAATAAAATGTAGGAAATACACGATCCTAGTCTAAAATAATTGTCTACTCTTTTTTAAACGTTCTATGAAAGGCTATTATGTTGAACATTGTGAGACAAATATTGGGTTTGTGCAATAATTGCCTTTCCCATGCAATAATTGCTGTTCTCTTTGCTTTTCTACATTATTCATAAATAAAATATTTCATTCTGGTGCAACAATGCTAGTTCTTCTTTCGCACCAATGCGAATCATTTTAAAATACTTAAAATTTTGTGCAATGTGTGACTAAAAACCTTATATGCCATACCATTCCAGTCTCATCTGACTCGTCCTTCAATGATCCCGTCGACTGAAGAAATTTCACTGCCTCTGAAATACAGCATTATCCAATGATTCAATTTAAAGTGAACTTTTAAATCAAACATACTTTAAAATCATGAATATAAGTTAAAATATCACCTACCATCAGAGATTGGAAACTTCGTCTTACAATTATTCATTATTACTTCTGCATCTTTACCGGCTTCTCCCGGCTCTGAAACCTGTAAATAATTCAAGTTTTTTCATCAGAAGTCAACATTTTGCCTAGTTTAGAGGAAAACTCCAACATTCAGGATAGCTACTTCACCTGTAACCACAAAATTTAATGCATTTTGCACACTTCACGAGGAGATGCCTATCCAATTATCTCGCAAACAATGGATCACTATTTATTTATATTAAGATGATCGCAATTCTCAATGAAATGTTGGTAGGTACTTGGCTACTTTAAATGAGTTTAATCGTACTTTTTCTTTCACTTAACAATTAAGGGGAAAGAAGATCAAAGATTGAAAGAGAGGTGCTACTTCCCTCAGATTAGGCCACATTTCGAATACAACGCAACCTAAAACATTAATTAAATACGAAGAAATGCTGCGTGATTCGTTAAAAACTGATACTGGCGATCATACAGTGTTTCACAACTTTTAGTGGGATTAAGGTGGGAGCCCCCAGAGACTCGGAGGCTACGCGCTAGGCTTAGGCTGCTCGAGAAATTCAGAATTGGTGTGTTTCAGAGCGAGATAGAGAATATAATCATGACGCCACACTACATCTCTAGGTCAGAAAGAAGCGATAAAATAAGGGAGATACATTGCCGAACAGATAGGTACAAAAAATCGTTCTTTCCGCGCGCAATAAGTGACCACAATAAAAACAGAACTCCTCTAAATACACACCCATAATGCACGCCACCATTTTACCTCCAAAACCTAATGTCTTACATATATACACGGCTGGTGTCCTAACAACGCCTGCCACACGCCCATGCGGCGTCTCGCAGCGTAGTATGTAGATGTAGGTGTAGAAAATAAAGAGCAGGATGCTATTGTGGGAGGGAATCACCCATTTTTCGGTTAGGTATTCAAGGACTAGGATACTGACGGCTAAGTGAAGGTTAGTGTGTACTAAACAGCTATTATACAAGTATGCGGATAAAACTATCCTCAAGGTTGTAGGGATTGTATGAAACCTACGCAATTAGGATAACTAGGGTGAAGAAAGCAAAGATGAAAATTAAAGTGGGGGGCATAACTACAAAAGGCGGAATATTTTAATATTTTTAGTGGTACAATTAAGGCAAATGGGCATGATTCTAAAACTATTTGAAGGTAAATATTAATGTGATGAGCAATGAATGCGTCCACTAATAGGAGAGAATTGGCAACGGGAAACATTTTTATGTATGGACAAAAAATATAGCAAGAGGAATCGAGAGAAAATTGAAGTGTTTCGTTAGATGGTCTTGAAACAATGACTCTAGTGTAAGAGAATGAGACTTGTTTCAATGCGTCTGAGGGATGCGGAGGGCAATGGAAAATGTGAGATAGCAGTTAGGATAGGAAGACGGACGTGAAATTGCTTGGATTGGTGGATGAGAAGAGGAAATTTCTGGAACAGGTTAGGAGTAGGTAGAGTACGAGGTTGGACCAAAGTAAGGGGCGAAAAGAGAGCGAAGGCAGAGAAGCTTGGAAGGTTATACAGCAAGAGGGGTAGCGGAAGAAAGAGGAAGCTTAAAGGATTGGATGGAGAGATTCAGGATGCATGCTAATCTGATGTATAAAATCGTGTTAGGACACCGGAGGCTTTGGATGTAAGAGATTACTTATGATATTACATCTCCGACCTTTACCTCCATTAATAGCAAGTGGAGGCGGCGCAGCGTCTGGCAATTAGGATCTTTCGCACCGTTGAGGATAACTCCATCTACATACTGCCCTGCGAGCCGCCGCATGGGCGTGTGGCAGGGAGTATGATGAAACTAGCCGTATAATGATGTAAGGGATAAAGTTTTTGGAGGTGAAATGGTGACATGTAATATGGTAGTGTATTCAGTGGAGCTTAGTTTTTATTGTGGTCGCTTATTGTGCGCGGAAAGACAATGTTTTTACCTATCTGTTCGGCAATATATATCTCTAATTATATTGCTTCTTTCAGACCTAAAACTTAAAGACATTTTCTTATGTTAAGAGTAGAAGTGTAAAAAACAAAACAGGAGAAGGATGGACAGTAACCTAGCGGAATCGGCAACAGCATAATTTAATGAAAAGTACCGAATTTTATTCTTATCGTTTAGCTAATAGATCCGTCTAACCATTTAAAGTAGTATTCTCTTCATAGTATGCAATTAGGAATGGAGGTTCAAATGAAAAATTTCCTCTACTGCTCGAATTAGGCACATGACTCTACGGAGACAGCTATTGCAACTTCCAAACTTCTCAGTCGTCCCGAGTAACCTTAATGACTAAGCCTAAAATATTTGACTGCTTAACTATACAGTTTTCCTGCTTGCCTAAAAAGTTGTCTATTGCACCTATGGAACAATTTGCACGCTATTAAGAGGCATCAACCTCTCATATACACACCTGAATTTTATCAAAACGCTTACAAATATTCTATAGTTGAACGGTAACATGATCAAATTTTGTTCTCTGTGTATACTATTGGTCTTTCTTTGTGGACATAAAAAATAAAGGTCGTAAGCAAAGTATGTGAGGGTAATTTTTGCGAAATGTTATCAAATAATAGCTCATTCATTGTCTAGACTTATCATTGTGCATGTTTTGCTGGTTGGATTAGTAAGACCTATCGGGAAATTATTTCTTGGTTAATTATGAATTTGCAGTGTTGTGCCATATGGAGCGAAACAATGAACAGTCAGGAGGAAAGTGGAGAAATATCTAAGTGGAGTGTTTTGAAATGTGTCTATGGAGAAGAATGGGAAGATAAAATTAGAGTGATAAAGTGAGAAACAAGGAAGTGCTGGCGAGGATGAATGAGGAAAGGAATGTTTTGAGAACAATAAGATAAGGCAAACTGGATGGGACACGTCCTGAGGAAAGATTGCCTGCTGAAAAGAATATTAGAAGGAAAGGTCGAGGGAAAGAAAGGGAGAGTTAAAGACTAGGAGTTAATATATGGAATAATATTAGGAATTGAAGGAGTTAGGTGGAGCTGAGGGAGGGAGCACAGGATAGACGAGCATGGAGGGAGCCGTTAAACTGACACCTGTCTGAGGACAGATTCATCTCAGAAGAAGGGGTGCTACGATTCGTTAAAATTGTGGCAGAACCCGAGCTAGTGAAACAAGCTATTCTGGATTTTTAAAATTTTATCGATATTTTGAATAGTTTTACTTTGAACTGAAAGTATTAGTAGAATATACATAAAATAGTCCCAGGGTTGTTAAACAAATTATCTATGTCAATGCATGATATTAATAGCATATCTGTTCTTAAAAATCACTAAAAAAGTGGCTCATAGGCTAACATTGTTAACCTCTTAATTGCCCAAAACGCTACACAGCAAAAAAATATGTTTTAACTAAAGGCACCTGGTGACAAGCCACTTTGGCTTAGCAGGACCTCAACTGCACTATTATTTTTTTTCTTTTCATTATTGATAGACAATAATTTTCTTTGTGATTGCACCAAAATATTGTAAACTTGGAACCTGCTGATAAGCATCAGCAATAAAAAGAAATAAAAAATTGTGAGCGTTCGTCATTCCTTGCTGAAGAGAAGTTTTTCGTGTGAATTTCCATTTGAGAATTAATGTGGGAGCGTATTAACTCCTAAATGGCAGGATCACGCCGCGCCGTATGATTGCGAGTAAAATGAAATCACATGCTATTTTTACATTGGATTTTATTTTTAATGATTGTGACTGACTTCAAAACTCAATGGTTTCAAGTGTTTCTAATCTAACTATATGCTTCTTACTCAAAGAATCTAGCATTGAGTAAAAAAATATATATCCTCCAACCTTGTCTTCGCGAAATCACTCTAGCTTGTCTTCACATTAATACCTAGTTTTCTCTCACAGTCTATTTTCTATCGTCGAATAATTACGCGGGCCTACCTCTATTACTTCAACCTTTTTGGGAGGGAAAATTAATTTAATGACGTAATGAATATGGTTTGGAAAACAAAATATATATGGTTGTATACTTATATTCATCGGTATGGTTACTTTTAAGGCCAATTTTCCCGTTTCAACCTTAATTCGTTGTGACAGATGTTTGACAAAAACCTCCGCTCAAGCGCAGTCTAGGATGTTTTTCTAGAAATTTTTGAGGGCAAAACCAATATTCTGACCTGAGATTTACCATAATTTCTCTTGAGATATGCTGATTTCCATGCGGTTAAAGTTTGTGCTATAGGTTATTATCTAAATCAATCACCAATTTGAATATATTTCCTAATAGTTTTGCGTTATAAACATACTTTTAGAAATTGGAATTGAATACATTTTATGCTAAGGTAGTGATAAGTTTGACTCGACAAAAGTCATGCAGTAATTCTGAGGAAAAGACTTGTTTACACTATTCTCTATTCCAACGAGGAAAATATTCTTGTTAAAGTTGTGGACTAATGCCAAATAGACTTTCAAGATAGCATTTACTTACCACGAGTGGACTCAAGCACGCAGCCACAGCGATGAAAAGAGTGATGATTTTGATCATATTGAATGACGTTTTCGGGATAGATATTCGGAGCACTTGGCGTCGGCTAGCGAACTTCGGCGGCGTTCGGAACGGTTCTACCATCAAAGTGAATGCCCGCGGCAAATTTATATGTGTTCGAATGTGTGTGGACATTAGAAGTAGGGCAAACTCATGACCGCGATTCTCTTTGTGATTATCACCTTGAACCAATCACAAAACGTCAGTTCACTCACGCATCACTCAGGTACTGCATTGTTCCGCACACATCATTACGGTTTCCAAAAAGGGGAAAATCACCAGAACGAATCCCATAGTCCTTCATATTTAAGGTGGCTATGTTTTATTGTCTGGTGGAGTTGCCTCGTCACTATGACTGTCGTCTGAATTTTTCGAGAAAGCACAGAATTGGTGAGTTACAGGCAAATTTAGTCAGTTTTATAACTGTTAACAAAGACTGTTATATTTCTAATGATATTAATGACCTGACATGTAACGTATGAACTACAATGAACTGGATTATCTTCAGCTCTTGGACGTAGGAATAACGCAACTATAGCTTGTACCATAGTTAGGCTGCCATACCCGGGGCATTCATTTTTATAGAGGTGTGATGTTTCCTGATCACACCTTTTTGGTTCCATTTTCCACGGTGATTTTTGTTTGTAAGAGGTATTTTCCGTTAGTAGATTGGGGATTTATCAATTAAACAAGAGGAGCTTTATCTATGTGTAATTTTAAATGTCTTATCATTTATCAACCAAATCCTTATATGTGTCCTGTCTATTGCAATTTTTTGGAGAAAATTTGGAGAAGCAAAATGACTAACATGCATTGATCATGATTTCTCATTGCCCTAACTGATAGATAATGAATATATTGAATTACATTGTGTTTGAAAGCATAGTCTATTGGTTTAAAGATTTTTTGCAAACTCTTTTGCTAATGTGTCTATGGTACCATCTGATAAATTATTATAGCCCATTCCTTCCATGCTCTCCGCCGGTGTGTAAAAGCGACCCTTCAAAAAAATCAAAAATAAACATTGCAGTCGCACACTGTCTTCTAATTTGGATCTCCAAAAATTCATTCAAGTGCGTATGTAAATATTTGGCCAAAGGATATACTCTATCGAAACGTCGGCCCACAACGACCTGACCCGGTGGAAAACCCGAGAAGATTTCACCAGGATATACTCTTCTTTTTTAAACCTGGATAATTATAGCAGCTTGATAATTTATTATCGACCGCGGTTTTGACGAAAACGTCATTTTTAATGGACAACTACTCCCATTCACTGTTGTTTATGCATTAAGCTTGTTAGTATTATCCATAATTTCAAGCAATAATGGTCGTGTGGAATAGAAAGCGGAAAAATGAGTTAATTCACCCATAGTTTATCTGTCCACTTATAGTCCAGTCTGTGGAGAGAAAAAAGGGTCATTTATGACGTTGTCTTGATACAGGTTAAGAATAGTCAAAAGTTGTAGGAAAGGGAGAGTTATATATACCTATATATTTTTAAACTTCGAACGAGACGTTATAAACAAATTACAGGGGTTCAAAGTTGGCTAAAAACGGTTTTTTAATTCTACAAGCCAAGGTATTCACTTTAGGAAGAAATGTTTCAAATGTTTTTTGTAGACAATTAAAAACGCATAATTTGAGCTATGGTAAGTTTTTTTTTTCGATTATTATTTATTGCAAAAACTTTGAAAAACCCCCCAAAATGGCGTTTTTTGCATATCAATTATTTATTGCAAAAATGACTTTTTAAATACTTTTTTGCTTTGTAATTAAGGCCCCCATTATGACAAAAAAAATAGGATTTATAAAGCCAATTTGGTTAATTTGCTGCTGAGTTATTCCATTTGTTTATTAAAAACATGTCTAATGTTCAATGCTGTAACGTTTTATTGGACCAACATACAGGGTTGCATAAAGGCTCATTCTCTTTGTAAAGGTCCAAAATTTAATAATATTAAAGAAAAATTAAAAAAAAATTATATTCAACCCCTCAAATAACGCTTACAAAAAAAGGCCGTTTTTTTTAAATAATTTTACATTTATAGCATTTCAGCTGGAAGTATTAATATTTTTTACAAACTAACAATTTCATTGTTTATAAAATTTGAAGCTATCCTAGATTTAAAAAAAACATCGAAATTGGTTCAGAACTTTTCGAGATACGAGATATTTTTCCGAGCGCAGCAGATTTGAAGTAGCCAACTCAGTTTTCTCTCGCGCGCGGGAGAGCACGTCGCGCTACCCCCACCACCGCGGCCGGCCGGCCTTGTTTTTCTTCGCTATACTTCATTTATGTTTTTTAACACTTACAAGTCAATATTTTGTAAATCTGACAATAGATAATAAAAATATGTCTTTGAGGTCCAAATGCCGTCGGATTTATTTATTAATTGTTATAAACAACGGAGCAGTGATTTAAAAAAAAAATTCTTATCTCGGTTGCTATTGGTCGAAAAACAACTTTTTTTTTAAATTCTTCGTTTCGACCTCAGCTACTCAAATCTTGAAGAAAACATTATCTACAGTTTATGGGGTTGGCCCCAGCTTCATTTATTTATAAAACAAAAACGCCCTTTTTTGTAAGCGTTATTTGAGGGGTTGAATATAATTTTTTTTAAATTTTTCTTTAATATTATTAAATTTTGGACCTTTACAAAGAGAATGAGTCTTTATGCAACCCTGTATGTTGGTCCAATAAAAAGTTACAGCATTGAACATTAGACATGTTTTTAATAAACAAATGGAATAACTCAGCAGCAAATTAACCAAATTGGCTTTATAAATCCTATTTTTTTTGTCATAATGGGGGCCTTAATTAAAAAGCAAAAAAGTATTAAAAAAGTCATTTTTGCAATAAATAATTGATATGCAAAAAACGCCATTTTGGGGGGTTTTTCAAAGTTTTTGCAATAAATAATAATCGAAAAAAACTTACTATAGCTCAAATTATGCGTTTTTTAATTGTCTACAAAAAACATTTGAAACATTTCTTCCTAAAGTGAATACCTTGGCTTGTAGAATTAAAAAACCGTTTTTAGCCAACTTTGAACCCCTGTAATTTGTTTATAACGTCTAGTTCGAAGTTTAAAAATATATAGGTATATATAACTCTCCCTTTCCTACAACTTTTGACTATTCTTAACCTGTATCACGAAAAAACCTTCAAATTTCCCTACAGACTGGACTATTAGCGTTGTAAAGGAGCTTTGCATGTGTAGTTGAGCTATGATCAATTTTCATTGGGCAATCTGATGACTCTGGGATAGGGCGGCACTCTATCTTGAATACTACCCCTCATGAATCGTCATATAATCACCTGCTTTTGAGTTGACCGTAAATTGTCTCCCCATCAGGAGTCTATGTCAACTTAAGGCCATATTTTATGAAAAGGTATTTACATTACATGCTGAAAACTCCCGGCACCCACTTACTGCAACGTATAGCATTGCCTATATTTCCACTACCTCGGGGAAAATAGGAAGAATTTTACATAGGCACAACCTACAGACGATCCATAGACCTCCAGAAAAAATTCGAGATCGGCTCGTAACATAGTGAAGGACGACCTTGGCCTCAGAGTGCCTGGACTGTATAACATCCCCTGTGAGTGTGGCCTTGCCTACGTTGGAGAGACATCACGTAACGTGGAAGCCAGAATTAAGGAGCACAAGAGGCTCATAAGACTATTTCCACCCGAAAAATCGGCCTTGGCGGAGTATAGTCTCAATCATGCGCACTCCATCAATTTTAACGGCGCCAAAATCCTCTGTCGATCATATGGATACTGGGATGGAGTAATGAATGAGGCAATCGAAATCAGTCTGGCGGAGAAAAAGCTTAATCGAGACTCGGGGCAGAACATCAGCCAAATATGGAGGCCGTTACTCGATAAAATACAACGGTCGCGGAGTCAATTCAAATTCAAACCGCCGTGAGCAAATTTTGAATTGGCCGGTCAACAATGGGTTTCGAGTATAATACCCGGCATAGACCTAACTCGGCAATCAGTTTTAGCCCTGATGACGATGAGAGGATTTCTCGTCGAAACTTTGGCCTTTAATAGCCTTACCCGGTGCCAAACCCGAGAAGATTTTACTCTAGCTAAGATGGTTGCTGAATTCTCAGTCAATCACCTTAAATAGTTAAGCAATACTCACTTACAAGCTTATACTTTTAAGACGACTGATTATTTCTCTAAAACTTTGAAAAGGAAACTTAGGAAAGGGAATTTAAATGACCAAGTTCTTCGTAATTGGAATATTTTTTTAAATGCTCGCTTCATTGTAATAGACTACCACATTTCATATAAAATTCATCTAATATCGCTGTCTGTCCATAACATGTGTTTCATTCCGAGGATATTATAATCCTCATCCGCTTAGTATTTAATTCTCATTTTTCTCTTTATAATTTGGGAAAATTGAATCAGGTTCTTATATCAGTGAGAAATCTCTGGCAATTCTAATACTTTCAATGTATAAAGAATGAGTATGACATTTGTTGCCTTGTTTGTCTCATATTCACTGAATTTTCCTAAAATTGCTCTATGCCTTTATTTCCATACAAGATTCTCGTATGGAAAACAAATTATTCTTGAGTCTGAGTCATCCATTTGCAGCGTTGATATATGTCTCTCGGCCGAAAATCCTTATCCTCTATTTTCTTTACGATCAATTTTCGAGCATTCTGAGACAGAATCGATTGTCACATATTGTTTTTCGACAGCCAAAAACGTTGAGAATTCCCTTGAAAAGATTTTTGAAATGGATTAAAACCAATAGCATTGCTTTTGTTTGAGAGATAATTATTTTTCTGTTATGTTTGACTTATTATTGTATAATAGGAAACAAATTTTGGATGTATATATATCTACTGAGCTGAGGAAATGATTGATTCGCTTTTTCCCAACACGATTGTTCTTTTTATTTATCCCTCCGGGAATATGTTGGGTGCGAGTTTTACTGTGCATAGAGCGTTTCCAATTATATAATGAATTTATGAGGTAGCCTCAGGGAACACCTAATTTCCGATCTGTCTGGAAAAAAATTAGGGGAATAAAACATTTCAAAATTAATATAGCTTCCTCTTTAGCAGCGTCCAAACCATTAATTGAACTTTTTTATCCTCGATACTACCGTGTTTATTGATGCTCTACTGCATTAGCTTTGATTCTGTTTTAACCTGTTGATTTTTTTAAGAAACACAAGCATTTTATCATTGAAAAGTGAATTTTCAAAAATTCAGTTTTGACATTTCGAAAAATCTCGCTAAGCATAAGAGAAGAATAGATGCAAAAGACGATTTGGTTAATGAAACCAATATATTTTCATTATATCGTGTTCCATATTAAGTACGGGAGATGAATAACTAGGGAAATAATATCGTTAGATATTACTAGGGCGAAAAATATCTGCTTTTGGCTCCCAATCCTCTTGTGTAACGGGTTGAAATATGCCACCTAACTTATTCTGAATCTATTAGTAATAGAATTTAGAATGGGCAGGACGAATGATGTTGGTGATGAATGTTGATAGTGTCGTTTTGCATCCATTGCTGGATGTGTATGTAGATTAGGATCTGATAATTAATCGTTATTCAAAGATATATCCTGTCTTGAAAGTACAAACAAAAGTACATGACTTAAAGAATGAACCAGCACCGTGGAACCTGCATTTCCTCCTTCCATAAGTAATCCATTTTCGAGTATAATAAAATCTATGTTGGCATGTTGCATTTTGCTTTCATTAAAATTTATAGGTAAAGCGATGCTTTTCCTTAATTTTTGTCCAATAATATGCAACCGATAAATATGAGGTCTCTCAAGTCTATGTGATAATTCACGGGAGAAGAAGTGAATCCGATAAATCTCGAAATTTCAAAGGTTCCCTTTCCACACCCCCCCCGCCTTCTAATCTCAGGCCGATTTGCTCCCGGGCCTTAAGAGAAAATCGTTCTTTTGGCAGCTGGAGACGTTTGCAATTTAATTAAGTCTTTGTGTGTATGGCCGTCGTCTATTTAATGAGCAATTCCCTTCACGAGCATTTTTCTTATCAAGAGAATCAAATGCTGTGTAACCAAAGCGCTTGTCATTTCCTCTTATGTTAGCCTTTCCTTTTCTCGTCGTTCGTTGCCCTCGCGCCGCACAGGAGCCTCTTCTCCTTCGCCTCCTGCTTCCCGTTGGCTCCGACGTTATTTTCTCCACCTCTCCCTCCCTGACTTCTCTGGCTCCGCTAATGAAATTTCCCTTCCCTCATTTTCCTTCCTTGGATGCACGGTAACTCCTCGTTTTCCATCGCCAATCCATTGTCTTAGTACCTTGAGTCATGATTATCCTTCCCTCGTGACCCATTGTAGATCATCGTTTATGTTTAAACGGTGGAACGGACTATAATTTTAATTATTACCATTTAATTACTTCGTAATAGTTAAATTTACCAAAAGATACATTCGAATGTATTCAGGGATAACCTATGATTTATCAATTTCTGACAGCATGAATTAAATTCTTAATTTGAACCTTCGAATACAAATTATCAAGTAAAGTCTGAGTACAAAATCTGAAGATTCCGGTGATATTTTATGGAATCGGAACATAACTGACAAATCTTGAGACGACCTAATTCCACAAGATCAAATTTATTACGACCTAGGTTTTGCTTATTATATCATCACCCGATGAAATAAGCGAAACGTTGGTCGTAATAAATTTGTACTTCTGGGATTTGCTCGTCTTGTGATTTGTCAGCTAAAGTCTGAGTAAAGACTGACAGTAAAGGCAATTTTCCACTTACAATTAGATAAATTTTATTCGACCTAAGTTTTGATGTACTACATCATCATCAGGCCTGCATCGACATCGACATCAGGCCTCATCATCAGGCATCAGTATTTTGATGGCCTGATGATGGTCATCAGGCCTGATGATGATGTTGTACATCGAAATCATGGTCGATTAAAATGTATCTAAGTGGAAAATTGCCTTAACTCTCAATCTTTATGATGAATTCTTTCCACCACATCAAGCCTTATACATCTCTTTTTATAAAGTCTGAGTGTTGAGACTGGGACTGCTTATTGCTTTTTTCATAAAGTCTTAGTGTTGGGACTGGAACTGCTTATTGTTAGCCCTATTATGCATATTGAAACTTAAACATTAATGAAAACAATCATCTAGTTTTATCGTGTACCAATATAAAGTGAAATATCAATAGACTATGTAGGCCCAGAACGAACAGTTTAAAAAATGTGCAATTATAATGCGCAGCCAAACTGTGCATTTTTTGCAAGGGCTCACGTATCCTCAATTTTTACCGTCACAATTGTTGAGAGTGTTCTTAGCCTTTAAATGAAGCACATTTATACAGACAATAGGATCAATTTTTTTCAGTCTACTTTAAATATCTTTATTTCTTTAATACGACAAATAATTCATGATTTTAATACTGTTCTGCAAGCATATTTGCTTTGACGGTGCGGTAGGATTGTTTATTCTCAGTGTCAGTTTCCAAATCTGTATCTATGACTGTATTTCAGGATTTTTTTATTTGAATTTTAATTTCCTCTTTCGGTCGCAAACAATGTGACAACCTATGAACTTCCCCCATCGAAGCTGGCATATGTTTACTAATTAAATCAGCTAAAATTGCATCATTTACCTGAGCATGGCCGGTGCACGCCTCCGACTGTGTACATAAACCTTAATGTATGAATGCATTGATTGACCGCCCGATATGCGAAGTGTGTCATGGGTGACGTCCAATCATTTTCATAATTGAATACCTACATAGCCGATAGTTGCCTATTTGCTGGAGACTCTGTTTTTACTGCGTTTATCACATTTAGATCGCTAAGTGCATAAGTGCATTCACGATCAGCCAAAAAGGTATCATAAAATGATGATTCTTTACTTTCCCGAAACTACGTGACATTTTGCCGTACAATTGAGCAAATACCAGACTCCCACTCAAAACGATAACGTATTTTCTATTAAACATTCAGTCACTCTTTTAGCCCCAGGAGAATCCGAGAGAGAATCATGTACATTTTTTAAGTTAGATGTTTAAACTTGATCACCATATATTATCCTCTACATTATTAAATTCTACCTAAGCCTATTTCACATAATTTGGTAGCACTCTGGTTGTGACGTCGCAGTTACCCTAACTTGGTGTTAACCTCATTTTGAACGAGTAAAAGCCTGACTTATCTTCTGAAGTTAAACTAATATCTACATATTATTAGGTCATATTTTAAAGTGAGAACTGAATATTTGCATAGCTATTAGAGACAATAAATGAAGTTAATGAAGCTGCTGAAGTCACGCCTTGTTGAAACGTAATAGCATTTGTAACTTACAATAAATGATATCAACGGCCTATTAACTGACCTTCAAATCACTTCGCATGCAGAGCTAAAAAAATAGCAGGGATAGATTTTTTTCTCTCTCCATTTTGGTGGGTCCTGATGTCGTAATAAACTCTTGACGTGCTAGGTTGAATATTAATTTTTTATATTATGTGAACAATTCATCTTATTCTGTGTGAAAATTGTATAATATTAAGGCTAAATACCATATAAACGCGTGCAAGAGGCGCACCCCTCTTTTTAAGCGTCGAAGTTGAAGAAAGTTTTGGGGCTTTTTTTTCCTCCAATCGCGAGGTTTTGCCGACCTAACTTCGAACTTTCGGCCATTTTCAAAGCCTTCGGGACAGTCACACCGAGCTCTGATTTTTAATGCCGTTTTCCCCCACCATTTTTCTAATGCACAATTCGCAGTCGCTGTGAGTATGGGTCTTTTAATCTGTATTTAACTTTTACATATTATATTTTGCTGTAAGCGATGACGAGCGGGAATTCGTGTAAGAGGCGCACCATCATTTTCTGCTGCGATTTCAGGAAAAAATGGTGCGCCTTTTACACGAGTTTATACGGTACTTCCTAGTGATTTATGCTGTGGTGATAGATAATTTGACTAATTTCTGCGACTGCAAAGGATCTCATTTCTAATTTACGGCAATTTTATCTTAATTCTACATCCACTGACATTCCCATATTCTTGATACTGCTATTTTTACTTAAATTGACAATTTAAATCCATATATATCATCGCTTTAAACTCTCCATGGATATACTGATATTCTCTGTAATAAATATTTTCGTCCAATTTTGTTTTTCTCTAGTTTCCTCCTTCCTCCTTTCTGTGAACTCTGAATTAACTATCATGATTTTTTTCATCCGTCAAATCTCCTATTTTATGCCACTTTATCGGTTCAGAAATCCTAATCCTAAAGAAATTTTAATCCTAAAGGTTTTGTAATCTTCTTGGAAGTGAGATTTTGCTCCGATGCGAGTTCATTTCTTTTAAGATTATGACCAGAAAGAAATACCACAGTTGCATCAGATATTTTGCTCAATGTATGCTCAAAGCATCTGTTTAATTATAATGAGTCATATAATTGACATTTTATGATACGCAAATAGTAATATATGTCCATGGTTGTTTTGCCCATAAATTGTAGATTATTTCCACTGCAGAGAACATAGTAAAAGAATTATTGCTTAGATGCTTGGCCTTTCTTTATTCTGAGTACATCGTTTAATTCTCTTTATGTTTTCCAATTTAAAGGTTTTAAATAATTATGTTAGCCTTGGGAGCGAATTGTTACTTCTGAAGTTCAAGCGAGCACACCACAATCATGTTCAGAGCAAAATGCCACTTCTCAAGCTGGTAAAGACAGGTCGCGCGTAGTCGGATTGCTCGTCAAGTAGAACACTTTAATTGGCAGGGCTTCAGAGGTAGGGGTAATGTTCACCTTGAGAATGAATGGATTGAATAAGGAGAATGGAAAATATGAATAAAATCTGGTCAGCTCTGAGAACTAAAAGTGGGTTAGAAGGAGAAAAATACCCATTCTTCCTTTCCTGATGCCTTTTCTTTCTTTTCCTATTTTCGGTGCAAATAATTCCTTCTTACCTTACCAATTTTATCTTTTCTGGCTCTTGTCATCCCTTGTTTGGTAAGGATCCTTTGTTGTCTGAGCTGTCTATCTATTTCTTCAAGCATCCTTTTACTTTGTCTATGTTTTCCCTGTAATGTTCTAATTTAACATGGAAGCCTTTATTCATGTTGTTCAGCCTTTATTAATATTCAGGTCGTACAATCGTGTTCAGAGCACACTGCCACTTCTCGAGCTTGTAAAGATAGATATTACTTGCCATGCTGTACAATCTAATTGGAATCTTGTTTCTTTCCTCGTGTTTATGTTTTTTCCAAGCAGAACTCGATAGATGAATAGGATGAGGGGACGAACTCGCAGGCCGTGAGAGACAAATACAAGTGATGGAGAGAGTGTAGGATAATAGCTATCTTTTCCAATCAATTTCCTATTCTTTTAGTACATCGTTTGCTTTTCTTTAGCTTTTCCTGTTTCAACGCTTCAAATTAAACCGTCTTTTCTCTCAACTGTAATGTCTTCTGTTTTTTGTATGCACACTACGATCGAAACGGCATGGTCAGAGCTGGCAGACAGTTTCTTCAGACTTTATTATTATTATTTCGTATATTTCCGTGAGCCATTGGCCCATGAGGAAATTACAAACTACAATTACAAATTGACACAATAGTTGAGAAGAATAACTACCCAACGTAATCACAGTTAAAAAGAAAGAAAAAAAGCACATATAAGCAAGAAAATTGTCTGTGAACGGTTAACAGATGCAACTAAATAAGATTATGCATTGGATTCCATGCAGTTAATCAGTACAATTCATTAATCAACCATAAAAATGTTTACAGATCATCACATAATACGAAGAATAGGAAGTTCAATCATTCATAAATAGGATATTGTAAAATCTTGAGCAGGAAGTTTTTCTCAACAGTTATTATGTGTAAGATTACCCTTTTGCAGTAGCTTATGTACATTGTTTGTAATTTAATTAAGAGTTTTGGCGTGTCTTATTTGAACAGGTAGCGGATTCCAAACTCGACAGGCGGTTACTACAAATTATTTATTCAAGTGGGAGGTGCGGTGCTGAGGGATATGGAAGCCAATGATATGGTTTCTGGTGGATATGTTGTGCAGCTCTGATTTTCTTACAAACCTGTCTTATAGGTAAGGTGGATTACAAGTGGTTAGGACGTTGAAAGCCAAAGTTATCAAAAGATAGATATGACGCTCCTTATATTTGAGCCAGTTTAAGCGAGTACAAGAGTCGCTTACATGGTCCCATTTTTTAGATCACGTGTGAATCTAACAGCTGCATTCATAGTAACCAGTAGTTTGTTATTATTGTCGTCATCAAGGTTTGAGAGCAAAGGAGCGCAATAGTTCAAACGTGGGGGACTAATTTTTTCACCAGAATAGAGCGTATATCAAGGGGTAATATCTCCTCCGCTATAATTATTTGGTGTAGAGATCATAGGCATTTTTGGATAGGTTGTACTCATCCTGAATATATTTTAAAGTTTCAGAGGGAAAGCTTTATAGAATTTCTGAGGTTTGAAAAAAATTATACATCTGTTCTCATATGCTATATCATTTTTGTCAACCGTGGTATATACACCAATTGCACTCTTTAAAATGATGCAATTGGGTCGAATTCACGGATGACTTTCAATTATCGTGTGGAAATTTGAAGTATTCTTACTATCGCGAACTTTCGTCAGTCGTGAAATATGAATGCTATCATCTATCCTCCGAATTTCCCTGTTTCATCCCATGGAACTAGATGGACGAATTGATAAAAGAGAAAGGTAAACTGGCGACTTGTGAAAGACAGAAGTGGGAGAGGAGGAAGAGAGGGAAATAGACGGGAAGGGGGCGGAAGAGTGAAAGTATCCGAGGGGGGGGGGCAAGGCGGAGGGGTGGGGAGACGGGAGGAATTGTGCAAATTTATTTGAACGCCAGTCATTCGCCGTGTCCACTCTTCCATTGGATTGCAACCATCCACCGCCAGGCTTTGCTACGCCGCCACACGAAGCGAAGCGCTCCCTTCCCATTTGTGTTTTTTTCTCCCTCCTCTTTATTTTTACGAATGTTTTCTAAACGAATACCCGGCGAGAGGGAAAAAAAGCCATTGCGACACTATGTTAAATTATACGCACCGCTTCCCACGTGTCGACCCTTTTGTGTGCTCCACCCACCCCCCTCCACGTCCCTCTCCCTTTTGTGTTTTCAGTGGTGTTTGTACGTTTGTGTGTATGGATGTGTTTGTGAGGCCGAGTATGCACACTTGGCCTATTTGCTCATTGGTTTATTTCAATGCCGTTCTATTCTTTTTTTCGTCCCCTCCCGAAACCGACTCTGTGGCTTCTCATGGTCTTGTTTAAATCCGAGGTGTTGGATTTCAAAAGACAACCAGCAGTGATTTTTTGTGCCCAAGTCCCGTCCGTACGTTAAAGTCGTATTTTTTTGGAAAGACGAAAAGAGTTATTTATTTTATATATTTGCGAAGAATTACTGCCGAGGGACATGTGATGGACATTTTTCGGGTAATACTTAGCTTGAAAAACTTTTTTAATCGATGCATCGAATCCCAATGTCAGGTGCCAAGGTCGCCGGTTAGTCTTGTGTTCCTTTTGGCTTTAATTTGCCATTGTGTACCGTTAATATTGCTGGAATGCTATTCTAACTAAAAATATCTCCTTATACAGTTGAATTTCAACGGGTATCTTCCGCTAGTATACAATAAAAATTGATTCTCGTACACTTTTATTTTATCAGCTTAATGGAGGAGCATGTGAATTTTATGAATTGTTTCGTAGAATTCATCGGAAATTTAGTTTACATGATTTTGAGTGAAAAAATGAGATTATGAGCCTCATGAATATATGACAACGACCAAGTAGGTTGTTGATAGGTCTTTTCTTAATAGCCTAACATGATGCATGAACTTATGAAAACTGTATTTTATCTATATGCCCTAAAAACCTAAAGCTGTCAGGTTTGTATACGTTTCGTGAACATTTTTTTTCCAAATTTATAAATGAAATTTTTTTAAATGTGTAATTTAATTTGTGTAACAATCATAATATATTCCCGATAATTTTTAAATTAATTAGGAATGCAGTTATTGGTTAGTAGGTGTGTATATGCATTATTCTTGCATGTTTTCAATTCACAGACCGCCGGTATTCATTTGGGCTCAATGAGATTTAAGCGTTTACTCATAGTGTTGGTGGATTAGTACAGGATATAAAGCCTTGAAGAATCACCGTAGAGGTAGCAAGGTAAATTTTTTTAAATCTTAAGTAGTATTAGGATAAAAAATGCACATGTTTTGAGTTTCAACTGGCAACATTCAAGATCTAAAAAATGGAGTAATTATTCCCAATTAAAGTATTTCTGTTTTTCTCGGTAAGGGAAAGTAAGGTGTAAGGTAACGAAAAGGTAACGTAAGATAACGTAAGGTAAAAAAGTAACAAATTGTCTCTGCGTTTTTTCCGTTCAGGAGTACCGCCATGTGGAGATAGATAACGTGATCTGGCGAGATACTAGTATTTTTCGGCCTGACCTTTATGTAGGCAGGGGTGGACAGATAGATGCGCAGATTAGGGGGGGATGTACGAGTCAAAACGAGGCTTGGCTGTGTTGTGCGGTGGCGTTTTAAGGGGGTATCGCCGGCGTTTGGCGATGGTACCCTAGAATTTGCCGTCCGTAGACCGATGTTCGGAGAGGCCGCAGATGAAATGGGATATCGACCGAGTCCAAAGCTTGCGCTAATGGTTCTAACCAACCCCGATCATCCCAGTGAAAACCAACCCCCTCCTCCGAACCCCCACTTGCCCCACCCGTTCCCACCCCTTATCTCCCTTATCCTCTCCAAATTTCTCCCTCATCCTGCTCCTACCCTCCCTTCCCCGGACCGGATCCTAAAAACATTATTTCCTCCTCCATAGCCATTGCCCCGGCCTTCATTCTTCCCCATCACTCTCCATCCCTTCTCTCATAGTTTACCAATTCTCGTCGTGCCGTCGTCGTACGAAAACCATAATGTAGCTTATATGTCCTCATGGCTCGCATGACAGCGATTTAATGGCCTATGTGATGCCGTTATTACCGAAACCCTTGCTCCGTTCCTCCATCTCGCTCAAGGGCCCATCTTATTTTTTTACCATTCATCTCCCCACCATCCTCTCACTCCTCCCGTCTAGTCTCCAACAATGCATGTTTGTCCGCTTACGAGGTTTAATTACGCCAAAGGGTGGATAACCATTGCGCTTTCTTCCCTCTCTTCTCCTATTTTACGACTCCGACTCCTAGCGTAAACATCCTAATGCGCCACATTTGCAATTTTCCGGTAGAAATAAGAACACTGAGTCGTTTTTGGATGGTATCGCATCTATGTGCTTCCGATCTCCCTGTTTATATTAATGTTCATCCGGACTGTGAGCCATTATCTCATGCAGGGAGCTGTTTCTCTGAAGTTTTTCCGCGAAGTTTTATATTCATCAACAAAGTGATACGTTCAAGATAATCAAGTACGTTTGTATCGTATTTTCGGAGCTGCTTATTTTCACTACAGTTTAATGGGGGATGTAGAACTAATTTATCCTCAGGTTAAGCGCTTAGAATAACCAGAAAAGTATGTAATTAGAGTCTAGTTACGTGCATGCATGCAGACCTGCCATAATGAGTGTATCATGTTCTATAATAGGAAATAAAACCGTGGAGCTTCGTCTCAGTACCATTTAACTGTTTGGATACCTCCAATACATAGTGCTACATTATACTCATTTGTGATCGATTTTATACCATGCACCTATTTAATTTTTTAGATAATTTCATATTTAAGTACGAAATATATGGATTAAAATCTACTATTATTCCTCACTCTTAGTATAACACGCCTCATAAGTCAGACTTGTGCAATGAAGTAATCTATTAGGTTTTACCATTAATCTTCTCTCCCTGCCGTGTTAGAACCAATTTTTCATCTTCCACTTACACATTATAACATGTATTCTCACTACTAAAATAAATAATCCATGAGCCGTCTAAACATTTGAGGATGAAATACTAGTGAAAGAATAATATTGTGTTAGATAAGGTCACCAACATAATTTGTAATAATGACAACGGTAAAATGTATTTCTCACGTATTTCCACATTCCTCATATTGTGCTTTCATTAATGCTAATCGCAAATTCGTTAAAGCAAGTGACTAAGCATTTTAATCGATTATTTCATCATGTATATACATCGCTGGAAGAAAAACTTATTAAAATCGATGTCATAAGTCATTTGTAGTATTATTTGTGGTATTTAACAGGTCATATGAGCAAATACCAGTTCACACATATATTGCTACACTAGCACAAATAAATTATCGGAAGTGTACGTTCGAACTTATCACATGACCGTCTCTTTCCTCGAATTCCTTCAAATTTTTGCATAGAAACCGGGGTGCTGTATCTTGAAAACCTAGTTGTCCACCGGAAAATCATTCTATTCATTTATTCTAGCTATTTTTTGATATAAATGTAAAACATTTGTTTGAGCTCAAATATCATAGCATGAGTTTGAGGGTTATAATGTGGGTTATAACTATGAATTAAAAGATCCTACTGCGTCAGGTTCAACTAAATAGTGTGTTCACCTAGCCTGTGGTCTGATACATTTTATAAATATTTGCATTATTATGAATTTTGAGTAATTAAATGTGTGTCTTTAAATTACCTTCTCGTTTTCTAGCTGTAAAAGGTTTTTAAAGTGACTCTTTTATATATTTTCTATAAATAATGGATTTGTTCCGTTTACGGGGTTAAAAATTTTAGTACGTCGTCCAATGCTCCACACGTAACCAACCCCATATTTTCCTCACACGGACCTATGAAACATTCAGTCGGAAATCAATGTAGCTGGTTTAAATTTAGCTCGAGCAATGACGCACGGATTCTCGGTTACCTTGTCTTAATAGGCAACATCATCCGCTCCGCGTATCCGTTCATAGTCTGATTCCTCAGCAGGACTGACCTCCTGCCCACAACGTGATCCCTCATTAAACCCCCTGATCACGATTGCCCTGGGACTTATCGTGAATCACGACCTCTAGGAGGAACAAAGGTCAGAGATGGATTTGAAGGTCAATCGGTATACCTTCTTTTCTGTGTGCGCAGCATGATCTATGACGGTTACGAATGCGTTAGTTTTGCGGCCGTCCGCCCCTTATGAGCTTTTCAAATGTCTCAAACCACCAGCGGCCGGTGGTTTTTTTCATTTCATTTTTCTGTGGACTAATATTTATTGCATACGTACACAATGATAATAGAATGAGCGTATTTTTGACAATAATTATCATTTCAAGCCCGAATAGGTTATCAGGCGTATATCTTGGGCAACAGGTTTTGTAGTTTTCAGTGTCGGCAACTCGTAAAGAGGCTTCATGTGCTGTGCTGCCCCATATTTTTTTATTCATCCGCGTAATAGGTTGACGGCTCAATGAATTAATGAAGGAAGTATAAAAGTATGTAGGAATTGATGAGCGACGGTGAAAACATGATGCTGTGCAAGACTAACCCAAAATCTTCTCTCATCTTCAGTTATCAACCCATGGGTCGGTTGGCTACAACACGCCATTCTTCTCTTTGCTCAGCCTGCCTCTTCATTTCACAGTATGAGACGCATCCAGAGTCGTTGATGATCTGCTTCATATAGCTTAATCTAGGACGTCCTCTACGATTTGTCCCTTCAATAAAACCTTCAGCTATTGATTTTATAAAATCATTGCGTCGTAGAATGTGACCTATTAGTTTACGTCTCCTTGTCTGTATCTGTCTCCAAAGACTTCTATTTTCTTGTACTCTTTTCAGCACTTCCTCATTGGTGATTCTGTCTCGCCAGCTGATTTTCTGAATCCTTCAATAGCACCACATTTTTAGGGCCTCATATCTGCCCTTTTCATGTTTCCCGATAGTCCAACTTTTACACCCGTAAAGGGCCACAATCCAAACATAAGCTTTCATAACCCTCTTTCTTACTTCCAAACTAACATGTTTACAAGTCAGTAAAGTCTTTTTATCATTGAAAGCTATTTTTTCCAGTTGTATTCTGTTTACAATTTCTCGTTTACTCCTTCCATCTTCTGTTATCTTACTACCCAAGTAGCTGAATTCTGTAACTTGTCTTAGTTCTTCATCATTTATTCCTATCCTTACAGGTTCACAGCAGTCTTGAACACCGCATATCATTATTACTTTAGTCTTTTGCTTATTTATCTTCATTCCATATTGGTCTCTAAGAATTCTTTCCATCTCTTGAAGTATAATTTCTAAATCTTCTCTCTTTTCTGCAACTATGGCAAAATCATCAGCATATCGTAACATATCTATTTTCTTCCCATTTACTTTGATTCCTACATCAACATTTTTCCCTTACCTTATCGATCGCTTCTTGGATGTATGCATTGAACATTATTGGTGATAGAGGTCAGCCTTGTCTTACTCCTTTCCTTATTATAGCTGTATCTTCTGTATTCTTATTTCTAATTCAGGCTGTTTCGTTTTGGTATGTTTTAAATATTATTCTTCTATCGTTGTATTTCAGCCCAACTTTTTCCAAAATCCTGAACATTTTTGGCCATACAACATTATCAAATGCTTTCTCAAGGTCAACGAAAGCAACATAAGTTTGTTTATTTTAAGATATTCGTTTTTCAATGAGAAGCCTTAAAGAGAGTGTTGCCTCTCTAGTTCCCACTCCTCTTCTAAATCCAAACCCAGCATACGTTGGAGAAATCTTAGAGGTAGCCTTTTGAATTTTGATGTCAGATTCATAAAAGTATTCCAGCATTAATAGCTGGTAACTTCATAGTTCTAACATCTAAATATGCTGCATGAGTGTAATATTTGCAGTGATCCTTACTAAGTAGATAAACGCTATAGCTTAAGGAATTTTTTAATATTTTGTACCACTGCCTTTTCCGATAAAATAGAATGTACAAAAAAAATATTCACTGTTTGTCGGGTAATAGTCTTCCTCCATAACTGAAAATACTTAAATGGAGTGGCCGTTGATTGGAACTTATACATCCTTATGCCATCATATATCAAAATTTGCCCTAACATCAATCGCATTTTGGTTTTCTGTACTTCTCCCCTTCATTCTCCACATCAGCTTATCGCTCTACTCCTTTACCAACCTTCATGACGCTGACAGAATTATTGACTCTATATATTTCTCCCTTAATTTCCGTGATAGTTATAAATTTTTACTTCTCCTTCCAGGACTGTTTCAAAAGTTTGCATTTCTTTAAATTTTGCCGATGAATATGATTCTTAAATTTCATTTAGCTTTCTCTAAACTTCTATTCTCAGTAACTCTTGGTTGAAGGTTATTCAATGGCGATTTTCTCCATTCTTTATATGTTGATTTTTTCGTAATAATATCTCGACTCCATTTCTTTCGATTTTCTCTACTCGGTTGCGTTTATCATCCGAGTTTCTCTGCCAGGGAAGAGCAAGCTTCATGAAAATGATTTCATGAAATGTCTCCTTACTCCTAACTTGAGTTGTTTTCTATTACTACACTCTTCATCATCTTATATGTCTACTTCGTTCTTGGTCTATATCTGAATGTCTATCTCGCTCACTATACCTTTTTGCTGCGTTAATTGCTGGTGAATCTACTACTCATAGAGGTAGCCGAAGTACTCCACTTGTCCTCGTCTTGGTTGTTGAAATGTTATGATATTTTTTGGCATATTTTCTTAACCATTTGTATACATTTTTATTAAACGTGTAGGCTGCTTTTTTCGGATTTTCCCGCGCAATATGGCAATGTTGCCTGATTTTCTTGATCAATCTTCGTTAAAACTTAATTGTCATCGACACTTTTTGAATATCAATTGTCCCTATACACTCATTTTTTTCTACTTAATCCAACGACTTGTACGTGGTGAGAGTCTATTGTGACAGCCCATACTTGCTGCACTGAATTTTTCAGATCTACTTCGTGCGAGTTGCGACCACGTCTATTACTTGCAACTGTTCTTCATAAAGTCAGTGTGTTATTCTTTCGTCAGAATGTCGACAGAAACGTTTGGTTATCACCAAAAATGTTATGCTATATAACTTGGTGTGAGAGGACATGCAAATTTCGACAAGATTAAGCTCGCAGAAAACATAAAGACCAACTACCGTGGGCTTGACCATGTCCCTTTAATTTCTTGAATAACTCGGAAGTTTTGCTTCTTTTGAAAACAGAATTTTGCGATATTTGCTTTGAATTTCGATTTGTATTTATTATTGCTGCAAATAATTTGTTATTAGACTTCAAATGTACCCTCTGAGATATGCTTCCCATGATTTTTAAGTAGCTCTTTTCAGAATTTTTTGTAGCTTATTCATTTCTAAGTTATAACGAATGACCCTATATCCAATATATTTGTCGCATGTAAATTACAAAGTTTGAAACATTCGATTTTCACATAAAGTCAATATATCTCACCAGTTTTCTATATGTGAGATAGCATGCAGCCAGAGAGAATAGTTTTGCAAACAGATTTAACGATCTCATTTCTCATATTAGCCGTCATTTATTGCCTCGCTTTACCATTAGGCACAAACACTCAAGAATGTGAGTGTGGAGGCTTTGTTCCGATATATGCAGAGATTACATTTACATACACAAGAAGAGTAGAAACACTCAGTCAATGGTATTCATTGCTAAAATGTGCTGAATTGTGTTAAAGGTGCATGGGTTATTGCATTATATGGGTTAACTCGTAAATATATTCACTTCTGTAATATTCGAGAAAAATATCAACAAAAATAAATGTCATTTGATTAATAAGAGACTGTCCTCGTTTTTGGAATAAGGATAGATTTGCGAGCCAATAAATGTCTACTTAGGTTGGTTTTCAATGACTTAGGTATTTACTTACTTTATCTCTCACTATATATTGTTATTTATTCCTTTAAGAAGTCCAAATTAGTGCTTTTGCCCTCATTTCTTATATTATAAAAATACTTAAATTTTATAAAGCATAAAAAATATCGAACGTATAATTTAGGTTAATGTTTTGTGAGTAAGATGGGTCTTATTACAGGTCTAAAAGAGCAGGTTTTGCGTCCCAAGTTATGACAATTTTTCTTTATGAACATTAAATATCGTACCAGCAGCAACCGAGTGAAATGCTTCATTCTGGTCGATTAATAACTCGAATATTAGGCATTTACTTCATTACATCCCCAGTGTTAATTCTCTACCTAACCGAGTAAGTACTCACTGCTCTCTTTATCCAAGGATGACTCTTCTTCAGCTCGCTTCCACAATACTGGATCTCCATTTCGTTTGTATCGGCCGAAACTGTACACTTGGATTCACGCATGCAGCAGCAGCAGAGGAATATATTACGGTGAATATGCATTGGTTTTCATCTGAGGCCGACACTTTGCCGCCGGTTCCGAAAATGTTTTTGCTTATGAAAGCTGCTTCTGTTTCCCTTTCTTTCCACAAACAATGGTCAGACAGAGATGAAATGAAAGCCGAGACACTCGAATGAAGCAGCTCAGAATGTTTACATCTATTACCCTCCTCTGGAATATTTTCTTCCATTAATATTCAGCATCTCTTGTGTCTGATCGATCGCACCAAGCCAGAGCTATCAATTCTTCAATCCTTTCGGCTCTTCATCTTGTTATAAATGTATCATCAATATTTTCAACTTTTCGTTTTTCAATATTTTACCATTAAAAAAACTCTACAGATATGTTAACGTCGTTATCATGTCTTTAAAAGGCTGTTATGTAACCTTGCGAGGTAAAACAAAGCCATTGAAGCCGTTCGGATAGCATAGAAGTCTAATTAGTCATTTCTATGCTCAAATACTTTACAAATTTTAGATTTCCTTTTAAAATTCATGGAATTTTCTTAAAATATATTTATAACCCATATAAAGTTTAACTCAAGATTCTTCCCTGTGGTAAAGACAATCTACTTTTTTAACCAGCGTTTATGTATGGTACAGCATGTTTCAACGATACAGCGTTATTATCATCTAATTATAACTCCGTTGCGTTGAAACATGTTATAAAATTAATTAATTAATCCTGGTGGAAAAATACGTGTTCTTTAATACAGTGACAATAGATTCCCCCAATTTTAATCCTGAAATCTTCGACTATATTATTCTTATTTGTTCATGTCTACGAAATAGGATCTCCAGTTTATCTCTAATTCTCATTTCATTTAGCCTTATTCAAACTTTATTCTAAAAGGCTATCGAAAAATCAATGAGGTTAATGCTGTTCAAACGTATTACCTTCACTTTTTTCATAGTCACACTTCCATTTTCTAAGGTTTAGAATATTTTGAAATAAATATATAACTCTTCTTTTATGTGATCTAATTTCGCGAAGTGAACAGATTTACAATTGATTTTCTTTAAATCTTTAAATTCACTGCACACAATTTATATAAATATTTTGTAACCTCATGTAATCGTTTCATCGCATCTGTACGTGTATATTTATCACTTTCTTCAGAATTGCGCTACATTTTATAATTGTATTTTTCACCTTGTATGTTTTGCATAGTTCAAACTTGCTGCACTGTCACTGCTTAAGAAATAAGGGTCCTTATTGCTTCTGAGGGTCCCTTTATTTCCTACCTCATGTTTTTTTTATTAATCCTACCCTTGTTATTCTACCATGTTTGATTTGATGCTTCAAGGCACCCTGGAAATTAGGTCAAATTTGACTCTTACATGTCTAAGACTCTAGCCACCTGAACAATACAGCTACATCGTTGTAACATGGGCAGAATACTTGCCAAATCTTACGTTGTTAAGTTTGAGGAAAAACTGCGTCCATACCGCAGTGGTATTTGTAGAGCAAACATCAAAATAAATTAAAATGAAAGTAAATTTTCCAGAACTGCCGGAAACTATCGTAATCTAAAGTATATGTCTTCAAATCGAAGCAAATGCCTTAAAGCTTTATTACATTAAATTATCGACAATGCCTATTTTCTTTCGATTACTTGTCATTAAACAAGCGAGTGTGTACCTTTCATATATTAAGTCTTACTGAGTCATCCCTGAAAGAGAACACAAAAATCTCTGAAGAATTTAATTTTTTTATCTCTAGGCCAGCTAGAGGGTGCATACTTTGTCAAAAAGTTCAGCGCATTCAATTGTGCAGTAAAGAGCCTGCCCCGTAATCAATTTCACCATCGGCTGTTTAAATCTTTTTTTGACCAAGCTGCGCTATTGTTAGTTCAGTAATGCTTAATAGCCATGAAATTACCAAATATGTTGATTTTTGTGTGATTATAGATACCAAACTGCGCAAACTAATGTTAGTTAAATAATACTAAATAGCCATGAATTCACTATATGTGTCGATTTGTGAGTGAGTTTAGATACAGAAACCTAACGATAGCGGCGTAAGATATCAAATTTGAAAATCTCTTGTCTCTCCATCGCGTTTGACGGTTGGAATGAATACGTGATTGGTCAGCCATGACTTTCTCCAACCCGAGTTGACACCCGTGCCTCAGTCTACGGTGATGGGTCACAAATTCGTGCATTTCAAATTCGTCCGCGGCAGTGGTGAATCGACGATGGATGGGTGAGCGATGTTACGATTGACGCAGCAGTTAGCCGCAGCAAATCAAAACCAAAGAATTTTTCTTATCACTCGAATGTGTTCATCAGTGCATGTAAATGTGCCCCCAGAACCAGCCCCACTAAGCTTATCTGCACGAACCCATGGGAATAAATATGAGGTCGGAGATCAGCCTTGGTTCGCTCATTTCCGACGTACTCCAATAGCTATATTATCAATGATTGTTTTTGTATGATATGGGGCTAAATAGAGTGCCACCGCAGTTTTCAAAGCCAAATCAAATAAAACATTTAAGCTTTTCCCGGTGTAATATGTTTAAATATCTTTCTCAGGCTTCGCTCCGGGTAATATTTTCTAATTGCGCCGACGTTTCGGCAATCGATGTTTCGGCAATTCTTGAGAATGGGGAATTATTGGTTATTTTAATACCATTGAGCGAGAGAGATTTGTCTTTCGACGAATGTGTTGTATTTAAACCTTCCTTTTAACAACTGAGTACGTGAATTATGAAGTTTCTACGCGACGTAGAGTAGGTATAAACGGTTTAGTATATTTTATAAGAAAATTAGGCGTTAATGTACTCTTAATACAAGGCAAGGAGGTTCGAGGTTTGGCTATCTAGCTAAGGAGCTAGTTATTAAGGAGTAGGTGTTCTTTGAACTTTTTTTCATCAATTTTTCATTATAATGTTTATCATATAAAACAGGTCTTGGCTAAGGTGAACGCTTTACTACTGCTTTGCTCCTAGGGTGAAAATGAAAATACATCACAGGATAATTTTTCAAAACTGTGAAAATGCATCTACTTAGGGATAAAACTTAACACCCTTAACAAAATTTAACATAAAGAATTTAACTCTCTGGGCATTTTAAAAATCTTTAATAGAGTTATCACTGTAAACTCCGATCTCTGGTGCTGTAATTATCGGTGGAGTTTTTAAAATATTCGGTGATGAAGATAAAACATCCCCAGCCGAATTTAAGGCGTCAAGTTGAATATCAACCTGGACACACCATTTTCCACGAGGTAGTCAAGCTGTGGGTAGCAGCTTCCGTCCAGCGCCTTCGATCAATTCCGAAGGTATGTGGGAACGGTTTTGCAGCGATGCACCGTCATCACATCATTCATTCGACCGACCCTTTTCAATCGATTGCTCTCGGCCAACCGTCTCTCCTGGGGTTTCCCGTCTAGGATTCGGACGTGATCTGAAGGAGCACGCCCTGCGTATAAGCTCAGCCCATCCTCCTAATCCTCTCCCGAGTGGCGCAGTTATATATGTTCGGTGGGAAACTAACGCGGGTTGAGATAGCGTTAGGGGCGAAAGTAAATTTCCGGACTCGCTCCTCCGTCCTCCAACACCCTTCCTTCATACCCCTCACCTCTTTCCTTCATCTTGCCCCTCGTCCCTCAAACGGAATCATCCTTCCTTTCTAGGAGCTAGCACTTTCTCCTCGAGGCTCACCTTGGGGTCCGAACGGGAAGCCAGGAGCATTTTTTTGACCATTTTTCTGACCATCGTCATCATGGAGAGTCTGCGACTAACATTTGTCCATCAAATTCTCATTGTGCCAAAAATTGACCCCCTCCTAAATATTCAGCACTGTAGCAAGAATTTATATCAATGAAGAGATCATTACAGTACGCCAATATACGCTAATAAAATTCACCCAAAGTACGTTTGCTTAACTTGAAATTATTTATCGTTAAAATAGACTGTAATACGTCTTACAGCTTACGTTAACTTTTGATACTCTTAAGCACAATGGTACTTTTATGTTTTAAAGTGTGCTTATTACATTAAACTGTTATATTATGATTGAATAATAGCATAAAATACTTGGTACTTACTCCCGTAAATGACATTTCGAATAAATTCCCTAGCCGTTCAATGTGATCCATTCATTTAACTGAATGTGAGCCAATCATTGAGCCATTTAGTGAGCGAAACGGATCTTCCACCGCTCTAGAAAGATGTGGTATTACAAAATAACCCCCTTGGTATCTTATTACTCTCCGTGTAAACACTCACCACAGCCGCTACGATGACATTGGTCGCCAACGTTGGCAGTCAACAATTACTATTATTGATTTGCGACCTTTATCCACCCTACCAAGGTAAAGATTTAATAAATATTTACTGTTCTTGGGCATCATTCGTCCACTATGAACATATATAAATTACACAGGGAATGTTATCATGACTCCTCACTACATCTCCAGGTCTGACAGATGCGATAAAAAAGGAGAGATGCACTGCCGAACAGACGGGAGCAAAAGCTTGTTCTTTCCGCGAACAATGGGCGACAACAGTAAAAACCGAGCTCCACTAAATACGCTCCCGTAATGCATGTCACCATTTCGCCTCCCAAAAACTTACATCTTTTCACGGCTGGTGACCTAACACCCCCTGACACACGCCCACGTGGTGGCTCGCAGGGTATTATGTAGGTGTAGATCATCATCATTGGTCGTCATCCTAAGATTGGTTGGCTACAGCTGTCCATCGTTCCCTGTCTAGTGCTAGTTTGCGCACTTCCTAATGGCTCTTCTTATGAGCTTTCTAATTACGTGTCCAATGTAATTATACATTGGGCTTTTGCTTAGGAATTTCCCCTTTAATTTTCCTTTAAATATATAATTTGTTTACCCATTGTGCCTCTCTTCTACTATTTTGTATGCTTCTATATTACCTTTTTAACCGTCAATTTGATCTTCAACTCTCCTACACCCGGTTTTGAAAGCGTCTGACTAGTCTCCTCTGTTCTAGTCATCTAATTGTCCATGCTTTTGATCCGTAGTTTGCCAAAACTCCACAGGAATGTTGTCACATTCTGAATCCTCGTGTGTAGTCCAATCTTCTTTGAACATATCAGTTGTCTGTTTACCATGACCCTCATCATAGCTTTGGATATTCTTCGTTTACTGTCCGATGGTTTTGATGAGGGATCGTAGATTTCCCGGTGGATAATATTGACAAGTTAGTCGGCCATGGAAAGCCTAACCCGATGACGTTCCCAAGAAATCTTCATTTAAGTCCGTTGTACGGTGTGAATTCTGAATTCAGGCTCTCTCTTCCGCATACTTGGGTTGATTTTCATGTTTTATTGTTATAAAATATGCCCCTTTGAGATATGTGACCTTTGAAGGCCATCGCGATTTTCTGCTATCATGGTGTTATCGTCTGCTAAGCGGGGCATGTTTAAATCTTCTCCATTGTTCTCGGTTTCTTTCAATAAGATTTATTGTGCTTTCATTATTATAAATCTCAAGGAAATGCTAAACTGTGCTGGTGTAAGGTTGTATCCTTATATTACTCCTTTGTTTAATTTAGCTTTTATTTTGACTTCTGTCATTAGTCGTTTGTACTGCAACAACTTGCTTCTTGAATAGTTGGTGTATAGTTCATGTCGTTGCCTGACTGACCATCTTTTTCGTTAATGCTGTGCTCATTAAATTGATGTCCGACTGATTTTGAACGGACTTCCCAGGGTACAATGAATTTTCTAAAATCATTTACTTATGGTCAATGGTGGCCCTCTTTGCAGGTTGCAAAATTGCAATGTCAGTCAATAGCTTTAAGAATCTCGATAACTGTCTAAAGCACTTGGTGTGTTATTTTAAGATTTATGTTTGATTCTCCTTCATGATAATTAATTTTTCCTCCTGAAAACTTCGCACAAAGTGTATGAGCCATATTTAATTCTTCTAGACGTATATTTACCGAAATAATTTATATCTTCAATTAGTTCTTTTTTAATACGCTATATTAAATTACTAGCTACTATCAGTTTTAGAATTTGACACGCCGAGTAGTGTTGTAAATATTTCTTGCTTTTTTTTTGCAGTCAAACCTACTTGATTCTTGCGATAAGTCTTGACGCATTTCATTTTCGATGAAAAGTTCGTGTATTTATGGTAAGTATTTTTGTTCATCTGTTGTCAAATTTGGAAGAAATCTAAAATGCTACTTCAAGCAAAGGATAGGTGCATGCATTTCCTTTCATTTCGATAACCATACGTCACTTAGTTTCTGCCTCGGATAGAACGACGCCCCCACGAGACTGAGGAGATGTTCCCTTTCTCTGTTCTCCCTTTCGATTGTCAACTTTGTGACCAAAATACATATTTTTACTTCACTTTTATCGCCATTTTGGAATATTAAAACATTTTTTAAATTGCTCTTTCACGAATGAAACTCATTGTTATTATATTTATCACGCGGAGTAATTTGGATTGATAAAGGTAAAGTTTTGTAAAATTGAGGGTGGCTGCATTTTATTGTGGTGGTACGGCAGGAAACATAATGCAGGTGCCTTAAATACTAAATTTATATTGATTACCTTTGATTCCAATTAACTTTCAAAGGAAATAAATAGTGCATTTTTTCATTTTACATCAAAATAAACGTGTTTTTCGCAAGAGGAATATTCCAAAGTGTCTTTAAAGAAAGCTATGACACGTTGATTTGCGTTTTTCGCAGCATTGTTGCAGGTTTAGGATTAGGGATGGATTTTTGTTTGGTTGCAGTCCCAAAGAAGCAAATTTTGACATTAACGGTATCTCCTGAAACCAATTATGAAAATTTTTGGTGTTGCTCATGACATAACATCTTCTTTTGAATTCCATAGTTATAAACATTCGTCGCCTTCGTATCAAATTATTTTTATTACTTTCTATCAAAATTTATTTATGTTTCAATCCTGTGTTCTACATCTTTCGCTATATACCACCTCGTAATTTCGGTCGTTTTCTATGCGGAACCTACTCTGACCGTACTAAATTTTTATATTCCTACTCTTTTTAGAGTCAATCATATTATAATTAAACTTTTGTCCTATTTAGCTATCTGAGATGAAATCTTTCTCACTCCTTCATTTCGCTTTGTTCGTCCTCCCTAATAAACTCATTAGGTCTTGACATCAAACATCTCTGGCTCCTCCTTTAACTCAATATAAAATTTTTGGATATGTTTATGAAATCCACAATGAAACGTATCAATCACACAAATTCTGAATTTGAGAAATTCTCTCTCTTATTCTTTGTGGTGTTCACGAAGCTTTACTCTTCTTTTGTGACAAGTAAATTATGAGCGATGAATAAGGTAATAATATAATGAACAAGGAAAGTCTCAGACGGTTAAATCTCAGTTTTCAGTATTAAAAAAATAAATTTGGTAACGCTAAATTGCGTTTAGTTACGAGTGAATTCGGGGAAAAATGTCATCGATTGTACTTTTTAAAAATCTTCCTCTTCGCCACAGTCCCGCGGTTTCCTAAAATGGCGATTGTCCTTCCCAGAAAAACTTCTTTTCAAACTACTGACTCCGCTGACTCAAATACTCTTCAACCCAAATTCCTTTCCCTGTAATGCGATATATTCCAAATGAGATCCGAAGCCACGCCCCTCTCATTCCGCAACCTCGGTCCCTTAGCCACTAACTTCCCCTCTGTCATCCCAACCCCCCTCCCTTTCTGCCCCCCAGTTTCGCCGCCCCTCGCCCCATTGGCCCCCACTGTCCCACCCCAATCGCCCAACCCTTTCCACCCAGCGTTGGCCCCGTCCAACTCCTTAACAAAAACCTTCCCATCCACTTCACGAAAAGCCCATTCTATTTACGTTCCATTTTCATTCGATTTTACGTTCCATCGGAATCCTCCCACGAGTTTTGAATTTGTCCCTACCCTACTATCTTCCTCTTTGCTTATTTTCAATTTCAATTGTTTTTCATTTACCTTCTGGAGTTCTCGGTAACGGATCAGACAATTCAAGCTCTCCATCGAAAATGCAAGCCAAATCAAAGTTCGTGGTCGTAATAGGTTGGCAAAAAATATTTTGATGAATTTCCATCGCTATGCGGCGACTTTATGCCATGGATGTTTATGCCTTAGTGTTTATTATTTTCAATGTTTACAGCAATTTATTGAGTTCATGAATTGTATAGCTAAGGCACGGGATTCTTTTTCTAGAATAGTTTGTATTACTGTCCTCGTATTTCCAAGCAAAACTTTCTCTGTGCAAAACGTGTGCGAATCACTAGAAAGGGCCATTTCTAGTGATCAATGAACTTTCTTTCATGTATTCCCTGAATTTATCTCACTCTGAGCAACGTAACTACGCATAAATATGTTCTCGTTAGTTGATGAGACTAATTTTTTAATGCATTTTGTCGGTAACGGGAACATATTTTTTATTTTCTAAATTTTCAAAGCATGAATATATAAATTCATGTTAATGATGTCATTTAGCTATGCTTATCACCATGTAGCAGCGTAGCAGCAGAAAAATTAATGGTAACAGTTTATAAATCTTAGTTGTTGTCAATTCTCGTTAATTAGGTGACACATTGAAATAAACCCTATGTGAATTTGAAATTTGTTAGAAAATTGTTGTTTAAACCCTAATATTAGCCAAATAGAGTTTATTATTGTTCGTTCTCATCTTTATCAATCAGGAACGGCTTTTATTTAACACTTTCTGCGGATAATAATTAGTCCATTCCGTCATAGGATGCAGTTGTATCCCCTCGACTTACTTTCCACCTCTAACATTCGTCACTCAGAAACATTTTTACCAGATCAACTCTTATTATAGGAGGGCAGATTTTTTTCAACCTCCGATAGGCAATACATGAAAGACAAGTGAATATTAAGACAATATTTATTACTAAAATTCATGTACACTTATGGTTACTTTTCGACATAATCACCATGACAATTGAGGCATTCGTCGTACCTGCGGACAAGCTTTACAATACCCTCTTCATAAAATGTTGCCGCCAAGGAATTTAAATGAGTCTATACGTTGCCTCGAAGCACCTCGTTAGTTTCGAAGCGCTGCCCTCCCAGTCACTTCTTTTTTAGTTCAGGTTAAAGATATAAGTCGCCGGCACTAGGTCGGGACTGTATGGCAGGTTATAGAAAATGTCCCATTGAAATTGCTCAAGGAGCCATTATGTTGCACCAGCACTGTGAGGATGGGCGTTGTCAGTCGACATTTTTGGGATCCAGCAAGCACAAAGTTTTTTGAAGCCTAAATGTTCTGTAACGATAGAGTACAGAGAAGATCTTGAAACTTACGGAAATTCTATAGACAAAGCACTTATAGTGAACCTACGGTTTAAGGCTGGGACACAATCAACGTGTACGTGTGACGCGAGACGTAAACGGGACAACGGGAGACGGGGAACCCAAGTCAGAAGTCGCACTCGACGTTAACGCGGCCCGGAGTAACAATTGACTAACGCAGGCGCAGCTAAGAGATCAGGTGTAAACAAGTGTGGAAGTAAATAAGTTGTCTTAGCCAAGAGCAATCTTCAACAGTTGGATGTATCTGCCGACAGATGGCTCCCATTCCCGGATTATCAGGACTATTCTGATTGGTTTTTCGTGTACGGGACACGGGGAGAGATGAAAGTTGCCCACTCTCGCGTACACGTACTCCCCATACACGTTGATTGTGTCCGCTAGCTATGATTTCCCCCCGTCAGCCATCTTTTCGCGTATTTCCGTTAACGGCTCACGTTACACGTACACGTTTTGTGTCCCAGCCTTTACTCTAACCACTTCGTCAACTCGTTGAACAAGGACATCTGTAACGACAGACTTGCGTCCACTTAACTTTGCACATCAGTTCGGCCATTTTTAAATTTTCGACACCATACACGCGCAACACCATCACTCATAACGTTTTCTCAATACAATCGGCTCCTCTTTCGGTGACACTCTTTCTTCGATGAATTTCTGCTGCACCATTCCCTCCTGCTTGCAGAAGACGAATAACGCTTCGCAGTTCGCAATTGACAGGAGAATCAATTGAGGTGGCCATGTTTATGTGATTGCTGCTCAGCACAGTCTGACGACTTGAACTCGGCAGTGACAGGGAGTGTAGTGCGGGAGACGTGCAGTTGCCAACTGCACTCACCATCTGCCTGTCGCTTCTCTGACGTTTATGCTACATCTACATCTACGTGATACCCTGCGAGCCACCACGAGGGTGTGTGGCAGAGGGTGAAGATCACCAAACATGCACTATTGCCATGCAAGTAGGATATTTAACGGAGGCATGCTAGAGAACAGGGTCACATGCAGCTAGGTGGTTAGTATCTACATAATAAGAAAGGAATTATTGGTTTTTATTACATGCATCATGCACTACAGACTACTCTAACTATATTTCACCTACCTATCCTTTTGCTACGCTTCCTATTGTTCTCTCTTATAGTACGAGGAGAAAAGGAAATTTTAAATCTATTGGTACCACAATCTATCTCTCTAATCTTGTTAATATGATCAAACCTAGCATAATACGCAGGGGTTCTCAATATGTATCTAACGTCATCTGTGAACAACTCGGTTTCGCATTGACTTAAAAGGTTTTACCTAAATTTTAACCTGCGTTCTGATAGTAATTCCCATCCTAGTTCTTCTATTAAGCTCGTAACACTTATACAATTATCATAACGGCCTTTAACAAACCTAGCAGATCTCCTTTGCACGCGCTCTAATTCTTTGCTACTCGGAGGTTGAAATATAAACTTCCCTCGTATGATTTTAGAGTAAATTTTACTTATGGAGTCTCGAGACTACTTGTAGAGATACCTTTGGATCCGGCATTCGCCGCAGTCATCGACACAATTTGCCAATCAAAACAATTGTGCCCCTTTTAATGCTGGCTTATTGCGATTGGTACCTCATGAATCGATTGGTTTGCTTGCTTGATTGGCGTCATTTGCGATTGATGCTACTATGTTTTCTTAAAGTAAGTACATCAAATTATAATGTTAATAAAAGGAAATTGAAGGATTTAATTCGATCTGCACTATTATTATATATATGCTTGTGCACATGCTTGTTAATAGTTACTTTGTCATTTTTTTCGTGTTAGGTTCTCATCGTCCCGTATTTACATCTTAGCCCCAATCCCGTGTCGAGGGTCTTTAGGTGCCGGAAGGGCCATTGGAAAAAACGAGAAATCTGATCTTAGAACTAGATAGAGGCTGATCTCGCCTTGTGTGAAAGCAGAAGTGATACTGGACAATCCTAAGACTTTTTAAAGGGCCATTGGAAAAAACGAGAAATCTGATCTTAGAACTAGATAGAGGCTGATCTCGCCTTGTGTGAAAGCAGAAGTGATACTGGACAATCCTAAGACTTTTTAAAGGGCCATTGGAAAAAACGAAAAATCTGATCTTAGAACTAGATAGAGCCTGATCTCGCCTTGTGTGAAAGCAGAGGTGATACTGGACAATCCTAAGACTGTTTAAAGGGCCATTGGAATAAACGAGAAATCTGATCTTAGAACTAGATAGAGCCTGATCTCGCCTTGTGTGAAAGCAGAGGTGATACTGGACAATCCTAAGACTGTTTAAAGGGCCATTGGAATAAACGAGAAATCTGATCTTAGAACTAGATAGAGCCTGATCTCGCCTTGTGTGAAAGTAGAAATGATACAGGACAATCCTAAGGCTTTTTAAAAGCAACAGTCATCCTCTGACCAAATGTTTTTGTATCGTAAGATGTTTGACCTTGAAGCTAAAATAACATCAAATTGTTCTGTTCTGTTTTATACAGCTAAAATCTGGGCTGAATGGAATATTTTACAGGTATTTCATTAACTTTTTTCTGGTTAACCATGCCAATCGGATTTCATATATGTCTGGCGCTAATTTAACCTTAGCAGATCAAAGACCGGACCTATAAAGTCTCCATTTCCTCTATGAACGGACATTTAAATATTAAATGTATAAAATACGATTATAGTTGTAACACGTCCACTAAATGTGCCTCGCAAAAACCATTTTACTCGAGAGCAATCGGCTAAGCGTCTCACTCCATTTGTTGTGCATAATATGTTTATTCCTTCCCTTCCTTTTTTTCTCCATCGCATACCCAAGGTGGTAGTTACTTTGCGAAGATTGTTTACCGTCAAACATAGACCTTTTTCCAAAATGAAGATTCGTTTGACTGTCGAACGCGTCAATTATTTATCCTCCTTAAGAAATCGGATTAGTGTGGGAGGGGCCTCCCATTTCAATGCACTGTCATTAGTTTCCCATTCTTCTTCCTTAACTAAAGGCTCCGCCTTGTTGTTGCAACCAAATGGTCCTGTTTTCTGCTAATCTCTTAAAAAGTCGATAATTTTCCGTCCACTTGAGTTCTTGTGCCCTGTTCAGGTACCGTAACCTTGGTCTTCCTCTACCTTTCTTCCCGAACACCTTCTCCTCCATCGCATTGACAAAAAATCTATTGTCACAGGAGATGTCCTAAAAATTTTATATTTCTTTTTTCCATGGTGTTGAGTAGCCTCTCCTCGTATTAGTTTCCCCAGGTGATCAAAAAATCTTTCCTGAATATACCCACAGGTCTTCGCCAGATTCTGACCCGAGACTTCAGGGCCATATACCTGCATCGCATCACACAGGCTACAACGCTGTCGCCTGCGCAGTAATGAGACGTAATTGTCACGTTATTTCACGCAGCCATCAGAACGTCAGCCGAACACCACCGGTCCTTCTCCCGGCCAGTTAAGCCGCTGTCATGTCCGCCGAAATTTCTCTTCACGCACACACCCTCGTCCGTCACGGTGCATTCATTCTCGTCACGTCCCCGCTTTTCTCCCGCCCGCCCCCTCGCATCGGATAAACTACCCCCCCCCCCCGACCGATGTGCTCTCCTTTCAGCCCCCCCTGATTCCTCCCACCGCTGTAAGTCCCTTTACCAATTTACTTCATGGGAATGCAGCCAATCGGGGATTTCGGGGAGACGGGGGGGAGGGGCAATGGAAGGAGGTGGTTCGTCCTTTGCCGTTGCCAAGCACCGCTCTCTCATCCTGTCCCCCCCCCCCTCGCCCTGGCCCCTTCAAAGCGCTTGTCTCTTCACCACCGACCCACCCCCGCCACCTTCTCCACCCCCCCCCCCCATACACCAGACCCTTCATGCCCGCAAGATCTCCCGCCAAGATTCGCTAATTCTCCGACCCCTATCCCATTCTCCGCCCCCCTAGCATCCCTCCCCCTTCTCTCCTTCAGTGCACCCCTCCCGCCCCCTTCTCCTCCTATCATTGGCGTATTTAAAATCGCCCCTTCCATTCCCCTGTGCCAAAAACCCGAACCTCTCCCCTCCCCCCGCCCCCCAAGAATGGTGTCCTCGAATCCCTTCATTTTCATGCCCTCCCACTCATCTTTTACTTCCTTCCTTTCCTCGTTTCCTTTTTCCATATGCACATGATAAACGATCGTTGCTCTTTAGGTGGGGGTTGGGACGGAGGGAAATTTTATAAAACACATGAATGGATACATATATATATATATATATATATATATACATATATATCCATGAGTGTGTGCATTCTCAACCGGCCCATCTTGATATCCGAATGCTTATTAGTCCGTGGACGTACAGAGCTCGGCGAGGCGTAATAAGGTCGTGATATTCATCTTTCTGTTCCATTTTTTTGGTCCATCTCGCCCACTGCCTCAGAGCGGAGCGGAAATGGAGATAAATTTTTGAGTAAGCATCTGGCAGTCCGATTGCCGTTCTGCATCTCTGGGTAATTCGCACGGAGTGAAGATTGCTAAGTGTTTCAAGGAAGGCTTCTCAAGCCTCGGTGTAACCCGATTGCTGGTGTTATGATAAGAAATTCAATTGAATGACTTATTTATTTCAATGAATTACCGTTCAATTTCGGGTATCCTTTCCATCCTATCTACTTTTTACATTTTTAATTTTACAGTTTACGACTACAACCCTGATTCCTGAACCCATCAACTGCTATTTACGGATATGTCTGATGCTTTCCTGTCATTACCTCTCGAATTATTTCGCTAACGGTTTTCGATTGTCATTATTTTACCTTCCTGTAATTAGTTTTGCCACCCATTGTTTGGCGTCTGCTCTAAATTTTGGGCACTTGCATAATTTCCCCAGCAGGGATCGATTTTTCGGTGATTTTCAGCTATACCTCTAGTTAGGCATGAAGCTTATGGAACGTAACATTCACGTTTTTCTTTAAAGGTCTAATGTAGTCGTTTTGAGCTATAAGATGATAGTGATGGTACGCAACCTGGTTTCATTCCTTCCGAAGAAAGTTGTTTCCAGGCTTTCCTTAAATCCTTAAAAAACAAGACTATCTATATAAGTTACCATTGAAGAAGAAAGGATATTTTTCAAATTAATAGTTAGTACGCTTCTTTGCATTCTCTTGTTCTGTCTGCTCTTATAGGACTACATTAATGAATTCCATAGTAATATATCGTTTGGAAAAATTTTAAGGTTTTTCAAGTCATTTTGAAATTAACGCTGCCGAAATTTGCGTGGTAATACATACGTGAGCGTAATTAGTCCATGGTTACATTTTTTTCAGTTTGCATAGTTTTTCGGAGTGCTCGGAGACCTCTCCACCACTTACCTAGTCCCCATGGCCACGGTTATTGGTTCTGCGATAGGTAACATAGTTACCAGTGGCGGACTAAATATAGTATTTATTTCGATTTCTAGCCGCGTATTTACATATAAATACCATCAATTGTAAACACTGATTGGTGGTGTATAAATAGTGATTTATGCTAACTTTAAATTAGTCTTAAATCAGGTGCCGTAACCCGGTCTGATCTTTCTTAAGAAAATTCCGTGCATCCTACACAAAAGGGATATTCACTTCTTTCATAGATTACAACCTGGTCTATTATTTGTGAATTGTGTCTTTAGCCTTTTGGACATAAAAATTAGTCATCACCCCTGAATTCAAGTATCATCCTGTGTTACGTAGCAAAATCCCCATTTTCCCATTTCAGGGAGGTTGTTCACAAAAAGTTCATTTTTTTTCATCATGAAACTTTGAGTTCTCGGTACCGTTTAGAAGAATTATATTTTAGGGGATGACCTATATGCGTTCTAATTCATGAAGTAGGTAACAGGATTGAAATTTTTCATATATCTGAACTTCACTCAAATCGTATCACATGGCACGCTTAAAGTGAAGGCATTGTTGGTTGGAAGTGAGTGATAACTGTGGTATTTCTTTTTGCTATACGTACTTTGGTTAGTTGAAGGAGAACAGATGGAGGGAAATACAGCCACTGGATTAGGCATCTGTCAAAAGACATTTATTATCCCTTGATTAAACCTCCCTTTCCATTGAAAATGTTCTGCCCTCCATTTATTCTCCACTTAACACACAAGAATGGGGAGGGATTGCATATAAACGTCCCCATCATCACTTTCGGTAATAAAGAGCCCAAGAATTTGTAATTCTATCCACCACTTTCTTTCTCCTACAATTCTATCCGCACCAATGCTCATGAAATTCCATTTTATGAGGAATATTTTTATCAAATTAATGAGTTACAATTTGTCGTTCAATTTTCAGATTAGTTGACTGCATCCCCTAACTCTTTACTATCCAATGCTAGTTATCTTACCCTATATTAGTTCTTCATAGGTTATTTACCCTTTATTTGGTCCATTTATTCATGCTATTGACGTGTTTCTTGTACTTTTTCCTCCATTTTTCTCTTCAATTGTATTCTTAAAAAACCGTTTTTCAGACGTTGAACGTATTGCTAGAGTCAAGCTATTATGGTAGAAGATCCGATAGATTTATAGTGTCAATACCAGACAAAGATAATTGCAATAGATCAGTTCTAGAATATTTTGACCATCACCAGGTAAAGTAGGTTTTGCACTTGTGCTACATATCTTAATATCATTATTAGCAACTAATCCCGCATGACATTTCTGACATGATATAGTTCTGCGGTCATAAATACCTTGCAAATTTCGTGGTCTCCGGCGATACTTTGTGGAATTTGCTAATTGTGGAGTTTACCCTGTTCATTAAAAAAATGGTACCTTGTAGTACCATTCATCAGTTGTATTGATGGTATTAACCTGTGGCTGTATCTCAAATTGTATACTGCATGGTAGCACTCACCTCGTTTTTGATCTGACCTCGGATTGTTATCCTGACTGCTTTGGCCTTTGGAACGTGCGCGCTTCTCATTTCAGCTGGGATGAGTACTGCATGCCTGGTGAGGAATCACCCCGTGCCTCACACCCTTGTGACGGCTTGCTAGGTATTTCATAGATGTAGATGTAGATTTTTACCTCAGGGTTCACTCATTTTATCTGGTTCTTCTTTTCTGAATATGGTTCCGTATGGTCTTTCTATCTTCTACTTAACTGTAGGTTTTTCCATTTTTTACAGCATAATTTATGATCAAGTCAAATAAAAATGTTTAAAATGAAATGATCACTAGAGGGAGCTCGAAGTGCCGAATGAGGCTTAGAATATGTGAATATGTTCACAAAGGCCGGGTTCAAATCCAGAATACGGTGAAAATCGAACCTGACTTTTAGCAAAGCTAGTGTTTGCGTTAATACTTTGTGATAAGGGGTCACCACGGTTGAGTCAAGGTTTTAAGAGCGGGTAGGGAAGATGAGCTATCCTGCAGGGATCTCTGAAGTACCTTTTGACCTCTTCTGTCCATCTCTATGGAATGCTTTACTATCTTTAACGTTATTTACTTTCCAAATGAGTACCATCAAGTTTTTCTGTCCTTATACTCTAACACCCATTCAACCCGATCTTAGGAGAAAGTGTTTTTTGGGCAAATGACTGGATGATTGAAGGAAGATAAAAGCACAATACGTTGACCAGCACTTAGGGTAGTTTGAGCAAAATATCATTCCACCTAGAAATCAATGTATTTGGTCTCATTTTAAAGAATATTATCTCATCCTTCCAATGGTACCAAGAATTCTACTCCTTACCTTTCGAGATATTTGCCCAAAAATCAGCAGCCCTTTTCAATGGGAGGTATTACGTGTACGCACTCCAGTGAGAGCTTATTTAAATAATGAGGAGTTTCTAACAAGTAAATTTCATTTGAAAATTAACAATGCTTAGTTTTTTATGTTTTCTCGACAATTTTTGGAAATTAATCATATCGTCACCGCAGTAATTTCTTCGGTATCAAGTAAGGCCTTCCCTTTTGATGGAGTTTTAAACGTAGCGCGCGAAAATACATACATACATACATACCCATCACGCCGTTCCCTTCCGGGGTAGGCACTGTCAAAATGTTTCACTCGTTGATACATAATTGTACACCTAACTCTGCTTCAATAATTTCCTCCATTCTGACCTATCCTTGCAAATCTCTTTTGCCTCATTCACCCCCATACACTGTTTCATACATGCCCTCCTGTTTTTAAGACTCCTAATATTCCTCCTCCTAAGATTTTCCTCAATCACATTCAACTACAACTTTCTCGGCCTACCTCTACCTCTCACACCATTCATTCTACTCTCATATATCTGTTTCGTTATTCTACTCTCATCCATTCTCTCAATATGGCCAAACCAACGAAGCACACTCCTTTCATACACGTCCATTACTGGAGCATTTAACCCACATTCATTCATGACCCACTCATTCCTGACCCTATCCATCCTACTTTTGCCACAAATACTCCTCAGATAACTCATACCCACGGCGTTTAGTCTACTCTTATGTCAATCCTGACATACCCATGTTTCACTACCATATAGCAAAGTGGGAAGAAGTACACTTTTGTACACGGCAATTTTCGCTTCCTTAGACAAGCACTCATTCCTTGATATGCTCCACATTCTACCTACCACCTTCCTTCCAGCATTCGCACGTCTCTTTATCTCCTCATCAATTCTTCCATCTTTTGCATACACCTTACCTAAGTAAACGAAATCATCCACTTGATCAATTACTTCACCATTCGCCCTCATCATACAGTTATTCTCCTCATTTTCCTTATCAAAAACTACTACTTTAGTCTTGCACGCATTTACCTTCAATTCCATTCTCTCCGTTGATTCACAAAACTTATCTAGGAGCTTCTGTAATCCCTTTTGACTGTCTGAGATCAAAACAGCATCATCCGCATATAGAAGAACTCGCACGTTTACATTTCCAATCAAAACACCATCGTTTGCACTACAAGCGTCTCTAACGCATCTGTCCATAAATACAAAATAATGAGTCAAATTAAAGACTTATTTCCACATTTTCATTTAATTACTTGCAATTTCTGTCATATAAAACTATATTATTGCACCATTAATAGAGTATTATTTAACTCACGTGTCCTACAGCTGGTGAAATTAAAACGAATAAGTAATTCTAATATTATGTCTATCATGACTAGGGAACTATCTCGCTCAAATTACCTTAACAAATACGCTCTCACTCATTTTTGGTGGGATTCCGCGATGAAGCTCTCGCTTAAATTTTTTCCTCGGGCAAGGTTCAGTTGTTCCCCGTAAGAATCATTAATGTACGCGTCCTAATGCTCCGCGCGTTTTGAAATACATTCAAAAGGGACCTCCTCCATTCACGCTCATTGGAATTCACCCTGCGAAGCTGCCCGGTTGAATGATTCCCCGTTCTCCTCTGCCTGCCCCTTCCCATTCCCATAGTTCCTAAGTACCGCTTCCCGCCGCTATTCATTCTCTCCCCCGCTGTCTTCGGTCATTTTCCGACCCCTGAGTGGCTAACTAAAGTCAGCCTCATGCGGTTTCCTCTTTTGGAAATATCGCAGCTAGTTTTCTTCAATCCACTACTGCAATGTCAAAAGTTGAAACCAGCGTGATCACTTAAATGCAGAGTTTGATTCTATTTGTGCTCTCGAAAGTTTTTTTTTAATTTCTGGTTCTCAGTAGAGAAAAATTATAATTCTTGCCAATTCCAGGATTGGCTCAGTTCTGCCGTCGTAGTATGGAATTATTCATGGTTCATTTCGTTTTGTGTTTTGAACGTTGCTAATGGAGTGTATTCTAAGATTCGTGAGGTTATTTTTTTATTGTTTATCTGGTTAGATGGGATTTTAAGACAGGTTTACTCGATGGATCGACCGAATCACTGAGTCTAACAAGAATCATTGTGCAGGTACTCTATATTTCGGCTTAGATCTGATTACTTTTTAAAATTATTTCGGTCGAAGTGGATATTTAAGTTGTAACATAGAGTATAACTAGGGCTAACCCGTAATCTCTTTTAATCGATGGTGAAAAATCTGTTTACGACACGAATAAAGAAAATAGAGAAATAAATAAAGAACAATTCCGTAGTTTGGCGTGATGCCAGTTAAAACAGAGGGAAAGTGTACTACCGTACTCGCTTGGCAATTTCTAGGTGCATGATTTCAAATTGTTCAGGCAAAACAGTGGTACAAGGATATAGATCAGTGAAGGCTTTAAAAAAATAATATTCCATCTTTGCTAGGTAAATCTGCCACTAAGAACGCGTAATTAAGAGAAAAAGGAGTATTTAAAAAAAAACTTTTTTGAGGAAATTTTAAAGGGGTTCTAAAATCTGCAAAGTAAATAATGCTCTCTTACTTTAAACAAAAAAGTTTAAATATGATGATAAAGATATAAATTGGTGCGATGTATGTATCAAATTTAATGCAGAACGATGGTGCTTTCACGAAAAGTTATTGCTAGCATTCATAGGTAATTTCGCAAGTAGTAGTTGCTTTCCTCTCATTAAGCACGGAGACTTACGCGGCTGAATAAAACGAATCGGTCATTAGTATTTTCTTCAAATTCTTTTCAAAATGCTTTGTTTCATTTAAGTGTGAGACAAGTTATGCGATTTTTAAATTCTGTTCTCAATCGCGTCGATTTTTAAGGCTTTTGTCTCCATTTTTGCTGCTCATCTTTTATCCTCGACCAATTTACACTTACACAATTTACACCTATATACATACCAATCACGCCGTTCCCTTCAGGAGTAGGCACCAGGGTTTTTTTACAAAAACCCGATCCCAAAAAACCCAGGTGGGTCTTTGTTAAGAACTCACTCAAAAAACCCAATAAAACCCAGAAAAAGCTGTTTTATTGGATTTTTTAAACATTGTTTATTTTTGACAATCAAACCATCAGTTAATTGACTTGTTTTTGATTATTTTATTTTGCAATGGTTTATGGAAGGGCATATATGAATTTCAACTGATTTCAGCTTATATTATCTGCAGCAGTCATATTTTCACTGTCGCCTCAAAGCTTGCCCCGCAATTCTGCAATGGCTCTTCACTTTTTGCTTTTACTCATCTCATTTCATATTCATGTGGCTGCTAGGATAAATACCAAAATAGACACTATGTACATACATTCAAAACAATATTTAATATCGGCATGGGCCATAAATTTCAATAATGCGTTGCAAGTTACCATGCCATATGCAGATATAGTTCAAGTATAGACAGTCACTTAGACTTAGCACAAATGAATTGGTTTCTCCTCCCTCTCCCATCTCTCTCTTTCCAACTCTGCTGATGCAGTAGATGTAAAGAATCAGGTCTCATTCCACTTGCTTTTGAAAGTAACGCATATGGAACATCATTCCCTAATCCTATCCAAGACCGTTTTTCCCTGCATCACCTAAGTTTTTGAACAGGATTAATGAGACCCTTTTTTTTCTTTTTGAAAATAAATAAATTTACCTACATCGTTGGCATGACCACTTATGCCATAATACCAGGGATATCAAGAGAGTAAGAATAATAATAGAGGAACTCAAAGTCCTATACAAGTTGATTCAATTACCTCTTTTGAGTGGCGTGTATTGAACAGCAGTATGCAAGTGAAATTCTGATCAATTATAACCAATTTAAAGGTAAAATTAATTTCAAACGGTAAAAATCCAAATATATAACAACGTAGACCAGATTTACAAATTAGATAGCAATTAATTTACGGTTATTTTGGGAAAAGTGCTCGGGAAAATATTAATCGAAAGAGTTACAAATTTTTTAAATGATTTGATGTAGTTATTTTTTGCTGAGAAAATTTTGATTTTCTATTAGTTTTAGCATATTTTATTGCTATAAAGTTTTCAATTACAGGGAAAAAAATTGAACAGAGTTTTCAGAATGTATGAAAATAATATTATTATGTTTATTACTAAAAATGTTTACTCTTCATTTTTTCTAATAATAACATAATAGAAATTACGTATTTGAGAATTTGCAAAAAGATAAGAAAATATGTTTAGTGTTGCCAGAGTCAACTACTCATTGAAATTTGGATGAATGTATTTGTATATCTTAACAAGTTTCTCAGCTTTATCCTTCCCTAACTGATTCTTAAGTTTCGACCAAACAAAGCCAAAGCTAGAGAAAATCCTCTCTATAGATGCGCCGCTGGCTGGGCAACTGCTGATGTTCATCATGAATGAAATGAATCCCTGGGGTATATCCACTCTTTTTATGGTTTTCATTTTCATTATCTGCCACCATTTCACTGGAGTAAATTGCTATAAGACATCGTCCAGATACATGGATGAATGAAAATACTCTAAAAGCCATTACAGTAGTAATCCAGTCTGGGTAATTTTCTTGAAGCCAACTGTCAACTTCCTCTTCCTACTTCGCGGAAAGTCTCGCTTGTCTGAATCTCGGATCCATAATGTTAGGAAAGTAATGAAATAGCTCTAAAGCTTGATCAAGCTCTTCTTGATTACATTCTTGCATTCCTCCAAGTCTGGAATTTACTAACATATCCTAGCACAATTCCACAGCTTGTGCAATATTGGTGGTGTCTGCCTGGAGAATATTCAGCACTCTGCTAATTTCTGTGGGTTGCTTGTGGAAATGAATTGGTTCCCTATACATCACAGTATTATGCAAAAATTTGGAGTAAGTCATGCTTTCATTTTAGCCTAAAAGTATGCCCTGTAACTGTTGCAGTAATTCTTCGCATCTTGCTTTTAATAATCCTGTTTCATCCTATAGTAGTGGCTAGTAGAAATTCCAAATGAGACACTATGTATGTACATTGACATAATTATCAGTCAATCTCGGCATATGCCATACATTTGATGAGTGACATGTTAGCCTGCCTAAGGGCAGACAGAGTTTCAATAAAGAAAGACATTTTGTAACACAAATGTGTTGTTTCTCCTCTCCCTCCTACCTCACTCTTTCCAGTTGCGCTTACAGGTATAGAATAAGTTTCTAAGTAGAACTCTTTTCCCATCCATTTCAAAGTAAATCAGGTGGAACCCAAGGTGATAGAATTTTAGATAGCAGTCTATCACCTTTGGTGGATCCTCATTATCTAAAGATAGTTAGGCCATATTTTACCTGGATTACTCGTGTTATGGAACAGGCTTGATCAAAAAATTATCTTTATGTTAAAATACATAAGTGTAACTACATCAGCGGCATGGTCTCTTAGGTCAAAATAAATGTGAAGGAGAGGAAAGTAGGATAAATATGACGAGAGTTCAAAACCCTATAACAGTTGATTCAATTCCCTCATCTGAATGGTGTTTTTTGCACAGCAGTATGCAAGGGAAATTCTGCCCAACCGTAACATTATTTTTATATGACTAAAATACATTTCAGGAAGTGTATATCAAAAGAAAAAAATATGCCGAGTTTATTATTTTACCTTATATTATTTATAAAAAATGTAATTACAGCATAAACAATCAAATCCGATAGCATTCAGCAAATGCATCAATTTTAAGAGTGACCTATATGCCTTCATAAATGCAAGAGCAACAAATTATGTATAAGTATATGCATGTAGCAAAATAAATGGAATCTAACTTTCAAGAATCAATATATTCCAGAAAAAAACTATTTAATGGCTTAAATACATTAAAACCTATTTCAAATATATAAGTGATAATTTAACTGAATACTATAACCCAATATAACCCCATTAAACCCAATAAAACCCAAAAAACAATAAAACTTAAAAATAACAATACAATCCAGGTGGGCTGGGTTTTTTTTAAAGGCGGGATTTTTAACAACACTGGTAGGCACAGACACAAAGTTTCTCTCCTAAATACATAATTTTACACTTATCTCTGCTTCAATAATTTCCTCCATACTGACCTATCCTCGCAAACCTCTTTTGCCTCATTTACCCCCATACACCGCTTCATACATACCCTCCTCTTTTTCAGACTCCTAATATTCCTCCTCCTAAGAATTTCCTCAACCACATTCAACCACAACTTTCTCGGCCTACCTCTACCTTTCGCACCATTCATTTCACTCTTATATATGTTTCGTTATTCAACTGTCATCCATTCACTCAACATGGCCAAACCAACGAAGCATACTCCTTTCATATATGTCCATTACTGGAGCATCTAACCCACATTCATTTATTACCCTCTCATTCCTGACCCTATCCATCCTACTTTTGCCGCAAACACTCCTCAGATTACTCATACCCACGGCGTTTTGTCTACTCTAATGTCTGTCCTGACATACCCATGTTTCACTACCATACAAAGTGGGGAGAAGTACACTTCTGTACACGGCGATTTTTGCTTCCTTAGACACGCACTCATTCCTTGATATGCTCCACATGCTACCTACTACTTTTCTTCCAGCATTCCACGTCTCTTCATCTTCTCATCTATCCGTCCATCTTTCGTATACGTCTTACCTAAGTACACAAAATCATCCACTATAATATTATAGTTTAAATTATTAAGTTATTTAACATTTTAAATATTTAAACTGGGATTGTTGAAAATCTAACTTTAAGCAAAAATAACAAATAAACAATCCCAGCAACGGGAAACGGTGAAAGAGACTGCGGCGATAATGAAGATGAGAGAAAGAGGAGAGTGAGGGTTTTTGGGTGTGGATTGCGAAAGGTATTGTTACCTTTAAGTTCTGAAATAAATTTATCACACTTCTCTAGATTGGTTATTGAAGAATATATTCCGGTGGCCATTAAAAAACTGTTACAAGTCATTCATCGATCCCCTTTACATCACTTTCTTAGCTTTTTATTTGCCCTTCTCTTGGCAGCATTGCTTACTCCTTTTCCGTTCGTCTTCTTTCCTTCATAATTTTTCCTCACTCTTATCCTACACCTCACAGGCTGCTGCCTAACCTACCGGCCCTGCATTATCTTTCATCCCTTACCCTTACCTAACCCTTTCTCTTTCTCTCCGACCTTTCATTTCCCGTCGGTGTGTCTCAGCATCTTTTTACCCTCTCTCTCTCTCACCTATTGAACCTCCATCCTTTCCCCTTCCAGCGTCTATACAGCGTCCCGACCGTTTATTACATTACTGCACACGTCTTATCCTTTTCCCTCGTCCGTTCATGGCTTTTTTCTTTACCCTTATCACCTCCCATCACTCACGGCTGGTCATTCTCCCTTTCTAGGTGTCTTCCGCAACCCCTCCACGCCTGCAGCCCTCTTACGTAACTTTCGTTTCGCGACCCACCTGCTCTCCCTCCCCATGTATATTACTCGTGCACTGACTAATTATTTTCCTCCTTTGTTCCCATCCCTCTTTGTCACGACCCCATGAATCGTTCATCCCAGGCCCCTCGCTTCTTTGTCCGCGTATCTACATTTTTTCGACCATTCTTCACAAAGATGAATAATGTCGACGACCAGAGAGCGAAAATTGTTATCAAAAGTTTTTCCTTAAAAAAAGGGATCCATAAAAGCGTAAATCTATTGTATATTGCCCTAGTACAAGGCTTAATATTAGAGATAACATTTTCCATTATTATATTCTGTTCTATATTATATTCTTACTATATTATATTCTTATTATATACTATGTTCTATATTATATCGTGGAATAGCAGATTTTGCCAATATCAGAGATTTTCTTACTGATATTTTTAAAAGATCTAAAGAGGTAGGATGAGTAGAACAAATCGTGTGCAATCTAGTCAGCGATGCATAAAACGTTATTGGCATTTATGTTTTATTGGGTGTCAAATGAGCAGAGATCAAAGGAAACGAAAATGGAATTGTGATTAAATAAATTTCATCGTGAGTGAACAGAGGCAATTCATTGGTTAATGCTCAGTTTCCATTTTGAACTTCCTTATAATATTGATAATACAAATACCGTTGTCTTTGGAAGTAATCTCAACATTTATATTCAATACTACATCAAAATTTAACATACAATATTAATTTAGTCATTCAACGCCTCAGCATTATCCGGTTTGGAACAATTCAATATTTATGTTGCACTGTATTATTCATGCTTGTATCAGAAGCCTTACATAATCGGACAGGTTTAACCATTGACAGCTCCAGTGATTGGTTAAAGCTTTTAATGTGCAGAAGTTAATCAGGCTCTAAGCCATCTCTCCTTCGTTTACGATCACTTTATATCCAAGGGATTATGTTAATAGTGGTTCAACTATCTTGATATAAGGTAAATAAACATACTTCTTATGGTAGTATTTTATGATGAGAATGGAATCATTCGTAACCAATGTGAAATATTCTTTCGTGTTCTCTTGGGTTTGACTGTATTGAATAATAAATGATCATGCTTAACCTTTATAGAGCGACGTTGAGTTTACACTATTTAGCCAAAGTAATAGCATGAATTAGTTGAAAAACATTTCCACTATCCGGGCTTGCTTTGCTATTGAAGGAACTGCTACTCCTTTTGTTTTTTGAATAGACTATGAAATCCAACTGATCATCACTGACTAAGCAATTTTGTATTAATGACCTTTCATTAATTTCGATAACTGCCTGACAATTTCGAATTAGTCGTGCCATCACCAGTCAATCTCTATATTTTCTGTGATAATCTTCATTATTATCTCATTTGTATTGAAGGACTTAAGAGTCTTTAATAATTCATCATATAAATTTTTTGTTAATGTTTTATAGAATTTCTTTTAGACTATAATAATGAATTAATTAATCCGTTGATTGCATATTTATCTCCACATTGAATAGAATTATGAAAGAGAATATTTTCTGCATGTAATGGAATAAAATAATTCACACCAAATCGTGACACCGATATTGCAATACTGAGGGCGCGAGTACTTCTGTTTAGACACTCTTAATCTGAAATTAACAGCGGAAGAACTAATTTTATTGAGAATCTGGAGAATGCTGGTTCAGTTTCCTTGGTATATTATTAACCTCCTCACTCCCAGTGTTCGCTAAAAGGCACATAGGACAGACGGTTTTTATTTTCTTGGTATAACATGTTTCGACACAGCGGTGTCATCATCAGGTACGGTTTGGTACCTGATGATGACCACTGTGTCAAAACATGTTGTACGAAGAAAATAAATTTGTGGAAGGAAACGGATACTTTTTCATTTTTGGAATCCAACTCCCACATTGAGCCTCAAGCTGTTGAACTGACAGTTCTATTTATTTGCCTATTTAGGATGTTTCATTGGTCATTTGTATAATAGTATAGCACATTTCAGAAGGTAACTATTGGAGCATCATTCCACGGTACTGTTTCAGTGTTGTATGTACTTTGGTGATGGCAAACTTGGTTGATTTAAAAAAAATCATCACTCCAAACCCGTGGGTCTGAGGAGGTTAATGCTTCATCCTTCCTAGAATGAACATGTATTCTTTCTCATTTATGTTCTTATCAATTGTCAAACCAATGACATATTGATGATGTTATTGGTTTGCTGCTGGTTTCAGTAAAATGAGTGTCACTGTCCCAGCTCCCGCGATCCTCAACTTCACTAATTTATAGGACTCTTGCCACGGGTTTCCAGTTTTCTTTGATATAATAAATGGCAGATATTCTAAAATTCATGTTATGTTCATGGGTTTGGGTATAATTTTTTCCCCATGTTCCTCCGAATGACTCCTAAAACCCTCTTGATATCGCCGCTTGTTGTCTGTTACTCGCAATTCGTCCAGTAGGATTTTTATTTTTTTACTATAACAGGTTGTTCCCACCATTTTTCTACTTTGAAGGTGGTAAAATAGCCCAAAACCGTTTAAGTTTGCTGCAATTTGCTTGATGAAAACTCGTGATTCCAAAGAAAACTGAAGTATGATCGATTATTTGCATCATTTTTATTCGAAAATTTATTGAAAATCATGTTCGGTTCATTTTCAGATTTGTATAAAAAAAGGAGTTTGTAAAATATGCAAGTCAGATTAAGTTCACGAATATGCAACCATGTATTTATTCCATGATAGTAAAATTGTGAAGTTGAGGTAAGGTTGAGTTGAGAAAATTGAGATGTGAATTTGCACATAAATTTTGACTTCATACGGAAAAATTGCAATAAAATTGCCTGTAAGACTTTTTTGACACGACCTGGGTTTCAGTACTTTGTGTCATATCTTAGAAGTGGAGTTAACCAAGTTATTTAAATTTTTCCGTGATGGTTTACTTCCATCAAGTAAAGCCTTTACCACTTTCCTTTTTGTTAACATGATTCAAATGGGGTTTTTTGTCTATTCCTATCGTGCATGTTCCTTTGCAAATGAGTAGATGATTCAAGGATTCAATAAATACACGTTAGTATTCTCATTGAACGTTGCGCGTATCAGTGCATTAGGCCGTTCTCATGAAGAAATGCCGTGAGTAATTATGAAAATTCTATGAATATGCTCCATTAATATTTTTTAAGGTAATTTTGAGGGAAAATCTGAATTCTTTGAGAAGTCTGGAAATCTGAATCTGAATTTGTTGAGGGAAGAAAATCAGAAAAGCTCTTTAGTTAATTATGCAAATTTTCACTGATAGTGAAATATTGTACTCTTCATCCTCCTCAGTCAAGATCAGTATGTTTTTGATTTTTAAAAAAATGGATGTCGGCGGTAGTTGGTAAATTATGTGGATCCTATGTAGGTACGAGACAAGATGGAATAATTTGCATAATATTCATCAGCCAACTCCAATGTTGAAGCAAAGTCGCCGGCCAATAGTATTGGTAAAGAAATTGAAGAATTGAACTTGTTTTTCTGTTAGAAACCGATGAAAGGGAAGTGTTTTCAAATTGAATTCAGATATAATAATAGAATATACATCCATTTTATGACCCTTTCATGCACACATTAAATTACAATTAAAAAGGATAAATTAGGAATCCACTTTTAGACATTGCCTGTATTTGGGATAACTTATAAACAAATTAAATTTCGAATATTTGAGAATGGAAAAAAACTGAGATCACGTTCAATAAAGAAATATATACATGAAAGAATATAACAAATTTTGTTTGATCTCACCTGTCGTGCCTACAGTTAACAACAAAATAATCCAATTAACAAGTAAAGTTAACCAAAAAACACATCTATATTATCTACATTAAGTAGCCATCTTTTTACTCTGTTCAGAAAAGAATCGAAACTTATTGAATCTCTTACATCATCTGATAAAATAATAAATAATTTTGGCCGTAGATAGATAAGTGAGCGTTTAAATGAGGACAAATTTGGCTTGGGCAAGATATACAATTTCCTAGGTCTTAGATTATATTTGTTGGCTGGAGGTTCTACCTTAGGTTCATTACTACTTCTACGGTAGAACACTCTCAATACTTTATAAACATAAAGATGACATCCAGGGAGTAACTGTAGGCTCACAAATAAGGGGAAGGGCGGTTCATATTGACACTTTCTAGCAATCAGTCTCACTACCTATTGCATTTTGGAGTTTGATATTACTCTCGTTATTTTGTGGGAAGCCATATCTCATTAAGTTTATCAGGCCTAGACGGTGAATTCTGTTAAATTTCATGATTAGGGAAGTTGATTTTTACTCATATTCATGACTAGAGATATTACAAAAGTGGAAATGAAAAAATAGGACCTTCATTTTTCTTTTTCAACCTTGAATAGATCCTGACAAATTTTATTCAGAGGCAAGTCCCTTTCACCATTTTTACATACGTGATCAAAGCACGGCTCGGTACGCAAGATTATCGGCTATAGAGTTGCGCGTGCGTGGAGCACGCTACTAATCCGACCGGAACTAACTCCTCGAGGGTTAATTATGGGAGGAGAAGTGGAGCGGAGTCCCGCTTCGAAGAAAGCCGATCGCGGCTGGGAGATAATGCGATGAAGTATGGGGCGGAGCAGTCACAGCGAGGAAGGACCTTAGAAGGGGGAGGAATGGGGTGTGGGAGGTGGGTGGGCGACACACACCCAGGAGAAAGGCGGGAGGAACGGTGTCTGTAGGCGGGCACGGAGGCGTCTTGAGTAGGAATGGGAGGGAACTTTACTTTTTCTCAAGATATTCTCCGAGCGTCTGTTTTTGTGTGTTTGTAAGCACTTCATCCCCGGTCCAAAACACACCCCCTCTTTACATCCTGAATCCCCTAGCGCTCCAAATCCATCTCTCCTTCCGTGTCCTCTTGGCCCGCCTTTTTCCTCTTCTATCTGGTAAGTCTAAACCTTCCTCTCCCCCCCATACCAACTCCCCCGCTCACCACCCCCTCACTTACAATTCCGCACCCTCTGACACTCTCAGGTCTCCTTCTCTTGAACCTCTCACCCCCCAATCCTTTCTAAAACTCTATTCTAGCATTCTCTTCCGCTATCCTCCATCCCCGCCCTCGCAGTAATTCTCTCTTCCGTCTCTTTGCATCTTCCTTCCCGGTCTTCCCTCCGCGTTTTCTCCCAGACTCCCCGTAGAATTCGAATCCCGCGACTGTTCCTTTTTGCATTTATTTTTCTCTTTCTCCACCCCTTATTCACCTTAATTCCCAGTCACCCAGTCACGCCGTCACGCACTCCGCTAGTCCAAATAACATTCCCGCCTACGCGTACAAAAGCTCTGAATTCTTCTTCTTCCCCGTATTCCTTTTACCTTCTCCTATCCAATGATAGTACCCTCTCATCTCTCTTGATATACACAATCGTGAAACGTGTTTTGTTTAATCCGCTTAATCTCACTCTTTTTATACCCTTGCATCTCGCAGATACGTCTCCGATTTTATCGTGTATGTAATTTTTTTATACCGCGGCCTTCAGTCACTCTCAACAATTTACTTTATTCTCTAACTCTTAAACTTCTGGAGCTCATCATTCTTCAGTTTTCAAGTGGATGTTTTTCGCATGAATGATCCACGCAGAGAAAAAGTGACAATGTGCAAAATTGGAATTCCCGCAAGGTAACACATGAAGCCATCTCTGAGATAGAATATTTCTCCAGAAATTATTTGAATTTCATAAGGGTGCAATAATGCAAATGACTGGCTAATTACCGGGGATCGGGTTGGTGTGGTGGCTAGAGTAGTGGGTGACCATACCATACGGACGGCCAGGGTTCAAATCCTTGCAGACGAGGATGTTTATCAGAGTAAACCCGATCCCTACTTGAGTGTCTTGTGGAGGGCACTTCAAGTACAGTACTCCGTCTGTCGGATGAGCCGTTAAACCGTGGTCCCCTTGGCGCCTATCGTTAAGAGCAGGCTGATGCCGACGCCGGTTTTCTGTCCACCCTTCCTCCCTTACCTATCCCCTATGACGCAAATGGCCTTAGCTGTCGGTCGCCTCCCCAAGCATCCAATCTAATTCTGGCTTATTTCATTTGCATAAATACGATATAAAATTGGTTTCGTGCAATAAATTCATAAAATATAACTACCATAATCCTTGTAAACATGATTTGTCTTTCAAGAAATAACTAAACGATTAAGTGATTTTTAGATTTTATGGATATTTAAAAAAAATACATTGTTCATTATAGAGTACCCTTGGGGAAAGAATAGTTGAAAGTAATCTTCAAGAAACATTCTGTTTTTAAGAGTAAGATGGGATAAGTTTAGAAATAAATCATTCAAATTTTCTGAATGTATTGTTGTTGTTGCGACGGGAAAGCTGGCTTCCAATGTGTCGGGTGCGGCTTTTATTTCCAACGGCAATAGGATATTCGTACACATTTGGAAAATAATGGGAAATGTAACTTTGGCATTTTAAACCTTTAATACAAAACATTTTTTATAGATATTATTCCCTAATGTTTTTATATATACATACAAACAAATAGCGATCTAGAATTTTGATTTGAGCCTTGCGGGACAACGAAACGCGGCTCCAATGACCATTAGGCGAGGTTTGTTTTATTATTTCTCAGTTCTATTTTCTCCTTAAACGGTGAGTATGCAGTGAATTGGGCCAACTGTTGATGAAGTATACCACGCAATTGCTTGTGGCGAAATTTCGACTAAAAGGAATGGACGGGGAATGATTCACTCATTGGTCGTTCAATTCTAGGATTAGTTTACTGCAGTCCTCCATTCTTCCCTAAATATTGCTAGTTCCTTAACCTACTGGTATCTCTTCAATGTACTTTCCTCTTTTACTTTGTCCATGAACTTATTCCTGGGTCTTCCTCTGGGGACTTTTCCCCCTATTTTACCTTCAATTACGTTCCTCACAAACCCATTGTATCTCAAGGTATGTCCCATCCATCTCGTTCTTTTTTCTCTATGATATTCCATATGGTCATTTCCTATTTTACTCTTCAGTACACTTCATCGTTTCTTATTTTTTCCCTCCATTTTATCTTCTGCATCCTCCTTCAGCACCAGGTTTCGAAGGCTTCTAGTCTTTTCTGGTCAGCTTTTCCGATGGTCCAAGCTTCCGATCCGTAGAGCCCTATTCTCCACACGATTGCTTTTAAATACTGTTTCCTGGTTTGTAGCCCTATCTTCTTTGAGCACATCTGATGTCTTTTTCCCACGAAAGCCTTCTTAGCTTGGGCTATTATCCGCTTGATGTCCGTTGTATGTACTTCTTCCGTCCCACGCGATGGTGCTTCCAGGATAGGTGAAGGAATCCACTTTCTCTAATTGCTCTATTCTCAGGATGATTTCAACATTCAGCTTTTCTCTTCGGCATACTAGGATTTTGGTCCTTGTCTCACTTATTTTCATGTTGTGTTCCTGGAGAACTTGGTCTGTTACGTTTGGTAACATTTGATGATCATCGCGATTTCAGCCATGACTGGGATATCATCCGCGAAGTGGAGTATATTTATTTCTTTCACCGTTTATCTTAACTCCGCTCAGTCCTATTTCTTGTGCATCTCGTCGGGCCTCCTCCAAGTACATGTTGAACAGTGCTGGCGAGAGGTTGCTCCCTTGTCTTTTTACTTAATGAATTTTAGCGTCAATCTGACTTATGTGTCTCATTTTTATTGTGACGACTTGCCTCTTGTTTATTTGGTAAATAATTCTTCTGTTGCCGTAATCCATTCCAAGTTTTTCTAGCAGTCTGAACATTTTGTTCCACTCAATATTGTCGATGGCTTTCTCCAGGTCCACGAAAGTGAACTACAATGGCTTGTTCTCATGTATTTTTCCCGGAATAATTATTGGAACGGAAAAAGAAGCGAAAAATTATTTTATTTCATATTTAAGCACTGAAACGACCATTTACTTTTATCAAGGCTGAAAAACCATAACAAAAGTAGAGGCACGATAAATAGAACATCGAAGGTTTAAAAAATGTAGATAGTTTTTAATCTTTTGTTTCAAGAAGTTTACATTTGGGTTTTGCGCGCACTTACTCCGCACTGCTATGCAATGACTTATCACGCCACCTGCCATGCAGTGACTTTATATAGGTCAGACTTTCGCCCACAGAAAACTCAGGACATAAGCATGTGAAACTTGAAGTTTTGCAATTCAGGAGTTCCTAAGATAATTCGAAATACGAGGATCCTTGAACGTTGTAATCCTTGAATAGAATATAAGTTTTATGTAATTTTTCATGTAAAAAGCACAGTTCAATGAAAACATAATAAATCGTCCATCAAACCTTCGATTGAATTTGGTTGGGAAGCGCTATGAATCCCTAAAATATAAAGTTTTCTCTAGATACGTTTGGCAGAATTCTCCCTAACGATCGGTCCATTCAAATTATGTTGTTGCAGCTCTAATATCCGGCTACTCAAATCAGAAAAAGCCTATGAAAACTCTGGCAGCGGGGAGATAAAAAATACGGAAATATCAAAGGATGTAGAAATAATATTTCTGCGCCCCAACAATAAACAACCCTGGCAATAATTCGACCGGTTCTTTGATGCACGTGCTCCGTTTCCGGTGGCGAAGGCTTTTAGTCGCATAAAATGGATCGGAGTATCATAAAGATACTTAAGATATCTCGCCAAAATATTCGGCGTTCTCCTACGATTATAACCATATCGAAATTTGTTGCGAAATTATTTTTTCCACCGCTTTGGATTGATTACTTTTGTCGGAATGCTGCTCCAGTTCAAGCACCTGGTTGAGAACTGGATATTCGCGGCTGAAGCAAAAATAAATACAGCCGACCCTGGATGTGCGATTGCCCAAGGGATCAGGATTTTTTCTTGCCGATGGAGGATCCTTGCTTTGATGGTTTCTCACTTATAAATGTTTAGGAGGGGCTTCTCTCATTTATTATTGGCTTTCATTTATTTATTTATACCATTTACTGCATTAGTGTGTTACAATTACCTGAAGAAAGTCGCTCTTACCGTTTGCTTTTTGTTTCTTTGTTTTGATCGTGCCTTTGTTTACTCTCTGGTGTACTACGATATGTTTGTGAGACCTATCAAGACTTGCAAAATTGTCCATAATTGTTCGAATAAAATATCTCGGTTGTAATTCCACACTATTGTTAATACAAACCGACTATGGTTTCAATACTCAACGTAGTCATCAACGTAATACTTTAAGGACACTAATGGCCTGTTGCAGGAACGACACGTTTATTCTATAAAGTTATGGGACCCATAAGCAATGGTAACCATTCAATAAGTCGCTCCGTTTACCAATCAAACTTTGATCGATATACTCTCGGATCGATCTGGACATTCTAAGCCGGCTGACTCGTATCGCCCGCTTTACCAATGCGAAATACAATGAAATATCGATTTTAATCGGTTCATCGGCGATTTGAAATCTCAGACTGGTAGTGAAAGCGGGCCGAGTTAGCCGCCGCTTCTCATATCGGTCTCGCTGGCCCGTTGTGTTTACCATACCGAGTTAACCCGGTCAAATTGATCGGAGCTAGATTGGTAAACGTAGTTAGTGTTGCAGAAACATTAGATAAGTCAGATAAGTTTATTGGTTTGATAACATATGGCGTGGAAGATATGAGTTCCGTAAGTAAGCAAGATGGTGGTTGCGTAATGAACTACTTGGAGACTAAATTACTAGAAAAAAGAGTTGTTTTGAGACGGATTGCCATTTTATTTAGTCTTACTGACCAATTTTCACGTGCATTAGCAATTATTCATTGGCTAAACGTTCATAAATTTTATCTCGCGTCAGTAGATTAGATCAAATATTCAAAGCCATTAACTCTTGGGAAATAAGTTATGTAACTAGTTGATGTGTTCCTGAAACCGGAACATTTTTACGAATTCTGTAACTTCATGGATCTCTTAACTATTGATTCCACAACTAAATATTTATGCAACTGGCCATAATTAATGAAACCATGATTAATTTCCAAAAATTGCATTTAACAGATGATGTGGTACGAAGTCACTCGCACGGGTGCATGTACACCAGGGTTGAAATTCGCTATGAAAAAATAATTTGACTTGACCGGGATTCGAACTCGGATCTCCCAATTGCCGGTCAGGTATGTTAGCCAGTTACACCAAGCCATCCTCCTTCAAGGCGAATATCGAGGGGGGTTTATGCGAACTAGATGTTCAGGCCTCAAGTCTACATTGTAGCACATGAGACGAAGTCATGCTTACAAAGCCACTGTCGCGGTGGATAAACTTTTAAAGCACGACTTCGTCTCATGTGCTACAATGTAGACTTGAGGCCTGAACATGTAGTTCGCATAAACCCCCCTCGAAATTCGCCTTGAAGGATGATGGCTGGGTGGTGTAACTGGCTAACAAAGAGATAAAAAAAACTAAAATATGTAAAATATATTCATGTATGTGTCTAAAAAATACCTTAAACAAAAATGTATTATAAATGTATGTGCCTTTGGAGCGGATCTTTTTTTTGTCCTGTATGCTAATGAATGTACTTTAATATGATATTGATATAAAATAAAATCATTGGAACAACATACCTGACCGGCAATTGGGAGATCCGAGTTCGAATCCCGGTCAAGTCAAATGATTTTTTCATATCGAATTTCAACCCTGGAGAAACCATAATTAATTAAATAAAAATAGTATTGTGGAAATTACAACTGATATATTTTATTCAAAACATCAAGCATATAGATTATTTACACAGAGTTACTCCCGAAAATCTCTTTTTACGTGCAAAATGTGTAGCGTTTCCTGGAAGACACTCGCGCTTATATAGTTGTCGGGCAAGGTGGTATCAGCTATGGAGGTACGGACGAAAAAATTACTTTGCTCGTAGAGATCTTTACATTTAGAGAGGAGTTCCTGCCTAAATATGACGGGAAATGGCCATTAGTCTCACTCACAGAATTTTCTCGCTACTATAGTTCTCTTTCTCCAGGTTGGACTTAATTTATTTGAAAATATTCAAACATGGCGGGTGAATTTTTTTGAAGAAATTGCCATGAGAAAAATTCGACCTGGACCGGGAAAGCGTATACCGTAGTGGATAGCGGACCGGATAGCGTAGTGGTCTGCGCATTGGTCCGGCAAACATGAGGTTCGTGGTTCGTTTCCCGGTCCAGGCCGAATTTTTTTCTTGGCAATTTCTTCAAAAAATTTCACCTGCCATATTTGAATATTTTCAAATGGCTAAGCACGGCATAAGTGCTGGTGAAGGATACTGACTCTTGGTTGTGGCTTCTTTGAAGCCCTCTTCTCCTTAGTGTTGCCATCTTTGATGGACCGCAAGTGCCTAAGATCTAGTTGCCCTGTATCTACCCAAATTGACATGGGAATTAGGAAGCCTGGATAGCGTAGTGGTCTGCGGATTGGTGCGGCAAACCAAAGGTCCATTTCATTTATTTATTTGGCAAAAAGATCACATGCAGCATAAAGCCATTTTGCAGTGAACATATAGCAAACAAAAATGACACAAACGTAAAAACATAAGTAGAAGAAGGTAACAAATAATAATACAACATGGGGAAAGTACAAATTACTTTTTTTGGGAATGGCAAATGGCTAGGTTGGCGAAGATAGTGGAAGATAGGGTGAAAGGGTCAATAATCTCAGAAATGGAATTCACAAGAGAAGAGAGGCGAAAAGTGAGGGCGCGCTTGGTAAGTGATAATCTGGGAGTAGGTATGAGGAGCAATAAGTGAGTTCTGGTGTGTTGGGAGTGTATTCTAAAATCTATCAAGGAAACAAGGTCAGGGCAGTCAATGGTTGAGTTCAGTGTGCCATGGTTAAGTTTATGATCGGTTTTAAGGAAGATATGATCAAGTTTATGAACAGAGAGTAAGGACAAGACATCATCAGAGGGTAGGTAGTGGAGATTTGGCACTCTATTTTTAGCAATACGTTCGAAGAAGTTAGGGATATTTGGCAGAGACTTAACATTAATTAGGGCTGATATCGATCATATAGGGGAACAGAAGGAGAGGAGAGGAAGAACAATAGATGAGAAATGTCTGTAATGCTATGGGATCTCTAATTTCAGTGTACCGGTATACTGCTGGAAGCAGCATTTGTAAGTCATGATTCTCCCACTCGGCCAATGGCGGATAACCGTGATGACGAGCTGACATGTGCCCAAATTCCATGTATTCCAATATTGACAATTGAACTCAGCTCATTTCATACACTGATCTCTGCGTCTTCCTACTGGAGGATAAAGCCTCACGCTCCCACTTCCCAAATCACCTCAGTTCACGCCTGTTCTTACTCCAGCCGGAGTCAAATTTTACAAATCCATTCCCAAGAAACGCCGTCCAAAGCCTCTTGCGTACATCTCCAGTCATAACACGCATATTCCCGCGAGCTCTAGCTCCGAGAGTTCCACACCACTCCTTGATAATCCACGTACTATGTTATTCGAACACGCGAATGTATTTCCAGGCTCTTCTCTCGGGCGTGGCAAGGATTTCCCTAACCTACCTCCCAAGGCGCGCTCTGATATAGGGGAAATGAAGAAGAGGGGGAGAAGAGGTGGAGAGAGAGAATGAATGAGAAAAAGAGAGAGAGGAATGTGGGGAAATATGAAGGGATAAGGGGTGAGGATTTTATTTGTCACTCCAACCACCGCATTCGTGCGGCAGCACCATCTCGCCAGCCGCATGCGAAATCCGACACGTGTCTCAACAACGTTCTCGAGAATGTGCTTTTCTTTCAGAAAAAAAGAAGAAATTCCCCGAACCACTCACTCTGAGCCATCCTGCCGTCTACTCATGAGCCGAAACCTCCCCGTATTTCGACGTCCTCTTGGTACCCACTTTCCCCTATCTCCACCGAGCAAGCACTCAATCCAAGTCATTTTACCCATTCGCTCCCTCCCCCTCTCTACCAACCTCCCGACAACTGTTCTCAGCATATTTTCCTGCGAACCATATTTTATGCTCGCATTCGTATCACTGTTGACACTGCTTTGCATACCACTCTATTATATCTCCGGGAGCATAAACTGGAGTCTCGGTATCAGATGGATATGGTGACTTGAGTACCGGTAGAACATTCCCAAAGGACCGGATTAGAATTGCGGCAGCGGAATAGATTTTCCGCGGACTTCCTAATCCATGTTTATTCCCCACTTGAATTTCAGGGTGCTCAGTTCGTCGAAAGGATGTGTGATCAGGGTTTTCTTGGCAATATTCCTGAATCATAAAGTAACGTCTTTGCTTGTCTTCTATCTAGCCATCTTTTTTTCATGAAAATAGTCCACATGTATTCCAAAATCTACCCATCTCTCTGTAATTGAGTAAATGGCTTGCTGTTATTCATCTACATCTAGATAATTCCCAGCTAGCCGCCACATGGGCGTGTGGCAGGGGGTGTTAGGTCACCAGCCGTGTAAATATGTAAGTATTTGGGAGATGTAATGGTGACGTGTATTATAGGAGTGTATTTAGTGGAGCTCAATTTTTACTGTGGTCACTTATTGTCCGCGGAAAGAACGAGATTTTGTACCACTATGTTCGGCAGTGTATCTCTCTTATTTTATCGCATCTGTCAGACTTGGAGATGTAGTGAGGAATCATGATAATATTCTGTGTGTCGCTCTGAAAAATATCAGTTCTGAATTTCTTAAGCGACCTAAGCCTAGTGTGTAGCCTCCGAGTTTCAGCTCCATTGATAACATTTTTAACTATACCATCTACATTTTCTTCGTGGTTTGTGTATGTCTGTTAAGTTTAAAGCCAAATCCTCTTTTTCTGTAGTTTTTTATACTTTACGCTCCTAAGCATCCAAATTATACTTCATTTTTTGAAATAATTTAACTTTGTAATATTCCTCATAAATTTTTATTTCTTCCGACCCAGAGTTTCTACTATTACAGGGTCAGTATAAAGGTGACAATGGTTCACCACAAGCCCCTTATTCAGAGTGAGGGTGTAGGGGGAGGGGTGGCTGAGGATTTTTATTTTTGGAAGTCAAAATAACTTTTAGATTATTAAGATAGTCCAGCATGCGCCCGTTGCATTGAGATTGAAGGACTTTTGGAATGAAGTCACTTCGGTGGCCTTCTTCTATCAGGTGCTAGGCAAACTTGGAGCTTACATCACCTTTAATTAAACAATTCTTGTGTTCTTTTACCCGGCTACGGATAGCGTTGCCAGTTTGACCAACATAGACAGAGATAGACACTAGATATATATCCTTTATTTAGCTGAATCACTTGTTTCATGGCCATATTCTTCTGGCCCCTTAATAAGTACGGAATGGAAAATGTAAAAGTGAAATATCATCACTTATAGTTTCACTTAAATTCCACAAACTCCAATAATTCCCATTTCTGACTAACAGAATAAATATAAGAGTACCTGATTATTACAAGCGGAAACATAAATGATCATCAATGAAAGAGCTGATATAGGAAGTGGAATACAAGGAAAAATCTTATTTTATACGTTCATTTATTTATGTAATCATTCCAAAAGTCTGTACACATTTGCGTAAAAGATCAAGGGATGACATCGAGGTTGATTTACTTTAAAATATCCTAATTATGCTGGATAAGATCTAACTCCTATGGTTGTTTACGGATAATATTGGTCCTATCTTTCTCAGTCCCGAGACATACCCAGCATTATTTTTGAAAAATTCTTCATACTTACGTTTTGCGTTTAAACCATGTTTGCAGAGTTAATATCTCTGTGAATCAAGGTTCTTAATAATGCTGCTACTTGTCAGCAAGCGCTGAACTAGTGGCGTTGCCAATATTTTTCATTGCTAAGCGGGAAAAAATTCCAAATTCTGTGTATTGTATACAATACGCCAGGACTGAGGAGGCTATATATTTATCATGATCAAACATCAGTAATTTTCCCAAACAATTGGATGGGCTGAGTGACTCTGTAAATTTATTATAGTAGAATAGGATTTAATTAAGCCGGAGTCTTAAAGGAATATTAATGTCAGAATTCAAAATCACACGAAATATGGAATTGAATATATGTAGTCGATAATCTAATCCGTTGTCTAGGGCGTGACTTAGTTGAATCGTGAAATGCTTAGCATTGTAAATGATAAGTTACTTAGTTTTCCACATAATGTTTTTTATAAAAAGACTCACCTGATGATAACGAGCTTCGTCGAAATCTAGGTCGTCTTTTATAATCAATCTAAGTGGAAAAACTAAGTTACTTATCATTTACAATGCTATGTTAGTCTATGATCCATGATATCAAACTTAAATCCTGTCACTATTTCATGATCCTGGGAACACACCTTTAAAAAGAACAATTTGTATTAGTATGGTGCACATATATTTCTGCTTTGATATTCGCTTTCCATTGATAGTGTTAATAATAATCCTTAAAACTGCCGAATTCTCAGACGAGGTGCGAATTTCGAGGAACTTTGATGCCTTTATTGTCCCTGAACTCTTTAATTTTCAATGCCCCTTCCCCTGCATTCTTGGTCCACGGGATTATGGATTATAATTATATCTGAACAACCTGATGGGATATTTGAATATTCGTGACTGTTAAACTGGTAGCGCTGTCTTTCATGTAAATTTATTTTTTTGAAGCAAGCTGAAAACACATGGCGCTAACTTGTTTGGAGGCACGCATACATCCCACGTAGCTGTCATTTACTCGCAAAGAGGCTGGAAATGACAGAAAATAATAGATGTTTTCCAAAATGACTAAAGTTAGCTTTCATCCTGTGTAATGAATTTCAGACCACGAGATTGATTCTCCTATTTTTCTATTTTTAAGAAAATTATGCATCGTCGCCTGGGAGTTAAAAGCCCAAATATAACTGTTAAATTTCGATAAAGGGGTTCCGTGGATTCATGAACTATCTTGATATTTTGGGTGAATTTTTCATAAGTTTTGCAATCTTGTCTAGAGAATACATCGATAATGTGGGGACAAAATTCCTTCAAGTGTATTGAACCTCTCAGTCAGTTGAGTAATCCTTGAGCTTATTTTATGAATATGCGTGACGCATGATTAGGCAGGATTGTTACATATTTCATAGTTATTTGTTGGTTATACATTGTTAATACTTCTGTATGTTCATTAGCGTTAGTTATCTGACGAAGATATCCAATTTTATACTGAGAAATCAGTGTTTGATTCTAGCAAAATTAGTTAATTTATTGCATGTCAAATTTCCACTTATTTGTGTGCTTGCTTATACCCTAGATTTGGATGCACATTTTTAGAGGGATTTTCGTCAAATATTATTTTGCTATACTTAAATCATCACCTGACTGATAGTAATGAACTCCGTGTTATTAAGGTTTCTCCTATATTTACATTTCCCGGCTTTCTCATGGAAGCTATAACATTTGACTGGTACATCTACGAGAATGAGGAAAACTTCAATTCTGTGGATCATTGCTGTTCTTTTTTCAATAGTACCTTCTTCCATTGGTTCTGTTTTGGCCTGGGATTTCACTGATTAGTCATATGCTTAGCTGGCCGTCTTTTTAAAATATGCGACGCTAAACCATTGCATTTCCTCTACTGTGAGTAAAGAATTTACCATCCTGGCTAAGCGACTTTGCTCTGAAAGCCGTTACATGGGTTGAAAATGGATTAATAATTTTTCTTCGTGGCACTTATAGGGAATTTCTCTACAATTAAAATATGTTTGCCTCTTGAGCATTTCCAATTGTAATTAATCCTGTAATCAAAATACGATTACTAAAGCTACTTAAGATCCATACTGTGCTGGTAATAGTTCCAATTGTGCAGTTTATGTGACCTGAAGTTTGCCTGGGTCACATTTTATTCGCTTCATCTTTTTGGACTAGTGCTGTGAATCCTACGCTAGCAAATTTAATAGCTCGTATTTAATAGCTAGTATTTACATACATACAAGCCACGCCGCGCCGTTCCCTTCCGGGGTAGGTAGAGTCACTAAGTTTCACTCATAAATACATATACGTACACCTTACTATGCTTCTATAATTTCCTCCATACTGACCTTGCCAACCTCTTTTGCTTCATTTACTCACTTACACTGCTTCATACAGGAGGAGCATAAATTCATGTCCTCATCACTTCATTGGTCGATCAATCCTAAGATTGGTTGATTGTAGTCCTCCACCCTACCCTATCTAATGGTTGTGCTTCCTGGTATTTCTTTCTATGTGCAGTGGCGGAAAAAAATTAACGCAAAACTCATTGGCGTCTGAATGCGGCGTACACGGGAACTAATTGAAATCGCTTTTCCTTCGACAACTTGACAACAATGAGACAGCATATGGAAACCGGGAATACTCAAACTCTCTATGAATGGATATCGATTTTACGCGTCATGTAAATAGTCATACTAATAAGGTTTACGTTTCCGAGATCGTCTAGGAGTTATAAACGTGATGAGCTTGCTTCGACCCGCACTCAGTCGAGGTTCCGTAGACGTTATGTAGAGATGCTTTCCATATTTTTTTTAGAGCTTTGGACCGTTTAAAAAAATGTTCTTGATTGAAACTTAAGAAAAAATACGAGGAAAGCATTATTTGTTGGGACGTAAAAATTTGTCATTCCCCAGATCAAATTCACGTACAATAAAACGTATTTCCGCGTGCCCGGAATATCTGTGGATGATCATCGTTTTAATAGGCCTCAAAGTACTTCCGAGAAATATGATGCATTACAGTTAACATTTTGGCGTAATATCCTGTGAATTTCAATTTAAAGTATGGGAAATCTGGTTGAATAGAATGGGTTCCATGTGGAGAAAATTTTTCTTTACAAGTGTTTCCAATACTTTAAAACTCTACGTAAGTTTCCGCCCTCGTGTATACAGGTCGTCTCAAACACTTAAATTTCTAAATTCCTCCTAACGTAATATTATTTACTTTCTGAGAACTACTTTCAAAAATCCAGAACATTTTATTTGGTCCAGTTTTTAAAGGAAACATAAAATTCCCTTTTTTCATTGTGTAGTAAAAACCACTGGACGCGGATTTCTCTTGATCGATGAAGTAGCCTAGAGGGAGAGTGTTCGTCTGCGGCCAAAAATGCGTGGGATTCCAATCATGTCGTGACCTCTTTTAGTGCCTTTATAATTAATCTACGCGATGTGACTTTATTGCAGCCAAAACTTCGCAGGAATCCGCGGAAGGCCCAGGGAGTGGACATTGACCTCAACCATGAGTGTGTGTTTTACACATATTCGGGCTTTGTAAAAGAATCAGAGCGGTCTCCTTGGTCGTCGAATGAGATGTTTACTTCCTATTCTCGGGTACTCGGCCCCACTTGATTTCTACGCCCTGTCTGTCGTATGATGCTCATATCCACTCATTCGCCAATTCATCACTCAATGAAAAATTGTGCATAAAGGAGGGAATAGACCGGATCTCTGATTGTGTCAGTTACTCGATTTAGTGAACTTACCTGATGCTATACACACCTTTAAATTACTCTGAAATGATTTAGTAAAGATGGAAATTATTTTTATTAGGAATAGAGTTAGGTTCTATCTGCCAAACTTGTAAATACCGATTACTTATCTGAGTGAGAGACCAAAAAAGTGAGGAATGTTTTCAAAATATCTTTAAAACGGTATTTGAAGTTTTCCCAGCATTGTTTTCTAGGTTTTCTATGAACAACACATTAACCGTGTAGTTAAACAGTTCAACTTATAGGATGGAGGATAATACATACTTAAAGAATAAGGTAAATTAATGAATCACGTAAATACCTCCTGACATATTCGCAGTGAAAAATGTTTGGCTAAAATTTCGCAGTTAAATTTTTTGAGGAGCATTTTTATACCCACGCGTAAGTAATACTCCGACAAAAATGCATCGCGTATCTTCCCCTGTGAAAGTGATAAAAAAACTAAAAATCATTTTTTTCATTTAGCAACTATGCAGTGATTACATATTTTCCCTATGGTCATTTGTATACTCCTGTACTTATAATAAATCCGCAGAGTAGTCAATGGAGTGCAAATTAGGAATATGCACCAACAAATATTATATGATTGCTACGGTCCTAAAGAATCTGTTCCTCTTCAAATGTGTCGTAATATTATTGCTTCAATGAAAGAGAAAGTTGTGAGTGCCCCCACATGAAGATATTAACAGACTTTTTACAGGGTCATAAATTTCATCTCTTAGTGGTAATGTATTATAACGGATGTTGAAAAGGGACACTATAATGCTTTATTTAGAACGAGTGGAAAAGGTTAAAATGCATGCGTAATTCTCTCAATTTGAGTTATGTGTGCACATGATCACAGCAATTGATCATCGAGAAATATGCTGGATTTTACATTAAGAATTTGGATGTTAACTAGCCTTATAATCAATCCATCCCCCTCCATTCTCGATTTCCTGACCAGTTCTCTGTGACATGGAGTTGTCTACATTTTGGTATCATCTTACTGGGTTCATTTCCCATTCTTCCTCCACGATTTTCCTCATTGCATCTTAATTTGGGGTAGTTTCGTTTGAGGGGATCGAAAAACGTTTGTTTCTCGCATTGTTCTCATAATCAACGCTGCGCTCCGTGCAGCCTGCTCCATCTATGTTACATGATTTGTTTTAACCATCTCCTAGAATTTTGACATTTGTGAACTCGCAAGTATTCCTAGTTGCGGACGAAAAATGAATATTGATAAACATTTGATTAAACATAGTTCTTATTATAGCGGACATGAATTTAATGAATTTCGTTTGACAGTGGTAAGAAATAGGTTTGTTTACTTTTAAACACCAAATAGAAGTTCAATGGGTGAAAGTCGAAGGCGCAACACCTCTTCGGGTAATTTTTCGACAGATGTTTTTGCCATTTACAAGCCTACTATCCAATTCCTCCGCCTGGGAGCAAAATGAGGCATATTTAAAGGCTAATGAGATCTTTTTTTCCTCCAAGAATTTTTAGAGAGGCCACTAAAACTTTGAACAATATCTCGGCTTCCGCTTTCCGCTCTGATTGTTCGTCTATCGACGCTCCTCTCAATGAAGTAGTCATCAGTAAACCTTTGCCGAGTTCCGGGTGGTGATGGTCGGGGTGGTTTGTTGTTGTGAATAACGCACAGGTTTCAAATACTTGCTGCACCGGAAAGGCTCGTCGCGCTTCGAAAAAATCGGAAACCTCCGTCGAATACTTTTAAGGGCATAAGAGAAGTCAAATACCACTTCTTTCCTGTCAGTTAAACGCCTGGCGTCCGAAACATAATCTATGGCAGAAAAGGTATCGCCCTCAGCACATGGGGAAAGTAAGCTCTTATTAAAGGCATACTTTTTCGCAAATCAATATAATGCGCCCTTCATGCATTCCTATTTTGAATGGATTAGTATTGGTGGAGCTTTGTATCGACACGGGGAAACCTCTAGGGATCCTCAAGAGTCCTCCAAGATTGCTCGTTGCTTTAACTCAGACTTAACGTAGCCGGCCTCCAAACACATGCATGAGGGGAACTAATGGCGTTTAAATGGAATGGTCTGGGCTGATGAGGTGAAATCCGAGAACTATTTCTTTCCGTTTGTATTCCCGGGAGAGTAGTATGCTTTTTCCTATCCTTATAGTCATTTTAAACGTTCGTAGACAATACCACCACTCATTTTAAGACTAACTTAGTTCACAGTAACGCATACGGACGCAAATAAATTCACCGGAAGCATACAAAATATAATCTTAAACTTGCCTTGACATAAGAAAGCTCAGTAGCTGTTACTGGGTTGCAAACCTAGATCGCAATCATGGTTCTTGATAATAACATTGTTCGAGTACGCTTATGATTTCGGAAACGTGATCGTCATCAAGAAAGACCGAGTGCTACATAGCAGTGGAGTGCGCTCCCAGGACCATGAGCATTGCCCTACCAATGCGGCTTGTCTTTTGGATGACAATAACGACCATTAGAAGAAAAGAACCGTGATCCCACCCCTGACCGAGACATTTTTGAGTGTTTCATTCAATTTCTGGTCAAGTAAAATTATTTTTATTCGGCAAATTTTATCTCTTTTGTATTTAAAAAATTTCATATTATCAGCCAGTCATTTCAGTTACACATTACATTCATTCATATCGCCAATATGAGGAAATTTATATAAAAACTCATTTGCGTTCATAAAAAACGAACACGGACCACTCTTTAGCTAGCCAAATACATCTGACAGCTACAACATTAACGTTACCTATTAATTTATATCATTAATGATATTCTACTCCAAACTAAAGTATTTTAAAAGGCTTTTTGTTAATTTCATATTTGCGGCGAATTTATAGCTAAGCATATAAGATATTATGCAATCATCCATATGTTATCCTTAACTACACCTAATTTGGGTAAACTTTTCTGAATGTTTATTCGTATATCCTGCATTTGATAGTTAAATCTTAACAGTGGACAGCTCGTCACTAAGCTGCCTTTGATAAGATAAAAGAAATATCGGGAAAATATGCCTAGATTATTCGGTATCGATGCGAGCACATTTATTTTTATTTCGTGAAATTATATACATTTTCGTATGTTTTCATAGTTTAATCCCATTCTGACGAACTAAACTCGGATTTTTATTGGGTCAAGAACGATCCATTAATAAATATCCGTTTTGAATTTAATAAATATCCGTTAAATGAACTTCGTCAATCTATAAATGGAAAATCGTGAAAAATTACATCACGTTGACTATACTTATTTAAATTAAATCGTTTTTGTATCGACATTTTGTGCGGGTTAATCTCGATTTATATCATTTTGGTGAAACAGACGCAGTACCCGTCATTCAAAAAGATCCTCGGAAAGTCGACCACAATAAATATCCCTTGGTGGTAGAAAATGAAGATTTTAGCATATAGTATACTGAATTGGGTGGGATAGTGAATATTTTTTATAGTCAGTCTTTCTGGGTAAATGATATCATTCGACGTAAGAACCATGCTGAAAGAAACACAGCGATGCACCGCGACTGAATGTGCGATTATATGTGACGAAAGCTCAAAAATGAGGCGATTGATGACTTAGTTCTAGGCTCCAACAAATGTGAGCTCCATTGCGGATTTCAAATATTTGCGGTAGACGATGTTTTCCTCAGTGTTGCCAGTCTTTCAAGTGTGTACTGCTCCTAGAAGTTCCCAAAAATTCCGCATTGCAGTGCGCGAAAAATTTGGCGTTAATTTCCTCTGCCACTGTACTTTCCTCTTTATGTGGTCCATGAACTTATTCCTGGGTATTCTTCTGTGGACTTTTCCCTCAATATTTCCTTCCACTCAATTCTTCTCAAATCTACTGTCTCTCAGGGTGTGTCCAATCCATCTTGTTTTTCTTTTCTCTATGTTGCTCAATATGGTCCTTTTCTCTTCTACTCTTCTGTACACTTCATCATTCTTATTTTGTCCGTCCATTTTATCTTCAGCATCCTCCTTCTGTACCAGGTTCTGAATGCCTGCAGTCTTTTCCGGTCAGCTTTTCAATGGTCTATGCTTCCGATCCATTTATCTATGGCCGACGCTCCATACAAATCTTTTCTCATGCTGTTTCCTGGTTTGTAGTCTTATCTACTTCGAGTACAGTTCTTTTATTTTTCCTATGAACCCTCATCGAGTATATTGTATTAATTTTGTTTCCCGTTTAAAATTATGCTAATGACTTTTCCTATTGTGTGCTGAAATTTTTGTATTTTCTACCCAAAGTTTTTTTCCAATTGCGTTCTGTTAAATGCTATATGTGTGTGTATTTTCGTGACTCCGTGCAATAAATTTATATATCTTAATTATATATAAATATATATATATATTTTATATTATATATATTTATAATATAAAATATAGAAATTATATATTTTATATTATAAATAAATCTTAATTTGGGGTAGTTTCGTTTGAGGAGACCGAAAACCGTTTGTTTCTCGCATTTGTCTCATAATGAACGCTGCTCTCAGTGGAGCCTGCTCCATCTATGTTACATGATTTTTTTTTAAACCATCTCCTAGAATTTTGACATTTGTGAACTCGTAAGTATTCCTAGTTGCGGGCGAAAAAAGAATATTGATAAACATTTGATTAAACTTAGTTCTTATTATAGCGGACATGAATTTAATGAATTTCGTTTGATAGTAGTAAGAAATAGGTTTTTTTACTTTTAAACACCAAATAAATGTTCAGTGGGTGAAATTCGAAGGCGCAACACCTCTTCGGGTAATTTTTCGACAATTTTTTTGCCTTTTACAAACCTACTATCCAATTCCTCCGCCTGGGAGACAAATGAGGCATACTTAAAGGCTAATGAGATCTTTTTCTCCTCCAAGTATTTTTGGAGAGGCCGCTAAAACTTTAAACAATATCTCGGCTTGCGCTTTCCGCTCTGCTCGTTCGTCTATCGACGCTCGTCTCAATGAAGTAGTCATCAGTAAACCTTTGCCAAGTTCCGGGTGGTGATGGTCGGGGTGGTTTGTTGTTGTGAATAACGCACAGGTTTCAAATACTTGCTGCACTAGGAAGAAAAGGCTCGTCGCGCTTCGAAAAAATCGGAAGCCCCCGTCGAATACTTTTAAGGGCATAAGCGTTGCGGGCGAAAAATGAATATTGATAAACATTTGATTAAACATAGTTCTTATTATAGCGGACATGAATTTAATGAATTTCGTTTGATAGTAGTAAGAAATAGGTTTTTTTACTTTTAAACACCAAATAAATGTTCAGTGGGTGAAAGTCGAAGGCGCAACACCTCTTCGGGTAATTTTTCGACAATTTTTTTGCCTTTTACAAACCTACTATCCAATGCTATATGTGTGTGTATTTTCGTGACTCCGTGCATTAAATACGCCAAATACCCAACCAAATCCCTCGTTTGCCTTTTCTTTATTCTTTTCCTTTCATATTTTTCGGAATCTTATCATTCCTTACACTCTGCGCTCATTTCCTACTCTCCGCTTATCCTCTGGTCCGTCAACTCTCCCCTTTGAGCCTTCCTCTTCCTCGCCATTGCCATTCCCCGAGTCTATATCCCTCCTCCACCCGTCCCTGCCCCCCACCCCCCACCGTCCGTCCACCAATCACAGGCACTCATGCACACATGTTGGACAAAAGCTGTTCGGGGAAAGTTCTTCTCATTTCACATAAGGCCGAACGATATTCAAACCTCGCAATATCGTAATTTTTTCCTCCGCTTACCCTTCCCCTTGGATTTCCCTCTCCCTTGATTCTTTTACCCTCGCACCCTCCCGTGGCCATTTACTCTTACCCCCTCCTTCCACCCCCTCCACTCCAATCTCTCCCAACCTCCGATACTTTTTAGGGTATGTCCTCCCTCGCTCCTTCGTTTCGTAAGCACCATCCACTCTTCCTCTTTCCCCTAACTCTACTTATTAAAACCGCCGCGGAACTAAAAGTGGCGCACCCTGTACCCGACGATAAATAACCGTTCCGTCTTAATTAAACTGTCCTTTTCTTTCTTTTTCCACCCTCGGGAGGGGAGGGAGTTTTTCGGAAGTTTTATTTTTTTTATATTCTTCAACAAAACTGTGCGGTATCTTGGTTCCTCCGGAGTGTTGGCGTGGGGTTGGGGAGGGAGGTGGTTGGGTAAAGCCATCGGGGAGGGGAAAAGAGGTTATATAAGGGTAGAACACCACCCTTTTGGTCTACAACCCTCACTCCCCATGTATTTTGTGACATCACCCAAGACTAAATATTTTCTTTTGCAATTCACCAGCACACATTCGTTCAAATTGATATAAATGAAAGTCCATATGACTGGGATTGTTTCCGCATATAGAGGATTCTCACTTAGCAGATAAATCACTTATAGAGGGTCAGTATCGGCTTCTGTAACTTATGGAGGTAGTAATTAATACAAGTTTTGCGCCTGCATATCTCACTTGCGGAGGTCTTAATAGAGGAAAGTGACTGAGAAATTTGCGGGGAATTACGAAATACTTTAGAAGTAGATATTTTAAATCTAATTGTGTTATTACTATATTGAGCACATTATTATTTTTTAAATTTATAATCACACTCCCGAAAACAGCACAACAAAGGTCTATTACATCGGGTGATTAACAATTAACAATAGACGAACACCAACACCCATGTCCTGAGTGGTGAAAGACCACCCAGGCGGGACTCTAACCCGCGACCCTCGGACTGACAAGTGAGGACTTAACCCAGCCACCACCGGGGCCGATTATAATTTTTAAATATTATAATCAATTTAGGATATCCGTCAAATCGTTTTTTTTTCTGCTCTGTATTTTTAACATGCGTGTGTTTTTTTCTGTTCTGTACTACGGTGTGCTTGTATGACCTGTCGAGAAATGCAAAATCATGTCACATTTTCCGGAAGACACTATCGCTTACAAAGTTGTAAAGTGAGGCGGTTTCTTGCTTAGAGATCTGGACGGAAACACGACTCGTTCAAACAACAAAAGTCGTTTTTTTACGTCTACAAAAGTCTACGTTTTCTTATTTTCACGTATAGAGGTATATTCAGGGGATGAAGTGATGGGACTCTGCAATCAGTCGCAATTGAAGTGTTTTATCGCTAATCCAGTTTTATCATATCCATGTTCGACTGTGTATATATATATATATATATATATATATATATATATATATAATAAAAATGTCACAGGCGTGACTGGCAGTTACACATAGAACACACAAAAAGGAAAAACTCACAGATATATGTATATATATATATATATATATATATATATATATATATATATATATATATATATATATTCGGCGGACACAACCGCCTTTCTTCAGAAATAAGTAGGTACTGAGCACCTACTTATTTCTGAAGAAGGCGGTTGTGTCCGCCGTTTGAGTTTTTCTTTTTTGTGTGTTCTATGTGTAATTGCCAGTCACGCCTGTGACATTTTTTATAATGTTTGTGCACTACACGTGTTTTTCGTCGAGTGGACGTTGTATGTATGTGCAACTGTCTTTCACCTTCTATTTTTACAGTTTTCATTGCACCCTTCTGCTCATTTGCTCTCTTCAAACGCCTAATCAAATGCATTTCCTTCGAGAGGAAAAAAAGTAAAGAGCGGCCTCACGGTCCTTTCCTGTTTCATTTATTTTTTTTAAACATCAGGGAAGGAAAAGCTCTCGAGGAAGGAAAAGAACCCAGGGCAGCCTTCTCTTCCCTCCGCTCCTCTCGTGGAGGCGTCATGCGCTGGTAATGTCGGCCATAACTCTCGATAATCTCCAGTGGGGGCACTGGGGTCGCGCAGATTTTCTTCGGCGCAGGGAAGTGAGATGGAGAGTAAAAGGAACGGGAAGAGAGGGAGTTGCTCTTTGGCCCGGCATTCGCTCTTTCCTCTGGCCTTCCTCCTTCGCTCCAGTCGTGGGGATAAGGTATCCGGCAAACAGAGCACGCGGTGCCCAGGGAACGGTCGTCCCCCGAAATGGCATTTGCCTCAATCTGCGTGGTAATTGCTGTCTTCTCCCTTCACAGCCGTCGCTAGTGGTGGGAAGCCTAACTAATCACTCTTACTCCATTACAACTTTGGTAACGGGTACTTCTCCTTGTCAGAATCACCGCGTATTTTGCACATCTACTCTTAATTTGCTTTTTTACGCATCTGCATCCTTCAGGCCTTTGGCTAGACCGGCGGTTGCCAAACCTTTCACCGACGGAGCGCTTCTTGAAGCATTTGTTTCTAATGGAAATGGAGTAATATTTAACGAATAGTTCAAGCATTCAGGAAATTAGTTCCCATATTGTAAGGAATACTTTTTACTTTTCTTTAACTATGTTACTTGTATTGACCTCAGTTACATAATAATTATTCGCTTATTTTGAGTGATCAAATTTACAATGTTAGTTTTCCTTTTTCGACGCTTCATAATGTTCTCTTTACGATATTCCGGGCTATTATGTTAATATACTGGACATAATGGTCGTTCTAAATTACATCCATTTTTCTACCAATGATTTAAAACACATGTTCTCGCGTAAATTACCTCGTAAATAGACATTTACAATTCAAATCCAACTTGCTCTTATTTTTGTGGCCTCACTCATTAAAATTGCCACCGTTTTACGTATACAGCACTATTCAAACACGCATGTTTGAATTACAATAGCAATGAAGGATTGTAGAGGAGGAAAAATTATTCTTTTCAATATGGATTGTATGTTAAGTTCTTCTGGGAAGTGACGCCTGAGGTTGTCAAGTTTTTTCATGTAGGGAATTATGAATAATGAGGTATTGATATTGATAAAGAAAATTGTAGTAAAAGTCGCTAAATGGAAGCAAAAATTCAACTTATGTTACTATTTTCATTCTCACAACTGCCGCGGACAGAGATCCAAGAGCTCCACTGCGATCACTTCGGGAAGCGCTGGGCTGGACAAATAGAATCAATGGAAAAAATGTGATTTGGCGAGATTTAGTGTGACTCAGAGTGTAATATTTAATCTTGGCATTATACTACTGTTACAATTACCAACGCTGCTGCCTTGGTGAGTGAAAAAATTTCAATTATTCCATGAACGATCCCTGACCGTAACGTAGACAGCGAGGCATACTTCAAAGTTTTGAGGGGTTCTCGCCAAGTCGGATTGCATCTATAATATGATTTGAATAGAAAATATAGATATTTTATCGTAGATAGAATATTTGAGTTTATAATTTAATTTATTTTCAGTGATTTATAAATTATATTTATGAGATCATGTTTATTTAAAATATTTGCTGCACATAGTGTTCTTTATTTATTCGTAGAGTGGTGACATATTATGATTGAAACGTGGAAAGACAGGAATCTCATTTGATAAAATATGCGTACTTATTTGTGAAATTCTGATTATACTAAATTAAACCAAATTTATGGTAGTTTGGGCCAAATATAATTTTACCTAGAAATCAATGGATTCGGTCTCATTTTAAAGAAAAATATCTCCTTCTAATGACACCAAAAATTCAACCCCTTACCATATCACTTTCTGAGATATTTGCCGTGAAATACATCCCTTTTACGTGGGCAATGGTACGTACGAGGAATTATTTACGAAATGAGGAATTTCTCACTCTTAGATGTCGTGAAAAAACTAGCGGCGTGTAGTTTATATGTTTTATCAGCTATTTTTTTAAAATTAATCATATTGTCACCGCAGTAGGTTCTTTGTATCACAAAAACCTACCGTTTTTAAGGAGTTTCAAACGTACCGCGCGAAAAAATGAGTCAAGTTAAAGACTTATTTCCATATTTTCATTTAATTACTTACCATTTCTGTCATATAAAACTATATTATTGCACCATTAATAATGCAATATTTAATTCATGTGTCCTACAGCTGGTGAAATTAAAACTTATAATTCGAATATGGTCTCTATTATGTCTAGGAAACTACCTCACTCGGACTATCTTAATAGTATTCACACCCTTAAACAATAGTTTGTTAAGAATGACACTGGTGTGAATTTGACGCCTTCCTTTAAGAGGTGAACTTCGGACTATTTCTGTGCAAAATCTACAGTAAGATATTTATCAATGTTTCGTTGTATCATATCTGCTTATATTAGCCTTCAAACTAAGCTACCTTTAGTGGAGCGACATCGTGGCTCACTAGCTCCGTAATCTAAATATGTACCGCATAGATATGATTAAGACTCACCTCAGCCAAGCTGAACCGCAGGGGCACCCAGCCGATTCCCTTAGAAACTGATCATATTATCTCTGTAGCGATTATAATTGCATGATTCCTCTCGATTGATTCCGTTTGTGACGCTCACTCGTCAGCATTTGCATTAGGTACGCAAACATCTCACGTTCTGGGATATCTTCCCGCTTAGCTCCAGCTACTTACTTCGGTACCTGCGGTGGTGTGCTCGGCTATCCTTACCTTACCTATATCCTAGACGGAATTCCAATTCGCCTCACTTTCTATGCTTCCTCAGTATCCCTTCATAATTAAACTTCAGTGCCTTTAACCAAGTAATCTGAATCTAGCTGATTCAACGAACTATATGTATGAGTTTTAGCTTAGGTATTTTGATTTAACTGCAAACGTCATATCGTAATCCGTAATACAAACCTACATTCCTCTCACAAGAGTTTACTAGTTGCTGGCATCATTCGAGATATTAGTTAATGTATTGATCTCATATTCAGTTACTTGTGTTGATAAGTAGAGAAATCGACGTTCTCTGTCCACTTAAAACCGAAAATGGAATAGCTATATAGCTTCAAATGCAATAGATAAATGTAATGAAGATATATTTTGGCAACTTAATACGTACATACACTTGTTCTGAGGATCGGTCTCAAAACCTCAAAGATAAAGATTGGTCACCGGATCATTGATTGCTTCCTTCAATTGATTGATTATATATTCTTAATATTTGTTATATTTTTGATCCCTACGTATGAAAACGAAAACTGTTACCATCTATAAAGTGAACTCAGCGTAATCTCCATCTTAAGGTAAAGTGTTGTTTTAAAATATCTACAAAGATAATAACTATGTTATAATATAAATGCTATTATATATTCTTTATAATCACCCTGATGAATAAATCAGCCTAGCGTTATTGGAAAGAGGTATTTGAACTCCTCGATTTCAACCGAGACCAGTCCTCCAAAACAATAGCGTATGTTGATACATTCAAAATGCAATTTTTTATTCTAACCGAATACTTGAAGCTCAGTACATATAACAAAAAAATATCGGAGTAAATTTTTCGTGAGTAATGCAACACGTATTAGTATTCTCACATCTAATACTTTATAGAGTTACCCCACCACAAATACTTCATTATTAATGTCTGTCTGTGCAAGCACAACCGAGTGCGTACGAAAAGTCATCATTCGTAAAACTCTTCCTCTGAAGAAAGATCTAAAGCTTTCCCGGCGGATGATGTCGTTCAAGGTTACTCGGGCTTTCAACCGGGTCAAACTCTCCATCTTAGCCATCATAGCAACAGATCATCAATTAGCCACAACTATTTAATGCAGGTATAGTGTATGCGAGTGGTTCAGGTGTAGCTTCTAAATGAGGGGTGAAAAAATTCAAAATATATTGGTGTGGGTTAACGAAGATTAGTGGAAATGAGGTAACCTGCTTGAGTAATATCACACAATTTAGCTGTAAAATATTGACTGATGCTGTACATTTAACTCACATCCAGAGACTCTTGATGAAAAAATATTGAAAGGAAATCGTAAATTATTGGAGACATATGAGGACCCCAGAAGTCAAGGGGTCTAAGTAACAAAACCATTGTTTAGAGAAAACTTAAGTCAAAGTTGACAATGTTTGGTACAACCCACTAAGTAGTTAAGAGGAATTACCCTAGATAGCAGCACCTGTCAAAAAAATCACTTGGATCCCTTCACCACCTAAAAGATTAATATTTTCACATCCCATTCCTGTACCTGACTTATTTCTTTCAAAAATGTCACTTAGACCCCTTGACTTCTGGGCTCCACATATATAAGATAGATTTAAGGGAACACTTAGTGTGTGCAGACCGCACTGATTTATGGCTCGAAAAATATAACTAAGATTTTTTTCATAAAAATTATCGAAAAAACTGTCAACTATTGAAGACTGCGAAAAAGCAATTGTAATTTCATTCCAATTTTATTTATGCCGACCGGTTTTTACACTTGATCATATAGCACGAAAATAATTGTGTTAATAGGTTAAATTATTTTGAGTTAGAAAATGGTTGATTTTTGATTGGTTGATTATTGTTAATAAAATTTCATATAGTGGAGTATGAGATGGCATGACTTATTAAATCATGATGAGTGCCAAACAAATTCAACAATGAATCCTGTCATTAATTCGTAGCTATAAGTGGCCTAGCAACTGTCATATTTCACTCTTCTTTGCCAACTCTTAATTCAATAATGCTTCACCGTTTCATTTATTTAAAAATCTTTCGGAACAAAGTTGGTTTTACCTGATTATATCACGGCTCCTCCAGGGATCACCCTTAAAATATAGTTTTTTACTTCCATCTCTTAGGCATCATAATTTACGCGTTTTTTCTTTGCTTAAAATTTCTAATTCATCTTGGAAATTAACTGCTTCCTTATCATCTCTGGTTTTGTCTCATAATAGTGACTTACATATGTGTAGGTGCAAATATGCTCGCTATAATTCGATCTCTTATTTATTCATACGTTTAGGAAATTCTATTTGAATCACTGGCTGCAACATTTTTACCTATATCTAAGTTAATATTAACAAAGCAGAGACCTAATCAATTTTGCAACCTGCTGTACTATAAATGAAAATTCTTAGTAATAAAGTTTTTACCCCATGTCAAGTATGTAGGTCCGTCATGTAAGTCTAACGACATTTACTAACTAGATTTTGAAAATTGACATAAGAAATTACTATTTGAATTAAATAGAATGCAAGGTACTCATAATGATTATCTCTTTATGATTGTAGCTATTGATTTAATTCTTATATTTAGTATTTGTGGTACTCGTTGAGGTTTCTGATTTCTCAATCAATTGAAAACTGATAACCATCAAGTGATCACATATTCTAAAAATTGAAATACTTGTGGGTAACAGCAATAATAAATTACCTAATGCAGTATCTAAAATTAGCTCAATCAAGTTCATAATATTGGAAATACTCCCCGTAATCTAGCACTAGTATCATTGAAAAAATATAGAGCTATGGTTCATAATACTCTTGGAAATACATTTTTAAATCAAAATCTATGTCTACATGTTAGTATTTATTTATATTTATTTAATTATATTCACAACCCCGAAAACAGAACAACAAAGGTCTTATAAATCGGGTGTTTTAACATTAACAATCGATGAACACACACACCCATGTCCTGGGCAGATAATATTCTACCCTGGCGGGACTCGAACCCACGACCCTCCGGTTAGCAGGCGAGGACTTTACCCCACCGCCACCGGGGCCGGCAATCTCTCGTATGCTGAGAAATTCCATGCTATGAATCAAAGTTTTAACTAATTTCCATGAATTCCAACATGAGCGTCATTAAAGAGAATGACGCATGCGACCAGAGAGGAAGTGTGTGTCGCCCCAAAAATCGATCGTCCGATAGAAAATGGAAACCTCTGAGAATGCAAATGGAATAAAATGAAAAGGTGGCTAGCGGAAATTAAAGGAAAAAATACACGCTGCGGAATATTTTAGAGGGATGTGGCATTCAGTATTAAACAGCGTACACAAAATAAAACAACGATTCGTGGAAAGTGAGCGACCGTAGTGGAGAGCGCTACCTCGTTCCATGTTCCCAGAGTGAAGCATAAAAAAAGTGTCGCACTTGGACTCCAGCCTATCCTTGTAGAAATTCGCATTGAATGGCCGGGGTGGTGTAACTGGCTCAAGTGCTCGGCGCGGATTCTGTACGTTCGAACTCGCATTCCGGGCAAGGTGAATCTTTTATGTCGGAATTCTCTTGCACGTCAGTGAAACTGCCCTCGTAAAATTAATATCGTGAAATATTTCTGCTTTTATTGATTTTTTTTAATGTTAGATTTTTAGCGAGGTTCATAACGCGTTATTTGTCGAGATGTCTTTCCATTACCTGTAGACCTTTGAAGGTTTCCCATATCGATATGGGCTTTGAGGAATATCCATTAGAAATATACATTGAAATGTAATTAATATTTGCGTGAGTAAATTGGATTTTATTACTTGGAGTATTTGTATGCTCATTTGAACTATTTTATTGACAAAAGATACTTCCTTATCATTTCATTCTCAAACCGTTTTACTTCATCCTTTCATTTTCAGCTCCACTCCATTGAAACAGAATTATGAATATGATTGTTTTCTAGAAAAAAACAGAGATAATTCCAGTTATCGTCAGAGTGCCCTGTGGAATCGTTGTAGCCCCATTGGAAATAATTAAACAGTAGTTTCCAACTAGCCATCTGACGGCTGACGGAAAAGAAATATTTTTCTTTTCAAAAATTTTATGAAAAATTATGGGTGGACCACCGTTAAAACTATGTTGGAATGTGGTGATTGTTGATATTATATTCAAAGTTAGGCGTTTTCTACAGGGAGCAACTGTTAAATTATTTCCCGCTCACGAAATATTGAATATAATGTATAAATATTGCAAAGATGTCGAATAATATTCTCCACGATATAAATAACTTTTAGACTTTTGTTTTTTAAATAGTTTGAATTCTTAATTTGGAAATTAAAATTAAGTTCTTGAATGTGCCTTGATATCAAAATGTAGGAGCTTCATTTTTTTACTTTTAATTAAGGTATTTACTTTATTTGTGCTCCAAAAATTTGAAAATGGAAAGTAGTACGAGAAATTAAGAAATGAGGCAGGAGAGAGCTATTTAGACGATTGCAAACATATCTGCCTCCATTAGATGAATTGGAATAAAAAGGAAAAAACACTACGCACTAATAAGCAAGGCATTCTAAAATTCACCCATTAGATTTTTGGTATACCATATATTATAGGGTTAACAAATAAATATTGAATGATTAGGAATGAGAAGTTCCAGAATAGCTTTATGTATTGGTAACCAAGTTAAATTGTAAAAGTAGACTTTTAAGTTCAGTATTTGGTTCTTATGATACTTATGAAAATTTTCGGTTGTTAAATTTCACATGGTAATTATTCCACATGAGATCAATAAATGGATAAAATCCATTGTGTCGTAGCATCTCCTTACAGAAATATTGCGATATTTTCAACGCGGTGATTGGAAATAATAGAGTTTTCATTTCATACAAGCCCACACTAGGAGACACATTTCATATTTAGTGCTTTGATCAAAACTTCCCAATTGCGAATCTGTGCGCCGTTTTTTTTACCTTTTCTAAAATTATTGTCTCGATTTGTTCTACTCTTAGTATGGCATTACCCTTCAGAGTTTTCTCGCAAAACCAATTAAAGACTCTGTACTACGGACTAACTGACTGCAAATACTGCGGCCGCCGAACTTTTGAACTGAATCGCACTCCTTCAATCTGCAAGAGATCACAACCGCATCAAAGGACATTGATTCGTTCGCATACTATAGTGCCTTTTGAGTGCCCAACCTCGACCAAATTAGGTAAGTTTTTACGCGATCTTTCTTCTTAAACACACATTTTACTGCCCTCTCTTCTGCTGTCAAATCGGTCCACTTTTATCACTCGTCCTTTGTCATCTTCTAAGAAGGCTATAGTCTTTGCTGGTTTACATGGTGCTCCGATGACAATTTAAGGCGAGAGGTCAGAGTTATGTGTTAACTTCTTCCCATTCCCTTATAGTGGTTTAGGATTTTCCGGCACGTTGTTTCTACAATCTACATTGTTTGTCAACCGGGAAGGCGGTGTTTCAAAAGCTTTTCTTCATTCGTAGTAAGCGTAGTATATATTAAAACGATTCGGATACAATTCAGAGTGGCGATCGTCAGGGAAAACCTGCAATTGCCTAGGAATTTTGGAAAAGCCAGGGAATTATTGTAACTGTCAGGGAGAAACTGGAATAGACACCCTCGTTATTTAGCGGCCATTACGTTTATCGGCCAGTTTTTCCCGCCCTTTATTTCACAAACTAATGTCCGTTGTTGACGTGCATGGGATGAGCCCCATAAATTTGTGGAATATTCAGTTGTGAATCTTATTAGTGGTAAATCTTAGTTATTTAGTTGTGAATCAGACGTACAATGTATCCCTTTTGTATATCTTTATTGTGATATTTGCCTAGTTGTGCTAAATATCATGATTACAATTTATTACGCTCATCACAAGGAATCCGAGGCTATGTTGTTTGGAAAATTTTACCTGGCTTTTTTTTAACTTCCGAAACTCAGGGTGAGAAGTAGCTGGAGCACACTAGCTTATAGTAAATACATTCTTACAGTTCTAAAAATACGAGACGATGATTAGAACATTTAGAACATTTAAATCTGCCGTAGAAAATATAATTCTGCAGAAAAAATTATTCCAATAATAGGTGACCTTTTGGCGATCGGTCAGGGAAATTGGTAACTCCATCAGGGATAGGTCAGGGATTTGAAAATTGGATATCAGCAGCCATCCTGCAATTGCCAACTCAAATATTAGAGAATTCAATCTTTTGACATAGAACCTGATGATGGATAATTACCTTAACTGGTCGATTCGATTATAATAACATGTGGAGGACCAAAGGTTTTGTTCTTCTCTTAGTTATTGTGAGGTCGTTTACGATACTTAATTTTGTCCGTGAGTTGAATTTAAGGAAAAACTTAAAATATTTCGAAATTTATATTACTAATTGTGTCGGAGAAAATCTTAAAACAAGTGATTTTAAACGCATTTGTTGATAGGATCTTAATATCCAGAACGGTGTACCTACTTACTTGGGGACGGTGTACCTACTTACTTTAAAAAAATAGAAATAACGCACGTATACTGTAGCAGGGTATCGAAGTAAATGAGGACACTCTTCATAATAAGTTCAGTTGTTTAGTGGGTTAGTGATCCATTGATATCCTATTTCATAGGGTTCTATTTTGACGTGTCCGGTCATTGTTTTTTATCTTTGTTTAAATGGTCTAACTCAAAGTATTTAAGAAAAATATTTTATGGTACGGGTGTATGCTCCAGATATCCTTCCGTTTTGATGGAGTTTCAAACGTACCGCGTGAAAAAAACCCAGAGATAGAACCAATAGGGAGCGAAGTTGCTGCGTTTATGTAAATACCCTCAAATTATTTTAATCAACACATTATGTTGCGCACCTTTTGAAGCAAAAAGAAATTTCTGTGATGTGTCAGCCCCCTACTCCACTGATTTGCCACCCTCCAACATTTTCCTTTTTTCCCCGCTCAGCTATAAAAAGTCAGTAAAAGGACACTGTTTTTTTGTACTAAGGAATCATTCCAATATATGCAATGGACCAATTGTTAATTCACCTTAACAACGTCCCAGCACGGCTGTGAGAAGTGGGAAAAACTTGTCACCTACGCTGCACAGTCCTGCAAGGGAACTACTGCGAAGATTGTATCTTTAAATTGTAAAAAAACATTTAAATACATTAAAATTCCATCTATTTAAATTACCTGCGGCACAATTTTAGAATAATGATGTATCTTTTCCTTAGCCGGAGACCTACTTAGAGCTGCCTAATCACCATCATTACCCCGAAGGTAAAGGTGCCTCCGGCCAAGGAATAGAAACTCTGCCATTTAAGGTAGTTTGAGCGAAATATCATTTTACCTAGAAATCAATGACTTTGGTCTCATTTTAAAGAAAAATATATCACCCTTCCATTGACAGAGAAAATTCAACCTCTAACTACATTATTTTCCGAGATATTTGCCAGAAATACCAGCCATTTTACATGGGAAATGGTACGGGTGTATACTCCAGAGAGACCCTATGTTAAAATTGAGGCATTTCCTACTCTAAGATCTCGTCAAAAAAACTAACAGCGTGTAATTTGTGTTTTCTCAACTATTTATGAAAATTAATCATATTGTCACCGGAGTAAATTCTTCGAGATCACAATAATCCTTCCGTTTTGATGGAGTTTCAAACGTACCGCGTGAAAAAAATTAGTGAAGTTAAAGACTTATTTATATATTTTTATTCGATTTCTTACAATTTCTGTCATATATAACTATATTATTGCAACATTAATAATGCAATATTTAGTTCGTGTGTCTCACAATTGGTGACATTAAAACGTGTATATCGAATATGGTCTCTATTATGATTAGGGAACTATCTCGCTCGTACCACCTTAACAGTCAAAATGTGGGTAATCCCAAAAGACAGAGTAATCTTTTTCGAATATCGTCTGCATTTTAAATCATTAAATAATATGAAATTCTAAATAATTTGACGACTAAATACACAATTTTGATGCATCAACCCTAATACTGTTTTTAATAGACCTCACACGTGAAATTGTTGCGAAAAAGTGTCTCCCGAGCAACCGCGGTGCTTATTCGCGTACATCCTGTCGCGAATTGCCTCTTTGCTCGGAGCATCCTTATGCCAAGGATTATGTTATTTATAAAACTCGCCGATATTTCTATTGATAGAGTAATTTCTTTCTCGCACGGCCTGTTGCAACTTTCTTTATGTTGCACTGTATAATTAGTGCATAGGGCGTTCCACTCTGATTATCAGAGGCTAACGTGGGCTCTCGTATTGGATTGGCTTAAAAAAAGCAAAAATAAAAATAAATCTAGCATTTTTTGACAACAATTTTCTTCATAAATTCAATTATTTTAACTAAATATCCACCAACAGTTCCAAATGGGTGTGGTACATAGAATTAAAATGTGGCAAATATTGTTAAAACATATCAGTGGGATAGGAAAAGAGATATGAATTAAAAGTCATACGCATAAAATGATCATTTTTTTAATGCCTATGTATCCTCTTCAAATTATGGCAAATAAGATCCTAGAGTGTAACTTGTAACCGATTGATATCTAATTGGAATGCAAAGAATTGTCATATATTCATGTCATGCAAATTTTAAAACATGGTTGCAAAAAATATGTAGTGGAAGTGTATTTACTTTGAATTAATATCTGTACGTTTTGAGATAGCACAAAACTACACGGTTTTTTTCTCTTGAACTTGTTTTGTCTTATTTATGATATGTTAACTTTTTTGTTGTCATAAACTTTATTTGTACTTAAAAAGACCAAACGGTTTCAGCTTGATCACATTAGATGTACCCTACCAGAGATGAACGCGGATTAATGACACGCAAGCACTCTACATTTTAACTAATTGGTAAATATGTGCATACATATGAACCTATCCTTTACGAAGCAGAGCTTGCTAAGGCAGTAGTCTAAAAGATACTATTATTTAGCCATTATTTCTGCTCATCCATCTCGCATCGAGAGTGATTTACTGCTTGGAATTTGAGTTTTGTAACGAGGCCTCTACAATTCGTGCACTCCCTCACTTCCTTTCCAGTATAGTCTTCTTTTTTTTGCTCCTTCTCCGCTCACAACGCTTGTCTCATCCGAAATGCATTCATTTTTCCTCCCCTTTTCCTTTCCTGGGTCTTACTTTTCCACCTTCCCTCACTTTTCCTCGTCTTATTTTCAAAAGTGTTCCCTTATAATCCAATGGCGTCCCCTGCAACATCCTTTGCAAATGAAATTGACCTCAATCCTTTTTCTCCCTCGGGAAAGTTTTCTGTGGGTTCTGGAAGGAAAGTTTTCATTACTCAGTACCTTAGTCCTCCACTCTTGTCCTCTTCCTAGGAAGACTTCCAACCCCCTTCCCCCTCCCTCTCCCCACTCCTCGCCCCCGAAAAACGCCGCCCCCCCTATCCTTCCTCTTGCCGCCTCCCGCAAGCCGTAAGTCCCCACCTCTCTTCCTCCTCCCCTCCAAACCCCTTTCCCCCCTTCTCGCCTCCTACTTTATTCATTTACTCCTCCGTTCCCAGTTTCGTGGAGAGGCAATCTTTTTCGGCTTAATCTGCTTGGGCTGTCTCCTTCGGCGTTAAGTTGAATTCCTCGGTGGTCCGCAAGCATGCAGCTGCGACCGGTGTATGCAAGCCTCCCTGTAGTCTATTCAAATATTTTCATCGTTGTTTGCGGAAATAACTGAATATAAAGGATTTCTAGTCTGGCTGAAGTTCCTGTTTTCCGTTTTCCTGTAGCTCATTTGATAATTTTCAATGTAGAGAAGGTACCAGTTCTAGCAGTAGCAGGAAGAATTGCAAATTGTTTTCCTCAATCGTATTTCACATTGAAAACTATCAGTGTTGAGTGAAACTTAAGGACTCTTCCTACCCCGGAAGGGAATGGCGTGATTTGTATGTATGTATGTATGTAAATAATCAGTTTAATTGCCTTTCATTCAGTAAATTTTAGTTAATCAGCCCATTGATAAGATTTTGTGTTGTAATTTTTAGATTTAATGACTGATTCACAAAAACAAATAACCAATTGCATTTTGAGAAGCACTATCGAGCAATTTTTAGCGTATAGCTGTATGTTGAAATGCAATTCGAAATAATTAGATTAGGTACTTAAATACGCCGTGAATCGTTTGTGCCTCGCGGAAAAATCTTTAATGTAAAATTTTATTCCATCTCTGCGGTTCAGAAATTTTCCACAAATTTGTCATGAATTTCCTTCTGTAAGTACACAGCAATCAGCATTTTACCATAAACAGATACGCGGTAATTACTAGTAATGGAAACTATTGTAATATTATGTCGAAATTGTAATCTTGAGTCATGGTTTTTGTTCTCGATAACTTCAAATATTAGCATTATTGCTTAAAAGTAAAATATCTTATCCTTCCAAGGATGTCAGAGTATCAGCCCCTTACCGAACTACTTTCTGAGATATTTTACGGAAAATATCTAATATTTTGGTATGGTACATGTATGCACTCCAGAAACCTTATTTGAAAAACTGGGGAATGTATAACTCCTAGATCTCGTCAAAAACTTTACAGTGCGTAGATTTCATGTTTTCTTGATTATGTTTTAAAATAAATCATATTGTCACCGCAGTAATATTTACAGAATCGCAAAAAATCATCCGTTATGAAGGAGTTTTTAACGGCCCGTGTGAAGACGATAAGTTGAGTTAAAGACTTATTTATATATTTTAATTTAATTACTCAGAATATTAGTCATATAAAAGTATATGATTGCATCTTTAATAGTGAAATAGGGGATAGGGTTGGTGTGGTGGCTAGAGTATTGGCTAACCATACGGGCGGCCAGGGTTCAAACCCCTGCATTGGAGGATGTTTTTCAGAGGAAACTCAATCCTTACTTGAGTGTCTTGTGGAGGGCACTTCAAGTACAGTACTCCGTCTGTCGGATGAGACGTTAAACCGTGGTCTCCTTGGCGCCTTTGGTTAAGAACAGGCTAATTCCGACGCCGGATTTCTATCCACCCTTCCTCCCTTACCTAATGACCTTAGCTGTCGGTCGCCCTCCCAAACATTCAATCCAATAATGCAATATTTAATTCATGCTTCCTACTCCTGCTGAAATCAAAACGTAGAATTCCAATGTGGTGTTTATTATGACTAGGGAACTATCACAAGCAAACTACCTTAAAGCTGGTCGCCTATTAAAATGTACTACTCATACTAATACATAAAAATTTAATGGGGTATGTCTGTCTCTTTCTGTCGCTCAGTCTCGCAAAAACTGCTAAGCTTAGTGAGCCAAAATTTGTCATGCGGATATCTGCATCTCATTCAACTGTAGGTCTATTATTAATGTCTCAAGGCATCATTGGCCCTTAGTGCTTACTCCCCTAAGAAATGCGTTGGATTATTGCATGTATTACGTTTATTTTCTTTTAAAATTATTTATACTTAAGGTATAAGCTAGAAACGTTAACGCTCCCATGGCTGAAAGTATCTCAACTTATACTTTACCATCAATCTTGTTCTAAAGTTAGTATTTGTTTAAAAATAACGTTTATATGCAAACATTCTCAATTTTTCTACGATTTCAATATTAGTATCTTTACTCGGCAGCCTGAGAAATACCTTTGAATGGGCCTTTTATGGCTTACCTACTACGTGTGTATAAATACATTGGTGCCTGAAAGTTTTTTTTAACTATTTTCCTCAATAACTACAAGACCGATTGATTGACTCATGTATTGCGTGCCTCTAGCTTACATGATAACTTGAGCTATAGATAATTTTAAAAATGTATAGCTTACACGTAGTATCTGCTTTAAGCAAGCTACATGGTGTCATATAATTAGGAACCATCGCGTATGCGTAGTAAATCCGTTATTACGTAAAATTTTGCTACTGCTTGAATCCTAGGATACTATCATATTGAAGCTGTATTCATTCCTGGATCGCGATTCCTGGAAGCGGTGGTTGGGGTTCCAATGACCTCTAAGTACCAAAATATCTGCTTTCAATTTATCCTCCAAATGAATGAACTAATGAGCCCTTTATCTTCAAACTTTGAGTAATAATCATGTTTACGGCTCATTTTTTTCAGTTAATTGGAATTCATAATTGCACAAATTACTCTGTTAATTGTTATATTTTCTATTTGAAAACTGAACTATTTCATTGTAATAGATAAACTTTCACATCGGGAAAGATTATAAACGTGAAGTTAGATTGTCCTTTGAATCGATAGAACTACGATAATTATTCTTTATCATATCCTTCCCGTTGAATATCACCAGCCATTTTGGCTAGCAATATAAAAATCACTGTTCTTACCTATTGTGGCATGGAAGAAGTTCCAGTTTTTTTCTGAGTATTATTCCATGTTGGTCTAATTTAATTAACGCTGGCTAGTTGTGCGCATTAATATTATATATCAATAAAATGATTCGAAATATATCCTTAAATATTAAAGGACATATTTCCCATCCTCTGAAAAGGTAACTATGGTCATCTGACGCTTGCTAACCGCTTTAAACAATAAAGCTTCTAGAGCCAAATATACTTCTTTTAGCTACTTTTACTGACAGTTGTTCAGCGTCTTGAAAAATATTTTGCTCGATAGAGCTATATTCTTAATTTAAAATGACTGGCAGTGTGGCACAAAGAAGAAATATACGTTGCAATTTCCATATGAAATTTATTTTTAGGAGTGGTCTTATAGCAGAGTTACGTCTTCTGTTCAGCTGAAACCGGCTGTGAGAGAATATTTTATGTGGAATTTTCAAAGTCTATTTTACTTTGTTTTGCAATGAAAAAAACTTGAATTACGAGGAGTTCCATCGTCTAAATTAATTTAAATCTAATAAAATTCTACGATTTACAGCAGCGGTACAAAGATGACCAGTTTGTTTAAAACCCAGATATTAGTTTATACGCACAAGATACAACAGATGTGAAGTCAAATAAGTCTCCTGTGTTTTTTTATTATTACGCTACGGTGGGTGGTGTTTTACATAAGTTAATATTTAATTATTCACAAATTACTAATCAAGGTGTGTAGTCTGAAGATAAGGAATGAGTTAAAGGATGAGAAATTAGCTGAATCAGTACTAGTTACTGACCACACATCAAGTTCGATACGATTCAATTTATATTCAGATGATAAATGCAACATGCACTATGCACTTGACTGTGATTTTAAGACATCATGCTTATGGTAATCAATGGTTTTCGATTTCATGAAGAAGAGCCAGATGTAACATCTTTTATCCAGCAGTCACTCAGCACGTTTAACATCTATTAGCAGGCCAGTTAAATATACTTCTTTTAGCATTTTGTTATATCGTCGTTTAAACTGGAGAAAAACAAAGAAATTGATTATCTCTCTTCGGACGAGTAAAGATTTATGAGAGGTTTTTGATGCATCTGACTGGAAATACATCAATGTTTGCTTATTTCTGGGAAGAGGAACAATCCCTTTGGATTATGAATCATAATTCCACCAGTTGTATCCGTCGGTTAGCTTCGTTGGTGACTAATTATAAAACGGAGGTATTTTTCTGTTTCAACCGATATAAGGAAATTTAATATCACAATTGCATACGCATTTTGAATATTAATTGTCCCCAATGACGAATGGAACAGTCCTAGGAGGGCTAAGGATGTTTGCCCAATGGGGCTACGCAATTTAGATTTCACCTTTATCATTTCTCGGAGTTTCGCGCATTTGGCTTGTTTGTCGTTACTTGAATTAATTTTTAGCCATAATTCAGTAGTATAATCTCATTAGACACTACCCAAAACTTCTATCAAACTTCCTGGAGTGAAAATCGTTTATGCGCGGTACGTAAGAGTTATCTTCCATGGGAAATTGTAATGCAAAACAAGTCAGACCTAAACCTATCCTGTTACGCAAAAATTATTCATCCATGTTACCTGAATTCTTAGGCTCATAACTTTTCAGGAATCATGCTTTTAATGAGCCAAGTTAAAAAAGATTTCTTAAAAAGACGGCGAAACATGAATGCTTAAAGAGTTCAAAATTTGATTGCGTCAGATAGCACTTAATCTTAATTCAAATCAAATCAGGTCACGGTTGCATAATATGTAAAGTGAGAAATAATTAATATAAAATGCGCTACTTTACATAATGGTATGCCAAAAATCCAAGTATAAGAACAAATTCTAGGGATACCTTCTTTCGTATTTTCCAAGATATTTGTTCACTGACTAAACATGGTTTAATTGTACTAAGAATTTGAGTGTCATAAAATCACTTTTACTCAAAATTAAGGCCTTTACTGAGTACATCCGAGCATCTATTAATAATACTTTCACCATAAAGTATCATTTTGGTAGTTAATGGTTTGTTTAGCACTTGTTTTACCAATGGTTTGTTAACCTTTGTTGGTAGTATTCTATCGATACCGGTTCAGCTCGGCATAGTAAACGTGACGGGCTAGCGAGACCGATATGAGAAGCGGGGGCTAACTGGGCCCGCCTTCTCTACCAGTCTGAGATTTCAAATCGATGTGAACCGATTGAAGTCGGTATTTCAATCGATTTCGCATTGATAAACCAGGTGATCCGAGTTGGCTGACTTAGAATGTTCAGATCGGTCCGAGTTCATATCGATCTGAGTTCGATTGGCAATCGTACTGTATGTGCAACTCTTTGTTTGCCATAAGAGGAGAAAGAAGGACTAATAAGTTAGAGTGAATAGTGCATTACAACAACAGTGACTTGAGTGGCTCCGTCACTGCATTTACCAATCGAACTCAGATCGATTTAGCCGGTTCAGCTCGGTATGGTAAACGCAACGGGCTAATGGGATCGATATGAGGAGCGAGCTAACTCGGCCCGCTTTCTCTAGCAGTCTGAGGTTTCAAATCGATATGAACCGATTCAAATCAATCAATATTTAAATTGATTTCGCATATTGTTAAACCAGACGATCCTAGTAGGGTGGCTTAGAATGTTTAGATCGGTCCCAGTTCAAATAGTTCTGAGTTCGATTGGTAGTGAACGTAGTGATTATGACACGGCGTGAAGTTAGATAAAATGCCGTGTAATGAGAACCATTTAAGTTTAAGTTACGAGTATCTTGTACTACTTTATAGCTCGTGTGACTTAAATTTGCCGTCCTCTGCGGTAAAATAATGTTATGAGTGAGCTTAGTAAATCAAAGATTTCAATCAGCTCTACCGTAGTATCTAGTAAGTCTAGCTCTCTAGTAACCTTTGTTTACTTTTCATTGTCAGGTTTTTTGAGAGCTTTAAGAGTACTTATATATAAATGGGAGAATTTTTAGCAATCAATTTGGTTTTTTTGCTAGAAGATTTTCTCACTATAGTTGGGAGAATTTAAATAATCTGTTGCAGACAGTCTTCCTACTGGTTCTGGAATGGCTTTTAATAAATAAGCCAAATTTAAAATGGCTGAATATGATGTGGTAGAAGATAAAGTTAACCCAGTGTAAACTTCATCTAACTTTGATCAAGTATAATTCATTGAGTCTAATCACTTGAAGCGAATAATAACGTTGTCATTACTAGGAATTCCTATCGTCAAAACTTAATTTAAAGTAATTAAAGTCTACGGTTAATAGCAGCGGAACAAAGATTACAAGTTTAAAAAAAATCCAGATATTTAAATCAGTCTCCTGTGCTTTCTGATTATAAAATTACAATAGATGGTGGTTCACATAGGTTAATAGTTAGGTCTTCAAAAAGTACTAATGAAGCTGTGTTATCTGAAGATAACTAATGAGCCTTAGGATGAGAATTTTGCAGACTCATTTTTAGACTGACTATAATTAAAGTGTGTTAATAATCAATTTATACTCAGATGAATTAATGCAATATGCACTTAATTGTTATTTTAATAAATTATGCTTACGGTAAACAATAATTGTTAATTACTCGAGCGTGCCTTAAGTGTAGTCTCGTGCTATAATGAATTTGTTGTCTGCGCAGTGTAAAAATGGGCTACTTATGCCCCGGGAATGCGTGACTTAAGTGCGAATTAAAGTCACGCAGTACTATTAAGAATTTTTATGAGAGATTACCAATACCTCAGCCTTACAGCAGAATGTATACCCATTCATTCTAAAATATTAAATTGCAGGAACTTTCAATGACAAGATAAATAAATGCTTCAAATTTCCAACGGTTATAAATGATTTAACGACTGGGAGTTTTCTGTCCACACAATCCTGCCATTATCAACCGTGCGTGTAATGCGAAATGCATTGTCAGAATCCACTCAAATGCAATCCGTATTCATAACGAAAATCCGTCTTCAATGCTTTTTTTCAACTTTAGTTCGGTTGAATTGCAAACCACACTTTTATCGATCAGTCACTTTCACTTCTGCGAGCGAAAAAAATACCCATCTCTCGTCCATGCGAGCAGAAAACAAACACCAGCTCGTTGAAAACGATAGATTCTCGAGTGTGCGCGCGTTTTGGTGTTTGTTTCCGCGGAAACATTTGCGCAATTTATGCTCCGAAATTGTTTTCAGGGTCCGCGTGCGTTGTCGGGGATGCTCAGCTGTTACTCGACGCGGCGAGCTCAATCCGGCGAAGGCTGTGCGGTTGTCAGCGGGGCATGTCGTTGAGGCGGTCGCCATGAAAGCGGGTGGCTCGCAGGAGATACCAGACTTCCATTCACGACCTTTATTCATAGGTCAGCTGCTTACGATGGGAGTCAAGAGGTCAATATGCACCTAACCATCTGCAGCATTGTCCCAAGGATTGACTGCGGTTCTGAAGCTTGGGTTCGAATGAAGCATCCTCCCTCCTCCCCCAAGGGAGAATGCCCCATATAGAGGAGCGGTTGGTCCTTTGCGACGGGGCAGGGGAGCTAAATGCTTGCGCATGAGAGAGTTTCCCCAACCATGGAGGAAATATCCCAATGGATCAACCGCCCTATACAACCCAAGGCTGGCCTTGCGTTTAGCTAGCAGTAGCCTCTTCCGCCTTCCAGGTATTTACGTGGGGAACTGGGGAATTTGACGAAAGTTTCAACCGGAGTCTAGCTGATTCACAAAGTTTCCCTTGCCGTCCCAAAAAGTAAGTAACTTTAATTTTTTTAACGATAGTAATCCATCGCTCTGCATTGCGTTTTCTCTTACAACTTCTAGTTTATACTCAACACGTTTAAGGATACGGTTATTATAATAGGAGCAACTGTTTTTAGAATTATACCCCCGTTTAATTATTAGACGGCCATTTCCTGTTTAATTTTGGATTATCTTTCTTTCATATAACATAAAATCCGTATTTTTTAAATAGAAATTTTACTTACCATTGAAAAGGATTTTGTGCCTACAGATGCACGAATCTATTGGTCTATTGTTTTTTCTCTCAATTTTTGTGCATTTTACGGAAACGACTGGTACAACTTTGAAAATTAGAATTTTACAAAGTTTAAAGATTTATGTCTCATTATCGTGGTTTGGAGAATTACATATTGTTGGTTGCGATTTTTATTCTTGGTTACTTTTTTATGAGATGATGTTTTAACTTTTCAAGGAAATCTTTAATCGGCTAATGAGCTCGTGTTTGGATCACATTATCGTTCATTTGATATGAAGTGATCAGCAAAGTGGAAAATCTAAGGACAGCGTATGAGTATTTCATTAGCACTGTTCTTCAGGTATTATAGTGTATTGTAATAAAATTGAGGGCTTTCAGAAGCTACATAGGCTGTAATATGTTTGCAAAATGTCAGAAAATAAAAGTTTTATAATGATACAAGCAGATTTAAAAAAATATTTTTCAAGCGGGGATCGTGGAACGCTTTCAACATATCTCAAGTAAGCGACATCTTTATCTGTAGATCAACCCTGAATAAGTTCTGTAAAAATCAAGAGGGATATTTTTTCTAAACGTCCTAAACTTAATTTTTAAGGATATCACGTAAAACCAAAACTTACTGCCTACTTCAAAACACAGTGAGCGGCTACTATGGGTCTCAACAGAAAATGGCCGCTTAAAGAGGTGACAGCTGAAGGGAGATGGCCATGAGACAAGTTTCACTATATTTAGCTTTAAGTATTGGAATCCTTAACGAAGTGATGCAGAGAAGGAAAGTGGAGTAAAGATAAAAACCAACTGGCTTAATGGATGAGTTTAACGGAGTTAGGAAACAGGATCAATATGGGAAACAGATAAAAAGAAGAGGCCAACTACTATTTAAGAAGCAGATGAGTCGATAGCAGCACTTATGCATCCACCCAAAATCTTGTTTAATTGGCTGACTAACTCGAAAAATAAAATTCATCAGAAATCGTCTGATTGTTGGCTGGACGAACGAACTTATGAAAAACTTTCCATCTGTAATCCATCCATTCGCATCTTTCTTCACGAATCAGTCTACTGAATGCCTCTTTAATTAAAACATTGGCCGTCGAACGCTAGTGGTCAAATAATTTTTATGTTTTTCATTCAATCAAAATGACCCTTTGACTCAGGCACTTTGTTTGAAAATAAATAAAAACTTGGTTTATTTAATTATATAAAGTTACTAACCAATATTATAGTACGGTTAATTTTTAGTAAATATTTAGCCGACAATATTTTTCGTCCCACGTATGTCCTACGTCTTACTCCTCGCAAATGACCGCATGGAAACGAGTAATGTCATATTGCCGAGAAACTCATAGAAATAAAATAGGGTTAAATTGATATTTGCTTCTACGACTAGCTATTCATGCAAACACCTGAATTCTTATTCACACAAGTTTCACATTAATGTAGCCTTGCATTGGTCGGCTGCTACTTATTCGGATAAAGAACTCACTAATTGCTAAGATAAACCTAGCACTTTTCTTCCTCAAATTTATCCTGTTTGAGTTAAAAATGTTCTTCCCATCATTATCATATTCACGTCGTTTATTAATATTTACTAGACGTTTAAACAATATATAGCATGGTCTACGTATCTACTAAATTTACCTGTGCCCCAGCAATATCTATCTGTACGCCTTCAAGAGTAAATATATAAATAAAACAGTATCTTTGTTGACTTGGTGGTATGTAAAAGTTATCATTAAATATGTCCCTTCAAGAGTAATTCCATTTGCCGTATTAGTTTCCGAAATAGATTTTTCAGCCATATTCAATTCTACATAATGAATATTTCACCTCATGTCCGCACTATCGGTCCATTAAGTTTACCCTCTAGCCAACACAACAGCATGTTTTTTTTATATTAGTCTTTCAAAATTTCGAAATCACTTGGTCCTATCCTGCTCTAAGCTTCAAAATGATTTTCATTGCCAGCATTTCCTTTATATAAGCTATTAATCCTCGTATTACTTGCCGGAGTGAATGTGACTGGTAACTCTTATCGACACCCTAGTCAAAGTTACGTTATTTGAACTCACATGCTTTATCCGTGCCAGGCGTTGTAGAATGAAATTTGAAAATATACCACTAGTGTTCATTGCAAATTACGCAAATGAACTCAGATACCTACCCATTGATGTGTAGTAAATACTGATAAAAGTCTTGTACATTCTTTTGATATTAAAATATCATCCATTGCTAATTTTATTTCGTTTTATATTTTACATGCTTTTATCACGAGATGAGAGCGTCGTTTCCGTTTAGCACCTGCACTTCACAAATTACACATGAACATGTTTGAAGTTTTCATTAGCTGCAATGACACTCATCCTCTTACGAAGTATAGCTCTGTTGATGAACACGATAATAATATTTTTAAAACGAGGTTTTCAATGAAAAATATACTTTTTATAATAGTGACTGAGAGTTACAAAATATCTTACGGCTTATCTTTAAATGTATAACTTATGTTAGCCCCTTTTACTGGTGTGGTTAGGTATAAAAAGTGTAGTGAAAAAATTAACGCTTTGTTTTTATTTGCGAACAGCAGTATAATTTGAATGAAAACTAAGTAAGTAATAAAAACTAAGTAATGAAAACTAAGAGCAATGCAAACGCACATTTGTGAGATAAGTGATACGATGCAAGAAAAGTTTTAGCAGGATTGTCTCTCAGTGTACTACTAATTTTTGATACCTACTCTTTAAAAGCTTTGATGGACAAATGCGCTCATTAGGTACCAAATAAGCTTTCAAATGCTGAAAATGATGATTTCTTCCGCAAACGGGCTTTGTTAACTAAAAACTACGATTTTGTGTCCGAGGAAATTTCTCAACCCAGCGCAGGCTATTCTCGTCAAACATTAACGGCACATCAAAGGCTCTGGAAACACAAATGTTTCGACGGAGAGTCGTGGAACGGTCGATCGATTCGAGTTGAATACCTAACCTCACTATTTCATCTCGGCAAGTTGCCGTAAGTTCAACGTCCTCGTGATTATCAGAATCGCAGTTAACCCTGCCCCGTGGACATCCACTGATGATGTTTTCGGCTTTAATGAGCGACTCCGAGGGGTTGTCGGCTTCGTAGTTGTCGATGGAAAGTGGGAGGAAGGACGTAAGGCGAGGAGGTGGGAACACGCGAAGGGCTGGCACAGGTGTGAGAGGAGATGAGGGATGAGGGAAGCAAGTTAAACTCCACGGATCTGCATACACTCCCGAGGGGAAGAGGGTACGACGGGCATTAATTTCGGGCTGTTATGTGACGCGAAGAGCCTCGGCCAATCAGGGGGCAGTCGATCGCTTGCGACCAGCCTCATAAAACTGGCGCGACGCGACCCCTATCATCATGTTGCACGTCTGAGCGGCCAATCCGAGTGTCTTAGAGGTGGCTGGGGCAATTTTTCTTTAAATAAAACTTAGCGTGAAACTGCAAGCTTGCCTCATTAGTGATTGGCAGAGATAAAAGTTGGAAAAAATTCCATTTCAACACTCGGAGCACGGATCTCGGGTCTCCGGATTGGATTGGATTTTGGGGAGGCGACCGACAGCTAAGGTCATTTGCTCCATAGGCGATAGGTAAGGGAGAAAGAGTAGATGGAAACCTGGCGTCGGTATTAGCCAGCTCTTAACGAAAGGCGCCAAGGGGACCACGATTTAACGTCTCATCTGGCAGACGAATTACTGTACTTGAAGTGCCCTCCACAAAACACTCTAGTAGGGGTCAGATTTCCTCTGAAAAACAACCTCTTCTGTCGAGATTTGAACCCTGGCCGTCCGTATGGTTAGCCAATAACTCAGCCACCACATCAACCCGATCTCTCCCGGTTACTCTCTCAACCCGGTCTCCGGAGACTCGAGAAGTACATTTCCAAAAATAATTATTTCAAGATTTTTGCAGTAATTAATATTTCACAGTCGAATAACAAAACAGATATTTAAGTGTGAAATGAATGGTAAGAGAGGAATAGGGAGGCCGAGAAAGTTGTGGTTGAATGTGGTCGAGGAAATTCTTAGGAAGAGGAATTTTAGGAGTGTTAAACACAGGACGGCGTGTATGAAGCAGTGTATGTAAATGAGGCACAAGAGGTTTGCGAGGATAGGTCCTCATGGAGGAAATTAATGAAGAGTTAGGTGTGCAAATCAGAATTATTGAAGCAGAGTTAGGTGTACAAATACGTATGTATGAGTGAAACTTCGTGACTGTGACGAGAAAGTTGTGGTTGAGGAAATTCTTAGGAGGAGGAATATTAGGAGTCTTAAAAACAGGAGAGCGTGTATGAAGCCGTGTATGGGGTAAATGAGGCAAAAGAGGCTTGTAAGGATAGGTCAGTATGAAGGAAATTATTGAAGCAGAGATAGGTGTACAAATATGTATTTATGAGTGAAACTTAGTGACTGTGCCTACCCCGGAAGGGAACGGCGTGATTGGTATGTATGTTTTTCATGAGGCACAAACATTTTTAATGAATGAAACACATGAGAACGCCGTGGGTATGAGTTATCTGACGAGTGTTTGCGGCAAAAGTAGGATGGATAGGGTCAGAAATGAGTGCAAATAAATGAATGTGGGTTAGATGCTCCAGTAATGGACACATATGAAAGGAGTGTGCTTCGTTGGTTTATGGGTATATATATAGGGGTAAATGAGGCAATAGAAATTTGCAAGGATAGGTCAGTATGGAGGAAATTATTGAAGCAGAGTTAGGTGTACAATTATGTATCTATGAGTATTACTGCACGTAATCCAAGAAAATCGTGTTTGGAGTTAAAATCTAAAAATAAGTATACCTTTATTTAAATTATAGGATTACCCGGACTGTATATCACTGAGGATCAACGTTGTTTAACTTATAACGCTGTTATGATTCGGGGCAATTCCAAGTGTAGACAAATTCAACTCTTTCAGCACGCCACTGCAACACATGGTAAAATAATTGTTATTGCAATTGGTCTCGAGGTCTAAAGGGCCCGATTTCCAGTTTTCTCCACGTGTCTCCGCTATTCATATCGTTGTTTTTCTCAAAAACAAATCTGGAATATAATTTTTGACGGTATGTGGCCTTAGTTATTCTGAAATGGAAGTTTGAACATTTATAAGTGTATAAGAAAGTTAACATGCTTAAACTAGCTTAATTTTTTTTCGTTTCATCCAAATATAGTCCTTAAAAAATTGTTTCATATTTATTTCATTGTGACTTTAAGTTTTTATTTATGAAACATTTGATATATTTACAGTTTTTTTATTTTAATTTTTATCCTAATTCTATATTCATTTATTATTTACTTGGTGAATGAATATTGTGACTATAAATCGATTTTAAAATTCTGGGTCCTGTAAGATAGGTCCGTACTCGGCGGGAAGTCAGTGAGGTCAGTGAGTGTTAAATATTTTATATTTTCCGCTACTTACAATTAGTGCTCTTTTGAATCATAGCATTGTGTTGCATGACTTGTATTTGGTAGCTCTCCAATTTCATAATTACAGATAATCTTATAAACGCTAAATAATATATTTAATAATAAATTAGTAAATGTACCCGTTGAAATTCGACGGGGGATGAAAGGAAGAAAGGGCATATAGGTTGCAGGTTTGAGTCACTCATGAGGTATGTTTTTTCCTAGGCAAATCAGCTATGATTTTAGTTTTATTTTTTAATTCAGCAGATGAAAACCGTATTATATTTTACTTACCAAGTTTCGATATTCTTTTGCAGTAACATATAAAATTCCATACAGGCCATTTGCATTCCATAGGTTATCTGAATTAATATAACATCGTGGCGTTCTCCTATTTTACATGGATCCAAGTTAAATTAGTCCACTTGAAATGAATTTGGCCAATTTTAGGCAAAATATCCCTGACAATATCGTAATCGGCAACATTTCAGTATACGGCCTAGATTTTCACTGTAATACCTCTCTAGATATAAAACAAAGCCGCCATTGTAAAGGTTCCATTTCCCTTCTAAAGGTAACGCTAATTCCACGGTTACCAGGGATATATCCTATTGGTGACAGAAATAAAATTCATGATTTTGACATTAAAAACGCGATTTCTCGGGAAATTTTATTTGTGTAAGAAAGTTGAATGAAAGAATAGGAAACTACAATCTTTTATTCATCTAATGGCGAAAATTATAGCCTTCTATCTTTAGTAGAACTAATAAAATATGCAAAAAGAGAAACCTCTGCACTTGAACCAAAATATTTAGACTTGAGTTTTTCAAGCACATAAGACTCCAGACGGTCCAATACGCAGCCCTTGGGGCCGAGGGGTCTTGCTTATAGTCCCAATTTCCTTAAAAAAGCTTTACTGATCCCATGTGTGAAAATTTCACTAAAATGGGTTCACTCGTTCAATACTTATGAGGATTTTAAGAAAGCATTCTTTTGGAACCTTGTGCCCTCTGGGGCCCCAGCGTGACTTACTTGCAGCGTTACCCATGATTGTTGTACATTCAGTATAGGTATATTTTACGTATTTCTAATACAGGCAAGAATTATCTTCCAGGGCTAATTTTTGGCCAAAAAAAGACCCACTTGAGGGCATTCTATGGCCCCAAGGCCCTTATTCTATAACCTATGCGTGAACCAGATATATCCAGTATCTTCCTGCCAAATTTTGTTTCAATCGATGTGGTGGTTTATGTTTATGGAAGTGGTTTATAAGTGATTGAGTAACAGACAGACAGATAGGCAGACACCACTAGATTTTTATATATTAGTAAGATTAATTGTTGCTACAAATATCAAGTTGTCGTCCCGAGTCTTTTCATCGAAAAAAAAACTACATAATTACATCTAAATTTTAGATACCCCGACGATAACTCTAGTTATATCATGCTTTAAGGGAGGAAAATTTGTTAAATATAAATCTTGTATCATTTCCGCTACTGCCTGTATGGTAAGTTCCAGCTCATAAATAGATGCACTTAAACTAAATCGAAAATTTATTTTTAATTAAAAATTGTTAAATAGTGCGGTCAAGTTTACAAAACTCCAGTCATTTGAAGGTGGGTGTGTGTTGTGTTTCGGCGAGCGGAGGGAACATGATGTGGGTACCATATCAGCCTGTGTGAGAAAATTGGCCCACGGTTACTAGGGGGTGGGTGATGATTTGGAGGGACGATACCCTTTCGAGCGCCTAAGGCCCCAGGGGAAAAGGGAGGGTAGGTGGGCAGCATCCCTTGGAGTACCCAATTAGAGTCCGATTACGCAGTTAGCCCATTCTCTCAAGAAAATGCTTCCTGGTTCACGTGGGTCAGACTTAGCAGTTGGATAATAAACGCGCTCGACCGCGCCTCATTTTTCAACGCAGGTAGGTGTCCTTATAACATAAAAGGTGTAGGGGTGGTCTAGGGGGATGAGAGGGAAAGGAAGAGGCCTTTTGAATTCCGTGAAGTGATGTCGGTTAATACCTCCAGACGAAATCAGCACTGAGTTAATAGTTCTCTGGGGTTTGATAATATCAATAAGTTTAAAAGACTCAAACTAGCTGTCATAATTTTATGTCCGCCTAATATGCAATTAATGTGACTCCTAATATGCCATCATGGATTAACAAGTATATAATGGGCAGTGACTGAAATTTGTTTTAAATTATACTGCTATGCGGTTTGATTACACGAGAATAACGGATCTCGTCGATCAAACATCAATAGCAGTAGTATGAATTTTATCTTCACGCATGTTTCTCTAGGTACGAAAAATCGAAATATCAAATTGAAAATAACGTGAGTACCTTCCGGTTGATTGGCCATTTTGGGGGAAAATTTCTGATTGTTGGCTGGTTAGGCGGGCAATATAATTTCAGTAAATTAGAGCTAATTTTTACCTACAAGTATTAAAAATAAATAATTCTCTGGCTAAACACCGGATCAGATTTACTTCTTCCACCCTGTGGTCGCTGTGCGTCTCACTAATCGTCGTCAGGGATATGATGCTCCGCTTCAAAACTTGACCGTCAGACATACCTTATATCCTGTGTGTAAATTGGCCAACTAGTATGTCGACTTGAGTTGCTGGCTGGTTGGTCAATCATCGTCCTATTACCCGGGTGATCCGCCCGCAATTTTTTGATTGCCTGGAGAATCGTTGCTTCTACTTGTTTCTTTGTTGGATGCATGAATCCCGAAGGTAGTTCCCTCAGTTGATACGAATATTAGTGGTTTATGACATTCTCAGCTATGTCCGACATTTTCATCTTCACAAGATTTACGTGTCTACATTTACAACTACGTACTACTCGAAGAGCCTCTCTGAGGCGTGTGACAAGGGGTGCCAGGACCACAGTCAAGGAAAGGGGAGGATTGGGAAAAGGAATGGGAGATGACAGAGGTAATTGGCGTTCACGATGTGTGATAAGTTAGTGTCGCGCTGTTTTTGTGATATTACGTATTGTAAATTGAAAGGAGGAATTGTTTTACCTTCCAATCTTGACCATGTATCTCTATAATTTGGCTACTCTTATTATTTGTACGGTTAAAGTGTGTGATTGAGTTTTAAGTTACAGGCGATATCTTCAGGAAAGTTAGCATTGGTAACGTTATCACTAAATGAAGAACATTGGTCAAATTCCCGCACAATTCTATAATTGCCACAAATGGTGAGCAAATTTTACAAAATTACTTTTATTGTGAAATAAGAACTAATTCTTTGCCGGCGAATGCTAGAGTAACCCGAGGAGAATTTGTGACTTATTTTGTTACCATATTTTCACCGGGGAGTCAAAATAATATGCGCCGTGATACTTAAACCAGCATGATCGAATATGTTTAAGTAATCAAAGCCAAGCATTTAGTCTACGAGACTGAAACGGTTCCCTACTTAAAATTGTATATCAGCCAAATGATTATTTCTTTTTGCTCCAAACATTTTTTAATAGTAAGAGCGGCTTTCCTTGTCCTATACTTCGTGGGTTATATCTTTATTTGCTTGGTTCCAGATTCCTGCGGTATATTAGACGTGATTGGACTTTAGTGATGAAATTTGTGACTATATGCAGGTATTAGATGTGGCCTAACCAAAGCATAGTGGAATTTTATTTTCCTCAAACAGCCATCCTTCAAATTGCTGGTAAGTTTCTAGCCAGTTTCTTTAATCCAACTCCGCAAATTTTTTGTATGTATCTTCCTCACGCTTTATTTGAAGCCAAATTGATTTCCAGTTATTTGACTCAATCTGGCTCATTTGTAGTTTATGCTTTACACTTTATGAATACAGCACCGGCGTGTTTTCTTTCATAGAATGTACTGAAGTACATTTGCTATTTTTAAGTTCAAGCCTCTACTTAATGAATACTCACCACCAATAAGTGCTATTGAGGTCCGATGTGAGAGCATCAGCATTTTTGGCAGTTTCTCGTTAGATGAAAGCATCGCTTCCATACAGTATAATTTTGCTACTTACTCTAGAGTTAATTTCGGTTGTATGAGGAATCTAGGGAAGGATCTAGGAGGCCAAATATGCTTCCTTCGTGCTGTTGATGCTCCTTGAGCCTAATTATAAGAGTATTCGTTAATTATAAATATTATTGATATGTTGACAATAAATATTGGAGTCGATTGAATAATGTGCTAAGCCAATCGCCATTTTTACAGAGGCATCCTGAAAATCGTTGGCATGAGATTATGAAATTGGTTTTGATATCTTGTTTATTATCAATAACTTTTAATTGTATTAAGTTAACAAGTTCTTTCTATAGATGAATAGGTAAATCCTCTAGAAAGTTCCTCAGCTATTTATTTGGCGTGGTCCGTATCAATACAAGGTATCATAATCATGTTTATTGTGAAATTTGGGGATATGGCTCCAACCTCCCTCGTTGGATGCATTCTACTGCAAACTATATCATAGGTAATACAATTTTCGATAAATTTGCAGGCATTACATTATCGTTTCAATATATTAGCATATTCTTATTTTTACAGTCTGTGCATTTGTAATCAAACCTCAATGTATTTTTGGTACCATTGGATTGATTTGTTAATATTTTTTCTGATTTGAAAATATAAACTTTTACCCGTAATCAATGGAGCACTAAGAGGAATATATACTTGCAGGGACATCTGCGAAAACATCCTAATAATTATTTCTCTACTGGGCGTAATATATGAGCTTGAACGGTTGGCATCATGATTTTTGTTCTCTTATTCGTGAACGACATCATATGCCACATCTTCTTAGTTATGAAGATGATATACCAAAATATATTAAAATTGCAAAGAAATGAAGTGAGAACTTTTGTTAAACCTCTCTGTTAAATTAATTATCTTAGTTCAATGATTACTTCAGTGAGCTAACGTAATCATCTGTAATTACTTTAGCGAGGTTCGTATTATTTTATGCAATGAGCGCAGAACTCATTAACTCTCCGTCATCTTTAACTGAGAATTTCATCAATGGAGAACCGTATATAGATTATTTCCATTCCTAAGGTTTACCGATTTCACATGTCTAGTAATTTATATTTTTATGACCAAGAGAAAAAATATTTCTATACTTTTTTTCAGAATTTTTTCGTCAATATATATTGCCAAGATTATTGAAGTAAATTTAGTATTTTCACTTTTTTGACCGAGAGAAAAAATATTTCTGAGATCAGCAATTTCTCCTCAATGTATATTGCCTAGATAATTGATGTAAATTTAGTTTATTTTAAACCAGTTCACCTGAGAGAAAATATTTAAAATGACATCTCATTATTTGATACTGTAGAAAAACATCTTTTAAACGCTTGATAAATTTAATTCATTTAAATACAAATATGATTAATGCGGTAGTGTTTTCCTGTGAAATTGTCAAAATTTCATGTTTAAATCGGTTTTATGCAAAGTACCTAGTTTTAAACTGATGAATGCATTCATATGCTGTTTTGCTTTCATTCATGTGATTAGTGGTTTTGTAATTATCTTGATAAGTATTTCCACGAATTCCGGTGCTGCCCATTTGTAATTTATAGCTGCAAGTGATACGTTTGCAAGTAATGATTAGCCACATTTTGTACGCTTTCTATCCGATTTACTTAACTTCCGTTCCAAATAGCTCTCAAAAGCTCATGATTAATGGAGGCATATTGTTTATTTATAGGGACCTGTGTACTAGTGTGGTGTATACTACTCTTGAAACACCATAATTTCCTGAAATCACTGGTTTATTTTCCTGTACTATTTTTACCACTTCATTTTTTGATAAATCTTGCATTATGTCCAGCCCAGTTGTTTATACCAAGTGTTATAACCCATGTTCTATTTTCTATACCAAGAATGACATTAATAAAACAAATGTGGGTTTTGGATATGAACGTTTTTGCACTGTTATAGAAAGCAATTACGTTCCCAAAGAAGTCAAACTGTTTAATGTGAAGTGTTTTAGTTGCATTAGGATGACATGGCAATGGTGGTGGTCGTATCAGAAAAATAAATCACTAAGAATAGTTTTGTGACTACTTCAAGAAGTAATATGTAGATTTTTATGAATAGTAATGACTTTACCCGAAGATGAGCCTACTGATAATGAGCCTAGAGATAGTGTAAAAATAAAATTCGACTGGGAGTTGCAAATTACTCACTAGTTAATTTAGTGGTCGCAGTATCCAATTCAGGGTATAATGCCAAGAGATTTTTAATTAAAATTCCTTAGTTTTGAAAGTAAAGTGTATCCTAGCCTTAATGTTATCATTATTTAGTTACTATAACAAATTTAAATCCCAATACAAGGATTTTAACTTAATTCCTGATCTTCAGAAGCAAAGGGTGTATTCAGACTTTCTGTCTTTGTAGTAAGTCTTTGTAGACCAATACGTTTTAGTAAGTCAAAGTTTCCTGTATCTTACATCGATAAAAATACCTTGCACATAAATGAGGGACGTTAATGTGTATCTGTAATGATTGCTAATGTATTTCTAATTGTATACCAGAAGTGACAGCAGAGGAAATTTATCCTCCCACTTTTCTATACGTTAATCAAGATTTATAACAAATCTTGTTTATGCTTGCGCTTACGTTGGTAAGTTATTTAATTTTGCCGATTTGCTATTCTTCAATTAAACATCGTGAATTTTCGATAAATAATCATTAAAAAGATTTTTGCATATATCTAAGCCTTGTGATTCTGTTGAAATTATGGTCTTCTTGTGTATAAATAATTTAAAAAATAAACGCTTTGGATTTTGGCAAATTATAGGAGGAGTTCAAAGAACATACATGAACTTTGGAGTGTCATAATTAGAAGTATTAAACAAGATTTTTCTGGTTTCGTAATTGTTAAAGAAAGTGTCAACTAAGAAATCGTATTAATATTCATGAAGTTTCAAGAGTTGTTTGGGGAATTATCAAACTAACATACACAGAGAATACTATCATCACGCCTCACTACATCTCTAAGTCTGACAGAGGCAATAAAATAAGAGAGATACATTGCCGAACAGGTACAAAAACTCATTCTTTCCGTGCACAATAAGCGACCACAATCAAAGCTGTGTTCCACTAAATACACTCCCATAATACGCGTCACCATTTCACCTGCCAAAACCTTACATCATTACACGGCTGGTGACGAAACACCCCCTGTCACACGCCCATGCAGAGGCTCGCAGGGTAGTATATAGATGTAGATGTACCTTACCCTAAAGTAACAGATGAATTAGTGTGTTTGTCAATCTTGTCTTATACACTATAATATGTGTTAACGGGTTACGGATTAGGCACCCGATTTTATAAGGATTCTCAACGTGATTTTGTAATGTCATTTTTTGCGGGGGTTTATTACTACAAAAAGAAGTGCTTATAAAAGGATTTGCATGCTACTTTTTCAGGATCCGTTCAAGGTTGCGCATGCTCTAGTTTTACGAGTATCACAGTTGTGCTTAGTATTTAAATTTCGTGCTCATCATTTTTATCGTATATACATACGCCTACTGGATTAAAGTTTCTTTAGGTTTGTTTACTGCTACAACTTCATCCCTTGTTCTCAGCTACTGGTTTACAGGAGACTGGACTCTCTATTTCTGTTTCAGACCTTTGTCATTTCCCAATACTCGTACCATATTGAGGTGGAAACGATTCTGTGATCAATCTGGCAATGGCAGGGTGGCGATCGTCAGGGGAAACCGGGAAAACCAGGAATTGTCAGGGAATTTTGAATTTCCTGAATAATCAGGGAATCCTCTGAACAGTCAGGTGGAAACTGGAATAGGAATCCTCGTTATATTTCTACCATTACGTTTATCGGTCAGTCTTTTCCGTCCTTTATTTCACCAACTAAAACTAACATCCTTTGCTGACGTGCATGGAATAAACACCATCAATTCGTGGAGTATTCAGTTGTGAATCTTGTTAGTGGTGAATTTTAGTTATTTAGTTGTGAATCAGACGTACAATGTATCCATTTTGTGTATCCTTATTACGATATTTGACTAGTTATTTTAACAATGATGATCACAATGTATTACGCTCATCACAAGGAATCCGAGGCAATCTTGTACGGAAATTTTTACTTCGCGTTTTTTCTTAAACTTTCAAAACTCAGGTTGAGGAGTAGCTGGAGCAAACTAGCTTGTAGTAAATACATGCTTGCAGTTCTAAAAATACGTGACGATGATTAGATAATATAGAAAATTTAAAGCTACCGTAGAAAATTTAATCCTGCAGAAAAAATATTGCAATAATAGGTGACCTTTTTGCGTTCGGTCAGGGAAATTGATAAATCCATCATGGAAATGTCAGGGAAAGTCATTTGATATCAGTAGCCATAATGAATGGGGTGCCTGGATGGAAACAATGAATTGATCGCAGGGCAATGTATTGTAACAATTGCTGAGGTAGATGGAGAGGGCATAAAGTCATCAAAATGAAGCGTTCCAAGCGAAATAACAACCGTATTGTTTAACCCCTCTCTATCCTTACTTTCCTATTTCTTATCCTATAGCTCTCCTATTATATTGATAGTCCAACGGAATGGACGCATTAGCAGATGTAAAGCAAGGATATGAACCATCTCATTGAGATGTAATGCAAGTAACTCTTGAAGAATATGTTCTTAGTGCCATTGATTCCACTCGATTTTACAACACTTTTCATCGGGAATGATAGTAGATCGATATTTCTTGCTCATACAGCTTTGAAACTGATAAAATACAATTAGAAAAATGTATAAATTTTAGAAATTTTGCATGTGAGCTTTAGGTAGCTCTAAAAGATTCCCTGTTTAGAGCTACCATAAAAAAACATTGGTGCGCGAATTTAATGCAAAATATGTGACTATAAATTTAGTTTTTGAGAATAATTATTTAGTAATTGTAATAAGATTGATAAAAAACATTTTTTTTATTTTTGTGTCAATAGCAATATTATCCATATAAATGTGGACGATTATTAATTTAAATATAGGACCAATAATTATAGGAAGAATGTATAAACAATAAGGAAGTTCATTCTTTCTCATAGTTAGTTATCGATGGAATACATTGTAAAATTTAAAAATTAATGCGTTCGCTCGCAAGCACTACAGAAAAATGAAGGTTAACGAAGACGGCGGACTGGCTTCAGCTTCAGCCACCATGCGCTCTATCCATCTGCGTCAATGGTTACAATGTGACTAACATGACAAGTGGAATTAACGTGTCAGTTGTATACTCTCTAGTTGTGTCTCTCCTTTAAACTTTGTCACGTATATTCGAGAAGCGAGTCGTGAACCAAATTTCTACTCGTTGAATTCCGCGAGTCCAATGGGCCAGCTCGCAAATTTATTCCAATATAAAAGGTTTTGTATAACTGTTTTATAAACCCGTAACCACAGTCACGCAGTCTCATAGATCGCTTTGATTTTTTTCATAGTTTTTCCATCTCTAACTCATTTGTAATCTTATCTAAATTCAATGCCTTTAAATTAAGATAACATTAAGGAACATATTACCAAAAACAATGTGTACTGCGATGGATTTTCGAGTGAATTAGTTTACAAGTTTTTCCGCGGTTTTTCAGACCTCATGTGTGTGATTACGTAATTATTAATGTCCTATTACATTAATAAAAAATATTATATAAAATCTTCGCTCATATCAAAATTATTGAACTTTAATTTTTTTAAACGGTAAGAATTCAAATGATTATTTCCTTTAATCATAATATTTATTTCAAATTCATATGCACCTAAGTCCACGTTTGATAAGCTGCACTTGATATTTAAAAAACAATTGGATCGCTATTTCATATCATATTTCATAAGAATTTGGCGATGGGGCAACATTGACCTTCGTTGAAACTAATATGTTGACTAAAATAACTAACAATAAGTGTATTTATTTCCCAATATCTTCTCACCTTGTTTGCTGTTAAGTGATCAAGAATAGGTTCTAATCGACATTTCAAAATAAAAATGCAGATGTTAGCTCATACTCTTCAGAAAGGCCCATCCTCACGAAAAGTCTAGAAAATGCATGTTAATTGTAAAATGCGTCCAACTACATGACGATAAGACAGCTGAGACCAGTTGAGACAGCTTCGGGCACGTTGGACACATGCACTTCGTCATCCTTCCCTAGTACTTCCACATTAATTCCCGTTAACGCCTCAGTATTTCAGTGCTATCCACGTTCGCGATCCCGACGATACCTCGCCCAACCTTTCTTAAAATTGTCAACAGTTGAACAGCAACCAAGGTTAGGTTTATTATAAATTAAATCTAATGTACTTTTGTACAAATATTTTCGTCTAAAATATATCTGAAGCTTCAACTTTTTTCATTTGAACCACACTTTAAATCTATGTATTTAACATAAGGCCCATTACTGCCCAGTCAGAATTATGGACGGATATGAAGTGTAAATTGCTTCAGTTAAAGCGGGGACTTGCTGGTGAATGCATGCACAAAAGACACGATGACTAGCTCCCGCTCTAATTTTGGTACCGTTTTCAATTTATTTGCATCCAACTCCGCAATTTGGCGCTTCGTGTTAAAAGATCCCCTAAGCATCGCAATCCTGGAAAACGTAACGCTTTTCACTCAGGAACAATTCATGACTACTACTTTTAGAATACCACGTTTATGTTGGTCATCATTTCATTTGAATAATTGTCACATTCATCCTCCTCACTCTCTCAGGATACCTCCATCTCTGACGGCCCTCAACAGCCAGTAGTTTGTATCATTTTTCCGTGCTTTTCGTTTACAAATTCTTCCCCTAAACCCCAATTTCAAAAGCTTATAGTCAATTTTCAAAACCTTCCTGGTAAAGTTCCTAGTATTGCTGGTGATAGTTCCGTGTAGTACCACGTTCAAATTATGTATGCATTCACTATTCATTGTTTTCATCGTTACTTCGAGCGCTATTCGGTAATTCTCTCACTCTTAAAAAGACATGATACATTTAAGTAATTTTATCTTCGCTTGATGCTGAGTATTTATTTATTTACGCTGCTTATAGCTCACATACATGCAAAAAGTGACATTTTATTTGGCTCACTCGTGTAATGACTTGAATTTACTTTCTGTTGTGTTATACTCCTAAAGCGCAGGGTAAGTTACGATGAATGAAGAAAGCACGATATATATACACGATGGAGCATTCATTGAACTGAAGTTAAAGAAACTTACTTCCTACTTCCTTACTTCCTAGAAAGTTACTTCGTCCGAAATCATTCCTTCCCCCTCCCTCCGCCCACTTTTTAGATTCTTTTTCATTAACAAGGTTTTTTAGCATCACTCATTTTGGTACCCCTCATCGATTTCCTTAACGCTAATTTTCTTTATCCGTCTCAGACTTACTAAAGCTCGCGCATTTTTCTTGAGCCAAAAATGTACCATCAGCGTTAGTTAAGAAAATCCCATCAGCTGCATATCTCCAAGATTATTTAATTTGTTCTCGCTTACATTAAGGTATGACTATGCGGCTACGAAGGGTGATATGCAAATTCAGGATATCAGCTCGTCACTTTCGTCGCAAGTAAAAATCAACGACAAACGTACTTTTTGGCCTCAAAATGAAAACGAATTGGTAAGCTTATTATTCTACTTACGAAAATATTTTTAATTGCTATGTTAATCTTAGAAATACCAATTATTTACACGTGCATCTTCTTTTGTGTACAATGAGCATGATACAAAATAATGCAGATACAAATTGTGTTTAGAAGTATTTGCGTAGAGTATACTAAGTTTAGAGTAACCGGCGATATTTTGTGGAAATTCACTGCAGATATCATGATCTGAAAAATGAAAAGTTTTTTAATCACTTTCCATATAAATAATTTTATTTTCCGACCTGGTTTTGACGTTAGCTCTGTCATTTTCAAGGTGAAAATAAACACATATTGCAAGCTTATATATGCTTTTGTGAAACGTTGGGGTGGTTAGTTGGGGGGGGGGGGGGGAAGGAAATGGTGGAAGGTGGTGATGGAATGACATAAGGTGACGTAATCGGAGGGGAGATGAGAGGGGGTTGAAGGTTTGTTTTGCACTGGCTGAATCGACGTAAGGATTTTGAGCATGGAGGAGGGGTGAAGGTTAGATTGGAACAAACTTTAACAAAATTGATGAGTCAAACAACAAAGATAATAACGGCGATGAGTGTTCGGGATACAGATAATCATTGACAATGGTTAAATTTTTGTTGTTTAAATGAAATAGCAGATGAAATTTCATATATCTCCATAAAGTCAAGCTTACATTGAGTATATAGTACAATGGAATTGCATTTGCTGTAATTGTCATTGTCTAAAAGATGTTTAGCAAAATTTGATTTGGAGTCACCTTTTTGCCACCACTTTAAATGTTCCTTTTTCCAGGTATTGATTGCTCATACACTTTAACCAATGTAGAAAGTACCACAGTTTTGTGTATCACAGGTCACAGGTCTGTAACCCGAACACTCATCTCCATCATTATCTTTGTTGTTTGACTCACCAATTTTGTAAAAGCTAGTTTCAATCCAACCTTTACCCCTCCTCTGTGTTCCAAAACCATTACGTCAATTAAGCCAGTGTAAAACAATCCTTCAACCCCCCAATCCTCTCCTCCGATTACGTCACATTGTGTCATTCCATCCTCACTATCCACCGTTTCCCTTCTCCACCCCCTCCCCCTCCCAGACCCTTTACTAAAGCATATATGAGCTTGCAATATGTGTGTATTTTTACCTTGAAAATGACACAGCTAATGTCGAAACCAGGTCTGAAAATAAAATTATTTTTCATGGTATCAGTATTTTCAACTGTTAGGATTTCCGTGTTATTCGGTGGCATTATGTTCCACATAGGTAATGCTGAAATCCGGTCGGAAAATAAAATTATTTCTGTGGAAAGTAAACAAAAACCTTTTCATTATTGAGATCATGCTCTCAGTATTTGCAACGGTTAGGATTTCCGTGTTATTCGGTGGCATTATGTTCCCACTGATGTAACGATCACAGAAAAGCATATCCAGTATCAAGGGGAAATTCAACAAAATTTTAGTCCTATGTGTGACAATATTTGACTGGCTTTTAAAAATTCAGGAAATGTTTTTTGATTCAGCCAAAATGCTTACTTTCCCCATATTCCTCAAGGGCGTTTTTGGTGCCCATTTAATCTAAAATCTGACTACGCTCGTTTCCTTGAAATTAATTAATTAATTAATGTCGCGCAAATATTTATTCACGGTCGCCGTCATGTAATAGTCCACGTCAATTGTTTCCCAACTCCCTCTCTCCCTCGCCAACGACATTGTTTGTTCTTGTCCACGTCTCCCTCTTCTTGGCAAGCAGGAAATGTTTGAGGGACCTCTCGTAGTAGAGCAGCGGTGGAGGTGGTGTGTGATGGGGGATAGGAGAGTAGGAGGTTTTAGCATAGGAGGCGCGGCACGGCGCTTGCCATTCCGAGAGGAAGAATGAGAGAAGGATGGAGGAGGAGCGAGGGAAAGAGGAAGTCCGCGGTGGAGGAGGTAACAGTGGTCCGGGAGGGGAGGGATGAAACGGGAAGGTGTGAATGGTGTGTAGGTAAGACAGCTTTACGGCCCTCGTCCGCGACACCGTGGTCCTTCTCCGCCACCCACCCCCCATGTACCGCCTCCATAGCAACTCTCGCACCGGATTTCCCACTCACGGCTTGTGCTAAATCAGACCGTATTAAGCCGGCAAGGGTATTGTCGTGCCCTCCCCTGTATGGCCCCGAGCCTTGCGGTTTGGCTGAGCGGTAGTCTAGACGAGACCGAGAGGGACTCTCCCGCGCATCCCCTTAGGCGTGGGCACCGAGAAGCGGTCTGGGTTTCAGGGTTGTTTCGTGTGAGGTGGAGAGAAATGGCCGTTGCCGAGGATGAAGGACGCGTTTCGCAGTTGCAGTTTAAATTTTTTTCCCCTCCTGGCCTTCCCCGGCTGAACGTTTGGTCGTTGCTCAGCGAGGCACTCGCGGGGTGAGCTCGGAAGAATTGCCCAGGTGGGATGGGGTGCGGGCGGTGTTTGCGTTCTGAAATGCATGGAGTTATCGCTTGCTACCTGCTTGCGCGGATGCAAGCCGGACTGGCTGGGAGTCCGCTGCTGCCATGGAGACGAATCCTCTTGCGGGTGTGGGTTGAATTTTAGCGGCCGGAGTAGTGGGTCGCTGGATCGTGGATCTTCGCTGAAAGGCTGTGCACGGGTGGGGGGGGAGGGAGAAGGTTGTAGAGCCGTGTTTTGTAGGTGTGTGTCGGAGGAAGGGAAGGGTGAAGCTAAAGCGGGGTTTCGGGTTGTGAGGGAGCGAGGTAGCGACTCGCGCGCGCCCGTCCCCCCTCGCGGTGTGTATGCGAACTAGGTGTAACATGTGAAGACGCTCCGATGCGTCTCCCTTCTGCGACTCTACTTTCAACGGGGGATTTGTGGCCGGCCTTCCCACTCTCTCCCCCAGATGTCTCTCGCGCTCTTTTTCTCTCTTCGCCTCTCCCTCCCTCCGGATCTCCTCAGCCGCGGCGAACACGTGTAAGGCGAAGTAATTGGATGGGAAAGGGCCAGGGGTTGGCTTAGTTTTTAAATCGCCTCCCGGGGATCCTTAAAGAAGATGCTTCAGTCGTCATTTCCCGAATTCCCTCTAATTAGAGCCGCCAATGATGGATTGATCTTCCCCGTCCAGATTCGCGCGACTGATTTCCTCGGGAATTACGAGAGCGCTTCTTTTTTTAATTTTCCTATCCCTGATCTCTGTTCAAGTTATGATGTTTCCCTACGGCGAAGGTAAATCTAACATGTATAATAAACTAGGTGTCTTGGCTCTTGAAAATTTGTTTAATTACTGTATTATCATTAATTATTATTTCAACAATAATTATAAATTTAAAAAATCAATGAACATAAAATGGTAATGAGCCATAACAATACATATGAAATTACGTTATGGAATAATAACTATGAGAAAAACACTATGGCATATATGGTACCATACTTCTTCAATAAGTTGCCCCTTTCGCTAAGAAACTTAAATTCCATAGCACAAGTGAAAAGGAAGTTAAAAGAATATTTTGTATGTAATAAGTGACTATAATGATATATAATCAATATTAATATTGAATAGGATTGAATTGTGATTTTGTATGATCGATAGAATATGTATTTTAGGCACCTCCTGATGAGTTCCGCTTGCGAACTTAGGAGGACATTAATGAGTTTCATATTATTCTTTTCTATTTCATTTGTGTACTCCTGTTTCTTTCTTTCCCCTTGCTGACAGTTTCAAAATTCATCATTCCCAGTTCATTTCATGTACCCTGTAATTAACAAATGGAAAATAAATCTGTATTTGCTTAAAAAATCTTATTTTGCCTGTAACACTCAATCTCAATTTTCACGTTTTATGTGTTTAGGAAACATAGTTATTTAATCTGTGGCACTTAAATTTTGGTCATTGATGAAGCGTTAAAAAATCTGTATTTAGATTTGAAAAACAGTTGTAAATAGTTTCATAATAGTCTAACATATACGTGTTTTGAAGAGGGTAATTTTATTTCTAACGCAAGAGTCAAATTGTCATTGTCACTTGATATCACTATATGGTTGCATCGTGCTGCCGTCAGTACCTATTTTATTTCCTTGCTGCTAAATATACTGGTTCACGTGTCTTTATTTCTATCCTAGTTATTTTCTCTATTTTCTATGCGCCTGGGCCTCAAAAACCTCTCGATTTGAAGTATGTATTGGACTCTTTATATTATCATCCCTATTTTCAATTCCTTTGCCCACAGCACGTAAGACTTAATGTTAGTTATCCATTGTACCTCATAGAAATTCAGATTTTTAATCGCATATTGTAGTGTTTGTCTCCATAATTGCAAAGAAATATTCCATGACGGATATAATTAATAAAAACTAATTCGCATCCACGCATCGAGATATGAAAGAAATTTCTAACTTCAATAGATATGCTTATATTTCTCAAATATGCGATATTTTTTGCTATGCAGTTATAGTTACATCTTAAAATTGGACCGTAGACATTGTCTGAATTTGATCTTAAGTAGGTACAATACTTTTTCTGTATTTTCTACTATGAAATTATATCTTTTAATATAAATATTTATGAGATACTGATTGCCAGATAAAAGAATATACATATTTCTTTCCTAGCGGGTGGGAATGAGATGTCATTATTATTCTAGTTCAATTTTTGTCAATCATAGGTCATTCATTATAGCATCGCCAAACAATTGGTGGATGGATTTACCCTCAACAGTATATTCGTTCTGATTAAAAACATGAGGCGAGTTAGTAAATTAATTTTTAATGCCAGCTAATTTTTTTAAGATCACATTTTTTGACGCAAACTACTCTGACAAAATTTACACAAAAGCTTTTGTCCTTTAAATAAATGGCTGAATATAGTTACACTTTAGCGTAATTTGTGTTATTTGCAGTAATTTATGAGATTTTATCTTGTACGAATGTTTATGAAACATTGTTTCGTGTGATTCTATGTTTTGCTAATTCATTAAAATAATGTGAAGGTGTATGACAATGTGCAAAATGACCTTTGCTAAATTTGTAACCGTTAATCAGCAGGAATTATTAACAAATAAATTTCATTATCAAGTTCCTCTATTGTTATTTTAACTGTTTTTTGCTTGTTGGACGATTCTGTTGGCCCGTGTGTCCCCGGAATCCCGATAGGCTGCTGAGCCTGTCATTAGGTTTGCCAGGGACCGGACCAACAGAACTTGACATACATCTATGCCCTGGGTGGTGAAAAACCCACCCAGGCGGGACTCGAACCCGCGACCATCAGTTTAGCAGGCGAGGAATTTACCCCGCCGCCACCGGGGCCGGCAAATTATTGCAAAACAAGGAATTAATTGCCGTTTCTTGTCGAAATTTCAAATTCTTTTTTGTTTATTATCGGCATTGCAAAATTTTAGTGTTAGACTCTTGAATATCGGTTTCATATCGGTGGATGGAATTTTCATTACTTTAATGTTCATTTATACACATATTTCATTACTATTTCACCACATTGTGTAGATATTTCGTGGAACTACTCTTAATCTTTAGTGAAACAATTATTTTATAGCGTTTGCCTTTAAATACCATTAAACCTACCAGAAAAACGTGATTTATAAATTTGTTCAGTTTTTTTTCGATTAAATAATTTGATTGTGGTTAATGGATATTTATTTTACATCTTTAGTGGCCTTTCCTCTTTAACTACGATATAGTAAAGGTTCACCAGACTCCTTTGTCATAATTAAAAAAAAAGTTATAATCCATTTTGATGGGAATAACTCAGCATTTAGAGTTGAGCGTAGCAATTTCCTACCCTCTGGAAAATATAAATAGTTTTATAACTCTTGGTTACCTATTAGGACTGGTAGATTACGTATGATTTTTTCAGCAATTTGATAGAATACCTATGTCTGTAACTTGTACTCTTTGCTGTAGGTGATATCATCCGTGGTCAATTTATTAAGACTATTTATCATCTTTTTTAATGGTGTATCTGGTTAAACTATTTTTTCCTGAAAATCTCCAGAAACTTAATTAAATCTGTTGTTTACTGCAAACTGAGAGCTTCTTACATCGATTCACAAAGCATTTCTAATATTTTTGGAATTATAAGCTGATCCAAGACAATGTAAGAGGTATAATAATGCATTCCGATGAAGCAGCTTTGAATTAATCAATTTTAATTGCGTAAAAATAAATAAAAATATTTTAGATTTTACAGGAATTGGTGGTTTTTATACGCGTTTTTATATAGAGCTAGAATCTTAGACTATGTGTACCTAATCATTCATTTAGTAGAAATTTCAGCAGTACTCCCCCAGTTTGCCAACGTTTTGATGAACGCTAAACGTATCCACCAAGCGGCGCCAGAGACATTATCTAATGTCGATAATTTTTTGCTCTGCATATTTTTAGAATTCAAGATTGCTCCGAGTTATTGCGTCCGACGAGGCAAATCAAAGCGATATAATTCTCTCGCGGCACAATAATTCATGAGGTTGGTTTTGAAAATTACCACCATTAATGACACGGCGCACCAGTGATGCGGCTAAAAGCGTGTTGAAAAGGCCGTTTTCGGGGACTCAGAAATCTTAATTTAATGGCCTCCTTGAGAACTCGTAGTTTTTTTCCATCCTCTCTTTCTCTCTCACGCCTTCCCATTTTGCAAAAAAAATGAAAAAAAAAATGTTTATGTATGTACCAGGAATAAGTTAAGACGGAGTGTGCCGGAGTCGTGGGAAGAGGAAGGAGGAGGGATAAGGAAGGGGGTGCTGAATGTGCGCAAAAGGGGTTTGTGGGTAAATTAAGAAAGCAAGAAAAGGTTCCTTTTCTTCATTTTTGGGCGTGGTATGGAGTAAAGGGGAGGGAATCCTTTTTTTTGGGGGAGGGATGGGAGGTGGTGAAGCCTCCTCCTCTCTGGAACGCGAATTTCCCTCCCCTCAAGTTTAGATGCCGCTGCACGGAAAACTCAGTCCCCTTACTTAGCGTTTTCCCCTCTTTAGATGAACGCCCCAACCCCCTCTACAACGTAATGTACCTTCTCCCCCTCCCTTCTCCACAGATTCCTCCCCCACCGCCGCCACCCATTCCCTCCCTTCCCCTTTCCCCACAATGCTCCCAGTAAATGCGTCCCGTTTTCTTTTGTTTCAATTCAGAATCCTTCAAGTGTTGATGAAATATACTCCGGGGAAATTGCCAGCAAGTAACTTCCTTCACTACGGCTCCCTCGTAAATTTTTGCTTAGGCTTCATTTCGGGGATATTAATCGCACCCGTTTTTCCATCTCTACCACTCTCTGCATCCCTCTTCCTCTTCTCTCGTATTTCTACGGCTCTTTTTTTCTCTCTCTCCCTCTCTCTGCATGCCTTTCTTGGCCGCTCTCGTCTCAGTCATCTTCACCGTTCCCGTAATATATATTTTTTTATTCCTGGCCCCTGGAAACTCTAAGGGCTTCGGAGAGGAGCGGAGGGAACCGTCTGCGCTCTTGAGCAGGGGAAAAAAGCCTTTTAATAACTCACTCCATCATCGCATAGAAACTGCATATGCGCCAAGTGAGGGAGATATTAGTTAATCGCTTTGTCGTCGAGAAATACGAGAGCGCTCCTCCATTTTTTTCTGTTCGTGTTCTTTCTTTCCTTCGCTGATTTGCAATTCGGTGCTCAGTAAAGGAATAGTTTACGTCGTTGGAGAAGGCAAGTACGAGCGAGTTACGAGGCGTGTGATTTCACGGTGCTTCCCTCTTTTGCCTGCATTTGTGGGAGGAGGGAATGATATCTCTAGAACTTTGAAGGGCCTATATTTTTCAATTAAAAATCACCATCTCTTGGCTGTAGAAAATGTTTGCTTCTGGGGTGAATGTAGAGTGATGTATTGACTTGCGAGTACAGGATGTTTTCTCTTGAAGTTCCATATTTGTGAATTAAGAAGTGTTGACTTAAGGTTGTAGAAAATATATTCCACAGGGATACATTTAGAGTTTCAACTGTAGTTACATACCAAGTAAGTTGATACTTCATTATGTACAATTTTTTTAGCACGTGTAACTTGAAACTACTATCACCTACATTTGCTTATTAAAAATAATGGACTTGTGGTTTGAAGAAAAAAAAATCTTTAGCATATTTTAGGGGTGCTTTCAATTACTTTATAGATTCAGAGCTGTAATAATATTAGTTTAAGCGTAAAGAACATGAAAATGTTGGGTTATAATGTTACCGTGAAGTTTATAAATGTCTTAGCTATACATTTACAGCCGTTTATTTTAAGCTCGGGTATCTGAAAATGAGTCTCTTTTCCTGCTCGAAAGTAAATGATTGCAAATTAAAGCCTAACACTAATGTATCAAGACTAGATTGGATTACTAAGAGATGTAAATTTTACATTGCTATATCTCTCTCTAGAGCATAATTTAAGAACTTGCCTCACAAGAAACCAGTTGGTAATCTTTTTAATTTTCTGTATGCTCTCGTAAAAGCAATGAATATTCCCATCGTCCCAAAAATTAATAAGGATACGGGCTGCCGACTAATTGTAACTGGGGATTCAATCTTAATCTACACTATGAACGCTATTGAATTAAAGTACTGTAAAGATGATGTGTTGAAATAGTTGACGAATATTTGGAACCGCACGGATGGTACCTTTGGGAAAAAAGGCAATAATATTGAAATTATAAACTTACTGGCCAAGAATTTGCATTGTTCAACCATGGGAGCCCATTCACACGGGCATTTCCCCTTTACGCTGTGGGTGGACTCGCTCTTTCCGACGACTCCTATAGCTGAACTGGGGGAAAGGAAGGAGAGGTATAGAAGTATCAATAATTTTGCTCCTTTGTGGCTGTATGACCGGTCGACCGGTACGTGAAAGAGAGGAATTTTGATAGTACCTATGAACACATAGCATATAGCAAGTGATTCCTTTTGCCATGGATAATTAAAGACATTGAATGCTGTATGCTTTGTGTGATTTTTATTTTTATTTAATTCGATTTTTATTTTAATTCGATTTGGTTAATAAATTTCAAAGCCACCTGATGTGTCAACATGGGATGCACTTTGCATCCATGGTTTTCAATGAAACATAAATTCATACTGCAACTTCCTGACTCCTTATTCTGAACGTGTCATTCGTAATGAAGTTTTATGTATCTATGAGGATGGGAATACGAATATGAAGGCATACGAGTTACTCTGTAGGTTTACTTTGTCTAATTAGACTAAAGAAATCTGGAAAATTTGAAAATGTATTATATAGCCTTTATTTGTAATTTTTCCGCTGTTGGTACATTTACAAGTGAGTATTTGTATATCTAATTTTTGGCCGTAGATAAAACTCACTTTTTTAAATCTCATTTTTAAAAATTGCAATCTCAAGTAATCTGTTCCTGTCTTGTGAATTTTTAATTGGAAAACACGTATAAATATTTATCTCTAGCTCTCCACGCCCACATGTGCAAGAAATATATGCTGTAATTGAAAGGGTAATTGCAATTCCAATTCCCATAATGGATATTCGACCTTCCTTACCTAAATCTTTTTGGGTCGCATTCTGTTATTCTCTGTTTTTCGGAATTCTGAATGTTCGTGAATTGAATTCGCATGCAGGCGGGTATTCTTTGTTCATTGATATTCCTCTCGTTCAATTCGGTGTCAAGTTTAGCAGGTCGAACTTCTTGCACACCAGATGGTACATCTTCCGGTCATTCACCAGGCTTCTTCACGGCCAGGCAATTGAACCCTAATTATTCTGGTTTGAAGGGATGGTGTTTCTTCATTTTTTTCTCGTTCATTATATTTTTCTTCAGCTTTAACCTCACTTTGGATAACGGCCGCTTGCTGAATTGAAAAAGAAATTAAACAATCAATGGGGAAATTTTGAAAGATATTACCGACCTGACTTGAAGAAGACTGCAGGAAGGCTAGCGAAATTTTGATCACCAAATAGAACTATGCGACGGATAACGTATTCATTGTCATTTTATTTTGAGACTTATTTTTTTTTTAGGGAGAAAAAATCATAATTGTTGGATTGGGATTGTATTTTGGGGGGGCGACCGAAAGTTGAGGTAATTTGCGCAATAGGGGACAGGTAAGGTATGAAGGGTGGATAGAAACCCGGCGTCCGCATTAAGAGGACGCATCATACCTTTCGGTAAGGAAAAGTTCTGTGGAAAATTCACAAGATGGCGTGACTCGCACCCGATCGAGGCGTTTTGACTCCAGGAGCCTCTTACACCAGAATAACTCTCGCAAAAGGCAACAATCGTCGGTAAGTTGTAGCAGAGTCTCCGGCGCGTAAGTACAGGCAGCGCTGATATAAAAGATCTGTGAGAGAAGACTTAACTAATTTCGTCACGGTCCGAGCACATCATGGCCGAAAACAATTCACGTAGCTTGTCGAAAGATACCAATTACAGATTCTATCTTACAACCGTGACGGCTGTTACTTAGCATTACGATAGAGGAGGGATAAACACATCTCCATTAGTTTCAGATATGTGAATAATAGTACTATTTTTTTATAAAAATAGACCCTACATCTTGTCGTTTTCCCGATGGTTTAATTATGTTCCGGGATCAATTTTTCATATTACAGGTACAAGTCTCTCTTGGCAAAGGTCTATTCTTTATACTATAAAAATTTCAAGTTGATAACATAAGACTTTAACAAAAAATCTGGGGTCGGAAATCATCACAAATTCGACCGGTCGAGCAGGTGTGATGCGTCGCCTTAAGGCTGGGACACAATCAACGTGTACGTGTAACGTCAGCCGTTAACGGGAATACGCGAAAAGATGGCTGACGGGAAAGTATAGCGAGCGGACACAATCAACGAGTACGGGGAGTACGTGTACACGGAAAACCAATCAGAATAGTCCTGAGAATCCGGGAATGGGAGCCATCTGTCGGCAGATACATCCAACTGTTGAAGATTGCTCTTGGCGAAGACAACTTATCCACACTTGTTTACACCTGATCTCTTAGCTGCGCCTGCGTTAGTCAATTGTTACTCCGGGCCGCGTTAACGTCGATTGTGACCGCTGACTTGCGTTCCCCGTCTCCCGTTGTCCCGTTTACGTCTCGCGTCACACGTACACGTTGATTGTGTCCCTGACTTTAGCTTGTAAATTCCGCATTAACCTTAACGAAAGGCGCCTAGCGGACCACGGTTTAACGTCCCATCCAACAGACGGAGTAATGCACTTGAAGTGTCCTTACAAAGGCACTCAAGTAGGGATCGGGTTTCCTCTGAAAAACATTCTCCTCCGCAGGGATTTGAACCCTGACCCACATGGTTAGCCAGTAATCTAGCCACCACACCAACCCGATACCTATCATAGTTGTTATCTGCAAGGCTATGGGAGTTGGAAGTCATCAGAAAGTATGTCTGAACGGACTGTGGAGTGAAAATCGTTTCCAAAAAAAAGATAATGTACACGGTGTATTGAAGAAAGAATTGAAAATTCTGCTGGGTAAGTATGGCACCAGAAGTCAAAAATGCCCTTTCGTCGATTAGATTGCTTAACTGCCTTAATATCTTCTCTTTCAATAGTATTGTTTTACCATTTACGCATTTCCGCCTTATTGTCAATAATTTAGAATGGAAGGATCTTCAAATACACGCATTCTAAATCGGCGTCATTACCGTATTACCTACTGGGTTGGAGAGGTATCGGCCAAGATTAACATATAATACTGGGAGCAAGGTGAATGCCTATTGAACTTTGAGATAGAGCAAACATATTTAATTATAAGAAGTATAAACAGAAACCGGTAAAAAGTGAATTAGATGCTAAGACTCATCTAATTACTAATCTAATCTAATAAAAACTAATCTAAGATAATTCGGTAATCTCGCGTTGTGTCGTACAGATTTGTCGTGCCGTTGATCGATGAATCACCAGATCATTCATTCATAGGAGTGCGCTTAGTGAGAGGGTGCACGGTGGACAATGATAGGATTCGCATAATCCAGCCAGTGGGGATATTGGTTTCAATTTACACCCGTGAACATCCCGTGATCGTTCGTTATCGCTCGTTAGCCTGTGAAGCATCTTGAACGCAATGCTCAGGGTTAATCATGTACATATAACCAAGCCGTATCACATATAAAAATTTTATCCGCCTATTCAAATGTCTGGCAGCGGCATTAGCCCCATCATCTGAATTGAGAATAAATCTTATAATCACTTTGTGCACCTAAAATTTATTCTATGTTAATGTGTATTAATATCTTTTAGGAGAGCAAGTTACCGCCCCTTTTTATGCACAAAAAATGCGTCTGTATTGTTAGTCTTCAAAAGAACAACTTAAAATGCCTCTAACCACAGTTTATAAAATGCATACTTGTATTTTTCGCGAAATATTATGCGAAATGTGTAAGATAAGTTGCAAATTATTCTTAACTGATGAGATATGAGAAACTGTGTTTGAACCTTAAGGTGAAAATATTCATATGAATACATTTATGTTGCAAATATTTGACTAAACAAGCTGAGCGCAATGTGTTTGGGTATTGTGGATATTAGCAAGTAGTTATTCATAGTTACCATGAGAAGTGATGGAATTAATGGGATTGTAAAGAATTTTTTTTATTAAGTGATTAAAAATCTAGATTGCAAAGCGTCTTTTAAATTTATACATATTTCGTAACTATGTAAGGTTACAGGCGTTAAGACGTTACAAATTCTTTTATGTGATATCTTTGTACCATACTTCAGACCATTCGTCCATTCATCTTACACGTGTATGGATATTCACTCGGATTTTAATTTTACCTATCCTGAATTGACTTAAATATTTGAAACATTTTATCATTCCAACTTCAGATCCTCTGACTAGGCAGAGAAAACTTTTGCTCGAAGATACTTTTTCCATTGGTGAGGTCTTAATTCGCTTACGTGTTTACTCTACTTTTATTTGCTGACTATATTTCTGATTATACTGGCTTATTTGCTGATTATAACATTCAGTATAAAATATAAGTGCCCATGTCGACGGGTATTAACTCTTTTTATTCCAGCATCTATTGCTCCAATATGGAGTAAGACACTCGTACATCTGCTATGCTCGTGTAATGTGAATATTTTCCATGCTAAGTTTGCTGGTTCCATTAAAGCCAAATTACTCGAAATTATTTTTTAAATCGAGGATGGAAATGCCTTTCACTACAGTAGCTATTAAAGTAGTCATATCCTCGTGAAATTGCACATTAAATACGAGGAGCGTGGTAGGGTTATGCAGGAGTCTTGCGAATGCGGCAGTGAACCAATCTTCGCGGGGAGAGCCGTACATGAATTCAATGCATGAATACTTTGCGGCGGTAATTACGCCCATTATCGTTCCGCCCACCACGTCTTTCGGAGCCGTCAGAGAATTCCCGTGTTCCTCTTATTTCTGTCCCACTCTTTCCATGCACCACTCGTCCCCGACACGACCGCTCGCTTCCAATCGCATGGAAGGGGGGCGGACCTTTTCCCCTTCGTCGAGGGCCGACGGATGAGTCAGGGTGCGAGGGCGAGGAGCCTGGAAGGCGGTGGCTGGGATGGGGGGGAAGCAGGGGGTTGGAGAAGAGGGCGGGCGGGCGAAAACTCTCGGACGATGTGCTCATCGTAAGGCCTTAGGGTTCGAGATGAATTTTCCCGACGTTAATCTAATTGGAAGTCAACGAAGAAGAGCGTGTGCTGGTGAAGCTTCTGATGGGGGATTCTCCGGCTGGTTGGGATGTGGGCAACGGGCGACGGGCACCACTAGATGGGCTGCGCTGGATGTTTTCTGGGCGGTGGCGTCGGGAGATTTCCCGGAAGGGAGAAGAGGTCTCGGGAGGGTTTAGCGGAGATCTTTTGGTCCTGGTTCTGCCACGGCTGCTGTAGAGGAAAAAAATGACAGGGGAATGTTAAGGGCTTAGGGAAAAGTAGTTACGAGATTTGGCCGCGGGTCCTCGGGCGGAGCACGAAGAATCTAATCATAGCAACGATTTTCCACCATTCCTGACGTTTAAGAACGCCCTTACGGAACTAAGACAATATTTAAGTAAGATAATTATTCCGTATGGGTAAACGGAATAATTATCTTGAGTTGAGGTAAATTATATTTTTCAACCTTATCATTTAAATAATCATCATATTTATTTACCTTCTTTAATGTTTACGAGTACTATCAAATATTTACCTATTTTGTTAGTATAAATTTGTAGTTAAAGGGAAATATTTAAGGCTAGATATTTATACTCTTTATAAGTCACGTGCTATTGCCCCGCTATTGAAGAGAACAAGACTCTAAGCCCTCCGTTCCACGGTCATTTCTACATCTTTATCCTAGACCATCCATTACCGATTGCATCTAGCTTTAGCCTAGCTTTGTATTTTCTCTGCCTTTGGTGCTTCTATATTATTTTCCTCAACTCTCTAGCGATAACTGCACCTGGATACATGAGGACTGACTTTAATTGGATATTCTTTTCCCATTAAAAATGCCCAATATTATTCCGCACAATTGGACGCACGAATATTAAGGCCTATATCATCCATATCGGAGAGGTATCTATAGCCTCAAAAATGAGTATTAGTAAAAATAACTTTCAAACTCTAGTGGTCAGTTCACAGATCAAGTTATTGCACAAGTGTCAGTGAGCACCTGATGATGTTGCCAGACATCGGATTCCAGATTGTGCAATAAATTGATATGTGAACTCTCCAGTGGAGTGCAAAAGTTATTTTTAATAATTTACATAGAACTGCGCAATGTTAAACGGAGTTTTATTTCATTTACTCAAATATGAGGATTCTCTTTTGTGTCGTAGTTGGCTTGATCCCCCGTTCGTTCAACCCGATTCTATTCTCACGTTCTTCACAGTGGTTTGGAAGAAATGTAAAACACCGTTACTTGGATGTTATGATCAGTTTTGGATAGTTTTTCTTTTGATCTCAGCCCAACCCGGATATATCCGATAACTTTCCAGCTTCCGCAATATCAGAATACAATGGTAGGTATTGGCATTAATAATAGTCAATCACTACTGTATAATCCTAAATACCTACAGGAATGAATTCACCGGCTATGGAAACATTCGACTTACAGTGTTATATCGTGCAAATTTCATCTCTTTAAGCAAGTCTTTTACAATTCAAGGGTCATTAACACGGTTACCAATTTGACCTTCATGTTTCGAAAGACCATTAACATTTTAATGTCATGACTTAACTCACTATCAAAAGACTTCACGGTGACCCCAATTAAAAGGTGAGTGCAGACAGTGTTGACTTCTCAGGTTAAATCTTACACCTTTCGACACCTCTCTATGCAATTTTACGAATAATCAAATTTATGTCTACAATTCTCGCAGAATCTATACGGGCGGATATGTCAGAGGCTGTTGGGTTACTATTATAGTTTACTCAAATGAGGAGGAAATGAGAGGCGAAACGGATTCATTATTCATATAAAAATCATTGTATTAAGTTCATTGCATGCAAAATTTAGCATTATCATAACAGTTTTTGAGAAAAACGTGTCTCGTCAATTTTACTTATACAATTTATTTGGTCAAATATTGAATCAAAGATATTAGCGCTGCCCAATGTCATAACGATAATTTGTTCACCTGGTATAATGTCGCCGGTGGCAAAGGAAGTTGATTAAGGTATATGAAAAATGTAAACAAACAACCAAGGCCACAGGAAAAATAAATCACGTATTCAGTCATTGCAAAAATATTACATAAAACTAGTTTTATATCTTCATCCTCTTTTGAAACACTTTAAAATTTATAAAAAAATGTTGGCCCCGATGGCGGCGGGGTAAAGTCCTCACCTGCTAACCCGAGGGTCGCGGGTTTGATTCCCGCCTGGGTAGAATATTATCTGCCCAGGACATGGGTGTTTGTGTCTGTCTCGTCCGTTGTTACTGTTATCCACCCGAAGTAATTTGGCACATTGTGCTGTATTCGGGATAGTAAAGATTTAAAAAAATGTATTGAACATTTCACAATAAAAATATTAAATAAATGTTAATAATAATTGATAAATAGTTTTTTCACTGTTCTAGGTTATTTGACCGCTATCACATAAGTCAGAAGAACCTTAATCCGAGGTTTTGCCGCCTGTAGCAGCTTTAAACCTTCTGAAAGGTGAGTAAAATCTGATATCAAAGTTTCAAGTTAATTCTTATCGGAAATATAAACCCACATCATAGTTCGTCACATTTTAACGTATCGGAAAATAATTACAAAAACTTTTTTTCTTCTTATAAAACATTTTTTTTAATCTAGTCACTTCAGGCTGTGGTTTAGGGCCCTCCACTGAAAAAAGGGTGGATGACTGGTTAAATCGGGTGTAGTAAAAATTTTTTTTTGCTTTTTTGGGTATAAGCTTGGACACCCTTTGTAATTCTTTGACACAAATAGAAGATTTGCTCGAGTTTGATCAATACTTAATCGATATCGTTATGGAAATGATTTGTAAGGCATATCAGAGTATTGCAAAGGTCGGGAGAAACCATTGAGTCATAATTTAAAAGAGGTATCAGAAAGCTGTAATAATCTACAATATCTCATAATTAATATTACCTCGCCATTAATCTACGTTTAAGTAATGAATGTATCTTCAGAAATTTGTAATCATATGTTCTGGGTTTTTATTGAGATGCCGATGGTTTCTAATTCTTTTTCGGAATATAGTGCATCGAAGTGAGGAGACTTTGAATTGGGAATATTTACATGATACAAGAACTATTATACTCTACATGAAAAACGCCAAGCAATGAGCGTTGGCGTGTAAAAAATTCGCATGCATGGAAAATGAGAGATCGAAAACCAATATGAATTGTTTTTATTCGTTGCGAATTTTAGTGCTTTTGGTCTTTTAGTCTACTACGGTAAAATTTTTTATTTTATCTTTGTTTGGAAGGATACATACGTCCATGCATACCAATTACGCCGTTCCCTTCTGAGTAGGCAGAGTCACAAAGTTTCATTCATAAATACATATCTGTACACCTAACTCTGCTTCAATAATTTCTTCCATACTGACCCATCCTTGCAAACCTCTTTTGCCACATTTACCCCCATACACTGCTTCATACACGCCCTCCTGTTTTTAACACTCCTAACATTCCTCCTCCTAAGAATTTCCTCAACCATATTCAACCAGAACTATCTCATCACAGTTGCAAATGCACTGTTGGTGTTCTTCAAATACCATCGTAGTAAGGACTGGAAAAATACCTTCGCTTTCGAGATAAGTCAAGTGACACTCGTGTGTGTGACAGCCTATATATCAGCCATGACAAAACAGTCGGTGATAGAGGAGTATCTGGAAAAGGATACAAACATTGAAAAAATAAAGCAAATTACATGAGGTGCTATCACTTTCACGGGAGTAATTGTTGAAAATAATAACAAGAAGGATGTGTCACTTTGCAGACTAGGGGAAAAAACGCCTATTTTATACTTGTTCCTTCCCAATTTTTTCTTGAATAAGTACAACTAGGAAATGAAACAACTAATTGCACCTAAAAGACGAAACATACCAAACCTCTTTTTATCTAAAATCTTATAAATCATTAAAAATTGAACTCATTCTCAACACATACATCCAATCCAGTAGAATAAATATTTTAAACGTTATTGCTAGGTAGTGCCAAAACAATACTCGTTCATATTTGAAAATAAACACTTGTACAAAGATCGTAGGCTTTCCCGGCGAATACTATAGATAAATATTTCTCGGGTTAGCCTTACCCGGTGCCAAACCCGAGAAATATTTATCTAAACACTTGTACAATTTCCATATTACTATTTTCTTAATCGACCATTGTTTCAGCACATTATGCCAACATCAGGGTAAAATAATGTGCTAAAACCATGGTCGGTGAAGAAAATAAAAGTATTGAAATCGTATAAGTGTTGCATACACACGTACAAATCACTCCGTCCCATTCCGGGTAGACCTGTGCGCCGCCGCCGCCGACGGTTTTGGTGGCGTCGCATAGTGGTCCAGAAAGCCCGATTTTCCGGACAAAACTCGATTTTCCGAACTTGTTCAAATGACTCCAAAGCCATGTTCAATGGAAAGATAAAAGATAATTTCACAACTTACGATACTTTTTTCGCCTATAACCCAGTTATTTTCCGATATACAGAGCTGAATACAAGGGAAATTTATTGTAATTCAATTTATGATATTTTAATGCTTTTTTGTTCCATCTATATAATGAGTCTACGCTGTATTTAAAGTGTAAAATGAGTTTTAATGGCATCTCTGTTTTGTGTTTATTGAGTTTCTATCCTTCATTTTGTAATAAAGTCTTCAAGTCCCTTATGACAATGCTTAAATTAGTCTCAGACGTAAATTCAGTTCAGTTTGCAAAGTTGGCAGAACAAAAAAACCATCCACTACCACCCAGTTAAGCAACGGCATAATGGAAAGAAAAATATCTGTATTTAGTTAATGTGAGAAAATCTTTTCCCTTTAACTGCCTTTTTCCTAATAGCTCGCCGATTTGTGGTACTTCGCCGGGCCTCCGGGACGCCATATCACGGGCAGGCGACAATTATGTTCGTACAGAGGGATGGTCGTTTATTGTTTCTGTTATATTGAGTTAATTATATTCAAGTTTATTCATCATGATTTATTTTCATCTTTCACTAAAGGCTCAATCTCAAAAATTAACTCATTGTCTCTGACAAATATTTATCCGCATGGTCATCATCATGTCATATTCACTACATTAGTATCGATATTTCACTGCTATTTTACTAAACTATATTTTTTCCGGCGATACTCTGTGGAATTTGCTAAACATTTTGAATGAATAGGGTAAACTTTGTTTTTCCGCAGTGATTAATAATGACTTACGACCATGGTTTCGAGGATTAACGTCATCATCAGGATTATGTTAACTGTCGGATACCTGATGATGACGTTAATCGTCGAAACCATGGTCGTAAGTCATTAAATTCATTGTGGAAAAACATAGTTTACCCAATTCATTCAAAATATCTTTCGTATGGCGCTGTTTTAACTACTTAATTACACTAAGCCACACTGTGCGTTATCCCTCTTCTTATGGCGAGGTACTGATTTTTATTCATTTTTGCCTCAATTATTAAGCTAATGGCCTCGTCTGCAGCATATGGGAGCATAGATTTCTTGTCTTATTTGTGAATATGCCATGCCTTTTTAATAAATTTGGCTCTGCTGATATTTGTTAGAGACAATGAGTTAATTTTTGAGATTGAGCCTTTAGTGAAAGATGAAAATAAATCATGATGAATAAACTTGAATATAATTGACTCAATATAACAGAAACAATAGACGACCATCCCTCTGTACGACCATAATTGTCGCCTGCCCGTGATATGGCGTTCCGCAGGCCCGGCGATGTAACACAGATCGGCGAGCCATTAGGAAAAAGGCAGTTAAAGGGAAAAGATTTTCTCACATTAACTAAATGCAGATATTTTTCTTTCCATTATGCCATTATGCCATTGCTTAACTGGGTGGTAGTGGGTGGTTTTATTGTTCTGCCAACTTTGCACACACGAACTGAATTTACGTCTGAGACTAATTGAAGCATTGTCATAAGGGACTTGAAGACTTTATTACAAAATGAAGGATAGAAACTCAAGAAACACAAAGCAGAGATGCAATTAAAACTTATTTTGCACTTTAAATAAAACGTAGACTCATTATATGGTTGGAACAAAAAAGCATTAAAAATGTCATAAATTGAATTACAATAAATTTCCCTTGTATTCAGCTCTGTATATCGGAAAAAAACTGTGTTATAGGCTAAAAAAGTGTCGTCCGTTGTGAAATGATCTTTTATCTTTCCATTGGACATGGCTTTGGAGTCATTTGAACAAGTTCGGAAAATCGAGTTTTGTCCGGAAAATCGGGCTTTCTAGACCACTGTGCGCCACCGCCGCCGATGGATTATGTCCGGCGCGCCGCCGATAGCGCCGCCGGTCTTTCGTGTCGGCGGCGCGGCGCGGCCCCGTCATAGGTGGTCATTTGCCGACCATTGTCCCCGATGCGTCGGAACTATACTTGTTTTCAGTTATTGCTGCGGACTCCTCATAATACCGAATAACTTAATAACCAATGAAAAAAGAGAGCAGCTCTTTTGCCCATATTTGATGTGCTGTTGAAAGTTGTCATTCAATTAAATCTGTGCGATAGGAATCAACAAAGTTGCCATTTTGTTTTTACCCAGCAACCACACACCCACGCTTCCTCGGCATGGATTTTACTCTGCTCAAGCCTTTAGTGCCCCATGAGTGCGTTATCCTCCGTTTCCCGCTTGATGCCGTCCTCATCAACATTGTGAAATAGGAGATTCAAATAATGATAAAACAGGCCGCATAATCGAACAAGGTGACGGATATCCTTAGTGCTCCATTTCTTTATACTTTGCGTATTTAGGACGTGAGATATCCAGATTTCCCTTCCTCTTTCACCGAACTAAGAAACTTCTCGTTAGTCTTTCCGTCTATTGCGCTTTTTCTGTTCTCCCTCCATAGTTACATCTCAAAGACTTGTATTTCTTCCTTTTTCCCTTCCGAGGTTCCATGTCTTCCAGTCAGTCAATGCAATGTAAATGTAAACGACAACAGGAGTTTAGCCATTTGGTTTAAATACATGCTGTGGAGGCTCGATTATTAGATACGTTAAATATAAAAACACTAGTTGTGTATTTAATCAATAAGCCTTTTGCACTTCGATCGTATGTAAACGAAGTTCAAGGAAGTCAATCAACAATGCAATACATAGTGTATATAGGAGGATGTTGAGTGCATTCGCGTCTTCGCATGGAGATGGGAGAAGGAATCGGCGTCATGAAATTGCATTCTAGGTTTTTATTTCCTTCGGCATAGATGATTAGTAATCTTCTATGAAATGCCATTTATATAATGCAAATAGTATCGGAATCGATTCCGATTCTTCACGTAAACAAGAACTAAAATTACATTAAGAGAAACCTGAATCACCTAAATTTGGTTAACTAAAAAGCCTGGTTAACGCATAGGCCTAGTGTTGTATCGCTTTGCCGTGACTTTTCTTTTTATCTCAGACCTATAAACAGTCTGAAAAACCTTGAAATGGGCTCGCTATTTAAGTGTCTCTGGAAAGGACGTAATGAATGGTTAAGCTAGGGGAGTCCAAGTGGCGACATGGATATTCTCTTCTCCTGCGGGGCTTGAAACAACAATAATACCTCTTTCTTTCTTCTACTGCCCTTAAACTTTAAGTATTTCGATATTCACTAAAACACTTCAATTCACGTAACGAATTATATGAAGCGTATTTTTGCAGTTTTGTATTCTGATTAATAACAGCAGCCTCATCTTCGGAATTTTTTACTGAAGCGTCCCCTCCTCACTCCCCCTCCCCCCCACCGACTGGGATTTCCCGGCTTGATTTTGGCGGGTTAGTCTTAATGGGTAATAAAAGGGGAGCCTTATGAATTGTCCTCTGCGAATGAAGTGAGTGCTGAATTACAGGTAAAGGATCTTAATTAAAAAGATAATAAGCGTGATTGGAGGAACGGTTACAAAATAAACTTCTCTGCGGCAATCTTTGAGGGAGAAGAGTTTTTGGGCCCCGATGCAAAGAGACTGGGTACGATTTTTGTTTGAACAATTGGAGGGGTGAAGGTCTCTTTAGAAGCACAAAGGGAGAAGGAAGAGGTCCTGACCATTTAAACTGACAAGTTTATCCGTTATGCGGCTCCCAAGGAGAAGAACAAATGTGCCCATCAGATTCCATGCACGGCTCTCAAGCAATAATGTTCTTATAAAAAGATTCTGTACTTGAGATCGATGACCATTGAATATGCCCCTCTAAAGGGGCAGTTTTGATCCCTAGACTGCAATATTGACAGAGGGGAAGCGGTGCAGTGGTTTAAAGTAGGCGCGCCGCATTTTCTTCGGATTTCCCAGGCACTGGGCATTCCCTAAAAGGAGGGAGCAGGAGCATGTCTGCTCCAAAGATGATTGGCCCGTCGAAAATCTGGTGGTGGTGTTTGCGTGCACTAGAAAGAACAAATATAGACACTTGCGCCATTGTGTTTATTGAGACAAGTTGTTATACAGTCGACGGTCTATCATAAAAGTATCATAAATTTATCATAGCTACCACTCACTTAAACCGAAACTATTCGAGAGAAGGAACAAATCCGGAATGTCATATTTGGTCCAATTTCTACTTTCATTCCGAAACGAAACTAAAACCAAGCCAGACTTAAGGTTTCAATCTGAAATGAAGTTATATTGAAAAAGAAAGCTTATAGTTTTATTCCGGTACGAAACTACACATTAGTTCCTGTTTTGTTTTGCAGCCCTGTTTTTTTCAACGGATTGCCTTTCGATTAAACAATGTGCTGACCAAATATGGGTGGCCAAAAAAGGGGTTGGTGTGCTTTAGATATTCCCGTACTTTTCGAACAATTGTTGAAGTATAGAAGACGGAAGGCAAGATGATCTAACATATTTTGACATTTGTGGTACTGCATTGTTAGTGGAAACATTAATGAACCACCTAATTAATTTCGTTTTGACTCCGACTTTTCTGTTCTAATTCAACATAGTACACACACGGTGATATTTTTACTTAGGCCGGCTAGGTCGGTCGGATACTTCTACTTACAATTAGATTGACACACGGTGATATTTTTACTTAGGTCGTTGCTGTGCTTTCTGCTCTAATTGAATGCCCTCGAATAATTCTCGGCTACGAGGTCGTCAAATATATTAAATACAATGTACGATCTTGTCCTTTCTCGGTGAATTATATGAATAAATAAGTCTCGGGCTTCTAGCCGAGTAAGAATTTTTGTGGCTGACGTTTCGATGGATAACACTTCCATCGTCCTCAGAGCAGTAATGAAATGCAGGCCTTCCTTCCTGCGTTTATACAGCCGCTTAATCTGGGGGGCATTGTTGTCTCCTTCTTTCCGTTATTTTTTGAAATAACGGTCTCCATTCCCTGCTTAGTATGTACCCAGAGTCGCGATTTAAGTTGTTCTTCTCCAGCCTGATCTCAATGTCTTCTTTAAGGAGACGATCCCAATACGTACGGGTCTTAGAGACCACTTGAGCTTCATCAAAGGAGATGATAAGCTATGCTCAGCCAGGGCAGATTTCTCCGGGTGGAAAAGCCTAATACACCTCCTGTGCTCTTTTATTCGGGTCTCTATCGTGCGCCCGGTCTCTCCAATATATACTTTCCCTCATTGACATAGGATACGGTAAACTCCAGGTGTTCTGAGTCCCAATTTGTCCTTCACATGCACTAAATCCCCACGCAGTTTTTTCGGTGGTTTGTGGATTGTTTCTATATTTCAGAAAATAACGGAAAGAAGGAAACAACAATGCCCCCCAGATTAAGCGGCTATATAAACGCAGGAAGGAAGGCCTGCATTTCATTTCTGCTCTGAGGACGATGGAAGTGTTATCCATCGAAACGTCAGCCACAAAAATTCTTACTCGGCTAGAAGCCCGAGAATTATTTATTCATATTAAATACAGTTTCAGATGTGATGTGGTGAAAAAGTTCCATAATAACAGAAAAAACACTTGCAGTTCTACTAATGAAAGATTTAACTCGACTAGTCCCGATATTACATCATCATAATCATCATCATGATACTATTAAAGATTTGGGCATAAAAAACATTCATGAAAAATGGTGACGGAAGAGAAATGCGTCAAGCAAAGCAGTTTCAGAAGGGCGTGGGGCTGGAAAACAGAAACCGTTTGGAGAAACCCTGGGAAAGGGGCGTGTGCTGGGGAGGTAAGGGGAAATCACAACTAAGAGCATTTAAAGTCCCAAAGGTTTAAGTAGGATGTCTATAGAATCTACAGACAGATGTCTGTAGAATATACAGTGTAGATGGATCGTCCACCGCTGCTGGTGAGGGGTGGGAAACAAAAACCGTAAAGGCTTGAGAAATCATGGGAGAGATGGCGAGGTATGCTGGTGACGTATCCTTGATGATGGGTCATCGGCCGCTGCCGATGTTACCAAAATTGTTAAAAAAATCGGTGCTGCCAAATTGTTACATTTGTCATTCCTAATTTGATTGGTTGATCAATTTTTAGAATTCATTTGTCTTTTCATTATTCTCGAATTACTTTTTCTAGGACACAAATTAAGTGCAGTGCTGAGAGTCCATCTCTTTGACTTACTCCTGCTTTGATTTCGAAGGGTTCCAAAATTTTGCCCCTGAATTTTACTTTTCATATTTTTTCCTTGAGTGACTGTCTAATGGTTGCAAGTGTTTTAGGGTCGAGCCCTCGTTCTTTCAAAATTTGATCAGGAGATTCGTGATCAATTGAATCAAAGGCTTTTTAAAGTCAACGAAGGTGCAGATAATATTCTTTCTGTACATCTTTTGGTGCCGAATTGTTATTTTTAGATTTAGAATTTTTTCTCGGTGTGATCTACCTAGCCTGACGCCTGATTTATATTCGACAATTTTGGATTAAAGTTGTTACTGAACAAGAAATCATTGTGAGAGAATTTTATATGTGACAGGAAGGAGTGGAATTTCTCTGTAGTTGTTTACATCTGTTTTATCTCATTTGTTTAATAATATGGATGAATAAGGACATTTTCCCAGTGATTAGGGATTTGTTTAGTTCACCAAAATATTTATTTTTTGTGTTATTTGTGTTATTTGTGCTATGGTTTTTGGTACAGCTGCTATCACGAGTTCTGCTATGATTCCATCTTCATCTTATGCTTTAATGTTCTGGGACTTTTTAATTTGTCATGTGGATTCTTCTTAATCTGGTGCCTGTGAATTAGGGTTATTTTCATTGAAATGTACTGGTGGGAGTCTTTCCTTGGGTTCTGGACAGTTTGGAAATATTTTGAAATAATTAGCCAATTCTCAGCCACAGCCTTGATTTTTAAGTTCCAGTTTCCCATTTTCTTTTCTAAAGCAATGGTTATGGGGTTGGTACCGCATTATTTTCTTTTTAAATGTTTTCAAAAAGTTTGTGTCGTTTTTCTGGAAGTCTTCTTCAAATTCCAAGAGTTAAATTTTCTTTTATTTTGCCTTTTTATTCGTCTGATTAAATCGGATATTAATCAATAAATATTAAATTTTTAATAAAAATCCAAAAAACGGGAGGCCGTGTCCATATAATCCTCCGCTCTCAAAATTTATAATGTGGTACATAGATGAATGCAAGAGGCAATAAATGTACATACAGGATCGTTTGAATGGTATTTCATCATATTTGAAAAACTATAAATAAAATTTTAACAGTGAAATGGACATATCTGTTTACAACGAAATTTTTCGCTCGCATTTGAGATAACAGGAAAATTAGTAATGAATATGTCTTATAAAATTTAGTAATGAAAGGGTATAATATTAGGTTTGATAAAATTTTTACGATACGATATTTGCATAAATACTTAAAATTAAAAGAAACTTCTCGCATACGTTAATAAAAATGTAATAAAATAAGTTTTCACACGAATTAAACAATTTAACACATTAAATAATGAGAAAAAATGAATAATTTATGCTATAAAATGTATAAATACTTGTAAGTACATTATGGCTGACTAAGGACGCCGCCGGACACGCCGTTGCTGCCGGTGAAAACCATCGGCACGGCCGCCGACCAATTTCTAGCTGGCGTCCACCGCCGATAGTTTATCCATCGGTGCACAGGTCTAATTCCGGGTTAGGCACAGTCACAAAGTTTCACTTATAAATTCATATTTGTACACCTAACTCTGCTTCAATAATTTCTTCCATACAGACCTATCCTTGAAAACTTCTTTTGCCTCATACACTGCTTCATACACGCTCTCCTGTTTTTAAGACTCCAAATATACCTCCTCTTAAGAATTTCCTCAACCACGTTTGACCACAACTTTCTCGGCCTACCTCTACCTCTCGCACCGTTTATATATATATTGAAAATTGTTGCTTAGATTTTTGATTTGTTTAAAACATATCATAAATATTAGTTTAATAGAGTAATATTGATAACTGTAACTTTCAGTAACATGAAACATCTATAAATACAATTTAAAGTCCTAATAAGACCACGTGGAGGGAAAAGTGTATCCTAATGATAAAGGAAAATTCTTCCTCCGAAGAGAAGCCAGAAATAAACTGGAGCATCGGTTATGTGATAAATAATTTTTGCGCATTATTTCATACCTAAGAGGCATGATGAAATTTGAACTTTGCAGGTCTCTCCATCCATGTAACTGGATAAGAAGATTTGCTTAGTTTTGTCTTTAATGTTTCTATTTTAATACTCGCCTACATATTCTGATTTACAACCTTCTTTGTGAAGTTTTTTTGTGCCAGCTGTTGAGGTGGCAGAGTCTCCTGTATAATGTTAAGAGAATTCATGGTTAACTATAAACTTCATTTAGTTCGTAAAAGATAAATATTAAGGTGACTTTAAATTAGCATGATAATTTGACCGCAATATAATATTTGATAGTGTTAAATGCTTTCCTTGATATAAGTAGAACATATTTTAAGGGTTACCTATTCCCTATTATTTCCTTCCTTAAAGAACATCCTTAGTCACTATTTATTGAATCACAGTAAAAACTTGAATATTTTACAGACGTTTGAGAAAAATGAAACCTATATTGCAATTTTTCGAATTGATATTTTTTATTCTTTGCTATGTGAGCCACTTGCGTAAAAGAGAGCTTTTATTGAGACATTTTTCCCTTTATAGATGGGAGAAAATGATTCTGATCATTAGCAAAAAATTGGTTGGCGTCTACAAAGTAAATGTTACGTGGCAAAATTCTGCGTACTTTTTTAAGGAAAGACTTTGACTTTGAAACGGTTTTTACGATGGCTATCTTCGCGCGTGGCGGATTTTTTTCCTTCTCTTCTCTGGTATCAGCACACCTGAGCAAAGCATTTCGCGAGGAAACATGTCGTAGTATACAAAGTTTACATCGCTCGGTCTTATCTTCCAAAATTGTAATTCAAATTAGCTCCAGATCTGTCTATCTAAGTTTATATTCTGCTTATAGAGTTAGCTATTATTGAATTAAATACATTTGATCAATTATATTTCAAAGAACTCACCAATTTGACTTGTTATTAGAACTTTTTAGTGATGAAAATTAGCTAGTCGTATGCTACTTTGTTAGCAAGTTAGTTTTTAGAGGGATGTAAAATTAGTTAAAGTGTATTTAAATTAAGTTAAGCGATTTATTTAGCCATTTTGGAAGTTGCAATCTTGAATGAATGTGTGAATAGTACAATGCACATTATTATTTTGAGTTTTCGTTTACCGTGGAAGTATATACAAATTAGCTCCTGAGATTTTTCTTTTCAATGTTTTTCTGACCGAGATTCAGGTATAGTACTACCAAAATGTTATGCAAATAGGTAAAATTATAGCTCTAGATGTATGTTTCCCGCCGTTTCCTCTTAATCATAACCGCTGAATGATGATGCCCTCGGCTGTCAAATAGGCTAGTCATTACCGGCTCCTGAATTTTATGACTTTTGCGCTTGAGCATCAAACTCTCTGGTACTTCTTGTACATACTGCCTTATGATGTCACCGGTCGCCGTAATCCAACGTATTACGTTAAGAAAAATTCAGATTGAGCCAATCCCCAAGGCTCTTATCTACACGACCCTTCCGACCCCGTCATTTCCCGCGACCGTATTTACAGAGTGCCTCCCTCTTCTTCCTATGTCCCGTAGTCACTTAAAATCCCAGGGTGTTCCCGTCTCGCAGAGGTGCAAAAATATGACTGAGCCCGTGAGAATGTGTATTTACACAGCATACGTAAACAAGAAGCAGGGCCATACACCGCCACCTCTTCGCACTCTCTCGTTGCCCCTTGCACTTCCTCTGCCGCGCTATGCTTTTCGTATCGCGGGTTGCTGACTTCCGGGCTCCGTAACAGTTCGAGTCCGCGATCCGGGAGGAATAACTGGGTCATAGATGCAAAGGGTTCAGGAGGGAAACGTTATAACGGGATAGCGTGGGGGATTTCGGTACGAGAAAAAACGGGGATTGAGGGAAGGGTGAGGAGAAATTCATAATTTTATTTTTCTGAAAAAGTTTGCTGGCGGACGGCGACAGTTTATTTTTTTTGGATGAAAGAAGGCGAAGGATGAAGGGAGTCTCGGGGTAAGTTGGCTTAGAGGGCAAAGTCTTGTTGCCTCCCTTTTGTCGTGCACCGTGCGTACGCTACTGGGAAAAAGGTATCGCATAACCGTATCGTTGCATTTTTGCTCCCACTCCAGGGAAAGCCAGGAGGGGGATTCGGGTGGGGAGGAAGTGGTGAAGGGTGACTCCCTCCTCTCTCCGAGTCTTCTTTTCATCGAAAACACAAGCACTCTGCATGGCTTTCAGAGGTATTGAGCCGAGGCTTTGGGTGAAAATGGCAGGGTTTTATTATTTGAGAAATGTGTTTGCTCACTGTTTTTTTTCCATGTGCTCAGTATGTGAAACGGGAGAGGTGTTGTTTCCCTGGATTTGGCCTTGCTAGCTCGTCTAAAGGAATGAAAGGCCGCCCAGGCACCTGGGAGTGCTTTTTTTTATTCCTCACCTACGGTGGCTATTGTCTGTGCTTAATGGCTCCCTGTATCGATTTTCTAAAGGAATACTGAGTCGGTGAGTGGGATACCGTTTTTATTTTATGATTCATAATAACTGGAATCGATGGATGATAATATGAACTTTCCCCGCTGTTGTAATTGACGTTCCTTATTCTTCTTACATAAAAGATATTACAAAGATTCAAAACTCTAGTCAAAATGACAAAGGTTTACGTAAGATTTATCTCAGTATATCATTGAAATTGCCCTCGTTCTGAACGATGATTGCTAGGTACTCCTCAAGGAAGCGCTTCTCTATGCATCTCTCATTTGTAAAGCGATGCGTCAATAGCGGAATGCGGAGTAATTTTTCCCATACCTTTTTACAAGCCTTGTTGATCAAATTATGCCCGGAATTTCAATCCGTTGAATGCACCTTATACTGCTCTATATACAGCTGAGTTATGCTTTATGAAATTTTATACGAAACATTACATATATTTTGTATTCTCATTTGTTTCAAAAGAGAAAAATTAGCGAGAACTTGAGTTTAGGGAACAAGTTCTCAGTGACCTTAAAGAGTTATTTACGAGGTTACTTTATTCTCAAATCATTGAAAAAGCTCGTAGTACACACGTCAAGGGAGATTTTATTGCAATTATAGCTGCAAAGTATTATTATATAAGTTTATTGTTTTTTTCATGTGAAGTTATGCTCAACGTATACTTGTCTTAAGTATTGCATGAATGTTTTCTGTTCTCTGATATTTATTTTTTACAAACTTTACGGTCTACTGACGATTTTATATGATGCAGTTTGGAATATATTAAAACCACGTATTTTAATACATAATTCCGAAAGGTATCACGGCTCCCCAAATGTTCAATGTCGACCCATTTGTTAACCCTCAAATTTAAGTTGTAATATAACGATGGGACAGCCATCTTGGATGGTGCTTTTCCCCACGTAGTGCGAAAATGGATTATTAACAACAAAGGACAGCCTTATTTGGCAGTTCTTGTCCCCACGTGCTCGCAGAGGAGGGGGACAACAAAAGTAAACTTGGCGTACCTTAGTCGCTAGGATACGCTGGGGCCAATCGAATCAGATTATTAAAACACGTGACGGAGAATTTGAGAAAGAGGCGGGGGGGAGTTCTCTATCAGCCACGGAACGAGTGAGACGTAAAAGGAAGTGCTCTTGAAAAAACGCCGAGAAAGACGGGAAATCCCATCATAGATAGAGCTGAGAATTGAACAAGGCGTAAGCTGTGAACTGCAGGCGCCTCGACAGCTGATCGGGAGACTGGAAGTATAATCAAGCGGCCAAATTAGAGAGAGAGACGGGAAATCTATTGCTGACCGGGACAAGTAGACGCCACAGTAATTCGTCTGTGAGGGAAGACAGATACGGTGAAGCTGACCACCTGTGTCGTCTAGGACGGAGGTGTCGTAACTATACATGATGTGTTATAATTTTCTGTGTCTGATTTTGATTGTTTAATATTTATGATAAAGAGATAATGGGATTAAAAGGTGAATGTGTGAATATTAATGCGTTCAAGTATTAAGTGACTCAAAAGGAACTAAAGAACATTGCTAATTAACGCCCATTTTTCAATATTGCATTGTTAATTTGATTTCCATAAGTTTTATGTTGAACTGGGCATAAGTTAAAGAAGTATTCATTCATTAATGTATGAGTATGGTGCAAATCTGGTTATCATAACAATTTCTGTGTTTTAAATAAATGGTTACATGTGTTTGAATTAGATTAAACGTTTTATTGGCGGGGTTAGCCGTGCAGAGAGATAAGAATGGTACGTACGAGAGAAGCGGGGAACGAGAGTAAGTAAGTAACCTTTGAAGTGCCCCACTTTACTTGTATTACATATTGGCTTCAAACGCGGAGTAATTAATTAAATGTAATTACCTCATTGGTTATGTCGCAAAGTTCTTTCAACGAACATTCTCCTGCGTGCAAATAAACAGAAGCCCTTTAGTTGCTTAGTGGAGCAAGGGAATGAAACTGAATGGGAGAACAAGAAAAAAACCTTGAATTCTGAGAACTGATGTTTATTTCACTTAAATTACCCGCGGAATTCCATTTAGCCATATGAATTTATTCCATTGTGTTGGTGGTTGTAAACAATGCGCAGATTGGGTTTTTGAGTCTAATTAGGCTGGGTAACCAGGCCTTTGGCGTCATTTGAATATGCAAATAGTGTAGAGTTGCAATACTTTCTGTTTTAAAAACGTTAATAATCTCGTTTTGTGGTCATCAGATAACGCACACTAATTACTAATTAAAGTCATACAAAAACGTTTATATTGCATCAACTCGTTTTCCTTATAGCTCATTAGCAGTACGAAAGCACTCAGGCATTGCAGTTTACTCCGCGTTGATAATGGATTAAGGTTTCGTTGTGAGAGTACTGATGGTGTAGTAGTATAGTGGGATATAAAATAACAAACAGTTTGCCCTTTCATGGAGTGATAACACAGGTTTTACTAGGCATTTGAGCAAGACTCTGCAAATCACTAACGATTCCTGTTTACCTTCTCACATAAAACTGTACGTCGATTTGATGTGAACAGAAAATGTCCATCGCCTAAGTTGGCATCTCCGTTTGAAATTGATTGCTTGTAAAGTGATTAGGTTATACACTTTTTTTGGCACATGCAATGGAAATACATCAATTTATACCAATAAACAATCATGGACCTAGAAGAATCTAATTTTTTCTGAATAGTATGTTCATTCTGTCAGATTTTATGGCACAAGGATGATGTTCTGCTGAATAAGTTTCATTTTTTGCATATTTAATATGTGGAACAATTCTATATTCCTACGAGAAAATAAACATTGCCTACGAATTTAAATAGTCATATACGTTCACTTTTGACAATTGAAGGTTTCTTAGCCCTTACCTCTAAAGAGTCATATGATTATGAAATTACAGGGTACAAATTGTGGTAAATATAAAGAATTCTTAAGGATTTCAGCTGGGGACTTCAGCATGAGGAAGACATTAACTGCCATTTTCCACTGATAAAATAGATTTATTGCAACCTTCGACTGGATATACCTCACCTTTATCATTAGATTTCAAATCTTGATTTATTGCATCGTCTCGAGGGTACAGTTTGTGACCCTGTGATAAACTCAGTTGGTCCATAGAAGACGGGAATTACTTCTTGTAGTGTTTATCATCGTTGTAAAAGACCATTATTTAGTCTTTTCTCAACTTATACATATACTGAACATTTTTTTTGCAGAATATTCAGAATTTCAACTTATTTACCTGACCTGCTCCCCAGAATAAGCCAGCTCTTGCTGTCGCAAGTTGTATGGGAAATCCCTTAATGCTTCTCGTTGAATACGCGATTTTTGTTTTAATGCGTCTAGAAGTATATCAGTGCCCTTTTATTGTAAATATTCTTTAAAAGCGTTGTGAATACTTCATTATGGGACTGCTTTGATTGGAATAATGACTTTTACATGCTGGTATTTTGTGTGTGTATTAAGGACAATAAATTATACCGTATTTTTTATGGGAGTATTTTCTTCGCCATTCAGCGTGAATTTTCTGGGAAATATTTTGACCCTGATTGAGAAATTTACCGTCACGATTTTAAGAATATTAGAAGAATATAGAACCGGTTCACTAAGAATAAAACACTGTGAAAAAGTACCAAGTGTTTTTTTTTATTTATCCGGAATGAATTTTCACAAAGTGAAGCCTGTCACCATGAATTTTATCTGTTCTTATTGTTTCTTAAGACCGTGAGAAAAGATATTGGAATGAGGATTGGGGGTTAGATAGGTGCTTTCAGGGGTAACACTCGACAATGAGCGTGAAACCCTCCGTAAAGCGGTAGGAGTAAGTACTGCCGTGATTGAGCAATACCACTGTTGCGAATTCAAACCAGGTATTTGGTAGGCTATTGCCGTTAACAATGTAATTTAAGCTCGCATTGCATGAAACGGCGCCTCAGTCCTGCGGACTGACTAATAGGATGGGTGTGGATTCCGTACTGAAGTAGACGATGAAGAAAACGTAGAAGGGATGAGAGAGGCCGTGAGCCAGTATTATCCTGCTACAGGGGTCTAAGGTTTAGCGTTTCATCCGATGAATTGAGTACTACAAGTACTCTCCTCGTGGTATTCAGGTAAATATCTGATTATTCCTGAAAAATCTCTCTGAAATTCAAAACCCGACCTATTGTGTGGAAATTCAGTACTCTAGTTACAACGTTGTTCTGGTCACCCGACTCTACAAACTGCCGCAAGTGGTTTTGTCACCAAAGATTTTAGAGATTCGTCTATAGTTCAAGATTAGAGGAATTGATGTAATGGTCCTTAAAAATAAGTGAAAGAGATCATAATTAATCCGGATTTCAGATCATACCACACGTTGGGTAGAAATTATATGTGGATTTTTATCAATCGGCGTATACTATCTACCTCTTAAAGAGTGCTACCTGAAATTTAAAAGCGGCCATTTCAACTTATTGGATCTCAATGGATTGAAATGATGATGAAGTATAATGGAGAAATATCATAAATTTTCAATAAATTTAAAAAACCGTTTCCCTTTTTAAGGCGTTTAGAAATGTGTTTCATTTTGTCTCAACATTTGTCATTGTGCACATGTTTGTCATATAATTCAGTTTTTAATAATTGAAAAGTAATCTTTAGCCTTTCTTAAGGATAATATTTAATGAGACAAAATAAAATACTGTCTAATGGAAAATTATCCGGCATTTTATCTCCACGGATTGTTTCTTTCATTGTTGTTCATGTCCGTTTAATTGTTGCTCGTGGAGTGATGTGTTCCAATCCATCCAGTTTAAATACTTTGAGTAGAAAACTGCCATAATCTCTTTCTAATTATTTCGAATCGAATCAATTTTTAGTGTCTCTTTGCGCGAGAAAAGCGAGCGTCAATAACTTGGAAGATATCTATTCTGACACGTAAACAAGACGTGGATTAAGGCAGAGAGGGTAAACATGGAAAGGAAAGCAGCTGCCAGTGTACGAGGTCAAGAGTGAAATAAGAAACGGGAGCGGATGATTGTGGAGCAAGGTACGGCAATTTCTGGAGGATGGGGCGACTACCAGAGAGACAAGGGGAGTCAGTAGAATTAAGAAAAAAGATCGATGGGGGAGAGGAGAAAGGGATGGAAATCAGAGAGGATGAAGAGACAGTGAAAAAGGGTGGGGAAGTGCGGGTTGGATACGAGAGCGCGCAGGAGAGTATGCTATCAAAGTGGTGCTCATGGGTTGAAGAGACTGAGCGTAAGAGGTAAGGTTAAGCACTCCCTGCCCATCGACACACTTTTTTATGAGGCCGTGTGCTGACACGCATCCCTCGCCCCCGCCTGAACCCACGCACATTGAGGGGGAGAGGGTGGAGACCCATTCCTTTCCTTCCTTCCGCCTCTTAAAACCTCGGGTCCCGAACGTAACCTCTACCTCTCTCTCCCTCTCATTCCGACCTCTTTTGGTAAGTCCTCCCACTGTTCAACCTTATGTCCCAAATCTTCCGGCCCGCGTTCCTCCCGTGAATTTCTACTTCATCACACTTGTGCACAGATATACAGGAAATCCCCTAACCCTGCGTTGGTCCGGTGGGCATTTGGTACGCCGTTAGTACGGTGGGGTGTTTGGACACCCCAAATGAAAAAAAATGTGTAGAATTTTTACTCTTTCCAGCATTCCCATACAATTTCTTATACGTACTCCCCCACCTTCAATAAAGATGGTTCTAATTCTTATATTGTATTTATATTCAAAATATTAAATAAATTCATTCATTTAGGAGAAGCAAAATTTTTATTTTTTTCAAACGGAAATGGTCTTTATTTATAATATATTTTACATGGCAATGGGGTTTGTTTTTACTTATTATTGTTTATTCTGATAATTGAAGACCTCTAAATTGACTTTCTTACATTTTTTGTGTCATTTTTCCTTAATACGTGACCATACTAAGGCAAAACAAAAAGGTTATTTCTTAAATGTAGCAATACAGGATTTCTCTACTTGTCACACATTTCTTCCTTGTGATTTCTTTCATTTATAAATGTTTCTTCTTTTAAAATATGAAATTATTTTTCCCAAAAATAATTTTAGCAAAGAAAATAAATTTTACTTAAGTTGAAAAATATTTCAAAAATATACTAAAATTACTGTTAAATAACAAATTAGTCAGAATCAACAGCTGATACTGTATCTTGGCAGTCAAGACAGCTGACAAACATCTTACTGTGTTCACTACACACATGCTTACTACAGTTTTCGCACATGGATTTAACCTTTATATCACGTGACCTGCTGCAGAAGGCACATCTCTTAGCTCTCTTAGGTCTCTGCATCTTCCAATCTACCGATGACTGCCGAAGACCATGCAGTAATCTTCTAATTTCTTCTCTAAGATCCTTTTTGATGTGCATGTTCTGCATCCTTTTCAAAGTGATTTGTATAAGCTGCATGCCCACATTCTAGATGAACAATCGACGTTTTAGCTTGTGTGGAAGATTGTCGCAACGTGGAATACAATAATTTATTGTCGAAATGTATAGTAGGGAATAGAAAACCGCCATAGGCAATCGGTGACTATTCCTTCTTGAGTTACACTCTCCTGATATTTTGTTGACTACTTCAATAACTCCTTTTGTTGAATTGTAAAAGGTGATAATATATGGTTTCTTCTTGTTATCTAAATCTGGATCAATACCATTATCATGGTGCATGCTGCTGAGGAGCACGACATTTTTCTTTTTCTTGCCATATGATTTTTAAGAGTTGGGAGTCATTTTACTGGTAAACCCAAACATACTGACACACCTATTTCTGTCCTTTATCGCTAAAAATTCAGCAGGTATCTCACGTTTGTTTTTTCGAAGTGTGCCCACAGCAGTCAAATTGCTGCCATCAAGAAGCCTTAGAATTAACAGATAGCTGGAATACCAATTGTCAAATGAGAGATTTCTGCCATATCCTTTGACCTCTGAGGTGAGTCTTGTTACTATGGCTATTGGCGAATGGTCTACGTTGAATGGACCATCGGGCTGCTTACCAGTGTAAATCTCTATTTTACACAAGTAGAATGTTTTTTGCATTAGCTCTGGCCTGTATCTTTATTCCGTATTTGGCTGGTTTGCATGGTATATATACCCTGAATGGGCATTTTGCTCTGAAGGATACAAGTATTTCGTCAATAGTCATATACTCTGATGGGGAATTATTTCATTCATTTCAAACAATCCTCTAATCGGGGCCAGTTTATGCACTCTCCTTCTTGCTGAGCTCGTTTCTTTGATACGTAAAATACTTTGATACCTCAAAACGTAAGCAACTTATAAGAAAGCGAAAGCAATGTAATGACATCGTCAATATAAATACCTCTCCATCAGTGCCATCAGATGCTTACAAGTTCCTTAGGTTCATTCTATTGCTTTGATAGATACCGGCTAAAAGTATCAGACCAATAAATGCTTTAATTTCTATGCAGTCAGTCTCTCTTGCCCTTATTTCCTCAGAATAATTACTCCCTATTTCACTGATGAACAAATTTGTATGTTCAACCATTAAACCCACCATTTTGAGAGTGATAAACAGTCCTCAAAAGTCAATGCTCGGCCCTCTTTTTTCCTGAACGACATGATGAGATTGGGTACGAGCTGCTGCATTAGGCACTTGCCTTTCTCACCATGTTTTCTGATCTTTTCCTAACCATCTATTTATCCTGGAACGTCCACACTGGGCTTCTTGAAGCCAATCATCCTATGATTCATAGCAGTCAGAGCATGCCCGTCCTCCATTATATCATCTGATTCTCCTTCACTGTCGTCCTCTGGATCACTTGCGCCATCACAGTCACTCGGGAGCTTTCGAATTATCTCGGTCTCCTTCTCATATTTATCCATGTCTAGACTGAAAATTTCCATATTATGTTATTTCAATTAATGAAAAATTTACTATGAAATCATCATATTGTAATTTGTGCTGTTACAGCACATAGTGTATATATTCAAAATTACCTTGGTAAGGTTCCCAACAACCAGGCAAAAAGGGTTTGAGGGATGCAACTTTGGAAAAATCAGTAAGAAGAGATGAAGAACGGCAATTTATGATGTAGAAGTCTTATTTATTCCGATAATAATTGACCAAAGAACGTAATGTAACTTTCTACGCCATGAAAATTTTCTTGTGGTATGTACGAGGATGTATGAACATGGAATAATATTTTTTTTCTTCTAAAGATCCATTTTGCTGCTTATACTTTCTCTAATTCCTTAGCCTATTCCACTGGCGTTCACAAGGAATAACCCATGATCTACCCAAATATGTCAAATCTGTTTGCATTCCACTTACCGAGCAATGGGTGTCTAATGTATCGTTTGATGAAGTCAGCATGACAGCACAGCTAGACCTGTCCCGTACGACTGCCGGAGAAAAACTACCAAAAATCTGTCTCAAGTTGAGTATTTCAGCTTTTCTCTCAGTATGTAGAAAGGATTCTCGGGATTCCATCCGGGTTGGAAGGTCCATGACCGACGTTTCGGCTGCTTATTCTGCAGCCGTCCTCAGGGAAGTGAGATGCCGATGGTTGGAAGTGTCCCTTTATATATAGTGTTAGGGAAGGGCAGGTGCGAAGCTGTTTTCCCGCGCTTTCCTCTGATTGGTCCGCGTTGCCTCTATGGACTTCAATACTGGTTTCCAAGTGTTGCTGAGGTGGAAACCGCTGTCTCTGTTGAGTTTTTTCTTCTCTAGTCGGATTTCGACGGCTTCTTTCACCAAACGGTCCCAAAAACCGTTTGCCCGGCAAAGTATAGTTGTCTTGTCGAAGTCAACTTTGTGGGCGTGAATGAGGCTGTGTTCAGCTATGGCCGACTTGTCGGGTTGTTTCAGACGAATGCATCGTTCATGTTCTTTCAGCCTCGTCTCCACAGTTCGTCCAGTCTCCCCCACATAAGCTTCTCCACACTCACAGGGAATGCGATATACACCCGGGGTTTAATTCCCAGTGGATCTTTTACTTTTACTAGGTCGTTAAATAATTTTCTGTGGGGTTTGTGGATAGTCTGTATTCCATGTTTTCCAAGAATTCTAGATATTTTCCCCGATATTGTTGACACATATGGAATACATGCCTTGACAAACGGTTCCTCAACGGTTCTTTTCAGGGTCATGACTTCGGGAACTTTTCCTATGGCTCGGTTTACTTCTTCCCGGGAGAATCCGTTTTGGTGGAACGTCTTCTGTATATGGAGTAGCTCTAGGGGAAGGTTTTCTTCATCTGCTATGGATCTGGCGCGGTGGAGGAGTGTTGTAAGAACAGCTCTTTTCTGCGAGGGGTGATGGTGACTCTCGGCGTTCAGGTATAGGTCGGTGTGCGTCTTCTTGCGGAAGACACCATGTCCTAGTGAGCCATTCTCCTTCCGGTGGATCATAACGTCTATAAATGGTAGGCGGCCTTCCTCTTCTTTCTCCAAGGTGAATTTGATATTGGGGTGTTGATTATTCATATGGGCGAGGAAGTTGTCTAAGTTGTCATTCCCATGAGGCCAAACGATGAAGGTATCATCCACGTACCTGAAGTAGTACTTTGGCTTTAGTGGAGCTGTTCAGCAGCCGAAACGTCGGTCATGGACCTTCCAACCCGGATGGAATCCCGAGAATCCTTTCTACATACTATTCACCGGGAAAACCTGAAATCTTTCATTTCTCTCAGTATTTTCCCATTTTGATACATTGCATTGGAAACATTTTATGCTTCGATTATCTTCAGAGACTGCCCAATTTCAGTAAGCAATTCGTTTCGCAAAATACTGTCTCTAAGCTACAATGTAATTCAGTTAGCTCTTCGTACGCTGAAATGCAACCTACACTTCAAAAGTATAAAACAGATGGCGTGATAAGCAGCACCCGAAGCAAGGTCATTCAATATTTCGATTCTTCGCCTCTTCGAGTCACAGAAATGCCGGATATCGTGTCGATGAAAAGACCCATATCGATGGTGCAACATATCGAATAAATCGACCCTGCACCCGAAGTTCAGTATTTTCAGAGCACAAACACAAAATCTTCGACACATATGTCACGGTTTAAGTCGTGACTATGTACACAGAAAACGTCGATATTAGCAACACTCCAAAAATAAAAATAGATACCAAAAAGAGCAATGTTGTATGTCTATACCTCCGTTAGTGCGGTGGGGTGTTTGAACACCCCAACAGGAAAATCATTTATCTTGGCACACAGATCATGAAAACAGACCAAAGAAATATTAAAACGTGAACTATAAATATATTTAGGAAGGTACTCAATATATGAGGTTTATCAGTGATAACATAGCTAAGTTATGAGCCACAATAAAATCTTGCGGTGTCCAAACACCCCACCGGACTAACGCAGGGCTAACCATCTCTAGATTGCACGGCTAAATTCAGCCGTCACGTTATCAGTTTAATTTTGGGACTTATTTTTTGTTTCCTCTGTAGTTTTATCCAATTTATTTTGAAGCTATAAAATAGTCGATCATAAATGAATTGGCGCTCGTATTTAAGCAGATTAAACGAGTTGAAGTGAATAAATCACCGCAAATCGTAAGAGCTGAGCTAGAATGGTTGATCGGAATTGAAAGTTTTGTGAAATATGGAATAATATTTTCATATCTGAAGCAGTATTGTCAGAGAGCATGTCATAAAAATTAATGAACACAGCAGTAGTGTCAGAGAACATTATGCCACTTAAAGGGCAATTACAACATTTTCCCGTTAACCCCTTGAGCTTTTCTGAGAGGTTTTGGGCAACAACTTCTCTACAGAAGTTCCCGTTATGCAGCTACACATTGGAAAACACAAGATGTTTGTTTTAGAATACATTTAAGTTCATTACTGATTAATACAAATACTGTGAAGAAATGAAGAGAATAAATTGATTGTCATTTCACCAAAGAGGAAACATGATGCAGGAGATGATGAAAAATATAAATTCATACGGTCTATAAAATAGAGTTCAGATATCCTCACCATCATCTGGTGTTCTGTCTGCTGACAGGTCCCGTACACCACTGTCGTCTCCATCCGCTTCTGTCCCGAGCTTCCTTCTTTGTTTAATCGTAGCTGATGTTCTTCACCTGATCCACCAATTTAATTCTTCTCCTTCCTCTCTTTTTCTTTCCTTCAATTGAACCTTTAAGTGTCACAGTTATTGTACTTTTCCCTCTCATCACATGGCCCAACCAGTTTCCTTTCCTTTTCCTTATTTCCTTTAGGAGCGATCTTCCTTCTTTTACTTCGCTCAAAACCTCTTCATTTCTCATCTTATCTACCCATCTTACTTTTTCCGTCCTTCTCCACATCCACATTTCACAATCTTCTATTCTATTCCTTTCCCTCTTACCTAATGTCCACGCTTCACATCCATACATGAAAACGCTCCATGAATAACATTTAGCTAGTCTCTTTCTCAGCTCCAGATCCAGACTTTTATTGAATAGCAAGTTTTTCTTCTGGCTGAAGTCCTCTTTTGCCATTGCTATCCTTGCTTTTATTTCTGTAATACTTCTCCAGTCGTCTGTCACCATCGTTCCTAGGTACCGGTAGCTTTTCACTTTTCCTAATACACCTTCATTTATTTTCACACTCGTATAATTTTCACAGTTTACTGGCATCACATTTGTCTTTCCTAGATTAATCTTCATCCCATATCCCTTCATCAGATATCCTATGGAAATGTTTCTAATGTCGAAAGATCTATACTTAAATACATAAATTGTGTCTGTACGTGCGTTGCTCTTCTCCTAAAAACTATTGATGGGATTGTTCTGATATTTTTTTAAGTTTCTAGCAACCATGCTTACTAAAGGTATAAGCTAAATGTATTAAATAAGGTTCAGGGCCCCAAAAAAAGATCACCTTTAACGCATTTGAAATAGTGTATAGATTACTTTTTTTAATTCCTCACAATAAAGGTATTGGGCAGTGTTGTAGTATCGGATGGCAGGTGGAATAAAATATTTAATTCTTAAAGTCAATTTTTTGTACGCTTCGTTTTTGCAAATAGATATGTTTTGAATTCCAAAATGTACTATCTGTCCTCGATTACAAACAATAACACTTAGTCTTGGCAACCTTGGCTACTGCCATGAAAATGAACCTCTTCCCGGGTCTTTTTCTGAATACAGTCAATTTAATGATCAATATTGACAAATTTGAGTGAGATTTCATGTGAATAAAAGTAAAAAGATAAGAACCTTCAGATGCCTCGTGAGTGTTATCTTATCGAAAGCACGTTGGGCGGAGGAAAACGAATCAGAATAAATCAGGGAAAGACAATGCGTCATTAATGTTAAGCATCCACTTGCAGCCGAATTAATCGATATAAGTTCAAGAAAAATATTTGAAATATGTTGTTTTAAGGAATCTATTCCTTTTTAAAGTAGGAACACAAATATAGCCATGAGGAAAGCGGAGAGATATCTCGAGGGATTACTAATACGGCTATGGCCAAGAATGGAAATGATCAAATAGAGTGATTTAGTGTGAAATGAGAGAGGGCTGGAAAGAATTAATGAGAAAATAGATTTTGAAACCAGTACGAAAGAGGACAGCAAGCTGGTTTGGATACATCCTGAGAAAAAACTTCCTTCTAAAAAGATTATTAGAAGGAAAGATCGAGGAAAAAGAAGATGTAACATGATGACGGTATGAATGATGGTTAGGGGTAATGAAGAGCTGACAGAAGCAGGTCAGGACAGAGTAGCATAACTCTGCATTGAATAATTCAGACAAAACCTATCGGAAGACAGTTCTACCGAAGAGGAAGAGACCTACGTACTGCAGATATTAATCCTTAATAGTGGTAGAGCTTAAAGAGTGTTCCCAGTCCCTTCTCTCTATATAGCCTTGGAATGAATTAGCTGCGTATCTTTAAATTTTACGCGTCGGCACTTGTAATATTTTACATAACGAAAATTAATATGTGATATCTACGGTTACAGGGAAGAAATCTTGCTCACATTCACTTCAGGGGAAAGTGAGCCTAACGTTCATGGCTAAATTCCCCGCCTACTTCTTACTTTTTAAGTTTTACTGTTTAAAAAATAGTATTTTTTCGGTAAAACAGCTAAGCATCTAACTCATCAGTAAACGGGCAATTTCCAATGATTATATAACTAAGTTGAGAAATGAGAAGTCAGCTCCTCTCCTCTACAAATAGAAGCCCAATATAAGTTCTTTTTTTTGTGTCTTCCTTTGGGAAAAAATGGGCGAGAATAAAAGTAAAATTGTTTCTCTATTTAGGTATTCCGAGCAAGGTAGTTCTCTAGTCATAACAGAGATCATATTCGAATTGTGCCTTTTGATTTCACCAGCTGTAGGATTAAATATTGCATTGTTAATGGTGCAATACTATAGTTTTATATGACAGAAATTGTAAATAATCAAATGAAAATATCTAAATAAGTCTTAAACATGACTAATTTTCTTTCGCGCGGTGCGTTTGAAACTCCTTCAAAACTGAAGGTTTTTTGTAATACCCAAGAACCTACTGCGGTGACAATACGATTAATTTTCATATATTGTTCAGAAACCATACAAACTGCACGCTGTTAGTTTTTTTACGACATCTAAGTGCTAGAAATGCCTCATTTTGTAAATAATGTCTCCTTGAAGTGCATACATGTACCATTTCCCATGTAAAAGGGCTGGTATATTTTGGCAAATATTTCAGAAAGTAATGTAGTAAGGGGTATAATTTTTGGTGTCATTGGATAGGTTAGATGTTTTTATTTTAAATTGGGTCAATTGATTTCTAAGTTAAATGATATTTCGCTCAAACTACCTTAAATTCATACAAGTATAGTTTTTGGATAAACATCCTACATTTTTCCGAAAAGCCAGTTGAGTTACATCACTGGAAAACTTAGAAGGTATACGAGAACTAATTGTTTTGCATGCTCTACTTTTGTGTAGCGGACAGTTTTCAGCTTATTTATTAACGTCACTCAAGCCTCAAGTTGAATTTCCTCTCCCTAAAGGTTAGTCCAGCGGCTTCTTCTCCTTTTATGCTCGTTCCACTACTCGCAGACCACGCTAAAACACTTCCGTAACTCTCATTTGCCGTTTTTGCTTTCGGCGTCACCCCTTAACATTTCTTGTTGTTCTCCTTTCTCGCTTATTTCTCTATGTCCAGCTTTTCTCCTTCATGCGTCTCCCACCGGGCCCTCGGGCAATTTTGCTCGTGAACCAATGAAAAGCCGTGCTCCGAAGGAAAGGGTATTTTCGCCCTTTCCTCGCCTTACCGCCGTCTCCTTACCAAATCCCCTCATGCTATCTTTCCATCATGAATTCAGTCGCCTTTCCTTGTTTGCATTTTATATCGCATGTTATAAGTGCTATAAAAAGCTAAACACTCTTTGTCCATTCATGAGCCTGCAGTAATATTTTATATGCTAGAAAACTCTGATTTACCTCTCCAATACATGTTGATAGCACCTATTATGTGTTATCAAATGATTGCATTTTGAATTAAGTAAGGTAAGTCTTAAAATTGCCTTCAAGCCAGTAACTGGGAACCCACAAATTTTCCCTTATTAATTTATAATTCCCTTATTATTTTATATAGTTATCAATATTTTTTTAAACCACCCCGTCCTTCACGATTTAACCATCTCAAAGTCCGAATTTGTGATTGTTTTTTGCCCTGTTTTTGTGTAAAAATACGGGATCAGAATTTACCTTAATGATATCTTTTTCTCAGAAGCTCCGAAAGATGTATATGTATAACAAACTATCTGCAAAAGAGGTTTTTTCCCTACTTCTTCAAATAATAGGCTTGCTCATTAAGCTGAAATGGGCTTTATACTGGAAAAACTGTAATATTTTTTTATGATAGGTATAATAAAAGAATATATCAGAAACGCTGTGTATTTAATATAAATTCTACGGGTGGACGGATAATCAGAAACATTTTAGATTCTAGTAGACATGAAGTTTAATGCCCGAGTCTAGGTATATTAAAAACTACTTGGAAGGAATGTTAACTTGTTTGATAATTTTTGGATATGGAATATTCTCTCACTCGCAAGATAAATATTTTAGAACGTATTATACTTTAATTACCGTTTTTTCTTGGTATTAAAAAAAAAATATTTTGGATTCAGTTTTCACGTTTAATACTTTCACGTATGAGGCTCGGCAATCTGCAATCAAGGAGGCTGTGTATTTTTATTTTGTTTCAATGTCATTTTACTCTCTTGGCCTTTTGTTATCTCTTTGAATCTCGTACGCTCCCGGAAAAAATAACCGCTGTTGTGGAAGCTATTTCAATATTCGCAAACTTATGATTGTTAAAAGCGGAAGATTGCACGTTGTTGATGCATAGCAAAGGTCCGTTGACTTTGAAACGTGTTTTGATCTCTTTTGGTATTCAATTTTGTTAAGTTTTACCAATCTGTGATACTTCAAGTATGGCAGAAAGGTCTTAATGTTTCACCAGTTATAAGCCTTTTTATATCGTTAAATGGATAAATGTTAAATTATCTTAGATATTAGTTCTCATCAGTTGTATGCACGTGGTTTTTAACAGCTTGGAAGTAAACATCGGTAATCCTTCATGCATTCATGAACTGCTCTATTCATAAAGTGGAACTTTCGCAGTAGCGAGTTCTTGATTTTAGCAAAGTAAAAGCTTTCTTCCCACATTTAGGCATTGAAATGATTTCAGGTTTTCTTTGGGTCATAATGTTTACTTTTCATACCTACCACATCGATGATTTCATCTCACCAGGGTGGATTCTTCGAGTGCCTTACAACAGTGGGCAGAAATTCCTTTAAACTATTGAGCGTCACAATTTTTGTTCAATTTGTGTATTGCACCTCATTGACAAAAATTGCTCCTATTCGTTGGAGATTAAAGGTATTAGTTATTAGATTTCAATAAATATCCGTTGAAAGCCTTTAATGAGAGGATATTTAATAAATTTCGGCGCAGTTAGAAAACTCTTTCTAGCTAACTCTTCCATAGCCAAATCTGGCTATCGAAGGAGTAAGTAAATCAAAATAATTGCAAGAGAAGTTCGAATACTTTTATATATTCGTGACAATTAGGAGTGATTTCCATAGTTTTCCGGTTGCGTTTAACAATTTAGTTTAAGTATTATTATTTACGTTTGTAGAAATTATCTTGAATAGAATTTATCATTGGGCGTTTTATTTATATTAAAACTCAAGTTGACCGTGTTTTACCCTTGGAGTCCTTGTGATTTTTGATGTTTTCAGTTGTTTTCTTCCAACTTTATTTAGTTGTTTTCTTCCAACTTTCCTTAACTGTTTTATTTCCAACGGCAAATCTTTGTTTAAACCTCAAGAGTCTCCCATCTCCCCAAGAGTCTCTCCTAACCACGACTGTCATTTTTTTCCTAGTGCAAATATTACTTTCCTCTGAAGCTTGGACATGGCCACGCACAACTAGTGGCTTGGGGATTGTCGACCGGCGTGAGCCAAATAGAAATAGACCTCTCCCTTCAACCATAGTCTTCCTCCTTTAGAAATTCACGGACTCCTGGGACAACTTTGCACTCTGCTGCTCAGACAGATCTTTCGGCCTCCAGTCGCCTCCGAAATGTTCCGCCGCACCTCCCCCTGCTCTCCATCCTACCGCAAAATTCTCCAACCCGCGCCTTCGCCTGGTCCGCCCACCTCAGCCTTTCGCTTTCCTTATTTGCTGAAGGACTCAGACCAATTCGCTTTTCTTCCTCGCTCCTTCCCCACGATTCAATCATTAGTGTGATGGCGATATGTTTTTGATCTTCGTCTTCCTCCTTCAAAACGTCTCTTCTGTAGCAGTTTCCATCCCCCTCACCCCACCTGATGCCTTTACCGTCTGCCTGCTGTACCGTCCCTAATAACTCGCTCCGTCGTCCTCAATCCAACTTCGATTCGTTTTTCGCAATTTAAAATAAATAAAATGGGGACCGCAAAACGGCGTGAAGCTGGTACAGTTATTTAAAAGTTTTTAGCCAGCTTATGTTCAAATTTAATTCTAGTAATTGACTTGAAGTTTAATACCTGAGTCTATAAATAGTGAGCACTACTTAGCCAGAAAAAATGTAAAGTTGTTGAATAACTTTAGGGTATGCATTATTCTCTCCCTCGCAAAATTACCAATTTTCTTCGTTTTGTACTTGAATTACCATTTTTCTTTGGCATGGTTTAATACTTTGCATTCAGTGTAATTTTTTTTGGATTCAGTTATGTGTTGATATATTTTCGCTTCTTTGACAAACTTGCTTTCCTCGATATGTCCCACGCACTATTTTTCACTTTCCTTCGGGCTTACACACGCCTCGTAATCCATTCATACATCCTTTCTCTTCCAAACCTTCAACAGAGATGTAAAAAATCGTCTATTTGTTCAATTACGTCATTAATTACCCTCATTGTTTAACCATTCTTACAACACTCCCCCTACGTATAACTACTTAAAATTTGGATGTATAATCCTACAAACCTCTCGATTACCTCTTGAAAGCTATTCAGGAGCTTCTGTTATTCTTATGAGCTCTCAAACACTAAGGCAACGTAATTAGCGTGCAATGAAACTTGCAATTTCATGTATCTAACCGTTGTACCAACGTTAGCGTATTACACAGCTCACACATTTATTTATAGAAAATTGAACAATCACGATGCAGTTATGCATCTTTGCTTTACTCCCTGTTTAATTTAAAATCATTCAATTAAGAGAATATTAACTATAGCAATTGCCTTACTATAATCATGCCTCGCCTTCTTAACATATAAATATCTTTGTCATATCTTTATCATATAAATAGCTCATTCATTCCATAGTCCCTTTAATCCTTTCTACATCTGCGTAATACCCCGCGAGCCACCACATGGGCGTGTGGCAGGGGGTGTTGGGTCACCAGCCGAGTAAAGATGTAATTTTTTTAATGTGAAATGGTGGCATGAATTATAGGAGTGTATTTAGAGAGCTTAATTTTTATTATAATCGCTTATTGCTCGCGGAAAGAACGAGTTCTTGTTCCTATCTGTTCGGCAGTGTATCTCTCTTATTTTATCGCATCTGTTACACCTAGAGATGTATTGAGGAGTAGAGCTTTCACAGCTGGTATCTATTTACCCTGTCATATGAATTCTCTAAATCGACAAATACGCAATATACTTTCTTTACGACATCTATACATTCCCCTAGTACTTACTGAAGTTCTAAAAGCTAATCGCCTCATTCCCTTCGCAGCATAAACACACTGAACACCCCTGAATCTGATGATATTAAATTTCCATATTTTTTTAGATTTATATATCACTGGAAACTTCTACCAGAATAATCAATAAACTAATAGCTCTATAACTTTTGCTTTCGGACTCCCAATATTTCCATTGTGCTTTAGAACATTTATATATTCTTCCAAATGAATAGCATTACATGAGCTTTTAAAAATAAATTATGCGATTCACGCAATATACTTAGTGAGTGTTTTTAGTCTTCTAACGACATTTTTAGTGGGAAGAACAAAACTTTGAGTTTATTTAAAAGTTACTCTTTGCTTAAGGAAAACCCGTTAATGATTACTGCGACAATTTACATCCAATTTCAATCATTTCAACGAATTTCTAATCTGTGCCTGTAGGTTTCTTATGTTTCTTATGGTGCCAGTATTCTCTCGTCTTGCTGTTTCCATCTATTTCTCAGTAATTTCCGTGTGAAATTGGAACTTTCGCATTCTATTTCGTAAGGATAATCCTCTTAACCTGCACCATCGTTTAGTGATTGTTTAACCCTCAAAGACTGGAATTATAATTGTGCGAATTTCCACAGAGAAAAAATCATCCGCCTTGACCGGAATAATCTCCGTGGATAGCTTAAAATTTGGAATTATAATTGTTTAAATTTTTTTGAGATTTTTACTTGTATTTGTTTGTGATGGTCTAATGGCAATACCCATAAAGTTTTATGTTGATCCATTCGCTAATCCTGAGATACGGGGTGATTCTGTATGGCATCGCTCGGCCTATTTGAGGTCAAGATTATGTTTGCGCTCTTACTCTGTAATATTATTGAAGTTTTTCTTACCGTTCATATCATTTCACGTGAAGTGTTAGATAAATGTACTCTTATTGGGGATAGATAAATAATAGTCTTATTTCATAGAGAAATTTTATTTTGGGGTGTGAAATTCTGAAAAGCAAAGAATTCAAAGACCCACATTACATTTACAGCCTTCAGTCCTTACTTGAGAACTGCAGCTGCACATTTTATCCTGCTGTTTTTTTTGAAGGCTCGACAAAATGGTTAATTCAATTAAAAAGGTATACCGTTCATAACTCGGCTAGATTCACTCCAACCCCTCGAAGAATTTGGCTGCCCTGCAACTTTCGGTGGAGTTCCGAAGTGGGCAAGAAAAGTCGGTACTATTTCACGGTGGAAATCTAACTGTGTATAATTACCGCATGATTTTTTTACGCATTATCCACGCATTGTAGACAGATACATCAATTGTCCATGTTAAAATAGGCCACCAACTCTTGTTTCTTCACCACTTCAGCAGTCCCTGACGTTATTTGCATCGCACGATTTGGCCATTTATGTTCCTGATTGCATCCACTTGCTCTTTCTTTGATTTACCCATTTTTTACCATTTCAAAAATAACTTTTTTTTCCCTTCCAATTCACTCGGAGGTTTTTTAGCCTCATCCACCAGCATTATTTGTCTACTCTCTACTCCACTGTGGTTTTCCTCCGTTCTTAAATTTTTATATTTTTCACCTAGCCTCTTCCTCCGTTTTGGCTACACTTAATCTCTTATATCTTATCTTGTCCGTGTTGTCAATCATAACAATTAACAATCCTTCATTTCTCCATTCAGTACAAAATTTTATCCTTAATGTAGCATTTTCCCTATCATTGCTAGACTAGCAACTAGAGTGACTTAACCCCTTGAGTGGGCGGTAAAATTTCACTAATGCATCACTAGGTGGGGCTTTGCGAATTTAATAGGCGCCATTATGAAATTTTGGTGATTTATTTATATAATATAATTATGAAATATTAAAAAAATATATACGTATTAAGTTAATTTTTTGGCCATATTTTAGCAAATTAATTGTAATACATTTACATTTTTACAACTTTTGCAACTTATCGATTTTTCATTAATTTGGAGCAGTATTTTACATAATAATGATTATATGGCTTCTCGGTCATACGTAGATCACATTTGAAGAAGAAAGTTGTAAATTCACTGGCGATGCTTGTAGAAAATCATTACGTCACAGGCGGCTCTTTTTGTACTGCCAGGTTGCACATTTGCCCCTGACATCGAAATCCCATATTTTAGCCATTCTCCCGAAATCCTGAAATGTTTTTCAAAATATTTTTTCAGAGTTCAATAGATTTTGAATAGAAATTTTGAAGTTTATTTTTTGCCTTACTTCAGTACCGGGAATCCGGGTGGTATTTGTAGAAACATTTGTAGAAGTTCCTAAACCTCAGGAACTACAGAAAAATCCACTAGACTTGCAAAAACTACTGTATATTCCCAGAAGATTCAACACCGCAAGAATACCAGACTGCGCGAATCACTGCTTTCAAATTAAAGGAGCCGTAAAACCCAGGATAGGAATAATGGGACTTTTTTTGCACCACAATTTTCACTATTTTGGGAGCCATGTACAGCAAGTAAGACTGGCATTTCGGAGTTAACTAAAAAAACCGTTAGGTAGCAGCACACTTCAGCAAGGCAATAGAAAAGAGATCGCGCATCTATAAGCAAGAAGCACTGATAAATTGAATTTCACATGAAGCGCGCATATATGCGCGCTCCCCACCGGACGGTCGTTTAAAATCCGCGCATATATGCGCTTAGCCCACTTAAGGGGTGGCAAGTCATGCACTGAAGAGGAACACTATTAAGAGATTCACTGTGTAAATGGGATTAAAAAGCACCCGGAAGCACTGGAATCTCTTAGTAACGTAACAACGGCTATCCTAAATACGGAAATTCATTGGATGCAAATAAGGGGGAATAAACTTGAAGATTCCGTTTCAGGTGAATGATTTTTAGCAATGCAGGCGACTGGAGGTTTTTATCAAATGAGAATCTTCTCAGTAATCCGCTAATTGGCGCTATCCTTGAGTTTGTATATGCATTTATTGCCACGACGTAAGACACCCTTAAAAGCCTTGGTTGAGTGTAAGTTTTTGAAAATGCATTTCCGAGAAATGGATGAGTGACTTCACTTTAGAAATAAGAGGAATGTACGAAATGCAGGAGACCATCCCTGCAATGGGAGCAAATCGTGCGAGACCAGTAGCACTTCCCATTGTATGCTAGGTGCCTTTAAGAATATCTCAGTTCTTTAAGTCTACTTTTCCATCTAAAAGATGACTCTTGAATAGTGTGACAATCTGAGATAGATGCGGAATATAGTGCCTTAGGCAGAATATAGTGGCTTTGCGGAATATAGTGTCAATTGGAAAATGTTTCCACGGAAATGTAATAGCATTCGGTTATTCTAACCATTCATTCATTGTATCACGAGGGCTTAAAAGGATTGTTTCCGATCAAATAAGAAGAACAATTGCTCTTTTCTAACGATATATAATACAATTACAACGCGTTTCGACTCGTGGAGTCATCATCAAGTACTAAATCTGATGATGCCTGATGACGACTCCGTGAGTCGAAAAGCATGGTAATTGTACTACTAAACATCGGTGGAAAAGTGCGATTGTTGCCCTTATTATGAATAACTTCATCCTCATAATGTTAAAATTTGTTGAACTCATATCCGATCGTGGCTAGAAGTGATGAGACATACGCTTGACCTTTGCAATGTCTAAAGACATAGTTCGGGGTGGATTTATATTTGTTTGCAATTTACTTCTCGAGTTCATCGGAGTATTTTTTATGCCAAAAATAACTCAATTACCTTTCACTTGAACTTAAGTGTATGTGAAAGAATTCAGAAAAAAGTTCTTGATGTGACTTTCAGGACTACATTTTGCCGAATTTTCCCTATTTGATATTGAAGTTAAGCCTCACTGTCACGCATGTAATTGATTTCGGAGCTAACACATCATAAGAATATGTGATTATTCATTTTGATTTTTGGTATATTTCTATTTTCTGAAGAGATTTTCATAGGTGTCGCTTAAGATCTATCGTAGACATAAAACTGTTTGGAATACAGTACCTTTGATGAATAAATGGATGTCTGAATGACAGAATTTCGTGTTGTGAAAACGCTATTCTGCGCTGAGCATTGTGATAAACGGACATTATTAATACAAAAATGACTCACTACTCCTTCCTCGACATAAAATTCAATTTATATCAATTGTAGCCGGAATTGGGTTATGGCCTGCCACTTTTCGATTGTCATATATTCTTACCTACGCCTTTTAATCGTATTACTTAGCTAGATGTTTACTTAGGTCCTCGTTCTTGCGAAAATAATAATTCATTGACAAAATGTATGTAGATGCATACGTAATGAGCAACCTGACTATGAAATCAATTCATAGATAGTTTATTTATATAATATAAATGACATTTTTCTTCAATATTTAATATTCACAATTTATATTAAATTAATAGGTGTCCATGCCTGAAAGGTACTCTGAAATTGTAACAATTTTGAGTCCGAGCAGCAATAATGTTTTCCGAAACACGCCAATTATGGCCACGAGAGGCACGGGTGTATATAAGGTTCAGTTTTTTATAGTAAATATTTTGTTCCCTCAACCTCCTTTTGGCAGATAAATTGAGCGTAGACGATCCCAAGAGAAAAGGGGAACTTTCAAAGGCTTTAAATATTTCAAACTCTATTCATCTCAGGCGTTTTGTGATGTATTTTCAAAGTTATTCTTCTCGTAAATTTGTCCCATCGCATTTTTTTTAGAATCATCCCTCTCAGTTCCATCCCTTGCAATGGAGGCGGGGGGGTGGGGGAGGGATGCGGGGGGGAGTGCAAGTGGGGACCCGTGTTTCGTCTATAACGCACAAGTTCGCTGGCTGGCCTCGCTAGTCCTCGATTCTCCCTCCCGTCAGCACGCTCCCATTCGCCCATAAATTCAAACTCTCCTTCCTCTCTGCCCTGGGGCCGCATATTTCCGTGCCCGGCCAATCGCCATATTCACTGAAACCGAGCGTCATGGAAGACTCCTTCATTTTCTAAGTCTTTTCATATATATGTTTGTCATGGGTCCCATTTCGATCCCATGCCTCATGTCATGTGCAGCCACAATTGATTGACGATAGCCAGGCCTTCATATTTTTATTTTTCAAGAGTCTTTGTTTCCCTTTAATTCTAATTCTACTCCGCAATATCTGCTGCTGTTTTTTTATTAAGGCGCAATAAATATACTTTTTAATTTATAATCGATTAATACATTAATCGGAATTATTTTTTGATATCTGTGAATGTTAACGCTGTTGAATGTTGAAGTTGTTTGGATTACTTCTCAAATACAAAGAGTCGAAACATGTTTTTTTAGCAAAATAACGGATAGTGAAGTAATATGTGATATCCCTACCCTTAACGCGCTTTCTATTTATTTATACATTTGAATGAAAAGATATTGAAAATACAACTTGGATAATGAATACATTAAAACGCAGGTGATTATAAAGTTTGCGGTGGTTCCGAAAGAAATCACTCAAGGGCTGTCTGGAAGGTAAAATTTTATTTGTATAAAACTGGCTAAACTATATAATTGTTTTCTTGTGTTACTAGGTAATACGTATAAAAAAGAAGATAACCGAGATAAAAAAGTGTGCATTTAATATTAGTTCTACGGGATAATGAGTAACATTTTGAATTTCAATTATTGTCATGAAGTTTAATGCCCGAGTATAGGTATACGATTAAGCACGATTTAGTCAGAAGGAATGTATATTAATGACTAAATTTAGGATATGCAATATTATCTTAGTCGTAAATCAAGATTTTTGTTCATATTATACTTTAACTTTCGTTTTAATATTTTGGATTCTCTTCCCATGTTTACTACTTTCATGAATGAAGCTTAGCAATGTGTAGCAAATGAGGCTGATCATGGTGAATTTGTCCCAATGTCATTTTACTCTCTTGACCTTTAGTTATCTCTTTGAATCTCGTACGCTCCCGGTTAAACTTAACGTTTTTCTGGAAGGTATCCGCAAATCCGCAAACTTATGAGTGTTAATCGAGGAAGATTTCGCGTTCTGGATGAGTAACGCGAAACCGTTGACTTTGTGACGTATTTCTCTTTTGTTCTTTGATTTTGTTACGTTTAACCACTCTGAGATGATGGATGAATTTCGAAATATGGCCAAAATATTTCAATGTTTCGCTAGTCATACGCTTTTTTAGTCGCTAAAATGGGACATCATCATCATTGGTCATTCAATTCAAAGATTGGTTGACTGCAACCCTCCACCCTTCCCTATCTAATGCTAGTTCCCTTACTTCCTGGTGTCTCTTCCTACGTACTTTCCTCTTTATTTGGTCCATGAACCATGGTATTCCTGGGTCTTCCTCTGGGAACGTTTTCCTAGTATTTAGCCTTCAATTACGTTCTTCACAAACCAATAATGTCTCACATTTTCTCCAATCCATCTGTTTCTTCTTTTGTGCACGGTGCTCCGTATAGTCCATCCCACTTCTAGCACTTCATCATTTCTTATTTTGTCCATCCATTTTATCTTGAATGTACTCCTTCTGCACCAGGATTCAAAGAGTTCTGGTATACATCTACGATGTATCTTTCCTTTAAGAAGTTTGCATCGATCAAGACAAACATTCATTTCAAATATCAGTGACTCTGGCCGCGAAGTGACTTCAGAGTCGTCATCAAATAGTGGTCGCATAATTGGTTTATTCATTTGTCGGAACATAATGCAAATGAATTATTTCATAAATTTAATGAATATACTGTAAATAAAATGTACATACATCTTAATGTTAGAAGAAAAAAGGTGAGCATTTTAGAGAAGTAATTCACTTCAACAATCCACTAGGGTCATGACTGTGATTATTACTTGTCGCATGTTTAACGAGACGATGGCTGCATTTTATCTCTCATCCGCCGACGAACTACTTGACAAATGTGTCAAGCAAAGATTCCATTTGGTCTATCCAGGGATGGAGATAACTTGAATGGCAGAGAATGTGCGTCTAAGTATGAAAGCGGCCTAAATAGGCGTATGAATTTTGACTACAAGCACCTCTGTCCGTTGAAACAATCGAAGGTCACCTTTCAACAAAGCCGTGGGAGTAACGCAGTCTAGCGTCACTTGGCTCGCCCACACCAAAAAATAAGTAAATAAATGCATGCTCGGACGCAGGAGGCATGGGACGCATTTCGCAAAATAAATTCAGGCCTCACACACAGAGAGCTCTCTCTCGTCTATTCATCTCCGACGAGCCATCCAGCCAGCCACCTCCTTCCTTCCTTCATTCCAATTCTCACATAACAGCATCCGTCCCCAAGGACGCGCCAGAAGCCGCCCCGACTAGTTTACTTATAGTCCGAAGAGGGAAGAGAATCCAGCAACCCACTTCCATTATTGCCACCCCTGAACGTTGCCTTGGATCCTTTATCTTCCCTATTTCCTCTTATCCTGCACACAGCTTCACAACACACGGGGAAAATATATATATATGTACACACACACATCCTCACAGAGCTCCTCCCCCTGTCATTCTCTTCCCTAAGGGCTCTCACCTAGCATCAACCACCCTCTTTCCCCCCTCCTCCTACGCCCCCCCCCCACATCCCTCACCAATTCCTTCCTTCCTCAATACATTCCTCCCATGGGGCTATGTCTGAGACCGCCCACGGGCAGAGGAGAGCGGGGAGGGGCTGACTGCGGCAGGCCGTCCCCCAGGGGGACTCAGTAATCAAGGTGCTTGTGGAGGAGAGAGAGAGGTAGGTTGGGAGGATGGGGAACGACGAGGAAGGCGCGGGGAATGGCGGGGGAGGACGGAAGGAGGCGCAGATAATGAGGAAAATATGGCGGAGGAGCAAAGGTGGAAGAAGAAGCTGATGGACAGTATCTCGGCGGGAGGAGTCGCGGCTTTAAAAGGGAACCTTGTCGCAAAACATTTCACATCGTCACGACTGTCTTTGAATTAAGCGAGGAGCTACACTCGCATCAATTACAAGGCTTTCTCTCCGTGGATACCGCGATTTGAATGATCCAGTGGTCTACATACACAGCGACATCTCGAATGACCGCAGCATATTTCAAACTTCAGATAGGGCCTTTTCTTTTCAGCGGCAATTGAAATATTGCACGGTCATACTTCATTAATTATAGCATGAGGGAACACATGCCGTTTTTTAAGTTCTGACGCATTAAAAATATACGTGATATCAAAATTAAAGCAATATCACAAAAATCCCCAACGTTTAGTTTATTACTGAAACCCGCCGAATTTAAGTTCAGCAGCTCGTAATTTCGCATTCTCATTCTCTTCTACAACCCTTCCACAATAAGCTGGCAAACACACTTTCATGTAATCCTATCACAACTATGAACATAAAAATTAAACGAGATAACAGTGGTGTTCAATGCACAAAAACTCCAGATATACATGGATATTTTCAGACAAGAGGCTATGCAAGGCATTCACCGGTGAATTAAAATAGATTTAGCTGCTACCTTATACAAATAAACTTCTATTGTGCGGCACACATCTCAAATGGTAGATTAAGTTGTGGAACGCCAGACATAAAAGAATCAGTTTCTTTGGTTTCATGGTTCCAAAAATTTATGATAAATTATGTACTTCTGGGAGGGGTTTATGATACCTAACGTTGCCTTTCATGTGTGAGATGGATGGTTTATAAGGAATGAAAATCGCCTTACGCAAAGTTTAAATATCCCGATTAAACGTTACTCTGCGTATCATATACGTCATTTAATATAAGGTCAAACTTATGACCGAATGTGTAAAGCGAAAAACGAATAATAAATCCGAATATTCTGCTAAATGAAAAAAAGGCAAATGTCATGTTTAAAAATTTCCATTTAAGAAGATAGAGAGTGGGTCTGCCCTGAAAAGTACTTACTTAATTCTGTAGAGTACTTAATTCTGTGACTAGCATTGGAGTCAACAGTAGTGGAGAAATACGAGGCTCAAAATTAATCAGTAACCCATTTTTTGTATTTTTTTTACTATGAATCACGATTTCGAAAGATCTAAAGTAACACTTCAATAAGTCAACCTGAAAGTGACAGTTCTTTTAGCTAAGCAGATGTGGAAAAAGGAAAATTTCAAGCTCAAACATTTTCGAAGTTTTCAGAAACATTGTAATATATATGTGAATACTGTATCACGGGAGTTTTTAATAATCAATTTTACAATAATCAAATAAAAAAATGGTTCGAAAGCTCCATGAAAAAATATTAATAATGGTTCTCATGGGCACCGAGGCGACCGGAAATTTGAGTAATCTATATATATTAATTTTGTAGCGTGTCAGTCATCCTGTATCCGTTTTGTTTCTTTCTCTGTCGAATTTTTGAACTAGATACAAGAGGTTTGCTGCGTTGAATGTGGAATCTCTGCATTTATGATTTCGTAGTAGTTTTAGATTGTTATAGCTTGGGCGTGTGGGAGGGGGTGTTAGGTCACCAGCCGTGCAAAGGTGTAAGATATTTGGAGATGAAACAAGTGCAGAGGTTTCTCTTTTTGCATATTTTAATTAGTTCTACTAAAGATAGAAGGCTATAGTTTTCGCCATTAGATGGATAAAAGATTGCAGTTTCTTGTATTTTCATTCAATTTTCTTATACGAAAAAAAAGAGCGCCGGCCTCGGTGGCAGCGGGGTGAAGTCCTCACCTGCCACACCGAAAGTCGCGGGTTCGAGTCCCGCCTGGGTAGGATATTTACACCTCCCTGGGCATGGTTGTGTGTATTTGTCCATATATTACATACCTAGTAATTGGATTCGGCTGTTAGGTATAAAGAAATTATTATTATTATTTCCCCAGAATTAATATCAAAATCATGAATTTTACTTCTGTCAACAATAGGATATTTCCCTAGTAACCGTGGATTTAGCATAAGCTTTAGAAGGAAAATGGGACCTTTACAATGATGGCTGGGTTTTATATCTGGAGATAGGTATTACAGTGGAAATTTAGGCCGTATACTGAATTGTTGCTGATTACGATATTTTCAGGGATATTTTTGCCTATAATTGACAAAATTCATTTCAAGTGGACTAATTAAAGTTGGACCCATGTAAAACAGGAGAATGCCACGATGTTATATTCATGCGGAAAGCCTCTGAAATGCAAATGGCCTGCAGTTTAGTTTCCATGTGTTACTGCCAAAACATTTCGAAACTTGGTAAGCATAATGTTATGCGGTTTTCATCTGCTGAATTAAAAAATAAAACTAAAATTATAGCTGAGTAAAACAAGAGAATGCCACGATCTTGTATATTAGTTTTGTAGCGTGTCAGCCATTCTGTAACCGGTTTGTTTCTTTCTCTGTCAATTTTTGAGCTTGAAGAGTGAGGTTTAATGCGTTGAATGTGAAATCTCAGTCTTCATGATATGGTAGTAGTTATCGATTTTTATTGGGCGTGTGGCAGGGGGTTTTAGGTCACCAGGTGTGCAAATGTGTAAGATATTTGGAGATGAAATGGAGACATGAATTAAAAGGAGTATATTTAGTTAGTTTAACTAAGATACAAAAGAGCGGTTGCTTGGGCGTGTGGCAGGGGGTGTTAGGTTCCCAGCCGTGCAAAGGTGTAAATTATTTGGAGATGAAATGGATCATTTTTGGGCTGTGGTTGCAACAAGCAGATGCTGGGAAACACAGTGACAAAGGAGAAAGGCCAAAAGGGAGAGTGGAAGAGTGTAAATGTTGAAACAAAAGAAACCACCGTGCTCTCCTATTCAATTGGCTTTAAAAATAACAAAGGAGAACAGCTGATAGCTCTGGGGCGGGTACATACCCCTGCTCACGGAGTGAGCAAGCTAACTTCCTGCTAGTATATTGTTAAATGCTAGATGAACAATGCCTTCGGTTCAAAAGTTCTGGGAACATTTTTAGTATCTCATACAGCCAGTGTCTAAGATAGTTGTGAAAACCCCTCAGGCCCACTGACAAACATATTACTTAACACACGTAATTTAAGAACTTAATATAATGATCTCGCCGCCTAAGGATATCGATCGATGGAAATCTTCCGTAGATTTGTCAAAATAAACAGGTAGACAGTTACAATATTATATAGGAGCGTAAAAACGATGTAGAAAGCTATCTATAAGTACACCTGGAAATTCATCCCTAGACGTGCGACGACTACAAAAAACTTTTGTTAGGCAATATTTTTGGCCCAACGCAATGAGCTAAGTATCCCATTGACGATTCTTTATACTTCACATGATATTTCATTGGACAATTTCCAAGAGTGAATTGCGAGAGCGCACCTTTTGAAGCTATTTCTTTCATACCAGTAAACATTTACTCCACCACCGAGTTATCGAGAAAATAAATGTTCCAATTATTCTGGAGAGCGAGTAGCATTTTAGTGCCTCAATATGAGTAGTATTAAGACGGAGGGCTGTTAAAAGCATCAGAACAAACATTCTATTTCACAATAATGCGTTATCAGTTTCACGGGGTATTAATGTAATGCAAGTCATGGTATTATCCCCACAAAAGATTGTTAATGACTTTAGATTTTGACTTTCGAAGGCTTCTGAGGAATATCTACACACTTAAAACAAGATTAAAGACACAGATCACAAATAACGCTTCCTTCGGCATGGGCTCATGAGATCAAGGGGTATACCGAAAGGGATTGACCAGGGTCCTTCTCACGCCCAGGAATACAAAATATTTCAATGTGGAATCACGATTTTATTATATTAACTTCTAAATAAAACCAAAACATCACACATGCACTATTTTTAAACGTAGGCGCATTCGTCAATTGGAGAAAGAATAACTTGCTAAAGGGGATTCTAATAGAAGTGTACGGACATATTAAATTGAAAGCATCCTCGTAGATATTTCCCCATGAAATTAAATACGGTATAGATGAGTGCCACGGTCTATACTAGTCTCTAATTTAGGAAACTATAGATGTCTTACCCATAGTTTTCATATAACGCATCAAGATTTCTCAAGGAAGTTTTTTTTCTCAGATTTTTTTTTCCTCAAAGTAATGAAAAGGACTTTTATACCCCATTACCATAATACCTATCAACATTAAAACTGAATATGCCCAAGTGAGTTACCAAAATCGGTTAAGTGTCTCATTCCTCACCTGTTGATGGTGTTTTGGCAAAGAAATTAACATGTGGGTCTCTATAAGCCTCTATAATTGGAAGTAATAAAAAGTACATATTTCCAAAAGTTTTGAATGTAATTTCGGCCCAGTATGCAAATGCCATGATAACACTCTAACGGATGCACGATTTCTCGACGACAAATATACAGTCTACTTTGGACCCGGCTAGTTGCGAAATCTGGCCTTCAAGGGAAGAAGACAGCCACTTCTCTACTGCCCTTTGGCATAAGCGGGCCAGCGCTGCCCCTAAAAATTAGCTGTTTAGCTATTATAAAGAGTCCCTTTGTCCATGCACTACATATCATAATAAATTGCATGCTGATCAAAAAAACCTAATACTTTCCCACAGTTTTTTATTTGATAACTACGATTGGTTTCAACGTCTGTTCAAGTCATTCTCAAAAAGTGCAAATATCAGGTGAAGCTTGGGCCGGATTATAAGTTTTTAAGGAATTGGCTCTGGAGGAGGAGGGCGGGGGATGGGAGAAAAAGAGGTCGGGGAATAGGAAGATAGGGTTGGGGAAAGTATGAGTGAGTAACAGCATACAATCACTTATTGGTCATCCTGTTAGTACACTATATTTTAATAAAACTACTCCATCGGAATAATCCTAATTTGCGTGCTAAAAGCTCAAGCCTACAACGAGACAAGGGTTATAATCTCGTACAAATCATTTCTAAAGCCATAAAAAATAATTGACTTCAAGCCCGCGCACCAGCCTCAGTGATTAAATCTCCTTTTCATAGTTTCAAAAGACTGACGCGGGAACAAATCGTATCGCTGATGAATGAAGCCGAATGAATGAATGAATTAAAAAGCGATTATTCCTGTTTCAGAGGATATGCCTATGACTACGTGAAGTTATAATAAAAAAATTGAGAAGCATAGTGTTTGTTGAGTCGGTATTTTATAAGCTGATTACAGTTTCTTCCCTAGACATATATCGTACAAAACAATCATACAAAAGTCTCTATCAGCAAAGGTAGAAAGCCGTCTGTCACCATAGCAAGGTTAATTATAGCATAATAAATACCATTTAAATAATAATGAGAATATAAACACTAATAACTACCCTCATATTTTCAACCATAAGTAAGTATGTTTGTATATCTTTTCAATTTCCGTTATTTTGTCTAAGAGAATGGAGGACATGTTTAATTTGTTAAAGTTTACTGTCATTCACGTAAACAGTCGTTGCTATTGATAGCGATTGACTGCGTGTGTCATATCTACAGTTCACCAAATTTGTTAATCCTTAATTTATATGGTGAAAATAATTATTCATAATTGAGGGCTTTAGTTCAGATGGTTCATCCAAACTAGAATTTTTGAACTTCATAGAGCTAATTTAGCGCTTTAGAAGTTCCAAGCACGTCTCTCTGTTCTCCGATTCAATCAATCAAAATATTTCACCTTCGTCTTTCTCTCCTCTTCTCATTCTAAAAAGGAAAATACTAGAAATTCAAATTTCTGTTGCGCTTAGATATGCTATGTCCTTCTTCGCATTCTATTTTTCAGTAATTGATACAATTCCATAACATTTTAACTTAACTTCCATTACATTTACCAATTATAAACCAGGAAACAGTATGTGAAAACAGTCTTGTGAAGCGTGGAACTCTATGAATCGGAAGCATAAACTATGAGAAAATTCAAGAAAAAATGATCAGCACCACGCAGAATTTCCCGAAAGGAATTCCATACATTGATAAAAGAAGCTGCGAAAACCTTCAAGCAAAAAGAAAATATCCTGACAATGTAAAATGACTGATAGAGTTCTTTTACAGAGAGGCAATAAGCCCATGCATGTCTTAATAGTAACTGGGTAACGACAGTTTTGTAGAAAGTAGGTGTTGTCTTCTTGAGTATCATTTAGTAAAGTGAATTATCATGCCTGAAGCAGTTAAATATCTGAGAGACTTACCCCATCCCCTGGGATAAACACATCAAGGAGATAATTAATCTAGCAATTCGTAGATGGGCTTTCATTAAAAGGGCTCTGGACAAAATTTGAGCAGCTCCTAGATGTGTTTACCCCCTCCCCTGGGCTAAACACATCTAGGAGATAATTAATCTACCAATTCATAGATGGGGATTCATTAAAAGGGCTCTGGGCAGAGTAAGGTGACGAGGGAAGATATCGCAGTTTCGTCTCCCTTGCGCTCTCTCATTTAGAATGCAAGGCCATTAAACAAGGTCTTTACTTGACTGGATGGAATATGGAAAACGATTTAGTGATTTGGAGGTCGACAGCGTGCTTTAAATGATGTTGCAAATACCTAGTTAGTGCCTCAGGCTGATCGCTCGAATCAGTTGACATATCGCAGTGAGTCTCAAATTAACAAGCAAGATTGTTCGTGAATTCGAGACAGCTCTGTTCCCTGGTGCCGTCAAAGATTTTTTATCGAAACCTCAACCGCGCGTAGGAACACATACGATTCTGGCAATGTTTTGAGGCAGATTTAAATGTCATCTCCTCCTTACATACTAACAGATCGTGATGACTGTCATTTATGTGAGGTAATTTCGTTATTTTTGAATTTATTTCACGAATGTGGAGTACAATTAATTACTTTCGTCCACCAGTATTACTTTGTCATCAATGAAATCTGCATCTACTTAATACCTCGCGAACCACCGCATCGGCGTGTGGCAGGGGTTGTTAGGTCACCAGCCGTGTAAAGGTGTAAGTTTTTTGTAGATGAAATGGTGGCAAGTATTATAGGAGTGTATTTAGTGGAGCTCAATTTTTATTGTGGTCGCTTATTGTTCGCGGAAAGAACGAGTTTTTGTAACTATCTGTTCGGCAGTGTATCTCCCTTATTTGATCGCATCTGTCAGACCTAGAGATGTAGTGAGGAGTCATGATAATATTCTCTATGTCGCTGTGAAAAATTTCAGTTATGAAGTTATCAAGCAACCTAAGCCTAGCGTGTAGCCTCCGAGTCTTTTGGAGCTCCCATCTTAATCCCTCAAAGAGACACTATGTGTACGCTCGCAGCAGTTTTTAACGAAGCGCGCTGCTTTCCTTTATATTTTATTAATTTTTTGGTTTAATTTTTATTGCCAGGGTCCCAAATGCTCGCAGTGTATTCAAAGTGTGGCCTAACCAGAGCGAAGTAGCATCTCTCTTTGACTTTTTCACCCGAGGACCTTCCTATTATACGTTTAACAAAACCTTGTTTCTTTTATGCTGCGCCACATATATTTTGTATGTGTAATCCATACGATATATCAGATGTTAAGGTTTTTACAAGATAATTCACTGTATCAGAAGATTTTATGTTTACTCCACCCCCAATATAGGTATGGCATTTTTGTGATGACTTTCGTAGGAAATGAACATTGGTGCATTAGCTAATATTTAATTCTAATCCCCTTTCTGGCACCACGAATGAACGTTGTTAAGGTCCAAAGACAGAGCTTCAGAGTCCGCGTCTTCGCTCATTTCACGGTAGATAACTATAACGTCAGCTAATAATCTTAAATACTGCTAACTCTAGAACTTAGATCATTAATATAAATAATGAATAAAAGAGGGCCGATCACACTTCCTTGAGGAACACCGGATGTGACTTCGACCATATCAGAGGTAAAACCATCAATAACTACTTTTTTTCGAGAACAAAATAACGCAAAGCATATTTTTTTATGACGAATCATTATATTAAGTTCATCTCTACTGATTTCCTAAGTTCCTTCATATTTGTTCTAATACTAACCTGATGAGAATTCATCCTACGCACCCATGACGGAACGAAATGGTTACAGGTATAACAAAGATGATAATGGAGAATAATGCTTAGAAGTTTTATAAGAGTAACAGGAAGTTTTTGACGCGGCGAACAGCCAAAGGTTTCCTCAGAAAGACGAAATCGGCCTTCCCATGGTCGTTAAGTTATAACTCTCTGAACTGCTGGCGCATCATTTAAACGCGCGTGGAAATCTGAACACGTAACCTTGGGCTAAGAAATGTGGAAGCTGGAGCATGAGGATAAATGAAGCTTAATGTGACGGTGGACGTTGTGAAAGGAGAGAGAAGGGAGAAAGATCCATCGACCGGTTATAAATCGCCGGCAGGCAATGCTTCAGACTCACGCTATGTTGGGAGGCCCACTCTGTGAATGGATGAAATGTAGATTTCCGAGGGGTGGGTAGATTGGGGGGGGGGCGAGAGGGGCGGAGTTGAGGGGGGTCGGCCGTTCCCTGCCGCCTGGGGTTGGGGACGTAAGATTGATAGATCGCACATAGGAGTGAGGCGTTGGAGGAGGCTAGATTTGCGAGGGAGTGAGTGTGGGGGTTGACTAATGCAGATTGAGAAGCAAAGGAGCCGGAGGGATGGGTGTGGGGAATGAATTGAACGAGAGGCACGTAGAGATAAGATGGTGAATCGGTTGTCATGGGAATTGCCTCCTACATGTACATCGTGGGTACCTTACTGCTTTCCCTCCTTCTCCCACGATGGGTCCCTAGGCGACTATTAAGAGGCCATTCTGTTATCCCGTACCAGAGTGAAGAGCTAGCATGGTTAATATTTTAATGAGACCCGTTTGTTTTTAGGCTTCGCTACACGCATTTTCTTTTTCGCGTCTCATCCATTGCAGTGGGCAACATCGGAAATAAATAAGGTACAATCCAAAAAACGATTATTTGGCGTGATATTTGTTCGCCTTGTTGAAGTTTGTTTTATGCTTGTCTGTGAATGCGATGAGCATACATTATTCAACTTTTCCGAAGAAAGTGCATATCTCTTAGTCGTCGGAGAGAACGTGGATTTTCAATTAGCTTTCCTTTCCCTTACTTTAATCATTTCAAGGGGACAATATACAAAACCGTGATTGAGAAATGGACAAAGATTAATTTGGTGTCTCTAATTACTACTGCTCATTTTTTAGGTAAGTGAGAGTCCTTACTGATTATGTTTTTGTTTAAAAAGGACAAAGTCAATGGAAAATATAAGTTACATCTCATCGGCTAACTGTTTCTGAAAATTGGTGCAGTTATATTTTTATCGCTACGTCGCACGTATTACGCGTGAAAATTATGTGAAAAGTATGTCGTTTTGATTATACTGCCATAAATATTTGCTTATATCAAAACATGAGCTTCATCTTTGCTATTCAAATGTCTCTTTCGTCTTTATCCTGCCTTAAATTTTCGATTTCGTACAGGCCCTGTGGCTATTTCCTTTCGATAAGCTGTTTGTTTTTCCGCGCCGTTCTGGGTTGAATTTGAGTTTTTTGATCTTACTCCTTTCCTATATTTCCCATGAACAATGTATGCATATTTCTTTTCGAATTTTCTCGAATTAATACGACTTCTTTCCATTTTCCTCCGGAATCCTTCCCTAGCCTTTTTTCCTAATTCATTTCCCTCCCGTTTCTTCTCCATGTTTATTTGCTCTTCTCCCAAGGCCACATTTTCTTTCTTCTTCCACCCTCGATTTCCTATCTTTCTCGATGCTTTTGGCCTTTATTTGTGAATAACCCTGCTGCGCATAGCGCACCTCATCTCTTTTTATTTTCTTTCTTTTCGTTTGAATACCTCCTCTCGCCGATATTCTTCTCTTTCCTTTTTCTTCCTTCTCGCAGAGAGCCTCCTGAGGGGGACCAGAGGCAGACACCCTGTTCTTCCTCGCCTTACCCGCAAAAACCGTGCCATTTAAGCGTAACCCCATTTATTCATGTCTTCATAAATATTTATAACGTCTGTATCGGAGGTAGAAGGTGGAACAAAAGACGCGAAGAGCTGTGTATCGATGTGCTTGCTTTAAGAGGTTTGCCTTCCCTTATCCTCGAGCGTATCCTATCCTTTCAGATACATCTACGCGCTGATGTATGCCTACTTACGTGTACAGTCACTCATATACTCCTGTAGATGTTGCGTACATGCCTCAAAATGAGCGGTAAAAAAAGGAATGCATCTTGTGTTAAAAATATATTCGCTATCATTTTGGTGACATAGAGTCGTGATATTTCACTCATTTGAACATTAAGGTAGTTTGAGCGAAGTATCATTTTATTTATAAATCAATGAAGCTGGTTTTATTTTAAAGAAAAACGCCTCACCTATGTAATGACACCAAAAATTCCACCCCTTACCACATTACTTTTGAAGATATTTGCCAAAAAATACCAGCCCTTTTACACGGAAAATGGTACGTGCATGCACTGCAGAGAGACATTATTTACAAAATGAGGTATTTCTGACACTAAGATGTCGTAAAAAAGTAGCAGAGTGTAGTTTGTATGTTTTCTCAGCTATATTTGAAAATAATCACATTTTCATCGCAGTAGATTCTTGGGTATCAGAAAACAACCTTCCGTTTTGAAGGAGTTTCAAACGCACCATGCAAAAAAATGATTCAAGTTAAAGACTTATTTAGATATTTTCATTCAATTACTTACAATTTCTGCCATATAAAACTATATTATAGCACCATTAATAGTGCAATATTTAATTAATGTGTCCGACAGCTGGTGAAGTTAATACGTATAATTTTAATATGGTCTCTATTATGACTAGGAAACTATCTCGCTTGGACTACCTTAACTCTACTGCAATGAATGAAATCATTTTGAAAGTGCTGTTTTTAACGCTACGTGCGCGTTATGAGTTAATTTTCATTGGACTGAATCTTTTATTTTTCATCTTCCATCGTCCATTTTATTTCAAATTCCTCTTATTTGCTCAGCATATTACCAACATATCACCGTCCTGTATAAACTATTCAATTTTTTTAATAATAAGTGAACAAACACGCTCCCTCTAAGCCATATGGCCTGTCAGAAGGATCCAACACACATACATACAATGCGGCAAATAAAAAAAATGGTGTATACAAAAAACACAAAAAAAACAAGTTACAAAAATTTATAATATTACAACTTGAGAACATTAAACATAGCCAGATTTAGGCATTCCACATTTTTGAATACACAGGTATTCATGCCAAATATATAGAACATAACCAATCAAAAATGTTTAATTTCATCAACTAACCATGCATGTACCTTTTTCTTTACTACTGCCATACCTTTAAGGTCATCAAGGTGCTTTGGCATGCAATTAAAAGTGTGTGGTACATAGTATTTTGCTAACCTTTTACCGTATGAATTGCAATATCTGTACGTTTCGAATACAGGGGAATTTCTTTTTGACATGCAATGTGTGTTTTTACATGGAATTTTATACTCTTTTTTTGTAATAATTTTCCAATATAATTACCCATTTCATTAATTGGTCTGCGGTTAACACTTTATATTTTAATTCAGAATTAGCACAATATTGACCTCTATCTTCATCAACCAATTTTAATATTCTCTTCTGGCTCCTGATTATTGAGTTCAGCAAGGTATTAGAAGCCATTCCCCAGACTGTTATTCCATATCTCAAAATACTTTGTACCATTGCGTTGTACATCAAAAGCTTTATGGATGGAGGTACTATATCTTTGAGCATGTAAATTTGATATGCAACAATTGCTTATCTATTTCTCATTTTTCCTGTATCCGATACTTAAAGTTAGCTAACTGCATTCCTTCGCCAACTGTGACTTGTTTCACACATTTCAGCTGCGTCTTCCTCCGCTTATCATCTGGCATTCGTTCCCCCCCTATAATCAATAAAAAATGTATAACTTTTACAATACCTCAATATAACATTATATAACATAATATAATATATTGTGGTATTGTAAAAGTTATACATTTGTTATTGATAAAATGTCACGCCACCAAGTTACCAGTGATCTTGTTATATTTCCCATCCTATAATGACTGAGTACTCTTTGATTTGTATTCTAGTTTGTGCATCACCTTAACGCATACGTCTCGATTTTATAGCAACTTCTATCCGCAACTCCATGCCCATTACATTTTCTTAAATAAATTCTCCAAATACCTTTTCTTATCGTTTGGGCTCCAGTTACCACTTTTCTCCCTTTAATGAGATCCTCTTTTGCCGCATCAAATGAAGTGAAACAGGAAATATATTAAAAAATACGTATCTTTCCCCGGCTGGACTTTCGATATACTATTCTTTTCACTCCGTTTTTATCCCGCCTTCCTTCTCTCTGGTTGAATTCTCTCCTCTGTCTCCACCGCCCCCAATGCTTTCCGTCCAATCTTGAGCTCACATCTCAAAGAGGGGGCGAAAAAGGCACGGATCACTGGACCGAGCGTAAGCGTCGTAAATTGACTTCTAGAATTGGAGACGGCTCTGTTTTTCTTTTTATATTCCTTTTGAGATTATTTATATTGGTTCCACACTTGTTTTTTCTATTCCTCCGCTCCCTCCCACGCGTCTTTCGAGATCTCCCTTTCTTCATCTTTCCCTGCCTGTTCCCTAATTCATAAACCCCTCCGGTTCCGCACCCTCTCCCCGTATCTGATGCCTTTGGAAAACATTCCTGGATGCACATTCACCTCTTACCCCTACTGGGAGTCGTCGGGATCCTTTGAAGATGGGCTCCCGCCCTTGCTCTAAGCACCGCTCCATGTGAGGTGACACGTGTCGAGGTGTCGTCTATTGCTGCGTCCAACGCGTGCCTATCAAGTTCCCTTCAATACACGTCAGCGCGTCTTTTTAAGTAGAAAGAATGAACTACGTTCTGGTTCTGTCGCTATCATTTTTTCATACTCTTATAATTTCCTCTCTGTCACTCTCTTCCTTTTCAACAACTTATCTACCGCGACAAACGCTGGATCGATGATGGATAGTAGATACATCTACTTATTACCATACAAGCCACCTCTAAGGTGTTTGGCTGGGGAAGAAAAATTCCCTTCCTCTCGACTGGATCCTGGGAAATTCTACTTGAGTGCGACTACTGGGACGCAGGCCACTAAGCTGCGGACTACTATAGATTCCACGATGCTGATATGACAAAAATTTAGCAAGTATTTCAATTGTTTGTAAAATTACTGCACAAAATAGATAGCCATATATGACTAATATGGTTATAATTGTGGCCGTTTTGAAATTGTGACACAGCGCATATAGTGGCCTATATTTTTTATAGTTATGGAGCCTACTGCGCACAATACCGTCCTTATCGCCGAAGTTCTATTCTCTCTTTTAAATAAAAGCCTATATCCGACGTTTTAGGATTGCATTCGAGTTTTTTAAGTATTTTTCCTAAGGTATATTCTTATATAACTTTGTTTTCCAAAAACTCTAAAGACGACAAATGAAAAAGAAAAGCCGTTAGCCATCCATTGACAACTGTGGAACTTCATAGAAGTTCAGCGCCTTCCAAATTTCAGCTTCCTTAGTTCTAGTTCAAAGTATGCTGCTGTGAGTGGTATCACAGTTTCAAATGGTTCAACTAGATACGTACATCCTCGCTCTACTTCTTGATCAAGACAGAAAAAATTCTACAGTAAAATCAAATTGTAGGGTAAAATTATGAAGCTAATTAGAGCTAGACCAAAGAATGGTGACGACAGTTGTGGAAGGTATAGGATGGCTATATGATGATGATGATACTTGAAGCAAATTACTAGTAATTCAATATTATGGGTAGTTAAGTAAAGAAGCTTCTACTTAACCATCTTCAGATTGATGACTATTGTTGATGATGAATAAAACCCTCCTTCTTTGCTAATAACAACTCTGTAAGGCCCGTTTTTTTCAGAGAACTATACGATTAAACTTAAAATTGGCATGGTCGCATTACAGATGATGCCATCCAAATGTTTTGCATATCAACGTCACCAATCATAATGTTATCCTTATTGAAGTATTTATATTCATATATGATGTAATTGTAATTTGAGGGCATGCATTTATTACCAACATTATATGCGCATATAAAAAAGTAGGTTCAAGCTAAGTTTTGAGTTGTTCGCTTATCACCTTGACACTTTTAAAGTAGATTTATCGAAATATCAAGATAACGGTGCTAAAGTAGGAGAGGAAAACGTCGGATAATTTGGATTAAAATGTTGGATTAAGGCGGAATTAAATTGGAAAAAACCTTAAATTAAATAGGGTGGCATCTCTAACTAGAAGATGCTGAAATGAGGATTTTTCGGCGTTTCCTTGTTGATAGTATGAGAAAAAATTGCTAAACCCGCGAAAAATATCGAAACATGTAATAAGCCCACATTCAGACGGGCAAATTTCCTGGGAGTGTGCTTATTGGGTTTTGATACAGCTAGCGTGAAATATGACCCTTATTTAGTGATTTATGTGTCACTTATATTGATATTGTGTTGTCGTTTGCGCAGCTGTAGTCATTAATTGACTGTCCACGTATGATTCGCGTATAAACGTTGCTTACATTCACCCGTTGCCATCATAATACCCATGCATGGATAGGCAAAGTATGGCGTCGAGGATAATCAGCCGGTCGGGGTGACTTTTAAATAAATCAGTTCCACCCATGGGAATCGAAACAGTATTCAAATGCATAGCATTACACAAACCGCCGTATGACGAACAAACCGCGGCTAATGTGCGTCCAATTAATCGAGTACCGTCGCCTAGCAACGTCATTACGGAGGCATGGCGGAACCCTAATTCATGCCCCGGGGCTTATTTGACGATTCGCGGTGCTTATTCATTCAGGATATGGCGGCGCTGGCGGCTAGGGTTTGAGGGCGGGGGAATTGAAGGAGGGGGGGGGGCAGGGGAGAGAGGGTGGAGTTGGATGGGATCTTGGCGTGGGTTGGCGATGGGCTCTGGGGGCTGGGAGCGAGAACTCCATCCCAAGCCGCCGACTTTGTATTCCTCTACACTTGAACTCGATTGCGTATTCAGAAATCGCTCCTTTAAACCCATCAGTTACTCCTGCCCCCACAGTCTCCCATCACCTTCCGAGCGGGCCCCTCCCTCAGCCACAGAGGCTTTTCCTACCGCCTACCGCCCTCACCGCCCTCGGTAACCTTACGTACCCAATTTATCCCCTGGTCGCTTTTCCTCCCTCCCCTCCCTATCCGCGCAGAGCAGAATTCAACCAATATAACCCCGAAACTCAAGGCCTCGGGACTCTTTGTCCTCCCGGGCCCACCGACGCTTTCCTCGGCGGAAGTAGTTGCTCCATGTAGCCTTTTCTCCCTCCCCCCCACCCGTATTCCCTGGGTCTTTTCATCGGTATAATTCCTTTCTCGGGTCCGAATCCCTTGTCTACTTTACGGTGTGCTCCCTGCCTAAGGCATCATAGTTCACGCCAATTTGTTACATAATCACATCGAGCTTATACCAATTTGGTTCAATAGTACTTGAGTGTAAGGCAGGTGTCAAGCAGCTGAGGTTGTTGACCCCTAGTTTGATAGCTTGGAAGGTCATGTGGGGTTTTGTAAAGTTATTTCTTTAATATGTTTGCATTCCAAATTTCATTTCAAATTGAGGCATATTGAATGTTAGACGTACTTGTCGGGAAACGGCATCAGGAAAAACGTGCATAGTTTTCGACATGAAGCCCCTTCAATGATAACTCAGGTGAGTAAAGTCAGAAAGAATGCGATGATTGTATTTATTAGAGTGATGACCGTGGTTGTACGCCTCCACATTGCCAACTACTTGTCTAGAATGGAGAATAGAAAAAAAACAGATGCTAGGCTTCTGAGATGCCTAGTTAGCTCTACACTACAAGATCGAGGAAGAAATCGAGAAATCAGTGAACAGATGGGTATTTAAAAGGAATAAATATGATGAATGGATGGTAATGCTCTATGGGTGGACGAAAAATGTGTCCCTAAGTCAGTTTTTCAAATAAAAACCGATTGGAAGGAGCTTTGGAAGACTCTAGGAGAGACGTAAGGATCAGTTATAAAATTCTTTGCCCAAAAAAGGCACAACTTGGATTTGATTTTAGGGGAGGCGACCGACAGCTAAGGTCATTTGCGCCGTAGGCAGGCGCGTAGCCAGACTTTGATTTCGGGGGGCGGGGGGGTTTTCCGAAGAGAGAATATGTTGATGGTTGTTTACCAACCAAGGGGCACGTTGAATTCGCCTGATTTCATTGAGAAGATGAATGAAAGAACTTTCCAACGAATAGAAACAAAAAAGAAAAGGAAGAGGTGGCGAATAACGAGATACTAAAAGGTGCGGTTAGTCATAAATGAATGCAAGCTGTGTATTGTATTTTGTTTCAATGCATTGCTCTCTTATACAAGAGGAACTGGGATATATGAAAAAACATGGCGAAAACATCGAGGACCATCTCAGGTGTACAGGAATTGTCCGAGTGAATGTACAGGACAGTAAGACCATTGAGTCTGTTCTGTGCACAGCAAGTTCTTAAATAATTCTTAAAATATATGAGAGTTGAAAAAGACTGTTCTGCTGTTGCAGTTTTTACAGGCAGGACACACAAAATCTCCAGCATCCGTTGTACCGCTTAGAAGATGTGTTTAGGTAAAACTTACCAAGCCAAAGGGCCGAGATCCAGAAAGAACGCATAAGTAACATACAGTCGGCCAACAAAGGGACATAAAATAATAATGATAATAAATACTAGAAATCCATCGAGTACTCTTAGTGTTTATGCTGATAGATGAAACCTCATTCATCTCATAGAACACCAAAGGAAAATTGATTTGTTTTTACATTTCTTGTCATCCTAGCGTTATAATTTTTTTCCCTTTCGTGACAAGCTCTCAACCAGCCTTGGATCTGATCGGCTTATGATGATGAATTCAAACACCCCCAGCTCGGGTTTTGGCTCCTTCCAATGTAGTTCCATGCATTTATTCGCATCAAATTTTGATGGCATCTGATTAAAAAACTAAGTTCAGCTATTTACCGTTCCACATCCATCTCTCTTAAGTAATTTAATTTTTCCCGTAGATGTTCTGGGAAAAAAATGTATGTCATCTAAGTGCTTCAGTGAACTCATGGTTTTCTTTTGCCTTTGGTTTTATTAATAATATCTGGAAAATAAGCTTAATTAATTCAATATAACGAGACATCATAAATTGACATTCTCTCAATTTTGTAAACAGATGAGATTACGATACTCAAAGGATTTGCATACTAAAAGCTTGCTGGAGGTAATAAATGCATCAGCTAATGTATTTTTTCTTGATGAAAATAATGTCACGAAGTCACGCCTGAAGCAGTTCAGTGTAGTTGTTTCTTGATGTCCACTGCGAGTTTTCTTAGTCAAATGATCTTAAAGGATGTTTGTGGACCCACTCTATGCATTTTTATAATGCTTTTATTATGCATATTGCTAAAAATACATCTTACAACAATAAAGATTCTAGGATATTGTTCAATTATTTTATATTTAAATACCGATGTCTCGCTAGTTGTTTGGCATCTTCAGGGCCTTGAAATTATTAAAATTGAATCATAAAACAAAGCAAATGTCAACTCTGAAATCTCTACAAGTCATAAAGAAATTAAATGAAATTTTTATTATGTCTCAAAGAGCACTTAGAGCTGACATTCAGTTTGTTTAATGCATAACAGAAGCTTAATGGTTTCGTAGCCCTAATGATGACAAAAGGATGGACGAAATGTCGGCATTGAAATATAAAATATATGACATTACCTCGAGAATGTTTAATTTTATACGTTTATCGGTCGAGAAAAGCCCACATCGATTCATTTTACAGCCGCAAAACTCTCATCTTACTCTGCCTCCTCTCACGCTTTCACTTCCTTCTTTCTTCCATGAGCAACTTTTCTCTACCACCATCGCTGCCATTTCACCTGCCACTTACCTCTCTTCTATCTTCTCCCCCTCCAATCTACCCGCCCAAATCTTATGTCCCCCATTCGCCATCCCACTAGTGTCGCATACAACGCCCCGCACACAACATGGCTCCCGGCCGCAATCTCTCTCTCTCCCCCTCCCAACCCTCCGTCCCCGCGCCATCGTCGCGTCGACCCGACATAAAAAAAAACGAATCGGCCGTTTTGAGCTTTGTGTTCCCGGGGACACAATAGGGGAAGGTTGGGCGGGGGGCCTTTAAGGGCTAGGTGCAAACAATGGGGGATTTAAGATGTGTTGGATAAGCCCCTTAATGACGCCTTAAAACAGAAAGAACTTGAGAAAGTGAAAGCCCGTAATCTGTGATGGCTCGGGGAGCAGGTCGCTTCGTCGCCGGGCGACGCCTCCGGTAAACGCCGCAAGAAGTCTCTCCGTTCTCGTCTCAGCTCGGAATGGGAGTGTTCCCTAGTTTGCGGCGGCAAAAAGCAAGCCATTTCATTTGCCCCCGCGGTGCTCATTCTAAATGCAATAAGTTTTAGTTCTCGTCTGAATGCATGGTAGGGCGAGGTTTAAAGAAAATCTTTGCAACTCGTAGGCTCTAATCGTGTATAAAAAATCACATCATGAATGAAATCTTTTCCCCGGCTAGTAATGCTTAAAAGAGCAAAAAATACGACCTTAAAATAAAGCTAGCTAGCGACTTCTTGAAGTTAAAAAGATTATTGGATTTCCTATTTTTTCAATTAACTGTTTCTCCGGAAAAAAAACTCGATAGAGTAAGTACCTTTTTAAAATGGATTCTAACTTTTAGTTGACTCATGAGTATTTTCATGCAGATGATTAATATTTCTTTGGTTTTATCATTTTAAGAAGCCATACCTAATCTTCTTTTAATTTGCCTTAAACCCATCCACTGAAAGCATATATGTAATCACTCATATTATAACAATTTTTTCACAGAAAAATGTGTTACTCTGATTTTTTGAGACCCTTATATTTGCTGTGTTTTGAGAAAATAGGTTAACTTTTCGATCCGTTTTCTAGTCCTTGGGCCATGTACTTTTAAAGATTGTTTTTGGAAAACATTCATATAAAGATAAAAATATTTTCAAAATGATTAGTGGTAGTCTCTTTACCTATGAACGTGCAGTATTAAATAAGCTGCCCTAATCATCCCTGTGGCATTCATACTCATTAAGCCATTATGTGAGAACTGTGAAATGTTTGACTCATAAGAAGTAACGTTGCACCAGCATTATAAGTTGAAAAATGAACAATGCTTCAAAATACCATTAGCTTCCTAATATAAGGCGCTACACGCAAATAAGTGTATGAAAGAGTAGAGAAGGATAGGAACATATGAACACCATAGAGAAGAGAATAACAAGATGGATTGGACACACCCTGAGATATAACGGGTTTGTGAAGAACATAATTGAAGGCAAAATAGAGGGAAAAGTCCCGAAAGGAAGACCCAGGAATCAGTTCATTGACCAAATAAAGACCAAAGAGCATAGGAAGATATACGAGGAGGTAAGGGAACTAGCATTTGATAGTGAAGGGTGGAGGGCTACGGTCAACCAATCATAGGATGGATGACGACGATGATGAAGCAATCAAATACTCGAAGCAGAAAGGGAATACCGTAATAGGTTCACAAAAACTTGATTAAACAATTTTAGTCGCAGTACAGGCATGAAAATTTGTTCTTCTGATTTTTTTGTGTACACGTTTTGGTACTTCACAAGCGTAGCTTTGTCTGTAGACCAATTATCCCAATATCAGGTTATACAAAGTCGCTAGCGTTTGCATACATCCATTATAACATGCTATATTTTTGTGTGGATCGTCAATTAATGTCGACTCCTTGACAATTACCATGATCTAGATTTCTTATTTGAAATAGTGCCACCACCCTCAGCCAAATAGAAAATGTTTTTGATTACCATCGGGTGGCAGTGGCCATTAGTAGTGAGTCATCGTCAAAGTTCCAACGCTAAGGCTTCTTGGCCTTAACTTAATACACTAATAAGATTCAAAGAGTTAAACCTAAGTGTCTTAGGAGGGTAGTCCCAGAAGTACCCGATCTAACCAAGAAAACATTTATAAAAATTGGAAAAACTACCTTTATTTCTCTACATAATCTCCTTTTAGGTTGATACACTTTTCCCAGCGATGTACAATAGCATCGATACTCTGTATATAGTGATAATTGTTGAGCTCCTCATAATAGCCATCAACCGCACACTTCACCTCTTCATTGATGGCAAGTCTTTTACCACCGAGCCATTTTTTCAAGTGTGGAAACAGAAAATAATCCAAGGGAACTAAATCTGGCGAACAGGATGCGTGAGGAAGCTACTCGATTTTTAACTAATTGTTTTTGACCATCGCGATAACGCATGTGTGAACTAGTATATTGGCTTGTGGAACAAAAGTTACATTTTCACCAAATGCGGCTGTTATTTCTTCATTTTATCACTCAATCGCTGCCATAAGTACGCATAATACTTGCCATTGATTGTTTTTCCTTCCTCAAGATAATCAATGGAAATTATCCCTCTTGCATCCCAAAAAACTGACCCCATGACCTTGACTGCTGTTGGAACTGTCTTCGCCTTCCTTGGAGCCGATTCTCCCCTTTTAGTCCATTGTTTTGACTGTTCTATCGTCTAAGGTGTGAAGTAAAGGACCCATGTTTTATCCATGTTTAAGAATCGACGAAAAAACTAGGCTTTATTGCTGTGAAACTTCGTCAAACACTCTATTGAAACATCCTCACGACGCTGTTTTTGTTCCATTGTGAGTAATCGCGGCACCCATCTTGCGCACAACTTTCTGATATCCAAATTTTCAGTCAGTTTGCAATGTGAAGCACTTTTTGACATACCTACTGTATCTGCTAGCTCGTGCACTTTCAGTCGACGGCCATCCAGTACCATTTTGTGGATATTTTCACCATTTCTGGCATAGTCTCCTCACTTGGTCGAACTCTGCGATGTTCGTAATGGCAGCAATTATGATCTCGTTTTAACTCTGCCACCCAATATTTTAATTTTGTAAATAAAGGAGCAGACTTCCCCAAAGTAGAAACTAGTTCCGATTTCATATCGGTTGCACTGAGGCCTTTCAAATGAAGATATTGCATCACATAACAATAACCAAATTTTTCCATGGTTACGAATTCCCTGAGAGCGGTGACTAATGATGACTGCCAAACAAATACTTAACAATATATTGTTGTCAAACTTCAAACTTAAGCTTTATAAGGCTAGGACTTTCTATTATAGTCATTATTTTTTAACAAGAAGTCAGGTTCAGGTCGGGTACTTCTGGGACTACTCTCATACATATGTCAAATATTGTGTTTTATAATTTGATCGATTAAAACCACCATAAGTTAAGAAATTTAGCTCTGGAAGTTGCCTATAAATTTGCATGGTATTTTAACAAGGTAGTTGAACAAAGTAACCTTAACAAATTATGCGTCATTACTTTACCTGGATAATTATACGTTGTGAAATTCAGAAGTTGTGTTATCCAATTTTTAAGCTGATGGCCTTTTTTTATCCCTGCCGTCACAAAGACATTCCAGGCATAAAGGTATTATGGAATGTTAAGTAAACTATGGAATGTTTTACCTAGGGATAGCTTTTTTTCGGTTGGAAGTTAGGAATCAAAATCCAGTATATGCCTAACATTTTCTGGTAGTCAGCGTCCTATGGAATATCACAAACTCGTGATACAAAAGTCAGCAAGAATCGAGACTACATTTGTTGATTGCCAAAAAATTATAAAATGATATTAATATATAGATAAAAATATATCGCAAGATAAATTATCATTCCTAAATTTCTTTTCTGTCCCATTCCTTTATCAATAAACTTGTTTGTAACTTTTTTGCAAGTATTGAGTATTTCATCACCGTGGATTTTTAATTGAAACATTTCAATAGAGGTCCAAAAGATTGGAATGCACAGTCTTGGATTATGCTCATGAGAGTCATACTTTTTGTGTTATGAATTCACATTAAGTTCTTAATTTCTGTACGCAAAAGAGCTTATTTTAATTTTTTACATTCTTGAGGAATACAGTGTATATTTTATGAGCATCATCTTAATTATTAATCATTTTGTCTCAAAATTCCAGTAACTATGCTCTATGAATTAGGTTCGATTTGAAAATGTGATGGTGCTTTAATGATTCTCGCAGAACGCGAGAAAATTAATGAGATATGCATAATTACACTGTACCAGAAATATTTTTACATATTTCGTACAGCCTTATTATACAAAATACATGATACACAGCCTAATTATCGTATTTAAATGGCCAGCTGTGTTGTTCTAACGCTAATTCATGCTTTATATAAATACTAGAATATTCTAGAAGACCATTAAATTTGGTGACTTATCCGCTTTCCATTAAATGTTGAATAATGTAGATGGTATATTGAAATCTAAATCCGCCAATTACGAGCAAGCTCAGTGCGTGCCTTCTTGTTAGTGTATTTATAGTCCTCAACAGAAACTGAAGGAAACCTTGGCTAATTGATGGAAATGTATTCATGTAACAGCCATGCGATTCAGCCCTTGGAATTCTCGGCTGAACCGAGGCGACTGGTTATATTCTCTTGATATTTCAATAGCATTTCCACACCGGTGAGCGGAATGAAAAGATTGTCATCAACGCTCGATATAACTCATATCCCGCTTAGTCTGTAATAAGCGATACATTGAAAAGCAAACTCCTAATTGGCCGCATTCACACATTTCAATGTATTAGCTCATTTCATTCCTTAAATTTCTCATCACATGGCCGAATTACAACTGACCTGTCCCTAAATTTTCCGTTATAGTACGGTACATTTCGGCAAAAACTTATTCCAAGCCACATGCGCTTGAAGTGGTTTTTAGGGTATTGTGTGGATGTGCACACAGAAGGAAACCTTTGTCTTTGCCAGTAAGCCCAGCTGAGGTACAACGAGTCCAACCTTTTAAAGGCAAAATCCCATCTGTAACTGTTTCGCCTTGATCCCCGCGTCCTCACCTCAAGACGTGAAATGTTCCCACTCTCTCGGTTCTGTCTTGCGCCCTTCGGTGAAAAAATCCTTCCTCTTTTCCCTCTCGCTTAAATAACTTCTTTTCATGTTTTTTCCTACCTTTTTTTCGAGAAGATCAGCACCTATGCGTTCAGCAAATCGTGGGCCGCGATCGCCTTGGGGAGTGAGGCGAGCGCATATCCTTTAGAAGTCTCTCTCTCCTCGGAGCAATTCCGACACCCGCGTGGGATATCGGAGTTAGTAGAAGCTGTGAGTGCGATGGAGGTCACGGCAGTCGGAGAGGATGGGAAATGTAGATCAAGGGGCAAAGTTACGCGGCACGAGGGAAATAGGCATGCTTGGGAACTGAGACCCCCACCGGCAAAGTCTGTAGATGACAGAAAAATAACCCAGGATAGAAATCGCAGGTGTGTTGCATGAAATCCGTGCCCACTCCCTCTAAGGATAGTTCACCGCTATGAATTTTCAGAGAAGTAATGCTTGAGATTCAAATCATCATTAAATTCTGCCGTAAGACGTCGTGTTCTACTTCTCTTAACTGGTATGTATGTCATTAAAAATAACTATTGATTCATGAAGGCTGCACTGAGTCAAATTTAAAGTTTTAAATTTTATCTGACAGCTAACGGTGGTTTAGTAGCTGTCAAAATTAAAATGTTTAGACAAGTTGAAGAGGTGGTATGCTTCGTTAAAGCTTCAGTACACCGATTAGGAATTTCACTTTACCCTGAAGCGTCGGAAGTTTTTCAAGGATTTTTACACGATGATGAAATAATCAAGTAACATTATTTAGAGGAACATATTTCTCGCAATAATGGATTAAACGAAGACTTAATTCACAATTGAGCAATTGTATTCGAAGAGCACTACGGCATGAGTACACATAATGGATTCAAATGTTTGTATTCGTTACCCAGGTTACGTGTTGCCTAAATTTCCACTATTAGTTCACCCAGTGCTTATAAATACTTAGAAAAAAGTCTTCTCAGTTGATTCATAAATTACCGTTGTTGATTGTTGTTAACGTGAGACTGTGGTGAACATTCAATATCAATTGAAGAGATACGAACTACGTGATGCTGTGAAAATAGCTGGCTATTTTTGAGAACGAGCAGTTACTTTGTAAATGCTGGAGAAGAAATATCTACTACAGCAAGTGTGTTAGAGGCATATGAAACTTCCATCGTGAGTCTTTTCTCTGCTGTGTGGATATTTTACTGTTAATTTACAGTTGCATTTAATTGGTTTATTACCTGTTGAGAGCCTTCGGAATCAGAAGGTATGATCTAGATATATTGATGTGGATGTTAATGCGTAACCTACTATTCATGTGTGGCCTCGGATTAGGTTCAAAAGTCTCTCTTTTATTTGCTATTGCTTTTTGATTCTTCCACTCCTAAGGGTAGGAAGAGACTTACAGCAAGGGATTAAATGATAGTTGTATTGGCAATTTCTTATCCATGGATGATATTGCCGGATCTTGGTTTTGAAATCCTTTTAGTAATTGTATCCGGCTTCTAATGCTCTTAACTTTTTTCACCTCTTATTATTATTAAATTGCCGTGGAAATATATTCACAAAGTGATAAGAATGTAATTGTGCATTTGTGTAATTAAATTTGGAGAGGAATTAAATATATCTGTAGACCAAACAATATTTTTAAAAGTGTATAATTACCTCCCGCGTGTAGTGCTACATTTTTTATCCACTGCATTATGAATACTGGTAAGTAAAACCGGTAAGACGTGTTTATTAACGTTCTGTAAACTGTATTTACATTTGAAGTTCCGTCTTTCATCACTAGACGGCGCCACAATCGATAAAGTTGTTTGTTTACGGAATTCTAGACAACAGTTTTTGGCAACGAGTCTGCAATCCATATTTCATATTCATGGTTTTAACTATTGTCCCATTATGTACATCCACGTCTACCTACTACCCTGTGAGTCACCACATGGGAGTGTTGCAGAGTTTGGCGTGTTAGGACACCAGCCGTATGAAGGTGTAAAGGATAAGGTTTTCGGAGGTGAAATGGTGAAGTGTGTTATGGCTGTTTTAAACAGAGCTTCGATTTCACTATGGGCACTTATTGTGCGGGGAAAAAAACGAGTTTTTGTACCTATCTGTTCGCCAGTGTATCTCTCTTACTTCATCGTTTCTGTCAGACCTAGAGATGTAGCGTGGTGTCAAAATGATATTCTCTGTGTCGCTCTGAAGCACACCTGTTCTGAATTTCTCAAGCAGCCCTTGTTTGAGTAGTCCACCGCATTACAGCGGATTAAATCGGTTATTAACAGGAGAGAGTACCCGTACGTATTCAATGAATGAAAGCATTACCTGATGGTGATGAGTTTTCAATATCAATTAAATATTTTCAGCCAGAGACGTAGGTCACTCTATTTGGAACGCTGATTGTAGTGTATTTGACAAAAATAGTGGTTCATGTATGAAATGAGTTTATATCAGGTTCTCAGAGGATAGGTTTGGAGACAAATCAATGAATATTTAGTATTTATATGCGCTTTTCTTAAAAATCTTGCCACCAGAATACTTTATATATGTTCAAGGTTCACGTGGTTCGCCGGCCGCGGTAGCGGTGGGGTAAAGTCCTCGCCTGCTAAACCGAGGGTCGCGGGTTCGACTCCCGCTTGGGTGGTTTTTTCACCACCCAGGGTATGGGTGTATGTTAGGTTCTGTTGGTCCCGTAACTAACTACTACTAAACTACTAACCACTGCAAACACACGTCGAAGTACAAGTGGTATTCCGTCAGCTATCCCAATAGTGTGGAAAGGGGTGACTTTACATAATGGATATACTAATTATGATACACGCTATCATACTACTAGCCATTGTACTGAAAATGCAGAGTGTGACGAATGATATCGTATGCTAGTCATTTTTTAAACTATAATTCTACTCAGGAAGGATGAAAACTGCTCTCATATATCACGGGATATATTTTTTAGGGTAAGATATTTTTCAACAAAGGGTATGGTAAAGTTCTCGCCAGCTAATCTGAGGATCGCGGGTTCGAGTCCCATCTGGGTGAGATTTTTACCACCCAGAGCATCGATGTATGTCAAGTTCTGTTGGTCCGGTCCCTCGAAAACCTGATGACAGGCTTAATAGCCTATTGGGATTCCAAGAACATACGGGCAAACAGAATCGTCCGGAAAGTAAAGCAAACATGCAAAATTAATTGCATAAATATTGATAAATAAATCATCATCAGCAGCAGCAGCAGATAAATAATCATTTTTCTAAAATATGATTTTATCAGCTCTCCACTTTACTTTCCTTTCAGATAACCCCTAAACTCCGACATAATTCTTCACTTTGAAGCCCATCATGATTTGCTTGATGCATGTTTTCCATTGAGTTTTTTTCCGAGGGCAATTCTACATCCATCATTGTTCTCAACAAACTTGTTGCATCAAATGTATCCTATAAGCCCATCTCTCCCTTTCTTAAAGATATTTTAATACGTATTTTCCCCGGATCTCTTCTTGAGACTTCTTCTAAGGGATTCTTCCAGTCTATTCTTCAATTGTCGCGATAAACTAGACAATGTCACTTAATTGTTGAAATAATACTATCGGAATTACGGGGATTTGGGCGAACAGAATCGTCCGGCGGCAAAAAAAAAAAATATATATATATATATATATATATATATATATATATATATATATATATATATAAGAGACAAAAAATATTTGAAGAGCCACCAGGGAGTAAAGGAACTGGGATTAGATTGGAAAAGGGTGGAGGGCTGCAGTCAATTTTAGATTTAACGACCTATGATAGTGATCCATCAAATCAACCGTCTTATTCCAAATATTACATCTCTTATCTTTATATGCCATTTTAAACAATGCAATAAATGCAGAGACTCCTGGATCTTTTACAGACCATGGAAAAATTCAACTTCACCACGTCCCCGGTTTTGATGGCTAAGCATCATCATCACGTGATTAAAAATGGTATCATACCCCAATGCCCCATCGCTGGTATAGTCTCATAAAGATACACAAGCCCGAATATCCCATTAGAGGACTCAATGGGCCTCGTTGGTAAAATCAAATACGTCAATGTGCCCATTGTCCCACGATTCACTACTTGTCTTTTTCGACATTGTTAACCTTTTTACCAATGTGCCACCAAATGAAGCAGTAAAAATAGCAATTTACCTTCTAAAATCAGCAGAAGTGCTGTCAAGGAACTTTCAGCGTTGTTAAATATCAATCAGGACTATTTTCTTTTTAACAATAATGTATCAATAGAGAGAGAGAGAGAGAGAGAGAGATTGGAATGGGGCCCCTATCTCTCCTTTATTTGCTTACATTTATCTAGATTATTATGAAAATGAACTTTATAACTCGATATGTTGACGATTTTTTTAAATTTTATGGAATGGAATGGACAGAAAATTGGACACTTTGTACTAGGTTTTTAACAATATTCACCAAAAAATTGTTTGCAGTTAATGACAGTCGTTGCATAAATTACTTGAATTTGACTATTTCTCTGGCAAATAATCGACATAAGTTTGCTATTTATTGCAAAACGACTTATACCGATATTGTCATACCAGCCGATTATAGACACTTCCACTAATAAGAAATTGCAGCATTCCGTACTTTGATTCACTGGCTACTAAATGTGCCGTTTGGCAAGGCAGAGTATGAAAAATAATAGAACATAATTGAGCTTAAAGTCTAAAAATAACAGTTATTCACCAGATATTATGGAAAAATAATTTAGTAAAATGAAGGAGAACTTCGTAAATTTAATATCTAATAGTGCTTATTGTAAAATAAATTTTAAAAAGCATGGTCAATTTGAAATTTTTTGTATCTTACAAGCCTCCCAACACACAAAAAAATATGCTGGCTCATTATAAATGTAAAGAGGACGTTTCGTGCAGAAGAGGTATGTATGAACTCTCCTGTAGTTATTGTGAGGATGTCTACGAGGGGAAGAAATTGAGAAGTTTCAGGACTAGAGCCAAAAACACTATAGTGCTTTTAAGAACAATCATGATAAATAGAGCAACTTTGCCCAAGATCTTTTTAATTGTCACCACAGTAGGAATTTTAAAGTGAATGTGCTGAATATCACAGTTAACCGACTTGAGCTAATTGCTTGAGAACAGCTCGGAATTTCAAAATGATATCGTGACCCAGATTTTAATCTTGTCAGTGAATGTTTACTCCCCTCCAATTCCACTATCCTAACCGCCGTTGTATTACCTGTCTCCTCTCAAATTTGTCCTTTCTAAATATATATGACCCTCTCTAATTATATTAATAAGTGTGATACTTTTTTTAATAACCCTCATGGTGATGTTAAGCCATCGGAACCCGGGTCGTGGTGAAGTTGAATTTTTCTCTGGTCTGTAAATGTTGCAAGAGTTAAAAATTATCGTGATGGAGTACCACAAAGTTGACGAAGATTGAGTTTTATGCGGATACTTACCATTCAGTCCATTTTACGGGCTCTACAACAGGAGTTAATATTTGGAGTAATACGATAATTTCGAAATTGTTCATACGTAAAAAAAAGAAGCGTGCGGGGAAAAAATTAGACCAAGAGGTCAGTTTTTTTTTCTCCACGTCACGTCAACTCACTTCTCAAAAGCGAACGGATTAAGCAGACGGTTGCAGGAGGCTTGAGGGGAAAAGACCAAATGCATATAACTGCGGACGTCCTAATAAAAATAAAGCGGCATAAGCGGCCAGACGGCCTCTCGGGACGATCGGGTGATCATAAAAGCCTCTGGGGCAGATGGCGAAAAACCAACTCCCTGGTGCGCGTGGAAATGCCAATCCCTCGTGTGTTCAAGTGCACAGTGTCCTGCCTGCATTCATTGCGGCGGCGCGGGGCGGGGGAGGAGGAAGGTGAAAGGCGGAGGGAGGCTACCCTTGCGCCGCACTTTGGTCATCCTCCGGGCCTCGGAGATGAGAATCCGCCGGCGTATTCCACATCGTAATCATCAGCCAGCCGTCCAGAGCCACAACCGTGGATCCACGACCCGCCTTTGCCAGCGCACGCCAACGGAGGTTTAAGTGAAATGACCGCGTCGTGTCCCCGAGGCCAAATATTCTCTGTGCTCATGCCCCGAACGCGAATGTGCAGTGTGTTGATGCACAAGTGTGTATCGCGGGGGAGTTGGTTAGACTTTTAAGCGCTTGATTGTGAGTGTGTCCCGCTATCCACGGATGAGTTAAGCTTTATAGCGCATATGTGAAATTCAAGAGTAAACATAATATCGCATTACATTCAGTTTCAATGTCTACGCGCGAAACAATTTGGGTAAATGACTCCATATTGTCGGGGAAACTACACATTCAGGTTTGTGAGGGTTTATGTGAACATATTAGTAACTAAAAAGTTTTGGTATAAACAAAGTGACAGCTGCTGAAATTCGTCGAACAGGACTAAAATTTTTCCTCAGTCCTGCCTCGTTATTCAACAGAATATATAATGGTCATAATTATTTTAAAATTTATATACCTTAAATACGTTGTGCATTTCAACATATGGGGCTGTACTTTCAATGAAAAAATACCTGGGAGTTGGTGAACATAACTGAATGAAAGATTCGGCATGAAGTATATTATCAATGGATAGCATTGTCATCTTTAACCATCAAGTGGTTCTTCAAGCTGTGAGCCAAATTCTTATTTTTTTCAAAGGTTGATTATTGCCAACTTATGATTTCATTTCCTAGCCTTTCTCAAAAGTCATCCTGATAAATTTACATATTGCAGATTCACCAGCATCGTAGCCTTTATTGTACGAGTTTTTATACCTATCTGTTCAGCAATGTATTTCTCTAATTATGTCACTTCTGTCAGACCGAGATATGTAGTGAGGCGTCATGATAATATTCTCTGTGTCACTCTGAAACCAATTATGAATTTCTTTAGCGGCCTATGCCTAGTGTGTAGCTTCCGAGTCTCTAGGGGCTCCCACCTTAATCTCTCTAAATTTGTGAAACATTATCGGCCGTATTCATAGATTCCTTAGTGACTATAGGCTTAGTAGCGCACTAACTAGTCGCCAACTAACAAAATCGTATTCGTAGACTGCTACTAACAAGGGGAGTGTCAGATAGCCGGGTCTCAGATTTTATTCAAACTTAGTAGTTGTACAGACCGCTGTGTGTGGTTTATGAATCTTCCCACATATAGGGTTATATAACCAATAGTTTCAACGAAAAAGGCCTTTAAAAATGTCAAAATTCCCTTTAGACGGGCCACCCACATAACTGACAAGCTACGAAAAATTTTAATATTATTAAAAATTATGCTTGAATTGTAAGAATATGAAGACAATATTATAAAATAATTATAGAAAATGGGAATCATTTGCATGAAGGAATAATGAAAATACGTCGTGAAAAGATAAGGAAGTGACATAATTAGAAGGCTGCCTTCGACCGAAAAGAGAGAGTCTGACGTCTTGTATGCAAATGAAAAATTTGCCTTCCGCAAAAATAATATTTCGAGTAAAAATAAAAAAAATCTTGAGCGCATTGTAGGATGCCGTAAAGGAAAAAACTAAAATAACAGCGGAAGAAACATACCCCGTATTGGCATCGAACCCGTGTCTCTAGACCGGAGACGAGCATGTCAGCCACCCGTTCAGCTTGTCAGTTATGTGGGTGGCCCGTCTAAAGGTAATTTTGAAATTTTTAAAGGCCTTTTTCGTTAAAACTATTGGCTATATAACCCTATATGTGGGGTGATTCATGAGCCACATACAGCGGTCTGTGCAACTACTAAGTTTGAATAAAATCGGAGACCCGGCTATCTGACACTCCCCTGGTAAGCTCAGCAGCGCCAAGTAAGCCACTATTTTAGTAGCTGATTCTTAAACACTCTCTCGTCTTGTTTAGAGGCGCCACTAAATATGGCGGTCTGTCACAAGTGGCTCACCTCGGGTGATAACCTGAAGCCCTAACGGAGATTTCAGGCGGAAATACCAAAGATACTGGTGGAATTGCTTTTCTCAAGTCTGGCAGATGCAACGTGTAGTACTGTTGCTGGATCAAACTGAGCATCTTAATTATTTGCTCTTAGTCTTCGTAACCGTCTTGTGGCACTTTTTAGTGCTTCATGAGTGTTTTATTCAGCAAAACTGGAAGAGTTAGTGAGATGATTACCGTGGTTTTGAGCGTAGTAAGGTGGTCATCATCTCTTCTTCATCTCGTTTCATCCGTGCTATGCCTCACAGCTTTATAAATTGCATAAATCATTGTGTGTGTATTGACTGTTTTTGAGGGTAACAATTGCAATTTTAAATTCTTCTGGCCTTAGTACTGTTCATTTGTGGTTTTTGATGATTACTCTACGAGAATACAGTCCATTTTAAAGAATGTGTCCAGGAGGAAGCCTCGTCAACTATTTAAAAGTGCATATTAGTTTTCGTGACTACTGCATCAAGCGAGATGCTTCAGAGTAATTAACTCGAGCATATTACGGTAGTGTTGTCGTAGAAATATGTCTTACATTGATATAAAGGCATACAATTGTTGTCTTAATGAATTATAATCTTAATGAATCTTAATGAATTATAATCTTAATAAGTCTTAATGAATAATAAAGAATGAATAAAATGAATTAATGAATAATGAATGGTTTCGCACAGGTCATAATTGTAATTGTGAGTCTGTTTACATAGCGCTGGTCTGTTTACTTTCTACCTTAAATTTCTATTTCGTTTCGTTTTTGTTCTGGTAGCAGAACGTTGTTATGGTTCACATAATGTTAGAAACTTCTCCAGTGCTTCAGTTTATCGCATCATATTTTATGTTTTATCTTCTAAGCGGATAAGTGAAATCAGTTTCGTTTTATTTAATGCTCAGAAAGGATTCGTGAAGGGATAAATAGGTATTCAGATTAAATAGTGACTATGTCCGCTGTACCGTGTGCATGTTCGTTTTTCGTTTACAAAATGATGGTTAGTGTGCGAGTATGAGTGCTGTTATATTTTCTATGTAAATAACAGTTATAATCCATTAATTAAAGGCAAAAATTTTCTCTTTTTAGTGTTTTTATATTGATGGAACGGTGGATACCTCAAGAAAGTCCTGTGTTTGTTTGAATATAACTTATACCTTAACTTGGCGCGATTGGATGGAGTTAGTTCAACTTTCATGTAGTGAAGCTCCAGTGTCCAAATTATTTGATGAACGATCTATGCAAGTTTGTGGAGTATTACTACGTGTGGCAAAAAATAAAGTTTATGACAAGTATGTATTCCTGATTTTTCTGTACAATAACAAACAAATTTTATGGAAGGTTTGTCGACATTATGATGTAAATGCTGAAATATGGGGAAATTATAGTATTTAACGATGGCCTCATTGTAGCAATATTGATGTATGACGTACGAATCCACGTACAATGAAGCCAGTGGCAATGTTGCCAAGCGTTGCTTCATTGTTTCTTGGGCAGTCGCTGTCGACAATTATGCACTCCGCTACGATAGTGGTGATAGTAGCATACTAGGTTAGTAGCTCATAGTAGCTCATTGGAAAGGATCTATGAATCCCATTTTTTAGTATGCGACTAAGTGCTCTTAGTTGCTGACTAAGTTAGTCGCCTACTAGCGCCTTTTAGCTGAAATCTATGAATATGGCCGTATATGTTCGCTCGTAGCATTTTTTAACGAAGCGAGTTGCTTTTCTTTGTATTTTATTAATTTTTTGTTATATCTTTATGACCAGGGTCCCAAATGCTCGCGGCGTATTCGAGGTGTGGCCTAACTAGAGCAAAGTAGAATCTTTCTTTGACTTTTTCATCCGAGGACCTTCCTATTATACGCTCAACAAAACCTAGGTTCTGTGCCGCACATGTTTTTTATGAGTGTTCTCCACGATATGTTAGAAGTTAAGGAATGTTCAATATATTTAACTGTATATAAGATTTTATATTTAAACATATCGAATGTATCTGCAGATGTTGCTGGTTTTCTTCAAGACAACGGCTTAGTTTTTCAGAAATTGCGGTTGACTCAAAGCACACGATGTCCCATTTTTTCATATTAAATTCCACATAAATAAATTAAATCCCCAAATCATTCTCTTGTAGACTTTTCAGGGAACCTTCTCGTTAACATGGGCCCCACGTCCTATGGCAAAATTCCACCCATTGCTGGAGATAGGCTGAGACAAATGGGCAAGTGGTTGAATATAAATCAAGAGGCAATCTATTCCTCAAGTTGATGTGTGGGCAACATGTCTATATTTCTTTCAACTATAATCCACTGAATGATGGATAAAACTTCTTCCTCGGAAGTATGGAAATTCAAATAAAAAGGAACCTAAATTATATAATTGGATAGGAAATTAGATTTTTGTGAGATGAAATGCAATACAATTTTTGGCAACAACGTGAGTATCTTGTGATCGAATTTTCCGCTACGTACATATATAAGAACTGGTTTTCTTATTATGTAAGTGGATTCACTTCGATAGAAATATCCTCAGAACGTAAAACAGTGATTTTCCGCACTGTCGATCTTTCCCCTCTCCCATATTCAATGAAAGACGAGAAATTATTTCTAATAACAATAAAATAAAATATTTATCAATGCTTCAGTTCTCTTGATTCCATACAGTCGGGCACTAGGGTACCAAACACTAAGGTCTTCAATAGAGTCTTTCCCATCCGATGTTTAAAACTTGACTATCAAAGGCAATACATTATCGGAGCGTATTAAAATGATGTGAGCGTTTCAAGTAATAATTTTTATCATATAATCGTTGTAAGGGACGTGTCGGATGTTATACAGCGAAGTGGGTAAAGGGAAAAAGTACCGGAGGATCCAGTGTATATTCCCAGCTGAGATAGTCTTGAGATCCACTAGTTTAAATCCAGGTAGTTTAATTTTAATTGAGAGCAGAATTAATTTACCTGCAGAGAGTTTTTCTAGTAATTAAGGAAAATAATCTCTTTCTCTTTTTTTCAAAGCATCTCATACGCACCTTCAAAGCAAATTTATTTGCTATGTATGATCAAAGACTGTTCAAACACAGATTTTTTCCTCCTGAGAGCCTAACATGGCACACCCACGTGCAGAAAATTTTGGAGTTAATTCATGGAAGCGGTTAACTTGGTTGATTTCAGTACTACAAAAAAATTATAAAAAAAGCTAACTGGTATGAGAAAAAAGAGACATAAGATGAAAGATATAAACGGCTGTACTGATGGGTTTAAAAGGTTATTTTATTCACATTCAGCTAGGTGCATTAAGAGCTGCAATTGATTGTTTCTCCAGAACATACTAGGCAGAGTAGACTTTGTACATGTACTTAATAACAAATCTAAATCTGCCTACATCTTCACACTTCTTAAAAATGCAAGTAATGTGGTTTTTTGAGGTGATATAGTGACTTGTATCTATTGGAGCTCAATTTTTATTGTGGTCACTTATTGTGCGCGGAAAGAACGATTTTTTGTACCTATCTGTTCGGCAGTGTATCTCTCTTGTTTTATCGCTTCTGTCAGACCTAGAGATGTAGTGAGGAGTCATGATAATATTCTCTGTGTCGCTTTGAAACACGCCAGTTATGAATTTCTCAAGCAACCTAAGTCTAGTGTGTAGCCTCCGCGTCTCTAGGGGCTCCCACCAAATTGCAGTAATTAACAACTCACCCCGCATAAAATTACCGGCATGATTTTGATTTCTGCATAAAATTGTATCTTGTAGTTTTATTTATTAATAGCATTACTGGAAATAACTAGCAGTATCATGTCAACATGTGTACTATGGGCTAGTATATCTGTTATCCTAGCACTCTCCTTGTTTCTTGTTTAACTGTCAATTGCTCTCCCGACTGCAATTTAGTCTGCACCAAGCGGCCGTTGGAACCTGCTATGCTCTGATTGGGACTAGGTCGAGTGCTGCATGCTTGGTGTGGAATAACCCCTTTCCACCCTCCCCAGTGGTGGTAGATTACCTGCCTTAGGGTAGTGAAACTACGATTGTCAATGAATTTGAAGAAACCTGAATATACCTATGAGGAGGTAAAATTTCACCATTATGCTTTACAGAATAAATATTTGGCCAAGTCATGAAAACTATGAGTAGGAACGTGCTTCGATGTGAACAATAAGTGCTGCATATTAAGTATGGGATGTTAGTACTAAGAATTAGATGAAAATAAAAGAATTAGGGAACAACTCACATAAATTGCTGTACTCTCAACTAACCAAGTAATAAAATCTCAGCTGCAGATTAAATGATCTCTTATGGTTCCCGGGAAATGAACCATTTTAAACCTCTCCGTTCTGTAGTCAATATTTCTAATTTTTCGCTGGGGATGTAATCTGTTGTCGTGTGTGGTTTTCATATGGAGCTAATACCATTTATATTTCGTGGTTTACCAAGTCAAAGTTTCAGCAAACGTAAACTTTTGACGCAGTCCGGAATGAATGTTTGAAATAGGACCAAAATTTTTGTTGAGATATCCTTTTCATTTATTGCGAAATCGATACAGAAACTGATTTATATATCAATTGATTGGAGGTTTGAGCTTAATTATTACTGGTAATTGAAGGAATTATTCTTGTATGACCTTATATAGACCTCAGGTATAAGTTGAAGTTTAAATTTATGTCACTTTATTTATTACTAGCTGAATTACCCGGCGTTGCTCGGGAGCATACTTCCTTCAAAACTCTTTATATAAGAGGTGAGGAGTTAGTAAGTAGTTGTGATGACAGACTACATTTCAAGTAATTGTTTTATTAAATTAATATTTTCTTCTGCAGAGCATCTATACAATTGTGAGACAGTAGTAAGTAAACAATGTGACAATATCTCCCATGAACAATAATAATTATAAGTGAAATTACTGAAAAATTGACAGGATGATAAAAAATAACATGGTAAAATATAAACAATGAAATTTGTAAAACTTGTTTAATATAGAGTAGAGAGACAATTTTTTGAAACCCTTTACTGTAATCATACTACCTGCACAGCCAGGCTAAAAGAACATTATAGTTAAGTACATAATTCGAGTACTTACTTATTGAGTAGCTATTCAGAATTTCATTTTCGTTAATTAAGATTTAATTTAATGTTTATTTTTGTTTGTTTATTTGGTTGTCAAGGAAAATGCGTAAAAGAAAATCGATTGAAAAAGAGAGAAACTTCATTCTTTCGGGCAAGATACCACTAATTTTAGTAGTATCATGCTTTCGGGTGTGCGATAAAATAAATTTCAACTCTCTATCTTTAGTTAAAGTTGTTTTAAAAAGCGAAATACTTAACCGCTGCACAAATCCCAATGCTTAGCATTCCTAATCGGCTCAACTAAGCAATATGAATTCCAACAGCAATGACCGAAATATGGTTGTCAAGCGAATATGGTATTGTCAATTTCACAGAAAAATATGTGTTTCTGCAGCTAAAAACGCAATTACGAAGTGAAAAGGATAATTAATTGAAATAATTAAAAACTTCATTCTTTCAGACATTTAATAAAAAATTCCAACTCTCTTTGTTAAGCTGAAATAATTTAAAAAAGTAAAAAATGAAACCACTGCACAAAACCCGATACGTACCGCGAACCGCCTAAGGGCCCTTTTTTGGGACCTTTATGGGCCCTGAGATCATTTTAAAGTAGCCTACAACTTTCCTCCTGCCTTGAGCTATTACTCAGCAAATTTTCAGCACGATAGGATTAAAACTGTAGTAATGCACTTACCCGTCGGGCGTTGTTGCGCGAAAAGTATTTGAAAGATTAAGAGGACCTTGGGGTGGGGGAAATTAAAAACATTTTTATACCTAAAACCTTCGAAACCTTCGAAAGAATGTACTCAACAACATCTTAAAGTCTCTTGGCGATCGGATCAACAGTGTAGTAATGCATACAGGACAGACATACATTCGTTTTATATATATATAGATGAGGCTCTCTTCAGTAACGAGAATTCCAGGTGGATAGGCAGATTTGTAAGTCTGTTGAAAGCATTTTGTGATCACAGAATAGTTACTAATACTGTTATTTTCCTTTCAAATTCTTTTTAATTATCTAAATTTCATAAGTTAATGTAGATAAATTAAACAGAAACCGCTAATGTCCATGAACAGTTTATATATAGTTTGTAAAATTAGGAATATATTCTCCCTTCAATATATTGGGGAACAGGTTTCACCCATTAATTCAACCAAATTACATTTGAATATGCCTCAGTCAACCAGGTTTTCGTGTTAATTTCATAGCATACGGACACATAGTATGTGTAGCGATGAGAGAATGAGATAAACGTTCAATTTTGATGTTCCATATTCATCCCTTTAGCGGAACTTCATAAATCTTTCAGGGATTAAAAATGTTTTTAGGCATATATTTACAATTAATCAGTGTATTAATATCCTCTTATAGTTTTTTGACAAAGGAAAAATAATTAGTCATCGGTATTATGAACCAGGATGGCGCAATAACTGAAGTTTGGCGATGTAGAGGTGATAGCTTAGATAGATATCACGGAAGGCAAAGATAGTGTGACTTACTGGAGGAGTAACTCGGAATTATGGTTTTAGTACCTATAATCTAGTTTTTCCAACTAGTATGTAGTATCGAAATAAACTGCCGTTATCTACCTCCCACTTCTGTTTGTCCGTCAATTCCTTCCGGATTTGACATTTTCGTGTTTGTACTATCTCTACCCCGCTAAACGCCTTCAGACCAATTACTTTTAATCAAATACAGCATGTACAAACTATCACATAGAAGACTCGAAGCTCATTTATCTGCGGTCCTACTTTACGCAATGTGTAAATTTTTATGTTGATTGCAGCCAGAAAATTTAAGTCAGACTATTTACAAGTATTGCTAATTAAATACCTGTCTACCCCTTCTCCATTTGAAACTCCTATTTTTCTTTTCACGGATTACAGAATGTTTCCCTTACGAGTTCGTTTACCTTTCACTAAAAAAACTCCTAGAAGTAATTTATTTCACAATCAGAATGCTATCTTAAGTTTTCATTACCTTGTGTTTTCTACTGTGTCTGCTACCATGCTGATCAGACATACCCAGCATTCGTGCAATACTGCAAGAATCTCCTTATTACTTAAAATTAATTGTTTTAATTTCTCATTTCTCTATGGAGAAATTATGTGACAGTGTTATTAAACATACTTAACTTCGTGTACTTACGTGAAATAGAGGATAACAATCCTTAAATGGTAACAATGGTTGTAAATATTTCATACAAGACTAGTTATAAACTTATTAAAAATCTCTTAAGGTGGATAAAAATGGAATATAATACAAAACACAGTAATTTAACAAGTATTTTATTGTTCTGGCTGGACAAAGCTAAGTGCTTGTATGGAGCTCCAATGTTGATATAAGTTTAACTTGAAAATAATTTTCTTGCATATGCTTACGTTATTTTACACTGTAGAAGAACAAAGAGTATAGACAAATATCTATATGTACATTCACAGACACAATGTTCTTATGTACTTGCGGTGAAAAGGAATAGTTTACATTTGAAGTAGCCTATCCGTATGGAAATCAATTCATAGGCGATTCCAAGGGAAATGATACTCACGTACTCTCAGGCATGATTAACCTATCACGTATGATTTTAAGTTTAAGGTGAGATTTATAAAATAGTTACATCAATTGATGTTATTATCCATTGACGGAAATTCTCATTAAACAAACATTTTATAGCAACTAAGATAAACATTGCTCAACTCAGAATAAAATTTTTGAAAAAAATCCAACTTAAAAGAGAGATGATCTCGGAGCCGGAGGGAGAGATGGGTGAGAAGGGGGATGGACAGTGAATTTCTTTCAAATGTTTTGAATCCAAAAGTGTTGGTAACTCAATCCTCATGTTTCGCCCGATTCCGGATGGCTGCTTCTTGCGGGAGGTTCCTCAAAGCACTTCGAATCACTCGATTGGAAACGAAACTTCGTTCGGATATTTACCCTCTTCCTTCTCCCACCACCACCTTGCCCTTTTTCCGACCGCCTGCGTTTCTCTTAGCCTCGTTGACCCCCTTCCACGTCGGTGTAGTCAATACCCGAATGCCCCCCCCAGTCGGCTTCATACGAAATTATTCCATAAAGTTTTCTCTTGGGCAGAGAAACGTCATAACTTCCATTTCCACTATAGTATCTGCGCTTTGATGGATAATAAATAATAATCTACACATCGCTTATTAGATACTTTAGCAATCATCATCACATTTTTCTGTCATATTGTACAATTTTATCCGCAAATTCACGATAACTCAATGCAGTGCTATGAAGTAGCACCTGAAAGTGGAAGATTAATAGAAAATCCCTTGAGATGTATCCTTCAACGGGAACGTTTTCTGATTGCGTCTTGATTTTACTGTTTTATATTGTTCTCTGTCATTAACCTATGCCTTACTACCTTTGCTATCCGTTCATCCACAGGCCTGGTAAATGGCTTCACACAGGCCTTTTTTCTTTTCTCCGATTGCCTTTTCCATCCTTTCCCCTCAGCTTTTTCTGGACCCTCCGCTATTTTTCTTCCCCGCATAATATTTTTCTTTCGTTATCTGTTGTTTCTTGTACGTTCTATTTGACCATACCACGCTAGCTGTTTTTAATGCTATCGACTATTGTGCGTGTGACTACCATTATATTTCTAATTCTCTCATTTGGGATTCTTTCCCAAATTGATATCCCCGCAGATCGTCTCCAATGTTCTATGTCTGTAACATCAAGCATTTCTTTGTTTTCTCTTTCAACTACCGTTTTATACTCCCGCTTGCTTCGTATAAATGCATCGTATATTCTTTTTTTTTCAATTTAGTACAGAGTATTGGGTGAAAACGGGAACAAGTTTTCTTCCAATACCTTAGCACTTTGCGTCTTCGTATTCCGCGCGGCAATTTTAAGACCCACTCGCTAAATCATCACCTGTCGCTTGATAACGCGGGGCCTTCACCGTTTCCATTTTCCTGCTTAGATCAATCCCCACACACGCCCCTGTAATACTCCCCATTCCCTCTCGGATGAACCAGCTGTTGCCCGATGCCACTTGTCGTTTATGTTGTTAGGGTAGTCTCGTCGGGACGGGGAGGGGTGAGGGAGTGGGAGCATTCAGGCAGAATGAACGAGAGATGGGGGGGAGGAGATGGCATGTGTTTGTATTGGTTACCCTGAGAGAGTGAAGGGTGGTTGTTTGAGTGTGTACTTCAACCTTTGCACGCAACGCAAATGGGGAGAGGGAGGAATCGGCGGGGTTGCGATGGTTGTATTCGGTCGGTGACTAATGCAAAACTCCCACGCGCAACTGGGGCGCGCCCGGCGGTTGGTTACCACACATGGTTGCCAAATTTTCCGAATTTGAGAATAGGAGAAGTCCGTCCTAAGAGTTGCTTAGTCCGGAAGCTGTAGCGAACAGCGTGATAATAATTATCGTTGAATAGGATTCCAAATATATTATGTGTACCACTTTTCTTTTTTATTTGCCCATGAAAAATCAGGATACTACGCTTTGAAACAGCATTCTTCGTCTAGAAGAAAAAGAAATTTCAAAAGAGCACTGGCAGAATTGTGTGGACAAAATTATGATGACGTATAACTTGAAGATTAATGTTAATTTTGAGCAAGGTTTTGGGTTCTGGAGTAAATCAAGAGGATAAAATCACCTAAAAACTTGCGGAAATGGAAGAATATTGCTATCAAAATGAGTTAAATTTGGATTTATTAAAGGGATATTAGGAAAATGTCACGATAAAGTGAAGGAGCGATGTTATTTTTCATCCACGAGACCTCACTTGGAGTACGCCGTTGGGATATGGATCCCTTATAAAGAAGGGCTAATTTTATATGTAGTTCGAATACAGGGAAGAGTAGGTAGATTTGTTGAAAATTGTCGCGATAAACTAGACAGTGTTACTGAATTGTTGAAACAATCAGGGTGGAGACTTCTATCTTTACAAAGAGAAATATATAGGTTTATGTTTTGCGCATGTTCGATCGATTGAAGACGATTTTTTACCGGAAGTTAAATTTTAAAAAAATATTTTTAAAATCCCACCTATTATGGTCGAAAAAATCATAGGCATGAGATAAAAGAAATGGACTTCAGAACCGACGGATTTAGAATGTAATTTTTTCCAAGTTCAAAAAGGGACCGTAATAGTAAAGGAAAGGGACCGATAGGTAATCTCGTTGAAACTTTGATCCTCACTGGGTAGGTTTGATTGCGTGCTTGTGGCTAATATTTTACCGTCATTATTCCCCGCATGAAAGTTTCCGGCATGGTTTGGATTCCAGCTTAGTAAAATAATTGTAAATTTGTAATTTTTCCACTATTTTTTTGTTCAAGGAGCCTAACCGGATTCAATATTAACATATTATCTTCAGAGACAGAATGCCAAGTACAGAGATGGTGAATTTATACATAAACAGATTTTAAAATATCTGGTGGAAGGACATACTCAGTACGCACCCATAGATGGTGGATATATATACGGGTATCATATATTAATCCACCATCTCTGTGCTTGGCATTCTGCCTCTGAAGATAACGTCTTAAAATTGAAATCGGTCAGGTTCCTTGAACAATAAAATAGTGTGGAAAAATACAAAGTTACAATTATTATACCATTTATAAATTCCACAAAGTCAATTCGTCGACTATCTTGTATATTTCAGCTTAGTTTTGTACCTTTTATCAATAGCATTAATAATACTAGCAATTAGTGGTATCATAACTTGTGTTGCGTGGTTGAATTTTTGCCTGTGCTATGCTCTCATAGTTTCTGTTCTGACCGTGCATTTTTAGCCTGACTTCTTTTGGCCTGCATCTACCGGCTGGGAGAAAGTACGCGGTTCTGATTTGAACTGGGGTGAATGTCACATGCCTAGTGTAGAGTCACCCCGTACCACTCCCTAGTGGTGGCTTGCACGGTGTTTTCTAGATGTCGTTGGCAGAATCGTCAGTTACGGGAGACGCAAGAGAAAAATTAACCTAAGCAAAGAAGGCGTTCTTCAAGAAAAGGAGTCGGTTGATTGCTGTCAATACAAGTCTGGAAGTAAGAAAGCACTTTATTGAAGCATATATTTTGAGAACGCTTTTTATGGCTATAGATTCAGGTCTTAACCAAACTATATATTGTAGGTCAACGGAGATTGTAAGTAGTGGAGATGAGAAGTCTTCAATCGATCAAACATGCGCAAAACATTAACCTATGTATTTCTCTTTGTAAAGGTATAGGTTTCCACCCTAATTATTTCAACAATTAAGTAACATTGTCTAGTTTATTGCGACAATTGAAGAATGATTAAGAAAAAGACTGGAAGAATCACTGAGGAGAAGTTTCAAGAAGAGATGCGGGGAAAATACGTATTAAAATATCTTTTAGAAAGGGAGAGATGGGCTAATAGGATACATTTGATGCAACAAGTTTGTTGAAAACAATGATGGATGTAGAATTTCCCTCGGAAAAAAACTCAATGGAAAACACGCATCAAGCAAATCATTATGGGCTTCAAAGTGAAGAATTATGTCGGAGTTCAGGGGTTTTCTGAAAGGAAAGTAAAGTGGAGAGCAGATAAAATAATATTTTAGAAGTGATGATTATTTATCTGCTGTTGCTGCTGATGATGATTTAATTATCAATATTTATGTAATTAATTTTGCATGTTTGCTTTACTTTCCGGACGTTTCTGTTTGCCCGTATGTTCCTGGAATCCCAATAGGCTGCTAAGCCTGTCATCAGGTTTTCGAGGGACCGGACCAACAGAACTTGACATACATCCATGCCCTGGGTGGTGAAAATCTCACCCATATGGGACGATCCACGATCCTCAGATTAGCTGGCGAGAACTTTACCATACCCTTTGTTGAAAAATATCTTACCCTAAAAAATATATCCCGTGATATATGAGAGCAGTTTTCATCCTTCCTGAGTAGAATTATAGTTTAAAAAATGAGTAGCATACGATATCATTCGTCACTTTTCTGCATTTTCAGTACAATGGCTAGTAGTATGATAGCGTGTATCATAATTAGTATATCCATTATGTAAAGTCACCCCTTCCACACTATTGGAATAGCTGGCGGAATACCGCTTGTACTTCGACGTGCGTTTGCAGTGGTTAGTAGTTTTAAAAATTAGACAATATCATTACAATTGGTATACTTTTACCAGGAATGAAATCTTGAGACCGTAGCATCGGGTAAAATTAGGATTATCTTTTTAGGTAAATTTACGGGTGATATATTTTCTGACGACGTCCAAATACTTTTATAAAAGTAAGCACTCTGTGGTTAGACGTGATAGTGAACCTAACGTACGGGAAACAGACCGCTAACGTACAGGTTTAAGGAGTTATATCTTCCGCAAACGATATGAGATATCAAAAAGCTGCAACTGATACTTATATCAGGCTTTTTAATCGGTAATGTAGGTTCAAATAATCATTTATGCAGTTTAAAAACCATTACTGTATATATATATATCCGCAAAACACATCAATACTCATAGTTTCTGTGGTACTGGAAGTATATGGTGTAGTTCATGATGGTGAAAATTCACACAAAGGTCTATATTTGCAATTTGTGTAAATGCATTAATACTCGTAGTCTCAACAACATTTGTAAGACAGGGTGAAATGCCTGTTAATTAGAACTCTGTTACGTACCTTCGAGGTGGCTTCCAGATGGATTTGAGTGAGATAAATAATTTTAAAACTTTGTACCTGTCACATTATTAAATCACCTGATTATGTGAATTACAACTCCAAGAGATATAATATCATATTTTGTGATATAATGGGAATTGAATCAAATACAACTTTATAAAGCATACGAATGTTTTTTTAAGGGTGGTGGTAAACCTGCCCTGTAATATTTACGTGACATTAAACCGAGACCGCGGAAGATTGATATACACCTCGCCTAAGGTAAACATTTTTTTATCAAGTAAACACGTGGTTTAATTAAAATGTATTTTGAAAGGGCGTTTCATCCGTTGGTCCAGGATTATGAAGTTATTTACCGAAAGACACAAGGTGAAAACGTACAAAATGGTTATAAAACACAAAAAATATTTTTAATTGACTTATCATCGTATTTGGCCTAAGGCAAATATTTCTATTATGGAAGCACATGATTTAATAAAAAGTTATTTTTAAAATGCATTTCATCCGTTGGAAAAGTATAATGAAGTCATTTACCGGAAGACACAAGGTGCAAACTTATCGAATAGTTTAAAAAATATGAATATCCAGAATTGATTATCATCGCATTTCTCAAATATTTTTCCAGAAATGAATTTATTTTGTAAAAATTTATGATTTACACCTTCATTGATTTAATTCAATGAGTTTTAAGACTAATTTTATGCTTTTCTATTCATTTTCTTGTTTTTTAAGTTATGCTTAGATGATATTTTCATACGAATATCACTTGTAAAGCGATCTAACGTTATCATTTAAAATTGCATTGCTTATAGTTAATTATTTGGAAAGAGCGGTAAATATCCATTTATGTAATGAGAATAATGAAGTGAAAAAATTACCCAGCCACCAATGAGTATTAACTCAGAATTTCAATCATACTCTCAAACCCGAAAGAATACGGCATCATGATGAAGGGAGGAAAAAGGGAAGAATCTGCACTTCAAAGTACCTTAATCTTAAGATGTATCAAATGTGCTGTAAGGATAAATTTAGATTTAGTGCTGCCCATTATATTTCTTGAATTACATCTAAATACTCTTTCAAGGAAAAAAAATCTTATAGGACAAAGCGTTAAGCCGAATCTGTTATTACGCGAGTAAAATCAATAAAACCAAAAATTTAGGTTAAAACTCTTACGAAAGTTTAGACTATTTTTTTTGCCGGTCATCTAACATATTTAGCTGAAGCCAAACTATTGTGGGCAGAACCAATCACAGTAATAAGATTAAGGAAATAGACTGCAGAACCAATAGATTTAAAATGACATATTTTCCACGCACAATAAGGGACCATAATAGTTGCGATGGTTCGGTTCCAGGATACTGACTAGGTTAAATAGGTTTGTTTAAGTAGTACTAAATGTCTTAACATGGTTATTATCTACTAACATTGCATGTAATCTCCAGCATGATATTGTCTTGCATGTTTATGTACCTTGTAGTGCTATTTATTTGTCGCATCAATGACACTAATCAGTAGTTGTATCTCGAGTAGTGCACTTTATAGTAGCACGTTCTTCTGCGTATCACTTTCCAAGTTTCTAGCCTGACTGCGCATTGTTTTCCTGACTGATTTTGGACTGCGCCTGGCATCCGGGGGAACATGCGCGGTTCTGATCTAAACTGGGATGAGAGCTGCATACCCGGTGTGGAATCACCCCGTGTCACACACCCTAGTGCTAGTACTTCTCGCGTACCATAAGAGAGAACAATAGGCAGCGTCACACAGGCATAGGTAGGTGAAATATAGTTTGAGTAGTCTGTAGTGCATGATGCATGTAATAACAACCAATAATCCCTTTCTTATTATGTAGATACTAACCATCTAGCTGCATGCGACCCTGTTCTCTAACATGTCTCACTTTAATATCCTACTTGCGTGGCAATAGTGCATGTTTGGTGATCTTCACCCCCTGCCATACACCCTCGTGGTGGCTCGCAGGGTATTAGGTAGATGTAGATGTAGTGAGGCTTGCACGGTATTGCGTAGATGTAGATGAACAATTGAACTGACTCCATCCTCCATTGTTATTTCAGTAGTATTAGATATAATATTTATAAACAAAAGAAGGGTACACTGAAATTATCATCAGATCAGAAACATTGAACAATTCATATTAAGTACTTAATTGTAATTTACATTGAAAATAGATGTAGTAAGTAAGGTAAATAGCATAATTTTCCCCTGGCAACGTTGCCATATTCATCGCGACATGTCGGCAATTTTCTCCGACGATAAACGGAAGACAGTGATTGAAACCTAAACACACGTATTATATTATCATTGATCTAAAATGATACCTAAATTGCATTACAATTTTACATCTACATCTACGTAATACCCTGCGAGCCACCATGAGGGTGTGTGGCAGGGGGTGAAGATCACCAAACATGCACTATTGACATGCAACTGGGATATTTAATGGAGAGATGCTAGATAATATGGTCACATGCAGCTAGATGGTTAGTATCTACATAATATGAAATAGATTATTGGTTGTAATTACATGCATCATGCACTACAGACTACTCTAACTATATTTCAGCTACCTATCCCTTTGCTACGCTGCCTATTGTTCTATCTTATAGTACGAGGGAAAAATGACATTCTAAATCTATCGGTACGACAATCTATCTCTCTAATTTTGTTAATATGATCAAACCTAGCATAATACGCAGGGGTTCTCAATATATATCTAACGTCAACTGTGAACAACTCTGTTTCGAATTTACTTAAAAGGTTTAACCTAAATTTTAACCTGCGTTCTGATAGTAATTCCCATCCGAGTTCTTCTATTAAGCTCGTAACACTTATACATTTATCATAACGGCCTTTAACAAACCTAGCGGATCTCCTTTGCACGCGCTCTAATTCTTTTATCATCCCTTCCTCGTACGGTTCCCATATACATATTACCTAGCCTAAAAAATATACACTTAAGCCACACTTAACGACCACTCCTATGAAGCGACCACCCCTCTCAACGGCCATTTGACAGTGGAACCGTCGGTGGTTGCTTAATTCAGGTTTTATTATATCTGCGTACACCAAATTAGTATGTATTGAAATTTCCCAGGAGCAGCAAAATTATAAGGAAATAATGTTATACTTTTAGATTATAACAAAACCACTTTTGTGGTTTAACAAAACTAAAAGAATATAATGCCTCAAGAGTTTTCTCAGTTTTTTTTCAAGTCAGCCGCCCATTTATTTGGAGAATATTTACTCCAAGAAACTGAACCCCTCTCGAACGACCACCTTTCTTAACGAACATTTTCAGTGGTACCTTAGGTGGTCATTTCATTAAGGTTTCACTGTATTAGATATCTCAAGACGTAGTATTTTACACAAACTTTTGAGCGTTTTTAATTGGACGGAAGTTGGGAAAACAATTATGTGATGAGATGCCATCGCATTGCCCTTCAGACAATGTATTGCAGCGTTAAAATTCATCAATTTTAAACCAAAATATCTTCGTTAAATGCCGGATGACCCAGTAATATTTTTACACCAAAGAAGAGGCTGTGGAAGAGCTTGATATGGAGCATAGCATTGTATGGAGCAGAAACGTGGACCCTCGGAAAGGAGGACGAGAATAGGCTGCAGGCATTTGAGATGTGGTTGTGGAGAAGGATGGAAAAGGTTAGGTGGACGGAATGGACTGCTATCGATAAAGAAAAGTGCTCGAGATGGTGGGCGAGGATAGGAAACTTCTGAATGAAATCCGGGATAGGCAGGGTAGATGGCTGATGAATGTAATAAAGGGTGATGGTTTGCTGAAGAGCGTAATAGAGGGAAGGATGTTGGGCAAGCGGGGAAGAATAAGAAAGAGAATAGGTTTCATGGACAGGATATACATCTACATAATACCCTGCAAGCCACCGCATGGGCATGTGGCAGGGGGTGATAGGTCACCAGCCGTGTAAATATGTAAGTTTATGGGAGATGAAATGGCGACATGTATTATAGGAGTGTATTTAGTGGAGCTCAATTTTATTGTGGTCGCTTATCGTGCGCGGAAAGAACGATGTTTGTACCTATCTTTTCGGCAGTGTATCTCACTGATTTTATCGCATCTGTCAGACCTAGAGATGTAGTGAGGAGTCATGATAATATTCTTGGTGTCTCTCTGAAAAATATCAGTTCAGAATTTCTCAAGCAACCCAATACTAGCGTGTAGCCTCCAAGTCTCTAGGGGCTCCCACCTTATTCCCTATAAAAGTTGTGAGACACTATATGTACGCTCGTAGCGGTCTTTAATGAGGCGCGCTGCTTTCCTTTGTATTTTATTAATATTTTTGGTTAAATCTTTATGACCAGGGTCTAAATACTCGCAGCGTATTCGAGGTTTGGACTAACCAGAGTGAAGTAGCATCAGAGTGAAGTAGAGGATGAAGGATAGATTGATTGCAGAAGTGAAAACAGATGTACTAAAGGGAGATAGCTCCCTGAATGTGTAGAAAACCAGGAGGAGATTCTCTGACATTCAACAAAACTTAACTTAACCGGTAGAATGAAAGCAGAAGTCTTGCTTTATAATACGTATTTATTTGTTTATTACATTAATATTGCAATTAGATATTATCTGGTGGCAATATAACATTTGTTACCTGTAAATAATAATGACAAAGTGTTTAAAATAATACGTTTGCCTACATAAAACATCAGACACTCTTGTTATTTATGAGTAGCAATTTTTTAAAACTATTTACATTCCTTGGTAATGGATTGTGAATTCTTCTGGTAATTGTTTCCATTCAAGGATCCCGCGATTTAAGAAGGAGTGTTTTAGCAGCATTCGTTTTTTGCCTCCTTAATTTTAGTTTCAGCGGGTGGTCATTTTTCCCCACAAAATTTGGTGGTTCCAGCCTTTTCTCCGATTCCAACCAGGCAGGATGTTTTGAGAAACATTTAAACATTCCCAATAACCTATTTACATTTCTTCTACCTTGCAGTGAACTCCACCCCAATTCCTCTAACATGCTTCTAACACTATTTCTATTTTTGTGTCTCCACAAAACGTATATTGCTGCCTTCCTTTGGAATATACACGCTAGGCTATCGAGCATGCCTAAAATGCAGATTCTCCCCAAAGAATATTTGTCGAACGTCAGGAGCCTGGCGGAGAATACAGGTGTGCTGGCAGTTCTGCTTCGAGCGTGGTCGCCGGCAAGGGGTTTTAGACGGTAGCGATGTTTGATGTGGACCTCGTGGAGAGTGGGGAGCTTGGATTGGAGCGGCGGGGATGGTCGGGTCACTCTCCAACGCGACGCATCACTCAACCCATCCCTCATTTCCCTACCCTCCGTCAAGCATCCCCACCGCCCACGCAAAAACCCCACGTGTTTGATTGCCCATATAACGGATTCGGTCGGGGAGAGGAAGGGAGGGTTGCCGGCGGCATCTGGCTCGCTCGCGTTTATCTCATTTCATCCCACGCGTGAAATCACGAAGTAAAAGCTGCTCCCATCGTGTCCTTTCCTCTCTTTGCTTATTGATTTTTTTTTCATCAGCGTAAACTGTGGCGTGTGTTAAGCCCAACTTCAGCAAATGCATTCTGTTTAATGAAAATTGAATAAAAATCAATATTTTTACAGCTGTGTTTACAGCAAATTAATTATAACTGCTGCTCAATGCCGATTACTTTTTTATAACTTTTCTTTTTTATTCTAACAATGTTTTTTTATATAACGTGTTGTCGAAGTGCATTAACAGTTATTATTTTTTCTAACGTTTGTAGCATACAAGGGAATTGGTCGCGAGCTTATCTTTGTGGAAGTTATCCATTATAGACCAAAAAAAGTGGCTCTATTAACTCTACTTGAGGTTAATAAACACGACCCAGGTCGACCATTCTTATCATTTTCAGGTTTTATCTGTGTCATAACCCGGGTCGTGCTAATAAACCTAAAATGGGGTTAACAAAGTCATTTTATTTGGTCCATTTGTAGCATATACTGGAGTGCAAGCAATTGGAAGTTGACCCCCTGCCAATCACCCTTGGATAGGTTTGCGGGGAACTTTTAGATTTAGACGTTATCTATTAGGGCGTCGGAAATTTGGGCACCTATACGACTCAGATATTTCCAGGAGTGCGAAACTATTTTGTTCATAAATTAATAAGTTTTCAGTCATATTTCTGCTTTTGGATTGAGCTAGCAACGAAAGAATATGGCACTTTTATTCTATAATTGTCTACATAAACGTAGTACCATGCCAGCCATCTCAAAGTTGTGTGGTGTGTGGTTAGATCTTTGCGGCCGAATTTCGATAAAAGTACCGTTGAGGACGGCAATCGAAAGCCGATCACAACCTGCTTCGTTTAATCCCACTAACTACGGGAATCTACCTCCAAGATACGAACAGCTGCTACAATGACGATAAAAGAGAAGACTTAGAAGTACAAAGGAATGCAGCAGTAATAAATTGAAAGTTAAAAGTTTATGACAATGCTGAGATATCCATCTTCAATGGTTTGCGAGCTAACTTTGTGGAATTTAGAATTCATGTTGAGATAAAATAAATACACTTTGTTAAGTCCCCACAACACTTTAGTGGTATGAGCCCGACCGGTTTCAACCCTCTCTAGTCAGTCTCAAGGGACTGTACTATTCGTTCTTTGGCGAGCACGCATTTATATTTTATGTCGAAAGAGGGGGGATTGGGGTTGAGGAAAGTATGACTGAGGATGAAGGTTAAGGGTGAAACATCAGGCTGGAGGTGGACGTAACCAAATATTATCTGGAATGGGGGCAGGATGTTCAGGTTAAATGATTTGGTACCGTTACATCATTCTTCCCTCTAACAAGTTCCTTACCAAGTCAGGAGGGTAAATATTTTAGGCGATCAGAAGGCAGAGTCTGGGATTGAAACAGGTTATGAGTAGTATCCTAGTATCTGGTTTGACCTCGCCTTGTTCTCTTGACCGCTAACGCACTACGCTTAGCAGCCGGGAGAATTAGCGAGGTTTTAATTTGAACTGGAACGGGCACTCAATGCCTGGTTTGAAATCACCCAGTGCCACACACCGTAGTAGTGGTATTCACGAAATAAAACAAAATTCACTTCAACCCTACGTTGAATTCGACCCCCACCCTCGTCCTGTTGTGTCGATTTGATCACGCTCTTTTTGAGCTGATTCTCCCAGAAATTGGGCCCATTTGTGTGTGTGAGTGAGTAATTTTGTGTGCTTGTGAGTGTGCTTGCGTAAATAACCGGGCATCCTTAGCGGGGTCTCATTAGCCCTGTGAAGGATCCCAGGTTATAACCCAAACATCCTTAGTGGGGTCCCATTAGCCCTTGCAAAGGATCGTATTTGGTTGTGTGTGTGCGTCTGTGTTTGGTCCCTGGCGAGGAAGTAACATTCCCGTAAACCAACACAGGGGGGTATTCTTGGTTGAGAGGCTGTGGTTGGTCTCTGCTGTGGTTTCCCCAGCATACCAAGACAGCAAATTTGGTGTTTGTTGACGAAGAGTGCCAATTGTTTACGGCTTTTGGAGTTTTTCTCTCTTTTATTTTATTGTTTAGCCGTAATAAGCTCACCCCATCTTTGTGATGGCTTTCCAAGTGGTATTCACGTTAATATTTTATAGTAAAAAATCTTATTTTAATCTGAAAAATATATGCGTGGTTTGCATCCATCTGCGTTCCCAAAAATCGGAGAATCGGAGGAAAAACTGAGCGTTTTCTTGACGACATTTCTTATCTTTTCACCACTGGTATTCTTCCTCATATCTAGCCTGAATGTCACAGACACAGGGTTCATAATTTACTGCTTCCGTCCCCTGGGTTAATTTTGGCAGAGTTGGAAAATTGTTGGGGAATACATCGCTAATTAGGGGGAAGAATTTTTGCTGTACCCATGGCGTGTGGGGGTTGAGAAATCTTAATGGGGGAGCGAAGGAGGGGCGGAAATGTGAAGGTTGGCGGAGAGGTATAAATTACGGGAATGAGGGGAATAGGACGCGAGTTGTTTGCGGGGCGAAGGAAGGGCAAACGGGATGGTGTAGGCAGAAGAGCAAGGCGAGAAACGCACCCGAACATTTCTAAACTTAATGTTTATGGCAGCACTTGTTCCTGAGACATGTCTCGCCCAGATTTCCGTCGTTCCTGATCCATGGCTTCACCCTCACCCCATATCAACCCCATTCATTTTGTTCGCGTTCGAGAATCCGACGAAGCCGTTCCAACTTTTCGTGCGATTTCAGGACAAGTTCGGTTCTCAAGAAGCCATTCAACAGTCGTATTTTTTTCATATCTGGCGGTATAAATTTCGAGATGCACGGGTGCTTAATTTCAGAGGCTCACTGTGTATACTTTCTGTAAAGATCCTCCAACATTAATTTATCTCTCCTTAAGGTTTGATGATTTAAAATAATTGTTGCACTTACAGCTCTTTGACAGAGTGCATGAAGTTTTAATTTTTCGTCAAAGGGGACTTTAAGGCGCAAATATTGTTTCATTTTACCAATGCTTATTATTGAAGTATGAATTTTATTGCTTATAAAATAAGATACACTCCCATACCTATGTGCCTGGGTGAAGAAAACCGATTACCACAGCGATATATTTTTTTAAAAACCTCAAAAATAATTTTTTATAGCAAAAAGCTTTGATTCAACTTTAGCAAATACATCTAAAACTCAGCTACGTGGACTTCTACATGGTTATATGGAAAACAGCCAAATTTGCAAATGTCGATTTTGATTTACCATTAGCTCTCATTTTATGATACTTATTGGCGTCCAATTTACTAAAATTTGGGGTTCAGGTATTTTGACGCTATCACTCTTAAACCGTCGTTTCTCTAATATTTTCCCTCTCATAATCATTGAACAATTCATGGTCACCTTGGTCACCAGTCTTAGGGAGCTATTGAGCGCGGAGGAAAAGAATATTCTACAATATTCGGCACATGTTAATTAAGGATACCGTTTCTCTACAATTAGGTTAGATATTTAGAATTTACAATATAATTGGAGTCACAACAATGAATGGACAACTTTAAGCCCTTTTTGAGGTTTACAAACTTGTATTTTTTCAAAGAGTACTATTTCAAGGGCTTACTGCTATATAAAATTATTGCGTGCACAATATAATATCCGCTCCTGGTCCCTATTTTTACTTTTATCCCTTCTTTAAATAAGATCAAATTTTCCCACATTTCCTCTTCATAAAAATAAGGTCTGATTCATGACTGATTAATTTCCATACTATTTGATTAATTTTGTTCATTGTGCATTAAACTACTTTAGGCCGCCATTTAAAAAAGTGATTGAAGATCGCAAAATAACTTAGACCCTCCCATTTTTTTATCCAAACCGTACTTCAAAAAGATTTAAAGAAGGTCGCGCGCATTATGTCTTTTCAAAAAGCTATCTTGCCGAATGAAACGTAATCCCGCGCGGGGAGCCCTTCCCTGAGCGGAATTACACCGAAAGATGGCCCACCATTAGCCATTTGCCTTCCCGACTATGGCGAAGACATCTTTCTCTTTGTCCTTCTATCATTCCTCCTGAACCACCTCCTCCCCTTCACTTTCCCTTCCTTATCTTCCCCTTGTTCCCTTCCGGCCGCCCATCCCGGCCACCTGACCCCTCAGCCCCGAGGGATGGACATCTTCGCATCTGTCACTCCTCTTTTCCCTTCCTCCTCGCTATCTCCCCGGGAAACTCCCGTTCCCCTGACTACTATGTCCACGTCAAACGTGAACCCGCCCGCACACGCCTCCCGCTCCCGCCTCCTGGCCGCTGTGAAAATATCCACCCCCCTCACACGTCCCTCACACCCTTTCTCTATCCCTCCCCCTTCCATCTTTCTCCCTCTCCCTTCCTCCCGTCGTCCCTCACCTCAAAAGTTCCTTCTTCCGTCTCCCGTCCCTCAACTTTGCATGTCCTGCCTCCCGAGCCCCTTTCTTTTTATGGCCGGACAAATCGCCATCTTCTCCCGGACTGTCTTGGAGCCGGCCATCCCGTCCTTTCTTTCCCTTTCTTTTCATGAGTTCTGGGATCCTTTTTCCTTCGGTCTTTCTACTTCTCTCCCGCATCGTCTCCAATGGGGATTTGCCTCTTCCTCCTCCCTGCTATCTGTTCATCGGCCTCTGCTTTTTTTGTCCCAGAAATGATGGTTTCGTTCCACTGGCAAAGCGGAATCTCAGTTCGTTCGTGAATTCATCAGAGAGAGTTGAGGTGATAGTTTTTTACCGAACGATAGTCGACTTAAGCCTTAGCCAATTCTTTGCTGATTGAGAACAAGTCATATTTATAAGTGTTAACCAATGGAGGTCTTTAATTTATTTGAGACAGCTGTTGCGTAAACCCCTAACCAAATCCATAATTAAAGAATAAAGTTTTGTACTTTTCCACAGAATTTTAATTTGGGTGGTACGACGCGTTTCACCGACTTGAGGCATCATTAGGTAGAAATTCAGGCGATATCAGTACATTCATCATCATCTGGTCTTCTGTCTGCTGACATATCCCGTACACCACTGCTGTCTCCATCCGCTTCTGTCCCGGGGCTTCCTTCTTTGCTTCATCATAGCTGATGTTCTTCACCTGATCCACCAATTTAATTCTTCTCCTTCCTCTCTTTTTCTTTCCTTCAATTGAACCTTCAAGTGCCACAGTTATAATACTTTTCCCTCTCATCACATGGCCCAACCAGTTTCCTTTCCTTTTCCTTATTTCCTTGGGGAGCGATCTTCCTTCTTTTACTTTGCTCAAAACCTCTTCATTTCTCATCTTATCTACCCATCTTACTTTTTCCATCTTTCTCCACACCAACATTTCATAAGCTTGTATTCTATTCCTTTCCCTCTTACCTAATGTCCACGCTTCACATCCATACATGAAAACGCTCCATGAATAACATACATCAGTACATTATAAATACAAATTGGCAGAAGAAAGGGGGAATAGAATGGAAGAGAAACAACTTTATTGTTCTGGGAACAGAGTCCCTTGGAACGTAATTTAAAACACATTCCACTATTGGGCAACTAATACAAGACATAAATACACTAAAAAATGTATAAAAATTGAAACAACGTGTATTGTTATAGGAACAGCCTTTGGAACATAATTTCTAAAAAAAAATAAAAATAAGAAAATAATAGACAAAAACAATAAATATCGCTCAATTTGTGTTAGTCAAAAATAAGGTGCTCAGGAAACTGAGGAATATAAATAATCAATCATACTTCTCTTGAATTGTGGGACATTCCCGGAAAATTTGATGTTTTGGCAGGGAGTTCTACAATTCACAAAAGGAGATGTAGAATGAATTTTAGCGTTTAGTCGTGTGGTATTTGGAGGTGTAAAATGTTTTAGTTATGTGGATAGATCTCTTAGTCGTTTGGGCGTTAAATAATAATTTTTATATAGATATAATGGAGCTTTCGTGTTGACTACGTTAAATAGTTGTAAGACCTTTTGAACCGTTGTTCTCTGTGTAGAAAGTAGTTACGTGCTCATCGTAACGGATATGAAAGATGTCTCGCAAGTAGGAATTTTGGAGTCTTTGTAATATAATGCTTAATTCTTTATTCACATCTGAGTAAATAACAGAAAAATAGTCGAAATGTGGAAATACTAAGATCAGAACCTACCGCTGGCGCCGTTTTTTTAGGGATATAGGGAGAGGGAAAGGGTGGTTGTGGTCGGAGTAATGTAGGAGTAGTTGTTCCAATGATTTTATTTTATGACAATATCATATTACAGTGCATTCATTAGCATACAGGACAAAAAAAAGATCCGCTCCAAAGACATACATTTATAATACATTTTTGTTTAAAGTATTTTTTAATCACATACATGAATATATTTTACATATTTTAGTTTTTTTATTTCTTTTTAATATAAAATACTATTAAAAGACGTTTAGCAGCCATGCCTTTTCATGCTCTGAGGAGGGTAAATGTTTATTTACTATTTTAATTTATTTATTTTATTTTTTATTGACTTTCCACGAAAGTTGCTATTAGTTCTGTTAATATTATACTTTTATTGGCAGGAAATAATTTTAAATTTAGTGTTAACAGATTCTTTTCTCCAATATCTCCATCTCTGAATGTGTCGAAGTCTCTAAAAATGTTTTTAATTCTTTCCCATTCCCTGTTTGGTACTTTACTACCTAGTATTTTGTGAACTACATTGTCTACCCTTCTGCATTTAGGACATACTGAGCTATCGCAAAGTCCAAGTCTGTATTTCATTTCTCCTGTTACCATACAATCCCTGCAAATTTCGTACATTATACTTTTTTCCTTGATACAGTGTTTAAACTTTGCATAATTTGTCCAAATGGTTGTTTCTCGGGTTATTAAGTTGTTTTTTATTGTTTTTTTCATTTCCTCCTCATAGATTTTTTTGTCGAGTGAAGTTTTTCACCGGTCGCATATTTATTTTTCAAATCGATTGCCTCAGTCAGTTCATTCCTAAAATACCTCATTATTTTCGCTTTCCCCAGAGCGCTCACCATTAGTGTTTTCCTATTGTAATGTCCTTCTTGCAAAATTTCTGCTACTTTTTCTCTGTTTATAATATTCGCTTTCATTTTTGAATTAATTAGGCTGAGGCCACCCAGTTTAGGAGGAGCATGCAACTTATTTCTCTCCACTTTCTTTATAAAAGCATCGACAGTAACATGACGTGGTTTTGGGGAGGTTGGGTCAGGCGGAGGGACATGGGGAAGTATGGACGCGGTAGTGGGGGGTTGGGGTAAGCAATGAGTACGCGGTCAGTAGGCTGAAAGGGTTGACTTTTCCAGGGTTAATTTTTTAGAGAGGAGTGGGGAGGACTGCGGAAACAATTGCTCATTACAGAGGGGAGTTTTGGGGTTTGCCAAATGTCTTCTTATCTCGATTTTGTTCGAGAGTGTCCGTCTTTAATCCGTTGGGAAGAGTATGCAGGAACTCGGGGAAAAATTGCTGGTGCGGATGCGCTCTTGAAGGTGCATGGCAAAGAGGGAGGTGGGGTCATTATTTCCAAAACACGTCCAGTTCCGTCCAGTCTGACCAACATCCAACCCAAACCCAAACGAGTGTGTTCTTACTCAAAAATTATCAATCCATCTAGAGTTCATCCTAATCTGAAACTCGTAATATGTCCTGCCTTCTCTCAAGCTATCCCTATCGTTAAGATAGTAAACGCGGAATTTAATGATATAACTTTCCTTCAAGGGGATCAGATTGGTGTGTAGCTAGAGTACTGGCCAACCATACGGATAGCCAGGGTTCAAATCCCTGCAGAAGGGGATATTTTTCAGAGGAACCCCGATCTCTACTTGAGTGTCTTGTGGAGGGTGCTTCAAGTACAGTTCTCCGTCTGTCGGATGAGACGTTAAACCTTGGTCCTCTTGGCGCCTTTCGTTAAGAGCAGGCTAATGCCGACGCTGGGTTTCCATCCACCCTTCCTCCCTCACCTATCGCCTACGGCACGAATGCCCTTAGCTGTCGGTCGCCTCCCCAAATATCCAATACAATCCAACTTTCCTTTAAATCTAGCTGTAACTTACGAGGCCTATTACTAGCAACCTTTGGGTTGTAAGGCCAGCTTTTAGTTTTCAATGCTTAATAACTTTTTAATTTCTATATGCATCTAACATATTGAATGATTAGCTAATGTTATTAATATAAATAACATTACCAAATTACTTCTTGGGTAGGCTATATGGTCTACTGCTGAAGTATTTATTATGTTTGTTTACTAAACTTTTTTTTCTTACGTCTTTCCCGATCGCTAAAAGCCAGTATTGATCAGTCAGTGAATTTGAGCTGACATGCCATAACTCATTGTTAAGATTTAAGGCAAATCCATTTTTCCTTTTTCGTCCGTCATTCTTTGTCTTAAGATGTTCTTAAATGTTGCGTCGCATAACTGGAGTCAAATTAAATTTTTCGTATTCCTCTTTAATGTATATTTCTGCAATGACTTCATTTGGATTTCATTTCTCTAGAAGTCGGAATGAGTATTAGCCTTTGCAATCAAAATTTCTCATACTAATTCTACTTTCCCAGAAAGACACCTGGAAATCAGCAATTATAACGGTAATCAACCGTGTCACTAAGCTATCGCATGCTCCACTCCTTAGTCCTCAGCGAGATGATTAAATAGGATTTCTTTATTATTTGCTCGGGTTCCCTTTTTTTCCTCCCGTAATTAAAGAACTTTTTTGCCCTAGCTTCGCTCTCAAGGAAATCCAATATAAAATCCGCTCATATTTGGCTCAGAAGAGGGGCAGAAAGTGGCCCGAAGGGTGGATTCAAAACACAGGTGCCACCATTTACCTCGCTGTGCGCAAAGTCTCGCTGCAAAAAAAATTCCGAATATTTTTTGCATCTCCGGGAAGCTGTATCCTCTTTCTTTTCTCATGGAAATGGATAAGGTAGAGAAGCTATGCCACACATTTTATGTTCAAATTAATGAGAAATTAGTGTTCCGTGAGTTCTAACTACGTAGGTACAGGTTAATTAATTGAATGAAGAGAGAACAACAGTAAAGTGACATTTTAACATTAAGCGTAAAAATTAGTGTTCTTTTTGTTTTTATCTCCAAACTGATTTCCGTTTAAATCATCAGAATACAATAATTATCAATTAACTGTGTGCCATTTATTTTTTGAAATAATGATTTTCGCGTATTCACGTAGTTGAAAAAACGTTTACACAAGTAAAATCTTTCGTAGTGCTAGCGCAAATGTTAGATGGCGGCCTCCCATTTGTGTTGGAAATCTTCTCGCCTCGTTAGAATAAATTAAAACCAATTGTCTCTAAAACGCAATGCTTTAAGATGTATTTTGCAATGTAATATATGAATAAAGTCTGTTAAGTAACCTGTGATGAATATACTCTTGCCAAATGAACAATTTCAGGAGATTCCATCATAAACTTACGCTCAAGGTTTCTGCTTTTATAAATACTCGTCGTCGTCGTCACGCTAAGGGCCAGGCCATGTCACTGTCTTTGTAGCCAATTGTCTCCTTCCAAGGCTGTTTTTTTCGTTTCCCCGTAGGAGTTGCAGCTCATGATTGACATCACACTGTGAAGAAAGGACATTCTAGGTCATCCTCTCCTTTCCTTCCCCAACACTTTTCCTTCAATTATGTTCTTAATGAACTCGTTGTCTTACTTAGTGACCAAGAAGTTTAATTTTTCTGGGGTGAATTGCTTGGAGAAGCATTATTTATTCGCCTACTTCTTTCAAACTTGCTCATTTATTTTTCCCATAACCCAACTTGGTTTAGTCACTTTCCTCCAGAACCATATTTTGGCTGCCTGGAGCCTGTCTTTTTCCTGCGTATTAAATGTTCATGTTTCACAACCATGGGTGAGTATACTCCACACGAACGTCTTTACAAATCTCTTCCTCGTATGAATTGAGAGGTAGTTGTTTACCAAGAGGTTAGGCTTCCTTTGGAAACCTTGTTTAGCCAGGGTGGTCCTTTTCTTAGCATCCGTTAAGCTTGTATTTTTATTTGTTATTTGACTTCTCAAGTAGCAGAACTCTTTCACTTGGTCAATGGTTGAGTTTCCAAATTTAATTCCAGCTGCTGTTTAACTTGTCCACCACCATAAGTTTCGTCTTTTTAGTGTTAATAATTGATTTTGAATTTATTCAGTTCTATTCCAAGAGTTTCCATTGCGTGACTCATATCCTTTTCTGAGTCTGCAAGAACAACTATGTCATCCGAAAACCGGATATTTGAGATGAGTTTGCCATAAATACTATGGATTTCAAATCCATGCAGGAATTGATAACACCTCAAATTGTCAGCAACTTTTCTTCGCGGCCTTTGGGCAGAAAGTTTTGAGTAATTAGTAATTGGAAATGCTGTTTCAGCAATGTATTACATCCTATAATTAGCGTTAATTCTGTGTATGCCAGTTTTTACATAAAAATTCTTTGACCGAATGCCATAATCACCGCTATAAAGTCAATGTCCGGACCAAGGTCAACGCTTTGATAAGGATCAAATGTAGATCAACGTCCAACATAAAGGTAACTTGCAACATAAAGGTAAATAGTGCCACATTGCCCATTGCGTTCTTCTGCCATTGAAAATATACACCAAATAATGAACTTTAAAAACACTTTAGATAACTTGCAAGATTGAATAGCATTAAATAAACGACACTTAAAAAAGTTTAATTCTATAAAAAGAACAGGAGTTTTCCCGTTCGGTTTTTGAAGGCGTAGACTCGAGTTATTAAGGTGATTATATTCTAATGTAAAGAATGTTTAATGCCAAGGAATGGTTTTACCAATTGATGCTCGGTCATTTTTCAACTCATTGAAAAGAAATCAGCCAGCTAATAAAGTAAATGAAGCATTTTTTTTTTGCGAAGGCCTTTGAGACCAAGATACTCCGGTAAATTCACTACATTAAGCTGCTTGATTCAAGCCTTAATATTTTTGTTACCATCATCCGAGGACTGAATGTAGTAATTCGACTATGTAAGTGATAGGTTCGGGAATCACTCCTTTAAGTCTTATAATGAGAAGGAAAAGGAACTCGGCAATGTTAGCGGATTAGCAGGTTAAATGCCATTACCTGAAATAAATGAAAGTTTACAGAAAAATAGATCGGTCTTAATATAACAGTCAATAATTCTTTGTTGTATCATAATTTAAGATTTATGTATCTAAAGATACGTCTGGATATTAATGAGTTTACTCTTTGATGCCCAAACGAATGGTTACGTCAGCAGTCCTTTTATTGGACGGCCTAAACACCTCACGTATGGGACTTTCGTCTGTACTGTAATCAATATTTGGGAGCCTAATTAGAGAAAATAAAACCTAATTTAAAGAGATGTTTTATTTCCATTTTTAAGCATCAAAATAATAGCTGTTCTTTTTTGCTTAGTTCTTGAATGCTCTTCGACACTTCACAAGTTTTGGAAGACACACATCAATAGCAACTATTGTAATCAAATACAATTACCTACTCAGTATTCCTGCGCGCTGAGTATTAACTGTTGTAACTATGGTTATTTTTTACATGAAAGGGACAGCCTTAATCTTAACATCATTATGTTAAGATTAAGACTTGCACTTTTGTGTTTACCATAAGCGTTTTCAGCACTCAAGCTTGAGTTCTGGTTGCCACTAACGTAACTTGCAAACACCCTTGGATAAAGACTGTGGTTAACAGTTACGGTATTAGTTAAATCATCAATCACGATGTGAGTGCTTCCTGTTTTTAAATCCTAGCATAGCTAAGAATTAAACAAAATGGCAAAAAAACATTAAAATGTATTATTGTTATTTGTAGTAATAGATTTTATAAATAGATTAGCTCATACCAGATGGCTAGAAGGCGGGAATTTCGGGTCAAAATCAATTTTAAGAAATATAAAAAACTTATTGAAATATGATGACGCAATCATGTTAAGTGAATCAAAGTAAATCCCAAATGATGTCGACAAAAAGACCAATAATATGCGTGCAAAACCCAATGAAAAACAAATAGAAAATTTTTTTCGTGGTTGAAATAGTTTCTAAAAAAATAAATCAATATTCGAGTATTTTAGCAGGTGTACGAAATCAGTATTTTCCGGAGTGAAAAACTTTAACTTAGTTCTAAGTTTAGGCAATGGAGCAAAGGTTGCTCCTTAATAAAGAAGAATATGACCCAATCCTTAAACCCTCGCCAAAAACAATGCATCATCCTTCAATCATGCCACACATAAAATGAAACGTAAAAGCCGCCCGTATTGCCGCGTTAAACCTTTATCCCTGCTAGCATAAACAGCCCTCCCCTTCGTCTTCCCTTCCATCCCGTCTTATTAAATCCATCTTTCGTCCTAAATTCCTCTCTATGTAAACATTCCCTCACTCTCCGCCCCCTCAATTCCACTTCTTCTCCCACAAACTTAACTTCTTTCCGCCCTCCTCTCCCAACGCTCACATTAAGTCTCCGCTGATGCTGTCATTCTCCGCTTTCCGCGCCGCCACTCCCGTGAAACAACATCGTCACGTGGTTTTACGTCCGGGTAAGCCACCCCCCACCCCGCCGTCGCCACATCACCGCAAATGTGTTCGCGTGAACGCGTGTGGGGCATTCAGCATTTTAAAGCGCAAGCGTTTTTGTGATTTCACAATGCGACCGTGCCCCTTGGTTACCCCTCGCGGCCCATCCCTCCATCTTTTTAAACTCCCTTCCTGCCTCCTTTTAACCATCCTTCCATTACGTCTTCATCCCTTACATTTCCCTCCACCCCACTCTCTCCGAAAAACAGAAAAAAAAGAACATAACCTCCCTTCTTTGCCTTCATTTCCATTTCGTCGCTTTATGCCCTTCCCTCAGATGGAGGGGTGGGACTTTCCGCTCTTTCCCACAGAAGAGGTGAACTGCGGCGATGTAACTTGGTCCTCCCAACATTTCCACTCCCACGCCCTTCCCATCGCCCCCCTCGATTTGCACTCTTACTCACTGCTAACAGCATTGTCTTATTTTTTTCTCCTCGTAAAGGAAAGCTGCGATTAAATTTCCTAGGCTACGATCTTGGCGAATGCCTTCCATCAATCCGACAATTTAGTCACTGTAATTACGCCTCATCTAAGATCTTGGATTCGGTGACGAAAGCTTGGTGCTGCAGGCATGTGAGTGTGGTCCACTACTGGGGAAAGTCGTAAAATCTACTTGTGCAGACGTAAGCTTTTGCATAATAATCGGGGACTCCATGCCGTAGAGAAAAATTTCGTATTATGAAGACCTTATACATGAGCGTAATGTGGAATATAGCTAACAAATTTATAATTCGAGACCAAATTTATTAAGGTTCCATTTGAAGAAATGAATTTGCATTCCGAAAATAAATCTTTCGGCAATTTGATTAATTAAAACAAAAGTGTTCAAAATCCTGAAATGAAAGTGTTTCGCTTATTTAGTGAATGGATAGCTAATAAAAACATCCTTTTTTGCTCCATATTGCGTGCTTGATTTTTAATATTTCTGAATGTTCTCATTGATCTAATGAGGTGTTATATCTTTAATTATGCACAGTTGTTCCTTGCTGCAAAAATGAAGTAGGAAATAAAATCTGTATTAGAATTGAATATGGAATCTAAATATATGTCCATTTAATGAAAACCACTACCTTAACTGTAAAAAAAATTGTTTCTATCTCACTCTTACAGAAAATGTTAATGAGGCCATAACCCATAGTTGGATGTGAGTGCTCAATTGTAGCTCAAATAACTGAATCAAATTTTGATGATCCCGTAATTGATAGGCAATCACCCTTTCGAGAGCTGGGTAACTTACCTGGAGGCTAATATTTATTCACATAGCTGCATATAAATAACAATCTGAACAAATGATTCTCATAAAATAGGAATCACTTATTCCGATGTTCTCAAGGTTATGAACAAGTTAGCTAAGTACAGACATATACCTTAATCTGATCATAAATGATCCTCTTTCATATAGACTTACACATATTATGTACCCCAATGGCGTATAATGTTACATATTACCTAGCAAGCCACCTCAATGATGTTTGGCAGGGGGTGATTTCTCACCAACGTGCACTATTATGTAAAATATACTTTCACCAACATGATAAAGACCATATGGACAAAATACTACTTTATAGTTATGCTACCATGCTAAAAAACGATTATATTAATGTATAATGCTGCTACATGAACAAGATACAAGAGTCATGCATGGATCATGCAGAACGTGAGTACTGCGTAGCAGGTGAAGAATCAGCATCCTGGAGCTAATCAACTATTCAGCTTATAACTAATCTGTCGACTAATCAACTTCACAGCCCCATTGGCCACCATTATGTACACTAATCGATCTCGGGGAAGACGAAATTTTAAACCCGTTTGTTCTGCGGCCTATTTTCCTTTTTTATACTCCTAATCTGATCTACGATAGTATGTTGGAGTTCGTAAGATATTAATAGCTCGTCAAAAAGCAAATTGGCTCGTCAAAAAACAAAGCCTAATTTTTAATCAATAGTCTGTAAAAATTCTTATCCCAGTTTTGGCTGGAGGTCAGTAACACTCACGAGACAATCAGAACGTACTTCACATATCTTGCTGATCTTCTATACATGCGTTCTAACTCTGTTTTTGAGTCCACCTCACGAGGATGCCAAAAACTGGTAACGTACTCTAAGTGGGGCCTAAACAGGGAGAAGTGACTGATATATCTGACTTCATGGTCGTACTTTCTATTTTACTATTCGTAACTATTCGTAACTGCGTAAGTCTCATTTTACGGTAAGCTTTATAAGTTATTACTCGAATATGTTTGCCATACGAGAGATCATTAGTTAAACTCCGAGGTATTTAACAGATTCTACAGTCTCTAATTGGGTGTTCTGTATGTGGTCGCTGTATTGAGGAGACTTTTTTTTCCAGAAGTTAATTGCTACATATTTTTTCAAGATTAACTCTAGCTACCATACATCGCACAACGTTCAAATTACCTTGAGGTCCACCTTCTGCGCGAACTTATCATTACTGCTACGGATTCATCTGTCCAGCGTAATTTGCAAAGAGTCAAAGCTTTCTGTTTAATACTTCACTTATTCCCATAAATACAAATAGAATGGACCTATGACACTTCCCTTTGAGGGACTCTCGAAGTGACTTTAAGCTCATTAGACATGTCACCGTCTATTAGTACACTCATAACGCAGTGGCATAGGAACTCATAAATCCAGGAAAATATATTTTCGTCCAAGCCGTAAGATTTTATTTTTATTGAGTTACTTTATGTGGGATCCTTAATCAAAATTGAAGTCAAGAAAAAATGTGACTACTGGATCATAATATTCATCAGAGATTAAAAATTATCGCGGGAAAACTGTGCTAATTAATTTTAAAAGTCTCGGGTTAAACAATTTCAACGGGGTTTTCGGATGCTTTGCTTAAAATATCCGTTTCCATTGTGGAATATCACAGTAAGAGGAGCGCCTTCGAGATTAGACTATGTTTACTTTCCTGTTAACAGGTCGTTGTAGATTACGTAGAATTTACCCGATAAAAGAAACCCACTGAAGTAAAATCTATGTATTTTAATCGCCGTTTTTAGGAGAAGTGAGGTATATTCAAGGCAGGAAAAAACGTCGAAAAAACAAGGCTTAGTAACAAGCATAATTTAGCTCTATCATCATATATATTATTTCTCAAAGGTGTTTTTTGTCGCAACGCCGTAACTCCCATTATTCTTTATCAAAATTAATGATTCAAACATCGTTTTAAAGCTTATGTTCCCCGCTATTGACAAAAAATAGACAAATGGTTTATATTAAAGTTCTATTTAAAAAATTTAAAGTTAAGGTTTTGTTAAAAATTGATCAAAAATTAACATTTCCATCCGTTGAAAATATAATCAACTAATATGTTGGCTATGGTTACGTACTCAAAAGACTGTAGGAGGCGCCATCTATTAACACATCGTTCAGTTAGATTGTTTACATTCTACATGCAATCAGTGTGACCGTTTACCATTTACGTTTTACGTTATGTATCTTAAACACAAACATAAATAACATATAATTATCCATGGGAAGAAAGAGGTATAAGAACAGGAAGAAAGAAGGAAGAAACAGGAAGAAGCTGCATACCATACGAAATATTCGACAGGTAGAAGAACAGGAATATAGAAGGAAGAAACAGGAAGAAGCTGCATACTGTGCTAAATATTCGACAGGTAGAAAAGCAGGAAGAAAGAAGAAAGAAACAGGAAGAAGCTGCATACTGTGCAAAATATTTGACAGCTAGAAGAACAGGAAGAAAGAAGGAAGAAACAGGGAGAAGCTGCATACCATGCGAAATATTCTACAGTAGAATAACAGGAAGAAAGAAGGAAGAAACAGGGAGAAGCTGCATACTGTGCGAAATATTCGACAGGTAGAAGAACAGGAAGAAAGAAGGAAGAAACAAGAAGAAGCTGCATACTGTGCGAAATATTCGTACGGGTCAGCTAGTACCACTTTAATGGTTTACTGCTAAGTAATGCATTACTACGCTATAGTTAGCTTATTAAGGAATATATAAATTAGGATGCAAATGACTGCAGAACTTTGAACAAATATACTGGAACCTTGTGGGTATTAGAACCAATCACGATAACTGACCTTTAATATCTTCATTTTTTATACTCATTCATGTTAAACTATAGTATTGAAGATTGCAAAAACAATTTTCTTTTTAAAACTTGAGGATTGCCGGTAGTGCGTTAGTATTGTACATCCACATCTATATAATGCCCTGCAAGCCTTCGCATGGGCGAGTGGCAGGGGATGTGAGGTCACCAGCCGTGTAAAGATGTAAGTTTTTGGGAGATGAAATGGTGACATGTATAATTGGAGTGTAATCAGTGGAGCTCAATTTTATTGTGGTCACTTATTGTGCGCGGAAAGAATGAGTGTTTTTACCAATCTGTTCGACAGAGAATCTCTCATTTTGTAGCATCTGTCAGACCTAGAGATGTAGTGAGAAGTCATGATAATATTCTCTGTGTCGCTCTGAAAAATATCAGTTCTGAATTTCTCAAGCCTATCGTGTAGTCTCCGAGTCTCTAGGGGCTCCTAACTTGATCCCTCTAATAGTTGTGAAACACTATAATTACGCTCGTAGCAGTTGTTCACGAAACGCGCTGCTTTCATTTGTATTTTATTAACTTTTTTGGTTTAATCTTTATGACCAGAGTCCCAAATGCTCGCGGCATATTCGAGGTGTGGCCTGACCAGTGCAAAGTAGCTGTAGTATTGGGGGAGTTACTGAAGAGCAATGTCAAAGTCTCTGAAACAAAGGGCTATTTTCTGCATTATGCTATATTTTATTAACTTCCAAATGTATTCAAATTGTTGCGGCATTTTTAGCCTCTGAGAATCCAACAGCCACATTACTGGAAAAGTATTTCATGGGCATATTTCTCAATTCAAAATCTTGGTGATCTCTTTCATGTCATTTCTGCTTACTCTGACCCCCTGCCCTAAAATGTTTCTTTCGCCTTATTTGCATAGTAACAGTATTATCTTACTCTGTCTTTCTCCTGTTCTAAGACTCAAGAATTGTTTTTTTAGAATCCACTAACATCACCATTAGTCATTAAATTGTTCCTTCATTATTAGGGCTTGTGATTCAACGTAAGGAGCGATAAATCTATTGGATGCAACAGTGGGGCATGCACTACATATGAACTGCTCTCATTGCCCATCATACCCTTCAATCAACTACTGTAAACTTCCTAGTTTGGAGCTACAATTGTTGCGGACCTGGTGACATTGTAAATTAAATTTCAAAATAATAAAACTCAGGGAAAATGTAACGATAAGTGCGAATATGAACTTTTGGTCAAAACTATGCTTCTTATGAACAAAGATGTTGGAAAAATTCGTACTGGCCAAAGACTTATGAAATAATTATCACCGTACCAGACTATCACCTTAGTTAACTTATACGTGGTACACCATGAATATTTCAATATGACAAAAATACCATGAAAATGTGCCTCATTTATTCATGTTTTGGAATCGTTGGCACATTTTTACTATTTCACAAGAAACCTTATTCTATTGTGAAGGCGTTTTCATTTGATTTTCTTGTGTACGCGGCTAAATAGTCAAATAGAAACTTAAGTTCGGTTGAGTATTGAGTAGTTTTCGAGTTCCTTCATTTTGTTGACAAAACCTGCTTTGTTTTAGGACTGAAGTCACCAAACATTCTGACGTGATATTTACCAATTATATAAAACGTGTCATTTTGATATTTTAGCTTTTACTTTTATCTAAGAGGAAAGGTTGATTGTGCTAACCTCCAATCCTAAATATACTGGCAGGTTTAGCATTCAATACAGTGAAAAATTAATGTCGGAAAAACTTTACGCGCAGTTATTTTGATCGTTCTCTCTGACGCTAGATTAACAGTTTAAGTGTGGCATAACTGTAACGAACATGGTTTTGTAAGAAATTTATATTCATGTGATATTATTTTTTTAATTTCCCTATTACTGCCCAAATTCTAGTGCACAGTACTCTATTTCATAACTATTTTGTGGTGACTCGTATGTGATGGAAATTAAGATAGAGAGGTATAAAAAAGGCGTAATAAAAGTTCACTTGATGTTTCATACCTCTGATTTAGACATGTTTTAATGGGTGGAAAGACTTGCAATATATATTCCAATATTGATGATATTTTACATGTAGAGGGCTTTTGAACGTCGGGGGGTTGTTAAATTTTGTGGGATGAAATGTAATGAGACTTTTACGTTTGTAGTATTCAAATAATCTTAAAATATGATTTATGCCAGCTGAAATGGGCAAGAAAAAAGCAGGACATAGCTTTTATACTGGTGGTTCTTATTTTATGGGCTATTTCTTTGGTATTTTGAAATAAATACAATTTCATTTTATGAGTTGATTGTTTTTCTTTCCCCATTGAAATCAGTTTATTACAAGAACGTTCCGATTTCTTTCACAGACATTCAAAATGTTTCCTATAAATGTATACTCGCTAATTTATTTCACCATTACAGTATTACGGCTTTAGTTGGACAAAAAATAACTTTGACGTATTCATTTAATCTTTTATTCCTTTTCGACTAATTTACGCCTGCGACTGCAGGAATATTTAAGTAGACTTATTCTCTTAGTGAAGCCGTTCACGCCCCCCGACTCTAATTCCATTTAAAATCATCTACGCGAATCGGCTAAAAAGCAGGTGCCTAAGGTGGAGACGGGGAAAAATTCAGAAACTTGTTAGCCGATTTAAAGTCCCTCTCGCCGTGAGAAGACTTGAACTTCACTTTTCGGAGTTGCTTTTCTGTTTTTCTCTCGGTCCCCCACAAGAACACTCCGCCGCACCCATGCAGACCTCCATGCCTTTCCTCTTGTCCACTCCCTCCCGCTTCCATTCCGGTCCAGAGACCAATTTCTCCTATACGAGCGAAGTTTATTTATTGGGAGGCTCAGTGGACGCTTTTCTGAGATGGGTCTTCCGCCTCTGGGGCGTAAACAGTGCCCGGACTCCATTTCTCCTCTCCGACCCCCTAACCTCCTTTCAAGACTCCATCCACCTACCTTATCTTCCTCCCCACTCCATTCTCTCAATCCCCTCGCTTCTCATTGGCTATTTTTTCGCATCGGTTTGCTCATATATACCGTCTCTGTAACGGCAACAGCTAATAGACAAAATCCACGTTCCTTTACCGCTTAAAACGAAGCTAAAGCCAGTTTTTGTGAGATAATCTATCTCGAGTCTTCATTGTTCGTCGGTTTTCTTTTGGCTCTGGGTTTAGTAATAACTTGCGAGCTCATGTGGGAAGTTTTCTAGGGTTTCCGGCTGTGGCCAAAGAGCGTGACTCCATGTGTACACCAAGATGCGAAGATAACCCGAGAAAACTTCTCACATGTTATTCACCAGGAAAGCGCCAAATCTTTTGTGAGTTCATGTTTCACAATATACTTCTCGTGTTTCTTTCGTTTTCATCATCTTTAGCAGTCATCATTCCCTGATGTTCTTTGCTACTGATCTCTCCTGGATGTATCCCAAAATTCGCTCTCTTTAATTATAGGTTATTTCACATGTTACTGTCCGTCACAACTTGCTCGATGAATATATTTTGTGTAGGGTAAATTTCCCTTTCACTCTTCCTGTCATTATTGCTTTCGAGAGGCTGTAATTTCGCTGAATGGGCTCAACAATTTTGTGTATACTTCATCCCAAGATTTTATCAAACACCTAATATTCCTGAAACTTCTCATGAATTACTTTCTCAGTCTCTTAGTGTGTTGGAGACGTTATTCTATGGTAACTGTGCCTTTCCATTGCATTTATTCTTCTCTGCTTGGCGTCTGTTATCGACACTGTCATAGAAGAGGATGCTTAGAATGTATTTGGACAAAGTGATTCCTTAATAGTTCCTTGCACTCTCAAAAAACTGCATCGAAGGCTCAATATAATTAATGCATAGTACTATACTCATATGTATTTCATTCCCTTGAACTAATGCTTTCATGCCTCGACAATATAATATTTTCTTGGGCTTTTCATTTTTGTTGGGCTTCTCGTTAGGCAAGTACCTCGCCATATTCTTCATTATACTGATGGCACCTCTCCGTAGGTGACAGGAGCCAATATTGATTTAAAATCTCAATTCTGGACTTTCTCTTTCTGTGAAATCAATATATTTACTATACGCGTAAGTAAAACCCTAATTATAATATGTAGAAATTTTATATTCACCTTCCTTGGTCTAATACTCCTGCACAATTAATTTTGTGAATCAATATATCGGTATAACTAGCGTTGTAAGTTACATAAAATATTAGTTTATGAAGGACTAAAGGAATGTGATGAAAAATGATGAAAGAAAGATAAAGGTGTAATAAGTCAAAATTCCATATGCCGTATAAGTCTAAACTCCACCGTATGGACTCAAAATATCATTATACCAAGCTGAGGCGGAAGGGAACAAGCATTCGTTAACAACGCATACATCAGGGTCATGCATTCTTCTCAATGTTTCGAGTTGCTCAAGGGCATTGAGATCACGTGGACTGTTGTTAAAATGTAAAATATTGGTTCAAAATTCACTGCCATGTCCATTACACAGTAGGTGTTTGGCCAAGTTGCATCTATTCTCACAATTGTTTTTAAAAGCATTTAAATGTTCCTTTGTCAAAATATTAAAATTACTTTGTGTTTGTCCAATGTACACACTCTTACAGTCTTTTCAAAGAACCACGGAACTAGCCGCGCAGTTACTTCAACGGAGCTACCCGCTAGGGATCACACAATTGTGTGAAATTCATAGTGGAAAATGGATTATGGATTAATAGAATTGAGCTTTCGATGGAGTTTCTTTGTGAGTCCACTGTGATTATTACATTCGTTACAATTTAGGGCATACACCTCACTTTTCTGGTTTGAGTCTATGGTGATATGATGTATTTAAATCTGGGTCGTGTTCCTGTGTTTTTTCTCTGTGGTGTAGTAAAAGTTACAATTTAATATGTCATTTACTCATGTTGTCTTAAAGTGGTAGAAACGTACACTGCTTTATTACAATAAAAATTATTCGCGTATTATTTAATATGAAATCGGGTATATGTAGAAATTAACTAATTTTTGCACCGCATGGCAGCTTACAAAGTTTTGGTACCATAAGGAACAATGTAAGGAATAATAAAATGAATCATTTAAAAAAAAGACCACATTACCTGATATATTCTTCTTGAGAATTCGGTATCCATCAATTTATTAACCCTTTCAGTCCCACCCTATTTTAATTACAAGTATTTCGCTATAATTCGTTTCACGTAACTACTTACGTCTCGTAACACCGTTATTATTCAAGGAAATCATTTGCTATTACACATCAACTCATTTTTTAAATAAAGCACAGAAATGCATTTGATGTAATTTAAATTACAGTAATGTTTGTATTTGTTATTTATAACAAATATTTGTGCATAATAAATTATATGTGAAAAGGAGAACACAGATTTTCAAATACTAAGTCGACTGCAATTAAAAAAAAATAGGTTACTTGTGGGCCAAAATTTTCAAAGTAGCTTCGGAATATGAAATGTAAATTTTTGCTCCTGGCGCACTCTTTTGAGGAGACTTTCAACCAGACAGCTAGTAATAACTGCCAGGAAAGTATCTCTAGATTTTTATTTCACACACAAAAGACGGGCATGGGTACACAGAAAAAAGATCGAGAGGTATCTCGTTCTGAAAGGGTTAGTGAAGTTAGTTTTAAGAAAAGATAATATTTCTTGTTTACTATCATTGTACCAATCTGAGGATATTATATAGTTATAGTTAAACGGTGTTTTTTTTGGATTAGTCTTTACTTTGTGAACCCTGAGCTCATTAGCAATTGTGAATACTGCAACTGATAATGACCAGCAAATCTGCTGTAGAATGAAAAAATACAAAAATTGTATTTGTATGAAAGCAACATATTCCGTCCCCGTTGTGAGGTTAGTCGTGTGATAGAGCCAGATTTATAACAGAATGTCATTTCAATTACAACCACTTCAATACACTGCAATTCTACGCTCACCTTTAGAATATATGCTTCTGTGGATATGTATTTTCTATTTTAGGTCATTCATTTTCCAAAGCATTGGCACTCACAAACTTCTGGCTTTCAGAAAAAAAGAATTAATCTTCGCGGCTCTTCGAGGAAATAGATAGATCATATTAAGTCGGGGGAATAGGGCGCAATCTCTTCCATTTCGGAGCGTTTTAGGTCTAATATTTCGCATACATTCACCCCTTTGGTATTCGACGTAACCCTTGCATGCGTCGTTTTAATCAAAATAAAAATTACAAGATAAATGTTAGGGCAAAACAGAGCGCAAGTATTCCCTAGGATGCTGAGAAAAGAAATATTAGAGCATGTTCCGTCAGTGGAGTGGAAGCAGCCCAATTTCGCCGAACGCCGATTCATACCGACACTCGAAATATTTGCTCCAGAAATCCTTATAAGGCGGCTTAATGATGCTATGTTTGCCAAGATATGCGGAAAGGCTTTCATCTGCGAAACGGACGGATTGCCTTATTCTGCACACTTTGCATCCTACTCTGTGAGTCCTTTTAAGGTTTCTTAAGTATCATGAACTCAAAGGGCAAGATCGTAATTGCTGGGGCTAGTACACTGAAGAACATGGAGAAGGTAAACAAACTCAGACGATAAACTCATGGTATCCAAACTTATACATCCAACATGGCTATGGCCTGAAAGATACCCAAAGTCATCGTTTGAAATCCCTAGGCTAGTTTTAAATTCCAGAGCACGGTTTTCTGGCATAAATATATCGGCACTACCGCAGAAGATAGAGTCGTTTCTACTGGTCAAATATTCCTATCCGAAGGCCCCCCACTTTCAATAAGGACATGTTATATGAGGCTGTGCAGTATGATCCTAAATGACTCCATTATTTTTAGATGGGGGAAAAATCCAAAAGTGTTCCGAATTAAGACAGACATATCTTCATCTTTTTCAGGAAAATCATTTAAAAAATGTTAACACTACCAACAAAATGTATCTCTCAAGAAATTCAACAAGAAAATGCTTTAGCCAGTACTGCATCTCCCATTGAAACTGAAAAATAACACCGGTAGATCATCAAAATATGAAAATTTTACTATATTAATCAGATTTAAATACTTGCTAATATCAACAAAGTTCTCTCATTTTTAGTTATAAGATTCAATATTCACGCTGCGAAAAATTTCTCCAGCATGCGAATGTGAATGAAGAAAATTATTGAAAGTATTTTACATTCCATCAGATTATAAGTGAATTACATAATTTAAATTCATATGTAAATTCAAGAAAAATTAGCTGAGATAGAAATGTATCATACTTAGTCTTTGTATTTCAGATAAATCTATGGAAAATTACGAGTCGGAGTGACCGTTTTCTGATTTTCATACAGTCATGCATAAAAAAGTTGGTCAAATCATTCGATAATATATATGGTAGGTGATAACTCTTTAATTTGAATTAGGATTACATAAGATATAAATAAGTATAACCACAATAGTTTAGTTTAGAATATTTTCAATTTCACTCACACAGAATATCCACACAAGGCGGCATTGCTTTGGTGTTAGTAGTTCTTTTTTGACCAGGAATAATATATATTAATTACTTATTGATTTTTTAATTTCAATCCATAAAAGTGTCTTGTGAGTTATTTTTTATGTCAGTGGACTAAAAACAGGAATTTAATCGTAAAATATTTTGTGACGCACACACTTTCTCGAAAACGCCAATAGCATAATATACCGTCTCTATTCATATTAGCATTGAGACATGGCTATTTTGGCGAATTTTTATTTTGTTATGTGAATTGTAGGAGCAAGATTTATAATGATTGCTTTCAAATTTAAAATAATTCGCAAAGGTATAAGCTCTGCTTGTTGGAAACGTCCAACTAATACATAGCATATGTAGGCACATTTCAAAATGCATTTGATGTTTTTAAAGATAAAACTGAAAAAAAAACTCAAGCGTCATCAGAAATATTTACGCTCCGTTATTTTGAAACCATGTATTTCGGAGACATCGATTGCAGCCTACTTACAACCCCAATTCAGAAGTGTATTATTCAATAGGGGCTACTTTGCAGTATATTGAAAATGACAGCTGGAATTGAAACATTACTACGGACCAAGTTTTAAGAACTAAAAACCCATTTTGCATATTAATTGTTACGCACGCTACATGCATTTCTAGTCATTAGGAAAATGTTTAGTTTGGTCTCATACATATGCATTGGAAACAGACGTAAGAGGTTTAGTTGTTGGGAATGCTGCTTGATAAACATTCGTGAACAGGCTCTTCGAAATAATTGAAATTAGTGGCCTACCGGAAGATTATCATTCACTTATAATGATGAGATGTGAGTGGAGTTTAATCCTTTGTGTTCTGTGACAGGCTAATTCACTATTTAAGCTAATAGACGCTTCTGAGAGCTCAACTAAAAGTCTGCTGGGATAAAGAAGAGCTTTGAAATTGAGCTTCGTCGCGACACCGCAATTGACTTGATGACGACTTTTAATCACTGCCGCAATGCTCTTTTTTGTTACTTGCAGAAATATAATAACCAAATCATCCGGTCACTAGTCTACGATGTATCTTCAGTGATCGAACCTTCGTTGATATAAGAATAAGAATACTTTATTTTTCTCTGGGTACATCACCCCTAAGAGCATTACAAAAATTATCAAAAACTATGTACAACAAAATAAGCATTAAAAACCACAAAGAGTGAAGAAAAGTGTGAGAAAAACTTATTCGATGTTTATCAGTGAAAAATCCAAAGTAAAAAGTGAAAAGTTCGGAACCAAACACAATATACAATAAAACAAGCATTAAGTACCACAAAGAGAGTAAAATATGTGAGAAAAACTTATTAGATATCAACAGTGAGAAGTCCAAAGTACCAAGTTCGGAATTACTTCGCAAGCAGGTAATGAGATGTTTTGGCTTAAAAGGTAGAAATAGTCTGACTGTATTTGATATAGTTCGGTAGAGAATTCCATGTTGCCGTGGCGCTGGCTACAAATGATAGGTGGTATTTAGTGGTACGATGCGCGGGGCAGTACAGATTGGCAGGGTCACTCCTGGTAGACATGCTCCGAGATAGTGGAGGTCTACTAAATAAGTCGTAGATATACCGAGGTTCTCTCCTGGAAAATAGCACGTAAAGAAATGTGCAGAGCATGTATTGGCGTCTGTTTTCAATACTAAGCCAGGCTAGTTGTGCTCTATATGGAGTGATATGCTCGGCTCGGCGAATATTAAAAATGTATCGAATGCAGGAGTTCTGCAATCGCTGGAGTCTCTGTTTATGTTCATTAGTCAAGTCACTGAAGACTAATGAGCAATAGTCAAAATGTGGAAAAACTAGTGTAGTGATAAGTAACTTTTTAGTATGAAAAGGTAGTATATGCTTGAATAGTTTAAATCGATATACTGTGCTATTGATCTAATTTGCAATTTGAAGTACATGGTCGTGCCAAGTGAGGTTCATGTTCATTAATATTCCCAGATTCCGAACGACGTTGGAATATGGTACAGCAACGTTGTCTAGAATGACATTGGGGACTTCACCGTTATATACACAGTTAACTAAAAGGAGAGATACTAAATAATTACTTCAAGAGTCGCCATTTTGATAGAATAAAGAAGCAGAATGGACTCTTGGTGAAGCAGACGAGAATAGGATTGCCCAGCAAAGCAATAGGGAAATACTTTTGGAGGAGTGGCCTCTTCTGGATAGTCATATAGCTATGACGGTTGCTAACACTAATTCGGGTTTTGCTAAACACTTCACACTGCAATTAAATCTTGTCTAATTGTAAGAAGGTATATTCTGGCATTGAGAAAATGTATACAGGTAGAGGTTTATAACAAAAGATATCCATAAAAATTTATAACACACTACGGAATAAAATCCGTTTCCACCCGGTCATGCGTGACCGGGTGAAATTTGCGTAGCTTTGTAAATGGTAAGATTGACCCAGTTAGTATTTACGAGGGATGACTAAGGTTATTCACAACACTATGGAATCATCTTCTTATTACATCTACATCTACGTACTACCCTGCGCGCCACCACGAGGGTGTGTGGCAGGGGGTGAAGATCACCAAACATGCATATTGACATGCAACTAGGATATTTAAGGAAGACATGCTAGAGAACAGGGTCACATGCAGCTAGATGGTTAGTATCTACATAATAAGAAAGGGATTATTGGTTGTTATTACATGCATCATGTACTACAGACTACTCTCAACTATATTTCACCTACCTATCCCTTTGCTACGCTGCCTATTGTTCTCTCTTATGGTACGCGGGAAAAATGACATTTTAAAGCTATCGGTACGACAATCTATTTATCTAATCTTGTTAATCTGATCAAACCTAGCATAATACGCAGGGGTTCTTATTATATATCTAACGCCATCTGTGAAAAAATCGGTTTCGAATTTACTTAAAACGTTTAACCTAAATTTTAACCTGCGCTCTGATAGTAATTCCCATCCTAGCTCTTCTATTAAACTCATAACACTAATACAATTATCATAACGACATTTAACAAACCTAGCGGATCTCCTTTGCACGCGCTCTAATTCTTTTATCATACCTTCCTCGTAGGGATCCCATATACTAGCGGCATATTCTAAATGAGGCCTGACAAGTGTAAAATAACTTCTTTCTTTTACTCTCTCATCGCATTTGCCTAGAACCTTTTTTACGAATCCTAATCTACGGTTTGCTACACTAGTTATTTCCCTGATGTGTTTCCCCCATGACATGTCTTCACTGATGGTGACGCCTAAGTATTTAATAGATTCTACGTTACATATTTTCTTTTCTTTGATGCAATAATTATTCCGGGGAAAGCCATTGTTTTTCCAAAAGTTCATTATTGCGCATTTCTTCAAATTTAATTCTTCTTTTGGGTCGCCACTTACAGTATTCGTGCGCGTCGCGCACTGAGCTAAGAACCGGTTTACGGGATTGGACGCTGGCAACCAATCACTGCTCATCTACCATGGGCAGCTAGGCTTTGAGGAAGTCTACAGTGCACAGAAACTCTGCGAGCACTATAGCGTCGCCAGGCCCTGAATGAGCTGCAGAGATTCTTGTTCCTTTATGCATTTGTTGTCTTTGTGACTGTTAACTTTCTAACTCTCGGCAACCAGATCATGACCTTGGTTTATTATACTTCTCGGGTCTTTTTCTCAAAGGCAAATTGTGATTAGTGTCACTAATTGCCGAGGTTTTAAAAGCAAATTAAAGTTCTTATCCACCAGAACATTTGTTGCCTCGTTGTATTAACATCACTTAAGTTACCATATCTACCGTATTTTAAAAGATAGAGATGTGATTTTTACTGCAATGAATCGAAAAAAAATTACAAAAAGTTTTATTCTGACTTATTTTTTGATATCTCTGAAAATAAGAGCGCTATCGTACATTATTTGTTTTTGAGGAATTAAATTTCGACGAAAATTCGAGAGCCATCTTGAAAATAAGATACCGTTAGCATAGATGATAGCAGAAAAAGAACAATATATATCTTATGCACCACTGTGAAAAGTTTCGAATCTCCTCAATTATTTTTAGTTATTGAAATTCGGTGTTTTCATTGTGTTTGCAGAATACTTCTGAAAAAAATGTTTACGTAGCCACAGCTCGGTAACTAAGGAGTTGCGACACCATGTTGCTATGATAAAAAATGCTTAAAATCACCTCCCCAACCTCTTCCAGAAGTTTCGAACTTTCCTCCTGAAACACCCAGTATATACCTAACGCTTGTGCTAGCCAGGCGCACGTTGATTGGTTGGCTGGACCTTTGAATTCAATTGTTGTAACAGACGTTTGAACGTTGAGAAGAGAGGATAGCCGCCTGTTGAAATTTTCTGTTTTTTTTTGGCTATTCCAATCGCCTCTCGTATTAGCCGAGGGAAATATTTATTTTCTCTGGTGATGATCTTAAAATTTTCAAATTTAATGACCTGGCCGGGTTCTGACCAGGCGTGCTTTGCCACCGCGGAATGGCGAAAATTTTTCTTTTCGGACGCCCTTTGGTGTTCCTCCATTCTACATTTTTTGGATCTCGATGTTTGGCCGATGTATGATTTTCCGCAGCTACACGTTACTTCGTACACTCCTTCGTAAATGTCAGACGGGCGTCGATCTTTTTCTGTTCGAAGGAGGTCAGTGGTCTTCTTCTCGCTTTTATATATATAAAGGAACAAGAATCTCTGCAGCTCATTCAGGACCTGACGACGCCAGCTGTAACGTTAGCTAAACTGTTGTCCGTTAATATGAATCAAGGCGGAAAAGCCCGAATAAACTGAAATCAACAAGTCATCGCGGAAGCCTCCATACCAATAGTTTTCCTAGGTTTCATAGATGCATTCTATAAAGTTTTTACGCAGATTTCGAATCCGTTTTGCAGAATTAATCTTTACCTTTAGTTTCTGAAATAGTCAAGCTCAAAAAGACATCATCACTTTGACCCTTAAATATCATGATATCTCAAAATGCTGACGTGATTGCAAACTTTCGTAAGTAGATTCGGATTCAGCACACAAACTCTCGCCGGAAAGGCCCCTGCATCAAAAAAGCATTCGAGACCCTAAAATTTGCAGACCTGTGTTGTCAGACTCTAACTACTTTTCCGGTAACGAGGTAAATATTTAGCATCGCATCGAACATCCCATATGTTTAACACTTTACATCTACATCTACATACTACCTCACGAGCCACCGCGTGGGCGTGTGGCAGGGGGTGTTAGGTTACCAGACGTGTAAAGATGCAAGGGATAAGGTTTTGGGAGGAGAAATGGTGACGTGTGATATGAGAGTGTCTTTAGAGGAGCTATGTTTTTTGTGGTCGCTTATTGTTTGCGGAAAAAACGAGTTTTTGAACCTATCTGTTCGGCAGTGTATCTCTCTTATTTTATTGCAGCTGTCAGACCTAGAAATGTAGTGAGGAGTCATGATAATATTCTCTGTGTCGCTCTGGAAAATATCAGTTCTGAATTTCTCAAACAACCCAATACTAGCGTGTAGCCTCCAAGTCTCTAGGGGCTCCCACCTTATTCCCTATAAAAGTTGTGAGACACTATATGTACGCTCGTAGCGGTCTTTAACGAAGCGCGCTGCTTTCCTTTGTATTTTATTAATGTTTTTGGTTAAATCTTTATGACCAGGGTCTAAATGCTCGCGGCGTATTCGAGGTTTGGCCTAACCAGAGTGAAGTAGCATCTCTTATTTACTTTTTCATCCAGGGAACTTCCTGTTATACGCTTAACAAAACTTTGTTTCTTTAATTCTGTACCGCATATGTTTTGTATGTGTGTTCCTCACGTTGTATCAGAAGTTAAGGTAATCCATCCACAGTATAGGTATGACATTTGTGCGATGACTCGGTGCCAAGGAGAGAGAGACACATCATTCACACGACTATTTCAGCCAAGGGAATCGACCTGTCTAAATCCTCACTATTTTGTATCTAATTGAAGCAGTTATACACTGATACTTGCCCCCTATATCAGGTTGCAGGAAGATAAAACACATCTACTTTGGGGCTTAAAGTAATTTAATATGTATTTTAATGCGTGATTGTGAGCGATGACATATTACATTATAAAATACCTATCCATTTCCTTTTTCACTTCATAACCATGTGCTCCCTTATCGTGTCTTTGATATTCACCCTTTCCGTCTGTACCTATATATTCCTCACCACACTCGCTCGTCTACCTTCGACAGAGGGGAATAAAGCTGTTTTGTAGTACCGAGGGCAAGCGATGTATCCCTTGAGATAGTACTTCATCGTGATGCGAATGTTCCAATGGCTTGGAATTGGTTAGTCTCAGACGCCCCAGAAAACATGATTCTCCGAGGATATCATCTGGCAGATATTATGCTGCGCATGGCATCTGCTCCCACTGGAGCTGGAACTAGAGAATATTTTTGAAAGAATATTTGAAATACTCTCCATGTGATATCCTAATGCACCTTGAAATAGATGAAGTGGGCATGCTATAGCGCTTCCGCACGACTTTCTTCGATTTCTGTGTGTGATTTAGGTTTACCCATTTTAAAAAAGACCATTAAATTCACGTGTTTAGCATCTTTGGGTTATTATTATTTAATAATAACACTTCACATTATTTTACGCCGACTATTTAGTAAGTTTATTTGCATTCTGATACTTGCAACTCTTTTACTCAACGCCTTTAAGTAATAAATTGAAATGACAAATGGGGTCGCGGTTTTACACAATTAATGCAATAGGCAACATTATATATTCACTCACAAGGGGAGTGTCAGATAGCCGGGTCTCAGATTTTATTCAAACTTAGTAGTTGCACAGACCGCTGTATGTGGTTCATGAATCACCTCACATATAGGGTTATATAGCCAATAGTTTAAACGAAAAAGGCCTTTAAAAATTTCAAAATTACCTTTAGACGGGCCACCCACATAACTGACAAGCTGAACGGGTGGCTGGCATGCTCGTCTCCGGTCTAGAGACACGGGTTCGATTCCAATACGAGGTATGTTTCTTCCGCTGTTATTTTAGTCTTTCCTTTACGGCATCCTACAATGCGCTCAAGATTTTTTTTAATTTTTACTCGAAACATTATTTTTGCGCAAGGCAAATTTTTCATTTGCATACACGACGTCAGGCTTAGTCTCTCTTTTCGGTCGAAGGCAGCCTTATAATTATGTCACTTCCTTATCTTTTCACGACGTATTTTCATTATTCCTTCATGCAAATGATTTCCATTTTCTATAATTATTTTATAATATTGTCTTCATATTCTTACAATTCAAGCATAATTTTTAATAATATTAAAATTTTTCGTAGCTTGTCAGTTATGTGGGTGGCCCGTAGAAAGGGAATTTTGAAATTTTAAAGGCCTTTTTCGTTAAAACTATTGGTTATATAACCCTATATGTGGGATGATTCATGAACCACATACAGCGGTCTGTACAACTACTAAGTTTTAATCAAATCTGAGACCCAGCTATCTGACACTCCCCTTGTCAGTGGCATATATATAGTTGTATATCTAATAATAATAATTATAATAATAATTCTTTATTGTCCCATCAGGTCTACAAAAGACATAGAACTCGTCAAACATGAACTTGTCAATCATATCGAATATGTCATACAATTAAAAAATCATATACAAAAGCACTAGTCAAAGTGTTTACAATGGTCATAAAATTCCTCGAGGGAATAAATTGGAGTGTCTAATAAAAAGGATTTGAGTTTCCTTTTAAAAATACAAATAGATTCAACACTTTTTATTACATTAGGAAGACTATGACTAGACATTAGGAAGACTAATCATGAATCCTGATGAATAAATACAAATTATTCCACAATTACCGGTGTAAATTTTCTCTCTGACGGTATTACAATCACGATAAGGATTATCGGTTGGTTTTATCTCATTTACGTTTACCAAGTGGATCACATCGTCCATCATGTTATAAAAAATTAGCTTAAAAGTGCACCAAAATATCTCATAGCAATATTTGCATTTAAATTATTATTTTTATATATATTTCGATCCTATTAAATTCCATAATTAGCTGCTCTGATACTTTACCATAATTTATACTTTCTCTTCTGCCTGTTGACAAGTGCTTATTCCACTTAAACGATGCGACTTATTTGCTGACGAATTGCGTTGTATGAACTTTTCAGTTTTCTCGCATTCATACGTAATTAAAGTGATATAATTGAAGTTAACTTCATGTTATTTTTATTTTACTTTCAATGAGTGGTATATGATTGATTTAGAGTGAAGTATTAGTGTTGCCATGTCAATTCTCTTTTATCATGGAGTTAATTAGGTGGGTGTGAAGGAAAGCGTACATTTCCAATTAGGCGAAAAGAGAGATACCAAGAGTGTCACCTAAGTAATTTTCTTCACGGCTACGTGGTCTCCGCTGATTGGTCCTTCAACAGGAGACATCCCCTTTAAATCACTTCTTTCATGCAATCTAATTCCCTGCTGAGAATGACGCCTTTGCTTAGAATTTAATAGCTTTCCCCGCGACTTAAGCTCTTTCTCCTTCTCCCCCTCCTCGCCTCTTTCCAGTCTTCTGCGTATCTCGCTAATAAACTTCCTTCACGCTCTTTCCTTTACTCATTCTCCTCGTTTCTCTCTTCTCTGTCTCCCTGCGGAGGCGTGCGCTGCCACCGCCAGCAAACGACCGCCCTCCTTCCCCGAAAAGACTTCCCCTGTCTCCTTCAGCGCATCGCCCTTCCGTCACTTTGTATGCATTGCTGCTTCGTTTTCATCTCCTATCTTTTCTCTCTCTCTCTCTCTCTCCACCGTCATCCTTTCCCTTCCCTTTGATTCGTTCTCGAGCTTCCGTTTTCAGCAGTCTTTCCCCTTTTCAATGCTCTTTTTTTCCTATTTTCCCACCACAATCGCTCCGCTTTCATCGCGTCAATTCTCAGTAACGCCATCCATTTGCCTTCATCGTATTAAAGCTTCGGAGGAAAAACAATATTTGCCCATTAACGTTCTCCATTATTTTCTCTCCCTCTCTCTCTCTCTCTCTCCCGCCTCTTCTACTTACGTCATTAAGCGCGCTTATGCGTGCAGAGACCTGAATGCTGAATCTTGTAACGATTTATGAATTTAGACGTGAAAGGAATCCTCGATAAAACCAACCGTGCTCGGAAATAGACAAGTGGCACGTGAAATACGTTGAAATTACTCACGTTGGATGGGCCGCAAGGGCCTAAGATCTTGCTCCCTTGTACCCACCAAAATAGCAACGAGAATTATGAAGCTTGGATAGCGCAGTGTTCTGCGCGTTGGTATGGCAAACCAAATGTTCAGAGTTCGATTCCAGGTCCAGGCCGAATGGTAATTTAAATTTATTTCGCCTGCTTTGGTTTGATTTCTGTCAAGTAGTGCGTGAGTGATTTATATATTTATCAGTTTCTTATGTCTCCTGCACATGAACTTGGAAATAAATTTTTAATTTATTCTTTCATTTAGCAACGGAGTTGACAATAAGTCCCGAAGATGAAGATAACAATGCAAAATAAGAAGCAAGATGCAATAAAAGAAATAAAAAATAGGCATTTGCAAATTGAAGATGCATAAAAGGCCAGTGATTATCTCCTACGGTTTTACTCTTAATGGTCCTTGTTGAACTTAAAGCCCTTTTTTCTCATATACCTCCTTTAAATGAGTTTTTTAACAAAAAACTAAGGTTTTTAGTCAAAGATGATTTTAGTCAAAGAGGATTTTATTCAGTTACTATACAAATATATACAGTGTATTTGGGTTTGCGTTGTTCGCCGATGATTTTGACGGAGTGCATCCTACAGGTATGCCGATAATAGTATTTAATTATATAAAAGATTTCTCCGTTGTTAAGTAAATTCCCTCGGCAACTATGATTGAACTATTATATATTTCTTTTTCCCATTGCTTCACGACGTAAATAAGGGCATTCTTCACTAAAGGCATCGCGTTTGTTTAAATTCGAATTTTACAATATTTATGCATGCATATTTCACGTGGCTGTTAATCTTTGTATCACCAATATATTCTTCGAAATTAACTTCCCTTAATTGTTGAAAAGAATGAGCGCTCATATTATTCTTATTTTTCCAATTGTTGGGTCACTTATTTATTTCAACAGATATAAAACGTATAATACCTTAATGTATGCTCTGCGTCAATTTGCGGGTTGGTATCCCTATAGCTCTAGCGCTGGTCTCACGACCGGACGTTTTTAATTTTAGTCCGGTGTCCGGTTGCTCCCTGACAGTTGCATTGAAACTGACCATCGAGCAAGATTATTATCCTGATTGCTACGTAGTTTTTGTGGTCTTCGGTTACTGTGTAGCTAAGTAGATATGTATATAATTCAACATTCTATTACCAAAAAATAGCCATATTGTCTAATTTCACACTGGTCTACGTCAAAGCGCATATAGAACGCTCTCGCCATATTTAAAAATTTTCAACATTGCATATGTGTAGTTCTATAATTTCTAGCTTACCCTAGTGAATATTCGTGGCCACTTTATAAATACGCCTTTTATGCTCTTGAAAGACTATTTTAGTATACTGCTAGCATCGTGTTTATCTATTTAGCATAGCATAAAGTTGTTAATTTGCTTCTTATTACACACGTTTCATTTATTTAGTACAAAATGACTGCAGAACCTGCAGAACCTATAGCTTGAAAATTATTTTTTTTTCACTTACAATTAGGGACCATGATAGTTGCGATAGATCAGTTTTAGGATACTTTGACCTTGACTATGAAATGGTCTTGTTACATTGTAAATATAGAATCAAGGTCAACTCTGGGTCATAACAATATCGACATGGGGGGCCTCGCTAGGGACGCCAATCCAAGGTAAACAATTAACAATAGGGAAAAGCGGGACGCGAGAAGATAACAAGGCCCGTCGCTAGGGACGCCAATGGGAGAGAGAGTTAACAACAGGAAAAGGAGTAAGAAGGAACCTGCCGTTGGGAGCGGACGCACGCGGCGTGTGCGAGAGGAAAAGAGAGTTATTATATCGCGTACCGAGAGTAAGGAGGGATTTTCCGCGAGGGGCGGACTGTGGCTGCGGAAGCAGAGGACCTTATAATTTGTGGGCCGCCATGAGCAAGGAGAGGTTCGCGTGAACGAGAGGAAGGACGAGAGGCCAGAGATCCGGAGTGCCGCGAGCCTGAGAGAGAGGAGGGTGACCTTGGCGCAGTGTGGGATAGGTGAAAGAAAACTTTGGTTAATGGGATTGCATGAAGCTTGGTGCACGCTGAACAAGTATTAGAGTTGACCTTGGGTTATATATGTATACATGTATGTATAGTGGTATGTAAATTGGGCCCAATAACTTTTTGAATTGAATATATTCTTATGAACTTAATATTGAAATTGGTGCACGCGTTTTGATTTTGATTGTGTGTGTTACAGTCTTTGCACTTGTGTTAAATATTCTAACATCATTATTAGTGACAAACATCACCTGCAATATCCGGCATAATATAGCTCTTGCATGATTTGGTACCTTGTAGAATTATTTATCTGCCGCAGTTATTTTACCCAGGAGTCGTATCTTAGGAAGTGTACTGCATGGTAGCCTGTTTGTCCATGTGGCACTCTCCTATTTTACGGGTCTGTAGTAGTCTGACCGCGTATTTTCGTCCTGACTGCTTTTGGCCTGCGCCTGGAATTTCGGGGGAACGTGCGCGATTCTGAGTTTAACTGGGATGAGGGTTTCATGCCTGGTGTGGCACACACCCTAATGATGGCTTTCACGGTATTTCGTCGATGTATATGTAGATGAATGTGTTGCTCCATGGTCTTATTATTATTATTGGTCTTATTCATTAAAATCTTGTATGGTAAAAGAGATAAAGCAAACACAAATATTGAAGATATGTACAAATATTTAGGCATTCTGAGATTTGACAAATTATACAGGTATGTAATAATCCAGGAGAACTACTTCTGTGATACTTATAAAAACATACGTTCCTTCAAATATATGGAAATTTTCCGTTCTATAAAAAATTTTATTGTACCTCTGCAATACACAAGGTATGGTAATAATACATTTAAAGTGGTTGTACCTAAATAATTTAATCAAATACCATATAGTATGCGTACATTAACTACAAGAAATGAAGTTAAGGTTAAAATTAAGAAATGGTTGTTAGAAGATTAAAATGATGGGTAAAAGAAACCCTGTAATCATGCATTATATTGTTTACGAAAAGCTTCATAAATATACTTGATATTTCAATATAGATATGTGTATGTGTGTATATGTGTATGAAATTGAAAATGAATATGTGTAAATGTATGTATTTATAAATGTAAATAGGGAAAAATGTATATGTCAAGCAAAAGTGTGGTTGCCATATTTTTATGATTTCGTGGAACCCGCTGACAAGTCCTTGGGACTTAGCGGGGTCTAAATTGTTAAATAAATGGAATAAATATGTGATGTAATCGCGTAGTATTTGTATCATTGCAAGGTATTGCTCATTGATGTGCAGAGAAAATTGTCCATGTCATGATATCGCACCACTCGGATATGCATGAACAGCTGACTAGCTTGTCGGCGCCGCGTGCCTTTCGATCTCGTCTCCTCTTTTTTTCCCTCAGTGCTCCTTGACCCCGCCCCCAAAACTCACATCTTCTTTCACACGCCCTCACACCACGCATCTCCTTTGCGCCGCACGTCAATCCAACAGCACCTCATTTTATCTTTCTCTCCGCCCTCGCATTCCTCTCTATCCCTCTTTTCCTACAGCATGTGGAATTCCTTTTATTAAGTTAACGAGGTGGCATTGTCGGGTCCGTGGCACGGAGCACACGCCTTCCCGAGCCTAGCCGTGCGTTCGCCAAGATTACGGATCTTGTTCCGCAGAGGACAAAACTTTCAGCAAGGGAAGGGTGGTGTCCTTCTTTCGCCTCTTTCTTTCTTCCTTTCTCTCTCACTCTCTCCGCTGCTTTAGACTGCCTTGTGAGTGGAGAGGGAAGGTTGTCGTGGGAACGGTGGCTTGTCGGAGGGAGGGGAGTAGGAAATGTTTGCCTAGTTGCGAAGAAACGTACGCCTCTCGCAACATAATGACGAATGTTGGATACCAACTCGAGGTACACCTGTAATTCTTTTCCCTCTGCCAGGATTTTATTCGGTGCGTAAGATTCCTTTCAAGGGTGTTAGTACTTTTTAGAAAATATTTAGAGGTACAAGTGAAATATACATACATACCAATCACGCCGTTCCCTTCCGGGGTAGGCACAGTTACAGAGTTTCTCTCACAAACATACATTTGTACACCTAACACTGCTTCAATAATTTCCTCCATACTGACCTATCCTTGCAAGCCTCTTTTACCTCATTTACCCACACACACTGCTTCCTGTTTTGAAGACTCCTAATATTCCTTCTCCTAAGAATTTCCTCAACCACATTCAACCACAACTTTCTCGGCCTACCTCTCGCACCATTCATTTCACTCTTGTATATGTTTCGTTATTCGACTCTCATTCATTCTCTCAACATGGCCAAACCAACGAAGCACACTCCTTTCATACATTTCCATTACTGGAGGATGCAACCACATTCATTTATTACCCATTCATCCCTGACTCTATCCTTCCTACTTTTCCCGCAAAAACTCCTCAGATAACTCATACCCACAGTGAAATATATCTCTAATAAATACCTCTCTGAGTTATATAATCGCTTTTTAAATGAGATACATAATAAATTGTAATTATTTATCAATTTTTAACAATCAATAATCAATTTTTAGCGGATTTTTATCAACAAATTTTTTTTTAATTTTTGAGGAAAATAACTTTACGGTAGAAGGTAAGCGGAGTATAGAACTAAAACCTCGAGACTTATGGTCACTTCTCCCACTGTCACGTACCGTATGTTTTGCTCAGTTCCTTAATAATATGATTTACCTTGTAAGAACTGAAGTTGATGAAATATTAACGGAAATTTATTCGAAGCCCTTTTATTACTTATTTTAGCAGTTAACTGGGGATCACCGTCTCCTGATCCCGGTTGTCGAATCTCGGACTAAAAGGTCGCCCGATTTATGGAAAGACATTCACACTGGCAGGGACCTTATTGCAAATTTTGGAGTGGTTTAAGTAGTTTGTCAATCTGCTCTTTACTATCGCTGCTCCCAATGGAATATGTCAAAGGCTTTAGATAAATATATCTATGCAAGAGTTTTACAGACTAATTGAACTGAAGAATATTTTATTAAAGTATAACACCTAGTGTTTCAAAACAGCTACTCAGCATATTTAAACCTTCCTCTGAGGCTAGTGGATCCGAAAGATAAGAATGATAAAAGGGCTATTGATTCCATTTATCTTACATAAAACTGTGCCTGTACTTCCTCTCTAATGACTTCAATTTACTTTATGGTTCCTGAGAGATATGTTATCCGACTATATTTCCACAAAACTAGGGACTGCAAAAATTCCACCATTATAAAATCATTTGCTTTGACCGGGATACGAACTTTGATCCCTCAGAATCGCGCCGAATGATCAAGCCATTTACGAGGTGTCCATCATCCCTGTGGATTTTTGTAGACTTTGATGAAGCTATTATGCTGCCTAAAAGACTTCGACAGAGGACATTCGTGTCGTGAGCTCTACACGACAGTCCAAGAGGTTGGCACTAAGCTTTAACACATGCATGACCTATTGAAAAATTTTAACAGTAGAAGGACGGGACTTGACTCACTACCTAGAAGGACGGTAGAGGGTCAAAAATGACCCTTTGTTATAAATTTTGTTGTTAGAGATGAATTTATTCAATTATTATTTAAAAGTATTAAATGCAACGAAAATGAGTAAATGGAAGGCAATACACAATGTTAAACGTATTTAAAATAATATTGTCTCACTACTTGTTTGATTGTTCAAAGAAAATTGTACAAGTAAGCCAAATGACTTTTTTTTTAATTTAAACGCAATTTAAATTTTTTAAATTTGTTCTTCTCTTCCTCTGCATTTCTTACACGTGATCATATTACAGGCATTGCATCTCTTTGCGCTCTTTGTGTCTCTTTTACATTCTAAGTGTACTTGAACCTTCTTTCGTATTTTTGTGTGAAGTTGAACATCACATGCGACACTAGTATTTGCTCGGCGCACCACAATATTCACCTCAGTAAGTTCTTCGGACAACTTCAGTAAGAAGTTCCCACGTAACATTTTACTCTATGTAAATTCTCTATGCAATATCCATTCAGTGATTGCTCCGAGATCCAGTATGTTTCTGAATGTGACCGTGGAAATCGTGTGCTAGCTGCGGGACGGTCCTCATCAAGGCGAATGAGTTTTCTTCTGCGCAATTTCTGCACTGGTATACCCTTGGAGATGAAGCACTGTGTGTTTTCTTCATTTTTTTTCCCAATAAAATGACATCGCTTTGACGATTGATGCAAGTGTGCACGCTTAATCTCGCGGAACGCTATTCGCTAAACGCATTAATTAATTGATCATACCTATGGCAGTTAATCATTTGCATCCTTCGAATTCAGTTTGCGAATGTGTTTCTTGTGTGTAAAAACTAGCGTAGGTTAATTCAATTGGGGGATCAGGAAAACACAGATCAAATATTTACTGTGAGAGCAAGTAAAGCCAGCGGATAATCTGGACGCAAAGCATTAAGATTATACAAATAGATGATATAAAACCAAGTGAAGTAGTGTAAGAGTTATCCTGATGCAGGTATAAATAGCAATGACAACCTAGTTAGCATGTAGATCCTCGTTCGATAGAATGAAATAAGCATGATAAAACAATAACCAAGATGGAATTAAAAAATTCTGACGAAAAGAGAGAACAGTTAAAGATTTTCCGAAGCGGTTATAAGGAAACTAGTAAATAGAGGAGAATCGGATAACAAATGGACAAAGGAAGATGAGTTGAGGTGATCTGAAGAGAAAAATGTATAAATTAGCAGAGGAGCAACTGGCAATCAAGGGAGCCGACACGAATAACCCATAGAATACGATAGAGATTCGCTAACTAATAGACCGAAGAAAAAATAAGAGAATCTCTGGAACAACGACGAGTCTCTCTGCAAGAAGCTGAGATACTTTGCCAATCAAGAATGCAAGTAAATCTGGGAGAATTGAATAGAATGCTGCTGCGAGGTAGTGAACGAAAGCATGTAGGAGGGCAGTGTCGAAACAGCATCCAAGCTCCTAAAGAAACACTTTGAGGGAGAAAAACGAAAAGCAGCAGTATCAGGGATGCGAAGGGGAATATACTGAGAGAAAGTGCCGGTATCGGGAATAGATACAAGCAATACATCGAAGAACTCTATCAAAGATCGAGGCCTCTGGAAGAATGATGAGAGCTATGGGGACCATGAAGACAGGGATCCGCGCTGAGGAGCGAATTTGATAGATCAGTAAAATAACTTATGAAAACAAAGGCACCTGGAGCAGGCAATAACAGCGGATAAATCATCAGAGCGCTCGGAAGTACGGCCAAGGACAACCTTATCGAAATTAACAAAGATAACTACCACAACGGAAGAATTCAATACGACTTTCAATGAAGTGTGATGATTACGGTACCAAAGAAGACAAAGACTGAGAAATGTGAGGAACACCGATCCTTCATTTTAATGTCACCGGCATAAAAATTACTTATGCAAATAATAAAGGCTCTTCGAATTTGGTGAAAAAATGATGCTTGGGTTACTTGAGATACTCGAAATGGATTTCAAGGACAGAAATCTACAAAATATTCAAGAAGCAAGTCATCACAATACGATAAAGAGACAGGGAAAATAGAAGCCAACGATAACAAAGTGGAAAGGCAAGGATGCAACCTCTCACCAGCACTGTTCCTCTTATTCTTGGAAGAGACAATGATTATCCAAATCATTGTGCTATAAGGAAAGCACAATAAATTGGATAGAACGGAATAAATGTTAATGGAAAAGAAATCCACATTCCCCTCTTCGTAGAGGATATCACTGTCATAGCAGGAAATCTCGATTATATTCAAAGGTCAAAAAACGCAATGAGCCGTGTTCCCCACGAATGCAACATGAGACTCAACCCTAGTATTTGGAAGAGAGAATCTGAATGCAGAAATCACACGAAGAGGCTGGAAGCTACAGTGAGTCGATTTCTTCTATTAGGATGTGCCATCATATCGGACGGAAGAAGGAAAATGGACACCGAGCGAAGAATAGTCCAAGCTTGGAGAGCGTTCATGGTGAAAAGATAACTGCTGAGTTCATGAAGGTAGAACTACAAACGAGAAAACAGTGCGTGAAAGTATTCGTGTGGAGCGTGGCATTGTAGGATTCGGAAATATAGACAGTTAGAAAAATAGATCAGAAAAGGCTAGAATATTTCGGAACCTGGTGTTGGAGGAGGATGTTGGTGATAGAATGGACGGGAAAAGTAAGAAAAGAAGAAGTATACACAAGAGTAGAAGAGGAAAAGATCTAATGGAACAATATACAGAAAAACGAACGATAACGATGGATTCGTCGCTGTAACGAAGCTGCAGGGGAAACACCGTTGGCTGACGAAAAGCGGAGCGGCAGGCCGGTGACTGCAGTGACTCCACGCAACGTTCAACGAGTCGATGACATCATTCGTGGTGACCGTCGGATGACTGCAGATGAATTGTGTCGCATTCTCTCCCTCAGTAAAGGCAGTGTGATGACGATTATTCAACAACTGGGGTACTCAAAAGTTTGTTCAAGGTGGGTACCAAGAATGTTAACCGACCACAATAAAGAGACAAGAAAAACATTAGCCTCCCAACAATTTCAGCGCTTCGGTTTGGAGGGAGAGGAGTTTCTCGAAAAAATTGTGACCGGAGACGAAACATGGGTTCATTCATGGGCCGCTAAAAGAAGCTCATCGTGGGATTCACTTCGAAGATGAGAAGGCCGTGAAAACGTCCGTGCGTCAATGGCTTAGGAGGCAGGGCCGTGCTTTTTACCACGCTGGGATACATGCTCTTGTTAAAAGATGGACTAAAACTGTGGAAATCGACGGAGATTATATTGAAAAGTGACAAATTAATCGTCAATGTCGTGGTTTTCATCCTATGTAACTGCATTTGCCAATTTTTGCCAAGTAAAAGGAGAAAAAAAATGGGAGGCATTACTTTTGGACTGACCCACGTATTAGACACACCCTGCGGTACAATGTATTTGTGAAGAACATAACCGAAAGAATAATTGAGGAAAAAGTTCCCAGGGAGGGCCTAGGAATAAATACATAGCCGAAAATGCATTGAAATAGCTACGGAAAGGAAGAGAACTAGCATTAAATAGAACAGGATTAAGGGCTGCAGTTAACCACTAATAGGATTAAATGAACAATGATGAATGAAATAGATGAAATTCCTTCCATAATTCACGGGCGTAATTAGCCTGAAAACTTGCATTCTCTAAAGCAATATATTTGTCAATTCCTTGAGGTCTTCTTCGGGAAGTCTTCCTATTTAATTTCCCTCTAAAATTTATTTTTTATGTGACTAACCTTGATCTGTTGTCGTTATCCCCTAAATTGTTATTGCTACTCTAGAGAATTTTTTAAATAGTATCTCTCAGAACGGTATTTTGTACTTCAAGCCTCTGTTTCCAGCTGTGTGTAGAGCTTATTGCTTCCTATTTTAATGGAATGTTATATTGGTATAGTTTAAACTGCTCGCTACATTTTACTTGTTTAATATATGGCAGATTTTCTAATTTTGCATTGCTACCCGAGCCAAAGAAACGTTTTCCTCATGGTTTATCCTTCTTATTTTCGTTTTTCTTCGGAAATTTATACAACAATTCAGTTCAGCCACTTTTTTGGGTAGTTATATATCTACATTAGCGAGCGGACTTTGCTAGGTCATTTTGATAATAAAGAATCCATGTTTTTCAATTTCCAATTTTTGAAAGAGTTTCACGCGTTACCTGGTTGGAAATATTCTATATCCATGAGGGTAATAATAGAATAGCTCAGTAGTTATTTCCTCTCTATTTTAATGCAAACCGACCAAGTTATTACGCTTTATGTCATTTTCTAGGATGACATAAAGTGTTCTTGAGAATGACATGAAGTATCGAAACCATGGTCGGTTTGCTTTAATCCTTTGAGTGCGTCATGACGTGATATCACGACATGGGTACCGTTAGTGTTCCAGCTTTCATTAAGGTGCCTAGTGAAAGTTCCGCAGTGAAAGCTGGAACACTCTAGCCACCCTTGGCGTGATATCACGTCATTATCACCAGCGTAAAGACAACTATGACGTGATGTCACGTCATGCCGCACTAAAAGAGTAAAGAAGAACGTGGAAATAACTGCCGAGTTATTGACTCAGCAGTAATTTTCACAAGGGTAATCTCTTTTTTTTACCACTCTTAGCTGACGCTAGTCTGACAATAAATAATTAAGGTAACACTCAGGCACGAGATAGAGCTTCGTTGGGCTGTTACTTTGGGGCAAAATTCATTTGGTAATAACATCATGGATTTAAGTTATACTTGTTCACTTATGAAATGGTTAGAGGTACACGTTGCTGTAACCTATGCCTTAACTTCCAACAAAATGAAAACAAGCAACATTTTCTTATGCTCACTTATGTAACTGGAATCATCTCTACTCTATTAAGAAAACTCTACTTTATTCACTCAATTTTATCAAATAATGCTTGTATTGTTTTGTGATAATTGTGATATTAAAGGGTAATCTCACTTTTCTGCTATTCTCGGCTGACGCTGTTCTGACTATAAATAATTAAGGTAACACTCAGGCACGAGAATGGGAGTTTCATTGGGCTCTTGCTTTGGGGAAAAATTAGATGAGGAGCTGTGGGAGCCTTATATCCATTGTGACACGCTCCCTTCCTCAGAGCAATTATTTCTTAACCAACGCACGAACTTGGAGGTAACATATGCCATCAAATTCACGACGGGTATTCGGTTAGTTAAATGGCCACATCTCGACTAATATCAAATGACGATGCTTGCTCAGGCAATTATTTTCCCATTGGCATAGTCTCAATACAGATGCTGTGACATTAAGTTACAAATAAGAAATACGAGTAGAATGACCTCTTTACTATCACCTAATTTTAGAGGAGCGTTCACTAGAGATAGTTATATTTTGGCAAACTTGGTCGGTTTGCATTAACATAAAGAGGAAATAACTACTGAGTTATTCTATTATTATCATCATGGATATAGAATATTTCCAACCAGTTCAATATATATGTTGAGGACATGATCCATAAATCTTTTGATGGGATAGAGGAAGGAGTCAGCTTTGGAGGTAGGAAGATAAGAAGTATAAGATTCGCAGATGACATGGTAATATTAGCAGATGATATGCAGTCACTTCAAAGGTTGATAAAGGTTTTGGAAGAAGGGATGAAGGAATATGGGATGAAGATAAATCTAGGAAAGACAAAGGTGATGCCAGTAAACTGTGAAAATTATATGAGTGTGAAAATAAATGAAGGTGTAATAGGAAAAGTGAAAAGCTACCGGTGCCTAGGAACGATGGTGACAGACGACTGGAGAAGTGTTGTAGAAATAAAAGCAAGGATAGCAATGGCAAAAGAGGCCTTCAGCCAGAAGAATAACTTAAAAGTCTGGATCTGGAGCTGAGAAAGAGACTAGATAAATGTTATTCATGGAGCGTTTTCATGTATGGATGTGAAGCGTGGACATTAGGTAAGAGGGAAAGGAATAGAATAGAAGTTTATGAAGTGTGGGTGTGGAGAAGGATGGAAAAAGTAAGATGGGTAGATAAGATGAGAAATGAAGAGGTTTTGAGCAAAGTAAAAGAAGGAAGATCGCTCCTAAAGGAAATTAGGAAAAGAAAAGGAAACTGGTTGGGCCATGTGATGAGAGGGAAAAGTATTATAACTGTGGCACTTGAAGGTTCAATTGAAGGAAAGAAAAAGAGAGGAAGGAGAAGAATTAAATTGGTGAATCAGGTGAAGAACATCAGCTATGATGAAACAAAGATGGAAGCTCGGGACAGAAGCGGATGGAGACGACAGTGGTGTTCGGGACCTGTCAGCAGACAGAACACCAGATGATGATGATGAGTTAAGTTTTAAGAATTTTGTGCATTAAAAAAGTGTTTCGTAACGGGGTAGAGAACCGTGATTTTTTTAAATTAAAATTCCCTTACTAAGTGTTGCAATGATCTCGAAAGTGGAATATGAATTTCCAAAGAAGGAATATGATAAAGAAACTTCATCATTAACCAAAAGATCCTTCATTTTATTTAAAATAAACATGGCGAGGATTATAAAAGAGTATTTTACTATGCGAGAGATTTTGTGGTAAACACGGAGTATCCTTTTATCTCGAAGAAAGTGGTAGACAGTGAGAATTTTCAGGTACTGATGCTTGGGTTGAATTTTGTTAGCAATAAAATTTCAGCTAATAGTTCTCTTAATTGTTTAGCAGTATATGGACAATTAGATGAAACTTCGCAAGATTTAGGTCCAAGAAAACACTGAAACAATTAGATTCTAGAATTATTTTTTCTGCGATTTCAGAGGCAAACACTGTACCTTAGTCTACTACAGGGCTTAGCTACGACCTAATTCAGTGCACAATTTTATACTTCAATATTATATTTGTGCCCTAGAATCCCAGAGTACAACTCATTGACACGTAGATGTTTGTTTAGGCAAACGGAATAACTATTTTAATAGAGAGGAACTCGTTCACCGTGAAATCCAGCTTCAAATCTGCTTCTAAACAAATATTCCTCTCAAAAATTCGTATCGTTTCATATCAAATCCTTCTCTATTTACATTTTCAGTTCATTGGAATGAATGATTTCATCTGATTTCGGCTTTGATCCAGGTTTGCCGAAATTAACCGGACTCGCTGCAACTTAATTAGCAGCCACTAACTGACCCCAAACGTGAAAAGTTCCCCCTGGGTCTTTTACCTCAGATGAATGCACTGCTGCGCTCGTCATTACCCGTCCACTCATGAAAATTCTAATTTTGTCATGATGATCATTAATTCGGACAATTTTTCACCCCTTTCAAAGAGATTTTGATGCATTTCACTTGAGTACCCCTCCTTGTATTGAATTGCTCTTTGTATGTGTCAATTAATAATGAAAGTGACGATACATTTTTGGCGTGAGAATACTATTTCATGCATACATACATACCAATCATGCCCTTCCCTTTCGGGGTAGGCACAGTTACAAAGTTTCACTCATAAATACATATTTGTACACCTAACTCTGCTTCAATGATTTACTCCATACTGACCTATCCTTGCAAATTTCTAGTGCCTCATTTACCCCCTTACACTGCTTCATGCAAGCTCTCCTATTTTTAAGACTCCTAATATTCCTCCTCCTAAGAATTTCCTCAACCACATTCAACCACAACTTTCTCGGCCTACCTCTCGCACCATTCATTTCACCCTTGTATATCTGTTTCGTTATTCGACTCTCATTCATTCTCTCAACATGGCCAAACCAACGAAGCACACTCCTCTCATATGTGTATACTATGTCATCAGAATTAACATGGATGATAAGCGTGTCAATGCCTTTTACCACTATTTTATGCGTCTACTTCCGGCTTAGGTTATTGCTGGCTGCGTTCTCGTATCCATTCCGTATAAATTAACTTGAACTAAAATAACAAGTTGAGCATCGCAGCGTCAACTTGCTTTAGTCATTCGCATAATGCTCTAGGGGACTAGAACGTCCCACAATTCACACATCGCACTCAATTTATGCTGTTCAGGAGACGCTTTTGAGTTATCACTCACACTTATTTTTTATTTTCTTTGTACTTTAGGTTTTAGGCTTATCTCCCTCGCAAAGTTTCATGTGGCTGGAAGAAAAATATTTTCATCGTTACAGAGAAAGACCAAGGAATAAAGACGTCTCCTGTATCTTTTCGACTTTAGAATTTCTATTACTCCTTTCCTTTATCTACAACGAGGACATTTTGCTTGGATGTGCGTCGTTAAATAACTCGTCAGAATGGCTTACCAAAATAATAATTCGTTATTTAACTTACCCTAGGTTCTTGTACCTTCAATTTACTGGGTGTGTCATTCAAACTATTTCTGAAAATGGCCACGAGTTGGCAATCATGAGATTTAGCATCCGAGCCCAGAAAAATTTCGCGGAATAGTATTGGTGAATGACTGTACATTTCTTTTCCTATTACATAGTTGAACGCAGATAATGTCATTTGGTCAGCATTCGCCAATCACATCGGATATCTTCTAAATACTCGTAAGAGCCCTTTCTTCTGCGAACATAAAGTTATAAATTTTAGCATTGGCTTAACCATTTCTCTACCCTCATTGTGATAAAATGAGCGATGTAAACTCCAGGTTTTCAATTTTCAAATCACCCTTATCACTTTTGCTATAATATTGTCGAATTTATTTGCATTTTATATGGTTAGATCTGCTCCGCTTCCTCTGTAAACGTGTTTCTCTGCACTATTTAATTCTTTTGCATAGCTTCACGTTGCTCTCCTGCAATATTTTCCTCCATTTTCATCACATTCATGGTATTCATCTATGACAAAATTTTAAGCATCACAAACGCAAAGTCTTTTGCTCAGCCTGTTCATTCTTTCTTTCCATGATTTCCAGAAACGATAATTTTTGTATAAAAATTTCCTGCCTCTGTGAGTGCTTATTCTGCCATCAATTATGCTATTCTTTAACATTGACAACTTTTCTGCAAGCACTTCAAGTGAACTCTCAGTTTATCAAGATGACGTGAAATCCGATAAAAATTCGTTTAAGCTTTTCCCGTCGTCCATTTCTTCGCAAAAAGGGGTTTTCAGCGAAGATTCTCCTCCCACTTTCACCCTCCGAAGCAAGGCTCTTTTGCGCGTCGAGGTAGAAGGAATGAATGATGGAAAAGCAGCGGGGGAAACGGGGGAGTACTACCAACCCACAGTGGAGAGGCAGAGCTAGAGGTTAATAGCGTAATTTCTCCCTTCCCTCTCATTCCAGCTGAGCTAATCGCCCAGATTCATCAGCACAAATGCTAAGCTAAAGGGCGTTATGAGGAGCTCAAGTGTGGCGAAGGTATTCAAGGCTCTTCCTCGAAATCAAGTTACATCCTTCCTTAGTTCCGAATTCTCCTCCCTTCACCAGATTAGACTTCCCGCCTCTCGCTCCCACTCACAGAGATGATTCCTGGAGCATATTTTTATCTCCTTTCCCTTTTACGATCGACTTCCAATTTTCTTTTATTATCCGTCGAATGAGTTTCCTTTCATCGTTCTGAGTCACAAGAAGTGAAACCTCCCTTCATTTAAATTTATGTCGAATAAGTGGCTTGCTTCCTAATAGCTAAAAAAGATAAGTTGTCAATCGATATCTTTTACAATGAAAATTCAACTTTTTGCAGAGTTATCGCATGGGAAAAACACATGCTCGATTATCTGTTATATTCACTCCCTGAATTTCGTTATTGCTCTTCATATAGACTTTGCTCATTGAATAGTGAAAACCTATCAAGTTGATTAAAACTGCGATTTAAAATTAACGGAAGGTTGGTCATAAATATTTCAGTGTACCCTAATGGCGATTCATGAGGGAAAGAGTAAGTGTATCAATCAAAATTATTGAAGAATTATCAAATCGTTTATGGCCGTAGCCGTATCTAGATATGAAGATGGAATAAGACTCATTTTTTACACCTCCGCTTTACGGAAAATCTCCCTGCTCTTTGACTTTTAAATCAGACGACTCATGAAAGAACTTGGCTACTTCTTGAATGCTTAGGTACTTTAAACCACAGTATTTTGTATGTAGTCAAGCTCTTAGATTACGTAAGTTAGTTCATGATAGATAACTAATTTTCAATCTCCTCCATAATTGTGGTAAATCCTTTAGCTTGCTATTGCTTAGCTCAAGTGTGCTATTTGCTTGCAAAAAACAACATTCCCTATACTTAATACTGCTATATCCTTTTCTAGGTATCTATTTGTTACGTTACTACGTTATTGTGTGAACCATGGTGGGTGACTCAGTTGAAGTTACTGCGCGGCTAGTTCCGTCGTTCAGTGAAATTATCTAACGTTCTTTAAAAGAGATAATATTGGTGAAATTCGTATTTTCAATATATATTAATAGCAAATATTTTTCCTCGTGTTGACTCTGTGAGAGTATGATTAGATATTTTGTTCATAGTTCATTAAATGACAGGAAACTTAGAAATAACATAATGATATAGATACTTTGAGGGAGCATTACTTGATCATTCAGACGATCATTCCGGAAATCATTGTATTCACATAATACGTTATACAGATCATTAGTCGTATAAAAATACATTATTCTTGCGGATTATGCTCTACAGTTATAACGTATGTTTTAATGCGCATAAATATTCTTGGCTAATCGTTGAATATAATGAACCTTATTTAACTGAGGTAATTTTCTCCATCTCAAATGACCATGTATTCCCTACCCGATTTTTCAGAGTATAAACGGTTATGAGTCGGTGGGAAATGAATCGTTTCAGAATAACTAAACCGGGGTTTTGAAGTGTTCTCTTCTGATAAGATTATACGGGTTTGAATATAATATCCACGGAGTATTTTTCAGTTTTTTCCGAGATATATGCTCATTTTTTTATTATTTACTGTTATTAGTATTTGGTATTTGTTAAAATTTATTAATAAGCATGTTATTTCTTTTTTATTTGGTTTTTCATAGCATTTTCAATTATTCTGATGTTAAGCAATGTGTGATTGTGATATACCAAGCCTGAAAGAGTAGTTAAAGCTTAACACACTCTCCAGCGCCCTTGTTGTGCATTCTAATTAGCTTTATATTAAATAATCATGGTAATGTTGCCTAACACTCGTGCCTGTGTCAGGAAAATGAAACCTTTGAGCAGAAAATAAGCCAAGAAAATTAATTCCACTTTTATGCACCCTTCATTCCATTGCTTGGTCCCTCGCTCACCACCATCCTCCAAAATGGTTATTGCTATTTTATTATTCATCTCGGGAAAATTAAAAAAAAAGATTGTGAGGGAAAACAACGGAGAAAATAGCCGGGGATGACGGTTGATGGCCAGAATATCATTCCCCTCTTTTCCTTTCCTTTAAGAGCAAAACAATTCCTCTTTTTCTGCCCCCAGACTCCCAATCCCACCCCCTCCCCCAGCCCCTGTGTTTTAATACTTCCATTTCGAATTCCCTCTCTCTTTTTCATTTTCCACCCCCTCTCTCTCCCAGTTACCTCAACTGTCTCGCCTCCCCCACACCCCTCACCAACTTGAGGCCAGCGCCGAACAATGAAATCGTTTCACCATCTTGACTTTCGCTCCCTTCCAACCTCCTTTTCAGCTTACCCTCTTCCTCTTCTTCCTCCGTTACTTTCCAGGGAAGATGGGGGGGGGCATAACGCACTCTTTCCCCCGTTTGCTACATTCCCCACCCACTCGAAGGACCTCTAACCTTCTCCCTCCCCTCCCTAGCAGGTCCCAACCCTCCTCATCCCGCCTCTTCCCAGCGGACCGTTTTTTTTCCTCCTCTCCTCAGGGAGTTCTCTCTATCTTTTTCTTTGTCACTTTGCCCCTTCTCTTCCCGCCCCCCGCATTCATTACCTCGCTCTTTGAACTCCAAGTGCGGCCTTTTCGGTGCCCGCACCTGGACATGTTCCACCTTTGTCCTCGCTCAGTGCTGTAAAAAAATTGAACCGAATTTTCTTAATTTTTCCCTCTTATTTTCCGTCTGCCAGGAGTGGTAGAGGCTTGGCTGGAATGCTAGGAAATTTTGGGCGACGGTTATAATAATTGCAATAGAAATCAGAGAAGATATATGATAATGAGGTAACTAGGTATAATTGAATAGTTCCATATGGAACACCACACAGAAAAAAGAAAAAGATGGATTGGACACACTTGAGACAAAATGGGTCTGTGAAGAACATAATTGAAGGCAAAATAGAGGGAAAATCCCCAAGAGGAAGACCGAGGAAGAAGTTCATGGACCAAATAATGAGAAAAGTACATAGGAAGAGATACCAGGAGGTAAAGGAACTAGCATTAGATAGAGAAAGATGCAGGACTTCAGTCAACCAATCCTAGGATTGAACAACCAATGAATGAATGAGGTATAGTTGGTGGAAGGCAGACCAGAAAGATCATTTATATCAGGTGAGGTAGGAATGATCATGGGAAAGATGTGGAGAAAATAATGAAGGAGAGTTTGATTAGGAACTTGGCTTGCGTGCAGCGGATTTTTGGACACTAAGATATTGTTGATCGTGGATGAGTGCTTTAGGGTTTAGGGTTTGTGATGTGAGGTCGAAGGAGAATCGAAGTAAGATGGATGCGAGAGGAGAGTATTAATAGTAATGCTTTAATTTGCATCGGTGGCTGCGGTAATTTCGTTTTAGCTCAATGCCACTTGGTGAACAAGAGCTGCAGCACTCGTGCGAAAAGGAGTCTCACCCGTCCGAATTCGAGCTGGGCCTAACGATGCCTAACTTTAGCGACGGAGCGGAAACCGGCAGAATACTCCTTTTAAAATATACCTAATAGAAGTTATCCATTTGCTCTAATTTGCTAACCATTTTGCAATACAAGAGCGCACTTACATTTCATTCTTTTCAAACGTGGGCAATAGTTAGCGTGCTTCAAACAGGTGGGGAGCAGAGTTGATGTCATTAACATCAGTCATTAATATGAAGATTGATTTGCTGCTACTCCTCCCTCTTATTTCTCTTATCATCTTACTACATTCATTAAAACTTTTCATTATGACGTCCTTCATTATATTCCCGATGTTTTCCATTAGTTTTCTTCCTCTAGAGTTAATTTTTGGCGGCAGTTATCCTAATTGCAAAATAAATCCGAAAAGATGTCGGATAATGAGGAGACTAGGTATAGTTGGTGGAGATCACTCGAAAAAGAAGAAAGTTAACTGAAGTTACTTGAGATAAACAACAACAAAATGTTGATAATCGCATCCGCCATTGTTGTTTTTGTGTTGTTCTTCCGTGTCTAACGTGGATAATATGAAGTTATATCTAGTATATGGATAAAAAGCTTACTTATGAACTACTGCAGTCTGACCTCCGGCTATAGCTATTGTGCACCCACAGAATTTTTCACCAATCGCTTCGCCTACGAACATATTGCCATTCAACGTTTATCGTTGCGCTGAAAAGCGTTGGTGTTTCATGGTCTACACTGACTTCAACACCTAGAAAGGAAAGCTCACCATATTGTTTATCTTCGTGGAAAGGATTATAACATGGCACAGAAGGACCGTAATGTACCCCAAGCAAAGGACCCGGGTGAGGAAATTCAGTAGCTGGACTTCTTATCCTAAGGGCATGCGTCTGAATCCTGTTATCACCTGAGCTTTTCCATGGGAATCGAGACCCCTACTTGAGTGTCCACTAATGGACTTTTCATGCGTAGGGTCCTTCAGTTGTGCCATGCAACCGTGGTTTTCATGATTTATTACTCTTATGAGTACCCTGACTTAGGTCTCTGGATATCTCTTCGATTTCCTTCGTAAATACTACCAATAACGCTTTATATTCATCACTACTCCCTTTTCCATAATAATGAATATTCACCCGTTGGCTGTTCCCGATTACTGCTTCATGAACCAATTATTTGTCTTAAGCCAATGGTTGTGATTACGGCGCCGATTCTTTACTCGAGGAAGATTGAAGTAGTTTGAGATGTGATGTCAGTTCGTGAAAGCTATAATATTTGGTGCGCCACTCTGTTTGGCAAACTCCTCGAGTTAATGCTTATGCTCATATGTAGAGAGAGGACGAGGACGAAAGCTTTTAAATCATGTAATTATAGAATGCTGAAGGTCAAGAGACCAGATGGAGTGAATAACGATTAAAAACTATTAAATGCAGAAAAGGAAAGCACCAATGATTCGGTTTCAGAACTCAAATCTAAATAGAAGAGCTTTAAAGAATTTGTATTCCTGAAAAGGCATCGCATTCTTATCTTGGTTTTTACGCTTTTTAAAATGTTTTTTGGATACTTTTTGGCGGACGATTTTGTTGGCCCGTATGTTACTGGAATCCCGGTAGGCTGCTAAGCCTTTCATCAGGTTTTTTCAGGGTTCGGACTAACAGAATTTGACATACATCCATGCCCTGCCTGGGTGGTGAAAAACCCAGCCAGGCGGGACTCGAACCCGCGACCCTCAGTTTAGCTGGCGGGGACTTTACCCCGCCGCCACCTGAGTAGTATGTTTGTAAAATCGGCATGAATATGAAGTCTGTACCGTTAATAAAACGTGAATTAAGTATTTGAATGGGTTAGAATTTGGTTGCGAATGAACCATCATTATCATTGGCGTAGTGCAGCGTAATCATAAACGCTTGTTCTTTAACTGTTGATCAAAATATCAGCTTCTGAATGTCATTTCTCTTCTCAAAATTAATTATAATAATTAAATCTACAATCAAGCAGGGAAGGTTTAGACTAATTCCATCTTTTTTTAACGAAAAATCATGATTTTGGCATATTATTGCCGAAGGTTTATTTTACTGTACATATATTTGGGTCTATTCTTTGACCAGATACAGTTTCTAATTGCCATTATCCTTACGTTTTTTTGAATCGATTTATCCTTTGGATAGAGCTGAAGCCTTGAATAAATAAATACTCGGAAATTTATAGAAGCTGATAGTGTCTAGATATCTTTATTGTAACTTCTCATTTCAATAAAGCCCTTGCAATAGACTGATTATCCCAGCCAGAAGTTTCCAATTAGAGAATGTGCCCGAACTCACAAAAGTAAGCAAACTCTATAATAAAATTCAACTTTGGCGTCCGTTGAAAGCTACTCTATTGAGTGAAAGCCTCTCATTTGAATCGTCCGATAGATTCAAAGGTTTATGTTGATGATTCAAAAGAAGCAAGAACAATATTTTATATGAAGTGCTTCACTGGTGTCCTTGTGTTATTTATGTATTGAGTTGCAATAATCGCTGACTTCTACTGTTATTCTTTTGCATTGTAAAATGATTTTCTTTTGTATTTGATTATATACAACTTGTTTACAAGCACTCAGTATTAACTCTTCTTTTTTATTCATGAGTCGTTTTACGTGATGTTACTGAGGCAACTTCGTGCATTTAATGTCTATCTAGAGAGGGCAGATAATCATATAATACTTAGAAATGATGGCTTGTCCTCTGAAAGCATAATATGATTGACGTTGACGCGAGAGGAAGAGGTCTGTTGTAGCACTTTATTAATTGAATTCAGCTGTGTTATTTTAATCTACGGAGCTTTTAGCAAAATGCCATTTTACCTACCGCTTATCCGCGAATGGGAAGTTTTTCTCTCAAGCTTAACTAAATAAGAGACTTTTAAAACCAGCTAAATCAGACCCGAGAAGGCTTCTGTTTGAATGAATAAAATATTCTCCTTAGTGATACGCCCTAGAGGATAGAAGTATTACCTCAACGCTTCGCTCAAGGTCGTTTTAAAATTGAGGAAATAGTAGATTAAGAGTTTTCTTCTCCCCTTGGATTTTCTATTATAAAACTAATATGCCGGTTATCGTTAAGAATAGAAAATGACAAGTCTTTTTTTTTCAATTTTCACAAAAATACATTTTTTCTTCGAGAAAGTCTGGGTAAAATTGCAAAGATTTGTTAAATTTTAATGTAAAATGGCGTTTCTGGGGTTATTTAGTGTTTGAATTAAATTGTATTGATAAATTGCTTGCGGAAAACCAAATAACTTTGAGCCCCATCGGTAATAAAAAGAACTATATTTGTGAAATCCCATAATTTTTACAATTTTCATTTCTCACTTAATATTTTATAACTTAAGTATATAGTTATATCTTCAAATTCTATACATGTATTTTATTAATATATAAAATTTTAAATTTTAGCAATTTAGCTCGTTTTTCCAGCCGTGAGGGATGATGGCACGTTTGTGCTCTTGTTAGTCAAATGAGAGTCAAGAAGGCGTTAATGCGAAGTGATTAACTTTTTGGACTTTATTTTACGAATTATCAAATAATTTTGATGTGCATTGTAAAATGCGTTTATGCCAAGATCCTAAAACCATCTTATCGCACCGAAATGCCACAAATACGTGGTAGTTGAGCAATATATGCTTCAGAGTATTGATTACTAACCAAGATATCCACTGAGAATATCCCTCTGTGAAGCCTGGGAACGAGGGAATATTTCGCGTTACTTATTCCGTAAAAAGCTAATACATTGTATAGCTTCATGTCATCAATGGGAGAACACGTAGAGATAAACTGGTGTCGAAAATTGAATCGCAGGCTATGCAGTGGAAAATTATAAGTTCTATAAACGTTTGCGATTACATTGGATGGTGCCGTGAATTGAGACGTGTTAAATGTTACGGAGATAAGTATTTGCTAATTTTGAAAATGTTGGTTGCTATCATTCTGAGATCTTGATTGTCTACCCAGTGAGTTTACTCAGTCTTTCTGGCAGTATTTATTTTCTGGAAGAACAGAATTATGCTCTAAAAGTACTCTAGGCTTGAATTTAACATTTTTAGTAAATAGATGTACATATATAAATTGAGTTGTTACAATTTTCGGTTGTCTCTATAGGCTTGAGTATTGCCGATTTTTATGTGCCAGTTTTCCAGAACTACTCTTCAGGATCGAAGTACAAGGGTGAATCTGATAGTATGTCTGTTAAATCTGCAAGAATATGAACTCCGTACTGTTAATAAAACGTTATCTATCAGGTAAAATATCGTTCTAAGTTTATATATTTTGCAAGCTATGATATAATTAGCCCCATTTATAAAGCGTGCCTTATTGAGATATATAAATTTGAGATGCAAATGAATAAATGAACAATTCCTTCATTGGAAAAACTGCCGCTGGTACACAATCAAAAGGAGCAGATCCACGTTTTTATATGAAACACACGTGAACTTTTACAGGCATTAAAATTGGAAGAGTAATGCAAATCTAGGGTAAAAAAAGGCAACTGAATGCAGCAGAATTTGAATATGGTGCCTGCTTGAAGCTCATTTTCCATTAGTCATTATCACAATCCAATCGTCTTGCTCACATTCTATTTGGAAGACCTTACTTCTGCTAATTAATTCATCTTCAATTAGGAATGCGAAATGAAAATTTACATCAAATCCTAGAACACACCAAATGATGTAAAGTAAGGAATATGCATGTATCCACGATCCAGTTGATTCTCACTCGGTTTGAAATGGCATTCTTTCATTTTAGGTTCAGAAGTTTGAGTGACCATTAAACGGACTCTATCCTCCTCTTTGCCTACATCTTTTCGTAGTATCTTCCACACCTACAGAGATCTAGATCAAAGTTTTATTCACCTTTCTCAGATCCATTTCTTGAAAAATCGTAGAATTTCGTCAGAATAGTTTGTCTGATGAGAACTCTTGAAGACCCCGATAGATGACTTTGTAATCACGCAAACTTTTACTTCATTCACAATGAGCTTTGGTTTTGTGTATTGCATCGAGAGAGAAATTAGGTAACTTGAACTTCATCGAAGGGAAAATGAAACATAAGCTTTCCAAGTGAGAAAACATTCAATTAGAGGCTATATAACTACAATATTCAATTAGAGTACTTTTCGGCGAAAATAACTGAATTATCCGGTAATTATGCCTCTTAATACCCAACCATCTCTGATTACTTCTAAAGCAAACCATAAGTTATTGATAGAGCTCATTATTTTTCGTCTTAAAATGGACAAATTTCCCTCATTATATTCAGTGAGCATGTTATAACCCGGTTCATTTTATTGATTTTCGGTAGTACTTATACCAAAAATAAGATGGCAGTATGGTCATGAGTTGGTTAAACAGGCTTCTGCGGCTATTTGCGATCATTCCCTCCAAATTACTGCCAAATGTTTAACCCACTGTGCTTTAACGTATAAAATTGACTACTACGATTGCCCATTTGCCGGAGTAGTTTGCATACCACATTCTTTGGGTCCCCAAGCTGCGTTTCTGGACATCGATCCATTATAATATCATAAATTCTTATGGAATAGGATTTTTTGTGAGGGGAAGTGATTAGGGCTCTATTTGTGACGTCCAAAAACGCTACTGCAGACCCCTACGCGCTTCAATTTTCCAGCTCTGTTCTGTTCCTAAAAGCAAATCTATTTACACAGGGCTCAACAATTGAGGATTGGTATTTACAGGAAGTGTTATAACGTTTCAAATTTTGGCTGTTTACAATAATTATTACGACCGTGGAAGAAACGTAAATTTGTCAAAATCGGGTGGTCGCCATGACGTATTCCTTGTATACCTTTAAATTTATTAGGCATAAATTGTTATGAGTGGGAATACTTCAAGTCTATGGAGGATTATCAAAATCCTGAAAATAGCATACAATGCGTCAGAAAGAATATTCTTGTGAACAACTTTTGCACTTAGTCCGGTAAAATTAGGTTACGACCCTGAAAAAAATAATTACTGAGTGAAACCTTTTCCAATGTCCTCGGGAACTTTCCAGGATGACTCTCAAAAAAAGTTCCAAGAGCTACTGACTGGGATAGAGAAGTTATCCAGGAAAACCTGGAAAAACCTGGAGATCTCCTGGAAAAATCCTAAATTCAGTTAGAGCATAGATTTTTATATCATTTTGTCTGGAATTAAATGATGAAGGCATCCTAAGTCTTAAATTTCACTATTGACCCACTGAAAAATATATAATCCAGAAAAACTTGGAATTTCCTTGAAATTAATTCATCATGCTAAATGTATTGCCGGATCTGTGATTTCATGACTAATGGCATTGCGAATGAAGCTAGGCACACTCAGGTCGTCACTCAACCGTGTTCAGATTACGGGCTGCCTGGAATTCCCCTGGAATACACCTGGAATTTGATTGTCTTATCCAATGTTTTTCTAAGAAGGAAATATTCGCTGTTATAAGCGTTTAGCGGAAAGGTAGAGTACAGGCTAGAATTTGGGTCAAAAACTGCATTTATTTCTGGTAGTCATAGACATTAAAATAACATATAAATTATTTTGCGATATCGCAATGTTTTTAAACAACAAAAAACAGCAACAACAGGAATTGGTTACTACACCAAATTGCGTCGTCTCGCCGCTGGCTCGTCGACATCAACAATGCTTTATGAAACCAAGACAGCAATTATAAGACAATCCTTACCTATTTGTTAAGAAGGTAAGTATATAAGACGGTTAAATGTACCGGTTTTGTGATCATGAGGCTGAAGATTGAGATCATCATCATCGCTCTCCTAGAATTTGAGGCTTAGTCCAAATGTAGTGGAGTATCTTTTTGACGCAAGCATTTTTGTCCTTTCCACCTCAATTTGAACATCCTTGAGATAGTCACTGACTCATTCGTGATTCGATTCGTGGGTCGCGGTCCCTCAGAAGGCTGTTATCGAGCGATGACTACAGCTTGATCGACAAAATTTTGATTGATTGTGAATGACAGCATATTTATGAAGGGAATGTATTTCGCCACTAAAAGTTAATAAAGACAAGTCGAATGGTAGAATGTGGAGGCGATCGACTAGTTGAAAAATTTGGAGTTTTGCGATGAATCGGAAGATGACAGAAGTGAACGTTTCGAGTGAACCGAGAGGAGGGATAATATTCTGTAGCTGGTGACATGTGGACGTGGAATATGCCAAGATTTTGGGATTTTATTTGGCGTGCCCTTTCACTCTTGAGCTGGGAATTATGGTCGTCGCCAGCATTTCTGTTGCGTTTCAGAGCATTGACGTATTATCATTGAATATATAACTGTTTTATAGAGACAAAAAGACATTTAATTCTTGCCACTGATATTTACACATCGCTCACTGCAAGCTGGAGCAAGCCATTGAATTTATGTCCAAAAGATTTGGGAATGAAATATATTTACCTGGTACGCATCTTTTCTAAAATAAAAAAATATCATTAAAGACGATGCGCGGCTATTAATGCCAAAATAAAACATTTTGAAATCATCAAGGCAAATTGAATTCTGCTAACTTCTCTCATGCTTTTTTTAAATAATAAAGATTCCGTTTGTGAGAGAAGGATACATTTTTTGGATTCAAGTTGGTATAAATAAGGGAGGTATATGTTGGAATAAGATTATGTGAAGTTTGATGGTTGGTCTCGGAAATGGAAAAATTATAGAAACGGCCAATTACTGACTGGTGAATCTTCAAAGGGAAGTCGAGCGGTCTTATCTCATGTTAACAAGCCTCATTTCTTTAATAGAATATGAATTAAGAGATTCTCGAAAGTTTTTTTATCGACGCATAGCGATTCTTCCCTTGTTTTTTTCCTCCTTTCTTTATCCGCGTCATTTGCGGAGTAAGTTCAAAAAATGAAGAGTTTGAGGGGAATATTTAATTTATTCCTCATCAACTTAAGATGTTTCTTGTTTAGGAAACGTTGCCTTAAGAGTTCGCCACTCAAAGGGAGAGAATTGGGAAAAATTTCGCTCTTTTAAAAGTTTTTTCTTTATAATCCCGGCGCTCCGCATAAAAATGTATTTAAAGACTTTTATGGAGAGACTATCTCTTTCTTGAGCATTTACTTCAAAGAGATTTATGCTTGGAAGACAATGAGAAATTTTTACTGTGCTTTAGATTTTCGCTCTTTTGTTATCAGCCACCCCTTAATTGCATTATTATTAAATGCTCTGTTTTAGAGAAGTGAGAAATGATTTGCTAGTTACCATGATGAAACCGACAGTGCGATTTTAAACATCCATTAAGTTCTCTTTCGCTTGGAAATATAGGTTTACTCTTTCCAAGGAATCACATAACTTCGCTCCTTCTTTCTTGCTCTAGGTTTCTAAGCGTTCAATTTCAGTTGCTTTATGCGGTTTTGACGCAATTCAGTGTCTTTTTTGCTACAACTTTTTAAAATTATTTTCCTGTTGTCAAAACATAATTCTCAACTTTTGAAAAACTCTGTATTGAGTACATAAAAAATGCAGCAGCCCTCGATTCCCCAAACTACATATTTGTTTCCGATTCTGAGATTTACTGTAGTTACTGGTTACTTGACGAACTGAATCACGGTACTTAGTAAATGAGAAAGATTTGCCTGATGAATTACGAATGGATGAATACCTTTAGTATTTCACTAAAGCATTTAATGATACTAAGCCATCAAAATATTTCATGAAGGCTGAGTGATATCGATATCATTATGCACATGTTGCATACTGTCTAAATCTGCGGTGGTTTCAAGAGTTTGAAAGTCATTTTATGTCATAAACGAGCAGAAATTATTTGATATGAATGACTTCACCCGCAAAAATAAACATTCATTATACATTTTTGGGATGCATACATATTCCAAAGAAATCTAGTTGGTTTTTCAGTCCTTCGCAGGGTTATTATGTATATATGACTTATTAAACCTTCAGAGTTGATAGGTTTAGTATTGATCAGCTGAGTTGGCAAAACATTTATGTGTATATCCACATCTTAAAGATTTAAAAATAGGTATCTGACTTATTCTTTTTCTCGCAAAATTTTATGCTTTAGTATTATATCAAAACCCATCATAAAATTAATCCTAATAAAATTTTCACGACAGCAGTTCACCTCCCTTACTCCCATACTTTTTCTATAATACTAGTATAAGAGGTTGAACATTGTTTTAAATTTGTCTTTCAAAACCACCGTTGGATTTTTATCTTACCTAAAATAAACCTTCTAATTTTCCATGTAATGCGCAGTTATATCATTCATCTATTCTGACACTATCTATATCGAATTAAACGTAAGTCTTGTATAGGTATTAGTGGCCTGCCTGCACTGCATGTTTTTGCTCGTTTGAATCTCAATTAGAGAAGAAAACTGTGGTTAGGACATTCTGTCATGATAAGTAATTTTTTTCTCGATAAAATGTATGCTAGGCTAAAAAAAGCACAACTTTTTAAGAACTGTATTTATACTTGATTATTAGCATTTGAAACGTTATTCGTACACATTTGTGGTGTTCTTAGAAAGTTTAAAATGAGTTGCTTTAAGGTTTGACTAAAATATTGTGTCACTTTTAGCATCCATTAAGATTTTGTTGCCGAGCTATCATGTATTTATGCTTTAAAGTTTAAACATTTATGATGCATTTCCACATATTATAAGAAATATTTAAAATGTATTCTGATACTAAATCGGTCTTGCGTAGTAATGCAAGGAGTAATTTTTTTGTACTTACATTTATGCACAGTTTTAAGTATTAAACTGAACGCATGTTTTGTGTGTCTCACCATTTAATTTTTGGTTAAATTCTGATCAGAGATATGGATGATACATTTTAGAGCAGTTTATTTTACAGTAACACCTTTTCCTTATAAAGTACATTTTTTAAATATTTTCTATTTAAGTTTAGTTAGGAAGATGGTTAAATTTTGATTGCAAGAATCGACCCAGACTAGCCGCTTAAACTAGCGGTCAACCTCTCATTAAAGGCTTAGTGACAAAAGGACCATTATTATTCAAATTGATCACTTTATATTCTCCAAAAATGGATGAATGTACGAAATGTCTGCTCTCGATGTCATCAGGAAATAGGATTTATTTTTAAAAAGTGGCCCAGACAAACAAGTGAAACTTTATTAAACCTTTTTATAGCAATAAAATAAAAATATAGCGAGCGTTTAGAATAGATTTCGTGCATTATTCATACTGAGTCCTGCTGATTGTTGACCAATCAATTACCAAAGTATTCATAACTCCTAGCATCAATTCCTCACACTTGACCAGATTGAAGATTTTTTGTATATTTATGTAGCAGGTTTTAGCTGACTCATTTTAATCTCAACTAACGTAAATTAAATCATAGCTTAAAATTTAGAGTTTTGGATAATTTTTTCATTCTGAAATATCTTGCAAAATCAAATTATCAAATGAAATATCAGTCAATACCTTTAACTGTAAGCTTTTATTCAAAGCAATGTTTATGCGTTGCATCCGTAATTAACAAACCGGCTGAAAGGCCTACACTGAGAAAAAACTCTGGCCGTACAGCTATATTTCCAACGGTACAGCCAGAACATCTAGCAGTATATGGGACAGCTAGACGCGTAGCTGTACAGTGAGGAATTTCTAGCTGAGCCATCTAACCGTCTAAATAGATATTTCTAGGAAAATGGCTATCTAGTATAGCTCTCCAGCCAGATGAAGTAGCTAACCAATTGCATCGCATATTACGCCAGCTAGGCAGATTCGACACGCAGCCAGATATATTGCCGATAATCTCTTAACTTTCTAGCTGGTCTTCGGGATATTTCAAATACATATATATACACGATGTTGATACGATGGAGGAGATAGATACACAAAAAAAGACACGATCACACTTACATTGCTAGCTTTCGGAACTGGTCCGTCTTCGAGGCGTATCACGGCACAAACTCCGTGATGCGCCTCGAATCTTATGTCTCTCTCTCTCTCTCCTACCTCTCATGTGTACGCCTCGAAGAGGAACCAGTTCTGAAAGCTAGCAATGTGTGATCGTCTCTTTTTTGCGTATCTATCTCCTCCATCCTATCAACATTGTGTGTTCATCGCCGCATGCCTGACTCCAATCCATCAACGTATTTATATATATACACACGAGTAAAAGGGTGCTTGCGATTTGCAAGCAGGGGGGGGAAGTGTTATATGATGACACTCTTTAAATAAGGAAAAAAACAATGAAAATTCGCAAATCTGCGTGCTACATGCAAGCAAAGAACTTGTGAACAAATTGAATCACATGAACCCAGTGATCAGTCTCACCACTATGACAAACGAATCGTTCTGGGCCACGGGGAGATCATTTCAAAACAGAATCTAAGCCAGCAAAAGTAAACTATCCAGTTATAAGAATCTCCATGGGAAAATTAGCGATAAACATTCAACTCAACAACTATGATTAGGTGCATATGATACTTGCAATATAACAATTACATATATGTCAATATTAAAGAAGCAATTATGAATGCATGAATAGCCAAACCAGAACAAAGAAGCACTGCATTCAGAAGAGGTTGAAACACCGATACCACTAATTATTCATGGCATCCAGCTGCTTCCATAAAGGGTATAAAGCATAAAAATGTTTCACTCGTGACATTTTAAAATGTATTTTCATTGCTTATGTTACAAATGGTGATGAACTGTTGCCAACATCTTGCCCTCCAAAACATGGACAGCAACAGGGTGATAGTCCGCAAGTTCATCAAAAGAAATACATTTATATTTATTGCCCTTACAAAGAGAAAAAGCTTGAAAATGGTCTTCAAAACACTCCGCCTCCAGCACTAAGAAAACTAAACAAATTTCTTCAGCATCATTCATTAGAATGTGCTTAATTGATCCAAAAACAGGAAGACCACCTTCATCATCACATCCAATTACAAGAGATACACCCAGTGTATACCGAGTGCCTTTAAAGGAAACAGACTTAAAACTAACAGCATTGCTCTTAAAAGATACATCTAAAATAGCCTCAAATTCTCTAAAATCTGAGCATTCCTGAATCTTCTCTTTTCTCTCTGCACCAAGTTCTACATTCATATTAAAACCAACATTCAAAAGAAATTTATTCGCTGATTTGAGCTGTTGTTTAATCATCAGTGTTTTTGATATGTTGCGACGTGACTTCGTAGCACTAGCACTGGCTTTTGACTCCTGATGCTTTGCCTCAAAACGCATGCACCAAAGATGAACTAGAGGCCCTACTTCCAGCAAAGCTTTTGGGTAATGCACCATGTTGTGGTGTTTTGGCTTTAGAGGATCTTTGAAAAGGGTTAGATATAGGTGATGGTGCTCTCTAATATGTTGCTTTAATACAGAGCAAAGAGCTACCGTGACATGAGGAGCAAATAATATATTAATAATACTTCTCAGTAACAAATACAGTTGCCAAGCATCATCATCCTTCGGTATTAAATCTCCTATCATAACACCGAGATAGCGAACAAAAATGCTCATTTCACTGGCTGACATTGATAAATGTTTCCGAGTAAAAGCTTCTCTTTTAATGCACTGGGGCAAATTCTCAGTTTTCAGAGAGCCATAAGTGAATGTCTTAATCCTAGAATTTAATGTTTCCAAAGACAAATATTCAGAAACATATATTAAATGATTTAACACATGACATAAGTCATAATGACAAACCCCCTCAAGAATATCATGCATAATGTCAAAAGCACAGTTACTAGTCGTATGGAAATAATCAATGTTGTTCCACACTGAGTACTCACGTATACCAGTCAATGACACATTCTGAGTGCACACGTCTACATTATAATTATTTACATCCCGAATTAGAGATTCATCTTCATCAACCTGATGTTGGAGGTCAGCTTTGTGTATTTTACACCTCCTGCAGCTGTAATTGGCTGTGAAGCCACATGTGTACCCAAGAATAGAATTCAAGGCCAAATTATCCCCCACCAAAAGCCCTAATGCAAAATATATCCTTCTTTCTACCCCACCAACATTGATAATTATCCCTTCATGCTGAAGGAATTGCAATTCAGCAACCAGTGCACTAAAAACTGCTTTGTTTCCAAAGCTTTCCAAGTACTGAGCTTTGAACAGTTGTACAACATGTATGTTTTCAAGCCTAGAATTAAATTCAGGAGGCAATACAGGAATAGTCATGTATATTCCACCAAGTTTACCAGAACTAGTTCTAGAGCCAAGGGGATTATTGACTTGGTAATCATCATAGTACAAGAATAATGGAAATATGTTCTTGTTCTTAAAATTAGACAATCTGTCCCTCCACAATGTCCCTTGAATAAAATTACAAACAAAATCATTAGGCAGATTAATAATGTAATTTTGAATGCAGTCAAAAAAATTTGGTTGTTCAAATAAGCTTTTTAGTGTTTTCCTTAATGGAACAAACACTGCTTTCACACTGACTGGATTGATTTCACCATTATGAGCCAGAGTTTCTTCTCCTATTATTATCTCCTCTGGCTCAATATAATGTCCTCTGTCTTTTAAATATTTCACTCTTACATACTCAGTACTAAAATTCTCAAATGGATTTTGAAGGGAGTCAAACATATTTTTTATAGTTTCCAGTTTATTTCCTGAAACTGCAGCAGAATTCAGTTCATTGAGTACTTTATCCTTTAGTTGTGAAACACAGCAGTTTAGAAATTCACCTGTGCTATCAATTACTGACTGGACATAGTTTCTGGGAAGAGAATGGTTTGAATACAAATCATTGATAAAAGTATTGGCATGGTGGTTAATTATTTCTTTGAAATCAAAAGACTGAAGGCTACTTATTTCAGTTGTAGGAGTATTACTACCATGCAGACTATTGCTGGGATTTTCTGTATTCTTCTCCTTTGTCATTGAAGATGTAACTGGGTTGAACTCTGGGTGTTGGGTGACATTTTGGGGAGCTTGACTCGTAACGGGAAATTGGTGCACCTTAATTAAATGGCGTCGAAAGTGATTCCAATCTGACAAATCTCTATAACAATTTTTTTCCTTGCAGCGATAGACTTGGGAACCGAATGATTTATGAATTTGGTGAAATAATTTCAAATGAATGGAAAGCGCGTTGATGGAATGTACTACTTTATCACAAATGAAACATATAGGCATTGTGAACAAGAAAGCTGTGACCTAGTATATAATAAAAATTAGTAAATAGTAATGAGGATATACTAACATTGGAATAGTAATGGTAACATAAAAATACTGTAGAAAATACTTACAAACTAACATTAAATCTATGCAGAAGGGTGTGGACACTAGAACTAGCACATTGCTTGTCCCACGGGGTGAAAATTTCAAAAACTTTAGTTTGGATAAGCATCCAAAGAGGTTTGCTCTCTAGACCATAGCTAGCATGAAGAGCATGGTGGGCTTTGAAGCATACATCCAATGCTCTTAGTGGGGACTCTACTTTGTATCTCTCCTTGTCAATGATGACATAAGATGCCTCTATGTTGTCTAAATTCGGCCCCACGATTATACAGCAAGGCTGCATACGTTGCTTAAGATACTGCAACTTTTCCTTTCTGCGTTCAAGAAATGGCTGTAGTTTCCCAATATCCTTGCCAAAAAAGAGGAAGACATGATTAGATTACTTTCAATTAGAGCATACATTATCATATCAAAATTTTCTTTAGGATATTGCAAACTTATTGTAAGAAAAACTGTGAACTAGGAATAATACCATACTGAGGTACCTTGACGTATCACATTTATTGTTATTACTATACTTACAGTCAAAAATGTCATGAAGCCTTCCTGCACCTCTGCTCTAGATGGCCTCCAACATGGCTGAGTATTTGTTTTTTTAGAAACTGTCATTGGTGTTACTAGCAGAGATAATTTCATAAGCACTGGAGCAGGTTTGAGTTCACCTGTAAAAGTTAATGCACAAAATTAAAGGACAGAATTTTATAATTTCCTCTGGGTTATGCAATTGTGAACATGGTACAAACTTAAGGATTCAAAGTTACTGTATTGTTGGCACACTTAATTTAAAAATATGATCCAGCTGTGATGCTAAGCAAACCCACAAAAGTCTGAAAATAGAAGATTCATACCCCCTTCAGCAACTGTTTCTTGAAGCTTTTGAATACTAAGCTTATCAATTTGGCTCAGAGCTTGAGCAGTTTCCAGTTGCTGCAAAATTTCTTCGCTAAACTGCGACCATTTGGATATGAGTTTGTACTCTTTCCCTGGATATATTGCGTTGAAATCTTTTTCCAGCTGTAAGTAATAGTTATAGCATATATAATTAACAGTGAGCAAAATAAGAAAGGTGTGTATAATATGTATCACACACATGAAAACTTCCTTAAAAAGCTTACTCTACAGTTTATATGTAATTAATATTTTAATTAATATATACCTTCATTTGGGTAGCTATCTGACATTTAACAAATAGTAATACAAAAAAATCCATGCAGTGATAATATCTTTTGCTCTGTCCCTGCATTTAGGTTTTTCACTGTCTCTGTTGACTTTGGTTCACAACAGTTTCGCTGGTATTCCAACCACCACCTTGAGGTCGAAGGGAGTGCCAGAAAAACTGTTGTCCACTAAGGCCAACATGGCCAAGAACCCAAAAGTATGGAGAGAACAACTGCTTATTAACTCCATGGAAACCTAAGAACCAACATAATTATATGCATTATAATTTTCTGTAAAGCACGCATATTAATGAAACTTGAATCAAATTATTTTCTTGGAAGCTATAAGTTTAACTTAATGATACATTTGTATGCTGCTACTATGGGACAGTTTGCATTAATTGTGAGAATGACATTGTTTATGTGCAATGGTACATTGTAAGTTTTTGCGGGCTGAATAAGAGCACAATATTATCAAATTACAGAAAGTTCCAAACAGGTTCATTTGTTAGAACTACATCAATAATGTAACCCAGAAACAATGTTGGACCTAATATAGAACCTTGGAGTGCCCTATTGTTACCCCTTCACATAGCAGTAGCCTCAATTTTCGCAGACATCTTTCCCTACCTTAAATAGCCTTTGAAAAGTTTATGTAGAACTGTCATAATTCCTATACATTTATAACTTACATGATGGATTATCATATTTCACTGTTTGAAACTTAAAAAAATACAGTAAAAATGTTCACCAACAATGTTTGGCCGATAAAAATCAAAACATTCTGCAAAATTTTCCTTTACGCCCCCATCAACAATAACCAAATTGATGTATTAAGATGCTACAGTATTATAAGTATTTCATTTCATTCATGTAATATGCATGAGTATTACCACTTTAATTGCACATATGATTTTTTTACTGATATTTACTTTTTTAACCTTTTAATTAAGTACCTACATATCAGAGTAATACAGGTAACACCTGTACAAAGTAAAAGTAAGGGGACTGAAATGCAACAGTAAATTAAAATGAGGAATGGCAACATTACTATGAGAAACTGAATTACTTACCAATGTGTAACCCTTAGGCTGCTTCAAAACTGCATATTTATTCATGTACTGAGCCACTGTTTCAGAGTTGGCAGAATCTTGAAGTGTTTCCAGCCGATGTTTGGATGTTAAATCCCACTTTTCTAACACTGTAGTCCAGGGTTGGGCCCAAGATGTTAACCACAAAAGTGCCTCTTCTATGTGAACTGGGCCTGAATGATAATTTAAGTTAATTAGTGGGAATAGAGGTAGGAAAACAACTGCAGGGCGATGTGGATTAGGCAAGGCACCCATTGATGCAAAATGTACCAAAATACATGAAACTCTCATATTCTCATTTATTTTAAAATCTCCAATAATTTTCCCTTTAATTAGTCCTGATATGCCACTGACACAAGAAACCACTGGTATATTCATCCCATATTAGCATGAAAAAAGTGACAATGGGAAATTAAAATATCAATTTAAAAATAATGTGAAATCACTGTGATCCATATATATATATTAGGATCTTATGCAAATATACTGGTATGTAATTTCATTTATCATCATATCCAAATGAATGGAACAATAAAGTTGGTGGAGCCAATGCACTGCTTATAGTCAAAAGATAGGTATGTAATCAAGATCAATCCTTACATATAGCTGCTTCATCATGTTGTGGAGGAAGGACATTTTCTGTGTTTGACCCACAGTGGCGCTTGAATGCTCGTCTCAAATTATAATACGTTGTAACAAGGGCACCACTCATCAGCTGCCTCTTCCCATGTTCCCCTTTTATGTATGGGGTGTAGTACAAGTTCTGCAAAAAAAACAATAAGTTCTAAAAAAATTAATTTGTCAATTAATGTACATCCTAAACTAAAAAAAAAGAACTATTATACACCTACCACATTCTCCTTAGGGAAAACTTGAACAATTGCTTGAGCTATTTCCTCAAAATGTGATCCTGGAATCCTGAAAGTGGAAGAACAGTGAGCTAGATCAAATGGTAACCAATTTATTTTAATCTACAAAATGAATGATCTATGTTCCTCTACAATATAGATCTAAATAAGTTATCTGCCTTATTAATTTAGATAAGTAATCTGCTAAATAAATTATTTTATCCCTTACCACTTGACCTGAGATTTTAGAAAAGATACTGTATCTAAAAGGTTGATGAGCTATGACACTAATTAGCATTATCATCTGGTCAACAATCATGCCAATTAGAATCAAAACCACAGATGGATCTTATGCACTGAATTAATATATAAACACACAAACATATATTTAAGAGAAAAGTGTTATAAGCCCACCTCCGATTAATATCGCCACGTAATTCTTTGTTCAGAATTACTTCTGCTAATTGACGTCGCTGCCTACTGCTGAGAATTTTTGAAGTCAGCGTTAGCAGATACTCTCCACTGGCTGACTCTTTCAATAATTGTCGAAGAGCCTGGGGAACAGTTTACACATGCATCAGTGAAAGTATTTAACTATTAGGAGAGGAACAGTTTAAAATATTTAATTCACACACAAATCAACATACATGGACATTCTGGCAGTCGATCAACCGGTTTTCGACAACACCAGTCGATTCAACCAGAGGCCTATGGTCTATGGCAGAAGGGCTTTGCTCCACTTTTCTCTGCTTCCTTGGTTTAGGTGACCCTGTTAAAAGATATGAACACCATATTTAACAATGAAGCGTTCACTAATTAAAAAAATATATAGGTACTCCCTTCAATGAAGAAAATGAATAAGTACATCACCTGTATCAGAGTCTGCAGTGATGGCATCATCAAATTCAGCAATCTAAAAGAAATATAATACATATTAAACAAGGTCCATTATTTCCTGGAAATGTATGGGCCCAAGTAACTGAATTCCATGATTGATAATATGTGATGTAGCACTTCTGTATAAGCTGAGTTTACTCACCAGATTTTCTGCATTATCAAAATCAACATCCTCAAATATAACTTCAACAGCATCATTGCATGCTGAAATAAGAACAAGAATGATTATCCTTTGTAACACAAAAAGTTACTGTGAATGAAATAACCATTTGGAAGGTATAAATGCACTTACTTGAGGCCTCATCCAGCGGGAAGGTTAATTTCTCAGCTGCCTTGGACACCTAGATGGAAATGTTGATATCTTCAGAGATTTACGTTGAAACATAAGTACGACAGGAAAGCCTACGTACCTACTATTATATCTAATATTAATATAAAATGATTTGCTATAGTCACCTTATCTGCCAAGAATGTGGAGTGGCAATGGAGGAAACGAGCCTGGTCGCCAAGTTTAGGGAACAGCTTTTCAATTATAGACGGTGTCAGAAAAGAAAAAGCTTCAGAATCTATTCCTTCTTCTGGAAACATTACAGTTGCAATAAATAGTTAAGGATGTGAAGAAAGAACAACATTAAGAACCTACATTTTTGCTAAAATACTTCCATGCAAACAAAAAAATTAACTTTGGTTTACTCCTCAAGCAGTCCCTTAAAATAATATTGGCAAGTGAAAAAGCTCTCGTATATCTTATTTAAAGCGCTCATTTGCAAATGTAGCAGTTCTCAAAGTACGTTGGGTCCCTTCCGTTCACATAAACAGTATTATGATCCAATGACAGCCCGTGAGGAAGCACAGTTACGATTGTACGTTATAATACAAAAATATCGAATGTAGATATCTTATGTAGGGGAAAAGCTCGCAAGTCGTAGGCTCAAATATTCCATCATATTAACCAAAGCAAATTAATGAAGCAAAAAATTCATAAACATTCAAAACTGCCAGCATTAGCCAATTGATTATTATATTATAACCGAAAAATATCTCAACACGGGAATGAAAAAATTTTACCTAACGCATGCTACACCAACTTAAGCAATACGTTTTGCTTATAGTTTTTCCGTGGAAGAGTTCCAGTAGGAAATAATAACAAACATTTCCCAGTTGATACTTACCGTCAAACTTTGAGACGTAATTACTGAAGCCCCAGCGAACTAATGTTTCCGCAACGTTGACCCCGTGGTTCATTTTGTCTTAGAAACAATGGCGGAAAGAAACAACCATAGGTCCGCTTAGCAGCGCCAGAGGCGAGTCACGTGACTCCTGCTGGAAGCGAGTCTGTTCAGCTTACCGGATGAGCCTACCAAGCATATCATGTAGGTGTGCAGGCAAACACTGTCTGCTATAAAACTACAGGTACCCAGATAAATGCGACTGACTGAACAGCATCTTACATAGCTCTACCGCCAGAAAATCTGCTGATTCAGCAAAACTAAAGCAGCAATCCGTTTTAGCAGAAGAGTTCATGCACTTTTTTTTCAGTGTAGGAATATTTCCGCGCTTATGTGTTTTAGGCCAAAGAGCAACGTGTAATTTGATATGGTATTGCAAATAAAGGCCAATTTTAAGGTGAGTCCGTCCCCATGTCTTTATCTAATGATAGTTATGTAATGCTTCTTAATCTGGGCTGCTATTAACACAGAGCCTAATTAAAATGAACAAGAGGCCAACGTTGTGAACACAAAATATAATTATCATACTTATGACATGGAAATGTATACAGTGATGGAAGAACTCCTGTATCTGATTTTTTTTTGTTACCATTGCTTTCCAGATGAATATAGCAGAGCAAATGACCTTAATTCTTTCTACTCCTATTTTAAAGCTCAACATATGGTGATTGAATTTAAGGGAGGAATGGCTGTGGCCATTGGGAAAGATTGGAAAGACTACAAAAATCCTCTTAAATTTTAGAACTTTTGAACATTTATCAAATACTCCATCACAGCACGTAAAAATTTCAGGAATAAGCGACAGTTAAGTCTTTGAAGCCAATTAGATCAAGATACATCTACATACACTTAATTCCCTGCGAGCCGCCGCTGGGCGTTTGGCAGGGGGTGTCAGGTCACCAGCCGTGTAAAGATGTAAGCTTATTGCAGATGAAATGGTGACATGTATTATAGGAATGTATGTAGTGGAGCTCAATTTTTATTGTGGTCACTTATTGTTCGTGGAAAGAACTATTTTTTATACATATCTGTTCGGCAGTGTATCTCTCTTATTTTATCGCATTGGTCAGACCTAGACATACAGTGAGAAGTCATGATAATATTCTGTGTGACGCTCTGAAAAATATCAGTTCTGAATTTCTCAAGCGACCTAAGCTTAGCGTGTAGCCTTCGAGTCTTTAAGGGCCCCCACCTTAATCCCTCTAAGAGACACTATAATTACGCTTGTAGCAGTATTTTACGAAGCGCGCTGCTTTTCTTTGTGTTTTATTAATTTTTTTGGTTAAATTTTTGTGACCAGGGTCCCAAATGCTCGCGGCGTATTCGAGGTGTGGCCTAACAAGAGTGAAGTAGCATCTCTCTTTGACTTTTTTATCCGAGGATCCTCCTATTATTCGTTTATAAAACCTAGTTTCTTTTATGCTGTGCCACTTATGCTTTGTTTGTGTAATCTACATGATATTGTTGTGTTATTGACGAATAAATCGTTTAAGGTTGTGGCATTGTCATTAATGGAATTTTGAATATTTGCACTCTGAAATTATAAAGCTTATGTTAACTTACAAAAAAATTATTTTCATCCCATAAATTTACTCTCAAAATAGCTACGAGAATGGAACAGTTTTTCTGAGACATTTTGCTGTGTTGAGACTCATCACAGTTTGCTGATTTATTATTTATGTAAATGTATCTAGAATCAGGTGGGAGACCAACGGGCACCGCACGTTATTCAATTCATAGATATATTGTACTGCGTTTATCACGCATATGAGTAAAAAGATTTCGTCATCCATTATAAGCGTTAAAATATTGGTTCTCTAGGTGCTCAAAAACTCAACGTAAGATATTTATGTCACCTTCTAAACGAAGATATTTGGTGGAACCGCACTTCAAATTGTCAAGTAGCGAAGTAGTTGTTCAGTTCTTTGCTGTGTTTCGAGCACGCCTCCCATCATTCTTCCAATTCCAAATAATTTTCGCTTTCAGAAACCACGACTTCTTCTCATCTCCTGCCGAACTCTCACATGACTTCCGCCATACGTGACTGTTCACTTGGAAGTCCTGGGATTTCCTCCGCATCCGACGTTTCTTTTCACAGCTTCCTTGGTGGCCTTCCTTCCCTCCCTCCTTTGCGTCATTCACGTATGCCGTATGAGGAGGCTCCTCGCACTCACGCGCCACAAAAAATACAGCAATATCTGTCAATATTACCAGTGAGGCATCGAACGAGATTGTGCTGCCCCACTCTCATGAATAGGTTCATTGGCCAGCTGCTATACCTAATGATGTTTCCACGCTCTTTGTATCACCATGCTCTGTCACTTCCTTCGAATCCTGGCCTAGTTTTAAATGGGCATTCAACAGTAATAGCAAAGGGCTAAGGCCGATTAATTTTGGGGAAATAGCACCCAATTCGAAAAATTGATGCTCTAATAGAAGATTTTATGTTATCTTTATCCACCAAACAGGATAACAGTGATAAGATAAATAGAATGATAAAAGCATAGAAAGATAAGAGAATAAAAAAAGCAAAAGCAAATAAAAAGTACTTGTGTTCTTTGTCTGCAACATGAGCATGCAGTTTGTGAGAAAAGGCTACGTTAAGAATGCATTCATCAAAATTGGAGAATTACAGGGTGGCGCGAAAACGCTTACTGGCAGCGGAAACTTTTTTCGGGAAATGTTTGTCCGTATGTTACCAAATCTTTTGGAACGACTTTCCAACATCGTTTAGAGCACAGCCACCCATGACACCGTTTCAGGCTTCCAGTTACTGCTCTACTTTTTGGAATGGTTTCATAGTTCAGTTATGAAAATTACCTATTCGCTGTTTCATTAAATAAAAAACAATCGGCTTCTCAACAGAGTTGCCTCTTTCAGTAGGATAAAGAGAATTATCAACGGATAGAGGGTATACATGAAAAGATTGGGGTAGAGGGGTTGGTTTTAGATAGGAATGGTGGGAGGGAGGCAAGAGTATGATTCTCTCTTGGGCTGCTCTATGCCTAGAGGCCAAAGAGGTGAGTGGCTATGGGGGGAGACGGGAGTTGGTTTTTAGGTAAAAAAAGGGCAAGGGAGAATAGTGGGAGAGGTATGATTCATCATTTGAATATGTTCTTTTGAATCAATACATTCAAATTGGTCTCACCTATCCAAAGTTTTAGCCCCTCTTTTCTTACTTTAAGGTTTTACGATTGAAATCATGCCTTTAGGATAAGTATAGCTATGATAGAGGTGGAGTTGTTGAAGTGCTCTTTTATTCTAATGTAGAAGCTTCTTCCTGAAAGACTCCTGCGCAAGGCACCGTAATCGGAGAGGGTTAATTGATTAGCGCCACTTTGAGTGGGTTTATCTGGTTCTTAGAGACACAAAGGAGTATTCGTAAATTAAATTTACTATAAAAATGGCATTCACCCTATTTTTAGGAGGGAATAGCATTTAAAGATAATATTTCCCAAAAAAAGGAAAAGGAAAATTCCTTTATTTTTAAGGAAAATTCCTTTAAATTTTTGCATCAGGAAAAATCTTTCGATCAGAAATAGTTGGTTTAAAAAGCGAACCAGCCATAAATTAACAAGGTAAAGCTGGTATGAGAAAATTAAAACCTTGATTGATTACGTATTAACGGATACAATGGCAAATAACTTTGTGAGGGATATAGAACTTATACCAAGTAAAGACCTAAACAGTGACCATTGACTTCTTGTTGCGGACACTGAGACCATCAAAATGCCAACGATAAAAAGTAAGAAAAAGCAAAGATTAAAGTATGGAAACTCAATGACTAAGTAATCAAGGAAGAATACTAAAGACTATTTGCAACAGAGTTACCAAAAACTGAAATAGGAAGTGGTGCCAGTGAGTGGCAAGTATTTAAGCAAACTCTAGTTAGTAAGGCAGAAAAAGTCTTTGGGAAAACTAGCTCAAGGGTCAGGGCGAAAAAAACGGGTCAGGTGGAATACGAGGGTTAAAATAGCAATTCAAGAAAGAAATAGTTCCAAGAAAGATATGGACAAAGAAAAGCAAAAAATACATGACAGGAATGAAGCTGTGATACAAGAGAAATGTGCAATATATAGGGAAAAGAAATTGAAATCAAAAAGGATAATTACTGAAGAAAAAGAAGAAAGCTGGGAAGAATTTGCGGATAAACTGAAAGAAGATTGCCAGAGCAACAAAAAAACTCCTCTACAAGTTGGTTAGCAGCAGAAGGAAAACAACTGAAACAGTAAAAGCTATTGAAATTAAACAGGGAAAAATTATCAGAGAAGATTATAAAATCAGGGAAACAATGAGGAAGTACTTTGAGACTCAGGTAAATGGACTGGAAGATAGCCATTGCTCACAATCTGAAGAAGATACAGGAGAGACAGAAGTGGTTGCACAGGAAGAAGGGCCAACAACAAGGCTAGAGGTAGAGAATGCCATAAAAACTATAAAAAAGGGAAAGTCAGCTGGTACAGATGAACTGAGTGTGGATATGATCAAAGGGGCAGGGGTGTATGGTATTCACTGGACAACGAGAGTGTTGAACGCAATTTGGTCAGAGAAAAGTATACCAAACGACTCGAAAAATGGCATAATAGTAACACTGTTCAAGAAAGGCTCAAAAAGAAAATATAAAAACTATAGAGGCATGACACTTTTATCTCAAGGACTAAAAATAATGGAGAAAGTGATTGAACGTAGACTTCGATAGATAGTAGGAAATCATTTTGAAGAAGAACAATATGGTTTTCGAGAAAAAAGGTCAACCATGGACCTAATTTTTACCCTCAGAAGAATGATTGAAAAACACTGGGAGAAAATTAAGCCATTACTATTAGTGTTCTTAGATCTAGAGAAGGCTTATGATAGTGTCCCAAGGGGAAAGATATGAGAGTGTCTGAAAAACGGGAAGTACCAACAAGCTTAATAAATAAAATAAAAATGTTGTACAAAGGTGCAGAAGCAGTGTACAATTAGAAGGGAAGAATTCTGAGTGGTTTGAAATAAAGAGAGGAGTACAGCAAGGAAGTGCACTCTCTCCACTTTTGTTTGTGGTCGTAATGGATGAAGTGATGAAGCAAATAAAAAGTGAAAAGAGTACAGAGTTCAATGCTCTGTCATTTTCAGATGGTGTGGTACTTCGGGGGATACAATGAAACTGAAGTCCAGGAAAATTTGAACCGATGGTACAAAAATTTCAAAAACTTACACCTGAAAGTCAGTAAAAGTAAGACAGGGCTACTGACTATTGCCAAAGTACAGAATTATATAACTTTAAAACTTGAGAGTGAAATATTGCAGAGTGGAACAGTTCCCTTACCTAGGTAGTGTAATTTCACAGGATGGTTTAGATTCCTGGGAAATTACTAACAGGTTGAATAAAGCGTCAAGTTCTTACCACCAAGTAAGGAGTCTTCTTTGGGTCAAAAAAATACAAAGAGCTGCAAAAATGACCATGTATAAGTCTAACTTCGTACCTATCATATCATAAAGCCTTGAAACTTGTACACTATCAGGTAGAAACATTGGCAGAATACAAGCCAACGAAATGAAATTCCTATGGACGATGGTAAAAAAGGCAAGACTTGACAAGCAAAAAATTAAGACATCAGAAAACAGATTGGATGCAAAATATCATTAATTGAAAATGTCAAGAGATCCAGACTGGGATGGTATGGTCATGTGATGAGGATGGAATAGAGCAGAGTAACTAAGGTATGGCTGGGAAAGGAAATACCAGGGAAGAGAAGAGTGGGCGGACCAAGAAGGAAGTGGATCGACCAGCTGAAACAAGACATCCAACTGACAGGGAACTGTTGGGAGGAAGTTCAATATCAACAAACATACCAAGAAAAGAGAAGTTGGAAGAGGCTGATAGACAACACCCGGGAAACTGGAGTTACTACTTGATGATGATGGTGATTCCCCAAAAACTGGATTCTCCTCCCCTGTAAATTCGTGACCTTGTCTGGATCTTTCGTGGGAACCGTTGCTGATAGCAATTACCTTTATGGTTTGCATATCCTTGAGTTTGTTTGTCTCTGTAATGAGGATTCTGATCGGGCCATCACCGTAAACCAGCCAATGGAAGGCTGAGATCTGTGGAATGTGGTGCCTTGTGTTGAAATAAATTATTTTGCTAACATAACACTTTTCTATGAATGATGAAATGAAATTTCTTATTGATTCAATCTATTGCCAAGTCTCAGTCATTGAGGCGCCCTTCATGCTCCTTCTCACTGGAGAATTTGATATGATCCTTCATAGTTGGTGCGTTTTTTTATTTCCTATCTACTTTCTACTTTGCTAGTATCATATCTGGCAATTGATTAGGTTTTACGTGAATTATACAGAGTTGTAATTTTCTAATGGCTTATATATGTCTCATAAGGAGCGTTCAGTGTCTTGGAAATTAATAATAGCGAGAAAAAATCAAGAAATATAGTTTTTCGGGTAAAGATATTAAGGTTTGGACTGAGAGGAAGTTCTGAAGATTGTTGGCAAATGAAAAGAGTGAATTGAAGTTTGTGTATAAAAGATGGTCACGTCATAAGAGAGGAAGCAGTCAGGGTGAAATAATTTTGACTATGTAATTAGACTAAAAAGCACGTGGAGTGGAAGAGACGCGATCCTCGTGACAGTTCTCTTTTATTTTTCAACTTAGACATCAGCCTTTTAAATTAATGATTAATGGGCAGTAGCTCTTATATATATATATATATATCCTTTCTGATGCCGTTTCTCTGAATCTTTCATGCCTCTTCTTTCTAAGCATTTCCAAATTGAATAGCGCTTTTGTTTTTTCTTCGGCTGTCATCACAGGACCGTCCATTCTATTTTCCCTTCTACTCTTTACATCTCTTTCCCTTTCTGTTGTTCTTGAGGAAGTTAAACAGAGATTTTAGTGATTCATGATACGTTCTTTGTAGATTACGGAAAGAGCAATCCAATTTAATTCGGAGTGGGTAAATTTGGAGCGCAAATACTTTCCCTCAATAGTTGTCTGTTAAGGACGGTTTGCCCTCCCTCACTGTGGAGGATTTTTTAAGTGTACCTCGTAGATTGACGGTATTGGCTTCCTATGCAAGAGTTTTCGACTCTTTTTACATGTTTCAATTAAACGAGACTACAATATGAATATACTGACGAATAGTACTTTAAAAAAATATCATTGGAGCCAGCCTAAAAAGTCCATGGTAATTTTGATCTTTACTCGCATATGGAGGGGTAATCACGTTGTTTCAATCCGAGCGATGTTGGAACGAATAGAAGTAAAGGTCATCTTTTTGTTGCTCCTTAGGAGGTAGTTCAAGTGCATTGATGTTATTAACAGCATTTTTAATTAAATTTATTATTTCTTTAGATGAATCAGAATACGCAAATTGATGGCATTGTAATTAAAGATTTTATTTCGTCATTTCTGGTACTAAGATTTCACCGTTAAAGTGAATGTTAACTAGCAAAAAAATAGTATAGGTATTCGAATACCAATTTTTCCGTAATCCTATTGTGATTTCAAGTTTATTTATTGCGGTTTCCTTATTTTTTAATTTCCGGTTGAGCTCAGATCTTGCTCTTTTGCAAATGCACATCTATTTTATATTATAATTGGGGATAAAATTTCTCTTCATCACCCCAAACCCTTCTCCTTTCACGTCTCTAAATAACTATGTATATATATTTAATGCCACTGGAAGGAAGACAAAAAATATTGAAACAATTGAAAAAGCCCTTACAAATAAGATCCTAATATTTCGACGAGGAAGCGTATATCTTTCTCAGAGGAGAGTAGAGTCCTCCTCTGAAAAAGACGAACGCTTCCTCGTTGAAATATTAGGAGCGTTTTTTGTTTCTATGCTTTTTGTCTGCCTCCCCGTGGCATTTATATGTTCATACGTCGTAGCCTAAGTGATCCTCCGTCAAATTATGTATATACGTATATATTTAAATATTTGCACAAATTTTCTCGTAGTTTTTCAATGACACTAAATTCTAGCAAAACTTGTAGAAGCAATAAATTATCATACTCAGTGGAGATGCCAAAATGTCTCATTTTACGCAATGGAATCCTATGAAGCCTTGGTTACAGTCATCACTCAATTAAAATCTCTACATCACTCACTAACGTAGATTTTGCATAAACTTAAGTCAATTTAGTTACCTGACGGGACTATAATACTTCGCGATCTTCAATAATTTTTGCAAAAGTGGACATAAAAATAAGACTGAATAAATCGCTCTATTCTGGGTGTCGAATTAAGTCATTTATCGACGAAAGACAGCAATTTCTTATGTTTTATGGGTCTGTGTAGCAATATAAGATAAAAAATATTTTATAATTAGGAAATATGTTCCTAATTACATTTTTATCCTAAACATGCTGGTCTTTCTCGTTTTTTGTATTACACTATTATTTATCACAGAAAATGTTCACAGGAGAGCAATTATTTAAGTTTTTTGAGCATCTTTAAGTATGCGGTGAGACTTAGTTACTTCGGTTAGTGTATTAACTTTCATAGTACAATATGTGTAAAATAACACACTATTTTTCTTTAAAAAATAAGCTTAGTCTATCGGAAAATATTGTGCAGAACCTTTCATCAGTCCTTTAAATTTATTCCATGGAAGTTTTATGGAATCGAAATTTGTATTCTGCTTTACACAAGGAGGATGGAGTAAGTAAATTTTCTCGTCTGGTTTATGTGAATTGATTTACCATATTTAAGTGTCTTTTTCTGCTTTGATTGCTTGGTTCTATGCATTATATTTTCTCCTTTTAAAGTGTAAATTCTTAACCAAGAACCTTTGCTAACCGACGGGATGAGAGTTCATTTTTTTCAGTTCTGAAAACAAACAAATTAACGGTTCCAAATGGGAAGAAATTTGAATTTTACCCGTTTTCATATCGTACTGTAGATTTGATGATCGTGAAAAACTTACTTCCTGGTGTTGAACATTTACCCAACACGTACGAGGTGTGTTCAAAAAATACCCGGAATGTTTAAATTTCGCGCGTTTGGAGAGTCCGATTGTCAAAATGTTTTTTTATTGTGTTGGTGTACATGCCCCTGAAGTATGACACAATTTTCAGCTGTATTCATTGTTTACTTTATCTGTGGCAACCGCTAAGGTTAGACGTGTTTTCATGAGATCGGCGATTGTCGATTGTTAAAAAAAATGGATCAAATAATTTGTATTAAGTTTTGCGTAAAAAATGAAATAAAGTGTAACAAAGTTTCGTCACCTGTTATAACTCTTTTGAGCAAATCTGAGTCGACGTTGACTTCATTTAGTGATTCCTGAGCAACTTCCATTCGCCGCTGTTTTTGTTCAAAATTCAACAATTTTGGGACAAATTTTGCTGCCACGCGTTTCATACCCAAAATGTTCGCAAAAATGTCATGGCATGAGCCAATCGATATGCCAACATCATCAGCGACTTCTCTGATTGTGATTCGGCGATCATTCATAACCACTGCTTTCACTTTTTCCACGTTTTCATCGGTTGTTGATGTGCTGGGGCGTCCGGGGCGTTCGTCATCTTCAACGTCTTCACGGCCATCTTGGAAACGCTTATACCACTCGTAAACACTTGTTTTTTTCATAGCAGACTCACCATAGGCCTTTGTTAACATTTCGCACACTTTGTTACACTTTATTTCATTTTTTACGTAAAACTTAATACAAATTCTTTGATCCATTTTTTTTAACAATCGAAAATCGCCGAGCTCATGAAAACACGTCTAACCTTAGCGGTTGCCACAGATAAAGTAAACAATGAATACAGCTGAAAATTGTGTAATAATTCAGGGGCATGTATACCAACACAATACAATTTTTTTTTGACAATCGGACTCTCCAAACGCGCGAAATTTAAACATTCCGGGTATTTTTTGAACACACCTCGTATATGAGGCTAGATTTTCCTTGAAATAAATTTCTTCTCTTGAGAAGTGAGCACCATTTTGTACAACGTATCTTTGTTCTAAAATCTCCACTGCAAGGCGGGAAACGTAAGAATACTCGATTAATGGAATCGGAATCGCTCAATTTAAGTCCAAATACACCTGGACTGAAAAACACTAGTTTCGCTAACTTCACGGGTGAATTGCGGAGGATGTTCTAATCATGCCTACGATCACCATTGCCTTTTTGCCACCATCTACCTCTCATTCCATTTCACTGTCCATCGTAGAACCCAACGTGTGTCTCTGAGTTTCCGTTTGATAGTATTTGACTATAAACGATGGGGAGGATTGATAGCGGAATGAGATTCTATGCCTCCCTTTTTACCGGAGCCTAGCTTTTACCCATTAATCTATTCTGAGGTATCTCTCTCGCGAGATAGAGCGTAAATCGCCAATACGCTATAGACTTTAGTCATACGCGTTTTTCTAGATACATTCTCAATTATTTTGTATATGACTTCGCTTTCAGAATTTTCATTCATAAAGTCAAAAATACATGAAATTATTGTTTTGACAGTCGAGATGATTTCTTCTCACTTCACATGCCATTATTGATATTACTTTGCCTTCTGGAGATATAGGTCAATCATTAATGAATGATGGTATTCCTATTTTTCTGAATATTTGCATATTAAATATACTTTTTAGGTCTACATTAGGAATTAAATTGCATGCCACGCAACAATTCAGCATGGCGGCCCACAATGGTACCTTGACCATGCATTCTTGGACAAAAGTCAGGAAATGATTGAATTTTAGAGTATTTCCATTTTTTTGTATTTCTTAGGACGAGAAATCGCGTTTTCAGCACTTCATCGATATTTGGGATATTTTTTTTAAATACACGTTTTCATTAAGAATAATTGCTGGGAAGTCTTTATACGCGTACACGTTTTGCTGGGAGCCCTGCTCATTTACTTAGCTAATAATAAAATTAAATTTGGGGTAAATATGTGGTGGGTTTCTTGGCATTTCCGCGGCCGAAGGAAGCCTGACTGGCGTCACCTTAAAATGCCGCCTCACCGGCAGATAATGGGATACGAGGCGCTTATCCTTTGGTGACCAAGTACTAAAATTTTAATCCGTTGCTCCGATGAATCGTCACAGCGTTGATAAGCGGCTGTTGATAGCCCAGGGCAAGTTTCATAAAAAGATTTATGGCAGACATTTTTTGGCCATCTGACCTTCCACTGTAAGTATTTGTAAGTACGGATAACTTGGACCATTTCATACTTCATCTAGATAATACGTTTGGAGGCACTTTTGCAGAACATTGTCACCCGCGTAACAACTCAGCCAATTACCAAACCATATTGGTGCTGTCTTTCCCTCTTTAAAACCACTTAAATAGCTTAGCTCAAGTATCGGTTTATATTTACGTTGATGATGATCTGCGAAAAGGATGCAAATTCTATAGATCCCCTATTATTTGTGCTTTTTCGAGGTCACTTGCCATCATGATGCTGGCTAAAAAAAGGTCATGATAGATATCACTCGAGGAGATAGCGAGGTAGCATGCAAGGTGTTTATATCAGTATTCTGAATTAAGACTGAAGTTAGTCATGCCAACCTAGGAGAAGAAGGCTCATGTTTGAATGTTAAAATAGTGGTTGGACAATCTGATGGCAGAATGATGAGAAACTAGTTAGTTAAGGAGTTTTTAATTGGAAAGACAGGGTTTCATGGCTCTATGTAAACTTACTCCATTCATTCCAGTTCTGGCTGAATACAAACTGAATTGATTATCAGCTCTGGTTTTAATATCATATCTCTTTAAGAAGTAACTGTAGAGTTATGGATCATCTGTTCTTCCACTAAGGAGAGTCTGAGAACATTTTTAGGTGTCCATGCTCTGATGAAAAAAACATTACTTACCTCTTACAGAACTCTCCATGATCGAAAAAATGTTAAAAATTAGTTTAGACTTTGCTAAAAACAAAGACGTTCTGAGTTTCATCTCGTTTAAAAGACTTCATTTTTTCTATGTTATATAGAAATTTTTCCTGATATCGCGATAGATTTCAATCCTGGAGGTACGGTAACATCATGTGGAAGGGCAATGACTGCATAGAAGCGAAAGGTTAATGCACCGCTCTCGCACCACAATTCTTCCGGGAGGAAAAAATACTCAGCCGGAACTGGAAACGTGAAACGCGTTGCACAGCGTGCTCGTGAAACTTGAAGCGTCTCGGAATCTTTGAGTTATTCTCCGAATGCGAATAGTTCAGGCATTCGACCACCTGCGTTTGGGCGAAGATGCGTGGTTGGTGGCGTCACCACGATATAGAGCTGGAAAATCGGAAACACGCAATCTTTTATAAACTTCCCAACACTCGCGAACGTTGAAGCAGGTCTGTTAGCGGTTAACTCTTGAGGTTGTTATCGAACGACTTTTTTTTAAGTTTTCCTTCAAATTCTATCGTAGCTCGAACGATGCTCAGTGGTTTTAATAGCAAATGTCTTATCATCTTTTATTCAACAACTGCGTTTACCTAGTACTAAGCAAGTCTCAACTAGTTTGTGTGGTACGGGATGATTCCTCACCGAGTATGCGGGGCTCGTCCCATCGTAAGTCAGAACCTTGCACGATCCCCCGACCACTGGGCGTAGACCAATAAGCTGTTAGGAGAGTTACGCTCAGTCAAACTAGAAACTAGGCGAGAGCTACGAAGACGAACTTTATGACATGGAGTGGTCTCGTAAAGATACAACTGCCCACTACCATTACCGATAGTATTAATTTATGAATTTAACAAGATACCAATTCATGCAAAAAAAACAATTTTTGATTTTGCAAGCGAGGTAGAGTCCGATTATTTAGGTATATTACCGAAAACATGCACAAATTGTACCTAATAAGGGGCTCTGAAGTGATTTCGCGGAAACACAAGGGCAGAACGATCGACGCTTTCATCTACATATGCTTTTATAAACTGCTCTGCGAGCTCTTTCTTGATTGCCACTGCCACGCCGTATAGGCGTGTGGCAGTGGGTGTTAGTACACAAGCCCAGTGAAGGTATTAAGAATTAGGGTTAGGGAGTTGAAATGGAAAAGTGTATTATGGGAGTGTTATCAGTAGAGCTACGTTTTTACCATGGTCACTTATAGTGGGCGAAAAGAACGAATTTTTGTACCTATCTGTTTGGTAGGGTATCTCTCTAATTATATCGGTTCCTTAGGACCTAGAAATGTAGTGTTGGTTAAAAATTATATTCTCTGTGTTGCTCTGAAACACCCCCGTTTTAAAAATCTCTAGCAAACTAAGCCTATCGTTTATCCTCCGATTCTCTAGCGATTCACCACCTTCTCCCTCCTAAATCTGTGAAACACTATATGGCCTTCTGTAACATTTGTTACGATGTGCGCAGCTTTTCTTTATATTTCATTAATTTTTTGGTCATCTTTCTGTCCAGGGTCCCGAATTCTCGCAACGTATTCAAAGTGAGGCCAACTCAGAGCCAAGTAGTGCCTAAAAGTTTTAGAAATTTCAATTCTCAAGAAAAATATTATAAATAAAATAGTTATTCTCCTCCATCTAGATTCGTACAATTTATTTGACGGAGAAATCCTCTCCTTCCAATCAAGCATCTTTGGAGTTCTACTGCGTCCCCCCCCCCCCCAATTCATCGTTTTTCCCACACCCAAAGATTTAACATGGCTACCGCTTGTGATTACTCAACTCCATGAAGCACTACTTTCCATCCCTCAGCCTACTATACCCATCATCCTTGAACGTGAGTTGCATGTAAATATTTTTCCTTAGGTGAAACATTATTGATGTCTGTGACGATGCTGTAATGGGTGTTGCTACGCGTACAGGGTGGACAAAATTTTGTGAAATTTTACAATGCTATTTTTACTCCTATCTTCTTTGTCTTCGTTCCAAAAGTGAGTAGCTTCAGGTGAATGGCAGAAAAGCATATTCCACTCTTATGCTTGTAAATAAAATTAACTCGAGATCAAAATTTTTTTTTATCTTTTTTTAATTTTTTTATTATTATTTTATTTTTTTTTATTTAAAAAAAATATTAACCTTTTCACTCAAAAATAACGTTTAATATTTAAACAAAAGCTTCTTTCAAATTTCTTGGTGAAGTAACCAGAATGATGCTTGATTATAGCTATTAACCTCACCGTGGAGTTTATTCGGAAAATACTTACGTTTACATACTCTGGCACCGTATGCGTGTTCGCTCCTAGATTGTCGAGTGGATGAATTTTTAATCTCGAAACACACGACAAACTGCATGGATGTACACGAGTAACAGATACATGACAGTGGAATTTTCCGGTTCAAGGAATAAAGGCGGACACGGAATAGGGAAAGGATAGGCTGACGGATGTGTCATGTTGTGGGGAAAGATTAAGATCAAATTGCATGTCAGCGGGCTAATGAGATCTCCCTTTGAGTCTCAGGAACAGACAGGAGAACAAAAAAGAGGAACAAAAGTACAATAGAATAGTTTAATAGGCCAAATTTTGAGTTTCATTTTCTTTTAAGGGAGACGAAATTCTTCGAGAAAGCACAGGGGAGAGAAAATTAAGTGTGTAAATTAAATGATCAAGATTGTTTGATGGAAAGTGCTTGAATACATTCCTATCACGACATATTCCCTTTCGAGATAGTAAAAGGATTTGGTTATTGTCGTTGGCTCCTTTTTAATAAGTTCCTCCCTAATTCCCTCTCCCCCTTTTTAACAAGTTCCTCCTTAATTCTCACTCCACACGTTCCATCTTCGCTTCTCTTACACTGATACATTGTTTCGCGCACGCCCTCTCATTCTTTGTACCCATTATATTCCTCATCTTAACCCTCCACTGCCCACATGGACGAATTCGTCCACTAATACGAACATGCTTCTATATTGGACACTCCAAGTTTACTCCAATAGGTCGTAAACAATTGAAAAACGGTAAATGCCGTTAGACGCAGGTAGAATACAACTATCAGACGAAATCATCCGTTTGGGAATTGAAAGACGCGTGTCCAATGTAGAAGCATGTTCGTATTAGTGGACGAATTCGTCCATGTCGGCAATAGAGGGTTAAGTTGGCTCTGGCGTGACTATGTAAGTCAAGACTTTAAAAAAATATACATTTTAATTCATTCAGTTAAAATAATTCTACTTCCGCTGCTTAAATGGGTTACATATTGAAAACCAAAGTCAAAGTACAAAATATGCAAATTATTATCAACGAAGCGCACTCCTACAACATGTGTCCATTTTTGGAGCATCTAATCTATATTATTTCACCACTTACTTTTTGCTATACCCATAAAAATTAATTGAGGATTACTGCACAAATATGGAATGCTGAGAGGGAGCGGGGGAAAAGAAAGAGTAGTTGAAGGCAAAACGCAAAATTTTTTGAACCTGCACCAGATTTGGACTCTCCCACATTTTAAGTCATCTTTTTCTGTAGGAGCTTTGGGTCTTCATTGTTAGTCAGTAGGAATTAATTATGCGTTAATGCAAAAAGAGAGACCCCAGAGACGGCATTGTGGAGGCTACCGCTCTGAGAATAGAATAATGGTTTTGATATGATTCTGAGCGGTGGCAGTGAGGATATTCACAGATCAGAAGTAGTCTTTTAGCTATGAGGAGGTATTCTTAGGAACTTTGACTTCGTTTACGACACATGAATTTTTTCGGTCAAATTTGGGAATATTTATAATGTGCTGCATTTTTATGAACATGGACATAAATAGGCAAATTGGGTAAATGTCTACCATTTTGCATCACTGACAAAAATGAAATCAGTGGACTCATTTATGCAATATTGAAATATAAATTGAAAAAAATCATTCTTCTATGAATATAATGTGAGGCGCTATACCCTTGATTAGTGCTGTGCGAATCGAACCGAATTGAATCTCCCAAAAGATATTTCGAATCGAATCGAAACGAACTTTTTTTTTAAATTTTGGTAGCGAATCGAATCACCTTAAAAAATTTGCTTTCGAATCTAAATAAAATGCAAAAGCTTATGCGCAGTTAAAGTAATAAAGATTTTTACAATATTTCAGGGCCTTACATTAGCTTATGTATCTATAGCTTCACATGCACAAAAAGCCAGACTGCTTAAACTGAGTTTATAGTTTTGCGTAATCAGGTGAAGCATATTGTCATGGAGGCCAAGAAAAAATATTATGTAACCACCTTTTCCAATTTGACTGAGCCAAACCAGGTCTGGAGGGAACTTAGAAGTCTTGGACTCGTGCAGCGGCGAGACAAACAGCCCATGCATGAATTCTCTATTAACGAGCTTAACACACATTTCACTCCCACCTTTGCCTCTGAGGGAAATAGCGTAGCAGACATATTCGGTCTCTCTAACCTTGAATCACTCGTACCCTATAACGAGAGTAATTTCTTCTTCCAACACGTAACTCCTCACAACCTACGTAAAACGTTATCTTTCTCTAAATCCAACTCAATTGGGGTCGATGGAATCTCAGTTAAATTTATTAAGGCCTCGTCAACTGTACATCTACCTGTAATACTTGATATCTTTAATTTTTCCTTGATGTCATCTGAATTTCCGATTATATGGAAATCATCACTTATTACACCAATTCAAAAGGTTAAAAAACCAACTACTCCCCGTGATTATCGGCCAATCTCTATTTTATGATCTCTTTCTAAATGCTTAGAAAGTATTGTTTTTCAGCAGGTTACGAATTATCTGAACCAAAACAACTTGCATGATCCATATCAATCTGGATTTCGGAAAAACTTCTCTACGCAAACAGCGCTACTCAAATTAACGGATGATGTACGTCGAGCAATTGATAAACGGATGGTCACAATTCTGGTCCTGTTTGATTTCACCTATGCTTTTGGTCTTTTTAATCACACCAAACTTCTCCATAAGATGAAAAACCTTAACTTTTCCTGTTCCTCACTTAACTGGTTTTACTCCTATCTAAAAGATCGTCAACAGGCAGTCAAGGACGCGAATGGGAATACATCGCAATGGACCACCGTCCATTGCGGGGTCCCGCAAGGCTCAGTTCTTGGTCCTCTCTTATTTTTCTTGTATGTCCTTGATCTGCCTAAGTGTATCATAAATTGTAAATACTTGTTATATGCTGACGACCTACAGATTTATTATCACTGCCATTTGCATGAGCTGAATGATGCAGTTTCCAAAGTGAATCAGGATGTTCAAGCCGTCAATTCATGGGCTGTAGACAATAACTTTGTGCTTAACCCTAGCAAAACAAAGTCAATGTTACTCGGTACCTCAAAACTACTCAGACATGTTGACTTTGATGTTATGCCAAAGATTATTGTTGGTGATGCGGAAATATCATATGCAAACTCTGCAATTAATATTGGGTTCACATTAATGCCCAATTTGTCTTGGCAAAACCATGTTCAAGCCATCTGTAATAAGATTAATATGATCCTGTTTCAGCAAAAAACTCATAAAAACCTTTTGCTCTCTCATATCCGCAAGCAACTTGTATCCTCGCTAATATTCCCCCATTTGATTATTGCTGTCTTGTTTATCATGACCTAACTGAAAAGATTAATACCATGGTTCAACGGCAATTTAATATGTGCGTCAGGTTCATTTATGATCTAAAAAAAGATGATCATATATCTCCTTATTTTACTAGATTAGAATGGCTTAAAGTTAAAACAAGGAGGGAATACATAATTGCCTCTTTTTTATATAAACTCTTCAAATGTCAACAGCCTGAATATATGATGCAATTTTTTCAGCCTAAGGAGAAAAACCGAAATGTAGCAACTCGAATGTCACCAGACTTTTTAATTGTGCCACTTCATCGAACCACTGCATTCAATAAATCTTTTTCTGTTGTAGGGACAGGGATATGGAATAGTACTCCTGAATTAATCAAAAATTCTAATTCGCTGATGGCTTTCAAACAAATATTGTATAATAAAATCCTATTGCAGGAAAAAATTTAATTCAATAATATGCTTGTTTTTTCTGCTTTCTTTGTTGCCATTATTATATCATTTATTGCTTGTAGCCACTTTCTCTGTGTATATCTCTCTCTGTACTCAAGCTCTAATATTAATGTATACCTTTTGTATGTTCTTAGTGGACCAAGTGGTCCAAGAACAATAAATATTTCTTTATCTTTATAGTGGCACAAAGAATAACACAGACTAACATGTGGTCGTTTAAATTTTCGTTTCGCGTGAGGAAAACATCGTCTAAACGGACGGTTTACCATTTTGGAATGATCGCCATGTTTGAATGCATGCAACTATTCGAAGACGAATTTATCAGATTCGAATATTTCGAATCATTCGGTTTCGACGCTTCCCGATTCGCAGGCGAATCGAATCGAATTAAGCCTGATTCTAGTCGATTCGAATCGATTTCGAAGCATTCGCACAGCTCTGCACTTGATAATTGCCCCACGCGAGTGTTGATACTCACCATCTACAATATTCAATGAGCAAACCATAATGTTTATTACAGTTGGAAAAAAGATAGAAAACATAGGTTTTTTAGCCATTTAACTCCGAAACGTGAAATAACGTCGCTCCGCTCACTTTTGTAGAAAACTTTCACGTCGGTTTTTTCCGCTTAACGATCATGCTCACTCCATACATTACTTTCATCATAATTAGATGTTTTTCTGGAGTTTGTGGGCCGCTCTCCTTTGCGGGCACCTCCAACGAGCAACCGAGTCGTTGTTTGCTTGGAAGGGAATCTAATGCATGCCTCCCTGCCCTCTGCCTGTCTCCGTCTTCTTCGTCTTCTTTTTCCTTCTCTTACTTAAAACATCCAAAACCTCGTCCCCGTTAAAGCACTTCCCTCCATTACCCGCGCATTCTCCTGCTCGAAGACTCTCTCACAACCTCTTTCCCCTTTACCCGCCCTCACCCCCCGTAAGCCCATCCCCCGCCCATATACACTGCTAAGCGAGGCATCCATTTCCATTGGCTTGTATAAACGTCACTTTGCGGGGACCCTCCCGCCTTCTTTCCCATCCTTACGCTTGGTCCACTCAGGGCCTCGTAGATTCTTCTCTCCCCTTTTTCCCTTCTTCTTTCTCTTAACCCTTTTCCACGTCGTCCAGCCGTGTGAGCGACCAACCTCCCCTCTTACTGCTCCCTCTCCTGTCTCCTTAGGAACTAATATTCCTCCTTTTTGGAAGCGGGCCTAAAAGTGGAGGTCCCAGGAAGAGGAAAAGGATTTGTATTAGGACTAGAGGAGGGAAGTGGTGTAGGGAGAGGATTGAAATGCCCAGGGTGGTTGCTACGAAGGTTTCCGAAGCGTTAAGGTTTTTGAAAGTCACCTCTCGGGTGCCTGCAACGAAAGGCGCAACTTACCGAGACTGATTCGGGAAGCCATCGAAATCGTTAAGCACCCAAATAATTACAACCGAGAAGGCGGCTACTACCTATCAACTGAGTATTCACGCCTAAAATGACGGAGCCCACCTCGACTTTGGATGTACCGAGGGGCAAAGAAAATGGGAAGATATCGGAAGAATATTAAGAGAATGGGACACCTTTGAGGGAGGTGAAATCAGCGATGACAATCTTTTAAAATTTAATTAAAAAGTTTTTTTTCCATAGTTAAGATGTGAACTAACAGCCGAACTAGTAACAACCTTTGTTTATCCATTTCAAAATGAAAAACAATTGTAACTTTCCACACAGAATTCTGATTTGTTTTTCATTTTGAAATGGATATATATCGCTTCCACAAAGTTGAGCCTGATACGCTTTTATGTAAACCTTTGTTTATCTCAAAATCACTGGGAACTCTGCCAGGGAAAAAATGATAATTAGAAATAAAGATATTAACTCCATGCCACTCGAGAAAAATGCCGAGAATGCATAATTGATATCATTTACATCCTGCCAAACCCTTACATAAATCCAAATAATGCGATTATTTTACTTATTCTTATCTGATTATATAATATGTAGTTTTTCACCTATATGTAAGTGATTCTATATAAAAAATACCTCTTTATTTGGTATATTGGGCATGATAAATATGTAATGTGATAATGACTGTGATATCCTTATTCTTAATAGAGAATGTATGTATGAAATGTATAAACATGCTATAATAAATAAGGAAAAGGGATATAAATCACAAATGTTGCATTCTCTGTAAACTGACCTGTTTGAAAATAAAATAATATTTGTACAAAAAATTGCGGGAAACCAGACAGCCAATCAGGGAGACCCACTGGGCGGGACATGCCTGTAAAGGACGGACCGTGAGCTGCATCGATGCTTCAGACCTGAAGAAGCCAGCAGGATGGCTGGAGAAACTGCTGTCACAAGAAGACAAGACGAGGTGGAACACCCGAGAGCTGACTTTCAACAACTCAACGGGGTTGAGTCGGTGGGGCAGCGCTGAGAAGAATGGCCTGGGGCGAAACGAGTGGAGGTACTTCTAGCGAGGGTGAACCAAGGTATAAAGATGATATAGGAACGATCATCAGAAGGTCAAAAAAGACTACTGCTCTGCTCAGGGAAGATGGGGCTGCGAACCAGGAAACTGCGCATGAAAACATTGGTGTGAAGCGTAGTACTCTATGAGTCGACAGCACGGACCATTGGAAAAGCTTACCAGAAAAGACTGGAAGCCTTCAAAACCTGGTACTGGAGGAGGATGCTAAAGATAAAATGATCGGGAAAATAAGAAATGATGAAGTGCACAGATGAGTAGATGAGGAAAGGACCATTTGGAACACAATACAGAAAAGAAGAATTAGATGGATTGGACACACTGAAACACAATGAATTTGTGAAGAACGTGATTGAAGGCAAAATAGAGGGAAAATCTCCCAAGAGTAAGTCCAAGGAGTAAGTTAATGGACAAATAAAGAGGAAAGTACATAGGAAGTGATACCAGGAGGTAAAGGAACTAGCATTAGATAGGGAAGGGTAGAGGGCTGCAGTCAACCAATCTTAGGATTTAATGACCAATGATGATGATGATCAGAAGGTAGACCGCTAGACCATAGAGCGTTAGAATTTTCTATCTACCCGACGCCACCAGAGTACGACTTCCCAGGGTAGCGGAAAGAATGGGCTTTGTCAGTCGACGCTGATTTGCTGGAAGGGAAGGTTCAGTGAAGGAGGGTTTCTTTATATATCAGATGATTTAATGGTAACATTTACAAAAACCACAACATAAAAAACACACACACACGACCCGGGTTTCGACGCTTGAGCGTCATCTTCAGGTGCTTTTTAGGGTTTTCAAAGTCTTATATATAGCTTGGAAGGAGGGGGGGGGGTTTGTGAGTGATTAGGGTGGTGTGGATGCGGGTTGGTCAGGAACAGTGATTGGCGGGGAGTTTAGCGGGGGAGGGGGGAGGGAAATTCGGGAGGCGGCTGTGAGGATGGGAGATGAGGACGGGTGCAAATACTCATTTTAAATCTTCGAATCAGGGTCGTGTAAAGTCTTTAAAATTTCGAGCTGCTCAAGTGAGTCAAGCACTCGTCTGTGGTTTGCAAAACATAAAATGTCAAGATTAAAATCACTGTGGTGGTCATAGTTTAAAAGGTGTTTGGAAAAATTGCTCTTGAGTTCACAATTATTAAAATAGGCTGATTGGTGCTCTTTGACTCTAACATTAAAGTTGCGGGCTGTTTGCCCCACATAAACACCTTGGCAGTCACCACACTTTAAGTGTTTAAGTGTGTTTTTTAAGTTGTGGTTTTTGTAAATGTTACCATTAAATCATCTGATATATAAAAATGGAATACCACAAAGTTAAAAAAGAACTTGTATTATTTATTTGAGGGTTTCTTTGTCACGAATGTGGCGCCCGTCTGCATGAGTCTTGTTTTTCACGGGCGGTAGTTGCGCTTTACGCTTTCGCGAGGTCTGACCGGGTAGTCAAGCCCCCAAGGAAGTGCAAGAACGGCTCCCCTCTGTGTGTATAGGGTCCAACGTCGTCTACGAGTTGCTCCCTATGCATCTGTGGTTCTTTTGTTGGCGGCCGCTGTCCGGCGGGCGGTCGATCCGGCAAAAACGGGGAGTATGGAAGACGGGATTAGGACCGGGGGAAGAAAAAAAGCGTCGCCCCTTCTTTTTGCCATATTCCCCCTCTGCAAGTTTTTCGGCTGGTTTTGTGTGCGTTGGTGGGTCGTCACTAGGGCCTCAATCCTTGTTTTCTCCTCCTTTTCCGCTTCCTCGTCCGCTAGAAGTTTTATTTTCCCTCCCAAATCGTTATTCACCGCCGCGTTTCATATCTCCAGCTTTCGACTTGTTTCTTTGGGTGAGAGAACTGAGTGTAACCGTTGTAGCCCCCTAACCTCTGCAGTCCTTAATGCGGAAGAATTTTCTGCGTTTGCCTACTTTCTGTCTTTCCGAGTATTTGCCCCTTACACCCACTCTGTTACTTCTGATTGTTTAAACAATGTAATTTAAACATATGAGCTTTCAGGCCGCGTATATAATTTTGCCATCTACTTTTCCTCGTTTGCTTATGCGCTGTAATTATTTTATGTCTTATTCTTTGTAGATTGACTCTTTATGTCAACCTCGAAGGAGACTATATTTTGCCGTCTACTTCAATGAGTTTGAAGCAAACTAGAAATCTGGTACCAAGAGTTCTATACTATTCCCCGGTGGCCAAAGAGAACGATGCTCTGGTCAGGTTAGGCGACACGTACCCTTAAAGGCAATACAATATTTTATGGCTCTCTACAACGCATATACAACTAACTATGTCTAAATGTGTACCTAATTCATGGATAGTAAAATTGTGTAGATTTAATATTATCATAGATTGTGTGGTTTAATATTATCTACTATAAGTTTTTTGTGTGTAATTATGTTGTCATTTGGCAAACATACTGTTTCTTCTTCTTCTTCGGTTATCAACCCATAGGTTGGTTGGCAATTTCACGCCATTCCGCTCTTTGCTCAGCTTTCCTCTTCATTTCACCATATGAGACGAATCCAGAGTCATTGATGATCTGCTTCATATAGCTTAATCTAGGACGTCCTCTACGATTTGTCCCCTCAATAAAACCTTCAGCTATTAATTTTATAAAATCATTGCATCGTAGAATGTGACCCATTAGTTTAAGTCTCCTTGTCTGTATCGGTCTCCAGAGACTTCCATTTTCTTGTACTCTTCTCAGCACTTTCTCATTGGTGATTCTGTCTCGCCAGCTGATTTTCGGCATTTTTTACATACTGTTTTCGCATTTATTCTAATTCGTAGCCGAAAGAGTGAAAACAGATGTGCTGCTGTTCACAATTGTTTGTTATCTGTGACAGGGTAAAAATAAAATATATTTTGACATTGAAAACATGACCTAAAATTTTGCAGAACGAACGCGCATTTCAATTTCTTTCCTCGCAAGAATATTTAAGAAGGCAATTTCGATTGCTTATTGGAAAACATAGCTCTGCGAATCTGATTTGGGTGATACTGGCAGGAGAAGAAACAGTGTAACTGGAAATATCTGCGTTGGCAAATATTAGCTGGCCAGCAACAGCTTGGCGAAAACAGGAGGCATGCGAAGAGAAAGAGGTAAATGGTATGATTTTTTACCTTATTAAGTTCCTGAACATTATTTCATAAAATAAAATCTTATGCAGGAAAACATTTAACAGATCTTACCTTGCTTACAAAATAATTGTAATTTATATTCACTTATATACATCTACACTTGCAAACGTAAACATTTACAGTTGCAAATACAAATATTTGCAATTGGAGTTTTTCGTTGCTTGTAGCATAGAATGTGTGCTTCAAGAATTGATTAATGTAACAGCTTTTGATCAAGATCATTGGATTTGGTTACCTTGGTTTTAAAAATGTAGTACCTCATTTTAGTTGGAAGTTAAGAGAAAAGAATGTCCTTATGTTGTAAATGAGAATTACTGTCAGCAACGATCGATCAGCAGCCTCAATAGCGAAGGATTGACGTTTGGAGATGAGGTGATAGAAATTGATTTCGTCCCATTTGGGTACCTGAAGAAGGAAGAAACTTACTCGACATTGATTGGGGAAATGAGACTCATAGATGTAAGTGAAATTGAGAACAACTTATTGCATAATAATCAGTTGTCTCAGGCATGACTTTATGGAATTTACTATACAATGTAAAAGAAGTAACTTTGTTATTCCACATAAATTTTATTTAAGACGACCTGGGTTTCAACATGGCATGTCATCATTACTTCATCATCATCTGATAATAACGTGCCATGTCGAAACTCTGGTCGTCTTAGATAAAATTCATGTGGCATAACAAAGTTACTTCATGAGAGTTGACAAGGGTTTCGTCTGCAGTTGACCCTTTGACCCTACAGTTTGTAGCCGTGAGTCTTCCATGTCTCTCCCTTAATGCATCTTTTTTGTGTTGTCGTCATGAGCGTGGTCAGCACCAATATGTCCCTCTGACCGAGAGAAAAGGTGTAGTGAGTGGGATGTCGGAAATGGGGTCACCCGAGACATCGCCCGCATTTGAGCCCATGTCCCGTTGTCGTGGTCAATTCTTTGTTTTCCACGAGTGTTCTTGTCTCGCTCCATATCTTCAAGGCAGTTCATGTACGAAGAGCCATATGAATCCATGTGACATTACATGCCATCCAGTGTAACTGCCCTTTCATCAGCTACGGAAAGGAACTGACACACAATCGCCCCGAAAGTAGTCAGAATAAGCACATTTCATTCAACCACATCCGTCTGCCAATGCAGAATGTGCAAATAATCACTGACATCTTTGAAAATGTGGTTGTAGAGTGGTGCGGGCCAGTGACCTACCATGGAAATTCATAATGCTAATGGGTTCCATTCGATCGTCTTCATGATATAGTGTACTTTCCCATCGTGTTAAAAAGACATTTATATTCTTCCATGCATCTCTTCCTCGTAACATGTTGTTAAGGTGCCTAGGCTTTCTGCACTGCCTCTCTCGTTAAGTCTTCGGCTATTGATTTCTGAATCTTATGAGACAATTTCCAGAATTTAATTTCACAACAAAGTATAAATTGTTGTTTCTATCGCTCTCCTCATTGCAAAAAAAATGATATGGACGTACAACTTTTAATGAATATAATCTCAAAAAATGAGACACTGGTGAAATATTTGCGATAAAAAATTGCTATTTCTCTGCTAGAGTGGAAATTTGAACCACAAATACCGCGAAGAACTGGGATTTCACTTAAAAAGGAACATTTTTGCTCTACTCCGTTTAGGATGGATTTTCAACCACGCGTTCTATTCTTACCTTAGGATAATCAAGGGGACAAATTTCACAAAATACATTGTAAGTACAATACAGTACAGTATAGTACAGAAAAGATACCCCTTATCACTTCCATGAGTAATTATTTGTTTCTTTGAGCATTTGATAATTTTTCCACTCCTCGTAGCCTGGAATTATGAGAGTGGATAAAAAATCAGACTAACAGTAGGAGTCGGAAATAAAAAAGGTTCATCAAGTAAAATGTTTGCCGAAGTGTGTTATAATAACGCTTTTTAGTGACATGGTTACTGTTGACCCTTGTAATAAATCTTTAATTTATCTGTTTTATATCATATTCCTGCTGTTTTATGTCCGATATCTGACCTGTAGGTATACCTTATAAGTCAAGAGGTTGGAATATATTTTATCTCCGCCAGCACTTGAGGAATAGAGGCGCATTAAAAAAAAGGAGCCTGTGAAAACTTTATGGCTGCAATCTGGGATAAATCGCTGGATGAATAAACCGCTTATGTGTATTTAACGATTTAACGGACAAATCCCATTATGCATTACGTTCCTTCTGAGTTAAACATAGCTCGGTGGGAAAAGAATGTGAGAGTATTTATGCGAATTGACTGAGGGAATATTTTGTATGGCGTTAGGTGATATTTCATCGAAAACCTGTTACTAATTGGAGTAGTCCTTGAAACCGTTAATCAAGCTATCGGCCGTAAAAAGGGTAATCCAAATGAAGATTTCCGTACCTCTCATATACGTTAATACAACTTATACGGAGAAACAGATTTCCAGGAGTATTTTAATGGGCATTGATTCTTCAAGCTAGTGATGGCAAATTATGCGTCTCGGTTGAGGGTGTATTAATAATTGGTATTTGTTGCAATGTGTTGACTAAGGCCGTATAAATATAGAGGCATTCCGGAGGAAACGACAGGGAGGAGAAAACTAATGGTAGAACTAAAACGATCATTTGAGTTGAATAATCATTTATCTATGCAAAAACCTGTGAGCCCTCGTGTAAAATTAAAGATGCAAATTAACTTAGAGACAGAAACTTGGAACTATTGTCGTAATTTAGTTATAGCAAAATTTTCTCGTTATTGCATAACGCTCTTTATTCAAACATGCTAAGTCCATAGTCGAAGTCATCGCTAGATATCATGATGGAATGTTTCAATTTCATTTCCATATGACAAGAATATTCTTCCATGTATCATGAAAAGATATTTGTTTTAAATGAAGAAAGATATTAGGAGTCTAGTCACATTTCACTGTGTATTTTCTCTTCTTATGACCAATAGTGCTGTCAATTCTTCCACTGAGATACATTTTTAAAGTCCTCTTTTTTGAGAAAAAATTAGATGAGTTTCAATCATTTCTACTCAGAATTAGTTGTTGAGGCGCATTATATGTTTCTTAAGATGGAGACTTGAAGAATATTTAAGCCTTATCAACTGCCTATTTGTGTTCGCTTCACTTTCTAAATTTTAATTCTCAGAGATGAAAATGAAGGCAAAGAAAATTCTTTCCACCCACTGATCATTTCTCTGTGTATTTCCCATATATATATATATATATATATATATATATATATATATATATATATATATATATAGACACACAAAAAAAAGAGACGATCACACTTACATAGCTAGCTTTCGGAACTAGTCCGTCTTCAAGGCGTTCCGAAAGCTAGCTATGTAAGTGTGATCGTCTCTTTTTTTTTTTTTTTTTTTTTTTTTGTGTGTCTATCTCCTCCATCCTATCCACATCGTGTGTTCATCGCCGCATGGCTGACTCCAATCCATCAACGTATATATATATATATATATATATATATATATATATATATATATATATATATATATATATATATATATATATATATATATATATATATATATATATATATATACAATGGAAAACTTCGCCAAATGGCCACAAACACAATTAAAGAGGAAACTTACAGGGGGTAAAAAGACGAAAGTAAAGAGAGAGTCTTACTTAGACTCTAAGAAAGTAAAGAGAGAGTCTTACTAAGTAAGACTCTCTCTTTACTTTCGTCTTTTTACCCCCTGTAAGTTTCCTCTTTAATTTTGTGTGTGTGTGTATATATATATATATATATATATATATATATATATATATATATATATATATATATATATATATATATATATATATATATATATATATATATATATATATTATCCACGTAGCCTCTCCATTCCCTCAAATATTTTCATTTCATGACCCCTTCACGTGACACGTAAGTTATTCCACTAATTTATTTTTATCCCTCGTCTTTCTCCACACTCAATTCCCTTCCCCCGCGACGCGTCCCAGGCTTCGTGTGCTTCCTCCCCGACCTCTCTTGTTCTCTCATTTTTCTCTACACATCCATACCTGTCACCTTTTTAGAATTCCAAACTCTCGTTTCTCCTTTTTCTCCATTCCTTTCTCCCACCTCCCCTGTCCTGTTCCTCCCTCCCATTCTACATCTTTTCCCCTTTTGAGCTCGCTTTTTCCCCTACCTCTCTCCCTCCCACCTTCTGCTCTTCCTCTCTGCATTTGACTTTTCCGGATTCGCCATAACATTCTACCACTTCCCCGCATCCTCCCAATATCTCATCCCGAGCCGACAGACGAAAAGGGAAAATAATATTAAAAGATGGATGAAAATTAAAAATAATATTTTTTGGAGGGAACCGTTCCCATGTTGAACACATACTGAGGGCAAGGTTCCCTCCTTCCCTCGGACCAAGAGACCAGTACACTTGCTAGCTCTTTCATTTGCTTTAAGCTCACAAATTGGTCTTTTCTCCTCGTCCCCCCTATCCCTTCCCCCCCCCATGTCACCCTCTTGTTCCCCCCTCCGCAGCCGACCCAACTCCCCCGCCCCAATCCTTCCGCCTACCTACCTTTTTCGTTACCTTTTTTTCCCTCTCTTTTCCTTTCTCTCGCTCTCTGCTTTCCTTAGCCCACTTCCTCTCTCACGCCATATTCACTCCCGTTTCTTTTCCTGCCTCATTGCCAACCCCTCCACCGACTCCCTCCACTCTGTGCTTCCGAGCGAATCCTCTCGTTCTAACCGTATGCATTAGACGCAGATAGGAGTAAGCCATACGAAGACAAATATTCTACCTCGAATGCAGGATGATTTTACCACAGAATTACCTAGCGCTGAATACTTTTAAAAGTGAATTACAATATGGTTTCAGGTAAAACTTGTAACTAAGTTACTTTTACTGAGTATATTATGAATAATATGAACATTCATGCCCAGACTGATGTCATCTATCTTGATTTCAAGAAAGCCTTTGACACTGTTAATCATAGTATTTTGGTCAGGAAACTCCACTACATTGGTATAACTGGTACTTTGTTAAATTGGCTATCGTCATACTTATCTGATCGAAAACAATATGTAGCCTATAACAAATGTAAATCTGAAGATATTTCTGTAACGTCAGGGGTTCCACAAGGATCTAATTTAGGACCTCTCTTATTCTTAATTTTTGTGAATGATTTACCCCTATCGCTACAACACTCACAATGCTTAATGTTTGCCGATGATATTAAGGTGTTCAAAAAAGTGAGTAGAGTTGATGATTGTTCAAAATTGCAAGAAGATTTGGACAATCTGGTTAAATGGTCTTATGAAAACAAAATTTATTTTAATGTAGAGAAATGTTACCGATTGACGTACTCTACGAAGAAGATTAATGTTAATTATGAATATAGAATGGAAGGTCTATCATTAAAGCAGATACATCAAATAAAAGACTTAGGGGTTATATTTGATTCTTCAATGTCTTTTGCTCCACATATCTTTGGCATAGCTCTCTCAGCTCAACGATTATTGGGTTTTGTAAACCGAATGTCAAGGTACTTTAAGTCTGAGAAATCTCTCAAAATGTTGTACTTCTCCTTTGTAAGATGTAAGTTGGAGTATGCTTCTGTAGTATGGAATACTCACAGTAAGAAACATGTTCAAATATTGGAGAGGGTACAAAAAAGATTTTTACGTTATCTATATTATACCCAATATAATGTTTATCCAATTTATGAAAATTGTTAGCTACGAAACTTTGGTAAAAGCGTTTGATTTTCAATATTTGAAAAAAAGAAGAAACATGTGTGATCTATTTTACTTTACGATCTTTTAACGTGTACTGTGATATAATTGATTTATGTCAAAAAAGAAGTCTCTTTTGGAAATCGATAAATGATATAGTTTCTTGATATGTTTCGAAATTTCTGTAAAATTCAATTGATTCCAATATTTTTTGTATTTTCTTCTTTTTTGTTTTGTTTGCCTTGTAATTATTTTGTTGGGCAGACGTTAAACTCTATAAATAAATTAATAAATACTTAAGGCTAAGGGTGAATTAACTCTGCGAAAAGTAAAACTCCAATTATATGATGTCAACTATGATAACTATTTTTTTAAAACAAGACAGCTCCTAATTACATTCGTCATTTACTTTTGTGGAAAGGAAAGTCAAAGAACTTATTTACTGCTGATATGCCTAGAAAACTCGCTCTCTTGTAATAATTTCCTCTTTGAGGCTCCATAATTGTGAACCTCTTTCTCTTCTCTTATACGCATGCATTGCTTCGGGCTTGCTTTCCTATTCTCATGAGTCCTGGTTCTCTCCACTTACAAGTCTCTTCAGCCATATTCACTCATTACATTCCTTGTCTGCCCCTTCCTATGACGTAGTTCATTCCACTATTGTATACCTGTTTCCTTATTACTGTTCCATTCAATCCCTCTTTCACGTCCTAAAAACTATGTAAATATAATAGGAAAGCATGTATCAAATCTGGTAATAATGAAAAATGTAATAATGGACTCACAAATGCAATTATTTAAATTGCCTTCCTTTAGGATTAATGAGGATATTTATTCACGAAAATATTTAAAACTTGTACTTATGTTTATCTCCTATATTTTGGTCAATTATTTTTTCCCTTCCTCACTTTCTCTCTTTTTTCTGTTTACTCGACAATTATTAATAAGTCGCTCCTTTTCTTTAAGCTCACCCCTGAAGTAAAATGTTGTGCTCATTTTCTACTCCTAAATTTCGATCAATTATTTTTTTCTCCCTCGCTTTCCCTCTTTCCCTAGCTTCCTCCTTCCTATCTCGCTCCACATTCTCTCTTCTTTCTCTCTCATTTTTCTCCCAATCTCATCGCCACGTTCTCTTCCCTCCGTCTCACCTTCGTGCTTGCGAGGGAATCCGCCAGGCCTTACCTCTGGGACAAAGGGATGCGGGCGGACTGGGGGAGGAGGAGGAGGAGGTCGGAGAGGGGGTTGGAAAGGAGAAACGTATAGTTGGGATCGTCGTCCGAGGGGCGGGGGAGGGAAGGGAGGAGGAAAAGGCGGGTGAGTTTGCGTCGAAAAATATGAAAAGCTGGAGGAATGAAAAAAAAAATAAAAATTCATCTCTTTTTTCCGGGAATGGAAAAAAAAGACAGGGTGAGTTAGTGGAGAGACATGACACAGTGGGTGGGGTTTTGGGGATGTAAAGGAGAGAGGGAGGGTGGGGGAGGGGTAGTCAGTGGTGGAAGTAACAAGGAGTGAGGAGCGGAGAGAATGTCTGTCTGGGAGAGTGAGGGGAAAACAATAGAGACGAGAAAGAGGGTTACGTACGGTTTAAATACTCGAAAATGACGCAATGGAGATAATGCGTGGGACTTAAAATTAGACAGCGTAGCGCCCCTGTGGATCATTGGCTGAGATTCTAATGCTAAAAAAACATGGCTACGGGATTAAAAATTTCGCAATTGGGCACGTTTGGTTCTCTTTTGTACTTCAGGGGTGAGTAAAACGAGCGACTTAGTAATTCAAGTCGAGTAATTAGCAAAATCTTGGAATCGCGGAGTGCTGATTTAGAGGTTGTATCCCGAGAACGGATAAAATTTTCTCCGCTAATGCTCTCCTTAGTTATATCAACCTGCGCTCTCGAGAGGAGGACCGGTTCTTAGAATGCCCATTTGCTACCTCAAGTTTGGAGAGCTGCAGCAAGAAAATTAACCCGTGCGATTCTGAGCTGACTTCCTGACTCACCATTTCCTAACAAATTGTGATGTTGCGAGTTTGTTATGCTTAGTGTGGTTAATTCCACTATTGTTGAAATTGCACAGTCACTCTGTGACAAAGGGATGCGGGATGTGTCTGATTAGTATATATTCTCTTTTATTTGTTTATTCTCACCATCCCGAAAACAGCACATTAAAGGCCTTTCACATCGGGTGATTAACGTTAAAAACAGACGAACAGCAACACCCGTGTCCTGTGACGTGAAAAACCACTCAGGTGGGACTTGAATCCGCGATCCTCGGATTGGCAAACGTGGACCCCGCCGCCACCGGGGCCGACGACAGTATGAATGTGTGTGATATACTTTGAAAAAAAAATGCTCTCAAGGTTTTAATGTAAACGCAAAATTTAATTCACCATTTTTCCATGATAAATTTTAGAATATATTGAATTGAAGGAGAAACAGTATTTCAACATATTAAAGGTACACTGCACAACTTAAAGACCTTAGAGGCGCGAGTAATTGCAGTTCTTGAATTGATTACTGCAAAAGAAAATATTTGAGCTGGATTTATTTACTTTTAAGTAACCAATAAATTTAGTAACCCTCTAAATTCGAGGTAATGTAATTATCCCTTTTCACTCGAATGATCTTTTCACAGTGTATATATCGCATTCGCGTTTTCCTTTGTGAAATACTCTGCTAGTTAGTTTCGGCTATTACCGCAGTACTTCACCTTTGTTCTAAGTAAACGTCCGTGTATTTAAAAGTGTCTCATACCCAGTACGCTTTGGGGCAAAGCGCACAAGAACGAGCGTTAAGTGGTATAGCATGCACGCTACCTCGAGTAAACATTTCGTGTACCCTCCAGTCCTCCGTGAGATTCGCGGTTGAAGAGCATAACAAGGCAGATTAACAGGTTAATTATCTTGCTCAAAGCGTAGCGTGAGATCGGAGGATTGTGTACGTGTTCAAGGGGACCTAGACGATTTTTTTATTCGATGACGATTTTTTAAGTGGAATTTTACCATCAATATAAAGGAAATTATAATGATTCTATTTGGTACGGGGGCAATAGAGTTAACACATGGAAATATATATTCTCAAGCACTGATTAAAATAATTTTCTGTTCCATGAAATGTACGAATTAAGTATGATGAATTTCGTTAACAGTTAAGTATGACCGAGGAATTTAATGGTTTACTGGCATTGTTTTATGCCTTTTTCTTTAATTGATCTTCTCATTCCGTCTCCATATTTTATTCCAGCTCCTTTGAGGTGTATTTTGTTGTAGAAATTGCACTCCAGCTCCTTTGGTGGTAGAAATTGTGCGAAGCATTTATCAGCTTTTGTTACGGCCATTGATTTGTTTAATTTTCACATTTTCTTATCTCTGTAAAATTAAAGCTATTGTGTGGCGTCGTCAACTACTTTTTCCCGTGAGCCGCAATTAAACGTGAACTGTTCATCTGAGTTAATTGACAGATGTCGCATTGGATTCTATTTTAACATTTCACTTTAGTGGAATAGGACCGACTCGAGGGCCCAATTCCACTCTCTGGTTTTTCATTCATATTTATTATTTTTTGTCCATTTATTTTTTCACTAATATATTCTTTGCGTAGGTAGTCGTGGCACTCTCGTCGTCGGGCCGCGGTCCGCCGGAAGAATGGAAGGGATCGCGCGGGAAAGGAAAATCACCAGTCTGGCTCACTTACACTTTATTGTGTCGCTTCATGTACAGTCACTTCATAAAGTATCACGACGCACTACGCTAGCAGTTCGTATAAGTCGGCTGTCGAAGCTCAAAGTACGTTGGCCATCATGGGTCGTCTTCGGTGACTATGAAAATCGTCGGGTACACTACGATATATATTCTAAGTCAAGTGGGACTTAACTCAGACAGTGCTATCGACTTAGTCCGCGTTGGAAAGCTGACTTTGAAATGAATAAACTGTGGGAAGGAAGGGTATTCGCAACCCAGAGGCATCGTAATCATACTCGGCAGATCTCTTACGAAGACAAAAATAAGAGCTCCTCTTCGCGAAACCAGCTCAACCCAGCGCGCTCTGATGGTGGGCTTGGTGAGAGGCGGGCGCCGAGTCAAGAGTCAATAGATATCATAATTTTCCATTAGGCGGGCAACTTAAAATATCAGCCTGTAATGCACGAAAGGCTCACCAGTTCTCATATCCTAGTCGATAGCAGTGCCCATTCTCCTTCATGCATAGGTTGGAGCTCGTATTTACGTGCATTTGGCTCTTCTTCGTTTTACCTTCCCCCGATTTCACTCGCATAATCACTCAACTCCATTCAATATTGCTTTTTCACCACATTCCTCTTCTTACTTCTTTAACCGAACAAATCCTCAAGGCCACTTTAGGAGCAAGTCTGTCCTCTCCTCTGAACGAGAGCACTCCCATAATGCAGTCCCACTTAACCTGGCGCTTTGTCTCATGGAAAATGAAAAGTGTACCTACAGATTCTCATAGCTACCAGAGACGGCCCAGGATAGCCAACCTACTTCGAGCTTCGACAGCCGACCTATACGATCCGCCAGTCTAGCGTGTCGCGATACTTTTTGAAGTGACTGTACATACAAACGCCGACTGCCGACCGTGGCGTCCTCTCCTTCTCATCAGCGCGTCTTCCCGCTGCTATTGGCTCGCACGCCTTGCATGATAAGGTCCAAGGTACGTCTTACCTTACTTGGGCATGCAAGTGCTCCCGGCAGCCGAAGGGACTGGGTGGTGGGGGGTTGGGAGAGCAAAGGTGCTTAGCGCAGCGGTTAGGTGTGAGAGGAATGAAGGAAGGAATATGTCGGCCGCCTCTTACATTTGTTGAATTTTTTGTTGAGAATATGTTACACTACTCAAATTTGTATAAACCCACCTTTAAATGATGGGAATACTAATGGAGACGGATGCGATCAAATGAGGAATTAACATTGCACGTCACTTCACGTAGACGCAGGATATGTTACACTACTCAAATATGTTACACTACTCAAATTTGTATAAACCCACCTTTAAATGATGGGAATACTAATGGAGACGGATGCGATCAAATGAGGAATTAACATTGCACGTCACTTCACGTAGACGCAGGATTGCGCGATAGTTAGCAATTTAAGTTGTCAGTTTTTGGATATAAATGAATGATTTGTGCTGACTTGTGCTTTTGATAAATGTTTGTTATGCATGATTCATAGGGGAAAAATGTTTACGACATGTTCAAGTATGATTGCTTTTATTATTAAGAGAAATCTCTGAATTCGACGCGAGGTTTGCCTTTGGGTGAAGAATCATTCCACGAATTTGAACATAAAGAACAGAAAGAGAGTGAGTGAAGGTAGTTTTGGGAAAAAATAGACATCGGGCCGCGGATCTGCGGAATTCAAGAAAAGTTGACGGGAAGAAAGAGAGAAATTGTCTGGATGAGCCAAGAATTTATTCGGTGGATTTTTTTAGTTTCATTGATTATTAAACTCGTGAAAAATAGGTCTGTTGCCTTGGACAACGCGCATCAAATAGTGGAAGAAATGATTTACACTGCTTTAGCTCGCTCGTCTCCGGTGACTTGTTCACGAATTATTTTCTGACCCTTCTAGCAAGCTGAATGACCTTTCCCAGCTTTTCTTTGAAGATTTTTTTGCTCACGATTTTGCCACATGGCAACTGCAGATGCAGGGAAAAGTTTTTGGGAAATGACATGGCTTGAAATTCGATAAGGTGTACGTCATATTTAAAAAATAAACGCTGCACTAGTTTACTTGATTATACTCAAGTCAAGAAGTGTCTATGTGAATTGGCAAATGAAATGTTTACTCGAGCTAAAGAAAATCATCTGATTAATCGTCTCTGTTCAGTACTTAAGCGGTTCTCCACATGTTCCTTCCGTTATTGGTGAGTAATGAGTTTCTATTTTGCAAATGCTGCCGCCACTATTGAAATACCTATCCACTTACATGCAGAATAAACTCATTAAATTCACTTTTATGAAAGATCATCGTTACACAGTGCATTTGTAGTTGTTTATACCGAAGTGATGTCCACCCAAAAAGTGTGTTGGTGTGTAATGAGGCCCATAGCTAGATAAATCTGGTCGTTAATTCAAATAATATTAAGTTTCACGAAGTCTGTTTCCTTCGTATAAACTTGAGAAATGAACATGTTAAACACTCTCGTACCAGTTAGAGTACGATATGGAAACTAAAGAAATTTGAAACCAAGATTTCATGTATACGGCTATTAATGTGGTGGAGGCACATCGGGTCAATGCGCGCGTTTAATGTCAAAATATTTTAAGTAATGTGAGTGTGTAAAGCATAATATATCAGCATCCATAATATGTATTGTGGATGTTTGATAGAGGTTTTAAATTCATTTTGATGTTGTGGTTGAGGAAATTAATCCACATTATCATGACGCAGTAAATTAGCTTTCCGCCCAATTCTAAAGTTGAAATTATTACATTGCCTTAAGCCTGTATTATCAAATGTTTAACCATTGATTTGACCTAGGAGTAAACTAGCTGCTTCTTTTTTCTATATGTAGAACCACATCAAATCGTATGGTTTTATGAACATAAAGTGATAAAGAATATATACATTATATTGATATTTAAAGAAATTTTTCTTGAGTCTCGGCAGTTAAAAAGACAAAAAAGCTGACTTCTTTACACCCAATTTGTGGTTACTATTCGTAATTTTTTGTGTGATACATATGCCTATTAAACTTTTTACAAGCATATATAATTGCCATCTAATCAGTTAGTGTTTTAGAAAATTTTAGAGTCAACTGGAAAATATTGACATATACTGGAAGGATATTGTTAAAAGAGGGATTATGTACGAGTTGTATGTAAAACAGAAGGTGATGGTAACTGGCGAAAATGAGGCAGAGGAGACAATTTTTAATATAATAAGAGATATTTAACAAGGATATTAGCTGTCATTAACTCTTTTCAATAAAATTTTGTAAAGGTCACCAGAAAGATTGTAGAAACAATAGGAGTTGTATCTAGGGAAGAGAAAAACTTATGATGAAGAAGTGTTTGTGGAATGACGTGAGAGCTGCAATATATATTGGAGATTATTCTGCATGAGGAAAGAATTCGCGGCGGAGATATATTTAGGAGGCATAAAAACGTTGAGAACCGGTTGGAGTGTAGTAACCAAAAAAATATCCGTAGAATGGAAACGGTCGCACAAGTGAATACTTTTAATTTTGTTAAGTACTTATGAAGACTAATTACTTGGCGCGAAGTCTGTTCCCAGAAATAATAATACAAATAATGTATATAAGGCTAAAAGAGCTTTTAAAAAGGTGGAGCGACTTTAAACAGCAATCAGAACTCTTATAAAGCTGAAAAATAGTTTTGATGAATCATTATTTCAATGTTGTTCTATTTTTTTGCTTTTAATGTTGATGAGTTTTTGTGTAGGATAGAAATATGGCTGGGGAGAATAAATTAGGTGAATTGGACTGATAAATGAGACGGGGACTGAGAAATGAGGACGTATGAGGAAAGAAAACAGCTGCAAGAAATAACAGATTGCAAAAATCTTAAATTTTCTCATTAAAAAACGGTTTCGTCGAAAAGACTCACCACTGATTGACCGCTGAGCTTGATATGACATTACAACGCGCATGCGCGCTAACCACAGCAGTGGAATTTCAAGTATCATGTATAAACGATGGTTTCAGACCTCACTTGGTGGAATTCCTTGATATCAGGGATAGAAGGATTAACTTTGCAATTCCACATTGTAAAAGATTTATTACGACCGGTTTCGCCGCAGTGCAGCATCATCAGGTACACAGACATGTTTTCCACTCTATATATACACATAAAGTCTATGGATGAAGGGGAGGCATCATGTATAACTTTAGCAATAAAGCAAGAGTGATTTCTTATGCACCTGAAGGCTGTTATCCTAAATAAGGTCAATATCCTGATATTTTAGACTTTGGAAAGATATAAAATGAATTTGTTCCATAATATTGTATTGTTCTAATGATTTCACATTTGTGCTACGTTTCGTAAATAAATATTTCACCTGTTGACGGCTCTACTTGGTGGAATAACATAACGTGGGAGAATTTAAAAACACTTAGTATCTTTTACTTTAAAAACACTTAGTATCTTAGAACTTCTTTGTGGAATATTACTAAGTGTTTTTAAATTCTCCTTCGTAAATAAAGTTTTTGGGAACTTGGTGAAAATGAGGTCGCAAGATTTCGCTTACATTAGATCCACAGATATTTCTTGCTCTAAGGCGCTAAGAAAAAAGAAATAAATGTATGGACGATTACGTGGGAGTGTAGTGATGGCCCTTCTATGGGAGATAATTGTATTGGAATTAATTTAAAATTAAGATAAACATGTGGCCAGCAACGCCTTTAAACTTTTTTGAACTCTAGTGGGTAATCGTTATTAACACTAACTGCACCCACATTTAGGCCTGGACTCATTTTGACAATGATGTAAAAAGCTTACGAATGCAGCGCAGCATTTCATTACAACATTATGGGTGTTATTTACCCGTATTTTGAACGCATTTGTTCCTCAAGTGGTTGTTTTGATTTTAAAATTTGCGTTGTAAATAATGTATTGCTTTCATCAATTTGTTGGATCACATGCACGCAATTTAACGTTATTTAAAGTACTGAACTCGAAACCACAAGATTATTTACATGAAAACTTTATATTTAATGCCCAAACTCACAAGAGATCGCCCCGCGTAACTATAACATTTTACATCCCCATATACTGCACAACAAATACTTCCCACATCTCATCTTGTAAATTATGGAACTCGCTGCCTAATAGTATCAAATTTTCTAGGAACGTCTCATAATTTAAAAGGAGTATGGCTGGCCTTTTGCCTCCCTAACGTTCTCTCTCCTTTGTATGAGAAGACCAAATTATATTGAGGTGATATTATTACTTGTTATCATAATCATTTGCTGTTTTTCTGTCTAATTAAATATCTGTTCGTTTGCATTTTCATTTCTTTTGTCAATAGGTATTACAGATTGTAAACTTTTGTTTTAACATATTGTTTGGAATATTGATACTGAAACTGTTTTTCATTTATTTCGCTCATTTGATGTTTTTCTTTGCTGACTTGAAAGTTGTTTGTTTGTTTTCTTTTTTTGAAAGACTTAGTTTCCAAATAGCCACAGATTATAATACTTTTGTATTCTGTTCCTCATGAAGGCATGTAAGTTGATTAAATGTTCCAAGGGACTTGGTCCCAGGACAATTAAAGTGTATTCTATTCTATTCGAATGTTACAGGTTTGAACAAGTATTCCCTCTATTTATATCAAGATTAAAGTGTGCGTTTCATTTTCCGTTTGCGTCAGTTTTAAATTTCCCCTTGGTCTCATACTCCCTTATTTATGAATAATTATCCTTGTCTGGTGACTGATCTCATATGCACCTCAACAATGAAGCATGAGATGACCGCATTGTTTTTCACTCATAGCATAAGTGCAACGGTAATATCATCACACATTTGGTTGCAATTGTGGTTAATATCCTTGGATGAGAAGGCTGCGTATAACTTAGAGATTTATATGCCATAACCAACCCAAATTCATCGCTGCTTGGGCCGTATATTCTTTAATGGGGTCTGTGCCCTACGTAAGGTAGTAATTTAAGCACAACCGCTACGTTAATCTCCTGTGCAAGAGTTTTAATTTCCGGCTATAACCTGCGATTTTACATTCCAGCGGTGATTCACACCACTCGAAACAGCTGTAATTTATGCGCTCAACTCCGGTCAAAATGTCCTTAGCAAAAACTTCCTATTTCCTCTGCTTCACCTACATTTCATTCGAAAACCCTCCAATTATCTTCGACTATCCATTTGTCATTACTATATTATTTTATTCGGTTATTCTGGGGAGCGTGTCATTAATAAACATGTCAACTGTTGTGTTAAAACTTGTAATTTTCGAGAATTATGTTAAGCTATGTATCGGATTCTTCGCTCTATAATACCTTACTGCAGAATTAGGTTAGCTCATATTTTGTTAAAAGAGACTTTAATCTTTATACGATAATTGAAGCGTAAATATCAAATGTATCCGAGAAATATTTAAATGGAACAGACTACTCCTTGGTTAAGTCGAACGTTCTTTTATGACCATTGTACCTGCAGTTTTCCATCAGGCCGTCCTCAGAGACGTCATCAGCTGATTGGTTATATAAAGAAGTGACCAAAATCCAACGTCATCTGCTTATGAAGAACGGGTAGCTTGGTAAAGGTTTATCGGCAGATTGGAGGAAGGTTCCTCACCACAAGGATCCTACAAGGAATTGACATTTGACTGAAAAATCTGTCCTTCTGCCGATATTTAAACCCGATATCCCAAGATTGGAAACCAATGCTTAGTTCTTCGTTGCCTCTCTCGATTCTTATACCCTACAACTTACACCCGACCACTATCAACCTTCATTGAGCAGTTTTCTGGCATGTCAACTAGCAGCTGAGGTCATTCACACCATTGAGGACAGGTTGTTAAGGAGGATTTGTTCGTATGGTCAGAATATATTTTGCTAAAAGGATGAGAGAGTGAAAAAAACTTAGTATCGGCTTCAAATAGCTATTAACTTACAACCACCGCACTTATATTATCATACAACGATGCCAACTGTCTCAACTACTTACTTCCAACGACACTAAGGTAGAAATCCTTATTCCTCCTAAATAACCAACATACTCCTTAGAAGAACGTACGAAACACTTTCGGCGCAAAATTAAGTCGCTAAAATCCATCGAGCGAATAATAGAAAGGCCCTCGGATAAAAAAGTGAAAGAAAGATAGAGCTTTGCTCTATGAAGGTCACATCTGGAGTATGCAGTGAGATTTTGGGACTTTGTTCAGAAAAATTCATTCACCAAATGCTCAAAATACAAAGAAGTTTTGTACAATTAGCTAACATTTTCTGAGATCGAATGGTGAGCGTAGCACAGCAGATAGAGTGGTTGGAATTGTAGCATGCAATTCACTTTCACTCTACCCCTACTATTTTTATCTTTTTTCCCTCTTCCCTCCCCTATTCTTTGCTGGAGGCCTCTTAACCTAACCTACACGTTTGTGATGAGGCTCATAGGCCAGTATATAGGCTTAGATGAAAACTCTCTCTTCTGAAAAACTATCAAAAAATTCTCTATTCCACTCAAATGGCTGAAATAATATAATAGTATACCTGATAAAAAAGTCCTCTACACCAATTCTGAGAATTAGTGCGAGCCCTCGGGATGGACCGCCAGAGTCTTAACCATCAAAATAATGTGATCTCATCCGTCTTCTGTCTATCACGATGAAACCTTTCTGTTCCTCTCAAATCTGTCGTCTCCTGTACCTTTGTAAATATCTTAACGACCACGATTTCACCCCTTCGTCTCATCCACTCTGCTTTAAGCACACAGCGTCATGCTCTGCATATTCTTGCCTGCCTGCATGCTTCCCATGCCAAAGACATCTTGAAAACCCTCTTAACTTCTCCTTTATCTCTTGCCGTTTATCTTTCTCCCTACCGCTGCCAACGGATGTCCTCAATGGAGATAAATTTAATGAAAGCGGCGAATACTGATAAAATAGGACGCCGTGATCAGTCATAATTGTTTTTCTTCCAACCTGGTTTAGCTATTTTTTTAATAGGTCAAGTTGTAGCTCATCGTCTCTCATCAAAACTTCATTTTCATTGGCCTGGTATTATTTATGAAAAATAGATGCCGAGTCTCGTTAATCGTTATTTCCATCTATTCATCAAAAGGCGGCATAAAATACTGGCTGGTTTGACGTCGATCCCCATTAATGACTCAGCTGAGCGTGGTTTTAGTATTATATTTCTGGCTCACATAATTTACTCGTTAACTCATTGCATAGCGATTCATTATTGTGTTATTCTGGCCCTTTAAATTGTAGCATTTTCAAATGTTATTCACAAAAATTTTACAATAGTAAATAAATAAAACAGACACGACCCGGGTTTCGACTAATTTAGGTCCTAAAATTTGTTAACCGTGGAATACCACCGAGTGAAAAAATTGAATTATATTTATTGTCGTCGTCAAAATCTCCATTATTATGCAGCAAATACAAAATGTCCTCATTCTCTTCGGGAATTCCGCCTCACGTTAATGACGTCTTAACAATGTAACGTCTATTCTCCCGGAAATTCCTTGTCCGCCTATTTTAATTTTTTAATTTCAAATGCACTTCAACCATCTGGGGTCTTGCAAGCATCCCTAGGTTCAATATATTGCGTTAGATTTGTCAAGTTTAATCATCTGTTTAAGCCTTCAATTTGGGAAATCGAAATAATTTTAAAATATAAAAAATTTTCACTCCAGCCCCTGTTTTGATGCCAAGGGAATAATAAAATTTTTAAAAACACCTCATTTTTTATTTGAAATTGGTCCTCACTGAGAACCAGTGCTCCTGCTTATTTATTTATATTTTTTTCGCTTTTATGTGTGCATACAATTTGCGAGCTACGACCACTTGTGGAGTTAATGAGCAAACATTTGCTCAATAAGTTTTCTAATCATTTTGTATTGAATCGTGGGCCTCCGTGAATATTTTGTTGATGTTCGATTTTTTGAGGCGATCATATGATATACCAAATTTGCGTCCTCCAAAGATTCCATTGGCATACCGACTCCTACATATATCTTCAATTTTAGTAATAGTCCATGGTATCGTGGGCTACATCTTGTGACACCTAGGATGCTGAAGAAGCCTATGTAACCATTACAAATGTTACCAACTGTATTTACCTAATTCTGCAATACATTGTGAGTCAACTTCTGCTATCAAGTCTGTATTAAAATTAATCACAGAAATTGCCTTGATATTTGGACGTGATATAGATCTACAGGTCAGTTTTAATGTTAAAACTTTCACAACTCATGTATTTCTTTCACGTACTGTGTAGCGATCTATTTTATCGCCTAATTATTTTCACTCGTATCATATCTAGTTATTGTATTCAAGTATGCCATATTTAGGTTGCAAAATAGCAAAAATTAAAAGATTCTCCAATGGCCGTAAAAATGGCACCACTCGTCAAACATGCAACCGCACAGCACTTACTGTGTTGGTTTGCGGGAGTGGTGCCATTTTTACGGCCATTTGAGAATCTTTTAATTTTTGCTATCTTGAGAGGCCGTAGAGCTCATTTTCCTTTGATTTACATATTAAGGTTGTTTTTAAGTCTGAGTTAAAATTGGGTGGAGTAGACAAAATCTTCACATACAGTAAAATATCTTGGAATTACCTTAACTTCTGATATATCGTGGGGAACACACATACAAAACATATGCGGCACAGCATTAAAGAAACAAGGTTTTGTTAAGTGTATATTAGGAATGTCCTCGGATGAAAAAGTCAAAGAGAGATGCTACTTCGCTCTGGTTAGGCCACACCTCGGATACGCTGCGAGCATTTGGGACCTTGGTTATAAAGATTTAACTAAAAAAGTAAATAAAATACAAAGGAAAGCAGCGCCTTTCTTTAAAAACTGCAACGAGCGTACACATAGTGTCTCACAACTTTTAGAGGGACTAATGAGGGAGCCTCTAGAAACTCGGAGGCTACACATTAGGCTTAGGTTGCTTGAAAAATTCAGAACTGATATTTTTCAGAACGTCTCACTACATCTCTAGGTCTGACAGATGCGATAAAATAAGAGAGATACACTGCCGAACAGAAGGGTATAAAAACTCGTTCTTCCCGCGAGCAATAAGTGACCTCAAAGAAAACTAAGCGTCTCCAAATACACTCCCAAAATACATGTCACCATTTCTCCTCCCAAAATCTTACATCTTTACACGGCTGGTGACCAACACCCCCTGTCACACGCTCAAGCAGCGGCTCGGAGGGTAGTATATAGATTTAGGTGAAGTTTCCTTGGAGAAATAGGCTCATGCTTGAGCCATTGGCCTATCTCTTCCATATTATTTTAGATTATATTTTACTGGTCTCTTTTTCAGCTTTCATTGGTCATGTCAACTTTATCTTCTGCACTTTTCTTCAGCTTAGGTCTCATATAATCACCAATTACTTCATTATGTCTCTAAAGCTATCAAAGAACAAACTTTCACGTAAACCATCCCTAGCCACCGTTTACGCACATATATATTTACTGAAAATGAAGCCTAAATCTTTGGCACATCTCATTTCTCAAATTCCCAACATGCTTTAGCCCATTCCGTGATCCTCTAATTTAGAGCCGTCTACATTTCTGAAACGGCCTGGGATTCCGAGTGCTAATCCTAAATTGATTGATACGCTTGATGCGCTCTGTGCTGTAACACACGCTCAGGAATCCTATTGGGAGCGAAGTTTACCTCCTGGTGTTTCTACTCTGGTATACTCCTCTGTTATTTAATCAGTGAACGGAATGAGGAAGAGGTGGCGATCTGCTCCTGGGAGTTATTCTGTGTAGTCTTTCTCTAGTTTTGTGTATTCCATTGTCGCTGCCATAAATCTACATTAATCACGCTAATGGGAAGTATAGTGCCGGCTGTTGAATAAGAGGCGTAAGGACCCCACCAATTTGTTGCGTAAATGATAGCGACATCTACCTTCTCAACGCATCTTTTATCCTAAACTAGACACCTGTTAATTTTATCGGCATGATGGGAAAAAACAAAAGTAGGAAAATATGTTTCCTGTTGTTGAGCACTTTAGTGGACCAGCGACGTAATAGAGCGTTAACATTTTTTTGGATGACTTATATGTTAAAAGTGAAATACTAGCTGCCAAAATTCTTGTATGTACATAATTTCTTCTCATCATTTTTTTACGTCTCTTTTCCAATATTTGGTGTTTCCGTGAGAAAAAACTATTTCCCATTTAAAATCTCCCAGCGTCCATCTCGCTTATTCTTATTGAGTTTGCTAACTATAAAAGTTGTTTTCTTTTAATTGCATCGAAGCTGTAAGTTTTTATGTCTGCGTGATTTTCCAATAAGTCGGAAGATGGGCTACCGACCTGGGATTCAGATTCAATTCCCCAATTGATAAAACATGAGAGAGGTATGCAAATCTAACTTCATTGAGTTTTGATGTAATTTTGCACAAAAGCGGATTTTTCTTTGTTCCAATGCGTCCATTTTCCGTCCTTTTGGAACTAGATGCAATATCTCAGTTGGAAGTTTCTGCAGTTGCCCTCTTCCATTATGTGTTTGGCTTAGTTTGGAGCGATATCTCTTCTGAGAAAGACTCTTGAGTTTTTATACTCTTTGCCCCTGGTTGAGAAACTTCGTCCGGTTTATCTAATATAGAAACATTTGCATTATCACATTTGGTATCAGCTACTTTTCCTCTGGTAAACAATGGCGTCTTCCTAGTAGCGGTGCAGTCGTAATAATGTGTTTGGGTTATAAACGCAAACCTAGTGCGTGTCTCTACGGATGGCTGTTGAGACGGAATATGTCATTTCATCAAAATAAGGAATTTTGCACCATTTCAAATTCGACTGAACCTGGTCAGAATTCAGAAACATTGGACGCTTTAAAACTTGTCATTAAAACCTGTTAGTTAAAATTTTCTCGGCGATAATAACTTTTTAATGGCTGTTTGAAGCTATTTGCTTTATAATTTAAAAGTTACGTTAAAAATAAAAATCAGACATTGGTATAATAATGAGACTCTTTATCATTGTTTATTAAAATGTGTGCTCGTGTGAGAAAGGATAATTAGAATCACGGGGGATTATGGCGTTTTTGAATTGGCTTCCGCCATGATATGAATCGGTGCTAAGTATTCTTGATCGAGATATTCAGGTACAAAAAATTAAAAATAGGTCTTTTCAACCTAATTCTTTAGACCCAACTTCTCCTCCTTCGCTCCTGCTTATCTTTCTCCTTCCCCGACGCCATATCCTTTATACTTAAGTACAGCGGCGCAACGAACTTCTAATTATTGTATAGATAGTACCAGATGTTGGCGTTACAGACAAATCGGTCACTTTGATCGTAAAAAACCAGTGGAAACATAAAGCTGTGTTAGTTCTTTAGCTATGGAAAGTTTCCACAAATTAAGATTTAAATCGTTTCAGTAGTTCCTAGATGGATCTTACTTGTAAATTCTTCCGTAGAAGATTTTCACGCCATCATTTTTCAAAGGAGTGAATTGGCAGAGACAAACTAAATTTGCGAGAGACGTAGATGTCTTTCTAATAACTCCGCTCACCTTAACCAACGTTCATGTGTTATTAACGTTTATGTTGACTATTATGATTGATTGTGTGCTACAAGCATGTAGGTAAGATGTAGTAATGAATTCTGTCAAATCGACATTTTTTCCTAATGGCATGAATGCGCGACCGAAATTTTTTAACGACCTTGCGCCAGATTTTGTCACCTATTTTGCCTTTTAATACTTGTCCCCTATCCTTCCATTACACTTGAGCTGGAGCCTATTATTTCTTTCTTCTTTCCTATGGACGATTCCGTTTACCCTTCATCCCGGACCTTCATATTTTCAGTCTCATAACTCGTTTGCTTGTGAGCAAAAACGTACAATTTCGCATCCTAAAAATGAAGACGCAGACACGGGTCAACATGCTTTATAAAAAGAGAGTAATATATAATTTACGGAATGGAGATACTAAAAAAGTCGTTGATTTCCTCGTATGTTATATTTCCTACGACATGGTTTTCGTAACCTCAGAATGTTGTAACCCAATGAAACCCAGGCCGTAACAAATAAAACCAATGAGGAAAACCAACTTGCTCTTTTAATTCCTATGAGTGAATTCCACTGAGTTACGATTCAAAGCGTTAAACTCATAGAATTTATAATTTATTCTGCTTAACTATGTTGTGACCTGGATATTGGTGGTCGATATCCCATCTCTTCACGATGAAAACAGTTGGATTTCTTCTTTCCTGCGGTAGACTTTCAGCGGATTTCTCATAGTATATGCCTATATTTATTATCCGTTTGAAAACTGGTGCTGGAGGAGGATGCAGGAGATAAAATGGACTGACAAAATGAGGGATGATGAACTATACAGAAGATTAGAAGAGGAGAGGACCATATGGAAAATCATAGATAAAAGAAGAACACGATGGATTGGACACACCGTGAGACACAATGGGTTGGTGAAGATCATAATTGAAGGCAAAATAGAGGAAAAAGTCCCCAGGGAAAGACCCAGGAAAATGTTCATGGACCAAATAAAGAGGAAAGTTCATAGGAAGAGATATCATGAGGGAAAAGAACTAGCTTTAGACAGGGTAGTGTGGAGGGTTGCAGTCAATCTGGCTCAGGATCGAACGACCTACGAATGAATGAATGTATCTAATAGTATTTGGCAGAGCTCACAATAGCTAAAGAGATACTGTCTCTTAAGTGTGACCCTTCACTTAACTAGACGTCAGTACCTTCCAATTTCCCAATCCCATCCATTTACACCTAGTCGAAAACATCCGTCTCAGCTTACCTATATTCTTGTTTGGCTATTTGAGACGCACATTTTGGTTCCATCAATTATACAATCAAATACATGATTTTAATAAACTATTATTTTCCTTTCCAAACCTCTGGAATTTCCTCAGACACCAAGGGCAGGAACCCATGAATTAAAACTACGTTCGAATCCCGTATCGCGCGAAGCCCGGTCGCGACAACTACGTCTTCATTTCGCAACTTTAGCCAGTATGTTATTCAAGCTGCATATTGCCAGGAAGGTTAGTATATTTTTTAGTTGATCAATTTTGCGAAAGTAGCGATTCTACCCGGCGGGTCATGGCCCATAGGTCAAGCAAAAATACGCGGTCCACGCGATACCTAGACCCTAAACCTTGGGGTTGATATCAGAGTTAGATCGCGTACAGCGAAGAGGAGTTAGGTTTGTGAAACGATGCTACGATAAGTTGGCTAGTGTGTCTGGACTGTTAGAAGAATTAGGATGGGAATCGCTATCACAGCGTAGATTAAATTATAGGCCTAACCTCCTAAATAAATTTCAGGAAAATCATTTTACTGACGACGTAAAAAACATAGTATTAACCCCTTCGTACTACGGCAGATTAGATCGCGCCAATAAAATTAGAGAGCTAGATTGTAGAACCGAAAGATATAAAATGTCATTTTTTCCGCGTACCATTCGGGACCATAACATCTGTGATCGTCGTCATGAATAGCTCGAGTACTGACAATAGGCAGGCAGTAAATCTTTCTCATTATATTCTCTATTCTCTTATTTATGCATGATGTAAATATTGATGTTCTTATTTATGCATGATATTTTGAATCTGTAGTAGTAGTCTTTGTATCCCTTGCATGTTGGAACGATTGACGATATAATGTTTGTTGGTTATTAGATTTTTAATTGGCGCTTTGCATGTGTGGTACGCGGGTTTTAATGTAATGTCGGTGTTCTACCATATCACTCATGCATGCCTGGTGTGAAAGCACTCCCTGCCACACTCCCTTTGGGTGGCTTGCAGGGTATGACGTATATGTAGATGTAAACCTCACGTCCCACTTTCCCCATTTCAATGAAATACTTCATTTGAATAAACTATGATTTTCCTTTCAAAACCTCTTTGTGATTGCACGATCCTCTGATACTAAGGGCAGGAAACCACGAATTAAAACCATGTTCGAATCCCGCATCGCGACGAGGCCCGGTACCGACAACTACGTCGACATTTCACCACTGTAGCCAGTAAGCATACTTGCACCTGCTCTCGAAGGGTGAGGTTGTGCCAGCTCAACGCTCCCGGAACCGGAACGGTGACGACACTGACCTTCAGTGTGTTATAAGGGCCTAAAAGCTTCGACCCTTAGTATTGTGTTAGCAGTGATTGTGGCTGTAGTTCGTGATTGCTGGTGTATATCTATCGGTGTTTTAGCATTATTATTGTGTGCGTGTGTGAATCCGGATAACCAGGGACTGTCCTCCTAGCTTCTGGTGTGCCGTCACGGAGAAGTGAAATGGGTAAGTAGACGCTCCTAGTATTTTCTTTCCTTTTTTCTCCTTAAATTATTGAATTATTCAATTGTGTTCATCGGTTTATCTTCCGCTGCCTTTCTTTGGAAGTGCTTAATATAGTTTACTACCTTATTAATTTGTTTACCTATTACTTAACTTTACTAGTGTATTAGCGGCGAATTCCTAACCTCTCCACTTTCTCAGGCGAGATATCGTAGAACAGCATGATGAGTAAAAGCTCAAACGATTTCGTACTCTCCACTAATTTTTATTTCACCTCTTGCTACACGTGTTTCGACTGGATTGGATTGGATATTTGGGGAGGCGACCGACGGCTTGTTTCGACTGACTATCAGTCTTGCCTCAGGATGACTGCTAGTCAGTCGAAACACGTGTAGCAAGAGGTGAAATAAAAATTAGTGGAGAGTACGAAATCGTTTGAGCTTTTACTCCTAACCTCTCGTCATTAATAATATCTGTCCAACTTTTCCTACACGCTACATTCTATTTTCCCCCTCATCTTTTCCTCCATTCACTACTGCGAGAGTTCACCTGCTCACTCAACCGTTTCCATTTACGTCACAACCACATCGCGCAACATTGCTTACTTTTCCGTGTAGGATTTCCTACGCCATTTGACTACTCTTAAGAATCTCTAGTCTGAAATTAGAATTAAATTTGAAGAAATGCGCAATAATGAACCTTTGGAAAAAGAATGGCTTTCCCCGGAATAATTATTGCATCAAAGAAAAGAAAATATGTAACGTATAATCTATTAAATACTTAGGCGTCACCATCACTGAAGAAATGTCATGGGGGAAACACATCAGGGAAATAACTAGTGTAGCAAATGGTAGATTCGGATTCGTAAAAAGGGTTCTAGGCAAATGCGATGAGAGAGTACGAGAAAGAAGCTATTAACAACAACATTTAGATATTGTCAGGCCTCATTAAGAATATGCCGCTAGTATATGGGATCCGTACGAAGAAGGTATGATAAAAGAATTAGAGCGCGTGCAAAGGAGATCCGCTAGGTTTGTTAACGGCCGTAATGATAATTGCATTAGTTTTACGAGTTTAATAAAAGATCTAGGATGGGAATTACTATCAGAACGCAGGTTAAAATTTAGGTTAAACCTTTTAAGTAAATTCGAAACCGATTTGTACACAGATGACGTTAGATATATACTGAGAACCCCTGCATTTTATGCTAGGTTTGATCATCTTAACAAGATTAGAGAGATAGATTGTCGTACCGATAGATTTAAGATGTCATTTTTCCCGTGTACCATAAGAGAGAACAATAGACAGCGTAGCAAAGGGATAGGTAGGTTAAATATAGTTAGAGTAGTCTGTAGTGAATGATGCATATAATTACAACCAATAATCCCTTTTTAATTATGTAGATACTAACCATCTAGCTGCATGTGACCCTGTTCTCTAGCATGTCTCCCTTAAATATCCTACTTTCATGGTAATCTTGCATGTTTGGTGATCTTCACCCCCTGCCACACACCCTCGTGGTGGCTCGCAGGGTATTACGTAGATATAGATGTAAATATCCTATTTGCATCTTTGGTGATCTTAACCCCCTGCCACACACCCTCGTGGTGGCTCGCAGTATTACGTAAATGTAGATGAAAGTGGAGGAGGGGAGAGCGAGAGGGATAGAGGTGGTCATTGACGAGGTGTGAATCAGCGAGGCTTAAGATTTCCAACTCCTCCAGGGCGTCTGATCTGCGTCCTTTCTTCTCTACGTGTAATAGAGTAGGAATGAAGTCACTGTTGTGTCCCATGCTGAGTAGATATTTGGCGAATTGGGAATTTTCCATTCCGTGGAGATGATACATCCGGTGCGCCGCTACCCTGGTGGAAAATCTCCTCCCCGTTTGCCCATTGTAAATCGCGTCACATTCAGAACACATCTACATCTACGTAATGCCCTGCGAGCCACCACGAGGGTGTGTGGCAGGGGATGAAGATCACCAAACATGCACTATTGACATGCGTCTAGGATCCTTAATGGAGACATGCTAGATAATAGAGTCTCATGCAGCTAGATGGTAGCGTAATGTAGCATGCTTTTTTTCTCTATACTTTGTTAATTTTTTGGTTATATCTTTATGACCATGGTCCCGGCCAGGGAACAGGCGTGCGCTGTCGGTCCGTTACTGGAGTTGAATTTCTGGTCTCGGGTTAGTTCCGTTAGTTTCTTCCTCACGAGGAAGATTCAGAAGAGTTCCGTTAGTTTCTTCCTCACGAGGAAGATAATTCAGGTGCCAAAGAAAGGATCGCCAAGGTGATATCGGACCACAACCATAAATCAAGGCCGTCTATCAACTACCATTCAAATCGTGAGTACAAAGCCATCTCCTCCATTAAATATCCTAGTTGCATGTCAATATTGCATGTTTGGTGATCTTCACCTCCTGCCACACACCCTCGTGGTGGCCCGCAGGGTATTACGTAGATGCAGATGTAAGAGCAGGAACCCACAAATTCAAACCATGTTCGAATCCCGTATCGCGACGGGGCCCGGTCGCAACTACGTCGTCATTATACAACTGTAGCCAGTATTTTAATCGAGCTGCATCTACATCTACGTAATACCCTGCGAGCCACCACGAGGGTGTGTGACAGGGGGTGAAGATCACCAAACATGCAAGATTACCATGCAAGTAGGATATTTAAGGGAGACATGCTAGAGAACAGGGTCACATGCAGCTAGATGGTTAGTATCTGCATAATATGAAATAGATTATTGGTTGTAATTACATGCATCATGCACTACAGACTACTCTAACTATATTTCACCTACCTATCTCTTTGCTACGCTGCCTATAGTTCTCTCTTATGGTACACGGGAAAAATGACATTTTAAATCTATCGGTACGACAATCTATCTCTCTAATCTTTTTAATATGATCAACCCTAGCATAATACGCAGGGGTTCTCAGTATATATCTAACGTCATCTGTGAACAAATCGGTTTCGAATTTACTTATAAGGTTTAACCTAAATTTTAACCTGCGTTCTGATAGTAATTCCCATCCTAGTTCTTCTATTAAACTGGTAACACTTATGCAATTATCATAACGGCCGTTAACAAACCTAGCGGATCTCCTTTGCACGCGCTCTAATACTTTTATCATACTTTCCTCGTACGCATCTCATATTCTAGCGGCATAAATGAGGCCTGACAATTTCTAAATGTTGTTAATTGCTTCTTTCTCGTACTCTCTCATCGCATTTGCCTAGAACCCTTTTTACGAATCCTAATCTACGGTTTGCTACACTAGTTATTTCCCTGATGTGTTTCCCCCATGACATGTCTTCAGTGATGCTGACGCCTAAGTATTTAATATATTCTACGTTACATATTTTTTTCTCTTTGATGCAATAATTATTCCGGGGAAAGCCATTCTTTTTCCAAAAGTTCATTATCGCGCATTTCTTCAAATTTAATTCTAGCTGCCAACGATCACACCAATATTGCCAGGAAGGTTAGTATATTTTTTAGTCAATCAATTTTGCGAAAGTAACTACCCTACCCGACGGGTCATCGCCGATATGTCAAGCAAAAATACGCGGTCCACAAGATACCTATACACTCAGCCTTACGTCCTTCTTTCCTCATTTAAATCAAATACTTGATATAAATAAACTGTCATTTTCCTTTCACAACATCTTTGTTATCGTTCGATCCTCTGACACGAAGGGCAGGAACCCACGAATTCAAACCATGTTCGAATCCCGTTTGACGGGCCTCGGTCGCGGCAACTACGTCGTCATTACGCAAGTGCCGAATATACAGCTCGAATAGCCAGTTTGCTATTGGAGCAGCATATTTCCAGGAAGGTCATTATATGTTTTAGTCAATCAATTTTGCGAAAGTCACGACCCTACCCGACGGGTCATCACCCATAGGTCAAGGGAAAATACTCGGTCCACACGATGCATATGATCCTCAACCTCACGTCCCTCTTTTTCCTCGCTCCAAGCCTTTTCCTCCTAGGCTCGTATTCGTCCACGTTCACTCTACTTCACATTTTCGCCGTGTCTTCCTCCTCCCCCGCCCAACCAATCCTTCCTCCTCCACTCCCACTCGCCCGCCCACACGCCTCTACCATTCACTCCTCTTGTTTCGTCGCCCGGCAGGAACTTCTCAAGCCTCTCCATTGTTTACGTTCCACTCCCTCTAACGTCACTGCCCCCCCTCTCGCCACCCGTCTACCCCCTCCGTCTTCCACCCACGTTCCCTCTCTCTCCCGTTCTCGGCCAGTGAAACACCTCCTAGCTACCTAGGTCTCGCCTCAGCTTCGTCCTCCTGCCGCCAACGCTAGGCATGCTTCCTTCTTTTTATTATTTTTCATTTCGTCAGTCGCTCGTTCCTACCTCTTCCGTGCCATGGGATCCTGAGTGCTTCGTCCATCCGTCTGTAAACCTTTTCGCCCTTTAAGCTACGTTTTCATGGACGCGTCAGACGCGCGCGCGCGACGAGACGCGTCATTTCTTCGTGTGAACCGCTCGCATATAAGCGAACCTACACGTGGGAAGTAGCTACGCGCCATCTACAGCAGAGAAGAAATAGTAAAAAAGAGACGTGACGACCGTGTGTGCTTATCGCTCTATAACCTATTGTTGATAATTGTGTGTTGATAGTTATCTAGCTCCATCCAAGTGCAATAGCTATTGTTCTTCGATATCTTCTACAGCTTAATTCCTCTCATCCGCACGCCAGTTTGTCGAGAGCTAATAAACGTGCAGTTTTTTCAAGAAAGAAATGGATGCAGTGGCGCCATTGAATCCCTTTTCCCTCCATCCCTTCTCTCTTAGGTATCTACCCCTGTATCGATAGTCCTTATAATTGCACTGGAACGTGTATTCCTCTCGAATTTCGGAGAAGATTATTTCATCCATAGAAACTACACTTCACCGGTCAGCTATGTTTGTGATTCTACGTATTCCAGGCGTCGTAAGTTAGAAATATTTCAACTCGGGCGACGCGACTCTATGCGAACATACGCGAACTCATGCGAAGAAACCCGGGCTTCTGAGTGGCTGAGGATCTCGCTTTCGCGTTTCTTCGTCTGAAACGGGTTCATTAAAACTTACCTTTAGCCGTCGACTACGCGGATTGAGAGTGGTGTGGCTAGATACGTGTCTATATTCCTCCCTCATTTTCAAAATATTGGATTTGGTATTTTAATATTTTTATACTCTTCCGACCGCAATTTTGGAACCCTAATGTCATTATCAATGCGGAGTATGATTATTATTCTTTTATATAGATGCAGGTACGATTAAGCCACTGTCTTGCCAGAGAAAAAATCGTGAAAACTGTTATTTTATTCAAATAAATACTGCTCATCCCCGAAATTAGGAGGGAAGGAACTTCGAATAAATTCTTTCCGCTATGGGGAATTAATTTGTAACCCTAGATATCGTATTCTTTCTGTCTACGTAATGATACTGCTCTGAAGTCTAGTGTATTTACCCCGCCATTAAAAAAAAAGTAGAATCCAATCCCGGCTGAATCCGATGCCTTCTGTAGTGAGATTTAAGGAGTACTTTAAACACTGTGTTATGTCTATGAGATGGAGCGTGCAATAGATGGGCCTCGTGGAGCCAATCGCTGGTTAGGCTAAAAATGTTGACACCAAGTGTTTCCTCAGTCTTACGCCCCCCTTAAAATAATATTTTCTATAAATTACTATTACTGAGCCGAGGGCAGGTTATTGGTTTTTAATCCGGAAGGCTTGGCTTGGAATTCTAAATGTGCCCAGATTTTTGATGCAGTGGCATTCAGCGTGAATTATATTTGTGAAATCATGAATAGGGGAAATCCATGTAATTTGGATCTGCGTGTTAATCGGGTCGATAGATTTACTTTGTATTCACTTAAATCAGCTACACCTTTGATACAACGCGGTTAAACATTTCCTTTAGAACGTCTTACTGACAAATTTCATCTCTCGGGCTCGAGTACTGGGCCCCTATTGGTCGGAATGTACTGAATCGTCCGTCTTCTTTATAATTGTTTCTCCTGTCGAAATAATGAACTAAAAAAGTCACTTTCACTGGTTAAAAAAGGGAATTTTTCTTATTAATTACTAGCCATCGAGGTTGAGAGATGTGTGTGGAAATTCTGGGTTGTGTGGCTAAAAAGCGACACTGTTAAAATAGTTATTGATGCTGATGAACATACTTTTTGCACTCCCGACCGCCTTAGAGCCTGTATTTTGGCCATATCCAAATTTATCGGGCATGCGGAAAAGGTGTCAATTTGCAAATGAGGATGCGATTATCAAGAAAATTGATGGGCATATTTAAAAATTAAAATATTAATAATTTTTGGGTCGGTTGTTAAGCAGTACATTCTAGAGTGGAATTAACTCATTTCTGAAACTAATCAAAATACATTCAGTAATATAGTAATAAATTGTTTGCCAAAAATGTCAACTTTAGATATTTTTTGTTAATCGTGTACGGTAAAGATGACGTAAAAAGAAATGGAACATGGCAGTTTGCAAGCATTCTAACTTCAATGCAAAAGTTTTGGTTTTCCATATTACACAACTAACTTGACAGAATATCATGACCTCGGTCCAAATTTGAGGGAACTGAAATTTTTATGAAAATATTTTAAAATTCTATGTTAATTTACGTTAGTAAAATTTAAGTGTACCAGTCATTTTCATTAGGTGCGATGCAAAATCCTGACAATTTTATTTCATGCAAAACTGGCTGAAATTGGGCAAAATGTCGTAAATTCAGCAAGTTCTCGTTAATAACTATCTAGGCTGTTCAGTAAAAAAAAACATGCTGAAATGCATCAAAATGGGAGAATTGAAGTTAGTCTTAGACATCAGCAAACCTATACATTATTCATTCTAAAAATCTGAATGGAATGTATTTAGTTTCCCTATTAATAATTCTACCAAATAGAATGCTGGGTAACTGTTTTATTTAATTGCATATTTTCTCTGAGGACCTCCTTAGGCCTGAAATTCATAAAACATGTTGAGAATTGGCAAAAGCATTCCTTTTTTGAACTGATACTCCTACCTGAACCTCAGCAAGTATACATTCATGCATTTGTTAACATTATCAGACGTATAATTTTCCTAAAGATTTAAGCTTTTAAACCAGATTGCTTGAAATTTTTAGCTTTTAAGTCAGATTGCTTGAAAGTTGTTACAACTTCAGTTAAGGAAATTTTGCTTATTTTCAGAAAATTTTGGGAAAAATATTTTACAGTGTGTAGTTGGTCAGGAAAATATATCGCATTCATGGAATTAGCTGTGTGTTGTCCAATTTAGATGGTTGAAATTACATAGACTTCCTCTGCCGCTTTCTTCTGTTAGTTACCGGCTGCTCTGATAAGAATGAAGCAACTTTAGAAAATACTATTTTCTGGCTTCTTTATCCGCGATTTTATATGACACGGGTTAATTTACTTAACTATGGTGTGCGACCTATCACAGATAAAACGAGATGAAAAAGCGATGGCAAGCACTTTTCCACGCTCAAACACCAGCTCTTTCAGTTTCGTGGAATAAAATTGTCGTGGAGCACAACCGTGTCCCTAAATACGGCATCGGAGATTAAGAACAATTAATTTTGCGAAATTCCACAGAGAAAAAAATCATCCGCTTTGACTGGGATTTGAACCCGGATCCCTCGATTTCCGGCCTAGTTAGCCAGTTAAGCTACGTTTCTATACTTTTATTTTCTGTTAACTGTTGGTTTACATCAAGTTCACAGTTTTTTTTAAGTATATATTTATCATAATTCCCATTCTATATATTCGATAGGGTTTCAAGTAACCAATCTTTCAGTTTCTTCGGTGCACTTGTCAACCATCTTTTGGCGTGGTAATGCATTTCATCTTTCAGATGATTTAATGGTTACATTTACAAAACCACAACTTAAAAAACACACACGACCCGGGTTTCAACGCTTGAGCGTCATCTTCAGGTGCTTTTACGGGTTTTCAAAGTCTTATATATATGCTTGGTAGGAGGGGGGGTGAGTGATTAGGGTGGTGTTTGACCCACATATACACCTTGGCAGTCACCACACTTTAAAGCATATATGTCACTTCTCTTCTTAGGATTGAACGGGTCTTTGCTTTTGTCGAATAGAGTTTTTAAGTTTCTTGGGGTTCTAAATGACACACGATATTTTTCTCGTGGGAAAACTTTGGCGATCTTTTCACTGATCGGACCTAAATATCTCAGAGAACACCATTTTTGAACTCTTTTGGAGGAAAGATCACCGGAGAATATTAGATTTATGTGTGTCAAACTGCCCGTAACTTTAATGTAAGAGTCAAAGAGCACCAATCAGCCTATTTTAATAATTGTGACCTCAAGAGCAATTTTTCCAAACACCTTTTAAACCATGACCACCACAGTGATTTTAATATTGATATTTTATGTTTTGCAACCCACAGACGTGTGCTTGACTCACTTGAGCAGCTCGAAGATTTTAAAGACATTACGTGACCCTGACTCGTAGATTTTAAATGAGTATTTGTACCCGTCCTCATCTCCCATCCTCACAGCCGCCTCTAGAATTTCCCTCCCCCCTCCCCCGCTAAACTCCCCGCCAATCACTGTTCCTGACCAACCGGCATCCACACCACCCTAATCACTCACCCCCCCCCCCCTCCTACGAAGCATATATATAAGACTTTGAAAACCCGTAAAAGCACCTGAAGATGACGCTCAAGCGTTGAAACCCGGGTCGTGTGTGTTTTTTAAGTTGTGGTTTTGTAAATGTAACCATTAAATCATCTGAAAGATAAAATGGAATACCACAAAGTTAACAAAGAACTTGTATTATTAAAGCATTTCATATTTTGCATTTCTTTGTCTTTTTCTGCAGTTCACAAATTTTTCTATCAGGGAGGTTAGTACATTGTTTTTAAAATTGGGCAAGAGTTTAAAGGTCAATTTCAGAAGGTCAGCGCTCTCGATTGTCCCTCCGCCGAATGTGTCCAGTTTTTTGTACATCTTTTTTAGCGTTTCCCATTCTTTGATCTTTTCGTCACATCCTATTACATAATGGGCGACCGTGTCAACTCGACCACATAATCTGCAATAAGGATTGTCAAGTAGGCCCATTTTTGTTTTGAGTTCTCTCGTGGGAAGCAGTTCCGCGATTATTTCAAAAACGGCATTCTTTTGAAATGTTGTCCCTGTACTGGCGGCCCAATTTTTCCAAGAGTTTTTCCAGGATGTGTTTCCCTCCCCCCCTCCGGCCCTCATTGCCCTTTGGTATAACCTCGTAGTTTGAATTGTTTCTCCTTCTAGGAGGAGTTGGGTTACTTCTTGTGTTTTGCGTATTGCTTTCGGGAATCCCGTGTTGTGTGGAGCGCCATGCCATGCAGCTTTAAGCAGGGTCTTGCGCCATTCCCCGTTACTACCGAGGATACGGAGGTTCTGCTTCGCAAAGACAATATTGGCCTTCAATTCGCAATCGGTCAAATTTAGACCACCTTGCGTTGGTGGTTCGTATAATATTTTGCGCGATATTTTTTTCAAATAACCGTTCCAAAGCATATTATTGGTTTCTTTTATTATTTTTGCATTGGTTTTTCCTGGCAACGGCCATACGTGTGCCAAGAACTATACAGTGTCCCATTGATCGTGTGTCATTTTTGACCTGTAATTTTAGACACTTTCTTTCAATCTACATGGATGAAATTTGGCACCTGGATAGAAAAAGGTTGTATGTTTTGTTGAGTCCAAGCAAAATTTTATAAATATGACCTTTTGACCCCAGAAATAAGGTCCAACCAAATATACAAATTTTGCCTTATGGGCTTTCAATGTTAAATTATTCGAAATACAAAAAAGACAGAATTATTTTACGAAACTTTCAATTATTAGGTTTTTGGGCACGAAGAACATAATGGAAGAACTTTCGAGTACGGAAAAGCAACTGTGACCCCTGAAAGGGCACAGTCAAGGTCACAGGGGTGACAAAAAGTGAATCACCGCCACAAACCTGTCGAATCATAGGTTTAAAATGGTGCCGAGGTCGACGGTAAGGTCTTCAAATCCCTCTTGTCATTCCTGGAGATACAAGGGTTACTCAGGGGTCAAAGGTCACAGGGGTGACAAAAAGTGAATCAGGCCTAAAAACGTATCGAATCATAGATTAAAAAATGTGCCAAGGTTGATGGTAAGGTCTTCAGATCCCTCTTGTTATTCCTTGACCTGCAAGGGTTACTCAGGGGTCCAAGGTCACAGGGGAGACAAATATCGAATCGGGGCTACTATAGTGTCGAATCACGTTTCAAAAGTGCTCGATATGATGGTAAATTCCCTCCAGGAAAATATCTGACCTAGAGCGGTTGGGCATGGGTCAAAGGTCACCAGGTCTAGCTAAGGAAATCAGGGTAACAGACGTGTCGAATTGTAGCTTCAAAAGGGTGAAGAATTAGACAATGAAATCCTGATCCTGCTCTTCGTCTCCATACATCCAAGGGCCAAGTATGTCAAATATGGAACCAGGGCCATGGACAATGGCCAAGGAGGTCAAGTATGAAACCTCTTCCAACATTGTGTCAGTATGTTAATATTTTATTTTGGCCAGTGACATTTACTGAGTATATGGAGGTAGGCAAGATAGTTGATAATTTTTGCTCGGGTTATGAGAGGAATGGCAGGGAGGGCGTATTTTGTTATAGTCCATTGGGCTTTGTTTTGCACTATTTTCCAGTTTTTTTCTACGGACTCTTAGCTGTTACTTTTCCATATGTATCCTAGAATTTTAATATCATCTGTGGTGGTCCAGCTAGTGTCTGACGTCTCCACTTCCCCCTTGATTTGTAAGAGTTTAGATTTTTTTTCATTTAAGTATATTCCTGCTGATTTAAACTCTTTGATTATTTTTTTAGCTTTAAGTATTTGGTTTTTATCCTCTATAAAAAGGGCGATGTCGTCGGCGTATGTTACGCTGAGAACGTGATTAACCCTTATTTTTAGGCCAATATTTTCTGCTATTAGATTTCGGAGTAAAGGGTCAATCGCGAATGCGAATAAGATCATAGACAACGGGCACCCTTGCCTTAGAGTTTTTAATGCTAAAGGGAGGGGAGATTGTATTTTTTATTTTTATTCTATCCTTTATATTTTTATATAATAATTTATTGCATTGGTTATGAATTCAAGGAAAGCATTTTATTTAATATAGTTTGAATCCACTCTATTCCGATGAAGTCAAACGCGTTTTGTAGATCGATTGCTAAAATTGCTAAAAAGTCATTTCGTTGTGATGGGTGTGATAATATTACATATCTAATTAGTAGCGCTGAATCGATCATATTTCCGTTTGGAGATTGCGTACTGTAAGGGTGCTAACAATTAGTCTGAGATTTCATGGAGCCACTTTTTGAAAATAGGAGCTAATATTTTGTATTCTGAGTTGAGGAGTGCTATTGGTCGGAAGTCATTTGGTGTTTTAGGTTGTTTGGTATAAGGCATCCTTTTGACTTTTGGTTAAGCTCCCTTCTTGCAGAATTTGGTTGAATAGTTTCGTCAGCATTGAGTTTAGTAAATCAGAGAAGGTTGATTAGAATTCGTATGTCAGGCCATCTGACCCCAGTGCTTTCCCTTTTGCTAGACTTTTCGTTACTCGTTCCACCTCTTTTTATTTCTTCGTCCAGTATTACCTTTTGGTCGCCAGTGAGGGTGGGAAGAGTGCTAAGCCGAGGACAATCGTCCTCCCTTTAAGGGGGGTATCTCGAGAAGGTACTTTTGAAGTGGTCTGTTAAGTAGTCGTTTATTGTGCTGTAGGGAGTGTTTTCATTCCTGACATTGCAGGTGTAGTCGCGTTTTGCTTTTATTATTTTGCTTAGTTTGGAAATGGTTAGGGGGCCCCATGTTTCTGATAGAACCTCCTTCATCCATTTGTGGGGGAGTATTTTTTTTTATTTCTAACGTCAGAATATGTTCCTTAAAGGAGGATATTTCGTTTGCGAGGCCTGGTGTTTTTTCTTTTATCGTAAGCATGTCTTCAAGTACATTCCGGTAGAAAGTAATGGTGTGATTCTGTTCTTTTTATATATTTTTTGTCTCTAGTTTTATTCTTCAGGTAATTTGTGGTTTAACAATTTTCTCCCACCACCGAATTATGTTTTGTCTAGCCATTGGGTGATTAACTAGTGTTGGAATTTTATCGCGGATTTTTTCTTGGAAGCCATCGTTATTTATTGTTCGTGTGTCCATTCTCCAGAGAGGGGGAGGGTTTGAGTGTTTTCTGAGAGGTAGGCATTTGGATATTTTCAAGTCAGGTTTAGAATAATGGCCCAATGATCGGAGAAGGAAACAGGCATGGTGGAGTAGGATGAGGCAGTTGTTTTTGTGCTGTGGGATATGAAAATGTAGTCATTTCTTGTCCTGCTGTTATATTGGTGGTGGGTGAAAGTCGGTTGACCACGAGAGAGGGCTAGGGCGACATCGGTAACATAAAGTGGCCCAATTAGCATTTTTAAACCTCGACTAGTCCGGTAGGTTGAACGCATGATATTACTATCGCTATCTTTCTTTCGGTAGATTGTATTGAAGTCACCCCCGAGGAGTGCTTTTCCCTTAAATGTATGAAGGTGATCCATTAGGAATAATTCCCTCTCAGTTATTTTTTGTTCCCCTGAAGGGGCTAAGAAATTGATGACATGTAAATCACCTACCATAAGGGCAAGTATTCGTCCGGAGGGGTGCCGGCGGATATGGGAAGCGTTAATGCCTTTTTTAATTAGCATTGCAATGCCTAGTCCGTTGTTGCCGATATTTCGTATGACCTCGAAGCTTGGATGATCGAGGAGCGCTTCCTCTTTGACCTCTTGTAGCAAAACTATTTCTTGTTTTAGTGAATTTAAGAAGGGCGTAATAGTTTTAATTTTCAGGACATTGTATTGTCCTGCGATATTAATACTTGGAACTTTCATATCTAGATTTTGCAAGAGTGTCAAACAAGCTAATGAATTAGATCTTCGGTTGACAAGGCACGTAGATAGAGACACTCTCTGTCTTTTGTTCGGATGGTAGAGGGTCCGCGGCTGCAGGTTGCTGGGCCAGACTTGTTCCGCTTTTACTCCGAACCATGTCCGGCTCCTCGTCGCCTGGAGCCTCGGCGGAGACCTCTCCTCGTGCTTTTCTTTCGGGGTTGAGATCCGATTGTTTCTTCGTCACTTCTTCTTCTTCGGTTATCAACCCATGGGTTGGTTGGCAATAGCACGCCATTCCGCTCTTTGCTCAGCTTTCCTCTTCATTTCACCATATGAGACGCATCCAGAGTCATTGATGATCTGCTTCATATAGCTTAATCTAGGACGTCCTCTACGATTTGTCCCCTCAATAAAACCTTCAGCTATTAATTTTATAAAATCATTGCATCGTAGAATGTGACCTATTAGTTTAAGTCTCCTTGTCTGTATCTGTCTCCAGAGACTACTATTTTCTTTTACTCTTCTCAGCACTTCCTCATTGGTGATTCTGTCTCGCCAGCTGATTTTCTGCATCCTTCGATAGCACCACATTTCTAGGGCCTCTAATCTGCTCTTTTCATGTTTCCCGATAGTCCAACTTACACACCCGTAAAGGGCCACACTCCAAACATAAGCTTTCATAACCCAATTTTTACTTCTAAACTAACATTTTTACAAGTCAGTAGAGTGTTTTTATCATTGAAAGCTATTTTTGCTAGTTGTATTTTATTCTCAATTTCTCATTTACTCCTTCCATCTTCTGTTATCTTACTTCCCAAGTAGCTGCATTCTGTAACTTGTCCTAGTTCTTCATCATTTATTCTTATCCTTACAGGTTCACAGCAGTCTTGAGCACCGCATACCATCACTTTAGTCTTTTGCTTATTTATCCTCATTCCATATTGGTCTCTAAGAATTCTTTCCATCTCGTTAAGTATAATTTCTAAATCTTCTTTCTTTTCTGCAACTATGGCAATATCATCAGCATATCGTAACATATCTATTATCTTCCCATTTACTTTGATTCCTAAATCAACATTTTCCCTTACTTTATCGATGGCTTCTTGGATGTATGCATTGAAAATTATTGGTGATAGAGGACAGCCTTGTCTAACTCCTTTCCTTATTATAGCTGTATTTTCTTTATTGTTATTTCTAATTAAGGCTGTTTCATCTTGGTATGTTTTAAATATTATTCTTCTATCGTTGTATTTCAGCCCAACTTTTTCTAAAATCCTAAACATTTTTGGCCATACACTTCTTCGTCACTATCCCCCGATATTTCTCTGAAGAGGTCTGTGAGCGGCCCAGCCGCGTCTCGGAGCAGGTTAACATCATCCGTACTCCATCCATACTCTGGATTTGAGAGGTGTCAAGATTGGAAAATAGGTCTAGTCCTGCAAAAAAAAAGGTCGTTAATTGGGTTTCGATGTTTGTTCCCCCAATTTCCCTATCCTCCCCTTCACTAAGCCCTTGACTGTCTATTTCTCTTGGAGAGAGGGCTGCCTCTTCCTCCTCACCTATTTGATTTTTTTCCAATGCCCCTTTTGAGATAGCGGAAGAAACAGGGGGAAAACTATGCACTGTCACGTCCCCCGCCCCTCTCTCCATCTCACTTCTGGACTTCTCAGCTCTCGCGGTTATTTCAATGCCAGACAGTAAACTGTTATCTGCCGTTTCCTTCTCTTTGTCTTTGCGTGGCAATCTGCGTCCCCTCTTGTCCGCCTATTCTTTCCGTTTGGCTTTCGCCAGAGCTCACTTGACCCAAACTCCTTTCCGCACGATGGCAGGAATTAGTTGGGTCCGCCTCATTCTCTTCCTCCGTCGTCTTCGATGTGCTCTCCGGGGTCCCATTCAATGCCGGAATCTCACCCCCTTCCGCTTTCTCCAGTTCCATGGTGTCCTCAACTGCCTCCCATGCGTTCTGAATTACTTTTTTGGAGCCTCTTTCGACTGCTGGTGTACAGTCTTCCGTTTTCCCTTTCTTCGTCTCTTCGTTTTTGACGGGGCTTCTCGCTTCCCTCCTCTTCCCCTCTGGTTGCAAGGTCGGCCATTCCAACGCCATGTCTCTTTCTTCCACAGCAGGCTCTTTGCTCTGTTTTGTATGTTGGCCCCTTTTCTAGCTCAAGAAACCATCTGCCCCTCTCCAGGAAGTCTCCCTCAGCGTCATAAGCAGCTATACCTTGCCCTTGTGTCACGTCCAAGTAGCCCACCAGAGCCCGATTTCTTGGGCAATCGCGTCTTTCGTGGCCTTCCCCGTTGCATCGGGCGCAGGTCTTCTTTTGTCTCTCATAGATGATAATCGCGCAATTTCCTCTTATTGTTAGATAAGAGGGAATATTTTTGTCAATTGACATCCGAACAACTCTCGTTCCGGTCATCACAGGAGCCATTTGTTTTTCTACCCAAGTGTTGGCCGATACTCGATGAACTTTTCCGTAGTGGGTGAGTTCTCTGATAATGTCACTTGAATCTATTTCGATTGGGAGCTCCATGATTTTAACATTCACTGGGGATCCGGCAACTGGTTCGATGTTCGCCCAGCACAGTGGGTTTTCTAATCCTGGAAATGGAAGTTGAGCAGTATATTTTCCTAAGATGTTCCCTAGCAATTCTTCATTTACCAATTTCACAAATATCCTGTCTTTGCGCTATGCATCTACATCTACGTCATACCCTGCAAGCCACCCAAAGGGTGTGTGGCAGGGGGTGCTTCCACACCAGGCATGCATGAATGGTAGGGTAGAACACCGAAATTACATTGAAACCCGCGTACCACACATGCAAAGCGCCAATTAAAAATCTTATAACCAAGAAACATTCTAACGTCAATCGTTCCAACATGCAAGGGATACAAAGACTACTGCTACATATTCAAAATATCATGAATAAATAAGAACATCAATATTTACATCATGCATAAATCGTATCATATACGCATCATGCATGCATATACTCTTTTGGATAGCTAATATATCTGCAACCGCGAGGCCCAACATGTTCAAAGTGAATTTGTGGACCTCAAGCGGCATCGGTGGTCGTTTTGTTTCGTCATATTTTATTACGAAGGAGTTTACTCTTCTAACAGTACGTGGTTCCATTTTCAAAAAATGTCAGCCGACAAAATTTTACACGAATGGAAGAGAAACACACTCCCACCACGCTGACTGCATCGGCGGCAGAAACAATTGTTCGACACCGCACTGACGTTGAGGTGTAATAGTCCAGGCACTCAAAAAATGGAAAACTAATTCCTGGCTTCTTCTTTGGCGGTCGAATCCCACAGAAAATGCCACGTTCAGCTCCCGTTCTCCAAAAGAGTCCGGGAGCTAGTCTCTCCTCTTCCCGGCGACCGAGGTCTCGCTCGCCGGGGAAGGTTGTACGCCTACAAGGTCTCAGAACACGTCAGCACTCAACGATAGTAATGGGTCGTTCATGATCGATTCGTTCAAAATGATTGAATCACCAAGTGAGTCAAATGACTCATGATTCATTTCGGGAAAATGATTCGATCATTCAATCATTTTGTGTTTCCGTCTGCCGTGTGATTGAATGTGATACTAAGTGGAAAAACATTCACATGTACGTTATCCGTTATGTCTAGTCATGAAATTTCAGAGAGATATCTTCATGGGCATAAATCCATTAATATTTGGTCGGTGAGTTTATGTTTCTATAGCATAGTTAGAGACAATGCGCTCATTTTAAAAACGATGAAATTAACCCTTGTTACAATATCAGCGCATCATTACAGTTGGTAAACTTGATAAGAATTTTAATTACCTGCTCAGTTGAAAGCTCCAAATTGAATTTAATTCAATACTGCAGATCAGAAAACATTCATGCACATTAATTTGTGTAGTCTGAGCTAGTGATTTAATTTTCATGTACATAGTTTGACGTTATTCTTCTTGAATTCAGAGTCTGTGACAGTTTTGCCTCTCCAAATATTCTCGTGACTATAGTACTTGAAAATCTCCATTTTAATGCGGATCCAAAATTTGTGGAATATGGAAACCAATCAGCCTTCCTAAATTTCTTAGCACGATAGTAATTATTCGAATTCAATTATTCAAATAGATTGATGGCATCAATTAGCATCATTCGAGTTTTTGAGTCTCTTCAATCTTGATTCATACAAGTCTTTCGATTCACGTGAGTCTCATGATTCATCTAATCAATCTGACTTACGAGTCATAATGAATCAAATGGTTGAATCAGTTGATTGAATCTTTTAAGTGAATCGAATCAAATTGATTGAATCACTAAAATGATCGACTTAGCCCATCTCTACTCAACGAGCTACCGAGGCGTCCTCTTCCCGTGGATTTTTGTGACCTTTACGGGACCAGATGCTCTCGACTGCAATATAACGGGCATACAATGTAACAATCAGTCGCTACTGAGCGCTGAGCTCCACTGCCCACGAGGAAAGATCGTGCCTTGAACACAGAGAGGCGTTCACTCTAATTGACAGATTTTAAGCTATCCGGGACTAGCCACGGAGTTTCACTTTTACGGAGTCACCCGCAATGCACAAAGGTGCGAAATTCCACAGAGAAGCTAGAAAAATAGCTTAAAATCTGACAATTAATTTTAAATAAACAGTTTGTTTCTGGAGCAATACTATACATCTTATTTCCCAGACCAGAGGAAAACCACCAGGATCCAAAATCCTACCTGTATCTCGGTAGTTTGTGCCAAATATCTCAGTCATGACTTATATTCATCACCTAAGGTGGGTCGCTTGTCTGAGGCCACCATAATTAGCAGCTCCACTAAAAAATGGGAAAAAAGGCAGTGGAGTGTTAGAAAAACCAAGTACTAAAATACAACACTTGGCGCTGCTTCGCTTAGCATTGAACTATGAACAACATTTGTTGTTGGTTGGCAGCCAGTTTGGGCGCTAATATGCCTATGATAGCTTACTAAGGAATATAACGGCCGTTCATGCCTAATTTCGGTATTATAGGCTTCTCTTTTTCTTCTCTATTCTTTTCATTCATCGAGACTTGGTTCCCTTTGTAACTAAAATGTACACATAATCTATACCTAACATTAGAAACTATGTTTTTAAAAACCTATTTCGTCAAAAAACTGTTGAAAACTGTAAAATTACCTCATTTAATTTTGAGATACTAAAAAAAGTGCACTGATCGCGCACAATGTACTCCAAGAGAAGTATCTTGTAACGTAACGACTATGCTGTAAGGTGATTTATTGGTTATTTATTAGCTAATACACACTACATTATGCAGATGACCAGGTAACTCTAGCCCAAGACAGATATGATATTAACTTTATGTTTAGAAAGCTAAAAGAAGCGTATAGTGCATGGGGATTGGATATCAACATGCGCAAAACTAAATATATGTGTATTGGAGGAAAAAATGAAGACATTGTGCTAGAGGATAGCAATGAAATAGTAGAGGCCTGTGATGCATATTACTATTTAGGCATAAAAATACACAGCAGTGGAAAGAGCGCAGAAACGATTAAAGATAGGATTAATAAAGGTAAAACAACAATTAATATGTAAAATTAAATACTATGGAGCAAAGGTATATCAAATAGAAATAAAACATACATATACAACACCATATTTAAAAGCATACTTACATATGGGAGTGAAATATGGCAAATGAATGTAAGTGACGAAAAGAAACTTTTAGCTACAGAAATGGACTTCCTCAGAAGGTCAGCCGGAAAATCCAGGCTTGATAGAGTAAGAAATGAGATAATTCGAGAAATTATGAAAATGACAACAACCATTCTGGACGAAATCAAGTCAAAACAACTGCTGTGGTACGGACATGTTCAGAGGATCCTCAAAGAAAGACTGCCCCGCACCATCACGGAGTGGAAACCCTATGAAAGGAGAAAGAGAGGAAGGCCACCTAACTCATGGAGAAGCGGAATAGCCAAAGCCATGGCGGAGAGAAACCTGCTAGAAGGAGATAGGGAAAACAGAGAGGCCTGGAAATTGGATGCCGTAAAGCGCAAGCAAGCGCTCTAAAGACGGACATATATATATATATATATATATATTATTAGCTAAGTAATTTATTAGTTGTTTATTAGTGAATTGAAGGTGTGAGCCGTGGTCCAACAATGGGTAACCAGGGACGCGGAAGTAAAATAACATTTGAAAGATTAGAAGAGAGAGAGGGAGACGGTCACGAGTGAGGGGACGAAAGACGTTTTGAGTGAAAGTGACCCATAAAGTTTTTCTTTGTAAGTATAATAAGCGAAGTGATCTGTGAAGTAAAAAGAGTGTGGTGATTAATTTCGAAATATTATGTGACAAATAACATTTGCTGACGATCAAATAGTAATTGCAGGAGACAAGTACGATGCGGAATATATGATGAGGAAATTGATAGAAACATACAATAAGGCGGGCCTGAAAGTAAATTTCAACAAAACAAAATATATGGTAATTAATGAGAAGGCAAAGAATCTGGAAATAGAAGGAAATGCCATCGAAGTCTGTAGTGAGTATAAATACTTAGGTGGAAACGATTGGAAAAGAGGGAACCAGAAAAAAAGAGATAACAAATAGAATACATCAGTCAAAACTCGCAATAAATAAAATGAATAGCATATTATGGTCAAAAGACATAAGTAGGAAAACAAAATTGCAAATATATAAAACAATTATTCAGAGTATACTCCTTTACGGAGCAGAGACATGGGAAATGACCAAAAGGGATAGGCAGAGACTGGAGGGCGTAGAAATGGATTTTTTAAGAAGAAGCAGCAGAAAATCTAAACTACAAAGAATAAGAAATGAAAATATAAGAAAAATTATGCAAGTAGAAGAAAACATCATACAGGAAATAGAGAAAAGACGGCTAAAATGGTATCGACATGTAAAAAGAATGGAGGAGAAACGTTGGCCAAAAAAGATATTAAATTGGCAACCAGCCGGAAGGAGGAAGAGAGGACGACCACCAGAAGACTGGACAAAGCAAGTCACCCAAGATATGAAAAGGAGACAATTAGAGAATGAAGACTGGAGAGACAAGGAGGCTTGGAGAAGAGGATGAGAGAGACGGTCGACGGCTGTATAGAACTCGCTTATATATATACGTGTGACAAAAAAGTGAATGTTACAATCTCTTGGAAATTTTAGTAGAGTGGTAGTTTTCCAGATGGGAAACATTTTGAATGAAAGAATGAGATATCATTTCTTATGGCTGTTCGTTCTTATCAGGTTCTTTCTCTAATAAAAATGCCACCAAGTGTTGGGGGCGATTTCTATGTAAATGCAAGTGATCGTGAAGTTAAATGGAAAGTAAAGCGATCAAAGTTATTGTAAAGTACCGTTAAGAAGAGATCTCGAGTTTTCAATTATGTTTATGAATGAAAACAATTAATCTAACTTTGGAAACTCGCTGCGGTAGCACAAGTAGGTCTACATGGATTGGATTGAGTACAAGTTTTTATGTTTGTGACCAGTTTTGGTATTGGCTTGTTATTCTTAAAAAAATGGAAAGCATTGTGAAAAAATAGATAATAGTACAGTAACTTCTCCCAGAGAAGTTGTGTTCATAGATACCAATTGACGATGTGATATATGCCTGTCCTTAATCTCTAAGACAATCAATGCGGATAGTATCAGTGATGTATTCGCACTATCTCGTATCATAAGCGTCAATCTTTTGTCGTGGAATTCTCCCCGAAGCTCTTTTGCTGAATAAAGGGTCTGACACAACATCAGAGTCCGTGTAATTGAAGGTGACGGGGATTTTGCTGTGGTCATCCCTCGCAAATCCGATTACAGCCGGTCGACGCTGTGCCAATTGGCCGACTCCTGAGAATCATCCCCTTACGCACAGCCCTCCTCACCGAAATCCTACCGAGCCTCATTCATCCCTTAAGCCGGAATTATCTCGCTGATATTTTACTGAAGACGTGTAGTTTACGTCGACGAAGTTTTCATGGAGCTTTGAAACATTCAGTTATTTCATTCAGCGGTGTTCGCCCACCTTCGGATGTGTACTCCGCAGTCTTGCGTATCCGTAGATTCAAAAGGTCCAATTTTGTCTCTTTGCATTTCAACATTGTCTAAGATCCTATCGTGTACAATATTCATGGGCATCGGTCCCTTTTGTATCCATCACGTACCATATTGTATATCTAAACTACCAAGTACTTTGGAGTTTTTAAAAATAACTTTATGCCCTATTGATCTCTTTTGGAATTAATTGGAAATTTTCTGTAACATATTTTTTCTCTTACACTCTTTCAAAATTAACAGCAATATCCGTGGAATGCTTCACTATTTTACAAACATAACGCAATATTTTACCCATCTAAAGTTGTTCACTTTTATCCATCCTGCAAGCGCCTACAGCTGTCTCTGTTTGTGACACTAAGTCCCTTAAATAACTAGTTGGAACACATTATTAGCAAAAAGGTGAAGAGATTTATAATTACCAATGAAAACTGCGAAATCGTAAGGAACATATCAGGTCATGCAAACAATTGGATATAGTGCAAAAATATCAATGATGCTTCTTTCATGTAACCGCCCTTCTAACGCTGTGTAGGCATTCTGTATTATGTATCATTGAAACTGTTGCAATGAAGTAGTCATAATAAGCATCTCCTCATAGTAAGTTTGTTCAAAATAGGATGCACTCTAAGGTGGTGTTAATTAGTTTTCGGTCACTTCGTTTTGCTATGAAGGGTAGTTTATAAATTTGCGCAATTACAATACTGATTCACGTAAAGGAACGAGGCCTTTTCAATTTTCAATTTGGGTAGCGAAAAACTTTAATTCCCTCAGTTTGTCCCTGAATACATTCTTTTCTTGGATCTTCGTAGCAACTTCTTCGCATATAAGTCCTTTCATTCTTAATCCATTACATTAAACGTTTTTCAAGGAGCACTTTTTCCAAACTTTTCCCACTACGCTTAACGGTCTGGTGTAGAATTTCTATTCTCCTCCTTTCTACTTACTTGAGTTTGCCTTTCATTTTGTCTCATATTTATCGTTTTAAGTACCGCTTGCTTCCTTTCCCTCCTCAAAATGTTTTTTGGTGAAATTGGCCCTGTATGTTATCCTGTCACATTTTTCCCTTAATTCTCTTGGGAGTTGCTTTAATTTAAGGTCTTTTCTTAGACCATTAATTTTATCGACCTGAGACAATAAAATTATAAGAAACCAGTTGCCATTGCTAAAAAATGATATATATTATTCACCATAATGCTGCCGTATCATTTTATTACATACATACCAATCATGCCGTTCCATTCCGGGGTGGGCACAGTCACAAAGTTTCACTCATAAATACATATTTGTACACCTAACTCTGCTTCAATAATTTCCTTCATACTGACCTATCCTTGCAAACCTCTTTTGCTTCATTTACCCCCATACACTGCTTCATACACGCCCTCCTGTTTTTAAGATTCCTAATATTCCTCCTCCTAAGAATTTCCTCAACCCTGTTACTCACTCTTCATTATTATTTTCTTATGTGTAGATGATCTCTCTTTACACAAAGTTCATCGTAATCGCTCAAAAATTCTCAATTGGGCTTTATATATATTACTTTCTCGCATTTCAAAATTTCATTGTATTCTATGTCTCGTCGGTTATTATTTCTTCCATGTTTGTATTGATCTTGCTTTTGGTGTCTAAAAGTATTTAGTTTACTGTATTGCAACCAAACCTTCCTTGGGTCTATGGGTTGGGCATATTGATATCCTTATTTGCTAACTGACAACTTTGTGAGTTATCTTTCGGTTCCATAGAATATCGCCGTAATCTTCAGAATTTGTACTTATTTGCTACTTTACGGCCATTTATCACAATTTCCATTGCTCTTTGATGGACGTAATAAAAGTTTATGTTTCCTTTATTTCTATGTGCTTTTACCGACTGCCATAGTAAATAATCGTTATATTTAGTTTATTTTTATATGTTCAATGTCCCTTTATTTCCATGCGCACTCGCTCCGCAGCTCACTATTTTCCTGATTTATCATAAATTTCTGATGCGGTGAAAGTTTTGAATTTTTCACGACACTGGACCCCTTACTTCAGGAAGCACTGAGATTTTGTCCAAGTCAAGCTATTAAAAATGTTAAGAGAGAACATTTTATACAGTTGCTTACTGTAATGGGGCTTTACAGGCAACTGATATGACTAATCATTTTGAGTTGTTGCATTTTTTGTTATTTTTTTCTTAATGATTATGCTTTACGGCAGTATTAAAATATGAGGTTCAGACTATAATTTTAGGTATTATAAGACGGCTTTAAGGATTTTCGTTACCTATTCACTCCCTCTGGGGATACAGCCAGCATTGTCAGCGGATTTCCTTTTGGCATTCCGCACCACCCAAGGCTTCCTTTCGGTATTCTTGGCACACGCTCACAATCGGTAAAATAGAAGGTTTTTGTATCCACTCGAGAACGCGTGATACGTCTTACTAATTTACTCTGACAATTTGCCATTACTTGCAGGTATTTCTTCGGCAGCTCCGTAGCCAAGCATCGTAATGCTCCACCATTTCGACAACGGTCGGATGAGTTCTGAGAACCAAGCACCACGCGCTTCCTCTAGCGTCCTCACAACGAAGCTTTTCTTCGCTTTGGAACAAAGAGAGGGGGCTACGTGGTCGATCGACTGTAATGCCTCTTGTCGACGGTGAAAAGGTAAATTAATCAAATCCATTCGCCCATGTACCCACACCTAATTGCCTTTCTTTGCTTGCATGCATCTGTTTACAATTACTCACTTTGAAAACATGTAATTTCATGCATCCATTTAATTTCTGCTGCCCGTTATGTCATTCCCTGCGTGAAATGCAATCATGGCGGTTTTTAGAATCAACGAATCGGATTATGCCCGATTCGATTATTTTTTCGCCAAATGGACTCAATTAGCACTTGGCATCACGAATCGTCCGTCATATTTAGCACCTGTCAGATAACCCTCCTCGCCGTAGATTGAAACGCCGCTGCTTTGACGTTCACCCAACGTTTATTATTCACTCTAGTTCGGGGAAATTTATGATTCGCGAGAGGACTTCTTTTGCTTGCAGCCCGTAGCTCCAAATCAAAGCACGATCATTTATCCTATCACCGCAAAGAATGAATTATGCGCACCTCGTGGTTTATTATACGCTCGCGAGAACATAGCAGTATTGACTTACCTCTGAATAAAGGTGAAATGGGATTTCAGTAATTTCCAAAATCATTTAAACTAGGGTAAAATATTTTATTTTTGAAGTGTAAGATAACCGGTGAACGTTACTTGTGGAAATTTAATGCAAATTCACGGTAATTGGAATTAATTTGATATTCCCCTGTTGTATGTTTCCAGACAGGGGTAGGGTAATTTGAGCCGTATTTCCATTGAATATTTATTCCTGGTTTCAAGTTTTTATTTTTAAGAACTGTGACTGTTGTATCAAATATATGTAAGCCCCAGATTTTCCATTTTAGCAGGAGGCTCCTCAGGATATTGCACAATTATCTTTATAAAGGAAAGGCTATTCTCATATCCTAAATAGCAGCAGTTTCCTCAGTTTTCTACTCAACCGCTTCATTTTCAACTTCACAACGCTTCCAGTCTCACCATTCGGTGTCTTTTCTCTTGGTTGAGGTAGTTTGAGCGAAATATCATTTCGCCTAGAAATCAATGAATTTGGTCTCATTTTAAAGAATAATATATCATCCCTCCATTGACACCAAAAATTCAACCCCTTACTACATTACTATCCGAGAAATTTGCCAAAATATGCCAGCCTTTTTACATGAGAAATGGTACGTGTATGCACTCCGGAGAGACCTTATATTAAAAATGAGGCATTCCCTACACTTAGATCTCGTCAAAAAATTAACAGTGAGCAGTTTGTGTGTTTCTCAACTATTTTTGGAAATTTATCATATTGTCAACGCAGTAAATTCTTCGGGATAATATTCGGGACAATAAACCCTCCGTTTTGATAGAGTTTCAAACGAGCGGCGTGAAAAAATGAGTCAAGTTAAAGACTTATTTAGACATTTTCATGTGATTACTTACAATTTCTGTCATGTAAACCTATTTTTTTGCACCATCAATAATGCAATATTTTATTCACGTGTCCTACAGCTTGAGAAATTAAAACGTATATATCGAATATGGTCTCTATTATGATTAGGGAACTATCTCGCTTGCACTAACCTTAATGCAAGCAATGTTGTAAAAATGCGTTCACACAGAAATCCAAAATCCCAAATTCTAGAAATTACCATGCCGAAATCTTGAGCCTAATTGCGAACTCGTTATATCACTGATAGAGCTCGTAATGTACTTGAAGTTAGCTGGCCGTGCTTATGAGCCGAGTTAAGAGATAAGGATCCAACATTCGGAGCAACTCCCGCGCAAAGTAGAAAAACTTTCTTATACGTGAGGACTTTGGCTAATTGTGCATTTGTGTAGGTCGGGGCTGAGTTGGGCCTTTAGACGCAAGACGAGATGCAGCCGCCGTGCACGGCCGTGAACTAACGCCGTCGGTGGTGAGAACCACGGCCGCTTACCCTATTATCCTCGTACATTTCGAGAGATTAATCTCGTTTCCATCCGGACACGTTCGAGCGTATTCCTTCCCCGCGGCTTGGGTGCGCTGTGTAGGTGGGACACCTACTTTCCGTCCTCGTGTGTTTGGGGACGAAGCTTGAAGGGCATGGATGCTTGCAAAAGGGCTGCATCGCGCTTTCAAACCGCAGCCGTCAGGAAGAAACGAAAATGTTACCCGTCGCGCCCTTCCGATAATATAACGTAAGCCCCTGGCGAAAGCCGCGGCACTTGGCGCTTCTGCTCTCCGACGACCTCTCATCCACCCGCCCGTCCCACCTTCTCACTCGCGATTTGGAATGAGACTCAAAAGAAGAAAGCTACGGTCTCGGCTCGGTCGGTGTGCTTTCCTCTTCCCCTCACACACACATCTTCCTCTCTCTTTCTCGAGAGAGATTTCAAGGGAAACGAAGGCAGTCAAGGGAGGAGCGACTGTCGCGGTGAATGGAAGGGATGAGGACAGAGAGAAGGGGAGGCAGAGTAAAGAATAGACAGAATGAGACAATAAAGAGGGGGGTTTGAGGAGAAGGAGGGGTAAGGAAAGGAAACCAAAAGAGCCCTGGCGGAGATGGAAGGAATAATAGAGGAAGGGACTAAAGGGGGGAGAGTCAGGGAACAAAAAGTGAAGAGAGAATGGAAAAAAGAGGGATGCAGTCATGGGGGAGGAGAAGATATAAATGAGGGACAGAGGCACGAGCTGACAGTTTGGGAGGAATTCTCCCCGGGGCAAATTGAAACCACATCGTGCTCCCGTCTTAACGGGTTTTGAACCGCTCGCCGTTTAGACACGTTTGCAAAGTAATCATGAGAGGACCATTTCCCATTCTTGTTGTCGTGGTGTCATTTTTCACGGGCCGGTGATGGTCAAGTTGCCAAAGTTTCCGGGTATAAACATAATTGAACGCTTCACTTGCAACTTCATTTTGTCTACGGGGTGTTTGTGTTATCATCTGCGCACTGAGGAGGGTAATTTGTCATTTATTCTCCGTAAAGAAACTCTTTTAAACATTGTTTTACCTAATACTTTTGTTGTGTGTTTATTATGACATCTTTCTACTGAGATTATTTATTAATAAATGGTGGGTACTAACGAGAAATTACTCTCTTTACAACAGCTTATTTTGTTATTTACTTCATTCATCTGCACATGGTTTAACAATGATTTAAAAATGGAAACAAAGAGCTAGTCAAACATGGAATTTTATCCATAATACCCATTTTAAAATGATTTCTTTGTTATTAATACTGCTCTATGATGTTTTAAATATCATCAGCCCCTTTCTTAATCTTAAAAGCAAAATCCTTTCCTTGAGAGGTGTAAATATACTTTGAATAGAACTGGACTAAATAACTACTTATGTCTATAAACCCACTTACCTCGGATAATATTGTTAGACGTTGCTTAATTTAGACAGCAGAAATATTTTACTTTTTACTTAAATAAAATACAATTTGCTTAGTATATACATGTTTTTTCCATTGTTAATGTAAAGTTGAGCTGCACTTTCAAAGGTGAATTTTAAAAATTGAATGCTACTGAGGTTAAGAGTTGTAAACATAATTTAAGTATGCTAATTTATATAGCTTCTGCAATATAAATAATACTATTACCGTCGGTTGTAAAAAATTATCATGGAGCTTAGATTGATAAGAAAAAGACTGGGATAGCACTGGTAAAGAAATTACAATATGAAACAGTTGTAAACCAATGCAAGAAAATGAGTATTGAAGTGGTAAGACTTTGGCTGTTAGGTGAAAATAACTCTTAATAAATTGAAAGTTAAAAAAATAATTAATTAAATAAAAATGATGTTGTAAACCAGAATAATAGATTTGGTACTTTGCGTAACCAGCTGCATCTAGTGATACCAAGCTCAAATGCAAGGACAATAACTATTGGAAAATTCTGATTAGGAAAGCCATATTAATTTATCTTGGCCCAACATGAATCATGACTCTGAATACATGATTAGTCAAGAGTGGGAACCGTTATTTGTCAAAATGATTGCGGAAAGAATGAAAGAAATTGCCAATAAGGTAACGGACCCCGACCCTACATGATGGCCCAGGCATCACTGCCCTGATAATGACGAAACAGTATTTTGTCGAAACTTGGTAGCAGTCTGATACTTAACCTATTGTGCAACCGGAGAAATTAGTTGTAAATGAGATGCAACTATGGAGGGGAAAATATTTTTTCTGGAACTCTGAAATCTGCACTATTCTACGTAACTGATTTATTTGAAATTAAACATGTTTCACCTTATTCATATATCAACAGGTATACACACTTACATTGAACCAGATGATGACATATTAATCCGAAATGTTTTGTACGCTCAAAATACACTTTTATGAATAGTTCAGTTTTCTTTCCCGTGCACCAATGAGAGTATTAATAGAGAGGGTAGATTTTATTCTACCTCTTCAAATGATATCTTCTTATCGGCATAAGCTTTTCAAATCATGCATTATTTGAAAATCATATCCCTCTTAAACCGAGTGAAAACCATGCATTTCTTAATAAAATCGTAGGTGCATTTTTTGATAACAAATAGCTGAGAAAATGTCAAATTCTAAAAAAGTATTTTCAATTATAAATTATTTGATGCAACAGCTCTTATTATGTAATATCTAGTTTTTAGCAACCATTTAGATGTATAATTATTTTAAAAAATTTTAAGTTCCCTTTTGATATTTTAAAACGTTTCGCTGATTAAAAAAATACCTTTATAAACTTCAGTTTAAAAATTTCTGTCTATCCACTGCCTTTGAGAAAAATTTTGTAATTTTTATTTGTCATTATTTTACTAGCTAAATTTTTGCTAATATGCCGAGAGTACTTCTTATTGCATTTCATTTGGCAGCTATTGCTTACTATTTTACTCGGTCTTACGGGAGAATTTCCCGAAGATCATATCAATGGTGATGAATATTTCCTTCAATTGATTAAGAATGCAGACTTCAACAGCAAAAAACATCTATGGTTTAGATAGAAATATTATTTGATGCTGAATGTTATCTTTAATTTTTGTCTTCCAAGGTTGCGATTACTTTATCTCATTATGAAAGGTCTATGGTTGAAAAACTTCTGTCGTCGTATCCGGCTAAAGATCATAAGATTCCATGATTTAACTCCAGGTTCATTCTCACGTTTTCCTATAGGAATCCTACATCCATCAACCTTCCTTATTAATCATATACTGGTACTAATTCCTATGTTCAGGTAAATGTTTGTTAATATCGCCTATTACTCTATTACTGGTATGAATACATACGCTGAACAAGATTTTGACAACTCAATAATTGGAAATGTTGTTTGGGCAATTGATAAAGCGTTGGAAACTACTTTATTGAATTTAGCTTAATTTTAATCGCATTGCAAATTGGTGGGGAGAATTAGTAATGCAGAGGTATTTCAATGTAAATAAATGAAGTAAAACTAATATTAGCAATTATCTACTCCTTTCTAAATTATTTTATGGTAGCGACACTTTTGTAAGCATAGTAAATGTCTGCCACGTGCACTGAATTTCTAATTTCTGAGATTAATTTCGGTTACGAAAAAATATCTTGTGAAGTGTAGCTTGAGAAATTTCTCTTGATGTCCCAGTAGTGTATTGGTTTCAGAATAAAACGATTCTTCGGTTTGGTTTGTTTGAGAAAGTGATCGACGGTCGATTTTTTAAACTCATGTAATGACATGATGAACTGATGAATGATAGAAAAGTTAAAGGTGCAAGGAAGGCTGTGACAACAAGAAAGCCCTGGATGAACGTGGTGTGAGAGATGCTCCGAGCATCATAAGTCATAGGAAAAACTCAGCATAATTTATGGAATGGATGATATGGAAGTAATAGTGTAACAGGAAAGAATGAACATATATGATGAGATCGGGTAAAATTAATTTAATCTCAAGAAACAAATATATTTTCTTTCACTGCACGTATCTCAAAAGGCCGAGAAGTGTGTATTGTAAATTTCCAAAAGCAATTATGCAAGTGACTAAGTATATGTAATGAAAACTTCATGATATCTGTCGTCTAAATGCTAATGGTTCCTTGTATTTACCTCGGCTTAGTATAATGTTTAGAGGTTGCACGTTAACACATAGTTTTGGCCTCCTCAAGTATTTTGCGAGTAAAGGAGGCTTTGAATGAAAAAGAAGTTCTATTTTTGGGCATAACTTTATTTATTTTCATTTTGATGAGATTTTCTCACAAGTTCACCTTATCAAAACCAAATCTAGATAAAATTTAAATTAAAACAGGAGCTTCATCCTGTATAATTCTCAAATTGGAGTTAGATTTTGTAATTAAGGTATGGATTATTTAAAAAGAATATGCAGCAATGGTGTATTCTTGTTCGAAGTTCTTTCACCACCTATTATGTAATTTTATTTCATTGGGCTATTTGTAATTGTTTTGGATTTTCTTTGAAGTTACTTTTTTTACTTTAAATTGTTAAGACTATGATGAGACTAAAATTATGTGCAAATATGAATTCAGATAATTTGAAACTTACATTAATCCTTCACTAAACTACGCTCTATGAGCATAACAGTGTGTAGTTAATTTTTTTTAATCATTAGATCGAATATGATCTCTCAAACTATATTCTTCTTTTAAGGATGGCGTAGGTCAGGTTTTTACCGAATAAAGGCACCGCGTACCGCATTATCCCCTGTTTTACACGTTTCCCACATGACTCTTGTGTCACGTTTTCATAGTTACGTAATTATGTAGTTCATTATAGATGATTTTAGTAGTTTTTGTAGCATTTGTAGTATACCGATAGTATTTCACTTGTTTTTTACTTGTTTTTTATTTGTCCTGGGTTGGATGGGACAGAACCGTCCCCTCTTTTCCAACCCAGTTTACATACACAGACACCCATGTCGTCGGCAGATAATATTCTACTCAGGCGAGACTCGAACCCGCCTCGGGTTAGCAGGCGAGGACTTTACCCCACCGCCACCGGGGCCAACAATAGTGTGGTGCTTGTTAGTGAAAGTAAATTTATTTAATGTAGTTGGTGATAAGTCACCCCTATGCCATTCACCCTTGTGGTGGCTTGCAGGATATTAAGTAGAAGAAGATTTGGCAGCAGAAAATTTCCATGTTATTCTGGGATGAATGTCAAGGCTAGGATACGGTCAAGCTTTAGTCCTTGTAGAGACTGAAATTTGAGGTAGCACCTTGACCTTAATCGCTGAGAAAATTGTCATCAACGTGTTCTACATCACGAGAGGATCACCCTCAGCACTTTATGCTATTCATCTTTCTCACATCTGGCTGTGGAGGCGACATTTGCACCTAGCGCCACAGTCACGTGCATATCCAGTGCAGAATCAACTAAAAAATACGGAAAAATGGTTTTTCTCGTCGGTAGACGAAATTGGCAACATATTTTACTAATAAATTATTATAATTTGAATAAAAATACCAATAGCAAGGCATTGTTCGTATACCCTGTGAAATTATTTTCGAAATTAAAGAATATTTCCCCTTAATCCAGAGGGATTTATCTCAGCCGGGAATCATCTGGCTGTTTCAATTTCTCAGCTTCCATGGCTTAGCGTAATGTTACCGTTTTAATTTTGGTATGATTTCAAGACGCCGCATAGTATTAATAACCGCAATGCATCACATCACGTTTATTCCTATACATCTGTACGATTCATCAGTCTCTGCAACTTTCCTGCTGTGAAAGAAATGAGTACCACAAAAAAATGTTTTCATTCACGAAGCTATATGTTTAATGTTTGTCTAATCAAAAAGTAATTTTCTTAATTTTATCCGAGAAATAATTCTGTTCCCACGATTGAAACTCATAACGTTGAAATAAAGCAGAAATACTTCTTGCGTATCTTTCAACGGGAACTTCACCGGATAGATGAAAGCTTTGAAGCCTCATGAAGGCAGTTTTTTCCAATTTATGCCTGATAATATAGACCGTAGCACTCATCAGTTAACCTCTCCATTGTATTTTGGTAACAGGTGTTTTAGACCCTTGAAATTTTTCCATCGCATGGTAGATTTTAAAACGTTCACACCTCTACGACTCATGTTGAAGGCACTTTCACTGTCGAGGATACCTTCATACTATCTTTCCAAACTCCATGCTCAGCTTTAAACCCCCAAGTATGTATCTCTTACACTCATCATACTGTCTGCCTGCCTTTTTTCTCCAATTTGTTTAACCCTATTGTTACTCCTCCACCATGACCCAACATTTTTCCCTCAGCACTATCTTTCCTCTCACAACACGCTTGTTCCCCCTTTTCTGTTTCCAAATAATCACCACTGGCATCCTTTCCTCTTTTACCAACTTTTAAGTCTTAATCCTATTAATTTCAGTGCCCTTAGTCCCCATTTTCATTTTTTACTTCTTTTTGGAAAGTTTTCCATAGTTAATTCAATTTTACACCATTTAATTAATTCTCAACTCGATAACTTTTGATTTCCTTCTAATACGGAAGCTTCTTTTGATCTATGCAGAATTAAATTACAAACTTTCTCCAAGTGTCAAGTAAAAATGAAGGTTGTAGAAATATATTATACTTTTGAAGTGTTTTTTGAAGGCTCTCAGAATATTCCCACATTTATCCAATGGGGTAATCGGTCCCTAAGTTTCACTGATCATTGGATTCAGTTAATTAACCGTAATGCTTTTATTTGGAGGCTGTGGTCCTAATGTTTTCGTTCGCATAATTACGATTTGGTATTTAATATATTTGTTTAATAATAGAAAAAAGGAATACCCAAACCTGTATCTTTGAATCTCAGGAACTAATTTTGCAATTGCCTTATCATTGAAACTGTATTAAACCTACTCCCTTGAAGTTGAAAGACTTTTAACCTACCTCAAATTTACCAAATTGATCATTCTTGGCGATTATTATTTGCCGCACATGCAATGGAACAAAAATGTTAATGGCAATGTATCTAGTATGTCTTCTTAGTTTATAGTGGTTACAAGTATCTTCCCCGTATTTAACTGTATTAAGGGAATTAGTTGGTGTATTTCATTCATTCTGTTTGAATTAGTCTTTTTTAAAGATAGTTCTTCTAAGACTCCCATAGCTAAGAACAACCATTCACTTTATGTGGTAAGGATCATCATCCTACAGCAAATTAATTTTGTCATTAACTAAATTTTCACCTATCCTTAATCATGAACAAGGCCAAATATCTGTGAATTCTGACGTAATAGGAAAAAATTTAGAAATATCTAGAAAGAATTACTGTAAAGTTTCCATTGCAGGTGTGCTTGAGAACATCCACTTCAAAAGTAATTCAGTCATACAATGTAACATTCAATAACCCTTCTCTCCGGTCGACATTTCTGCTACAAAGACGAAAGCACGTAAAGGCAAAATCCATTAGAAGTTCATTCTAAAGTAATTGGCATGCAAACCAAAGCAAGCTAAGAGAACACCTATCTACCGAATCCCGGAAGCAGAGCACGGCTATGTAATTGCCTTTCTAATCATCGTAGTGGGTTACTCGAGGCAACCTCCTTCGCTTAGCCACGATCGCTACGCGCTGACGTTACCACGCGCTGTCGACCGTTCCTGTGCGTCAAAGGCATAATGCCATCTCCGTAAGCCCGCTTTGTCATTCGGAAGAATCTCTAGCTCCCATGCCTCGCTCGTCAAAAGCTTGGGCGAGCGGTGGTTGCTTGATGAACCGAATGCCTTTGCACCGCGTGACTCCTGAGCGATCCCTCCTTTTTCCCCTGATATCCACACCCGGAATCCCCGTAGACTTCCTCTTTTTAAAGCCATTAGAATATTTTCCCCGCATTTCTTTATGCTGTGCGCGTGCATATCGCAGTTAGATGGGGAACGCTATGAGGCGAGGAGGAGTTCTCCAGCGATAGGCGTGGCGTAATGAGAGACCTTTGGAGAGAGAAGTGGGAAGGGTTGGTGGGGAACTCCTTAAAGGAAAGAGGGGAAGCGGAGGACGTGAACAGTGGAAAGATTGCGTGAAAGAGTGGCGAGGAAAGATCAAAGGACGCGGAGGCGATGAGGGAGAGGGTGAAGGAGAGGAGAAGGAGAAGAAACTGGGGGGAATGGAGAAGCAAAGGAAAGAGAAAGCCGTTTGGGAAAAGAGTTGAAAGAGAATGGGAAGACAGGCGTCAGAAAGGGAGTCGTGAGAGTGGGGAGCCAAAGTTTCCCATCTTTTTTTTTTATTTTAGTTGACAGCGCGAGCGGCCGATGAATGAGGTGAAAATGAAACTCTGTGATGAGGGAGGGGGGGGGGGGTTTCTTGAGAGAGCAGGAAGAGAGGGTGGTTCACGTTGGCGGCGAAGGTGTTATTCTTAACGTAGTCCATGCGTCCCAGTACACGTACCGCGTCCGGGCGCCGCCCCCACACCCCTACCCTCCCCAATCCGAGGATGAAAGAGACTTTTTTGTCTTCTTCCCCGTTTTGCAATTAAGCCTTCTCTGATGGCTCTTTTGATGGGCGGGAAATGAGAGTGCTGGTGAAGTTTAGTTTTGCCGTGCGGTGAATGATCTGGGCTTCACTTTCGCCTCCAAAGTGTGATTGGAATATCTAAGCGTTGGCAAATTATCGCGAAAGAGAGGAGTTATTTCATTCCACGCTCTGCTCCCCATTTTTCCGGAAGTTATCCCAATCGCCTTAATTGTTCGCTCTCATTGTCAAAATCTTATTGGGTCTGACTGCATGTTTAAATTAATTAAGTCATTATATAGATCTGGTTTGAAAATAGATGGAAATAAAGAACTCAATAATTCACTGGAATATTCATAAAAAAACTGAAATGAACCAGGTATGCAATTAACTCATCAACTTAGAGATGTTAATTGATGTACCTACTGTCATTTTGGTCAAGTTTGGTTTTGCCGTGTGGTGAATGATCTGGGCTTCACTTTCGCCTCCAAAGTGTGATTGGAATATCTAAGCGATGGCAAATTATCGCGAAAGAGAGGAGTTATTTCATTCCACGCTCTGCTCCCCATTTTTCCGGAAGTTATCCCAATCGCCTTAATTGTTCGCTCTCATTGTCAAAATCTTATTGGGTCTGACTGCATGTTTAAATTAATTAATTCATTATATAGATCTGGTTTGAAAATAGATGGAAATAAAGGACTCAATAATTCACTGGAATATTTATAAAAAAAACTGAAATGAACCAGGTATGCAATTAACTCATCAACTTAGAGATGTTAATTGATGTACCTACTGTCATTTTGGTCAAGTTTGGTTTTGCCGTGTGGTGAATGATCTGGGCTTCACTTTCGCCTCCAAAGTGTGATTGGAATATCTAAGCGATGGCAAATTATCGCGAAAGAGAGGAGTTATTTCATTCCACGCTCTGCTCCCCATTTTTCCGGAAGTTATCCCAATCGCCTTAATTGTTCGCTCTCATTGTCAAAATCTTATTGGGTCTGACTGCATGTTTAAATTAATTAATTCATTATATAGATCTGGTTTGAAAATAGATGGAAATAAAGGACTCAATAATTCACTGGAATATTTATAAAAAAACTGAAATGAACCAGGTATGCAATTAACTCATCAACTTAGAGATGTTAATTGATGTACCTACTGTCATTCAGCCGTGGTGATATTACCAAATACTTGTTTACTAATAATAATTTACAGAATACAGATGATAGCAATTGGAATCGCTCTACTTGACGAATTCCTTCGTCAGCCATTGTGAGTCTATTGTTGATTAAAAAATAGTCTTTATAACGCCAAGGCTCCAATTATTACCTAATATAATTCATTATTTTTGATAATGATATCAATTCATTGATATCATTATCTTTTCACTTTTACGCTCATGAGAAAGTCATGGTTCTACCTACGGGGGCACCCCAGTCTTAAAAACATCAGTAGTCTGTCATGCCGGACAAGGTTATCTATTAAGTGAGTTATCTGTATATCTGGTATATTAGAATCTCTTTAGAGATCATAATGCATCATGTTTCAATGTGTGCACACTTGGAAAAATACTTTGCTATCATCTATTACCAATTTATTCGATAGCAAACAATCTGCTTACAAATGATATCAATGAGTTGATATTTCATATATCAATTCATTGATATCGTCCACTGAGTATGAATACATGCCTTTAAACTGATGATGGCCCTGTGAGCTGAAACGCGTCGTACTCATTAAAATATCTTGTGGAAAAGTATAATTGTTGTTGCTGTTATAATATGACCAACTTTCACGATATCTCACCTGAATCTGTTGATATTATGGAAGTTTATATTTTTTATTTATGGTTCCTATGTATATTTTGCTCTTGGATAGTTTATTATTGTTTGAAGACATTTATTTCATTGTTTAGCGATCTCAATGGGGTAAAACTTTAAAAACGCATAGGAACGCATTTGGCACACATAAAAGAGATTTTAAAATTATTTGGTCTCCATTGATCTCTCATCGTTCCACTCCAGGCAAAATATGTAAACCCGAAAAAAATCAATTTTTACCAATGTCTTTTAGCGCTATCAAACGACAAGGCGTTACAGTCTGTAGTTCCGGAATTCCATTCACTGTAGAGAGTGGTATAAAAGAAAAGGAACGCGTTCTCAGTAAAGTTAATTTAAATTTTGAGCGTGACCAAGAGAGGCTTAACTTCACTGTAGCGGAACTGAGTTTTCACTGAAAAGATTCATCTGTCGACCACACCTAAATATGCTTAGGTAAATCCGGCATTCAGTGGACGCATAATAAATTTCCTTCGTCGAACTCCGTCCGGGCTTGTCACTCGGAAGAGCCCGCCGAAATGAACCGTACGGTCGGGAAAAGACGGGGTTTTGACGTGAGCGTGGGGCAATGCTCATTACTAGGAAAGGGTTCGTGATGGCATGTGAGGGGAGGAAAGCTAAGAGCGTGGTGGAGGGAGGAGAAAAGGGCGGGGGATAATTTTGAAGCGGGGAGAAGGGCTGTTTCCAAAAGGTGAAAGCGAACGTAAGGGATTTTGGGGAAATTCCACCCTCCATTCCTTGATCCATTTACTCACTGGTGAAGACCCTTGGATGGTAGCTATTCGGAAGAATAAGCGAATTAACAGTCCTGCATTTGAAAGGGTGCTCAATTACACGGTCCTTGTGCACACCACCGTGGATACGAGTCGAGCGAGCACAGATAGTTTTTCCGGCTCTACCGCTGTTTTTATAACGCTAATCCCTTGGCGGTTTATTTCTCCTTCCCATGTCCCAACACACAAAAAGAATCGATTCTTCATTTCTTAACCAAACACGCGCGCCCCTTCCTATTTTCCCATTAGCGCGTTCTGCCTCGTACGGCTTCCATACGCACTACGTTTTGAGAATTTTCTGGCTCCGTAAGGTCGCGGTCATTTCGACGCATGGATTTTAAATTTCTCCTTTAAATTGAGTAACTAATATCTTATTGAATGTTAGTGCCGCGTTAGCCTGGGCTTTAATAATTATTCCTCCTGGAGAGTTGCATCATTCAAAATCTGACCAGGTCAGTTGCTCTTAATTTTCACCAAAAAGTTTTTATAACAGAAGATAACTGAATAAGTGAGATAACTGGAAGAAACAAAGTATTTAGACATAATCTGTAGTCTTTCTAGTATTCAATTAAAATAATTTCGCCGATTTCATTCTTATTCAATGATAAATTTTACTTGACCACAAAAAACACAAAAACACAAACCAGATTTTTTTTATTAAAGTGGGTCAATTCTACATAAAATTTGTTTAAAAATACAAAATACAAGTCCATAGTTCCCTTTGGATGGGTTACAAGGCATTTGTTATATCATGGGGATGGTCCTGCTAAGCATTATGCTTATCAGCAGGTTCCAGGATTATCGTATCCAGTAGCATCAATTTACCTCTTTACATATATAAATTTAAACATAAATAAAATATAACCAGCCTTATTTTCATACATTCATCTAAGTATTATCCTCAATAAATATTTCAATACATAAGTATCGTTTTCAGGTGATACTTATGTATTGAAACCCGGGTCGTGTTTTTATGTGTTTTTTATGGTTAAGTAAAAGTTGTCATCAAATGTGTCTATTGAAACATACCACCAATTTAACAAAGATACAGTTTTATTTATTTCTTTCTTCTTTTACACCGAGAGAGGAAGATTCTGCGAACACACAGTTACATATTTCGTTCGCAAAAGAAATCTTCTCCCATAAGGCAGTTTCAACAAAATGTCATTTCACCCAGAAATCAATGAATTTAGTCTCATTTTAAAGAAAAATATCTTATTCTTCCTATGATGCAAAACATTTAACCCTTTACCACATTACCTTCCGAGATTTTTGACGGAATGAACCAGCACTCTCACATGGGCAATGGTACTTGCGTGCAATCCTGAGAGAGCTTATTTATAAATTGAGGAATTTTTAACACATAAATCGCATCAAAAATTGACAGTGTGTAGTTTGTCTGTTAACTCAATTATTTCCGAAAATTAATCATATTGTCACCGCAGTGAATTCTTCGGGATCACAAAAAACCTTATATTTTGTAGGATTTTCAAACGTACCGCGCGAAAAAAAGAGTTGTGAAATACTTACTTAGATATTATCATTTAAATTCTTACAATTTTTGTTATATGAAACAATATTATTGCACCGTTGATAATTGAATATTTAATTCATGTGCTCTACAACTGGTGAAATTAAAACGTATATTTCGAATGGTAATTATTATTACTAGGGAACTATCTCGCCCGGACTACCTGAATGACTGCTTTAAGAGCCGTATATAATTTCTAATATTTTGGATAAACATATTCTGTAGATAATTTTCAACAAGAGATTGCAGCAATAGATTAGCTTTAGAATTAGAAATATCTACATGCCATATGAATTTAATCAAATTTAATCCAAAAGACGTCCATATTTAACAGACATTCTTTACAGATGATCAACTGGACGGCTTCAAGTCTAGCTTCAGTCATAGCGTTCTCTACTTCAGCTACTCAGTGAGTATACATGCACTATGCTTTTGCACTGCCAGAGACATGACCATCTTCAGCTTTATTTAATAAAATATTCAAGGTTAATTTGCCGTGAGTGGTTTTCCCTTAACCGCGTTCCTAATTATCAAATTGAAGTTCGTAGCACGAATTCCTTTTCTCGTATTCAGTAATAAGTTTTTTTTTACATTTTGCTTACATTTTGTTAGCAAAAGCTACATTTAACTGGAAAAATTGATAAAAATTACGATTGACTCGGTTTTCATCTGGAACACCTCACCAGCATGAATTAATTGTCGGTCAAGGTCTGATTATTGTCCCTCTGTATCTAATGTGATGCTAAACTTCTATGGCAGATATCTTCAGGTTTACTTAATGAGCCAATTTAAACTCTCAGAGTAGGTATCAGTTAAGTCAGTCGTCATATCCCTTAATTTACCTTAGCTTAGCGGATATTTTTTCCGGCGGACGAAACTTGAAGAAATTACTTCAATATTAATGAAGTAACGAATAATAAGATATAATAAGGAAAATATGTATAATAATAAGAATAAAATGTTCTTAAATCTACATTGTCTTAAAACTAGATTTTTCTTGGAGATTTTATGACCAAAATGCAAAATAACCAGTTGATGAAATGTTCAGTTTTTTATTTTTATAGCTCCTTGAAGCTTGCATCATTCGCCTTTGATTTTGAGAATTGCTTATATCTTTTGGAATTGAAATGGACTAAAGATGTAGTCCTCCTTCAGTCAGTGTCCTCTGGCTGAAATAACTATACACTAAACAATGATGCTCAAACGATATCGTACGATATGTTAATGTAGCTAATAGCGACCTAAAAAATACCATCGAGCATTATAAAATTTGTAAATCAGCCGCAAAAACAGCCCTTAGAAAAGCGTTTAGCGAATTCAAGAGAAAAGTACTTGGAGAACAACTAGAGGGAAATCCGAAAGCATTTTGGTCATATGTTAGGGAAGTACAGGGAACTAAAAAGTCAACGGTTAATTCCTTGAAAAACGATAGAGGCGAAATAGTAACTTCCAGTTTAGATAAGGCAAATTGTTTGAATTACTTTTTTCAGAGTGTTTTTAATCAACCTATGCATAGTTTCCGCGAAACCATACCAGACCGATTTCAACAACCAATGCCCCCAATCGATATATCTTTTAGCGGAATCGTATCCTTACTAAGTAACATTAGCCTGAACAAGTCCTCAGGTCCTGATGAAATTCCAGCTCGTATTTATAAAGAATTAGCTCTCGAAATGGCTCCGTATCTTAAAGTAATATTTAACAAATCCCTCGAAGAACACGCGGTTCCCAAAGACTGGAAGATAGCAAACGTGACCCCAATTTATAAAAGCGGAGATAGGGAACAGACATGTAATTATAGACCAATATCATTAACGTCACTATCATGTAAAATTATAGAGCATATAATAGTTACATCAATAATGGGACACCTCGACAGCCAGGATTTATTAATAACAAACCAGCATGGGTTCAGAAAAGGACGGTCTTGCGAAACTCAATTAGGTCTTTTTGTGCACGATATTTTAGTTTCCGGAGAAGGTAACGTACAGGTAGATGCAGCGTTTCTTGACTTTAGAAAAGCTTTTGACAAGGTTCCCCGCTGTAAGTTACTCGCGAAGTTAGCATCATACGGAATAGACAGTAATATAGTAGGCTGGATAGGAGATTTCTTACATGAACGCGTTCAAAGGGTGGTATTAGATGGTGTCAGCTCAGGCGAAGTAAAAGTTACATCGGGTGTTCCCCAGGGAAGCGTGATAGGCCCAATTTTATTTCTTCTGTACGTAAACGACTTAAATAGTGTAGTAAAAAATAGCAAGCTCCGTCTTTTTGCCGATGATGCAGTAGTGTATAAAGAAATTAGAAATGAAGAGGACAGACAGTGTTTAGCTAAGGATTTAGATGCGATTGATGATTGGTGTGATAGAAGGCAACTAGAATTAAATTTTAAGAAATGCGCGATTATGAATTTTTGGAAAAAGAATGGCCTTCCCCGGAATAATTATAGCATCAAAGAAAACAAAATATGTAACGTAGAATCAATTAAATACTTAGGCGTCACCATCAGTGAAGACATGTCATGGGGGAAACACATCAGGGAAATAACTAGTGTAGCAAACCGTAGATTAGGATTCGTAAAAAGGGTTCTAGGCAAATGCGATGAAAGAGTCCGAGAAAGAAGCTATTTTACACTTGTCAGGCCTCATTTAGAATATGCCGCTAGTATATGGGATCCCTACGAGGAAGGTATGATAAAAGAATTAGAGCGCGTGCAAAGGAGATCTGCTAGGTTTGTTAAATGTCGTTATGATAATTGTATTAGTGTTACGAGTTTAATAGAAGAACTAGGATGGGAATTACTATCAGAACGCAGGTTAAAATTTAGGTTAAACCTTTTAAGTAAATTCGAAACCGATTTGTTCACAGATGACGTTAGATATATATTAAGAACCCCTGCGTATTATGCTAGGTTTGACCATATGAACAAGATTAGAGAGATAGATTGTCGTACCGATAGATTTAAAATGTCATTTTTCCCGCGTACCATAAGAGAGAACAATAGGCAAGTAGCAAAAGGGATAGGTAGGTGAAACATAGTTAGAATAGTCTGTAGTGCATGATGCATGTAATAACTACCAATAATCCCTTCCTTATTATGTATATTTTAACCTGTACTATACCGTAGTAACTAATATTCTATTGTAATAACTACTGCAATTACTTGCAATAACTAATAATCTACTGTAGTAACTAATAAACTATGACCCTATTTTCTAGCATGTCTACATTATATATCCTACTTTCTTGGCAATAGTGCATGTTTGGTGATCTTCACCCCCTGCCACACACCCTCGTGGTGGCTCGCAGGGTATTACGTAGATGTAGATGTAGATGTAGATGTACTGTCTAACAAATTTATTTCAAACTCTTACAACACGTGTTTCAACTGTCTAGCAGGTAAATAGCAATAACCTTGGTAGACAGTAAGATATCGTTTGAGTATCATTGTTCAATATGCTGTTCTACAACATCTCGCCGGAGAAAGTGGAGTTTAACTGTACACTTGTCCAATAGACGCACGGATCCTTTGCTGAATCTATATTTGGAGGTGTACTCATAAATGCTTTATACATAGCATACTGAGTGATAATATAGCACAAATTCCTTCGTATCCTCGAGTTGTCATTAATAGTTCCCGAAAATGCGACGCCCTTTTTATCAGTCGATAGCAGGTAATACATTACACAATTTCATTCATTTTTTTTAAATTAAGTATTAAATCGAATTTTTTCTAAATTATTTTCTTTTCAGTATTGCCAGAGAGATTTTACAAATTTGCAGATGAATGCAAGTTTTACTATTCTCTTTTATTTTTATACAAGTTTTATGATACTTTCAAACTCGATCACCTTTTTCTGCAGCGGGTACTTTCCTAATATTTTCGCACGGAACTCAAAACAATACACTCTGTCCACAAAACAAAACACTTCATCTGCGAGGCGAATACAAGACACCCACCGAGTCAAATTCCTCCCTTGCATCCCCCCCACACATCCAAGCGCGTGCGGTGCAAGCACCGTCCGCAGTCACGCCCAGGCTTCTCCGATGGCAATCTCTCCGTTGCCTTTGTGTGCGCTTTCCGCCCCCCTCCTACTCCTCCCCTTCCTCCAGCCCCCTTCGCGCATCAAGGCTCCCGACACGTCCACTGAAAATCCTCCCTTCCCTCTTGTTCGTCGACCCTGTCCATGTGCCGCTCCGACGGCGGCTAAACTCGCGGCCAGCCGAGTGAAAAAGCGAGGCTGCGTCGAGAGCGCGCTTGGCACTTGTCCCGCGTCCCGTTCTGAAGGTGAGGGGTGGTCGTTTGCCCCCCACCGGCGTGGGGTTAAAGGTGCTCGCTTGCTCCGGAGGGATAGGCCGAAGTGGCAGTGTCGACTGTCTCTCTGCGCCCCCCCGGTAACCGTTTCCCGGGCAAGAATTACAAGGCGCCAAGTCGCTCGTTAGAGGAGTCGCAAGAAACCGAGTGATGCATAGCAAGTGCAGGTAACGTTCACGATAAATTTTATCCGATTCCACATCTAAGACGCACTATGATGCGGCCTCGGCACATCCTTAAAGTTAAGACGGTTCTACATACTACTTTCGGAATCCTGTTCAACATAGTGTTAGAAGTAGGAAGATGAGCCAACTGAATTCTCTGGTTCTCTATACTACTATCTCGTAGCAATTCAGCAATTCACGTTATTGTCGTTCACCCACAGTCAAAAGGTATAAATGCGGATAAATCCGTCATTTTTCCATCCAAATCATCAGTTCAATGAAAATAAGCCGAAGTAATAAACCAAGTGTTAGCATTTTAATAGTTTCGTGTGAAGCACGTTTCAGAAATAACGTATGATGTCTAGTGAAATTATTTCATTAAAAAGTGGACATTTTTCCGGACTGGAATGAAGTTAAGTATCAAAACTCGGAACCAAAGCTAAAAGCGTATTAAATAAGAAGATAGTGGATAAAATCCCTTTGGGAAATACTCGTCATGGCAAATTATCGGAGTTACAATCCAATACCCGCCGCGTAAGTTTTTTTTACCCACGCAGGGTAAATACTGTTATTTATCATCAGAAAATGACAAGCAATGTTCAGAGGCTAATTATGGTCATATAGTTCTACTATACATATAAATCAATTAAGGTGCTGTCTGAAGCAATTCTTTTTTGGAGCATTATTGAGTAAATTGTTGAAAGATATCTCAGGTTTTGCGTCAGGAACACGCTTAAAAAGGGAATTGAGTGACGGAAGTTTGACGGCAAAATTGCCAAAAAGTCGAACAAGATCTCGAAGAAGAGTCGGAAATTCGATGCAGCAAATTAGAGAGGAGAGTAGAAGAGAGAGCATGTATCGTACAATTTTTAACTGATAAGTCAACTAATTGATAAATTACTACATTGATACGTCATTTTATAGCCATGCAGTGAAGTCAGTCCTAGTTGAATCCTTTTGAAAATCATATTTCTTCCATATTATACACTGTGGTGTTTATACATTTTTTTTGGAAAAGATTTTTCTCTTTTCTACTGTAGAAATTTCCATTTTAGATATCATTGTGAATTATTGACCTACCGTTTATCTTACAATGAATACTGCGGCTATGGCAATTTAACTGATGAAAACATAATCCTTTGTGCCTTGAAGAAATGCAAAATATAAATAAATCATTATGAATCATCACTAATAATTCGAAAACCTATTCTAAGTTTTATTCACGGTAGTCTTCCATTTTTTGCCAGTTATTGGCGATAATTTATTTGCTACGTCATCCTAAGCACTTTTGTGTATGCCATTTTTCCTCTATAAGCCATGCCCAGGGTTTCGAAACATATTTCAGCGGACTCCCATATGTTTAGCAATACGACGTAAGAAAACTGGAATTATTGAGTGATATTTCAAAAATATTTGAAAATAGTTATATGTTATTTCCTTTGAAAGTGATCTCTTTCTTCATTATGATGCAGATATTAATGTTGATTAATTTATCAATTGTAAGTGTAAAGATAGATGATGAAAGAATTATCTACGGTCTACTCCTGTGAATGAGCGGTTTATTTTCATTGGAATACAAAGGGGATAGAAAACGATATTTTGTAGCAAAATATTTTCAAATTGAAACGGAAGGTTATTCGCAAAAAGGTTGATGGCATTGAAAGGGGGAACAAATTAAATAAAAAGGCATCAACGGAGCGGTTAGTTTGCCTGACCTTTATGAATAAGTGCCGCACGTTTTGATTACTTGACACAATTTTCACTCATCCGACCCTCGTCACGTGACGTGAAACTGGAAGCGAGTGCCGAGAGATAGAGAAGGTTGACTACTTCCCGAGGTGACAGCGCGGGGCATCTCTTGGAGGGCATGGAGGGGGGGAACGGGCTGGGGGAACTCTGTGGGGTGGGAGACAATGACATTCTGAGAGGATAATTGAGGACATAACGCGGTTTCTCCTTTCTCCCGTCGCATATTGTAAGCATAAAGAGTTTTGGAGTTCGAACAAAAAAAATTATACCTGGCCGGGCTGGACGAGGGAGGAGGGATGGCGTTGATGCTCTCGCAAAGGGATTTGAATAATTACTCGACAAAAGAGATGAAGGAGACACAATTACCCGAACATCAGAGGAAATTTAAAATACCAGGGGTGCCAGGGCGAGGGTAAATTGTCGAATTATATGGGGAAATGCCGGACTCATAATTTTTCTCGCTACCAGGGCAAATGTTTTATTGACTGATTATCTCTCGTGGGGCAAGCATATTCGAGAAATTACTGGTGCCACTAATCGTAAATTAAGGAATGTTAAATGAATACTGGGAAAGTGCGACGATAAAGTCAGAGAAATTAGCTACGTCTCCCTAGTTGGACTCCTCTTGTAATATTCTGCCAATACTTGGGATCCAAATGAGGTAGGCACAAAACCTGAGTTAGACGCGTGCAGAGAAAGCCGGAAAGATATGTAAAAGGCCTTTATGATAAACTTGATAGTGTTATTGGCATTTTGCAACAACCAAGAAGGGAATGTCTGTAAATTCAAAACCAATTTATTTTTGACGACGTCATTAATATCTTACGAACTCCAACATACTGCGGTGGATTAGATCAGGAGATAATTTTTTTTATTTTCCTGGAGCCTTTGTCCTATTAAGTACATGGTCAGTAATCATCCCTTGACTTAATGGTACTCCAACCAGCATGACTTCTGTACGTAACCTTGATTACACCGCACCATCCCGCTCTTATTTAAATTTTCATTGTAATGATTATTCTTCACGTCGCGAAAGCAAGAGCTATTATATTTTGCTTGGTTTCTATATAAGCTTTTATGTAAGCTTTTATATAAGCTTTTATATATAAGCTTTTATATTTTGGTCCTCTGAAACTTGATTTTCTCTGTCCATACAGTTTGTTTGAACTCTTAGATCTATGGTTGACAAATTTTGAACCAATGTTGTCACCGCTTGTTTCCGATCATTTGTCACGTATTCTTAATTTAGCCGTGGGTGACCAAGTCGAAATCTTGGCTCTCAGCTGAATATTTGGGGATAAAATCGCTCTGATGTCTCAATTTCTCCTTCAAACGACCCTTTTTTTGTTCAAATCCTTTAAGAGTTGAAACGGAACATAATGGCAGTATTAAAAAATGATTAGCTTCCACTGTGATAATACTTATTGTGTTCACCTGAAGATGCTGTAAAAAGCGAAACCGGTCATAATAAATATTATCAGTGGAAGCTGCTCATTTTTTCATACTGCAGTTCTTTTAACCTTTTAAATCTACATCTACGTACTACCCTGCGAGCCACCACGAAGGTGTGTGGCAGGGGGTGAAGATCACCAAACATGCACTATTAACATGCAACTACGATATTTAATGAAGGTATGCTAGATAATAGGGTCACATGGTTAGTATCTACATAATAAGAAAGAGATTATTGGTTGTTATTACATGCATCATACACTATAGGCTACTCTCACTATATTTCACCTACCTATCCCTTAGCTACGCTGCCTATTCTTCTCTCTTATGGTACGCGGGAAAAATGACATTTAAAATCTATCGGTACGACAATCTATCTCTCTAATCTTGTAAATCTGATCAAACCTAGCATAATACGCAGGGGTTCTCAATATATATCTAACGTCTTCTGTGAACAAATCGGTTTCGAATTTAATTAAAAGGTTTAACCTAAATTTTAACCTGCGTTCTGATAGTAATTCCCATCCTAGTTCTTCTATTAAACTCGTAACACTTATACAATTATTATCATAACGGCCTTTAACAAACCTAGCGGATCTCCTTTGCACGCGCTCTAATTCTTTTATCATACCTTCCTCGTACGGATCCCATATATATTCTTAGTCCCTAAAATGCTTGCCTTCATCTCAGCGCTGAAAATCGCTCTTGGACGCGTCGCTTTTTCATACCGCGGATGAAGTTGGCAGTCGGTCGATTGTATGAGGCGCTCATATTTATGAGCGGTAAATATTTACCCTCCTCTCTTATTCCTTCATGCAATTTACGAAACGACCGTCAGCAATCTGTTCCTCAATTTCTCATTGTCACCCATCGTTGGGTGACCCGTAGCATTTTCCTTTACAGGGTGTTTAATTTGCCCTGCTTCAACCTTCATTAAAACATGTCACATTATCCATCGCACCTTGCATTATCTTTAGTTTGCAATTTCTTCGTCACGCTACACCTCTTACCTGACGTATTACAAAGCAGACGTTTATATGCTCTGTATTATGAAGCTCTGTATTATTTATATGCTCTGTATTACAAAGCAGACGTTAATGTCTACCTCTAGTCTCCTTGTACTGCCTTCCTATTCCTTGTACTACCTCCTCTACTGCCTTCCTATCTCCTTGTACTACCTCCTCTATTCATATAGATGTTATTTTAATATCCCCTCGACAAACCGTTTTAAACATCTTCATGATATCCTGACAGCCACTCAAAGGGCGCGTGGTAATGAAATTGAATCTCACCTTTTGTTTTTCTTTTTTACCCCTGAATGCTTTCTTAGGCCATGATTTACGTAACTTTCATCAGCAAAGTGTTTGATCTGTTGTAACGACATAATAATATTACAAAATTTGTACCTTGGTAGTAAAAACTATGATAATTTCGTAAATTTAGGTGTACCAAAGAAAAGAATACCATGATTTCATCAATCCAAAGATTGGATGTCTTCACTTTCCTTTTCTCGCCTCAAGTAGTTTCATTTTCACAAAGTTTCGCTCTGACGTCCTTCACAAACTGCCTAATTTATTCAACATTTCGTTGTAATGAGTAATTTTCACATTTATTCCTTCTTTCATTATAATATTCAATCTAATCTTGTGTCTTAAAATAACTCAGATCGATAGTTTGTCTCTCTTCCTTTCGGAGTTTTTAAAAATACAGTTCTACTTCCTCCTACTGCCGGATTTATCTATTAGATATTCTCACATTCCATTAGATCGTCTCCATTCTTTCCTTGCACTGCTATGAATTTGCTTCCAACCTTAGTTCTGCAGATTTTGCGATTTAGTCTCCACGGAATTATAAGAGTATTATCCAAGTGTAAGTTTGTTTATATGTTTACTTACTTCCAAGCTTTTTTTGCTGGCTATCAGCAGGTTCATCTTATGTGAGAAATCTTTTTTGCTTAGGCTTATCAGCTCTCGATATCTTTCCGCAGTTTTGATTTTTCTGCGTAAATCTTCAAGTTATATTTTTTTTAAATCCTCATCCCTGAGGTTAAGGTATTTTTCTTCTCCATGAGAATGACGATGTAAGCAGCTGAACATAACATGCCTTTCCATACACGTGCATACATATTTTCATATTTCCTTGCATTTCACTTATCGATTATAAGCCTAAAATTTGTTAATTATGTCGCGATGAAATTCTTCCTTACTAGATTTTTTTAAAAAGCTGTTTAGGTAGTTTGAGCAAAATATAATTTTACCTAGAAATCAATGAATTTTCTCTCATTTTAAAGAAAAAATATCACCCTTCCATTGGCACACAAAAAATTTAACCCCTTACCACATTACTTTCTGAGATATTTTCCAGAAAATTCCAGTCCATTTACATGGGAAATTGCGCGTGTATGCACTCCAGAGAGACCTTATATGAAAAGTGAGGCATTTCCTGCTCTTAAATCTCTTCAAAAAATCAACAGTGTGCAGTTTGTGTTTTCTCAACTGTGTTTTAAAATTAATCATATTGTTACCGCAGTAAATTCATCGGGGTCACAATAAACCTTCCGTTTTGATGGAGTTTCAAACGAACCGCGTGAAAAAATGAGTCAAGTTAAAAGAGTTATTAAGGTTAATTTATTTGATTACTTACGATTTCTGTCATGTACAACTATATTATTGCACCATTAATAATGCAATATTTTATTCATGTGGCCTGCAGCTTGAGAAATAAAAACGTATATATCGAATATGGTCTCTATTATGATTAGGGAGATATCTCGCTCGCACTACCTTAAGAGGCTTATTTTGTTATATACCCTTATTTTCTAAGTTTATCCTTCTATAAGTATCATTCTTGCCCCTTCAAGATAGTTTTGGAATTGATAATAACAGTCATCTCTACTCAAGTTGATCGTTAAGGTTGAAGTAGTCATAATTAGGGGAGGAGACCTCGTGACCTCCTAGGGGAGTATAGTGAGGAGGGGGTGGGAGGTGGCCTGGCCTGGCTTGGGAGGTTGGCACTCGGCAGCGGGGAGTTCACCCCAGTCACACGAGGGGGTGGGCAAGGCGACCCTCCATCGGGCCGATTGTTCCGTCGGAAAGGGAAGGGCGTCTCTCCGCCCCAGCTCCCGAACCATTGTGTCGCAAGAGTTCGGAATGACGTGCCAAGATGCCTCTCTAATATTAGGCTCACTTCCCTACCTCTTCCCTCCCTCTCAATGGCCTCAAAGCTTTCCAAATTCTCTTTTCTTCTTCCACACTCACATACTCACACCCCATGCCCCCCCCCCCCGGCCCATCCTCCCCCCCTTCGGCGCACTTTTTCCGTCGTTTGACCCATCCGCCCAGTATTGTCCTTTTCTACATTTTCTCTCACCTCTTCGTCTCAATCCTTCTCCGCTTCCCCTGCCCATCCCTCACTCGCGGACTCAAGGCCTTATCCGTCTCTCACCCCTCCCTTCCTCCCGTGACTTGCCCTCCCGCGTGAGTATCCGAGGAATGTTTATGTCTCGCTTACCCCCATTAAGTACGCCGAGTGCGTCCCAGTTCTATTGGGGGGCGATGGATACATGCTTGCATTGCGATCATACTGTGAGAGAGCTCCCTGACCATGTGAAGGTTGTGGAGATCGTCCGAAAATATATGTTAATGAGTTCTCGAGGTGAATTTTTATGGGAAAAAGTGAGGTTAGAGATCGGGTTGGTGTGGCGAACATGATACTGCCTTCTCATCACGTGGAATCTGGTGTAAATCTGAATGTAGATGCCACGCGTAGGATATCCCAACGCAGGAGGTACTCTGTCCGTTTTATGGTTCTTCAAAATATAGTCCCCATGGTTTTCACTGAACGTCTAAACCTCGTTTTTTTACACTATTTTTCGATATTTCTAGTAAACCTACCATTACCTAGGAATGCTAATTGCTGCTTCCATACCATAATGAATGCTTAACTAGTTATAATTAATGGATCATCATTGCGGCAGATGCTCTGCTTCAAGAAAATTTTTCCAGCTAAATTTTTCCTGCACATATACATGCCATTGGCAAAGTTCACGTTTCAGGGGTGAACGGTTATTGCCATGTTAGAGGTCGTTGCCACGCCAGTCTCCCTTTAGCTTGTTTGTCCTAAGTCACCATCTAGTACTTTACTATAAACACACCTAGCTTCATAACTTCATTCTGGTAGTTTATTTATCATGTATTTCTTGGCTTTAAGATAATCTCTAACCGTCTTTCACCACGAACCATTTCTGGCTACCCCTTTCCTCAGCATCATTAGGTCTTTACGAACGTATACGTGTGGTTATTTGACTGTCATTCATCTTTAAACCCTTGTAAAATACATTACTCTAGCCTTATCATATTCACTATTTACACCTAAAGATGACACGAAGTGTCGAAACTCGTGTCGTGTTAATAAACCTCTAGTGGAGTATACAAAGTTAGTTTTATCTAATCTACTATTATAATTGTTTAATCTTGTTAGGGATGTAATCACATTTTGTCACACTTAAATTATTCATAATCGTGCCTAAACCCTCTTTAGTGCTTAAAAGATTGTCCTGCAAGGGCTTGCCGTTGAAATTCGATACTTCTGAGACCTGGAACACGAATAATTCGAGTCTATACCTCCAACATGGAGAACTCTGTAGTGGCTAACTTGCATCCTAATAATTTATCGGTCTGTTCACCACACTTGAGAATTTACGGGAACTGCAGCGTTGGCGTTTTTAGACCAAGTAGGTAATAAGCGACCATTTGTTGTTCTGGTTAAGTTCTTCCTCCGGAAATATATCGTCCCCACGTCCGGAATCTTCTACTTCATGCTACAACGAATATATCATTATCGTGGAAACACTAAAAGGCAATTACAAAAGAGCTACATGAAAATTTTTCCTTTGCGCTTTCAGTGCATAACGTGAGTGATTAATTCCAATAATATTGCAGCACTGCATGGCGAATTTCCTCGTGTCGCTTTGATTGAAATTAGCCTATTAGCGTTTTAAACATTTTGGCTCAATTTATATCCATGAAAAGTATTCGAAATGAATTTATCTAAATTAAGCCCGACTCCTTAATGGATTAGTCCAGTAAGGTTCAAGATTTCACAATTACACATATCTACCTAATGACCGAAGCAAAACACTTGAAATTTCTCGATGAAGGATATAACATGAATAGTGTTGGTGTCCCTGCATTATCTTTTAAGAGGTTTAGTTGGTACGTTTAGTAAGTTAAGCCTAAATGCTCTATTGGTATTAGTCTGGTAAAGTATATCATGAATTAAATATTAATTATTAGCGCAGGTTTTACCTGTTTCACGTCCACATTTTATCATAATTATAACTATTATGTAGAAACTCGATGAAGTATAAAGATACTTTTCTGATTACAAACAAATTATACGTAAAAGTTTTTACCATGTAATATCATATTTAAATATGTTATTTATTGATTGCCCTTCTTATTAATTGGTATAAATATAATGAATGTTAATCGACGTCATTCAAATTTAATAATGGTCAATCATTGTTATTAAATATTTTGTTTATACCCTTATCGAGTTTAATTAATTCCTCATTAATTTTCCGAATTTATTCTTTTTATATTACGCATCCCTTACCCAATAACTTTATTAAGTTTGTGAATTGATATTATTACCTGGCTTAAAAATGTTTGCATTGTATTTAATATCATACGAATCATACATTTTCAACTATGAAAGCTTCTTATTATTAGGAGGTTTTAATGTAATTAAGCTAAAGAATAATTCCAAATTTTCGAATTGACTTTATGAAATTAATATTCAATATTCATCAATTTAATAATCGTGCCATATTCATTATGCTAATTCGTGCTCATAATTTAATTTTATAATTAGCTTGATCAACCAAATAAAATAACCTAGTCGGGGTTTTGTGTTCCAAGAGAACAGACTGCCACATATATTTTCAGACAATGGTTTGAGCTGTCTTTCATTGATCACCAGCAAGACTAGCTCGCAAAGGTCCACGTTGCATTTCCAACCAAGCTGGTGGACTTCAATTTCAAAACGACGGAAAAAAAACCCTCTGCTACCGCTTCCCAAACAAAACGGCGTTTCCGCTCTCAGGCCTTTGAGGAGCGGCTCTTGCCTCGTCAGCAGCCCACAAGTGTCAAAATCTTGAGAGAAGTTCCAATAGGATATTCGAGTCGCCCGTCCTTTATAAATGTTGCGGAACGCCGCCCGCCGTCCACCCACGAATCGTTTCCTCACCCACGCGCAAACAGTCAACCCCTCGTGTGCTTTATCCAACAGTGTTTGTGCGTGTCCTTCCCCATTCGCTCTTTCGACACGCCACGTTCATTCCGCCCGGGCGCGGCAGTCTCCCGCGCCCTAGACGCCTCCTCCCACACCTTTTTAGCCCTCATTCCGAAAGCCTTTCGTCCTCCTCCTCTGCTCCCTTTTTTCACTTTCTCCCGCCGGCAAGTTAACGCATCTCAGCCGCCCATTCACTTCCCTCCTCTTTCTATTCGCTCAATGGAAATAAAAAGTCTCGATCCCCAGAGGCAGCGTGAAAATGTGTGTTCAGTGTTTTGGTTTCTTTTTTTCCTTCAGTCTCCATTCTGCCCAGCTCAGTCGTTAATTGCTGCTACCAACCTGCCTGCCGATTAAAGTGCCCCTAGCCCATTCGAAGGACTGAAAACGAGAGAGTAATCTACGAATCTAATCCCCGGATTAGATTTTAAACAATTTTCAAGCTATCCGGGACTAGCCACGGAGTACCACTTTTACGGCGTCACCCGCAATGCACATATGTGCGAGTTTCCACAGAGAAAAAAATCATCCGAAAATCACCCGGGATTCGAACCCGGATTCCTCGATTTCCGGCCGAGTGCTTTAGCCAGTTTAGCTACCGTGGCGTCCTATTCCCCTGTGGGTTTTTGTGACCTTTACGGGACTAAATGTTCTCGACTGCCGGACATACAATGTTTAGATTTTAAAGGTGTTATTTAAAGTGAATATCGGCAGTTGTCCGTTCGTTTAGTAGAATGGATCACAAGTTGTAGTTTTCCATTCCAAAAATAAATCATGTAGCTAAATTATTGCAACAGGGATTTTAATTTCTCTATTCCGACTGAAGGTTTGCACGTAGCTTACAAGAGGTAATCAATTACAGTCAGCTATTACGTTTCTAAGGGCACAAAATAATCATGTAGTCTTTATGTGAGACACTTTTTCATAGATTTTATATACTTACAGTGAAGGATTTTTCCGTGTTTTCTCTTAGAGGCTTCATCTATTGAGCTTTTATACTTAATCACTGCGTAATCGGCGCTGTTTTGATTAATTTTAAGGGGCACAGATACGTCAAAACATGTAAGAAATCTTTGGTCGTAAATTTTTATGCATGACTATTAGTTGCAGAATTCCATCGTTTCTATAAGAAATCAGCAGATAAAAGGCTACTATCACTAAATTTCTTCAGAAATTCCCCTTATACGAAATTAGGGCGGAATGGTGATTATAGTGCACGAAGCTCGTTGCCCGTAAAAAAATCCCATGAACACGTGGAGTTCTTGAGAATGAGTCACATTCATGTGGGCACTAAGAAATATATTCTGCTCTCATTTTTTCCGAACATAATTACCCTTAAATATATCATTTTGAGTCACAAATTAGAATTAATTTAATTGGCTGTAACTTGGTGGAATTCCTTCTTAACGAAATGATGAATTACTTAGGTTTCCACAAGAGATTTTCACGTTCTCTCGACCCGGGTTTCATCTGATGATGTTGTGCAGTGATGAAACCCTTTGCGTAAGAACGTAAAATCTTTCACGGAAAACTAAATAATTCATCATTTTCTTTTGAATATCAATTTTTTCCCTGAATTTCCCAAATACATCAAATGCATGTAAGCAGTTTATTCTGTTTACATGTTTTATGTGACCGGATATCGTCTTTAGGAACCTTTCGCCTTGCATATTACACGCAACACCGTGATTGATTTATTAACTGCTGAGCCCTTGACCCTAGTTTTATAGAAGGTGCGGGACTAATATTGCATTTATTATTACTTTTGCTCTACTATGAGATGCATAAGATTCCTCAGTCTCGGCCACAGTCTTAGTCAAGGTGAGGAATATATGGTATATAATTTTGCCTTTAGTGCTAAATGAATCGCTTATGAATAAGATTTTTAAAAATAATTTATATATTTGACATACGCTTTGGCATGAGGGTGGAAATATTCCAGATTTTGCAAAAATCTGTCCATCTGTTGGAGTAAATAAGAACGGCAACTTAGGCAGTATTGAGCTTCGCGCAGTCTTTTCAACAGTTTCAAAATGGTTTAACTTAAATATCATATCATCTTATGGTTTATTCAAGTGCAATTGATTGTTCAGTCTATCTTTCTAAAATTATTTTTCCACAAAATTCCATCAAGATATGTTTCTCTGTCGTGGAATGGTCACATTCATCATATTTGAGTTAAATTATTGCCGCTTCAAAGGAATAAGAGTGGGATAGGGTTTCATCAGTCGTAATTTTTTTAGAACTGCGGCGTATACTCCTCATGGTCTAACTCTCTTTCACTGTTGTCAAGAGCATTCGGTAATTCCTTTATGGCAAGCCGTCTTTTTCCGATACAATAAACATGACTGCAGCCAAAGTTCAGTTTTTAATCTCCATAAACGGGTTATGTCGCTCCAAAACCATTAGTTTCACCTAGGGATACGAAATGGACCCGGCAATACAATTTCTAGATCCTGGCTGTAAAGGCTCATGCGATAAACAGAGCGTTCACCCAGCATTGGATGGCTATGGAATCTTTGACCAACCGTTTGACGCGCCCGCTGGCTATTCAAAATTAATAGCCTCTAGAAATAGAGAGGTGATTGGCTCCAAAATCCTTGCTTATAATTTTATAAAATCAACATTGGTCGAAACGTTGAATTAAACGCAATGCGGTGTGAAAAAAATGTGAAGAAATCGAAAAATTATCTGCATTTTCGAGTACCTTATCTTTAAAATTACTAATTTACATAGTAAGCCAAGCAGTATAAATTAAACTGAGCATCATAAAAGTTCTAAGGCAGATTTTCATCCTCTTGACCAATTGTGAAGTGCTGGGAAGCAGAGAGTATTCGACATTTACATAATATATTGTGGCGGCACATCGATTTTTGCCTTTGATGTTTAATAAACTTTGTTTTTTTATTTAACTATTAATTGATTTTTATGTTGTGTAAAGCGTGGATGATTAATAACAAGGAGCCTCGACAACCACCTTGGATTGTTGGTTGTTGAGTAAAATAAATAAATACACCGCCATGTTTACGTCAACACGCGTTTTCTTGTAAGTATTATTCTCGACGCCACAATATTATTATCCGACAAATGCCATAATCCAAGTTCGTATGCCTGACTCTAACCATTGATAGGAAGAGGTAGCTGAGGCGTATGATCAGCTTGAGGAAATAATTGAAAGAATAACTGATAGTAAGCAGTTGGTGAAAGCGTGGGAATGGAATGAGGTGATGGGTGAAGGAAGAGATGAGCGGATGGTAGGAGATCATGGGGTAGGAAGGAGAAATGAGCGCGGCGAGAAAGCTGTAATTTTTGCCGAAAAAAATAATATATTTATCACAAAATCATGGTTTGGGCATCACCCTTGACGCAATTACTCTTGGAAAAATCCAGGGGACACGTATAGATTCTAGATACATTGTCTTACGGTGAGACATCGATTCAGAAATAGAGCTAAAAACTCGATATCAATCCAGGGGTTAATGCTGACTCACCACAATTTAATAGTCATCACAAAGGTATAACATGGGTTCAGGAATAATTTTAACAGATTGCATACCTATTTAGGGGCTTAGGCAGACTTTGACCCTAATTTATTGGTGATGAAATGTGGCGTTAAACTCGTGAAAGAATGAAAGGGTAGGAAGACATAAAAGTGCATTTTTGAGGCATTAATTGGGGAAATGAAGAGAAAGTATCGAGAGTATGTTGATAAAATTATGAAAACGAATCGAAGAGTGAAATAAGAGGAAGAAAAATGAGGTATTTTGAAGCAAGGAATTGTAGAGGCGGTGACTGCAACAATAAGCTTATAGTAAGTGCAACGAGAATTAGAACACCTTAGATCTCATAGGAAATGTTATTAGAGATGCAGGAGAGAAGGAAATGGAAGAGTTTTAACTCGGAGCTCGGAAAAATGAAATACCGGGTATCAAACAACAGGCTCGGAAAAGAAACAAAAATCAAAAGAACTGTGGTGGAAAGGACAGATCGATTCCTTGAAAAGATTTAAAAGACGGAAGATCAGAAGCATAGTGAAGCAATTGACAGGCCCTGGTTAGGGAAGGAGAATTTCAACCATCATAGATGAGAGAGAAAAGAGATTTGAGGAAGTTCGAAGGATTCGGTCGAAGAGTTTTACGGCAAGGAAGTGAGGCCAAGTAGGTTTTATGTGGAATGGGAAGACAACATCGACAGAGATGTTATCGGGCCGTGGATCCTTGATGGAGAAAATAAAAGAGCGCTACGAGGCATAAAAAGGAATAAAATTGTGGGGATATATAATAAACCAGTGGAATTTCTAAAGAATATAAGGCAGAATGTAAAAGGAAAATTTTTTGCACTAACTTGTAGAAAATATGAGGAAGTAGTGTGGCCAGAGAGCTTCACAAAGACGGTATTTATTCCAATACCGCAAAAAGTACGAAAAAACGAGGAAATACTGTATGAAAATAAGCTTAATATTCCACGTGGCAAATTAATACTTAGAATTATTAATAGAAAGCTATAGATCAAGGTTTACGAATACCTTATAACGTACTATTTGGAGGAGAAGGGTCTTATATAATCCTACGGAAAATAATCCTCTCATTCACTGAAAATACTGCAACACTCTAAGCTTAACAATTGGATTTTCAACATTTAATGGTTAATATAGCGTGACGATGTTCTTAGAACAAGCTAATAGCACGTTGGGGAGAGAGATACATTCCGCGCAAAGAATAAGATTTGCTGGAACGATGTGTGAGATGGATCTTTCCGTTAACATCAAATGCGTTTAAATGCATAAACCGTCTCACCAGTTAGGATTGAGAGAAATAAATGTGTTTAACATCTACTTGAATCCATATTTAAATAATGGTTGTACTTTTCCACCAATATGAAATTAAATATTAGTGGAAAAGTACTACGATTGTTTTAATATGGATTCAAATATATAATACTTCCACGAAGTGACGCCTGAGGGTGTAAAGTTTTTTGCTTAACATATTTTCTCAATTTTAATATACATATTTTTCAAAGCAAAGTTTACCTGTAGTTCAGTAAGACTCCCTTGATTAATAAGCCTTGGTAGTAGAGACGTAAAATATAGAATGGCCCTTAATAAGGAAGTATTTCCAAAAAAGATGCAATCGATGGCCTGAGTAGAGATGTAAAGAAAAGGCTGAAAAGCTGGTTAAAACTCTAATATGGCGCGTGGAACTGTATGGGGTGAAAACCTAGTCATTGCGAAAGGAGGATATACATTGACTCGATGCGTTTGAGATGTGGAGTTGGAGAAGGATGCGGAGGGTGAGCTGGGTGGCAAGAACGAGGAAAGGAGAAGTTTATAATGTGGTTGGGGAGAAGAGGAAGCTAGTGGTGGAGGTTCGGTGGATGCAGAAGAGATGAATGGAGGTCGTTTTTAATAGGAGAAGGCATGTTTACGGAGATAATTTAGGGAAGAACAATGGGTAAGAGGGGAAGAAGGTGAAAGAAGAAGGGAATTTTGGAGGAAATAAGGATAGGAAGATATGAAATGAGGAATTTAATATGGATCCATTGGCGGGTCATCCATAAGAGTAAAAACGGAACGATGTACTAGACTTAGGGATGATAGGATGAGAACTGTCCAAAATCCTACTAGCCAGCAGGTAGGTTACTCAAACGAATGAACAGCCAATAAGTCACTTGATGATGCTGAAAATTAACTAAATTTACGATGCTCTACATAAAGCCAGTAATTATTCCACTATGAAGAAATCAGTGTGCCACGCGTGTCCCTGTCAAAAGCGGACATGTTCTATATAGCAACACTCACAAATATTGTAGGATCTGAGTCTTTCCTGGCGAATGCTTATAATGAAAAGTTCTCGGGTTTCCAGCCGGGTAATGGTGTTAAACTGCACCGACGTTTCGATGACGTAGTCTGCCATCGTCTTCAGCGTGAATGACTTTTCGCCAATTCAAGTCAAAATACGTTTATTTCCACGCCAAACAATACAAAATAACAAAGAACAAAAACAACGGTGCGGGCCCCGCTTTAGGCTATCGCCTCTTCAGGGTATTCACTGGATATTTTACACTGGTGCGGGAAAATATTGGCCCGGCATTCGCCCTAGGACGGTGGGAAACCACCGTCAGGCCACAAACTTAACAAAACCAAAACAAGGACAACAATCAAAAACAAATCGTAAATTTTATAAAATTTAACACTGAATATGTCTCTGTATAAATATATACATGTGTCTCTGGTAATAAATAATAAATAAATAATGTCACTGGCACTGGTGATCACTGGTCTGGTAATAACAGGCATAAACTATGAAGCCAGAATGGTCCGATATTTATATAGTGACATTTGGTCATTTTTCCCGCCATTTTTGTCAGGTTGGCTCCGATTGGTGGGAATTTTCCCGTCGTTTTTCCAGCATTCTCAGAGCAGGTTTCCAAGCGTTGCTGATTTGGAAACCTTTGTCTCGGTTGAAATTATTTCTCTCTAGCCTGATCTCCACAGCTTCCTTTACAATGCGATCCCAGTAATCTGGCGAAAAATCATTCACCCTGAAGACGATGGCAGACTACGTCAGCGAAACGTCGGTGCAGTTTAACACCATTACCCGGCTGGAAACCCGAGAACTCTTCATTCTCACAAATATTGTCGTTGATCAATGCCAATTTCAGCACCACCCGAGTGGCAAGAATGTTTCGTACTTTCCTTCAGATCCTAGGAAAAAGAGCTGGTTTTACAGAAATCTCGTGTATTTCCGCTGAAGTACTTTAGTGCCTCAGAACAGAGACTTTCCTTACTGCAAATAATTCAACAGATTATGAGCAGGGCTCTCATGTTTCGAACAGATCGTTAGAAATGGAACTGGTTCTACGGAAGACGGAACTGGTTCTATGGAAATTTTAAGAGGATTCCTCAGGTTCGGCAGATCAGCTTCTGAGGATTTTATAAACAGGGCTTCTATTACCATAGAAACTACTTCTACTACCTTAGAAACAATATGTTCAACATCAGGACATATGGTCCTAACACAAGGACAACGTATTAACATTTGATTGAATTCTATTTATTTTATTTAGAATTGTGTTAGTCGATTCGTTCTTATCTATTTTTCTGCGCTTTTAATTCTGGGTGTTCAGTGGAAGTAGGTACTTAAAAACCCCTTATCTCTTTCTCTGTGGTCAGCTCATTCTCATAATTACATTTTCTGTATTTTTTTAAGTTTTTGTAAATGCTGCCATTTCGGAAGCCGCAAAGTTTCCTATACATTAGAGACTGATTGACCAATTATTGCTGACATTGTTAATCCAATCTAAATAATATTTTTAAAACATTATAAAGACAGTTTTTATCCTTTTTTCTTTGTTTTCTTCTTTAAAAAAGTGTATTAACACTCATCTTCGAGTTTTACTTGGAGAAGTTGAAATGGAAGTGTGAAACAATTCATAAATATAAAAATGAAATCTTAGTTTTCTGACTGGTCATTCATTGAAAAGGTAATCTTTATTCTAATATTTGGTTATATCTGATGGTAATTTTGATTCCGAGTGATTTATGCATAAAGTGGCGTTTGGAGTGAATGAACACGGCAGAGTGCAGAAGTGGCATGGATTCAAAAGTTTTCAAAAGAAAGGTTTTGACCCTTGGGTCGGTTTGGAGTGTAGAATTCGCGCTGTGATGGAGTGGGGGAGTTCGAAGTTAGCGAGATCTTGATGCGACAGAGCCTGATGCTGCTATTCTCGTCTCGGACCGCACGGACGTTTCTTCAAATGCCAAAGCTGCAAGTGGCAAAGGGATGGGCTCAGAAGGATGTGGGATTTCAACCATCCAACTATTCTAGTATTCCCTTACTCACCCTCGGCAGAGGCTTTCACTTCTTCTCACTTGCTTACCTTGCAGTCCTCCCCACACTTTCTCAAATTCATTTGAAGCATTCGTGGTCTCACAAACATGCATTCAAATTTACTCATTTTTAGTCAAACTCTAGCAAGATATTATGTGTTTTGAGACCTAGAGTAACTCTCTGGTGCATTGATGTGGTTGAATCATAGAAATTGTTTTCATGAAGTAAGTGCCTTCAAATTGATACACGACACTGCGGGCATAAAATGAATAGTACTAATATTACCACGAAGCTAGTTAAGACAGACCCCACTTCAGAAAGCTAATGATTGTCGCCAATAAAGGTCAATCCTCTTACATTGGAATGTTGATGCTGATTTAGAATCTCTCAGGATAGAAAAATTACCATTAATATTGTAGCAAGTTAATGGAATTGCATGGAAATGCAATGCAAGCATGGAAAATTAATTTTGCATTGAGTAATGCTGAAGTTCTAGTAATGTTGATTTTTACTTGAGAAATTTTGATTTGGTTGTTATAGATGACTCTCAAAATATTTGCCAACGTTTAAATCGTAGTTTTGCGGCTCCGGGTATGGTAATTGATATATTATGTTTAAAAAATTGGTTTGAAGTAATTGCACCTACCGATCGTGTGTATGACCACTACATGACATTGACCTTCTTTGTAGTTTTTGAATGATTTTTCTCATGTAAAAAACACGTGTTTTATATGCCGCGCTTATGGTTTAAACATTCTTATGTGCATTGACGCGATCTGAAATATTTTGCGTAGAGACTGATTCTATTTACGTGTACTGTCAACTTTATCATTTTAGACTAACTTCAACAATTATTGCTGAAATTGTGATTTACAAAATTAATCTAATTAAAAGGGTCACGTAAAAACTCAAAAGATTTCTAACTTTTATCTAGTTGTAAGATATATTTTAATTTTTGGTCATTCCCGTTTGCAGAGACGGCATGGAAACATGCTCAATGCTCCATTTTAGGCATTTTCATTGGAGAAATTTCCATCAGGACAACGATTGCATCGTGATAAACTCCTCCCATTGACTCCTCCTATCAAAAGATAAACTGCTATTGACCTTTGTTTTAAAATAAGAATTGAAGAAAGTATTTATTTCTAAAAGCAAACGATTTTTACTACATAGATTTATAGGTCACCATAGCAATCAGATGGTCCAGTGTGACTATAAAGTTATAAATCCTTTCGTGTTTATCGTCACTTGTCTGCACCCATGTTTAGAGTATTCCCTGCTCAAAATCCAGTTAATGCGTAATACCTTCCACAGCCAGTAACCCATTTCTGCCCAAGCCATTAAAAAGTAATATTTTTTAGTAATTTTTTCACCATAATTATTTAATTTCACGTTAAATATCATGTTTCATAATTTTGACATATTTTTGACATTATCAGTTATTATAAGAATTACAAAATGTTTCGTCTTCGCAACGTTGGGAGTTAAGGTATGCGAAAAATTCAAATGAAATAAAGCATCTTAAAATTTTAATTTTGACTTTTCTACTGACAAATTACAATAAATTTATCGTTTCAAACGCCTAAAAACATATCTTAAATGCTTTTGCGAGGCAAGTCAGTGATTTATGAAGAATAAAAAGCAGTTGTACATATTTGAAGAAAAAAATCATGCATAACATAAATTACTTATGCAATTGGAGAAAGCCGAGAGAGTGAAGTGGAACATTGCACTTTTTACACAAATACACAGTTTGTGACCCACATATGCGATACCTTCTCCTTTTTCTCCCGTCACTTGCTACTGCAATGTGACCAACATTATCCAACCTGATAGAATCTGTTAGACTTCCTTTGGAAGGGCGACCCAAGCCAAGGTTCTTGTTTCGTTCCGATCACATCCTGTTAAACAACTGTGCTGTCTTCTCCTTTCAGTAAGCCTAGCACCAAGCGCGAGCGAAAATGTATTTGAGTGATGTCCCTATCATTTACGAGCCGGCACAATTTCCAAGAGTTTACAATGCTCTACAATGCTCAACGATAACTCTATAGCATTACCACAGAGAAAAAATCATCCGCCGAGGCGTCCTCTTCCCCTGTGGATTTTTGTGACCTTGACGGGACTAGATGCTCTCGACTGCCGGACATACAATGTAACAATCAGTCGCTACTGAGCGCTTAGCGCCACTACCCACGAGGAATGGTCGAAGTTTGAACACTTTGGCGGGTGATTTTTTCTCTGTAGAAATTCGCGCATTTGTGCATTGCGGGTGACTCCGTAAAAGTGGAACTCCGTGGCTAGTCCCGGATAGTTTAAAATTTGTCTATAGCATTAGTAAAAAGTGGCCACCTCCAATTTTTTCCCCTGACTCTTATTTGGCAGTTACCAATTCCGTTGTCATGCAGGTGCACCCCACCCATTCTCTTGTTGCAATTTGATATGGTATTTGGCTGGGGAATATTTTAAATTTTTTTAGCGGTCTTGTTGTATCTTCTTGCTGCGGCCAGAGGAGCCAGTATGCCTACATTTGTCGCAATGTTGACCACGGCATTATCATGCCAACGTACAACAAATATTTTGTTCCTTTTATCGAATAGGTAATCGTAGGCTCCTTTATTTCCCTCATGCAACATATGCTTCGATGATTTTAGAGGGCATTTTGAGATTCTGTTTTCGCTAATTGTACCGATTGCAAAAAATCCACGTTTACCAAGCTCACAAAGGAGAGAATGGCTGGTTAATAAGTTGTCAAAATATATTCTGTGATTCTTTGGGATATCCACAACTTTTAGAAGATCTAACACAACTCGCTCTCCAAGACTAAAACCACCGCTTGGTTCTCTAGACAATCCAGCATAGGGAGGAAAGTTAAATATATACCCAGATGATAACGCTAGACGCCAGAGTTTGAAGCCAAAATGGATTGGTTTCCCACATATAAACATTTTACATGAGTGGCACCCGAAATAAGGGACCATTTGCTGATCGATAGAAATTGAATGAAAAATACACCAAATTGAACAAATTCCTCATTGATTTTGTCAAAAAAAGGGTCTAACCTTTGCAAACTTATCGTTCTTGTTGAGCGATTGATTGTCAGACAGATGTAAATATTTTTTATTTCATCGAACCTATTTCTTGACATGCTTTCCCAAATAATTTTCACCTCTTTGCCAGTTATTTCCTCAAATAAAACCTTATTTGTGGTTGAGTATGGTACTCCGTCAAAATCATCGTGCCAAAAATGTTTCTGAGCTCATTCTGGGTTATTTGGAAATTATAATTATTTCACAGCAAGTAAATTTTACAGAAAACTAGCGGAAGGTACCCGTTTAAATTCTACGGGTGTGAAAAACATTGAACTTACTTTATAATATCGATAGTAATAAAAATTTATCGATATATATATATATATATATCGCACAATGTATTTATTATGGCTTATATGGATTCTTCTATTTTAATTAATACGGTCTGGGCCTATATTCACCATACGAGGTTTGGCTTCAACAATGCTATCGCTCGTCAAGGGAACACCGTACCAAAAACGCTGAATTCAAAGCAATTTTATGATTATTTTTTCAAACTTTCAAGTAAATCAGTTGGAAAACAAAAACCGATTGCAAAAATAAGAACGTTTATTAATTTTTCTTTCCAAGAGTCATTGTCGCGACTTTGTACAACTATTAATTCTACTTTAAATATGCAAAAGAAAAAAGGTTTGCATGCCAGAAAAACGAACTATACATGTATTTCTTACGGAAACGCTTTTACTCGTCTGAAGCCGAACCGTGGACAATTGGGTAAACAAATAGTGGCCATTAACTTTTCGAGTGACATGATAAATCATGTTACAAAGTTTTACGTCATTCCTTACAGTAGTTTGGTAGTTATAAACGACCGCACATTCACACTTTTTTTTATATATGAAAGAAAGAAGAAGAAGAGGTTTCCATTGCATCACAATAAAAAAACAAAGAGAAAATGTTCAGCGGTCTCAAACCTCCGTACATATTTTTGAGCACCTCCTGCGATTTTATCTCATTACACACTGGGGAAACGTCATAGATCGGCGTATATTTTACCCACTGAGGAACCCACGCACTTTTCTACATTTTTTCCTGCTTCGCTAGTTGCTATGAATGATCTAGATGTTGAAGGTCATCACGTTCTGATGATGTCGAGTGTTGATGCAGTTATGCAGTTCTAGTGTTCCGACGATGTCATTTGGTAACTGACCCTCGGCATCATTCAGAATAATCTTGTCGTCGTCTATCCCTTCTTCATCCGTAAGGCAGTTTATTTCCGGAGGGATTACAACCACAACGGCAGCAGCGTTAGCGTCCGAACGATCCTCCACCTCCTCGAGTGCTGACGCGATTTCTTCGGCCATAGTTTACGATTTTATAAATCTCATCTGTACATGTTGATCAGGGGTTGACGAGAACTACTGAGAGGAGGGATGTACTCATGCTTTGACCAGAATTGGTCCGAATTGACCCTCCATGGGTCCGGTGATCCCCGACTCGAGGACGTACTTCGGCAGACCGCACGGCGTCAACCCGTAAAGTGAGTCAGAGAGACACCTAATCCCAAAGATTTGGGCAAAGGGCTCTCTCGGTTCACAAAGAGGTGCGGTAGGTCCTTCGCGAAAGCTAGACCGACGGTCACTCGTCTCAGTTGTTTGGGGTAACCAAACTAATACGAGCACTTCGGGGAGGCGGAGGCCCAATTGAGGTCCTTTTGACCTCAATCCCCCTCAATGGTGTCGGTCTCGAACGGGCTGCGGTTCCGCTAACCTTCCCTACCCATCCTTTCCTTCCACCTCTTCCTAGCCCCGGTTATAAGCGAAAGCTTGAGTCCAGGGCGGAAGTTGCAATCCTGCGGCGAGAGCCGAATCACTTATACATGTTGATCCGGGTAGACGAGTAGTATTGAGATGATTCATGTACCCACGCTTTGACCAGAATTGGTCCGAATTGACCCTCCATGGGTCCGGTAGTCCCTGATTCGATGACGTACTCCGGCAGACCGCACGGCGTCTACCCGTAAAAGGGAGTCGGGGGATACCTAATCCCAATTTTTTGGACAACGGGCTCCTCCGGTTCTCAACAGATGTGCGGTAAGTTTACGCAAAAGCGAGACTGACGGGGACTCGTCTTACGCTGTATGGGGAACCCAACAGATACGAGTACTGCGGGGAGGCGGTGGCCCATTGTCGTCCTTTTGACGTCAATCCGCCTCATTGTGTCGGACTCGCAGGGGTTGTGGTTCGCTTACCCTCCCTTCCCTTCCAATTTCCTTTTCTCACTACTTCCCACTAGGGTATAAGCGAAGGCTTGCAGACCTGTTGGGGGGTTTTTAGACCTTGCGGGGAGACCCGAATCACCTGTGGATATTGATACATCTAATATAGCTTTGACATGTTACAGTTTGAAGTACAATCCACGTGAAATTCATTTTTGTCCACGGCTTGTTAATAGATCTTGAAATAATCTCTGGTCTTCAGCACCAATCGCAGTTATGAGGTAGCAGATCACCAAAAACCAACTGAACGGTGGTAATGGTGATGTCACTTCCCCATCGAGTGTAGATTTTTTAGAACTTACTTTGTCCAGATGCGGTCCAGACCTGAATGAGTGAATGTGCGCAACAAAAGAAACTAAGTTATAGGAGTTGAATAGAATTTAACGAGACAAGTCGGCACTCACATGATATGATACAAGACTTTGTAACCATTCCTGCAGCGAAACCTTAATTCATTCACCATACCCAACACCATAATTCATACACCATAACCAACTGTGCGGCGTGAACATCTCAAATGTTGACAAACGAGATATAGCTTACTATATAATCTGCTCATAGTGTCGGCTGTGTTACATTTGAGAAAATCTTTAGCTAGAAGAGGTTACATTACATTTTACTAGAAGGAAAGATCAATTAGCGAGTGGGATTCTCAACGCAACAGAGAAAAATGAAACAAAACAGTGGGTTTCAACCCTGGGAACTATAATTTGTTTCTATAAAACATTAGGGTTACATGCAAAAATTATTCCCATGATCTATTTTATGCATAAAACTCTTATTATTCCTTAAGTTAACCGATAAAGTAAAAGGTACGAAAGAAGTTAATGCTTCCATGATCAATGGCTTGAAATAGATGCTTGTGTAGGGCATTTCGCCCAACTTTACGAAAACGCAACATTATAAAAACTAATAAAAATGTGTTTTATTTGTAGAATAATACATCTATATATTTTGTGCAAATAATAATACAGTTCAAAGTTACATATGCTAATATTCATTTCGGCATATTATTTAAAACTGAGCATAGAAATTCGAAGTATAATTTAGGTAAATAAAACTTTTATGCAGCCAAGCTAATCAAATAAAAATAAATTATAAAAAGGTATCAGGAAAATGAGAAAAAATGATTTGCTGTTAGAAAAGGTTCATTTAATTTGAATATAACTTATTTATATCGACAAGTAAAAAATATCAGAGCAAAAAATGAAGAAATAATGTTGCGTTTTCGTAACGTTGGGCTGAAATGGATCAAGAGTTTTCTCCTTCCGATCATTTAACAACATTTACTCTTAGTTTGATTGACCAAATACTATCAGATGAATGAGAGCCATCCCTTGTATTCAGTTTCGCGTCCACAAAGTCAAGTGAGTATTTTTCTCATAACGTATTAATTTCGTCTCATTTTGCAACGCATGTTCAAAGGGTATCACATAATTCATACCAGAGTTTATTTTAATTAAGTTAATAGCGAGTTCAGTTTTAAATGGCTAGCTTTTACCTTTGGTGTCGTCACCAAATATCGTAGTTCTGAGAAATCATGCGCAGGCGGTATCATTAAGTCGTAATGATTTTCTCCAGTGAGTCGATCGATGGGGTTAACCAAGCGTCATCCCATCCCCATAATTCAGTCAGTCAACTCATTATCTTTCAATCAACTTCACTATTGGTGATGCCTTGAATCTTGAAAGCCTCATAAACTTTTTGACGCTTTTGTTTATCGTGCCTTCAGGCTGTTTTCTCGCTCCATCAAAATCCGTCATGTGATTGGGGAACCCGGGTTATCGTAAATGTGATCAAATTAAAAAGCAATAATGATTAAGTGACAGCTCAATTTTATGAACCAGCTACATAATAGAGGCTCTCATTTGTTTTTCGACATCAAAGATAAATGTTTCTTTGGCGCTCAGTCAATCAAAATTTTTCATTAGGAACCCTAAACCTAGTCTAAAAGTTATACCAGTAATTGTTAGAAGGTGGCGTGGAAAAATTAGTTATATTGAAGTAAATTCCCTCAGATAGCTCTTATTTTATACCGGTTATTTTTTAATTCATTCAGACCAGTCCATATTAATTAGCTTTTTCCGTAATTTGGTGCCACTATTTACCGAGAAATTCAAATTATCTGACGGTTTTGCACGTATAAGTGCGGAAGGAACCTTTAGCATACATACTTCATTTGTTTAATTTGTCCGAACTCATAGAAAATTTTTCATAAATGTATTTGAAATTACTTTCTTGAGAAATTAGTTTTGTTCGGTACAAATTATATGAGTGTAGTGCGAAATATTTCGATCTACAATTGTGGATATAAATCCAATGTCTAATATTTCCATAAATAAATTACGAGGTTTATACGTTTTTTAATATGGCTCGAAAGCATAGACCATTGGAAAAACTGACCAGAAAAGACTATATGCCTTCGAAACCTTGCCTGAGGATGACGCTGAAGATAAAATGGAAGGATTAAATAAGAAATGATGAAGTGTACAAAGAGCAGAATGGAAAGGACCATATGTAACACCATAGAGAAAAGGCAAATTAAACGGATCGAATACATTCTGATACACAACGGGTTTGTGAAGAGCAAAATTGGAGGTAAAATATAGGGAAAAGTCCCCATAGGAAGACCCAGGATTAAGTTCATAGACCATATAAAGAAGAAAGTGGATAGGAAGAGATACCAGGAGGTAAGGGAACTAATATCAGATAGGGAATGGTGGAGGGCTGCAGTCAACCAACCTTAGGATTGAACAACCAATGAACATTTGTTAATACTAAAAAATTTGAAATTTCCACGGGAAAATCCACCTGGACTAATCGTACCGAAGAGATGTGTTATGTGAAGACATTACGCTATCCAGGATTCTTTATTCTAGATCGAAAATGTTGGAGGATTCAAGGTGTTAAGATATTTTTGCCTCGCGCTCTATCAAGGAATGGACGACATGGGATAGGAGAACTTCTATTCAGCCACATCCCGTCAGTTTGAATTCGTTTACATCTCTCAGCCCTACTTTGCTACAAATTGTTACTTATCAAATGAAGAGAAAATATTGTGATAAATACGTAGAAATTAAGTTGTACGAAATTGAAGCAGAAAGTGCACTTCTGTACATTGCCCCGACATGACAAGATTTGTAATGCGTTTCCCGGTCTAGGTTGATTCTTCTGTCGTAGCGATCTCTAGCTCCCCCACCCCTATATTTTCGACTATGGAATTCATCTGCCCCATATAATATTTTTAGAATGTTTACATTGCTTAATTTAGAAGGCAAAACCCGTATATTCTCAAGATGACATTTTTTATTCGACTGACTGGTTAGCATTAATCAGGTGGAATATCGTTATAAGATGGAGAGTCAGACTACATAGGAATAGTGCATGCGTGATTGGTGACAGTTTTCCGCTTACTGTATCAAAGAGCGTAGCGCTCAATCCATCGCAGTGAAAGGAAATTACAAACCTCTACACGTGCTGGAGATTTTTTTTTGCCAGACTTTCCATTGATATGCGCAAATTTCCCTCTTAGCTCATTCGAGCCCAAGTTTCATAATTCTCAATCAATTTGCTAAAAAGGCGATATTCCTCGAGATGGGTGGAATTGGCTCCCTTTTATCAATTACCATCACTTTTGTGCGTGCAATGTCAAAATAATATAACCTCTCCCCCCGCCCTCACCTTCTACTCTCCCCCCCCCCCCTACGGAGTGCCCTAAACCCCCACTCCTCCCCCCCCTGTCCCATGGAAGGAATTTGGCGAAAAAATATTTTCCCCGGGACCCTTAATGGAATTCAGGGGACGTCGTTCCCTTGACGACCCGTGTGCGACCTCTGAATTACGATGTTTTTAAGAGGGATGGGAGAGGGGGGGGTGAGGATTGAGGGACGGGGGGGGCGAGGAAAGGAGGAGACCTAGTCTGGAATTTGTGGACGGATAGCGCCGCTAGGCATTTGCGGCTGTGGCGTGGAGTGAAATTTTCCGGGAGGCGGAGTGGTAAGTAGCGGAGAGTTCAGGGACGGGGGAACGAGTACAAGGTGGAGGAAGATACGTTTGGCATTAAAGGAAAGTAGAAGCATCCTTTTCAACCTCGCCCAGCACCCGAACGAATCTTTTTCGGACTTCTTTTCCCCGGAAACTTCCCTATCCAACGGAGAAGGGGATTTGAGTAAAAAAAAATAATAATTTTCATGTCCCACTGCGTCCGAAATTTTCACCCTCCCGTCTTTTTTTTCCCAGGGTCCAAATTATCATTTTTTTCTTCTTATTTAATCCACCGTTTCCCCGAAAAGGAGTCTTCAACCCTCCAGCTCCGTAATCCCTTACCCCTCTTAAATCTCTTAATCCCCATTCCTTTTGCCGCAGCCTCTTGATTTTTTTCTCAACCATCACTTTCCATGCGGCTCTGTCGATTCGGAAAAAAATGAGGACTTCTGTTCACGCCTCGAATCTTATTTCGGCGGGTCCTCAAAACCTTTCGGCGAGCTTTTCGCTTAATGGTGGTGATGATATATGGACGCTAGTGTTCAAAAATTTTAACTCCCTCTCTCCTAAGCATTTCGTGAAGATGTCAAGTGATGAAGTATTCCTTGTTAGTGACTGGTTGAGGGAGCATTTCATTCCGGAGTGGGGTTGAACCTTATGGCATTGCATTCGTAATTATCATCAACTCATTCATTTCCAGATTTGAAAATAAACACTTGTACCATTTTCACGCTTTTATTTTTGTCACCGACCTTGGTGTCAGCATATTATACCATCATAACCCTCCTTTCTTATGGAATAATTTGCTGGGGCAGTGCTTACTATAATACATTCAAGTGAGCACTAGTTTCACAAAAAAATAATCCGTATCATACTTCGTAAAAACCCTTATGAGCACTCCTTATATTGTTTGTGGCCCTCAGGTTGTTGCCACTGAGGAATTTGTATTTATTTTAAGTCCTAAAATTGCTTTTTGCCAAAAGTGGCAATATACCCAGTGTGTCAGATAACTGCAAATATAATTTAAGAAACAAATCCAATATTGTAACATACAGACCAAAATTAACCTTATACATGGGCCAATATTATTTAATTCACTACCCGCTTAAAAACAAAATGTAAATCCATAACCAATACACTAAAACTGACCAAAGACTGGCTTTTTTCTTGTGAATATAATAATAATAATAAACTTTATTCACGGGTAATTAAACCCAATTTCTCTTGAAATACGTGTAGTACATAAGCAAACAATGAATTGTATAAAGAATTGCACATACAATCAATTTACCTAAATCATGTAAAATTTATAGGTCAGTTTCACATACCAGATAGAATATAAAGGATAATCTTTTAATCTATAATATATATGTTAACGTGGGATATAACTATAAGCTTCAGACATACAAATTTATTCATCAAATTACAATAGTCAAGATTTTTCATTTTACTTTCTTAATTATTTGTAATCATAAATAATATATAAAATTTGATAATATATACGCTTCGGACAAACAAATTCATTCATAAAAATAAAATAGTCAGGATTATTCATTTTAATTTCTTAAAAAATTGTCATAATAAATAATATGAAAAAATATGTTGAGTATCTTTTTTATATTTTTTTTTCGTGATTGTGAATTATAACAGTCATTTATAATACTGTTACTGCTTTTTTATTAATGGCATACTTTCATTTTATATGCTGGTGGCTCACTTCAGGTCTTAGGACCTTGGAGACCACCTAAAGCTCCCGTTATATTTTTGTATTCATAATTGAAAAAATTATGTGGGAGTAAATAAAATATATCATATCATATCATCCTTTATATCTCTAGTTGCAAGTAGACGCCCTCCTGATTATAAAATATCAATGGTATAATTTTCTGAAACCATGGTCGGTGACTAATAGTGAAGTGTGGAAAATTGTACAAGTGTTTATTGTTAAATACGGAAATCAATAGGTTCCACAAAATTCGCGCCAAAACGCTCTCTTATACTCTTGCATGTTATTTTTCTATCTTTTCTTTGAAACTGAAAGTTTGCTTTGCTACTTAGGAAAACGACTCTTTTGTGAATTTTCACTATGGACCATTTTATTTATTTTAAATTCCATATTGCAAAGAAGTGTTTCTATTGATTGATTTCAATCCACATGCATATGAGCCATCTTTTTCCGTTTTGAGGTAAAATAATAACGCTTTTCTCCATTTGTCACGGAAATTTTATATGTTTGCGTATGTGATTTATGTTTATAGTCTTGTTTGCGTGGTAGCCGGACTACTAAAAATTAAATTCGTTCTAATATTAATCGGAGTAATCGGCCTGTTTGCGTTTTGTGATGGTTTATTGATATTTTATTATAAAGTGGACGTCTAGTTGAAGCTAGAAATATCAAAATCATCTTATTCTCGATGATTAATTCCATTGTAGGAATTGAATTTTTATTTATCATGGGGTTATTACCGTATTGTTTTCATCGCGTAGGATAAGTAATCATTTCCATCTTTCAATAAATATTTAATTTCTGATGTATAAATCCTGACATTCTCTTGTTCTGAAACAATGACGAATCCAGCTACTATTTTCAGCTAACAGAAGGATCATTGAGCAACAGTAATGTATTCTGTAACCACACAGTACTGTTAGGGCCATTCAAATAAAAGTTTTCCTTCCTCCTTGTTTCAGTTGACTGCCTCCTGTCCACATGTATTCTCCTCTCTGCGCCTTGCATCGCTCGCACTCTATATCTACTCGGCCGTTTGGTTTTCCCTTGCCTTCATTCTATACACGTTAGAATAACGCACCACTCGCCGGGATAAGAGACACCTTTTTCTTCTCAACCCATCCCAGACGAATATAAATAACCTTTGCGCTCCTTTGCTCCGGACTCCACTCAACTCTCTTCTTTAACATCTCTTCAGCGTCCCTTCCTCTCCCAACCCTCCCTCTCTCTCCCCTCCCATCTCTTTCCCCCGCCTCCCTCCCCTCCTCCCCCCGCTCCACTAATCCTCGCCCTCCCCTCCATGTCCACCCTTTCACCATTTATCTTCTTTCTTCGTCCTCACCGATTCCTATTATTCGGTCGCGAGCGCAGAAACTTGGCTGTTCTCTATATTTGATGGGCACTCTTTTTAAGTTTCCGCGAGTATCATTTTCTCTATTATATTCTCAGCCTCACAGTGAGAGACGTTACAATAAATCTCTCATCTCATTGCTCGAAATGGTTAAATGTGGCGGGAATAGTAGGTGAGCGGAAATGAATTTGTTGCTAATATCGCGTTCGAGACATCCTGGGAAAGTAGTTGACGCGTTCACGTGTCATATTTTCAAGCTTTGACAGAGAAAGACCTGGGCGTATTGCTGAAGTATGTGAAAGTTCACGATTACACAATCTATGGTATTCGGACTCGAGCATTGTTCTCCATTCGTGATATATTTTTGACGGAAAACGATGGTTTAACTAAAATTTCCCTTTTTTTATTACTTCATGACTTTTATTGCTCAGCATCAATTCATCCTAATGTGGTCAAACTCATCGTATATTCGGTTAAATACGAGAGCAGAAGGTTCAAATAGTTGAAAGGTCGTCATGATAATAAAAATAATAACCAAGTTCGTTTAATTCTAAAGGGTGTAATTATTATTTCACTGTGTATTGATTAGGTGCTGAAGTTCGGAAAAATGACAAAGTTAATAACAGCATTAATAGAGTCAGCATATTAGTCTAAAACTTTGAGTGAGTAAATAATGAGGATTGCACCGTGTGCGACGCAGAAATCCTCTTACTAATTCTGGAAATCCTGCAAAAAATCAGGAACAATATCTACAAAAAATAGCCGGTCACTGTAAAATAGATAAAAAACAGATTAGGCCTGAAAAATGCACGGGCCAGCATCATTAGCATCTCTAGCATGCAAGATTCTCAAGCATATCATTTTTATTAATACTGTGTGTCCTTAATTATTTTTTATTAATTTTTTACTTTATGTTTTTATTTTTTATTTAAGGATAATTTATTTTATAATCAGGAGGGCGTCTACTTGCAACTAGAGATATAAAGGATGATATGATATATTTTATTTATTAATTTTTTTATATTTTTATTTAAGGACACTTTATTAATAATGTGTCCTACCTGCATAGTCGAAAATTTTCTCTTGGAGTCGGATTGGATTTCGTCAGAGTAAATTTACTAACCTCAGCTTGAGTTTTCCCACTATAAAATCATATCAATCAGATGGGGTGAAAAAGTTAACTGACTATTTGTTCCACAGTTCAGGAAATAGCTTTTTGACTATTCTCGCAAATTGATAAAGTAGAAATTGCAATGGTGTTGTTAAAACGAAAAATAGTGAATTGGTTACATCGTTTTCTAATCAATCGCCAAGAAAATGTAGTTATCTGTGTCAGGGGATCCGAAGTGCTTAGAGACACCCAGTGTCCCACAGAATAGGAAGATCGGACTCTTGTATTCATAATTCATATAAACAACATTCACACTGGAACGATCGAAAATTTTCACCACCTTGTAAAGTCAACTTAGTCGTTTTCCTTGTCATGTTACACTGTCTCCACCGTTATGAGTTCACTATAGTAGAAATGTGACATATTTTTGTCTTATCAATTTGCCACTTTTTAATTTATATCTTTGTTCATATAAGGGTTGAAATTGTGAAAATTGTGATGCGTTGTTTAAATAACCTATCGGTGTTTTTTTCTGTGCTTTGTTCTAACTTTTTTTGCAGTTTCGTACGAATAATCTAAAACTGCTGTTTTATTATTGCTAACTGCGACTCGTTTCTCTTTACTGTTTTGTCTTGTATCAGCACAACAGTAAAAAAACAAGAAGTTGAAATGTAATCATCGCTAAAAAAAAAGAACTCGTAGTATGAAATGAAAGTAAAAATGCATTTTACTATGTTTTCTTGAACTTCCGTAGGTTATAAATTTTTCCATAGTGAAAATTTGTCCTTGGAAAACTCAGTATGAATGTGATACGTATTGTAAGAAAATTATATTAATAATAAACATATTGAAAAAGTGAGAATTATTAAAATTGAAAAATTACGCTTTCAAGTTGTCGCCAGGAAATAATTCAAATGAGATATGGTACTTTTTTCACAGTTTTTTATTTCAGGTCGACCGGTTTCGTCACATAGGCGACATCATCAGACCTGATGATGTCAGACATGATGATGCCGCCTATGTGACGAAACCGGTCGACCTGAAATAAAAAACTGTGAAAAAAGTACCATATCTCATTTGAATTGTTTAGAATGGATTTTCACAAAGTTAAGCCAGAATTAATCGAGTTGTTGCCAGGAACCTAAAAAACTACCATATTGGTTTTCCTTGTTCTTTCCTTATTTTACTTAAGATGGAACGACGGAATGGACGATTTAGCGTATAATAACAAGAATATCCACCATCTGTTTAAAATTGAAGGCAAGAACTTAATAAAATTCATATTGGTTACGTAGAACTATATATTTCTACATCTAAAAATAATACATAATACCCTGTGAGCCACCGCATGGACGTGTGGTAGGGGGTGTTAGGTCACCAGCCGTGTAAAGATGTATGGTTATGGGAGGTGTATTATTGAGAGGTAATTGTGACGTGTATTATGGGAGTGAATTTAGTGGAGCTCAGTTTTTATTGTGGTCGCTTATTGTGCGCGGAAAGAACAATTGTTGAACCTCTATATTCGGCAATGTATCTCTCTTATTTGATCGCTTCCGTCAGACCTAGAGATGCAGTGAGGAGTCCAGATAATATTCTCTGTGTCGCTCCGATACAAATCAGTTCTGAATTTCTCAAGCTAACTAAGCTTAGCGTGTAGCCTCCGAGTCTCTAATCCCTCTAAAGGCTGTGAGACACAATTTGTTTGCTCGTAGCAGTTTTTATTCTTCTCGATTACTATAACTTTTACTGGGAAGTGGGATCATTGTCAATTTACATAAGTTAAACTATAAGTACGAACAATGCTTGCATGTTATTGAAGTAAATTCAAGATTTTAAGTAAGCTATCAATGGGAAACATCGTCAAACATCCTTGTAAAATCAGCGCGTCAGCCCGTAAGCGCTATAGGTAAATCGGGGGTAACAAAGATGGCGAACAGCGTGGCCCACGTTGTAGCTTCTGGCATTGGTCACCAAGGAAAGCACCCTCTCCATCTACCTCAATGAGAAGAGCCATCAATTTCCATCTTTGCGTTGGCAGTAACAGGCATTGGTAGGGAGGAGGTTTCCGTGTCACGTTCTGGCTGGGTCGACACCCAGGCTTCTCGGCACCAATATCACGCGAAGTCCACTTTCTCCTATTATGAACGACCAGATATGGTCTCAAGAGGGCCAGATAACGTGGAAGAGTGTCATCATTACAAACCCTATTATGATCTTCAACTTCAGGATCATCGACACTTTCTCACAATACAGGAGGGTTACCAGTGAAGAGCCTTACGCCTTTTGTATTTGGTCCGGATCCGAGTTATTTGCAGGTTGATGGTCCGAGGGACCGTTTGATTAACAAATTCTTAGAAATTCGGAGAAAATAGAAAGCTTGAATCTTGACTTCAGGTATGCGCTAACCCGAATATGGAAATCCATGCTCCGGAAATATTAGTGGTAAGGAAGAGAAAGATCACATTGAAATTTTACTTAGACCGGCCAACTTAGACAATTTGTCTAAATAGGCTCGGTTTGGTGTGGTGTCTAGAGTACTGGATAACCATATGGGAGGCCAGGGTTCAAATCCCGGCAGAGGAGAATGTTTTACAATGGAAACCCGATTCCTACGTGAGTGTCAAGAGGTGGGCACTTCAAATACCTTTCCCTTTCTGGAGTACGGATTTCCCTTTCCAGGAAGAGAAAGAGGGTGAAGGTGCCAATAGATGCTGACTTGACCCGCGAGGGTATATATGCGAGGACATGAAAGGTCCTGGCTCTAACGCCCTAAAGATGAAGGAAGTTTGATCAGTCAAAACGTCAGTAGCAACAATATGCCTGGCAGTTGGGCTCCCGAAAACATCTCACACTTGCACTCAGCTGGCACCTGGTTCCGGCGGGAGGTGGCAGTGACGGTCCAGGTGAGCTCCGGATTGCCGAAGCGCTGCTCCTGTTCTTAGTTGTCTCTCGTCGTTTTGCCAGTTTACGCCCATGAGCCGAGAAAGGCTTGGCACTTGAGCGAAGAAAAGAAATTCCTGCCGGCGCTGCAGAAATGTTAAATTGAATCGAAAATAATACGAATTATAGAAGAGTGGGATGTGGGCTATGAGGAAAAAAAGAAGAATGTGGAGGACTTGAAGGTAACGGAAGGGGAGGTGGAGGGAAGGCTCCCCCAGATCCCACATTATTATTAGTGCACCAGAGGCCTAAGTACAGTTTTGTGTCATTAAATTAGCGCCAACCAGCATTTAGCCAAATTGGATTAGGTATTGGGGGAGGCGACCGACAGCTAAGGTCATTTGCGCCATAGGGGACAGGTAAGGGAGGATGGGTGGATAAAAATCCGGCGCCGGAATCATTCCGCTCTTAACGAAATGTGTTAAAGAAACCGCGGTTTAATATCTCCTTCGACAGACGTTAGTACTGTACTTGAAGTGCCTCTAGACCCTCAAGTACGGATCGGGTTTCCAATGGAAAATATTCTTCTCTTCAGGGATTTATACCCTGGCCGCCCCCATGGTAGGCCAATACTCTAGCCACCACACCAACCCGAGCCCCTTTAGCCAAATTGGCTAAGTTGGCCGGTCTTGGTAAAATTTCAAAATAAAGACAAAATACGTAGTTCAAAATTATGTTAGGTACGGAATCTGCAGGAACAGAAACTTACGATATCATATCAAAGAAAATATTTATGTGGTCATTGGTTCCAAAATAGCATCAATCAATCAAATTCATCCGAAATGTCAAAGCTGGCCGTGCAAGCGTTGGCGTTTGAGTTGCAATCAGAAGCCATCTTATTCCATACGTGAGTTTCGCAATTACCTATGCATGTTTAGGATCAGGCGGGTTAGAAATGTCTAAATCGGCATAGCCATGTTAACATTGTTTGTATAGGATACGGTCATCTATAAAGAAATCTTCATCTACGAAATACCATGCAAGCCATCACCAGGGTTTGTGGCACGGGGTGATTCCACACCTGGCATGAAGCCCTCAATACAGCTGAAATCAGAACCGCGCATGTTCCCCCGAATGACAGGCGCAGGGAAAAAGCAGTCAGGACCACAGTGCGTGGTTAGTCCAGAAACTAGGAGAGTGCTACGTACAAAAAAATGCTACCATGCACTGCACTACTTAAGATAAAACTACTTGTTAGTATTGTTAATGTGACAGATACATAACTCTACAAAGTACTAAATCGTACAAGAGTATATCATGCCGGAAATTACATGCGAGGTTAGCAACTAATAGTGATGTTAATATTTTAAGCACAAGTACAAATACCTATGTAACCTAGTCAGAGTTAAAGGATTCTAGAACTGATCAATCGTAACTATTATGGTCCACAATTGTACTTTTAAAAAATGAAAATTGAAATCTATTGCCTAGGCTGTCTATTTCCTAAATCTTCTGCCAGTGATCGTTTCTACCATAATAGTTTGGCTCTAGCAAAATATTTTGAACGTCGGGAAAAAAATAGTTTACATCAAACTTTCGTAAAAGATTTCATCTATATTTTTCCCTACGGTCATATAGAGATTTTTACCCTAATTCACTCAATAATTCACTAACACTGCTATGTTTCTCGAAACAATACCATGCTTATCGTAGCGAAATTACCTCAAATTTGGACTCTCATCGGACCTTACTAACATTCGCTTCAGCTGTCTTGAGCGTGGGTTCGAGCTTCATATTAAAAAACTCACTGTGGTACACTTATGACGTAAGAAATCAGCTATGCATATTTGTTAAAAATATCTATAATGTGGATGAAGTAATTTTAAAGGAGTCGGGTGGAGTAAAAATTTGGTAATCTCCTTGACATCAAAACACCGAAAAGTTTGCGGTGATACATTTAAGATACCAGAATTTATGGAGAAATTTGCAGAATGGTTATATTTCAGAACTGATATTTTTCAGAGCGACATTGAGAGTATTATCATGACTCCTAATTACATCTCTAGGTCTGACAGATGCGATAAAATAAGAGAGATACACTGCCGAACAGATGGGTACAAGAACTCGTTCTTTCCGCGAACAATAAGTGATTTTAATAAAAATTGAACTCCACTAAATACACTCCTATAATATGTGTCACCATTTTATCTCCAAAAGACGTAGACCTTTACACGGCTGGTGACCTAACACCCCTTACCCCATGCCTATGTGGCGGCTCGCAGGGTATTATGGTGATGTAGATGGTTTAATGGTGAATGAGTTAAAGAGAGCTACTTCGCTTGGATTAGCTCAAATAATATCAGTGCCTCAGCATTTGAGACTCGGCATCAAATGATTTATTTTGCGAAATTTATGAAATAGAAAAGCTGCCAGCTTTGTTAAGAACTGCCACGTTCAAACGGATAGTATAACACAGGTGATGTAATATGGCCGAGTTTCTTTCTACCGTTCACCATGACGCTTGTGCAGACTATGACTAAAACAGCGTGGAACTTCGACATCTTGGACTTCTCCCCATTATTTTTTTCCTATACCTTTCCTTTTTACATGGCTGAAGTTCGAGACTCTTCCCTCCGCACGGGAATACATCTCGAAAAATTGCCAAGATATGGAAAACCGCGAGAAAAATTCCGGAATGATTAAATATTGACAACTGGAATCGGTAGCAGTTAAATCATGACATATTAGAATCATTAATGTGGGAGTTAGTGAATCGCATTGTAGGATTGCCTTGTATTTGCCCAACGATCAGGATTATGTTCCGTTTGATCATCACTCTGTCCTTTAGCCAATTTGGGATCAATTGTTATTTATAATGTGGTAAGAGACATAACCGATTTTATTATTATAAAATATCCCTTTTATCTCCAAAACCACCAAGAAAATGCGTTATTACTTGCGGCTTCAATCGGTATCACTATACATGCCGTATTATACTAACAAATATATAAAGAAGCTCCGTATAATACGTCGAGACATGCAAAACTCTAATCCAGGAGATACTAAGTATAATAGTTTGTGGGATATTATGTATTAATATGTTGTTTATTAAAAAAAATAGTGATAGGCACTCAATGCAGATGTGATAGTCATTTTTTCAGCGACCAACGAGTTTTTATTGCGGACTATTTTGTGGAAACTTGTTCTAGGATGTTGGAGCTAACTTTGAAGTCGACACCTCAGACTTGTCTTCTGTTTACGAATTATTTGCACATAAGTTTTGCCTTGGGTCAGCCGCATGCATTTCTTTCTTTTTGCACTGAGTCTATGCAACCAGCCTGTAAATGATGTATCTGGAATTAGTCTAACTTGTGTCAAACGTATTGCATGTGAAATTTGGAAGTTCTGACATATGAGACGAAGTTATTAACCTTGTCAGAAGTGCTGATATGACCTAAAACCAAACGAACGCTGTACTTATGCTAGAACCATAATTCCCACAAACATTCTTGTTTATGGTTAAGTCAAATGGTTATAAACAAATATTAGATAACGCTCTACTACGTGAGATGAAACTACTTTGCATATGTGTCGAACTGATGTTACAATTGAAACAAGTATTGCTATTAAAATGATATAATTTTAAATAGACCGATGAGCCATGAAAAATAATCGACCTCAATGAGGTTTCATTTACAATCGATAGATTGATAGATTTATTACTTGAGATAGTCTCACTTTCATGTGTATTACATCATTTTAATAAGGATATTAGCTAAAACTGTTGATTGAATTACTGTTGTTGTTATCACAGGAGTTGATGGAACCGGTTAATTATATTACTATAGGATTATTAAATAATAATTCTATTGAACTACCGATGTCGATCTATCTTACCTCCCTGACCTTCTGTATACAGAGAAGTTATAAAACTTTGTGTCCGAAAATATATATATATATCCTGGTGAAATAATCTTATTCGTATGGCAAGATAATGTTTTTTATGTAACGTATAGAGTACTGACTGTAAAATTGGTTATAAAATTAGATTGGTAAGTTGTTACGTGTAGAAAATACTACATTAGCTAGTATAAATAAATTAAAATGGTCTGTCGGAATTCATTTTTTCATTTTTGTTTGTTTAGCGCTGAACAAATTAGCAGCATTACTTCTCGTATCATTCCAATGAACGTAGAAATGACGGTGAATTAAAGGGCATAAAGTCCTGAATTAACATACATTTTTATGTTTTTGATAAGAATGTATTAATAATGGCATTTTGTCAATTGTTCAAATTGTTATTTATCGATAAGCAATTCCGAATCATTCCAGTTTAATTTCGCGATCTGTTTATCATTTTCAAGCGCTTGGCATGAATATTCACTGAGAGTTTTAACAATTAATTCATCCATTGGATTGCCGGATCTCTCCACTTCATTTTGCTATGTAACCCTCTCAATATTTTTAAATACTCTCTGTAATTACAGTTAACGTTTTCTGTTTTCAATTCTCTCTTTGCCCTCCTCTGTATTTCCATCAATTTATTATGTCCATATGGCAACATTAATTCCTCCATTATTAATGAGACCGATTAGGGAGAACTGGATAAATTAGTAGCAATGTCTCTCGTATCATCCCAATGAAAGTAGCAAAAACAATTAATAAAAGGGCATAAATTCCCGCATTGACAATAATATAATGAAGGTTCAAGATGTGAATGAAGAATGAGAGCCTTTGCTAACTACTAATTCTATTGGGACTTAACGTTCAGTTCTTTGTGCGTGAGCGATCAGACACATGTGGAATTTAGCCATCGGCGTTCGAAAAATGTTTTGTTAGAATTTTTCACTTGAGTTATATTAGATAAATTTTTAATCAATCAGCATATGACTTAGTTGGGTGTCGTAGAATCAATTCCCTCAATTCTAAACATGCACTTCCATCCTCTACACAGTGCGGGTTACTGAATGATGTAAATATCCCTGTACGTCAGTGAAATCATGGCGCCACCCCAATTTCTCTGGGATTGTTTCGCCTGTTGGATTATCCTCGGTTTGATATCGCAAAATGGTAGATATCCAATCATCAAATTGCCTCCAATACCCTTTTCTGAAGTCATGATTCGAGACCTTTGGCTGATCCGACGTAGGGGAATGTAGGCACATATCCTACTTAACTTATCCTTCCGGGATGGATTAAGGGACCTTGCCGGCTGTGCCTCTCGCAATGACGGGGATCAAAACATTCCGAATAATTTATAATGATTCCGTCGATGTTACCGTACAATGGGATTTCCCACAGCCGCTTTACCCTTCGCCTATCCACCATTCCCTGCCCATCGCTCATGCCGTCCCTGTTCTGTTCCCATTTTCCTACTTCCGTCTCTCCCTTACCTATTCCACGGCTCGGCCTCTCGCTTCCCGTGGCCTCATCACCCCTAGCATTTTTCTTCTGCTCACACTCGCTCCACCTTTCACTCAACTGCCTTCTTTCCAATTCCATCCCTCTTTCCCCCATCCCTTTCATCCACGGCCACCCATCCCTAACCTAACGGTTCCCCCCCACCCTTCCCAACACCCCCCTCCCTGTAGCCAGTCTCCTCCTCCACCCGAACCCGCCACGGCAGCCAATCCGCATTAATCCTCAATCCTTTCCCCGGCTACTTGGTCCCTTGCCCGAGAGTTCTCTTTTGTGTCGTCTTAATCCGAGTAGAACCCTCCCCCCTTTCATCTCCTCCCTCGTTCCCTCTCCTTCCTCCTTTCTCTATATCTGTTTCTGTTCCCTTTCGCTCTCTTCCCTTCATCTGTTCTTTCTTCACCCCTCTCCTCTCCCCCTCCTCCCCCATATTCCTCCTTTTCTCGGTCTGGGGAGTCTAAAATTTTCGGCATCCATTTATTTTTTGTCGTATACGTCCCATTCCCGTTTTCCTCGTCCGTGTTGCCAATCCGCGTGAAAGAGCACGCGGAGGAAGCTACCAAAATGAGAGGCGTGTGTGGTAGAGCAAGAGTTTTTGCGTTATTCAATCGCTCGATGCACCAAAATCTACACCTATATATTACCCTACAAGCCAGCACAAGGGTATTCGACTGGGGGTGAGTCATCACCAAAACGCACTGTAATTTGTATAGTGTCTCACAACTTTTAGAGGGATTAAGGTGGGAGCCCCTAGAGACTCGGAGGCTACACGCCAGGCTTAGGTTACTTTATAAATTCAGAACTGATATTTTTCAGAGCGACATTGAGAATATTATCATGACTCCTCACTACATCTCTGGGTCTGACAATTGCGATAAATAAGAGAGATACACTGCCGAACAGAAGCGACCATAATAAAAACTGAGCTCCACTAAATACACTCCTATAATACATGTCACCATTTCATCTCCAAAAAACTGACACCTTTTCACAGCTGGTAACCTAACACCCCCTGCCACACGCCCATGCGGTGGCCCGCAGGGTATTCTGTATATGTAGATGTACCTTTTACCAACGTGCACTAAATAATAGATAAGCTAACAATGCTACAAAAAAATTGAATTGATACATTATGCCACTACGTAAACGAGATACAAGAGCCATGCAGGGGCCATTAGCATCGTGATTTAGTACAGTGTGGCTGATTAAGAAGGATGCGTTTACATCAACATCTACATAATACCCTGCGAGCCACCACATGGGCGTGAGGCAGGGGGTGGTAGGTCACCAGCCGTGTAAAGATGTTAGTTTTTGGGAGATGAAATAGTGACATGTATTATAGGAGTGTATTTAGTGGAGCTCAATTTTTATTGTGGTCACTTATTGTTCGCGGAAAGAACGAGTTTTTGGACCTATCTGTTCGGCAGTGTATTTCTCTTATTTTATCGCATCTGTTAGACCTAGAAATGAAGTGAGAAGTCATGATAATATTTTCTGTGTCGGTCTGAAACACACAAGTTCTGAATTTCTCAAGCAACCTAAGCCTAGCGAATAGCCTCCGAATCTCTAGGGTATTTAGGAGGAAATCATATCATCAGTTACACTAAGTCTCACTGACAGCCATAAGAGTCTTTATCGATCGCTGGAAAAGTGAAATTTTTAAACCATTTTGCTCTCCACTCTATTTCCCTACTTTTATTCTCGTGAACTGATGTACCGTAGCATTTTGGAGTTAGTCAGAATTAATAACTTCGTCGGAAAATAAATTGGATTCGAATTTACATAAAATATTATCTTCTTTTTAATTGGCGGTCTGAATGTGGTTCCATCCCAGTTGTTGCAAGAGGTTAACGCCAACAATTATGTTACCTAGATATTTTTCTTTCCATTTGAACCAATTTGTTCATGAAGTGCGTCATCTAGTGGCAGAATTTCCTGAGTTTTATTTCTAACTTGCCACCCTAGCTTCCGGGAATGGTCATGGATGTTGTAATAGTGGTCACCATTGAAGGCTAAAGTAGTTTAAATTAATAATGACATACGAGGGTGGTATGAAAATTAATGAGCCTACCAATTAAAGCATTGTTTTTGTTATATTTTTGTTCTATTTTTTAACATAGTCCCCTTCCAGGGAGATACACTTTTCCTAACGTGTTTCCAACTTCTTCAAACTCAAACTATGATTTCGGGAACTCTACGAAATACTCATCCGCGGCCGCTATGATCTTATCATCCGACATGCAACGCTTGACCCCGAGCCAAGTCTTCATGTTTGGGAACAAAATGAAGTCGCACGGGGTCAGGTCTGGAGAATACGGAGCATGTGACAGTACCTCGTAGCCCAATTCAACCAATTGGGCCGTGGCGATTCGGGATGAATTGCCCGGATCGTTGGCGTGGTGAAAGAGGACTTCTTTGCGGGTCAAACGGGGGAATTTTTTTCTTCAATTCTTCGTCGAATCGGGTCAATAAATCACTGTAGTAGCGTCCCGTGATCGTTCCTCCCTTTGTCAAATAGTTTATGTGGATCACACTTAAGAGAATCCCAAAAACGGTAGCCATGACCTTCCCGGCCGATGGGACCGTTTTTGCCTTCTTCGGAACACTTTCGCCGGCAGAAGTCCACTGATTCGACTGATGTTTGGTTTCTTGTGTGTAGTGATGGATCCATGTTTCGTCAACGGTTACGTAACGCATGAAGAACTCCCTCGGATTGCGCTTCAACAGGGCCAAACACTCCATGGAAGTGGTCACACCATTCCGCTTGCTGTCCACAGTTAGCAAACGCGGAACCCACCGGGCCGACAGCTTTCTCATGCCCAAATGTTCGTGCACGATATTTTGCACACGTTCCAATGACAAGCCTTATGTCCCAGCTATCTTCCTCAGCTTCAATCCGCGGTCGTTCAGCAACAATTCAAGGGCATTGTTGATGGTTTCCTCCGCGGTAACCTCATTTGGGCGTCCTGGAGGAGCCTCATCAAACTTGGATATTCGGCCATTTCTGAACTCGTTATACCATCGCTAAATGGTAGCAATTGAAGGTGAGACATCACCATACACGGTATCCAACTCGATTTTTACTTCCTCACGCGTCTTCCCTTTCAAAAACAGAAAGCGAATCAGCGGCGGATATTGTTCTTTTTCCATTATACAAAAATAAACTACTTCGTCCACTTCGAACAGCTGCCACACAGCAACTACTCGACGGAATTGGTTGAAATTGTGATCGTGGCCGTTTCAAAGATGGCCATTGAGAATAGCAACAAGATTAAGATGCATTGTTGGAGAGTCGCTCGAAGGCTCATTAATTATCATACCACCCTCGTAGTTTTAATTGCCATTAGCTGAATTTACAGACCACATTACAATTCGTCAAAAAGTTGGCTGAAACAAATCACATTTTATGCATTCACACACTAATGTTGCTATCAAGTGAAAATTTGTTCAAAATCCGAAACAAAGTATTCTTGTACTGAGTAGATGGGTTGATCTATAAACCATTTATGCAAAATATTTTTAAACTTTAGAATTTCCACATTTATAGCTTCTCCAGGTAACCTATTTAGTAGCTTGTATCCAAAGTAGATGAAACACTTTTAAGATTTTGCCAGTCTATGTAAATTTACATCTATTTTAAAACTATTTCTAGTGCTATATGATCTAGTTCATTTGATCTTTTAGGTAAATTATTCACGTTTTAATTCTCATGTATCAAAACTTAAAATCGATGTTACTGTAAGTTGTCATTATACCACTTCAAACAAATGGTTGACATTGATTTATAGCAGCAGCATTTGTGATTTATCTCACTACCTTCTTTTGGAAGGGATGCTACCGGAAGTAAAGTTCACTTTAGTCATCTTGTGTTGGTGGGTAACTTAGAAATAGAATTTTTATTTGAAGGATAGATTAGAGGTGAGATATCAGAAATCACAGTGAACAATAATCGGTCAGGTGTCCTCGGTTATGTTCTGCACACGGCAGGCTGATTACCAGACCTCAGTTACTCTCCAATTGACATCAAACTAGAATCAGGGATCCACATAGAAATCACTTCCTCAGAAAGATTTCAAATATTGTTTGGAAGCTGGTAGACTTGAATTCAGCTCTCGTCGACTGTAAGATTTTCAGAAGCCTTTCATCTGATATTTTGTGTGTTTATTTAATTACCGATTATGGGTATACAGCCATCGTAGATAATGATTAATGGAAATCGATTTGTTTATACCTTGTATTGTACTTTTATGTCGAACCAAATTTATGCTATTATTTTTCTTCATTTTCAGTTCATGGTGATTTTGACTCGTGAAGTTTAACATCAGTTTTAATTTTTAAAATTGATGGAAAATCCATTTTTATTTGAAATTCATCAAAAATTAATTTCACTCTCTTTGAGTAAAGCCAGAATTCTTAAACGGGAGCCATATTAATAATGGAAAGAGCTTAAGCTTTCTGGTTCACTCTCCGCATTAGTTCGCAATTAAATTATATGATAGAAGTTCTACCAAATAAATCATCAAAAATGACCAACACGTCATAAAACCCATGTTCTTTATCAACTCCTTTGTTACAAATGAAAACTGTCCGGATTTCTGACGTGCACATTTTTCAGTGCTATTTTGTTTGTGTATAATTTTCTATTCGATACTTTTTGTGGCGTAAATTATCTGCTGCTTTATTGCAACTTGATCTATTTTAACACTAAAACGCCCAGACGGGAAATTTTGACCAAAACGTGATTTTAAATTTATTTTTTATTACATTTTTAAGGAGGGCAGACTTTCCTCGAGTGACTTTTATTCATTTTTATGGCTGTTTATGAGCAAAAAATTTCACCCCCGGAAATTATCCATTCACTAGTTATTTTAGAATTAGTCTCGAACGATAATGCGGGTCATTTTGACCCAGGAGTGGGGTTTTCATGTTTGATCTTTACCAAAAGTTCTTTTCATTTGTGTTCGTTTTCTCATACCACGACGATTATATTTTCACATCCATCTTGTCAAACTCTCTTTAGGACTGAAAATTAATTTCAAAGCATTCTCCAAACTCGAGTTCACCTTTTCTGAGAATGCAGAATTAGGCTCGATTGTTTAAAATACTAGAATATGTGTTGAAAAAAAGATTTTTAGGAACTTAATTCCGGCCGATATATCGACATAGGATTGAGCTATTGACAACAGGGCTGTGAACGACCGCTTCTGTAAAGATGACGCCACTGTACACTTTAAACGTAAAGTCGAGAAACCAGGAGAGGTAGTTTCGGTTTTATGTAGTTGCTATACGTGTAAGGAAACAGCTTATCTAAAAATATACATTCGCTGCCTCTTAAGTTAATAGCTTTTGCCATGCCTCATTTGATATTCAGGCATTATTTATTATACTATTCCGCAAAGTACGTCACATGTTATGGAGACATACGTCTTGCAGGTGTTCCCGATTGATCTTCTCAACTGAAAGGTTGTGTTATACATACCTATATCTAAAATACCTTTTATTATTTAATTTAATTAGTCAAACGGATTTACTCTTTGTTATTTTACTATTTGTTTTGTGGTTAAAGTGATAATATCTGTGGACAAAATAAAATGACTTTATTAACTCCACTTGAGGTTTATTAGCACGATCCGGTTTACGAGAGTTCGACTCATCTTGCGGTACAAATACAAAATCAGTCACATTATATATACAAGTTCGTGATACAAGTACGCAAACTATTACTTCTTTCCCCCCTCTCCATTCCCCAACCCTTTCCCACCTCCAAGCCCTTCACCTCCCCCACGCCCGCCTACCTTTCCTACACCCACCTCACCCCCTTTCCCTAATCCCTTCCCCTCCCATACCACGAACTTGTATATGTACTGTGATTGATTTTTATATTTACAACTGATGATGGCACGAGGTGTAGTAACCTGGATCGTCCTAATATACCTCAAGTGGAGTTAACATAATCATTTTATTTGGTCCATAATGGATAACTTCCACAAAGTAAGTCTGCAACCATTTCCCTTCTAAATCCTGATTAATTTTATGCATTCATGCCGGTTGGTAGCTTGAAACTTTGAAAATTAGTCAATGCTTTAAGCAATTTCATTGTAAGGATTAAAATAGTTTATCCCTCTTTGCTTCACCCTACCATAGAATTATTGGAGATTCATTTTCATTCGGCATAAGAATAAAATTAAAGTTGCCCACCTTGTATCCAAGATTTTCTATCATATTATGATTCTTTTCTTCACATTTTATTTGGATTCATTTTAAAATGAAGGGATATATACGCGTTTTCTATAGTTATTAAATTTTGAATGAATTATTGGCTATGACTATTTTCATTTCTCTAAGCAAAGTTCTTCTTTTAATATTTTATTTTTTATAAAAACCAAATTTTGATTTATACAAATGGAAATATGCATTTACTCTGCAATATACATTTTGTCGGTCAATCGGTAAATCGTTCCTCAATGGACCGCTAGAGAAGGTTATAGAAAAATTTTGAAGAATTTTATAATTAATTTAAAATATGGTATGCAGAAATTTATATGAAATAAACGCAACGGTATGATATCTGGACAGTGTATTTGAAAAATTATTCGTTGCTAACTAAATAAATGGAAGGAAAAAGCGGATTGTGGCAGATATTTAGTGGAATTTTCCGTATTCGCGCTGAAAATGATTTAAGCTACAGAAGATTCGGGCAACGATAGCTTCATTTTATATGACCTGAGTGCATATTTATATAACAATAATTGAGGGAAAAATCGGTAGTAAATAAAGGAATTGCTTTCACAATCAGATGAGGCATTTGTTAAACAGTTAAACAGAATACTTTACTCTCTCAGAATTGATAAAATAGCCTGTAATATTACGGCCTTTAAGCCTATAATTTTAGTCTTTTAGGACCTAAAATTTTTCACGACATATATTTTGAGTCTTTCTTGTCCAGAGCATAGAACGACCATAGTGTAGTATGTTTTATTGCATGCATGAGCAGACAGGAGAGATATATTCATTCCAAACATGTATTTCCAAGATAGGACAGGAATTGAATGAGGAAATAGTAAAGGAACTATGGGATGAGGAGAGAGTGTATCCTGACTGATAGGCAAGAGGCTTATGAGGCTTTCGCATGGAAATTTGGAGGTGCTCTCAATAAATTGCTCTGTTTTTACTACAGGGGTACTCGATCGATATTTTTAATTGATTCTCTGTTTGAGCTTATTTAGAAGACATCTGATGCGTGCTTATCAAGAGTCTATATTATTATCCACGACCTGAATGTCCAAAACTGTTCATCCGGTATGAGTATTCAGGATCGGTGGCCAGATTTATTTATGTGTAAATAGAGTAGAGATATCTTAGGAAAGAGTATATTGTAATTTTTTGTAGTTTTATTAACTTTCTTTGTTGTTTAGAAAAGACAACAGTAAACATTTATCGCCTTAATGAGGAACAGAACCTTATGGACTGTTAGTTATTCTTATCTCAAAGTCCTGGTCCAGCGGTGAAAATAATCCAAGTCACCTGTAAAGGTTTGCTTAAGAATTACTTGGACAGATCGACTTGTATTTAATAATGTCTTAAATTTGCACTCAGAAGCGGTAGCCAAACCTATTCATGAAGACATATATCGCCACTAAACCAAATAATGGATAAACCATCTCATATGTTTCCTTTTGCTATAGCTAGTAATTCAAAAGGAATCCACGGCTCACATTATTAAGTCAAGCGTATTTCCTGTGAGGAGTTTTCAAGGGACAGAAAAAGATGCTAAGGGGGTGTTTCTCTCTCAACCAAGACATAGATATCCAGCGGTGCAAAATGGATCAGGTCAGCCGTGTTAAGAAATACTTGCCCCGATCGACTCGTGCGCCTTCAAGTACATACTCTCGAGGCTCCAAATAATTGCCTTCATCAGGCTTCCGTCCTACTTCCTTGGCACTTCTCTCCTCGGGGCGATAATGAGTCACGGTGTCTCCCGAACAACGCAGTTTCGGTGCGATCTCCTTGCTCCTCCTCCTTCTTTGTCATCCTTCCACGAGAAGGATCCCCCCCGTCCCCCGTCACTCTCCCCTCGCACCCCTTCGACCCCCTTTTGTTGCAATCACTCTCGCTCGACCCTTGCGTCCGTCCCTTCACTCTTACCTCCTTCTCTCCTCTCCTCTCTCCGTGTCACGTTGGAGGAGGATGCCTCCTTGCCTTTCCATCTCCGCCTCCGCCTCCTTCTCAGACCTCCACCACTTTCCTCTCCTCCGCCCTCGCTCACGGCGACGAAGATGTTCGGGGAGGAAGGATCCTGATGTGCGGCGGCAGGGTGGGAATGGTTTTTCGGGGGTAGGGGCGAGGCGAGAGGGAGAACAGGGTCGGGAGAATCTCTTCTCTCTCTCCGTGAGACAGGAGACAAGTTGGCGGTTTTGTGTTGAATGGGTGGTGTGGCGGGGCGGGGCGTGGGGGGGTGGGCGAATGAGGGTGGAAAGGAGAGGCGGAGGAAGGGGGAGAGAATCGTGAGGGAAGGGATTGGAGAAAGGGGGTAGCGGGATGAGGGAGTGTTCTGCCTATTTCAAGGCTGCGGGAAAGAAGGGGTGTGAGAGGTGAAAAGGTGCGGTGGCGTTGGTCCCCTTGGAATGGGGGAAATGTGATGGGGCGGCCTATAAAGGCGTGCGAGGTTCTACTTTCCAGCTCACACATCGATATGAATTTTGCTGGTCGGTTTGTTGCTTGCGAGGATTACTGGTGATTGATATTAATTGCTCCGTTAAGAATGTATGGATATAGCTTAAGTTAGTACGAGCAAGATAGTTCCCTAGTCATAATAATAATAATAATAATTCATTCATTTGGCATTATTAAATGGACGGATACGGAACTCCACTCTCTCAATACACTAATGAGAACAGTAGCCTCTAAATATAGGAAGCACCATCAACACTCTGAAATAGAAAGGTTTATGCTGCCCAGAAAAGAAGGAGGAAGAGGTTTTATCGACATAAAGAAACACACCAATCGCAAATAGAAAATTTAAGAAAATACTTCTACTCGAGAGAAAAAGAATCCCAAATGCATAAAGTCTTGATATAAATAGATAACTCTCCCTTGCAACTAAGCAAAAGAAATTCAGTGATACAAAAAGATTCTGACAGTTTGAAGCTTGAGAGGTGAAGAGCCAAAACGCTACATGGGACGCATGCTAACTATCTTCTGCAACCACACATTGACTAAAAGGCATCAAATAAATGGTTAACATCAGATATCTTTGCAGAAAGAGAAGGATTTATGATTGCCATACAAGATAGAATAATTAAAATAAAAAACTACAGTAAATTCATAATTAAAGAACCAAACGTGAATGAAAAATGCCGAAAATGCAATAGCAAGACAGAAACAATAGAACACATCACAAGTGGATGCAGTGTACTAGCAAGCGTGGAATACACACAACGACATGATAATATATGTAAACAAATATATCTTGTATTAGTTAGTAAGTACAATGTTTTCCATGAAACTAAACCATGGTACCTAATGACACCACTGCCTGTAATAGATAATGAAGCTATCAAAATATATTACAATAGAAGTATTATAACGGACCGTCCTCGCCCAAACAATAGACCGGATATAACTCTTCAATTGAAACAAGACCGGAGAACATACTTAATAGATGTATCCATTCCAAATACAGAAAATTTAGCGGCTAAATACAAAGAAAAAATACAGAAATATATTCCTCTGGCTGAAGAAATAAAAGAAATATGGAACCAAAAAACAGTAAAAATTGTACCAATAATAATATCCGCGACTGGTGTAATACCTAAAAGCCTGCTCAAAAGCTTGGAAACAATAGGAATAGAAAATCATTTGTACATGAAAATTCAAAAAACCGCAATAATTAATACGTGCTCCATAGTACTAAGATTTCCTAGTGGGTACTGCATGTAGATCTTTTTTCCAGGTAAATCTAGCAGATAGGTAAAGGGGATTGCGAGTGGATAAAATTTTATAAGTAAGCAGAATAACATGGTATAAACGACGCTGTTTTAGTTTCAACCAGCGTAATTGGACGTAAGTGTCAGATATCCTATCCCATATTTTGAGGTCATATATGTAGCGCATTGATGAGTTCATTGTCACTTGCAATTTGTTGTTACTTTCTTCGCTGAGATTAGTAAACATAGAAGAGCAGTAGTCTAGGTGTGGAAAAATTAACGACTGCACCAGGGTGGTTTGAATTTTGGGCGGTACTATGTTCTTGGTTCTATATAATTCATGTAGTATGCTCAGACATTTCTGTTTAGAGACCATAAGAGACAATAGAGACCATATTTGAATTATACGTTTTAATTTCACCAGCTGTTAGACACACGAATTAATCATTACATTATTAATGGTGACATAATATAGTATTATATGACAGAAATTGTTAGTAAAAAGGAAAAGGAAAGGAAAAAGGAAAATATCTAAATGAGTCTTTAACTTGAGTCATTTTTTTCACGCGGTACGTTTGAAACTCCATCAAAACGGAAGGTTTATTGTGATCCCGATGAGTTTACTGCGGTGACAATATGATTTATTTTCAAAAATAGTTGAGAAAACACACAAACTAAACTCCGTTAATTTTTTGACGTGATCTAAGTGTAGGGAATGCCTCATTTTATTTAATATAAGGTCTCTGGAGTGCATACACGTACCATTTCCCTTATAAAAGGGCTGGTATTTTCTGGCAAATATCTCGGAAAGTAATGTGGAAAGGATTTGAATTTTTGGTGTCATTAGAAGGGAGATATATTTTTCTTTGAAATGAGACGAAATTCAATGATTTCTAGGTAAAATGATATTTCGCTCAAACTATCTTAAACTGCCACCTTTGGTGACAGTTAAGCCCGCGTTTGTATATTACTCTCAAGTAAAGGTCCGCTTTCTTTTCCCTTTACATTATATCTTCGCTTATGAATAACCAAATTGCAAGTTGCCTTATTGACATAGTTGCCCAATTTACATCTACCGTCATCATAATCCAGCAAGCATTTTTGAGCTATCTCACTAACAATCTTTTTCTGATTGATTTTATGCCACATATTTGAACACGAGAACGCTAATTCAGTCGTTCTTTCTCCACTTTTCCAAACTTCTTACCCCGTGTAACCACAATATCGGGCTGTGGTGGTTTAAATGGTATTTATGTTACAACATACGCAACAAAACAACGGGTTTACATTAAGAAGACATTGCATCTTCTCTTTTAAAGAATAAAAATGTTAAAACAACGTATTCAAACCGCAAATTGCCTTTCTTTAAATGAATAGGTTGTAAAAAGTCATATTTGAATAAATGAATAATGAATGAATAATTTATTAATTGTCCTGAGGATATGCCCCTTAAGAACAAAAGCAATTTACATTTTTTGAGCAACATAAAGAGCAAAATCAACAATTTGGACAGTAACATAATGAAAAAATTAAGTATAAATTAATACCATTTTACAATACTGAATGCAAAGTTTTTTGGAAATCATATAATTATAACAAATTCATCCGCATACATTTCTGGATTTACATTAATTACAACAATATGCAAAATAATAACAACATTTAGTGGTCAGAAAGTAACATATTATAATATTTCATCTTAAAACTAGCAACAGAAGAACAATTTTTTATGTTTTTGGGCAGGGTGTTCCAGAGATGACACGCAGTGACCAAGAAAGAATATTGGAACTTCGTTGTGCGATGACTAGGAAAGTAAAGATACTCAGGATCACATCTAGTGCACATATCCCTAGTGGAAGGTTTCACGGAAAACATGTCGAATAAATATTCAGGGGATTTTTCTTGAAATAACCAATAAAAGTAGAATCCGAGGAAATATTTCCTTCGGGTTTTAACATCGAGCCATCTAAGTTCATTGTAGTATTTACCTGTTTATTGTATATTTACCTGTTTTAAAGCCTAAAAAATCGAACAAATTTAGACTTCTAATTCTACTCACAATGCATAATATTTAGCTTTGAAATCCTAAAAACAGGCAGACTCATATCCTAAACCTCGATAGTCAAAAGCAATCGGTCGGGGATCGAACCCTCGATGCACATGCTCCAGTTCAATCACACTAACCACTCCGCCGCCCACACTCTGGCCATCTCAGTCTTGCTCGACTTCTAATGCTCTATACATAAATCAGGTGTTGCTGGATCTCGATCAACTGCAACTTTGTATTAAAATTACAAAATTGTCTACCCTACGGCTTTAAAATGACACATCTGTCGAATAACATTACTATATACATTAACTCATTAGCTAAATCTCAAGTCTGCGAACAGACAAAGCCCAATTACTATCATGTGTGGATTATTACAAAGGGGCCATTCGGGGAATGATAGCAGTGAACCAGACGTTTGTATCAGACTGTTCAGACAGAATGTTGCAGAGGGGCCATCAGTTAAATATTCCATGCAATAGACGAAGTGCTGAGCTAAAGGTGCTTAACTCTTGATACTAAAGTAACGATCAAAACAGAGTTTGATATCTCCCACACGGTCAGTATTCGAACACGGACTGTCAAAAATGGGAAGCTGGTACTCTAGCCGTGCTAACATTTTCTACTCAATTTTGCACCCTTGAAAGACTCGATATATCGCATCGGGATGGATATGACACCGCGCATAGTTTGTTATAACTTCTCGCGATATTTTAAGGATATCGATATATACCAATATTAATTGCAAATTTTCAAAGAAATAAGCTTTGCTAAAAATGTGAAAGAAGGAAAAAGAAGTTACAAGAAGAGGAAAAATTGCCTATTCCGAGATGTGGACCTAACCTTTTTCATTACACTGAATCTACATTTTGTACCACTTAAGGCGGCATAATGTAATAAATACTGCAATGTATGGTCCATATATACTGCTGAGGAAAAATATTGAATGTTGCTTATTGTTGGCTCGATAACGCATTGCGTTAGCCGTGAGTACCACACTTCGTAACTCAAGGCAGTGTGACCCAGCAATCGATAATGACGTGAAAGAAGTAGATGAAACATTTTCATTCTCAGATGGGGAAAAATTGTGACCTCAGTGAGCGTACCGACATTCTATGAGAAGTTGTGCGTTAAGTTCAGAATGCGAGTAAAAATTCAATATTCACCACCCGGATGCATTTGCTCCACGCGCGAAGAAGCTGTTACTCAGAATCGGCGTAATATTTAAACTGGATTTCAGAGGCATACGGGTGGAAATCCACGGCTGAGGCAGTTCAGCGAAATTTATGGCATCACAAGTCACATTGTGATGACCCGGGGCAGCTTTTGTTGATGGCATGATAAAAAACACGGATGAGTGTTATATTTTGCGCATAATATATCCATTCACTACGTTTAACGACACTACTCTTGTTTATTTAGAGGTTAATGCGTTTCTACACTTTAGAGAAAAAACGGAATTGATTTTCAGAAATACAAATTTCTGGGTTAGCAGTTTCTACCCTATTTTCCTTTCTGCTCGGTTAGTTAAACGTTCTATGGAATTTTGACTCTACTTTAAACCCTGATAATGCTTTAGTACGGTTAGAGGGACTGCGTGAAACTTATTTGCCATATTTTAGTCTAAAAGTCATAGAAGTTCTAGGAAAAAATTTTTGAAACCTTTTGCATTCAAGTTTTCGTGTTTCCATTGCCAAATGCAGTTACCCCCTTCTTAAGTTTTAAACTGCGTTATTTTTTTAGTATTATGTTTTTCATTCTGTCAAATCACTTTGCACCTTATGCCCCAATAATGGAAAACGTTTGAATGCGGTAAGCGTATTGCTGCGCAAAGGAGTTCAACTTTCACATGGAGTGAAGGGAAATGACAAAAAGCGCATTTACCTTGCATTACCACTTCTCAAAAATTTGACGATAGACTATTGTCCTAAGCTGCCGCGTAATGTAGTTCATCATAGTATGGGCATCTATTTAAGGTTCCCGGCTTCACGTGGGAAGCTTAGAAATTATTGCACTGGTCCACGCTTAAAAAAAACAGCTAAAGTTGAGCATTATTTATTTTTTTCTGTGAAATAAAGTTTTTAAACCTAATTATTGAGAGAAATTAATTAAAATAGCAAAATAAGAAATAATTTAGCTGATATCAAAGTATATTATTGGTACATACCTAGTAGTAGCATATGTAGTAGAAGAATAGTAAGATATTTGAGAGCACTGATTTGGGGACTTGGAACCCTTTAGGGCCCCAACCAGAGCATTGAGCTCTACGACAGTATTATGATTTAATTGGTGTACTACTAGAGGTGTACTATGGGAGTCTTATCTGATTGTCTACACAGGTCACTAAACGTAATGGACCAAGTTCTCTAAGAATACAACATGAAAATGAATGAGACGAAGACTAAAATCCTAGTTTGCGGAAGAGAGAAGCTGAATACAGAAGTCACCCTGAGAGGAGAGAAATTGGAGCAAGTGGATTCCTTCACCCATCTCGGAAGTCCCATCACGTGGGACGGAAGAAATTTAACAAACATCAAGCAGAGAATAGATCAAGCTGATAAGGCATTCATCGGAAAAATACAACTGCTGTGATCAAAGAAGATGGGATAAACAAACCAAGAAACAGTATGTAGAAACCTCCGTATGGAGCATGGGCCATTGGAAAAGCCGACCAGAATAGACTAGAAGCCTTCAAAACCTGGTGCTGAAGGAGGATGCTGAAAACAAAATCGACGGACAAAATAAGAAAGGATGAAGTGTGCAGAAGAGTAGAAGACCATATGGAACACCATGCAGAAAAGAAGAGAAAGATGGATTGTAAACACCCTGAGACAAAATGGGTTTGTGAATAACATAATTGAAGGTAAGATAGAGGGAAAAGTCCCCAGAGGAAGGCCCAGGAATAAGTTTATGGACTAGATAAAGAGGAAATGGGATAGGAAGAGATACCAGGAGGTAAGGAAACTAGCATTAGGTAGGGAAGGGTGGAAGTCTGCAGTCAACCAATCTTAGGATTGAACAACCGTTGAACATTTGTTAATACCAAAAAAATGTGAATTGGCCACAGGAAATATCAATCAATCTTAGGACTGAACAACGAATGATGAATGAGGTGTACTACGTATGTCTCGGAGTGCAAAATTCTCCTTCGGGGATATTTTTACAGCGTCCAGAGGGCTCGTATTTGGGCCTTAAAGGCTCCTATGCCTACGCCCACAGCCATATTCTAACATACTTGTATCGCTCCCTTGAATATATGCTAGAGTTATCGAAAATGTCAGCTGAAGCGTTTCAGTAGTTTTCGATGAGAAGAGTAACAATTGTACAAACACCACTTTATTTTCATGAAATTGTATGGATGAGGATTGATCTTGATGAGGAGATCCGGAAAATGAAATCAGTAAAGTGAGGAATTCGTAGCGGCGCGAAGCGATGCTGAAAAGTTCTACTAACGGGATGAAACAATCGAGAATGTGCGAGACGATTGTTGAGGAGAAACGGGGAAAGAGAATGAATGTGAAGAGAGGAGAATTGGCGTGTATGGGAGGGGAGGAGGTAGAGGGGGAAAAGGAGGAGGAATCGGTTGGTTGAGCTCGAAGAGAGGAAGGAGAGGAATATTGTTGTGGAGTGGAGTGAGGGAGGGGGGAGTTGGGAGGGGGAAGAAAAGAAGATAATAGTCAGTGGGGAGGGGGGGATGAGAGGGTGGAAGGTGGGCTTAGCTGCGAAGGTAATAAGAGACACTATAATTGGATGGGATAGCAGGTGTTCAGTCCATGGAAACAACACAAATGCTAGAAGGTGGCACTTCATCACAAAGGGAAGAAGGGGAACGGGGGAAAATATCTTTCTATCCTTCGCTCGCATCCTCCGTCCCTTTTGGCAAACGATGATCTTTCTGGCGGTTGGTTCGGCGTTTTTTTTTATTCATCCTAGCAGCAGAGTGGGCGACTCAACGAGAGATTGCCCGGGAGAATGTGTCTGCGTACACATGTTCATATAGGCATTTGTAATTGTTTCCATGGTACTCGTGTGTTCGTGCATAGGTTTAACTTTTTCTCCATGTTGCCCCAACTTATTGAACGTCGACGAAAGCTTTTAGAATATTACTTTTCGCTTTCAGGAAAATATAAATGACGTTTAAGAACTGATGCGTTGATCTTCATGTTTGAAACAAATTTATTTTACAAACGTCTTAATTATGTTCCATAATGTCTCAATCCTGATCAGATATCGAGGATTTGTAAAGAATAACTCAACGGTTTATTTGGTTACAAGTTATTTTCCTTAATGCCAAAAATTATGTAGTAGGTCCGTGATGACTATTTTAAATAATTTTTCCATACACATTTCGTATGCCTTGCATGCCCATTGTTTTCACTGACAAATAGAAATGTAGTATAAATTTGGTTCTAGCTTTTTTGGAATAACTAACGAATAATTAATGTCTGTACAACTGAAATCTAAGGAGTGATAGTAGAATAATATTTTGAATTTTCCAAAATTTGAATTTATGACTTCCTATAGTTATAGGTTTAATTCTATCTTTATTTTTTTAATTTTCTTCTTCGGTAGTAGACTTGACTACCTGTCACAAATAAGGAATTGAATATGAGACGATTCAATGTACCTATCCTTATATTGTGATAATCCGGCTCCTTTGTAAGAGATCACGGCCTATACATTTGAACTCTATGCTTTTGCTGTGGTTGAATATGTCTCTATAACCCTTGACAAAGGACCGTTGTACAATTACTTAAGCTGTTGAAGGCATGGGAAGTTTCTCTGACCATGCGATTCGTGTTTGAATGCTGCATGGCACTTCAAAGGAAATGAAACGGTAGTCAGAATGGGTAATGATGTAGTTCCTTCGTCTTTTTTACAGTAGCTTAGTAAGGAGGAGGATAATGTACCAACTTTAACTATAACTGGTTAAACTGGTTTTTATATTTACATCTTACGTCTAAAACTATATAACTTAGTTTCAAATTGAAAATTATTCCTGATATTATAATTACGTACTCAGCTACAAGCATTATAATCTTACACAGGTAAGTTTATTTTAATTTGGTCAGTTGAACATTTTCCAAAGTAGTAAAAGTTTGATATAAGTACATTAAATGTCATACAGAAGGTATTTGAAAAAAATCTAACAGTTTTCAATACTTTTTACTTCTATATGACACTGGATCACACTTTTTCGTGAACACAATGGTGTTATCCACTGCAAGAACTGACGTTGAAAATTTTTTCCTACACAGAGCTGATTTAGTACACTTTCATGTCAAATATTAAAGAAACGCCGAAAAACTAAAGTTTGAGGATGTAAGATATGCGGCTGATATTCTGTATGATTTATTCTCTGAAGTCTTTAATCGCTCTTAAGAAACAAAATTTAATTGCCAGAGTTGCTTTTTCTCCGAAATTTAATTTCGCTCTTTGTTTATGATTGAATCTTTGAGTAATCTTCAAGTTAATTCGAGGAACCTGAAATGCAATTTTACTTTTTACAATCCCTCAAAGCCCATAGAATTAAAAGTGTAGCCACTTTAACACTTACTAATGGCATTTTTTTCATGCGCTTAAAAGACCGTGTCGACACAAAGGAAGGAAAAATGTTTTGGGAAACGTGAGTGGCTTTTGATGAGAAATAAAAGTGGCAACGGAGAAGGAGAAAATAATAGGTTACATTTTTAGAACGAATACAAAATAGAAGGAGATCAAAGAGTAGCAAGGCAGGCAATCGGCCATGAGGTTCAGCTTGAGTTTAGGAATTGTAAAGTCGCAGTGAGGGAGAATATGAAAATTTTAGATAATGGAATGTGCGTTACATGTAAATTTTTACGCAAAATTACATTATTTATGTTTGTTTCAAAGTTTACTTCCAAGCAGTCGTTTCCATTTTTTACGCATTAGTTATAATTCATAGCAATGCAGAAAAATATTTTTGTGGATAATTGCAAAATATTTCATTTCTGCATCATGCATCAATGGCACACAATATCGCAAGAATCTTCGGCTTTTATAATTCTTCACAAGTTTTTAGAAAAATGGAAAAATGATTCATTTTCACCAGAAGTAGGGTGGTCAGGCTTAACAAGCTGATATATAGAATAAATGTAGTCAGAAAAAAGGCCTAGAATTATAGGCCCATTGATTGCTATCCAGTGAGTACTTTTGATTACAAAACAACTTGGCAGTATAGATATTCATGTTTGGACAACGAGTTACCGATATCATATCTTCTCTTACTAAAATTAGATTGCAATGAACGAGTAACCTGAACGGTAAGACTTTACCACAAGGTATTAGGAAATTACATATTGTTTTTCATGATCAGTGCCACTTTGGTGCCTTTTAATGAGTAAAACAAGTTAATCGGCGTTTATGTATTAAGCTAATCTTATTAAGCAGTTTTAATAACAGTAAAACTATGGAACAGGTAATGAAAAAATTCGGCTCCCTGCCCCTTATTTCTATCTTGATCTATTTTCCCGTATAATTGATATCGACCCATTTAAACATTCACTTTCTTCCTTGACCCTCTGCTTATTACTTCAAAACTACAGTCATCTCGTTCAAATTTGAACCTTTGGAGCTGATTCCCTCTCGTAATGCAAGGAACTCAAATTCAGACTGGGAATCATAAATATCTCCATCTATTTTAAACCAAAAGACATTCATTCGAATTCCACTCAGAGAGAATTTACCCTGATTCTTTTACGCGGACTAAGAGAGAAATCTGCCAAAATAGCTTATTCCATTTGGATAGAGTTTGTTACATGAGCAGTTTTTGACAATGATATCCCAATTATAATATCATACCTCTGTTACATTCCTTATTTATTCTTCCCACCACACATCACTCAATAAACTAGGTTTTGTTAAGCGTATAAAAGGAAGGTCCTCCGATAAAAAAGTCAAAGAGAGATGCTACTTCGCTCTGGTTAGACCACACCTCGAATACACCGCGAGCATTTGGGACCCTGGTCACAAAGACTTGACCAAAAAATTAATCAAAGGAAAGCAGCGCGCTTCGTTAAAAACTGCTACGAGTATATGGTGTCTCACAAGTTTTAGAGGGATTAAAATGGGAGCTCCTAAAGACTCGGAGGCTACACGCTAGGCTTAGGTTGCTTGAGAAATTCAGAACTGGTGCGTTTCAGAGGGACACAAGGAATATTATTCTGACGCCACACTTTATGTCTAGGTCTGACAGAAGCGATAAAATAAGAGTTACGCATTGCCTAACAGATAGGTACAATAAATCCTTCTTTCCGCACACAATAAGCGACCACAAAAAAACTGAGCTTCACTTAATACACTCCCATAATACACGTCACTATTTCACCTCCCAAAACCTTATCCCTTATATCTTTACACGACCAGTGTCCTAACGCCCTTTGTAATACGCCCATGCGGTGGCTGGATGGGCAATATTAGATGTAGATGTACGAAGCGCACGTTGAGTACTTTAGAAAAGGACAAAGAGCAGGAAATCCCGGAAGCATATTTTCTTGTTGAGAAATAACGCTATGAGAAACTATAGGCCATAACTTCTAACATTTATTTAAGGTTGGGGCTTAATCTCTTTGCATTGCGTTTTTCCACTAATCTTCCCGGGGAGTCTGGCCATTAATTAGTTTCAGTATAAGGTGGATATGCATTTCAATTCTTAGTGAATGTCCTGTCTATTATCTCGCCCCTTTATCCAATACGTATAGTGGCGACATCCGTCTTTCCCTTTCCTTACTCGAATTTATTGATAATCCAATTCAATAATTTCCCTTTACGTAGAAATCAATCATTATTTTCTTTTCCATATGCCTAGTCTCAGTTTGATTCATTATAACTTTATTTTTCTAACTGCTTTTAATATCTATACCGTCCCTTGAGTGATATTTTTTTCCTTTACTATAACATTTTCATAGTACCATTTCATTCATGAGAAACTTTATTTCTATAGTAAGAGGGAATCCTATAATTTCCTCTTTAAATTAGAATTTTTTGGGTCTCCCTACGTTACGGCATTTTTGTGGACGAAACCGTGAAGCCATTGTAACAATTCCCAATTTTGTTTCAGATACGGCTTCTTTGACTACCCGCGACAGTGTTCTCGTGATATATTAAATTCCGTCACCGCTTTATAATGTTGAATTGTCTACCGGGTCCTGTATAAGTTGAACGATCAAACTCTCAATTCCTAAATGTGCGTGGGAAATGAATGGATGTTTGGGTATAATTTTAATTTTACACATAGGTTTAATTATCAGAATTTTAAGTTTTTATAAAGACCTTATATATTCATTCAAAAGGTATTGGCCTCTTTTGATGAAAAAAAGAAGCGTCCTCAGAGCAATTTTTATATAATTCAGAGAACAATGTATGTCTCTCATCAAAATGATTAACTATTTGCAGGAGAAAAAAATGTAAGCTCATGTATCAATCTCGTCGTTTATTAACTGCTTGCTTTGCGATGAAAGACGAGAGTTTGTCAAACAAAATCCTCGTCAAAACAAATCTTCTCCTGATCACACCCCTCCCATATTATGCTAGCAGTAACTTAATGCAAAAAAGTACAAATTAACGTATTTGAACGCTTATTCCGATGACATAAATGCTTATATCAGTTCTTGAATCATAAAGCGAGTGATTTTCGATGGGGAGAATCGAGAGAGACCGATCTTTTTCGGCAACTCACATTAGTCATGCAACAATTCATGTAAGGAGTGATTGCATTGTTACCTTGTACCTAATGCCCTTCAAAGCTCATTTATTAAATAAGTATTTTTACGGCAAGGTCAATAGTAAGTGTATTGGACTTGATGATTATTAGTATAATCAGGTATTTTCGCGTATTGATTCTATTTTCACAGATGTCCAAACGTCAACATCAATGACAAATTCTAATTTTTCCCATAAGGATTTTTTTCCTTGAAATTTTACACAAAAAAGCTCGCATTCCGGTCATTTATTTTCAATTGAATTTAAGTATCTATCAATGGATATTTAAATTTAACTGTGTAGTGAATTACCTAGAGATAGGGTTCAGGTTGAACCGTAAAAGTATATACGTTCTTGTCCTTATATTTTTTACCACTCTCCGAGTCATTGGTATTGTTAATTATTAGTTTGACTCTAGAATTTGAGGTAATTGCGAAATTTTAGCACTAGAGAGTTGCTGACTTTGTTTTAACACTATCTACAAAATGTGGAAAGGGAATATATATGGCAAAGGGATGGATCTGGACTCAAGGAGTAGAGTCTTGAGGGATAAACGTATCTCACGGCTATGTCCTTCCCCTTGAATGGATTGCAAAACAACTGCAGGAAGTGCTGTTGCTCCCTGTCTTATAGTGTGTAACCAACCTAAGGATGGGGGGGGGGGGGGCAGAGAAATTTCCCGCGATGCATTAACCATGTGCAAAAGTAATAGCACTCTGAAGTTCTTAAAGTTGGACTGTAAATCATTCTGTCAATATTCAAAGTCTTCATTTTGAAGATTGATTAGCTATAGCCTTCCAAACAGGTCACTTTGCCGTCACGCCTCTATATTCTTTCATGGGTTTTTCTTTTAACGTCACACATTGTTATTATGTTCTCCTATGTTGGTCCCCATTGGCAATTATTCCCCAAAATTTCTCCGATTAATTCACTATTGTTTTACCCTTTTTGATACTCGAAAGGATGGATAGGAATCAATAAATTAAACTAACATTGGTGAAAATTGCAAATACATCCACGCTACGCAACTAATTATTTCATATGGCTTTCCCATAGAGTGAAAAGGCTTTCCTGAAATAGCCTGTTTTAGTTTACCTGGCACCAGCACTCTCTTATTAGCGATTGTGATATCGTTGGATGATTTTATGTGTTCTCTAAAAAAGTTCTTTAGTGGGTATCTGACAAGCACATTTAATATAATTTCTTTGATGGTACAAGTAATTCGGATGGGATTGAACTGCATACTTTGATGCTGAAAGAACGAGAGAAAAAGAGAGAGAGAGAGAACGAGATGCTGAAAGAACGTTAGTTTAATTATAGTGGTGACAGTTTATAAAAAACGTGATGAAGATTTGCAACGAATGCCCCAAGTCGTCAAGTATAGAGCGACAGAGGTGACCGTTTCGATATTTTGTAGGGTTGCTTCATATATTAGTTCACTTCATGAGTATTTCAGTGAAGTATATGGCTATTTTCTTTCATGGTTACCGTCTGATGAGTAGAAAGGTGTCGTAAAGTCATGAACACCCAGAATTTAAGAATGATGGTTGATATATATATATATATATATATATATATACCGTCTGATTACCGTCTGATGAGTAGAAAGGTGTCGTAAAGTCATGAACACCCAGAATTTAAGAATGATGGTTGATATATATATATATAGGATTTGAATCTTTCTAAACGTGAACCTAGGCTAAGTATTTAAAATAAATCATCACATTGATATCGTCATTTCAGTGATACAGAAACCACCAAATACTTGTTTTGCAGAATATTCAGCGCAACACCCTATTTGCAACTCATAGAATTAGCGCATGCGAATTGTTTAATTTCTTTTTATCCTTCTATTTGAAGTTGTCACCTTCTAGTTGAAGTTCTAGTTGTCACCTTCTAGTTGAAGTCGACGAAAGTATCACCGCCATGAAATATGGATAGCCTTTGTGTATAAAATTATTTTACTGGTTGATTAATAACTTAGTGAAATCAACTGCAGTATTTCTACGCCAGGAGAATTTGTTCCGGAGTTGGTTTAGTAAAAGTTTATATGAATTCCTCTGGGGTATTTTCCGGCTTTTGTTCCTATCACTGCAGTTTAAAATGGCGCAGAAATTAGGCATGCATTAATGGTGTTCCGTAGGCAGGTAGGAGCAAGTAGGCCTTGGAGAATTCAAGCCATTCATTAATCAGATGAATATGTTTCTCGCTGACGCCTAACTCATGCAGCGCCGAGTAATCCCAAGGGAACAACTGGTGCGTCGTTCGTCTCATTCATTTTTCCCTTCTCTCCCACCCCATTGTGGTCCAAATTTCGCCCGAGTGAAACAGTTTATCTCACTTCCTTCCCCTCAGTTGTTCAGCAGCCCGCCCGCTATCTCCCCTCTTTGCCATTTATCCCTCATTCTTTCGCCAGACATCTTGTCTTTGCCGACTTTCCGTTTTCGCCCAAGCGTCCCCGGGAGTTCTGTCTTTCTCTCTCTCTCTCTGTTCCCCCCCGCCCCCCTCCCCCCACCATCTCTCCAGAACGAAATACGTCCTCGTCCCGCCCTTATCTTTATCCCGTCCCTCACTCTCCTTCCCTCTAACCCACATTTTCCATCCGCTTTCTGTTTCCTCCGACCACTCCTTCCCCCTCCACCCGCTCTTCCTCTCATACTGCCTCTTGTCACGCCCCCGCCATGACTAAAAGTCGTGAGACGAAGAACGCGAGCAAGAGAAGTCGTCGTCCTCACCCCACAGGCCGGCCCGAGAGAGAGAGAAAGGCGGGTAGGAACTTAAAGGAGGTAGGCCGAGCAAAGTATGTTTCACGCTGCGAACGCGGAAGGAGTAAGTATATAGTATCTATACACATAAATGTTTTCTTTTTTAGCCCTCCGAGAGGACTCGTAAAAATGTGAAGGGAAGCGGAAGGAAGACTACGCTGGGAGGTCTGACTCGCGGGACCGAGTCAACTCTACGCTACTTATGTCTGGTTGGCTCGGTCTCGAATGCAAAACTAAGATGAATTTTCTAAGACCTTCCTCTCCTTTCCCCTCCGTCTCTCTCTCTCTCTCTCTCTCTCTCTCTCAGTAACCTCCCTCCCACCGCCCTCCTCCGGCCCGTCGCGCTTTTGTGCCGTCAAGTACACACTTGCTACGAAGGAGTCACGCCCCTCAACGCCTGTTTCGTTTTTCGGGGAGGTCACGCTAAGTAGTGCGACTACTCGAGGCTCGTGACGATGTCGGAGAACACATGTCTTCCGCCTCCCGGCCGCCAGGGAGCTCGCAGAATTCCGGCGGAGGATTTTGCTGAAATGCCAAACTGGGGATTTTGGACGGGATTCAACGGAAATTTTAATGGGATGATTATTGAAATCAAAATGTTCTCTCACATTTTTGAGCTCCGCGTATTTGTGCACAATGGCACAACCTTGACTCAGAGACTTTCATTATAAACTAGCTGTGTCTGACATGCGTTGCAATGCCTCATAATGCGGTTTCCAAGTAAATACTCTATTGTTGAAGTACTGCAAAAATTTAAGATTTTGGAAAATCCAATTTTAAGAAAAAGCGAAGCGCACACGAATATCGAATGAATATTTAATAAAAAAGCGAACAAAGACACCACGGCACCAAATCTATTTCTACGTATAAGTAAATTAATTACCTTTTAACATACATTATTCCTCATTGATACGATTCTGATGCACGTGATTGAGTAACTCGCGAACGGTTTGATTTAGTTGCTTGCCATTCTTTGCTTGTTTGAGAAGCTCGCGTGCCAACACTCGTTTGTTGAAACGACTCGCGTTACACCTATTGTACAATGGATTTAATAATTTAGAAACCTTTGCGGATGCGCGCACAACAGCTCACCAAAGTTACAACGCAATCTGATGAATGGTATTGGAATGCATAGAAGACGAACAAACAAACGTTAATTTTTATATGTTAGATAGAGACGATAGAAGACATATATTTCATAAAAATTGGGGTTCTTCTGAAGACAGCTTATTCCAACGTCAGATGGGCAGGGGTTCGGATTCTGATATTTACGGCAATGTACAGCATTCCCTCATTCGTGAGGTATATTGAAGTAAGGATCCCTTGATGACTGCCGTTACGACTGAGATATTTGTTAACGTCAGGTTTCATTCTTTTTCTGTGATTCACCAACCTATTCCAAGTGGTAAAAATGGCCTGTGCTGTTGGTCGCTTCCGCAAGAAACTAACAAATCTCCAAAAAAAAGTCACTTTCCACACGATCTTTCTTTCTTTTATTCAGCATGCCTTATTACCTCTATTATACATGTTTATAGCCAATCCCATTCTTTATCCCATTCTTCTGGCACACTACTTTTAAATTTGGCTTCAGAAACCACTAATCTCTCCACCATTATTCTTATCTCTTGATACGTGTCTTTCAAATTAAATAAGCTGTTTAGGTTTGCGATAGATCAGTTCTAGGATATTTTGACTCTGACTAGATGAAATAGGTTTTTTCAGTAGTGCTAAATATTTTAACATGATGTTTATCTACTAACCTCGCATTTAATCTCCGGCATGTTGTACTCTTGCATATTTAAGTACCTTGTAGTGCTATTTATCTGTCGCATTAGCAATACAAAGCAGTAGTTGTATCTTGAGTATTGTACTGCGTGGTGGCATGTTCTTCTAGATTTATTTTTCCTAGTTTCTGGTCTGTCTGCGCATTGTTATCCTGACTGCTTTTGTCCGCGCCTGGCATCCGGGGGAACGTGCGCGGTTCTGATTTAAACTGGAATGAGTGCTGCATGCCTGGTGTGGAATCACCCCATGACACACACCCTAGTGATGGCTTTCACGGTATTTCGTTGATGTAGATGTTACCTTGTGGAATATTTTAAATCTTCACAATAAAAGAAACTGTCCATTGAATCTCCACAAGCGGCACGCTTACCCCATTAATCAAGCCATGATGTGTTGTTTATGTTTCGCCCCCTTCAGTCCTGTCTTCATCGTCCCTAACGCCTTCATCTCGGATGTTTTCAGACTAATCTCATCCTTACTGCAGGGTTTAATATTGACCCCCAACAAGCAATTTCCTGCTCATATCGAGGAAGTCAACATTTTTATCCTATCTGGTAAAGAAAATTATTTCTGTGACGTTAGGCGGGTGGTCCAAATAGTAAAGCTTAATTTTATTTGTTCGGATTTTCTTCAATTGTCTCTTCGGAAAAAAATTGCATATGATGTGGTAATTTGCATTTGATAATGCCGTATTCGGTGGCATGATTATCTGTAAATTAATAAATTGAAATATTTTCTATCTGCTAGAAAAATGTGTAAAATAAAATCTATATATTTGCGGAAATCTGGGGAGGAGCATTTAAATTAAAACTATAACTAGCACACACTGTATTATCATGAGTGCTGTTTTTATTGTGATATTACATTGCATAAAATACCTTCGGGGAGTCATATGTCGTGTAATTCGGTCACATACTATTTTCATATTTTCTCAATTTTCCAATTCGGATGCGTAATCTGTTGTTCATCACCCAGTTATTCAGGAGTGCTTTATTAATTATCTCGTCGAGTTTAGTGATATAATTAAAAATATTGGATTAAATATTTTAAAAATTCTATTGAAATATCAGTACTTTAATTTAAATTACAATGCTTTGAATATATTCATTATTTCTATACGTTTAAGCCTAATAGCAACTTGTTTTTTTTTTCAAATTTCTAAGCTCAGGGCGTGAGCAAAGTAATGGTGAAGGCAAGAGAATCGTAGGAAGTGTTACATTTCCAATTTGGATGGGGTATACGAGGAGGAGGAGCGCGGTGTTTAGAAACGGTGAATTGTTTTATAAGTGCATTTCCTCTTTACTGCGAGATTAACTCTTCAGAGTTGCCTCTTCCACATAACCAATCTTTTACCATTAAATGGCTGAATTCAACAACAGAAGCTTAGATCAATAGATTTTAATATATGATTATGCTTGTCGGAAAGGTAAAAATGGATGTACAAATAACTAATAAAAACAAGAGAATTACTTCATGACTGAGGGTACTGCCATATGATTGGGAGATAGGCAAAGATGGTGAAGATATGGGAAGGAATCGGGGGTGAACGGGTGAAAGAGGAATTGCGAGCATCTAGTATTTTTATAAAATATCGACTTCATTTCTTAAACGCATTTACAACTTCGTAGTTATATTAAACAACGAATTCGTGTAGAACTGTTACCAAACATCCATGGTCTGACTCTTGAAGAACCACTCAAGCTGGACTTGAACCTGCGACTCCAAAGATATCAGCAAAGGGCAGGCCGTACCGAGGACAAAATCTTTGAACGAATATAACCAGCTAATTTTTATAAAACAGTGACAGCACCCCTTCGGTATACGATAAAAGATGTAAGAGGAGATAATAAAAGATGAAAGTAATGTAGTCTGAAACAAAACTCAAGGATGACGTGAAAATTAACTCCATTTGTATAAGAATGCTAAAAACTGGGCATATGTATGTTCAGACAAGGATTCCTTGAACTATGCAGGGAAGCATGGCGTTGTCTTTTCACTGAAAATTCAGCATGCAAAAATTTGATAATTCAGTAAAATTCTAGCAGTTACAATGACCCATTTGGTGTTTTAAATAGAAGAAACTAGTGACACATCTGCCCAGCCGGCTGCAGCCACTAGCTCGTTTTTGTGGAGTAAAATCATTTATCATTTATGTGGTAAAATTCCCTCTCTGCGATGCTAATAATTGCATGTATTTTTTGTGATTGTTGATTAATTGAGTCACAGATCAATTGGAATTGAACATATTGAAGTATTCTTGATTATCAATCTCATTTTTTTTATTGCTTCAACATTTGGTTGATTATACCCTATAGTGCTCTATAATTTAGTACCCTATGTAGGTTAATCAATACATGGCTCTCTAAAGTAGGCATAATTAATCAATAATCAAAGTAATGGTTTCACCATATGATGTGATATTTAAACAAAAATATCCTCATATTACTTGATGATCTTTTAAATATGCTTAAAATGTGGTGGGCGCACGTAGAAACTTCGTCACTTTGGATAGTACATTACTGGAACATACACATATACTGAGTGAAAAAAGTCAGCCACATAAATCTTCTTTGTTCTTTTTCCTACATCATGTTTTGAATTGATAAAGTTTTAAACTTTTAGATTTTCTTTATATTTCACTCCAGGCCAGAGGAGGAGAGAAAATTAAAAGTACTCCTTATTTATAAATGACTGTTACCATTTTTCAGCGATGCCAGGCAGAATTCGATTTGATTTCATCCCCCGTGATAGGTATGATATGAATGAGAAAATATGAATAGGATAACGAAACAGCTTTTCAAACTCAGTTTTGAAAAGAAAATTTGAAAACAGTTAGTTAATTATTATACTGTCATAAAATAATTACACACAAGTATAATTAAATATTATTGATAAATCGTCTCCCCTTTTAATTAGCCATTTTACTTCTCCCGCATTTCCCCAACCTTGTGTAGACACTTATTTATTTTAGACACGACTAAGTAACTAATTCTCGACGAGTTTTCAGTTTACGGGATTTGTATCCTCAGCAAATTTCATCGTATCAAGTTTTCTAATGAATTACTATGAACATATTAATATTCCTTTACTTTAGTCTTTATTCATAATCTAAAAAATTATTCTCCTGGGGAGGTAAATAAATTCTCCTGATTGGATAATTAAACCTACTTAGTTAGTCTGGCCTAAATAACCTTTATGTTTACCAAGGCGAATATTTTATCTTTGGGCGCGATAAGATATTAATATAATTAATTCCCATGGTTACATCCAAGTTAATAATACATTTTCTACTAGCAAATAACTCAATAAATTTGTATATTTTTTTCCGTAAATATCATAGCTCGAACTGGAAAGGAGAAAAGTTTATTTGCATTCCTTCATTCCCATTCATGAAGGCACATCACATTGCTGCCTAATTTCTGGCAGTCGCTTGTTACATGTTTTTAAATCTGTTATGTAAACTCCAAGTAAGCAAATACTTCCACACCTTTTGAAGTGCTCTCATTGAAACTTGAAAGCGAATCATATTACAAGCTCACTCACACAGAAAAAAATTACTTATTTTATTAAAGCTCTTTCCACTCTTTTGTTGTATCAACAAATAAATCTGGCGGTTTATCTCCACCTTCACGTTAATTAATTAAGGTTTGTGTTTCAAAATTAATATTTATGTTCACGCACCGAAGCGTAGGTAATTGATACTGTCGGATAAATAATTGTTTTCATTAATTTATGGTGCTCAAAAAAAACTTTAGTCGTGAGAATTGAATTTGTTTGCTTGTAAAAAAATTATATTTGCAGAATGTTTTTATTCAATCTACAGTTGTTGGAGAGCAGAATCCATTATGGTAGCTGAATGTGTTACGTCGCTTTTTTATCACTAATACCTTGATATTTAAGAAGGCTATTATGCAATAATCTCACACTTCACGATATCTTTGTCGATACACGTCTTCCTTTGTTGCAGTAGCTGATATAATGTAAAGCTGTTGCTCTTTGGCTTTAAATATTCCATGTAAAATATCAATAAGTAATGTCTCCTAGAATATTTTCCGTATTTATGGAAAATCTAAATCATAAGAAACATTTTAAGGATAAATATACTCATATTTGTTAAATTTTTCTTTTTCATGAATGATTGTTGCTGAAATTGGTGGTTTTAAAATAAGTTGTAAAGAGTCTTGTTCAGTTATCATTATTATTCAAATTACCGAGAGGCAATAACACCATGTTATTGCTGTTATAGGTGTTTCCGAATTACAAATTCTCCTCAATAAACTGTTGATTGTGAGGTGTGTTGTCATTAGTACTCCCAGGAAGCCGCCATCAACCGTGGAATGACAAAAGGAGGGCCTGGCTCTCTACACCCTCCCCGTATTGCGTCACATTATCAAAGTGACCCGCTTGGCTGCCGCTGTGCAAAAAATCTTCGTCCTTGGGAGAATATTCCCGGCGGCATTCCCCCGAAGCATCTGGAGTATGCGTTCGGGCATCCCTCCACTAGAGACATCTCGCGGCGAAATGTATATGCGCCCCAGAGGGGAAGGGGGTTGCCGGTAGAGGCGAGATGGGGGTCCTCGTTCATTAAAGATGGTATTTAGAGCGGGCCACAGCTTCCAACGGCGACGGATAATGCGTCTTGCGCCCTCGACTACATCCCTCTCGCGCGGGCACCCTGAAGCTACAGCCTTGCCAAAACTTCCTCCTCGCTTCACCCTTTACCTTTCTGCCCCAATGACTTAGATATTACAAAACAACGCGATGGCTTAAGATAGCACTCGGAACCACCCGAGAAATAATGCGGAGTTCAAGGTAGCGCCGATATTGTTCAACCCTCCCATCATTCGCCTCCCGTCCCGCGCGCTGGATCGGAGAGTGGTGTACCCCGCCAAGATGTTCTTTTTGGTTACGTGTCGGAGAATATTACTTCGTCGGATTCGTTGGAGATGTCATTTGACCCTTTTCAGGAAATCTTTTTAATAATAAGTATTCAAGTATTTCATTATTCCATTTAAGTTTTCACATGGTGCATCTTTAAATTACACAAAAATATGGGTAATTTTGTTCTCTACCTAAGGCATTTCCGGCGCATTATATACCTCAAATATAGCAATTACAAGGTGAATAAGTAAGAAATGAATTGGGACCAACTACGTGCATAGAAAATATTCATTCATTCACACTGGCCACTCAGCGGCGTATACATATAAAAATATTTCGAGCAGACATAAGGAGAAAGGAAGTGAATAGGAAATACGTATATTGATAAAACATTGTAGTGTGAAGATTGAACTGTGGCCGATTCCTAGTAAAACATATTCGACTATGTATGATTTTACCCTTTCCCGACTTTATTGTTCTCTGAGTACGGCCGCATAGTCGCCCCCGCTGGTAAGCATGTTGTCGCTAATCCTGGATTCTAAAGCGGCGGTCACTTCAGTGGGAAGCAAATAGCGAATGACATGGGCAAAGGGAATCAAAGGTTCGGTATACAGTTAACATTGGTGAAAAGAAGATGGAAAAGGAAGCGCGCTGATGAGATCTGGAGAACCGACTACTGAACGTTCGGCGCGAGAGATGGACGCCGCCACGGCGGGAGGCCAGCGTTACTCCTTCTCTAAAAATTATTTTCTTTCTTAAATGAAATATTACTCCTACCAAATTTTTTTAACTCGTAGAGGAGGTTAGTATCTATAACATATAAAAAAATGAGGAAAATCGAAGGCATAACTACATCGTCAAAAATCGATTTGAAAATTTGAATTTGTTATAAACTTTATTAAATTGTTTAAATTTTATAAAATAATCCATTAATTATCTTTCTCAATTTAATACCTTTAAAATGAGTCGTTGCATGTATTTTATCTTCCTTATTTCAGGAGATATGCCGTCAAATGCGACGACGCTTTTGTAAAATTCTAGTTTTACAACATTGCAATATCTCGTAAACCGTTGCATGTATTACAAAATGGCTTTGGGGTTTTTGTTTTGTAATTAAATGAAGTTGATTTACCAAATTTGGTTAAAATCAGTTACCCCAAGGGTCAATTTTGCCAATTTTCTGGTCGAATTGTGGTGGAATGACCCTTCTACATTTATGCCACGATTAGTGATTTTGTATCTTATAAAAGATTTTCGGTTTTCCCGAAACATTTTTCGAGTGAATATTTCTCTGGCTTTAAACAGGATAATGTCATTGAATACCTTCAAAGTTTCTACGGCAGACTCAGCCTTGGCCATCAGTATGATAAAAATGAGAGCTAAGATGCTGGCGGTTATAAGTAGCCAAATATTTCCTAATGCTGTGGCAAACCCTGCCACACACGCTCTTCATGCTACTCGGGCCCGTGTTTATCTGTGACTGGGCAGTATTTAATTGTAAATGAAGTGTGATGGAAAAATTCTATCCTCTATTTATCCTGAAAACTCGACTGATAGGAATTTTTAATACCCAAAAATGTTCATTTAGTCTCTCGAGTTTCCTGTGTCTGCTCAAAATAACAGCGCTGCTTCTTTCCGCTATTTCTCTCGTTGTAGTTTATGAGAGAATTGCCGGAATTTTTTTATTCTTACGTTCAACTCGTATATATAAACATTCTGTGCTCGGTTCCTTAATGTTCCTGGTTGAAAATATCGTTGACTGGGGCTACCGTGTGAACCAGAACCTCTCCAAATGGTTTAGAATTTGCATAAAAGGCTGGAGCGGTAATCGTGAGTCATTGAGTCCACATTAAAATAAATTTTCATGTAAGTCATAAATGAATTTCTTAGAACACTTTTTACTTAAGTACATGTGTTTATACATGCATGTAGTAATGTAAATTATTCAGCAATTACCTTTAAAAATATTGCATAAATTTTATCATTGTTTCAACTAAGATTACGGCTTTATTTAAGCGAAACATATTGGTGAATGCATGTTTTTTACCCTCAAAATGAATCCTTGGTATTAGTTTGCCACCATAATTAAGCATCATCATCAATGGTCGTTCAATCCTAAGATTGGTTGACTGTAGCCTTCCACTCTTCCCTTTTTAATGATAGTTTCTGTGCCTCCTGGTAGACCTTCCCATGTATACTCTTTATTTGGTGCATGAACGCTATCCTGGGTTGTCCTCTGGGAACTTTTCCCACTATTTCAATCATGTTCTTCACATACCCGTTAAGTCTCAGGCTGTGTTCAATTCTTCTGGCACGTCTTTTCTGTATAGTGATCCAAATGGTCCTCTCCTTTTCTACCTTCCTGTTAACAATAATTTCTCATTTTTCCCGTCAATTTTATCTTCAGCAGCTTTCTCCAACACCAGGTTTTGAAGGATTTAAGTCTGTACTGATTAACTTTTCCAGTTGTCCATGCTTCCGATCCATAGAGTGCTACTTTCCCCACTAATATTTGCAGATACTGTTTCCATGTGTGAGTCTTATCTTATTGTAACAATTCAGTTGTATTTGTGCCATATTGGCTTTCTTGTCTTGTGACATTTGTTCCTTGATCTCCGTTATACTTCTTTCGGCCCACATGATGATGTTTCCGAGATTGTTGAAGGAATGTACTTGCTTCAATTTCTCTCCTCTCAGTGTGACTTCTGCATCCAGCTTATCTCTACTGCATTCTAAGATTTTAGTCTTCGCCTTATTTATTTTCAAGTTGTATACCTGTAAAACTTGATCCATTCCTTTTAATGACCTTTGATGATCATCGGCATTTTCTCCAATGACTACGATATCTTCTGCAAAGCGAAACATGCTTTTCTTTTCCGTCAATCTTAATTCCTTTTAGGCCAATTTCTTTCGCCTCTCTTATTGCCTCCTACAAGTATTCCAAACATACTATTTCGCATTAACTCTATGCATATTCATTTGATTTATTTCGAAATATTATTGGTTAAGTGTCATAAGGCTTTGTGTTAAAAGAGCATTAAATTGCCCAGAAAGCATATGGATATCAGGCATCCTTTAAATTTTGTCTCTACGTATCACCAGGAAGTTGTGCCGCCCATTAGACTTGCGGGACGCCATTCAACTGTACCATGAGTGACCATGGACAACTACAGTTAAGGGCCCTAAAAATGTACTTTTTCGAGGCCTTTATTATCTGTATCTACATATCCTGCGAGCCGCTGCATGGGTCGATGGCAAGGGGTGTTAGAACACATGTCGTGTAAAGATGTAAGGTTTTGGGAGGTGAAATGGTGACGTGTATTGTGGGAGTGTTATTAGTGGAGCTCAGTTTTTATTGCGATCGCTTATTGTGACGAGTTATTGTACCTATCAGTTCGGCAATGTACTAATCTCATTTTATCGCTTCTGTCAGACCTAGAGATGTGGAGAGGCGTCATGATAATATTCTGTGTGTCGCTCTGTATCACACCAGTTCCATATTTTTCTAACAAGCTAAGCCTACTTACTGAGGAGCTTCCACAATAATCCTTCCAAAAGTGGTGAAAAGTTCGCTCGTAGCGGTTTTTAACGAAGCGTGCAGCTTTTATTTGCATTTTATTATTTTTTTGGTTAAATATTTATGACCAGGGTCCCAAAACCTCGTGGCGTATTCGAATTTTGGTCTAACCAGAGCGAAATAGCATCTCTTATTTACTTTTTCATCCGAGTACCTTACTTATTATACGCTTAACAAAACCAACTTTCGTTAATGCTGTGTCGCATATGCTTTGTATGTGTGTTCCCCACGATATATCAGAAGTTAAACTTATTCCAAGATGTTTAACTGTATCTGAAGAATATATCAACTTGTAGCTTGATGTTTTATTATTTCGAATATTGTATTATTTTATATGTGCTTTACTTTTTCACAAAAGATAATTTCAAATTCGAATTCCAATCCGAGTTGAACACAATCAAATTGGTCGCTTTCAAAAATGGATATAAGACAGAATTAATTGAAAAAATATTAAAACGTGTAACCTTGAAGGAAACTATTAAATTAATCACTTCTCTCAGTTTTTACGCACATGACCAGCCACTCAAACGATGGTGTAAACTTCCCTTCCTGGGGAACGTACCTTATAAATTAATTGACGCCTTCCAAAAGAACAAGTTTAATGTTTCATTTTACATCCCAAAAACTTTGGGCAAATTGTTGTTCAACTCAAAGGACGAAGTGACACCTGTGAACAAAAGTGGTGTACATACGCTAAAATGTACTACTCCCAATTGTGCTTCGATATACATTGGACAAAGTGGTGGAGACATCTCAGTAAGGGCTCGAGAACATAGAGTGTGTTGGGCAAAAGGAAATATCTCATCAGCCTTTGCTAAACATTTAATCGAAGAGGACCATTTAAGTGACTTTTTGCCGGAAGTGCTACATGTTGAGAAGAAAGGATTCAAATTGGACTAATTAGAACATTTCGAAATTTTGAGTGCTGCCAAAAACTTAAGTGAGAATTTCCTAAATGAATGTGTTTTTCCCTCCCACTCTCCCCTATTATCCATACCTTTCCCCCCACCACCTCCCACTGACCATGACGCACGTCTCTGACGTCAACCAACCACTTCTTCCCCCACCCCCCTCCCCAGATCTATATATTAGCTCGCATTCCATATATAATGTACATTTGGCAATGAATGCAAGGCAGTCGAAACCTGGGTCGGGAATCAAAGTTTTAAGTGTGGAGGATACTAAGAGTTCTCTCTTTTTAGTCATGTCAATTTTAAGTTCCTTAAATGCACTAAGGCCCTAAATAGCCCACGAATTTCCGTATCTTCATTTTAAGAGCAGTACACTGTACAGTGCTGCAGCTGCAGTGTACGATAAAGTACACTGCAGCCTATATCAAAAACGGTTATGTGGCGAATCACACGAAGTTTTAATCGATTTATCTTTCCATCCTGTAATAACCAAGTTCCTCCAAATTGGGGGGGCCTCGTTAGCGCAAGTGTCCAGGTAGTTGCCCCGCTTGCCAGGCTAAAAGGTGCGGTAATGGTAATAAGTGTCCGTAGAAATCATTGTCTCTACCTGTACATATTCAAAATGGTTCAGCCACATTTAGAAAAATCTGTTCTCAAAAGCAGTGAAAATTTGAAGGAGAAATAAATAGAAGTGGTTATTAACCCATTCACGCCAATAAGTAGTTTGTTCGTCGCCTGCGTACTCCGAGCGCATTGCATGTTATGGCGGCGACTACGCAGCGCAACTTGGGTATGGCGAGTCCAGCTTTAGGCTCGCGAGAGTTTTCAGAAAATAAATAAATAGGTATAAAATAATGGGCTTCTAACTTTAGTAACATGATGATATCTGACTCACCATGAAAATTCGAAGAAGACAATGGAAATTTTAATCTCAATGCGCCATAATGCATAATCTCCGACGAAAAGTAGTTTTATAAATTGTAAAGTATGAACAAATAACTAAAGTTTGAAACTTCAAATCTGCGGACATAATGAATAGGCAACGAATTACATCATATTTTAGTTGAGTTGTGTCGAACGCTTTGCTATGCAGTGACTACATCAAAAAGATACGCTTACCGCCGTAGCGCTAAAAAATGCGACCTATGTTTTCACTCTAATACCTAAAAGTAGACCGACATGTATTTTTTAAATTGTTCAATATATGAATGGAAAACAATTTTATTTGAATTATTTGTAAATACCGCTAGCACCTTTGAACTCTGTTGGAATCATTAAGGTTTCAACTCGAGTCTACAAGATTTTTCGGCGGACAGTTAGTTGACTCTCTGGAAGGGCCCCAAACGTGAGTGGAGTGATATCTTTTTTTAACTTCTTGGAATGTCACTGACCTTCCTGCTAAATATCTCATTTCTAAGTTCTTTTTTTCACTCTTCCGTTGTGAAATGATCTTAGCTCAGCTGTGAAAAAAAGCCTTCATTGAGCAAAGTGGTTCCCAGCGGAGTCGTTAGGATTTTTTTTCCTTACACGACTCCTCCTGCCGAGACGCTTCCTTTGGCAGGAGCTAAATATTTTCTTAAGGTAGTCCGAGCGAGATAGTTCCCTAATCATAATACAGACCATATTCGAATTATACGTTTTAATTTCACCAGCTGTGAGTTACACGAATCAAATATTGCATTATTAATGGTGCAATAATATAGTTTTACATAACAGAAATTGTAAGTCATCAAATGAAAGTATCTAAATAAGTCTTTGACTTGACTCATTTTTTCCACGCGGTACGCGGTTTATTGTGCGAGGAATTTACTGCGGTGACAATATAATTAATTTTCAAAAAATAGTTGAGAAAATACACAAACTACACTCTGTTGATTTTTTGACGAGATCTAAGTGTAGGGAATGCCTCATTTTTTAATATAATGCCTCTCTGGAGTGCATACACGTACTATTTCCCATATAAATTGTTGGTATTTATAGGCAAATATCTCGGAAAGTAATGTGTTGAGGTGTTGAATTTTTGGTGTCAGTGGAAGGGTGATATATTTTTCTTTAAAATGAGACCAAATTCATTGATTTCTGGGTAAAATGATATTCCGCTCAAACTGCCGTAAGTGGAGTGTAGAGACTTTTAAAATTTTTTTCCACGCTACCAAATATTTGTTGTTAGTTCAGATTCGACATATTTTATTAGCTCTCTAATTTTTCCTAGCGTATATCTTCGGAGGAAGTAGGAGGTCCAAGTTTCTTCGCGGTTATAGCTAACTAATGGTTAAAAATGTAAACCTTTAATGATGATACTATTCCCGACACTTAGGGGAAAAACACATCCACCCCATTGACAAATGTAATAAAAAACCCATGAGTGTCATACCGTATTAAGGTTGAAAATTATGGATTCGATTTTTTTTGCATTTGCCTGTATTTTTTAATGTGAGTTGGTTCATTTTCTATGTTCCTTTATCAAAGTATGCCGTTGCAGCATGAATATATTGCTGTTGAGGAAATATATTGTCCCCCCCAGTTCTTAATGATGCGGTCGGCATAAAGTATATTTTCAAAATATTTCTGGCACGTTAAATGATTCGTACTTCTTGATGTTATCAATGTGTACCGCTGGTGCATGTATATTTTATTGTTGAAGAAATTCATCATCTTACTTTTAAATTTTGTGTGCTCCGGGGACGTATTTTAAAATATTTTGGGACCAAACCGCTGTTTTTTTTCTCTTGCAATTATTTTTAGTTACGGCTTAAGGAATTGTTGTTGTTGAAAGTCATACTCTGACCAAACGATTATTGCTGGTGTTGTGTCACCGGAAAATGGCGTTTAGGTCGATGATTAGCCGAAAATAGGGATTTATTTATTGGTAAGGTGATAGGTTTAATGACAAAGGGGATAGAGAATTAGGAGGTGTGGTTCTGAGACTTTGCTTAAGCTTACCTAACTTGAATTTGGAACTCTTGCCTAAAACTTACTATCTATTACTGGATCACTTCTTGGAAAGTGAATGATTCTAATTATTGTACATGCCAGTTTCCACATCAAGGGACTCATTGTCATCAGCATACCACACTGTATGTAACCGAAAGGGTGCATGGCAAGGCCTTGCGAACCTCTAAATTTTCGGGCATTCCTCGGAAGAAGTTTAGTGTATACCGCTGGAGCAGAGATATATTAGTTTCGAGGAAATTTGTTGCCTTATTTTGTATTGACTCCCATTTTTTTATGCGTAGATGTAATTTATTGATAATTATTATAGAATTGTAATAGCTGCTTGCTTCTTTTTTTAATCAATTATTTTTACTGAAGGCTAAATTAATTGATTACACTGTAGCTATACGATTTTTGTTGGGAATTTTTCGTTGGTAAATAGCATTTAGAGATCCGTTTGAACAAAATATGAATAACATGTAAAAGGATATTGTAATGGTTTAAATACATGAAAATCCTTTTTAACACATCATAGAACTCGTTATTATTAGTTTACCTCCCAGCCAGTGACCTAAAGGGTATGTGGAACGGGGTGTGGCATCTTTGCCATTGTGTACTAACCTTTTCAAAAGTAGACGCGATAAATGAGTGCTTTATTGGTCATCCTCCTCCACGTTTATTTGGCGATGAAGAATTAGCCATTTATTGCATTTGTTGTTACACGAGCTACCCGTAGAGGCAAGTATTGTGTTTTCAGTTATCGTAATGTAACTAGATGGGTATACCTTTTAAAAGACAGTCGTTGATTGATTCTGGGAAGTAGGTTTTAGAGTGATAGTATGTGCTAACGAGGATTTAAATGTATTACATATCTCTCTATTTCCTTTATTTAAGATATGTAAGATGTATAAACTTATGATGAATACGATCAGTAAGAATAAGAGAAATTTTATCGCTTTTTACAATGTTGAACAAAGATAACCGATACCATAATTATTTAATGTTGTTCGATCCTTCCAAGACTGAATTCTAATTAGTTCCATTACCCTGAAACACATTTTGGAGAATTTAACAAATGCCTTTCATTCTGTTTGCTGGGTAGGCTAAGAACTACCTGAAATACTTATCCTATGCTAAGTGAATACTCAGAATCCATAGCATTTTCAATTTGAGTGTCTATTAATTTTGGAGGAGATTCCGAGGAAACGCTCTTTAATTGGCATATTTACCAAAATAAAAAAAAATTCGGAATCATTTCCATTACTCGCCTTTTATCTCACATTAAATGTCCCGAGATATTTGAAAAGGAATAAGAATAGCCATATATAGCTCCCAAGATTATTCAACGTTTTCTCCTTTCTTTTCTCATTAAGGTTTTTCGTACATTTATTTATTACTAATTCATTTCCTAAACGTTTTTGGATTAAATCTGGCCCATAGTTTCTCGGGGGTTGGAGGGAGGGATGGGCAGAAGAACGGGGGGGAACGCGGGTTTGTACAAAGCGTTCCGAAATTAGATGGAGCCAGCCAGAAATTCCACCATTCTCTCGCCCCACCTCCCTATTCCACGGTCCCTTTTATAAGCTGGATTACCCTCTGCATCTCGGGTATGCCTTACATTTTATTCTTCAAGTGTGAGGGTCGCTGGGGGGGGCGGTGGATGGGGGATGAGGGAGGGAATATGTCAGCGGATGGCTAAGGCCGTGAGGGTTGCGTCGGGGTTCCATCCCAGCCGGGAGCGGATGGAAATTTTGGACAATGAGATATCGCTGGATGGCAAAGAGAGGAAAATATGAGCATGGAACAAAGGAGAACCATATTAAAAACGGGAAAGAGATGCAGAGTAGATGGACGGAAGTTGATGTGGAGGGCAATAGTTCGTGGATACTTCTCTTTTGTATCAAAACGAGGAAGACAAGGAAGCCGACGTCTTAGGAGGTGTAGGGATTGGCTAAAATGAGGAATAGGAAAAGCTATGTAAGTTTATTTCACAATGACGACGTGGAAAAGTAAGGTGTATGGGATTAAAATTAGAGGATGCACAGAAATCGGAAAGCAATTGTCGGAGACGAGGAAAGTATATTCGAGGAAGCATGAGTCCTATGGGCTAGGGAGATGAATCTCATTAGGGTGGAAAGTTGGGAGTGAGACTACAATAATTTCAGACTCATACCAATTGTAATGTAAAAGAATCTTTTTCTTTTCCTCTCATATACCGCGCTGTTTATTTAAAAAATACCATATATGTAACGTCTTTGTTGTAAATTTCTTATTCGGTATTTATGCATAAATTATGTTCAATAACTGATAAAAGATCTGAAATCACACTAGAAACTTTTTTGAGAAAATAAACTACAAATTGTAGAATGTGAAACATTTTAATTACTTGGGTATTACGCTAGAAGAAAATGAGCGCAATAGCAAAGACGTAAGGAGGATAGCGTAAACTCTGGAAGCGTTTAGTATTAGAACATTGCAAGGATTTGAAACCCAGCGCAGATTGATTTAACCCAGTAAAATTAGCAAAGTACAAAGGAAAGCTGCTACGAGCTAACACAGTGTTTCACAGCTTTCAGAGGAATTATGTTGGGAGTCGATAGAGACTCGAAGGCAGCACACTAGGCTTTGACAGATTAAGCAGTTCGGAGAAAGTGTGTTTTAGGATGACCCAGAGAACATCATTTTGACCGTGCGACCTGCTTACATCTACATCTGCGAAATACTGTGGAAGCCACCACTAGGGGGTGTGGCACGGAGTGATTCCACACCAGGCATGAAGCCCTCATCCCACCTATTATCCGAACCGCGCGCGTTTCCCGGAATGCCAGGCGCCGGCCAAAAGCAGTCAGGACGACATTCCGCGATCAGACCAGAAACTAGGAGAGTGCTACATTGACCAACATGTTACAATGCAGTACACTACTTAAGATACGACTACTGGTTCTAATTACCGCGACAGATAAATAGTTCTTCGAGGAACTAAATCATGGAGGAGCTGCATCATGCCGAACATTGCCTGCGAGGTTATTTACTAATAATGATGTTAGGATATTTAACACGATTGCAAAAACCTATTTAACCTAGTCAGTATCCCAGAACTGATCTATCGCAACTATTTTGGTCCCTTATTGTACGTGGAAAATATGATATTTGAAATCCATCGGTTCTGCTGTATATTTCCTTAATCTTATGCCTGTGATCGTTTCTACAATAAGGGTTTGGCTTCTGAAAAATATGTTGCATTTAAGTCCATGAGAACCGATAAAATAAGAGAGATACATTGCCAAACGTGCAGGTACAAAAATTCGTTCTTTCCATGCACAATTAGTGCCCATAATAAAAACTGAGCTCCACTCCAAACACTAAATGCTCCCAACAGACACTTCAGGATTTCATCCATCCAAAACCTCTTGAGTTACTTTGTAAGGCTGTTGTATCAACACCCCTGCCACACGTCAACGCGGCAGCAGCCGCTGGGAGCTGATTATGGGGACCTTAGTTGAAGATGTCAAGAAGAGCACAAATGAAAAAGTACCTACTTTGGTTTTCTTCCACAGATTTATTTTCTTGGTACAACATGTTTCGACACAGCGGTGTCATCCTCAGGTACAAGCTCAAAAACATTTTTCAGATGTATATATATCATGAGGAATTTGGGGGAAGGTAGAGGCTGATAAAGATCCTGATATGGAGCATAGCGCTTTATTGTGTTGAAACATGGACTCTAAGAAGGGAGGACGAGAATTGGCTGCAGGCGTGTGAGATAAGCATAGGTATGGAGAAGGACGGAGTGGATGCGGTGGACGGGAAGGAAGGCTAACGAGGGAGTGTTTAGTGTGGCGATCGAGGAGAAAAACCTCTAATAAAATCCGGGATAAGCAAGGCAGGTGACTGGAGGAAAATAAAGGTGCGATAGACTGCTGAAGACTATGATAGAGGGTAAGGATGTTGGGCCAGGGGGAAGGGGAAGAAAGAGAATGGTTTTTACGAAGATAAGAAGGGTAGATCGTACGCAGATGCGTTAAAGGAAATACTAGCGGTTGATAGGACCCTGACAGTGTGGGAATCGGAGGAATGTCTCTGAATTTCTACTATAACTACGTTTTACCGGTAGATTTCCTTTAAAAATATTCAGGTTGGATTACCAGTTTTTTAATGATTTTTTTCAGGTTTTATACTTAGAAAATCACCACGTATTCACTCAGTGGTGTCCACCGCTGATCAAAGATCTTGGTAATGTTCACGGGCACTCTACGTCCTTTAGATCTTCTGTGTTTACCACTGCAAGGTTTTATCCATGTATAAAATTATGGCATGTGGTAGGATCTTATTATTTGGTAAAGAACTAGATTAAATATCTACCTAACTTGCTCAAAACTTCATAAATCTGGGTGATTAACAGCTGAATAGAAACGCTAAATCAAACTCTGAAATGACTACGCTAATAGTGGCTCGATTTCTTTGGCATTTATTATAATATATACAATATAAAATGTAATATATAATAATATTTATTACTCAACACAATTAGACATACTTACATTAATCTTTACAACATGAGTAATATTGGGTAGCCTAAAAGGAGGACCTATATTAAGACTACCATCATTTGGTCAATAGTTATGCTTTAGTCTTTTACATAAATGAATATGGAAATAGATACACATTATTACATGAAGTTATCAGTACTCTAAGCGGAATTATCAAGTTTATCACATACCATTATAACAAGGTATTCTCTAATCTTTCTTGAGTTAATAACCAAGATTGTATATTTTACAATACTGTATTAACAGATTTGGATTTAACACATCATGTAGGCAATAGATTGTACACTTTATGTCCGACATACAAAAAACATCGTTTAAATAACGTTAGGTTTGTTTTGGGCAAGGTTACACGAGGTTTTCGATGGTTGAAGGGAGAAGGCAAATACAGTAGTAACCCAGCATTTCCACTTCTTATATAATAACGTCGTAGGACCTTATAAATGTATAAATGTCTCAATGGGAGCAACCGCAGTTGAAGAAAAAGTGGAAAGGATCTTTCGAAACGGCTCTTTTTAAAAAAATTGTCTAATAATTTTCTTAGGAAGAAATACGGCAGGTTTTTAGGAGTTTAAGTAATCTCCACCCCAAGAGAAAATACCATAGTTTAGTCTGGATTGGACTAAAACATTATATATTAGCCTCAAAAAATATAATGGACATTTATTTCTTATAAAGTAAACATTTGGTAGAGTTCGTCGCATAATACTTGTTACATTGTGAATATGTTGTTGCCATTTCAAGGATTCATCCACGGTTACTCCCAGGTATTTAAAACTGGATACCCGATCAATGGGTAAACGACTATTGCATGAAGTCATAAGACAGCTTTTTCCATGATAAGATAACAACCAATCAAACTTATACCTATTACATACATTATAGCACACATATTTGGTTTTGGATTCACTCATTTCTACTCTGTTGGTTTCAAAACACTGTCGCAAACTGATTAAATCTAATTGCATGTTATTTTTTACGTCCTCCCAGTTTAAATCCTCGTAGTTTAAAGCAATATCATCAGCAAATGCTGTCACATGACCGTTGAATTAGTAATTACATAGGTCGTCTATATAAATTAGAAAAAGGACGGGACCCAGGACTGAGCCTTGAGGAACTCCAGAAGTTATCACGTTATAATCACTACAAATATTATCTATTTTAACACACTGCTTTCTTGAACATAAATAACTGGATAACCATTTTAGAGGTATTCCTCTAATTCCTGCCCGTTTCATCTTAAATTTTATTATTTTACTATCAATTGAGTCAAATGCCCTTGTAATGTTATTAAATAGGCTGGCAGTGCGTCTGCTTGAATTAATCGAGTCGTATACATGAGTAAAGTGGTTTTTTAGTGCTTCTTCAGTTCCCTTCCCACACAAGAATCCAAATTGATTTTGACTTAGAAAGCGCGTATGTCAAGAAATTTGACCAATCTTGACTTGACCAGTTTTTCTAATATTTTTAAAAATATCGAGATCAATGAAATAGGTCGATAATTTTGCATATTTAAGCGATCCCCTTTTTTATTTAAAGGCATGACCACTGCCTTCTTCAGACCATCAGGAAAACACCACTTAAAAAAGCCTATAAAAACCTATAAACGTTGTTATTATTATTATTATATTGTAAATGTGCAATAGGATGGGTAATTAGTCATTAATAACGATTTTTAGAAGTTTACAATTATATTCGTCATAACCAGGTGCTTTATTAATTGGGAAGAAGTCCACTATATTAACTATTTCATCAGAAGGGACAGGTTGTAGATAAAATGAGTCAGCACTCTTTGAAAATTTACAACATTTAGCAACTAATTAATTCATGACATTATCATTGCTGCACTTATTATTATGTAACGTTGCGATATAACATGAAAAACCATCATCATCTTCATCCAAACCATCCGCAACTGCGAAAAATCCTCTATTAACAGTGGATTATGCTTCAAGTAATGCCTTTTTGTGCTAAAAGGTAAAGTATTTTCTATTCTATTTTCTCAGTCTATGTGTGATTCTTAGCGCTTGTAATCGTAACTTATTATTTTAAAGCACTACTGCCAATAGGAAAGAAATCGCCTATCTCCCACTGCATCATTAAATATTCTACACCATCTATGAATTATTAAAACTACTCTCTCTCTGTACAGTCTTCAAATGGTAATCTAGTGGGCAACTAATGCAGCTTGTCCGGAACATTTTATTGCGTGAGGAGTTGGTTCAATTGATTCAAGGAAATTTTTGAGAGGATTGTGAACCACAGCCTGAGTGCTAATTAAAATTAAATCAAAATCGAATTAGGAGGGCGTAAATTGAAATTCCTATTTTAGGTAAAGCCATTCCCATCGGGAGAAAAGGAAGGGAAGTATAAATCCAATGCGGTTCTCTTTGTGGAAAAAAAAAAGATTAAGTAGTGATCCGGGCAGAAAGATTCGAGGGGAATGAAAAAAAAATCGAATACAAGAAGAGGAGATATAAGGAAAGATAGAGAAGGATTTAGGACGGTGCTTGCGACCGAGAGGTCCGGGATGAGTAGGGGGAGATGGGAAAGAGGTGCGAGCGAAATATATGAGAGGAAGAGGAAAAATCGAGTTTAAAGGAACGTGCAGGGTGGAGTAATTGAGGGCCACAGGAGAGATAGAAGAACGTCATATTCTGCGTAATGTAGAGAATTGAAAAGCACTGGTATTCGGACAGTTGGAACCCAGTAGGAAAGTGAAATGCTTCTATGAGCGTAAAAATATAATGGGCAGAAAGTTACCACTTTTTACTGATTGAATACAGTGTTTCTCTTCTAGGTATTGAAAGTAATGAATCCATTGAAATATCTGATGTATCTGGCGTTGCTATATACACGTCATTGATATCTACATCTACATACTACCCTGCGAGCCACCGCATTGGCGTGTGGTAGGGGATGTTAGGTCACCAGCCGTGTAAAGATGGAAGGTTTTGGGAGGTGAAATGGTGACGTGTATTATGGGAATGTATTTAGTGGAGCTCAGTTTTTATTGTGGTCGCTTATTGTGCCCGGCAAGAACGGATTTTTGTACCTTTCTGTTCGGCAGCGTATCACTCTTACTTGATCGCTTTTATCAGTCCTAGAGATGTAGTGAAGCGTCATGATAATATTCTGTGTGTCACTCTGAAACTAGTTCTGAATTTTTCAGTCATTCTAAGCTAGGCTGTGTAGCTTCCAAGTCTCTAGGAGCTCCCACCTTAATCCCACTAAATGTTGTGAAACACTATATTTTCGCTCGTAGCACTTTTTAACGAAGCATGCTGCTTTTATTTGTATTTTATTAATTTTTTTGGTATGCGACCAAAGCTCATCATCCCCAGGAGTAGTTAAATTTTTAGGTTCATTATGGCTTTCTATTTTATATATCGATAATCGGCACCAGCTTTGTACGTTTTAATGATAAACTAAGACCCTGAGAATTTAGACTGTTACTCGTAGGTGCATATCGTCAGCAGTATCGAAAATGGAAAACGGCACGTGAAGGTGTTGAGGTAGCCCGTTCTTGAGTTGTTTGATAATCAGTAAAGCTTCTAGAAAAAGCTACCGCTTTTAAAAATACTAGAGATCACGGTTCTTATACTGGTACTTACTATTTGTAGAGTTTTTTTTTTCAAAAAAATTTCAAATTTTTTGGCCATACCGTTGAATATTGCCGGTACAATTTTTTAAATGAGAAACTTGTTTCCAAACAAAGTTATAGAGGACTTACTACTTATCGCTATTTACTGTGATTTTGGCATGGCCGGTTGTGATAAATTTGACTTTTCAACTATTTACTCCTTCTTTGCCCTTCCCTTGTGTCATCCTTGCCCAATTTACTCTGCAATGGCAGCATTAAATTTAGGAGTATTATGAAAATCTGTTGTGAAAAGGGCAGTATAATTATATCAAGTAATTTTAAAAATAAAGGTATACATAGGTCTTCCTTAAACTTTTTAAAAAAAGCCCTAAACCTATATTTTTACATTGGAACTGAAAAATACACGGAGGTTGTTCATGAGAGACAATTAAAATAGATGTTGCATCGGAAAGTCTAACCCATGGTACGACAAAAATTATTGAAAATATAACATTCTCTTTTAGAATTATGGCTCTGCGCAGTCTCTATATTCCTGGGTTGTGGATCAGGTTATAAAATATTCAGATGATACAGAAGGCGTGTATAGGAAAATTAATCACAAAAAAGATATAAACATGCCCTGTTGTATTCCAGCTTGTCACTTCGCAAGAATAAAATTTCAAGGTAAATCCCTTGGTATATAAAAATCTATTGGCGAATGCTGATGTTCATTTGTATCAGTTGAATGGGCCTAGTTCATTCAAAGCATTAGTACTTGTGCCTCGTATAGTGCGGAATGACAATAGATTGGGCCTCAGAAAATCCATCCCGTACAAGTGCCCTTCGTAACTGTAAATATATATGTCCAGAAATTTGAAATCCGGCTCACATTATTCCTAGCGAAAGGCGCTAACATTTAAACCTCCAACGGTTGGGAATTAGGCCGTATTGCGTTTTATAGCTCCTAACCTGAGGGAAATAAATAGTGTAGCTTTGGGGTGTAGTGGGAACCTACTACCATGGCCGGACGTCTACGATAGCATTTCCGTCGCTAAATGCCAACGGTAGCCAATCAGAGAACATTTTTATGTGTAGCAGAAAACCTAGATATTTTAGGATAAACTTAAGAGCAGAATACTAAATGCAGCGTGAAAAGGATGCCTGAGCAATGCTTGTGACAAGACTAGGATGGACAGGCTGAGGAATTAGTGGTTGATGAAAGAATGTGGGTTACATGCTCCAGATTTAGAGATTGTGAAAGGACTTTGATTTGTGGGTTTTGCCATCTTGAGAGGATGGGAGAGAATTGAATAACTTAATGTGCGAATTTCCACAGAGAAAAAATCATCCGCCTTGACCGGGATTCGAACCCGGATCCCTCGATTTCCGGCCGAGTGCTTTAGCCAGTTAAGCTACCAAGGCGTCCTCTTGCCCTGTGGGTTTTAAAATTTCTGTGAAATCGAGGGATCCGGGTTAGAATCCCGTTCAAGGCGGATGATTTTTTTCTCTGTGGAAATTCGCACATTTGTGCATTGCGGGTGACTCCGTACAAGTGGAACTCCGTGGCTTGTCCCGGATAGCTTAAAATTTGTCGAATAACTTAAATAATTAGGATAAACGTTGTGATAGGAAATAGTTTACCATGGAAGTCATAAGTCACTCGGGCTCTAGAGACACTAAATGCATGTAAGTGAAAAGAAACAGTTTTTTTATGATTGAGCATTATTAAGGAAAATGGGAGCCAGTTTTTGCTAACCCAAATAGGGATTGGCAAAGTCAAAGGATGGTTGGGTTGGCTCATTACAGCTATTAAATACAAAATACCCATTTAAAGACTGTAGAATCTGTAGTATACCGCGGAGTTTAACTAAGGTCCTCTCGTGGAGTACTTGTATTCGGGAAATAACGTGTCAAGCTAATCGTAAAATTGGGATTTGTTAAAAGAGTACTTGGAACGGTTGACGATTAAGTCAGAGAAATCAGTTACTTCTACCGTGGAAGACTCCACTTGGAATATGCTGCCAGTAATTGGGATTCTCATGGGGTAGGCTAAAAATAGAGTTGGAACGTATGCTGAGAAAATCAGCAAGATACGTAAAAGGCCGATTTGATAATCTTGTTAGTTTTACTGACCTCTTGCAAAACCATTTTATTTTCTTCTCTACTCATGTTAGTGGTAAGTTAACCTCCACCGAACACCTTGGTCCTGGCTTGCAGGGCAATAAGTAGATAATGTAGATGTAGAAGGGTATTGTCATGAGCATGTAATTTTGAATAAATACATGCATACGTGCTCATGCATGTATATATATTAAATTTTACTCCAAAATTCGTTGTATAACTTTTTCACTTAAAATATGAATCACAATTAATTTTCATCAGGCATTATTTCAGTATCAGGGATAGAAGGATTAACTTTGCAATTCCACATTGTAAAAGATTTATTACGACCGGTTTCGCCGCAGTGCAGCATCATCAGGTTCTCACGAGTCTCCTGCAAACAGAATTAATTCGTTGTTCGTAAAGTTTGGCTTAAAACCATAATTTACTTCATTTAATAATTAGTGGTATACTCTCTACACAAAAAATCCATTTAAAACTTCTCTTTTGAATTTCTTCCCAAATATTTGTTTAAAACTTCTGATTGTTTCATTAACATTTCGAGTTCCCTCTTTTATCCTTGTTATCTCGTATACATTAACAAACAGAGTCCATTTAAAAGTCTTTGCCTTTCCTTCAAAACATATCAGAAATGATTACTTTAGCTCATCCTTGATTACAAACCTACAAGAGCCATGGGTTTAGTTTTCCCCCAAATTTGCACATCGCACGTACTGTTGGGCTACATTCCTAATAGCGAAACCTCTTAAAAATCAAATTATCTCATCCTGAATAATTAACGCCGAGGAATAATGAGACGGTTGAAGAAATTCGATCCGAAAGAGAGCCAACCACTGAGGCTGTAGTTTGAAGAATCGCGGTCGGATAGCTTTTCCTTGAGCCCACAAAACCGTTGCTAGCGGAGCGGTTCCCGAGACCTCTTTGAGTGGTCCGTATCTTCCTCTTTTTCTCTCTCTCTCTCTCCTCCTCTCTCTGCGGCCGAGGGAAGCAGAAGGCCGGCAATGGGAGGGATGTTGGGAACGGGGTAAGAGACGGAGAGTCGCACACATCCCCTGGATTCCGAGGGACTTCCATTCACTTTGCTCGGGCTCGAAGTGAGTGCACACACGGCAAACTTACAGCCTCCCTCCCCCCCCTTGCCCGTCCCTCGCCATCCTCCCCCATGGCCAAGTTCCCCAAAGGCGTGAGACTCCCTGGCACACATATCTAAAATAAAATTTCTCCTCCTCCGCATTCCCCCCTTACCCAAGCCCATGGACCCCCGGTGAACCCTATCTTTTCATCTTGGCGGAGTTTCATTTTATTTCACTTCACTCTCCTGCCCTCCATCCGGCTCCAAAACATACCGCTCTAACCCTCAGTTTTTTCCTTTTTCTTTTATAATTTTTATTCTGCCCTCCCTTTAGTCCGCCAGGCCTGTTCCTCTCACTCAAACAGTTTCGCTGAAAAGCGAACCCACCCTGCACTAACGCAACCCACCTTTCTACCCCACGCTTCGGTGAAAGTTTTATTTTTTTTTCGCCCACACATACTCGCCCTCGGGTAACGTTGAGTAAGGTCCATTAGTTTTGGCTGCCACCATGCTGTGTTTGAGTGTTTTGTACATTCATACCGCTCCGGGTGCGTCTTCCGGGGAGGGGTGGAGTTGTGTCCGGGAAAACACAACCAGGAACTCTGAGGGGGTGAGATTCCCGAAGCGACCGCAGATAGCCAAAGCTTAGCCTCGGGGTCACTCTCGTGTTCCACGTAAATGCGCTTGTTTCATTTCACACCCATGGTTTTGAAAGGTAGCTTTAAAGCGTGGTGTTTCATTCAGATGTTGGGTATCAGAGTTGAGAGAAAAGCGTTATTTTTACCTTTGTCGAGAATATTCTTTTTACTGTAATGCATGTTTGTTAAAGCTTAAGGGTTCAAAATTATAGGATGATTCATGCTAGCACTAAACTATAGTTTGAGATGCTCCACCCAATACTTAATTGCACTGTCTAGCATAATAGAAAACTTTAATCCAAAGTAAGATGGATCTGCCATGTCCATCGGCAAAGAGATTCTCACTTGTCATATTTCGGTTTCCATGTTCTCAATATTTTTTCCGTCGTAGAATTTTGCACGTTTCCATGTTTTGCCTTGCTGCTATGGTTCGCTACCACTAGTCTCTATTGGAATAAAACCATGGTTGCACGCGCTATACTACCTATGTGAATTGGGAGTATTGATTGCAAATAACATATTGTTCTTGCTTAAATCGGCATCAGCTAAGTTAAAATTCTCTCCAACAGAAAGTTAACTACCTGGCAGAAAATTAACGGTTCTATAAATGAAAACACTCCTCACAAAGTAGCCTTGAAAGTTTATGAAGGCTCTTTTATGACTTAATTGGAGGCAATTAATGGCTAATTGTGTTTTTTCATTTGTTAATGCGCCATTAAGCACTATGGAAAATGAAATATTGGAGCGCATCACTAATTTATGTCACTTAAAGCATCACGGTTGAACGGAAAAATTTCAAATATCAGATAATAAATCTGCATTTTTAATAGCGTCGGTAATTGTGTGAGCCCATTGCTAATTCTCAAGAACCGAAGCGTTTGGATATTGTCTGTTTTTTTGTATTGTTTCTGCGGCTGAAAATTGCGTGCCACTCAACCCCTCAGTCTTTCCATTCCAAACCAATTTCATCATTATCATTTCTCCCGGATCGCTCAAATGTTCCCTCGGCTATCATCAGGGAGGTAGCGTTTGGCGAATTTCATTCAATTAAAGTGCAGGGAACGCAAACAAAACTTCCATTTCAATTTGTGTGGAAAGCCTTTGGTCACTCAACGTTCCAAGGTCGTTCCCGTTCCATTTACCTGCTCCTCCTCCGTGAGCAACTTCAACTACCCGACGAGAAACCTTTGCTCCAAACGATGAAAAAACGTAATCATTACTTCCTAATATTCTGAAGATGGTGCTTGTATTGAGTCACTAAATTCTCGTAAAATCCCGAGAGTTTTCTTATTTTTTGGTGTTTTCCTACATGTTTGCCAGTCACGCCTATGACCTCTTTTTGTCTCATCATTTATTCATTCACTCAGATCGCTCAGCGGTAAAAACATATATAAATACTTCAAAGAGAGAGAATGAAAGCTGATGGAATGGACGATGACAATGGTGGTGTGAAGACGGAATGTTGGCAAATTCCTAGTGGAAAAAAATCTACTGGAGAGGGAATCGAATCACGCACCTTCTGATGTCACGTAAGATGCTCAGACCGCCAAGCTACCCAGTCTACTACTAAGAAACTACTGGAATCGTTGGGGGTTTGTATCCCCAAGGCTTGACCAACAAGAGCGGCCTATAAATAGCACTCGGGCATCTATGTATATTAATTTTGTAGCGTGTCAGTCATTCTGTATCTGTTTTTTGGTTCTTTTTCTGTCAATTTTTTAGCTAGAGGACTGGATTTGGTGCGTTGAATGTGGAATCTCTGTCTCCATGATTTGGTAGTAGTTTTGGATTTTTATTGGGCATGTGGCAGGGGGTGTCAGGTCACCAGCCGTGCAAAGGTGTAAGATATTTGGAGATGAAATGGAGACATGAATTAAAAGGAGTGTATTCAGTTAGTTTAAATACGATCCAAAAGAGCGACTGCTTGGGCGTGTGGCAGGGGGTGTTAGGTCACCAGCCGTGCAAAGGTGTAAGATATTTGGAGATGAAATGGAGACATGAATTAAAAGGAGTGTATTTAGTTAGTTTAAATACGATCCAAAAGAGCGGCTGCTTGGGCGTGCGGCAGGGGGTGTTAGGTCACCAGCCGTGCAAAGGTGTAAGATATTTGGAGATGAAATGGAGACATGAATTAAAAGGAGAGTATGTAGTTAATTTAAATAAGATCCAAAAGAGCGGCTACTTGGGCGTGTGGCAGGGGGTGTTAGGTTACCAGATGCTGGGAAACACAGTGACAAGGGAGAAAGGTCAAAAGGGAGAGTGGAGGAGTGGAAGAGCATAAAGGTTGAAACAAAAGAAACCCACAGTGCTCTCCTGTTCAAATAGCTTTAAAAACAACAAAGGAGAACAGTAAATGGAAAAAAAAACATTTTCACCAAGGAGCTATTTTTATACTAGGACACTTACCCCTAGAGCCCTAGAGATGATAGCTCTGGGGCGGGTGCACACCCCTGCTCACGGAGTGAGCAGGCTAGCTGCCTGCTAGTCAGCTGTTTATTCCCGTTAGGGGTCATAAACAATACAATTCATGTGCGCTGCTCTGGTAACATACACCTACACTAACCACAAATTTTGAGCTATCCGAGACTAGTCACGGAGTTCCAATTTTACGGAGTCACCCGCAATGCACAAATGTGCGAATTTCCACAGAGAAAAAAAATCATCCGCCTTGACCGGGATTCGAACCCAGATCCCTCGAATCGAGGGATCCGAACTGACCACATTTCGCCACAGCTGTGTAGACTATCAATTAATCCAAGTTTATCAGGTTAAAAGAGAGTAAATTGATGTTTACTGCCTTGGGTAAATTGAAGTTACTCCTTTATAAGTTTTCACTGTATTTATGCCCTCAATGCTATTAAAGTTACGATTGACAGCTCACAATTATGCGAAAAATGTGTTAATTCAAACCTTAGGGGTCACCTCATTTTTATTTTGACTTTACGGAAATAACCAATTTATCACTAATTAGGAAGGATGATGTTCCTACGTTTCATCCCTCGAATCGAGGGATCCGGATTCGAATCCCGGTCAAGGCGGATGATTTTTTTCTCTGTGGAAATTCGCACATTTGTACACTGACCACATTTTGCCACAGCTGTGTAGACTGTCAATTAATCCCAGTTTATCAGATTAAAAGAGACTAAATTGATGTTTACTGCCTTGGGTAAATTGAGGTCACTCCTTTATAAGTTTTCACTGTATGTATGCCCTCAATGCTATTAATCGACATTATGATCGACAGCTCAAAGTTATGCGAAAAATGTGTTAATGCAAACCCTAGGGGTCACCTCATTTTTATTTTGACTTTACGGAAAAAACTAATCTATCACTAATTTGGAAGGATGATGTTTAAACGTTTCAATGAAATTAAATAAGTTTAAATAAAAATTCATTGCAAACTGATATAAATAGAAATACTTTGTGCCCCATGATGAAAAGCTCACGCAATTTAATGAAGATACCATAAATTCTTAATACATACATAGTTTTACTTAGATATGTATGGATATAACCCTCTATATGACTTGTTCTCGCCAGAAGCCCAATATTAAGTAGTGCTTGGAATTGATATCTGTATTATCACTCCAATATCTCCATCAGTATTCTGGAACCCTATACCTTGGGTATTTCAAGGGGAATGTGCGTAACTTCTGGAGCTGATAGCAGATATGACTTGTATCAATTTTATTACTAGCGGACACGGGGCTAGTCATCTACTTCCGGAGTTTTAGTGTTTTAAGTATTTTTACCCTACTTTCAGAGAAAAATAAAACTTAATATAAAAATTAGGTGCAGTCTAGAAACTAAGCTACTATAAACGTGGGTGACAGCATCATAAGGAACGATTCCAATTTTAGTAAACATCATGACACGTTTCAGACAGCTACAAACGGGAAAAGGTGTCCATTACTCGCCGTTTTCATGGCCCGTCACTCTCGTAAGAACATCATACATTCAAAGACGATTAGCTTGTCGACAAACGCGTAATTCTTTGTGCGTAGGCTTTCTCTTTCGTCTTTGTGTTCTATCATCATCATCTACATTGGAAGTTTCAATCCTAAGATTGGTTGACTGCAGCCCTCCACCCTTTCTTATCCATTTGCTGGTTTCCTTACTTTCTTGTAGCTTTTTCTATTTCCTCTTTATTCGGTCCATGAACTTATTTATTTCTGTCTCTTCCCTTGGGGACTTTTCCGTCTTTTTTTTACCTTCAACCATGTTCTCCATAAACCCATTATGCAAATTCATCTGGTTCTTCTTTTCTGTATAGTGTTCCATTTGGCCCTTTTCTGTTCTACTATTCTTAAAAATTACTATTATAATTTTCTCCGTTTGTTTGATCTTCGGCATACTCCTCTAGCATCAGGTTTCAAAGGTTTATAGTCTATTATGGTCTACTTTTTTCCAATGTTCCATGCTTCCGTGGATCGGGTTGGTGTGGTGACTAGAGTACTGGCTTACCATACGGACGTCCAAGGTTCAAATCCCTGCAGACGAGGATGTTTTTCAGAGGAAACTCGATCCCTACTGGAGTGTCTAGTGGAGGGCACTTCAAGTAGAGTACTCCGTCTGTTGGGTGAGATGTTAAACCGTGGGCCTCTTGGCGCCTTTCGTTAAGAGCAGGCTAATGCCGACACCGGGTTTCTATCCACCCTTCCTTACCTATCCCCTATGACCTAAGCTGTCGGTCGCCTTCCCAAAATCCAATCCAATCCATACTTCCAGTCCATATACTGCCACGCTCCTCAAGAATGGTTTCAAATCCTGTTTTCTAGTATGTAGGCCTATCTTCTTTGCAAGCAGCAGATGTGTTTTAGCCATGGACGCTCTTTTAGCATGTACTATTCTTTGCTTGTTACCCGTTATACTTCTACCGTCCCATGTTATGGTACTCCCGCTATCTTAAATTTATTTGTGTTTACGTGCATCGGTCACTCCTCAATCCTTCCTTTATTTCCTGTATTGGCTACCAATATTCAAGCAGTTTCAAACTCCCCTTCCTTTTTCTTCTCACTCTCTCCTTCCATTACCCACACTGTGGGTTAGATCAGGGAGGGGAAGATCTGCAGATAGAGAAAGTGAGCTGTGATTTAAAATTAATCAACGCCCCCTTTACGGATCCCGCGGCTCTGCTCAAACCTGGCTTTTCCCCACCACCCCTACTTTCCATCTTCCTTCAAGGCTTCTCTTCCCCCCCTGCTTCCCTTCCACCCACCACCGCGTTAATTCGACGTATCCACGCCGAAAACGTTAAGACGCTCCACTCGCCAAGCGCGCGCTACGCGAAATCACTCCGGTGAACACGCACGCACACAGTGCCGGAGCACATACATACACACGCACTCAAGGGCGAGGAGGAGCTCACACAATCAAAATCCCTCCCATTCCATTCTCAAGAATTCCAACTAGTCTCGGTGGATTCCCCTTTTATCCCTCCTCGCCTCCTTTGCCTAAAGGTCTCCTCTCTCTTTCGCCTCTTCCTTCTTCCTCTCTCTTATCACCCCGTCTCTCCCTCCATGCCTCCCCACTCCTCCCCCCCCTGAATGTATCCCCTCATACCAAGCATACACCCTCCCCGCAAACGCAACGCCCTCTCTCTGGGTCCCTTCCCTCCCAATCTCTTCCCTTCCCGAAATTAATTGCTTCTCTGCCAGACTCTCCACAGCTCTCCTCCCGAAGTCATTCCTTCGAATGTTCCCTTTACTTCGCTCTCTACTCTCCTCACCCCCGCCACTCCAATCCTTCCAAATCGTTCGGAACATTACAATCATCCCCACTTTCTGGTCCACGCCCACCCACAATACTCACCTCCTCCTCCTCCTCATCATCCGCTCCCTCATCTGCCCCTTTCTCATTTCGGTTTCTTCGAGAGTTTCTTAGCCCTCGCGAGTAATCATCTCCCCCTTTTCCCGAACCGTCGATGGAATTTTAGGGGTTTAACAATATTTTGGAGATATTTTCACTGGCAATCCAAGGGACGTCTGTGGTAATCGAAATATTGAGGTTGTCCTTTCAGTTTTTTTCTTTTGGCTTGGGAAAAAGTTACTCAGGGCATATTTCATGTGCGTTACCATCTCTCTCTCGCTGTCTCTTCTCTACTCCAAAGGTTTATTTTTATTGCAGGACGCAAGCCATTTTAATCGCGTGAGTTGCCGGACCGAAATGGCAATGTTCACTCTCGAAATTGTGACTGCAGCTGTGTCCTCGCGATGAATTTTTTTTTAAAGAAATGCCGAATCGCAGTAGAAGCCCTCTAGCTCTGAAGGGAGCCCGTGACTTCAGTTGCCTGCAAAACTCTCCGCCTGAATTTAAAAAGCCAGCAAATTAACCGCGCTGCTCTCAAAGCACGATCATTACGATGCATTTCCTCTCAAAATCGGCTGCTAAAAATCCCAATTATACTTTATATAATAAAACATAAGGGTTTGTTTACATCAATTCCCTCACAATACTACACTCGCATGTTCAAGTTGAAGTTAAGATCCTATTGTAGGAGAGTTAATCACCTCCGAGTGCACTATTTGGCATTAAACTCCAATAAGCGTATTAAAACGTTGTCAGATAGCCATAAATACCTTTTTTAAATGGCTTTCTTGTGTGATACTTGTGCTTATTTACTCTATGATATCTGCACTGGAGCCAAAATTTAAACTCTCGCCAAACAAATATCCAAAATTTAAATTTATGATAGCATTTGCCTAAAAACAGAGCTAGAGAAAATCAGCAAGGTAAGTGAAAGGCTGTTAGTCTCGTTAGTGTTGCTGACTTCTTGCTACCACTTGGATGGGAATCACTTTCAGACCATCGATTGAATATTAGACCAAATCTCTAATGTATTTTTAAAATCGATTTTTTGCAGACGAAGTTTTCAATATCTTACGAACTCCAAAATACTCTACGATAGATCAGATCTTGAAAATAGAATAAGGGAAATGAATTTAAGAACATAATAGTTTAAAATGTTGTTTTTTCTGCGATCGATGAGAGATTACAATGGCTGCGTTAAGACATTCAAGTAGGTTAGTGTAGCTGATTAATTCACATACACCCTGATGCATGTTTCTAAAACTGCCTAGCAATGCTAACACAATTTTTTGCATGTTCCCTGAATGACTCTTGTGTCTCGTACATAGTTACATTATATATTAGTTTAGTAGTTTCTATAGCATTTTAGTTCGCCGATGGTGTGATGCCTGTTGGTCAAAGTAAATTTCTGTACTTTAGTTTATGTATGGTATAAGTCACCCCCTGCCAAACATCCTTGTGGTGGCATGCAGGATAATATGTAGATGTAGATTTCTGTCCCTTCAACACCTTCGGACTCGCATGTATTCAGGCTCTATCATTAACCCAGTGAATATTACAGCATCATGTGATGCACTGCACATGATCAGTATCATGTGCAGCGTTTTCTATTTTCACGCCTTCACTCATTTTTCTTATTAACTTCAAACTGGTTATAAGTACTGAAGCATAGTTAATGAAATAAGAAGTATGCCGATTGTCAGATTCTTCATCAATGAATGAATGAAGGCTGATTAATATTCTGATACCAATGCACGATGAGTAGCTGTTTATTACCGATTTTTTGTACTATTCGGGAGTAATGCTGATAATAGTCTAGAAATCTCTTTACCTCGCACAATTCAATGAAATTTATAATTAAATAACTGTGAAGGTAAGCCATGCTCATTTTTATTAATGTTATAAGCAATTTATATATTCATTATATGAAGTTCACTCGTCTTCATTGACATGAATGTGTAAATCAGACGGTCATGGTCACAGAACTTAACTCATCCCTATATTATGCACTGGTTGATTATTTGAATCGTTTAATTGCTCACTTGTACGATAGAGATGTATTCTATAAAGCTATGGGACCCATAAGCCACGGCAACCATTCAGTAAGTGTTTGAGAAATATTTGATAAGTTTATTGGTTTAATAACTTATTGCATGGAGTTTTAAGTTCCATAAGTAGGCAAGATGGCGGATGCGCAATGAACCACTTAGAGACTTAATTACTAATTAAAAGAGTTGTTTTGAGACAAATGGCCATTTTGTTTACTTTTACTGACTAATCACTCTATGCATTTGCAATTTTTTATTGGGTAAACTTATATAATTTTTATCCGGTGTCAGAAGATTAGATAAAATATTCGGAGCTATTTACTACTGGTAAATAAGTTACGTAACTAATAGATGGGTTACTGCATTTCGAATATTTTTGTGAAATATAGAATAAACATTTATTATATTCTGACTGGTACTTTAGAGCAACAATACAATAAAATAAAATAGCAGCGAGGTAATTAACAAATTTACATATTATTTAGTTCAAATCAGAAAATAAATAGAGCTTAATAACATACAGTGTATAAAGAAAAAGACAAAAACAACTTCTCTGATTGAAAAACAATACCTGTACATGTTATACAGCTGAACTCAGAGTTAGGTATAAATACAAGATATATAAACAGACCATGAGGAAAACAAAAACAATTTTTGTCTAATAAAAAAAACACTGAAATAAACTGAAAATATGATATACAAAAAAGATACTGAATGTATGAAATAACTATGCTCCTCTGACTTTATATTAATGTAGCACTATATCCTCCATTTTTCCTTAACGCTTAAAATAATTGAAATATATAATTTCATGGATATCATAACCTTTGATTCCTTAACTCAATGTTCTTTCAATCGGCCATTTATCATGATAATGAATGATATCGACAATTAAGTATGTTTGTTAAAACGCAAATACGTGTTTTTCACAACAGATAACTATGCTCCTCTGACTTTATATTAATATACCCCCATATACCTCGATTTTTGCTTAAACACTAAGAGCTGAATCAAGGAAAAAGTTTCTTTTCCGCGGTAATGCCTCAAGGTAATGGAGCACCCAATGAACTCCTTGCTTTGCCGGAAAAGTTTTAACAGCGAGTGCGGCCAAATGAAGAGCAACTTTTGCGTCGCCTGGGAGGAGCGCTGGGGGGAGTTAATGGTTCCAACACCGGCGAACACACTCGAACAATTTTGCGTTTTATTTTCTTTATGTGTATTTTCCTAAAGTGTTTTGATTTAGAGGACGGTGCATTTTCGATCTTTCGTTCGCGACAACTTTCTGAGTTGATCCAGCACTTGTTACGTTTGCTTTACTCTCTGCTCCTCAGAGTTACATGATGGAAAAATATTCCGGGATTCCTCTGCCTTTTACAAAACAAAACGCTTTTTCTAGTCAAAGAGTGGTGATTGCACATCTTGACCTAGAATGATTACTATTCATACAACGAAGTCAGGCTTAGTAAATAGTTTGTTATTGTCATTTACTTGTGGTGAATTAAGAATGCTAATCAGTTCACGCTCACTCAGAGCACTTAACTTTTGAAAGATAGTCGCCATTCTTAGAAAAATCTGATTTCCATTCGATGTTTCGTTTACACTGATCTATTATTTAATGGTTTTGAAGCTAAAACATTGGAAATCGCTATTATTATTACCGTTGGTTTTGGCAGATGGTAGAACAAAAGGTTTTTGCTTCCAAAGACAAAGCAGTAGGTAGAACTTTCTTTTCATTTTAAAACTGAGGCTCTGAGTGAAAATATCATAGTGTTTCGTCCACGAATTTTCTTTGGATATATGCTTTTTGATATGATTACGCTCTGCTTATATTTTCATGTGTATGTGATTGATTCATTTCTTATAAATTCCTGAAAAGCCATGAATATAAATTTCTTCTAACATCTCTTCGAAGAGCTTGCTTTTTAGGTATATATCAGAGCCCGCTTGGAAATCTATGTTATAAGTAGCCGACAAAATTATGTGCCTGTGTATTAGTCTTTGAAAAAAGCTACCGAGAGATCATAAAAGCATGTAAATATATATCAATATATGGGTTTAAATCAATAAATCCATTTCAAATCAGTCTCGCTCCAAAGAGTCCGGTTTCTTCAACATACCTGTACAAATACTGCTGTTGCAGTCATCTGCAATCACACTCTGATTTTATTTCCATATTCAGTATCGGTTAATGTCCTATCTGATGATTATGAAAGTTTATTCATTTAACGCATTTTATGACCTTATCAAAATTGTCGAAAAAGTATAATTTTTAATGATATATTTAGCCATAACTATTGTTTATAAAACAACATTTATCAGTATGAAAACTTTTTCGCTTGCTTTCTGATATATCACTATAACAGCATTCATCGAATATTTTAAAATTTTCAGTTCTTTAAATTGCTTTAAAAATTTTGGTGACCAGAGAATCAGATTTTACGACTTTCAATGAGTTACTAACAAACAGTGTAGTAAACCTCGTGGTTTTTCTCACCCCAATTCTATTATAATCTTTTTTCACCCATTCCCTAATGCCTTCTCCTTGATTCTTCCCAGAATACTAGCATTTTCCGTTAAAGTCCATGTTTACATTGCAAAAAACTTTGGTGTGTTTTCCTTTCCCTTCGTCTTAGTCCAGGTCATGTAAGCTTGATTAATCACCTATGTGACTGCATTAAACTACTCTTCTTCCATTTTCATTTCATATGTCTTTCACATCATCCAAAGAACTTCTCATCTTAAAGGTGACATGTCTTGGCTTATGGCTTCAGAAGGTAAAATCGTTAAAGGAAAAACCTGCTCACTTAACTGATGACATCAGTTGACAAATCAAAACAAGTTGACATCATGTTGAAAACAAATCTTTTACTTCATACCAGCTCTCCTGGTTTACGATCACGGTAATGATTTTTCTAACATTTGTTTGTCAAATAAGACAAGCTATTGATGAGCTCATGACTGCATCTTTTATCTTTACGGAATGGGTAACGTATCTTATGTAAAACCTTTATCTTTTTTGGCTTCCCTTCGTTATCTATCTGCTAATATTTCCTATGTAATTAGCAATTTACTCAGGTTTAATGTTCGTTGCATACTTCCTCCACCTGTAACTATATTTTACACTTGCCATTAAATATTCTTTGACAAAACCTCGTCACTCACCCTACTCTTAACACTTCAATAAGTAAATTAATTCTGGTAACTAGGCATGACTGCTTTTGTTCTGGTCTTCATTTGCTTTCTCCTTACTGTGTGGTTTTTAACCTGATATTTCCTTTCCTCGTATTTTATTAGAACAAATCTTTTGCTTTGTACCAGCTCTCGTTGTTTACAAACATCATAAAGAATTTTGTAACTTTTGTAAGCCAAATAAGACAAGCTATTTATGAACTAATGGCTGCCGCTTTTGTCTTTACGGAATGAGTAACTTATCTTATGTAAAACCTTTACCTTTTTTGTCCAAAGACTGTTCTCTAAATTTTTTGCGACTCTACTTAAAACAAATCAAATATATTGTTAATCATAATTATTTTAGCCAAAATTCATCTTTACTCATTAGTTGCAGTTTCACCCTTTATAACAGATACTTTGTTATATTATAAAAATTACAGTATTTTCAGAATAATATACTAAAAATGAGCTCGCAAAGAGCGAGGTATGCGCTTTGATCATGCACACATGTGCAAAGAGGTGCATTGCTACTTTTTGGAAAAAAAGTATGTATTCTAATGTTTCTTGCTCTTGGTTTAAGATTCAATGAGCTATAAGAAATATTTATTTCCCAATTCACGATCATCTTGTATCTTGAAATATAATTTTTAATTTGGTAAGCCTTTCAACAGCCGCAGCCTCCTAGATTTATCCATGCATAACCTGACGTTCAGCTCTTTTTTATTTGCTTGCCAGAGGAACTATCATATATTCACTTGATGAGCTCTTTCTCATGTAATTCCACAATTATTCCAAAGTTTTAGGTATTTCTTTACGTTTTCTGCGATAGGTCAGACGCTATCGGCAAAAACTGGGTTTTATTAACGTTTTCAACTTATTTTTAGTCATAACTCTCGCTGAAATTTTTGTTATTCATTCCATCTGCAGGTTCCTTGCTTTAAAATATTACATATAATAAATTAATCAAAGTTTTAATACTAGGGACCTCCTTGAAGCTTCCTAATTACTTGAAGTACGTTTGAATTCGATTCACATTTTTTAGTTACTAGGAAGCGTACAGACGTAAAAATTTCTCTAAAATTCTCTTAGAAATCAATATTACCCACTACTACTATATTAGAAGGTCACTAGTTTCAGTAATGTGTTGACGGTCAACAAAAATGGCCAAAAAATAATTTCTATTTCTATAACTGGTCAAATAATTGAATATAGAATACGAAAATACTGTAAATGTGCCAATAATGTACGACAATTTTATCTGATACTTAAATGGATGCATTTCGGTCGATCGCAGTTCGCTTGATCAGGCTTATCCGACATTCAAACCAAACAGCGAAGGCAAATGCCCCGCGAAATGAAGGCGTTCCCGACGACCCAGAAAATTAACGACCGTTTGCGAAAAAAAATAGACGTTTCCCCGATCGGAAAGTATTCCAGAGAGCAGACCTTTCAAGACGGAATGGCGGACGTGGAAATCCGCGATACCCTTAAAAAGGAATCTGTGGGACCGATTTGCATTTCGCTCGCGTCAGTACGGAACGTGAAAAATATTTGTCCGCGATTGGCTCCTTGTGCGAGCGGGTCGGGCGTATCGTGGATTAAACAGCCCGGCCGCCAACCCTCCTCCCTTCGCCCCGTTTAGATATATAGTCCTTCAGAAGGATCGGGTGTATTACCCTCGATGTCCCACGGGCGACCTCCCCGCACCGCGTCCTGATAAAACACCTCACACCGCTTCCGTCTCGTGCTACAGGGTCCTGACCCACTCTCCCGTCGGCCGAAACTTCCATACCAATACTCGGCGGCTACGCCATCATCCCTTAACCCTCTCCCCCATTCTCTCTGCAGTCTCCCTCAGGAAAACCTCTCCGCTCCCTCTTAACCGCGCCCCGCACCCGGCCGGCAGAGAGCCCGTCCACACCCGTGACCCTCCCTCCACACACTCACACATATACATTCACCCAGATCAAAGATTCCGATCGATGATGTCCCACTCAGACTAATAGTCGACGCCTCCTCCGGGATAGCATATATAGGGGGTGTGAGGGACGAGTGGGCCTTGAGAGTAAAGGGAAAGGGTGAGTATATATGGGGCACAAAAGCGAAGGGGTGGATCCCTGAGGGGTTTTCCGCGGAGAGGGAGGGGTTGTAGAGTTTTGAAGGGGGTTGGGAGGAGGCGTGATAATAATGCGGCCGGAGAGGGAGCACTAACGGGGAATGGACCCAATTGATGCGGAAGGAAGAAGGGATAGGTGAGGTGAGAGGTGGTTGATGGGGGGCGTGGCGGTGGAGGCGGAAAATGGAAACGTAAGACGCCGCAATCCCCTCCCGATATTCGTGGTTTTCGCGTTCGCGGTGGTCCCCGCTTAATCACGCAGAAATTACCCGGACGCCTTTCAGGGGGTTTGCTGATAGACCGCGCTAATTTCGGGGGCCATCAAGTGCTCGATCAATCTTAGCGTGATATCCGACGGGAGTAGATCCGTAATTATTGCTGCTAATACTTTCGTGAAGCGTGAGCGATGACTCAAAAAATATTCTCCCAAAAGATACTCCAAAAACGACATACTTTTTTTGTATGAGTAAATGCGTGACACAGTGATAAAAAAAAGGTTTATCAAATTCAGCATAAAATTATTTTCACGACCGATCTCGTAACAGAATTACACCTTCAGGTTTCTTCTTTGGTTTTGTCTTCAGGTTTCACCTGAGGCCTGTTTCTCTGCGTTACAAGTCGGGTTTCACAAGCGTGACTTACAAGTGTTTCTAAGACGATAACGGGGAACCTATAAATTCTACACAACTTGGCAAGTGAAAATGACGGATATCAGCTTTATTTTGAAGTTCATAAAATATTTAGAGCGTTATTTTTGCCATCTTCCTTATCCAAGGGTAATTTCGCGCTACATGATGCATATCTATGGCATAATATAAACAAACCGTAAGTTTTTTTTTAAAGTACCTTAAAAATCCCAAGCGAGGACAAGCCATCAGCGAAACTCACACATTATAAGTAAAAATCATTTATTCCCCTGCACTAAGTGATAGACGACATTGAAAAGGACGCTATAAATGAAATTTGAATGCCAAGATGTCATGTTGTGAGGTTTTTATCTTTCAAGAAGCGATAAATTCGGCATAATTACGTAATATTCTAGCGCCATTTATGGTTTTGTATTTCATGGTCACGTTGATTTTTTTCGCCAGTTTATTCTTTACATTGTCATCTCTCAGTACATAACATACTGCCATGAAATTGTTATTGTTTATAAATTACAAGCCAACCCATGCTAGCCATTTGCTATTTATCCGTTCTCCCGCCTATCGCATTGTCGTCTAAGGCATCGCAAATCGCCTCTCATTTGTGAAAACAAATCAAAATCGATAAGCAACGTGGTGAACTATGCGCTAAAATAACAAGACTAGGATAGGCAAGAGAATATATTTAGTATGTAAATATTTTGCTTTAATTGACCTATTATATATGGTTTATTTTTAATATACTTATCATTTCGTGTTTAGTCAGTATTTTAAATATTTGAAGGTAGAAATTTAGAGAATTTACTTAATTAATTGACGACACCATGGAATATTGTACCATGAAGTTGCGCAAATATATTACGTTATTTGGTCTTATTTAATACTTTGTGCCAAAAAAAACTATTTAACAGTGTATCTTGATACATAATATTTATTTATCGCGACCATTTCGATTTCTTCCGCCTCTAAATGCAGCGGAATAAACGATTTTTTTCTTACGATGTTCAAGTTTCGCCGATGACTCGTCCTTGCTGGGGATCTTTTAAGGTAACTTTTGAATTTAAAAGCATGGTTTATCACATATTCCATCATTAATATATACCCATCAACACAATATTGACTCTTGCAGGAGGAAGATGGCAAACTTAACTCGCCAAACATGTTGTAAGATTCAAATTGAAGCTTAATATGGACTGGATGACGTCTGCCATTTTCATTTCTAACTTTGATATGCTCTCATCTCTTTACTCTTATATCTTTCCATACAGGTCGCAAAAACTTTTAAGTCAATTTGATAAACAGAATTTGATGTAACCATGGAAAGTCTTGTGGATCAAACCCTTGAAACTATTGAAACGGACTTGTTACTCGTAGACTTGTGCGTCTAAAAAATAGGCCCCTGAAGAAGTAATTCTGTTGCAAAACCGATAAATAAATTATGTGGGATCTGCTAAGTTTATTTTTTCATCGAGTTACAATAAAGTATACCCATTGAGCGGGAATTAAAAGATTTAAGGCATTTGAATTTCCCTTAAAGTGTTTTACTTAATTTGCTGTCTATCAGATTTTTTTACCGTATTACTTACATCGGAAAAACACCAAGATATGTATTTACCGTTATAACCTGCAATAGGGTATTTACAGTGACGGGTCCAACACTGTTTCCCGGAGGAATATGATTTTTTTCTTCAAGTTTCCTCGCGGATTTTTAAAATAGTTTTTAGGCTGCTAATCCAGTAAAAATATGACAAATTTTAAGCTATCCGGGACTAGCCACGGAGTTCCACTTTTACGGAGTCACCCGCAATGCACAAATGTGCGAATTTCCACAGAGAAGAGATCCGGGTTCGAATCCCGGTCAAGGCGGATGATTTTTTCTCTGTGGAAATTTGCACAGTAAAAAATATGTTTGCTTTCTTAAGAAAGAACTCTAGCGATGTTTTAATGGAATCCATACTTCGACAATTAGTGGCAGCTGTCATTCTGTCCGAGGGCGTTTTAAACTGTATATTTTCCTTAGGATGAATCTTATTAATTTGATTATTTTGCAAATCAAATTCCTCTTACGGCAGAAAAAATTAAGTTTTAGTCTTGATACGATCGAACCTTCCGCCTTTTTCAAACGTTTTTGTCTCTTGTGCATTCGTGATGGATATTCATAGCTTCATGGCAGGAAACATTTTAGCCTACTCTTAGAGAATGATGTATTTCAAAATTTTATCCGTAATTTATTTAATCTGCATCTTTAGATAACATATTTTTTAAGGTAAGACGGATTATCTATCATAAGAAATATTCAGTCAATGGTATTTCTTTGAAAAATCCTCTTTTTGATTGAATGGAGTGCGTTTTCTTGCCTAATACCATATCTCCGGCTTAAGAGAGCCGGCGATTCCGTTACATATCGGAGCATTACTTTTTTCTCTCGGTACTGTGCATTCCTTGCTCTTTACATTTTAAACTCCCACATAATCCTTTTAATGATGCTTTGAAGTTGGTCAAATTCAGATTATGACTAAACAGAATAGGCAAATAGTTTTCATTACATAATGCGTTGGATAGAAAAATTATAAGGCCTATGATCATGTATTGAACATAATAAGTCATATCAGGTCACATTTGCCGAAATAATCAGGTATACAAGTAGTACATCGCCATTTTTAATACATACCTACTCTAAAATCCATTTCAGAACCTTTGATCTATGAGAAAAGTATACTCTTTCATCATATCATTTTACGGTCCTTCTGGACGTTTTATGCCCTTTATTGCATTGTATTCGCATACAAAAATAAAATAAAACATTCTAATTTTAGCATGAATACATTTATATTTCAACCAAAGGACATTTAATTTACTTTCTTGCTACCAAGTTATATATTCTTGATTACTATTTAATATCGATAAGTGTTATACACTAAAATTAGTTTATGTTTACGTTTAAAAGAAATATGAAGATAATATATCATTGGCTTTTGTAAATTTGAAACCAAAAGCGTATTTAATTAAGACTTCGATATTTTTCATTAAAATTACCTATAATAAATTTGACATGATATAATTTCAATATTTTTTAGTTAGGTACACTTAATAGGCTATTTAAACTTTTAGTGACACCCATTGGCCTCACCTCTCTACTTTGCTGCATAAAGTATGATGCTCGGAGATTCAACGATCTATTTTCTCTAAATTTTTTGAGCTTGGCTTCTTATTGTATATTTTTATTTAATAATTATTGACCGAATATTGACTTGTTTTTGAATGTGGTAATGTATAAATAGGGTCAATTAGCATAAAAATGCTGTCATTTCCATTATACTCATTATTTGAGTTGGTACATAATATCTCGTTTTATTTTTTCATCTCTCTAGCTAATAGTGTTACTGGAGCTGCAGAGAGGACGTTGCCTTGTATTATGTACTATTTCATAACTTTGAATGAGCGATGCATTAGGTCGATTATCCATTGTTTATTAACCAGGATGTCCAGCGCTCTGGAATACCGGGAAGACCGGGAAATCTCAGGGAGTTTAATTTTCACTGGAAACATCAGGAAAATCTCAGGGAAATTACGAATTGACTGGAATTTTCTGGGGTGTCAATATATAAAACAGCAACAGAAGCAATGTGCCTTTTTCGGCAAGTTGCTAGGTCAAATTTCCCTTGCGTTGTCGCATTTTGCATTCCTGTAATTACCGAAAGTAGGTACAATGTTTCCTACATAGGTATATTGTGTTCTCATTGGCCATAGTCTGTAAAGCAGTGACGTAAAGAACGTGCCTTTTTTGGCAAGTTGTGAAGTCAAATTTCCCTTGCGTTGTCGCATTTAGCAAAATAAGGAAAAAAAAGTCAATTCCTTCAGTTTTTGAATTTCTTGATCATTTTATATCAATGCCATTAATACCAAAGTCTGGGAGTTATATATACTTGTTCCTAAACGCCAGTATCATCACCATCATTATCCACAGCTCTGAAGCCCGGCATGGGCCTTGGCTTCCTCTACAATGTGCGCCTCCATTCAGTTCTTCTTCTTGCTTTCTCTCTCCAACTTTTGACTCCCATTGCCTTCAAGTCTTCTTCTGCATCCTGTAGCCATCTCCTCCGCAGTCTACCTCTCTTTCTGACCCCTTTCATCTTGCTATTAAGAATTAATTTTGGCATTATTTCGATTCCCCAGACTTTTTCGACTACCCAGAAGACATCTCGTATAAAGGACTATTCTTCACGCTAACCTATTCCCAGAACAACTGCGTATCAAAAGTCATTTTAAATTACTGCTTCTAATTTCTGGAATTCTCTCCCTGAAGACTTAAAACAGAGGGGTTCCATTTATGCATTTAAAAATGTATAATACTTGACTCTACTCCATGCAGAGCAAAATGAAATTTATTTTGCTTAATGAATTACAGCCTGAAAATTGTGAATATTGTAAAAATTTAAATATTGCTTTTGTTTTCCTCTTTTTGTTTTGTGTTATTACCATTATATCTTTGTTCGTTTTCATGTATTGCTCTTTTTGTACTGAGCCAAGTTCTTTCTTTTTGTAATAGTTTTTGCTCCAAGGGTGAGGCCCAGAACATAATAAATATATATTCTATTCTATTCCCATTCTTTCTACATGACCCAACCATGCCAGCCGTAGTGCTTTGAAGAATTTTCTATGTCCTTCTCCTCTAGAATACCATCTACCTCCACGTTCATTCTAATCCTCCATCTCTTTCCTTCTTTAATTGGGCCATAGATCCTCCTTATGATCTTTCTTTCAAATTTCTTAAGGATTTCTTCACCGTGTTTTGATTAAGCCCACGTCTCAGCCCCATGAGTTACTACTGGTGTTATCAGGGTTTTATAAATCTTCAGTTTTGTGTTCCTTGACAGCAAAGTTGATTTGAGAAGATGCACATGTGCAAAATAGGCTATGTTGCCTTCCATCACTCTGTGGTTGATCTCATCAGACACTTTATTTTCATTATATAATATGACTCCCAGGTAAGTAAACTTCTTGACCCCCTTAAACTCAATAACTCCCAATTCTTATGTTTTGCAGATCACGGTTGTCCTGTGAAGATGACGTTTTGATGTATTTGGTCTTCTGATTGATTGATTCTGAGCCCCATTATTTTACCAGTGTCTTCTAAAGTATTAAAAATTTCCTCAAGATCAGTCAAATTACGTGCTATCAGTGCTATATCGTCTGCATATGCAAATCCTTGTTTGGATTTATGCCCAATAGTTCCTCTTAATTTCAATTCTTTTATTGCATTATGTAAAGCCAGGTTGAATAAGACATCTGAGAGTGCATCTCCTAGTCTTACTCCTGAGGTCATCATGAATGCTCCACTTACTCTACCCCCAATATAAGACTTACATTGTGATACGTGGATTGGATATTTGGGGAGGCGACCGACAGCTAAGGTCATTTGCGCCATAGGGGATAGGTAAGGGAGAAAGGGTGGATAGAAACCCGCCGTTGGACGCCTGCTCTTAACGATAGGTGCCAAGGGGACCACGGTTTAACGCCTCATTCGACAGACGGAATACTGTATTTCAAGTGCCCTCCACAAGGCACTCAAGTAGGGATCGGATTTCCTCTGAATAACATCCCCCTCTGCAAGGATTTTGAATCCTGACCGTCAGTATGGTTAGCCAGTACTCTAGCCACCACACCTACTCGATCTCCATCGTGATTATTTCAACGTCAATGAAACGAAATCCTAAAGGCCCTAAACTGAAGACCAGCACGACAATGTTTAAATCTAAGAAAGGGTGGTTATGTGTTTTTCTCTCAAACTATTTTAAAGTCTTGTGTTAATTTACATCCAAATATGCAAGTTTAAAAATAATCCTTACGTTTAATCACCCAAAAAATATACCGAACATTCTCTTATAATTAATGAGAAAAAATAAATATTTTCTCTGGAAAAATAAAAATTATGTCTGGAAAACCTGGAAATCTCAGGGAATTTTCAAATGCCCAGCTGCTGGACACCCTGTCACGTATTTTTTTCAATCCTTGTCACCTATTTCATTGCAAATGTGCACATAGTGATTTTAATTCTAAGGGATTTATTATTGCTAGTTCCCTTGCTAACTATTATTTAAAAAAAATATATATTAGGAATCAGTCTTCTTGACGTTACCAATGTGAATACGATCGCACATGAACGCATAGGTATAACTTTACATTATGCGTTAGTCTTTCAACCATTTCAGCTGGGCGGCGGCTTGATGCGATGGATACAATGTTTCCCGATCAGTCTCCGAAGTGAAGCATCGTTGGCTTCGGATCGAATTTGGCAGAGTATCCTACGATTCGTTCTAGTGCAGTTGCCCCTGTTTGAAAGCGGCAGGCAGTATGGGCAAAATATCCGTAATAGTCGTAAAAGCACGTAAGTAAATAAAAAACTACTGCTCACTTCAGCTAAGGAAGCATCTAAATGATTCCGTTAATGCTTCCGCGGAGTCTCTGAGATGAAGAGAATAGTTTTTCAGGTCTTCTTCCGCGGCAATCCATTTTTATGGACAGCACTTCAGCGGACCTGAAGAAGCCGGCTGGAATGCTGGCGAAATATTGTCCATAAAAACGGATAATCGTGGTATAAGTCCCGGAAAACTATTCTCTGCGTCTAAATGATTGCCAATCTTCTTTCAATGGTAAATAGCAAACGACCGTATATTACGTAACTGTGTGATCAATTATTCTTGCAGAGCTATAAACGGAGCATATGCATATTATAAGTATACCAATATATTGTAACGAATCATCGGTAATGAAAGAATGAACGACGAATTATTCCACTTCTGACACCTATTTGCTACGGGTTTGGGTAACACAAAAGAAATTTTTACGACTCTTAATCCTGAGAAAAAACACAATTCACTTCAACCTTTATTTTCTGTTGTTTTCTCGCCAATCAACAATCTCCCAAACAACCACATTATTATTTCGGTACAAGTGGGAATATTCGTCATTTATTCTTTCATTACCGATGATTCGACGTTTGGCTGTTCAACCCCCACCGCCGTTGGGGTCTCTCCCTCAAGTTGCAGCGATCATGGGACGGACCTAATGAGGTAGTAAAAAGGATTAATTATGTAGTGTACTGCATAAGGAAGCAACCAAATGGAAAACCGAGAGTGGTCCATTTCAACCGGCTATCACCGTTACAAGGAGACAACCATGCTTGAAGACAGGCCCAAGTTGCCGGTACCAGCACGAGGCAGTGGACGTGCTGTTCCCGGACAAAACAGACTCGAAGCGGGGAGCAGTGTAACGAACCAGCGGTTATGAAAGAATAAATGACGAATATTCCCACTTATACCGGAATAATAAGGTGGTTGTTAGGGAGATTTTAGATTGGTGAGAAAACAACAGAAATTAAAGGTCGGAGTGAATTGTGTTTGTCGCAAAATTAAGGTTCGTAATAATTTCTTTGTGTTACCCAAACCCGTAACAATATTATCAATTTCATATAATCGTACTATTGTGACACGTAAAGGAGGGATTGAAGACGTGTCGTGGACACTACCTCGGTTACTCAGATAAAAAATTCCTGAGGCGTGAATATACTTTAACAAACAGGTTTATTCCACAAAAAAACATATAACATACCCTTGCCCTTGGTTACACGTTGGATAAATATCCAATGAATGAATGCCTTGAACATTTTTCAGAAGCAAGTTAATCACCCTTAATAATATTTATTAGCAAACTATCAGTATCACTATTATCTATTGCTGAGAATATACTCGCAATTTTCTTATCCAGTATTTTCCACCTTTCCCTTTCATAAATGATATCCCTTTACTAATTAGTTGCCATGAAATATAATTGTCCTAATGAAACACGTGTCAGGCTACCTCCCTTATGTCGATGTAATGGGCACGGTTCTCCTGGCGAATGGTCTCGGTTCGAATCCACTCAGCCTCTCTCTGAATACTCCCTTCGCTTGTCAATGGTTTATGGGATTTCCACAGAGAAATCTGCCTTACCACTGATATTAGTCGCAATGATAAATGTATTCTAATAACTGTCTCTTCATTGACTGCATCTGATTACTGTCTCCTTGTCGACTCCCCGTACTATGTCTACTACTCGAATCTCTTCGTTCACTATCTTCTACTCGAATCTCTTTGCTCTCCACAGTACCCGTTATTTGTAGCTAAAATTTTGTTTACGTTATTGTCGGTTTTGTTTGCTTGCTCGCCCGATATTTGTTTATGTGTATGTTTTTGTTTATTATTTTAATTAATGCAGGCCCACGTTCTTTAAAAAATCCATAAAAATATCGCTGGAGTGAGTCTCCTGCGGTGGTCGACCGGCTTCTCATGTCAAAATTATTGCTCCCACCCAAAAAGGTACGGAGTGTCTACGTTACACTATTCTCCTTTCAAAATGCTTCTTGTACTGATTTTCAATCACCTTCCTTGGATTCAAGCCGTGTCCCTAGCTATTGGCGGGAAGGTTTCCTTCAGCCATAATGCCTTCAGCCATTATGATAACAGTCCTTTACTCTCCAACTATATAGGCAACACTATCAGAGTTTAACAGTAGCCGAGACCACTTTGATGGTCTTCCGCCAACTCCTGATTCCATCTTAAGGTTTATGGAAGACCCTTAAAGTAATGAGTGCGGCGAGGAGTTTTGGATCTCGGTCTCATGCATCACCATAAGTATAAATGTTGAGATGAATTTTTTTATACCTAAACTTAAAATTTTAAAACGACAAACAATCTTCTCTTTTTGCGAACCTTCGTGAAGACGAATTTTTTTTAGCATCAGTGGTAAAGATAAGATATTATGATACTTTTTATCAATATTTTGTTTTTTGTCTACTTTTTAAATGTATTTGGAACTTTATTACGAGAGCTCGGACAATTTATGCTTGAAGGAATTTGAATATGCTCCTCTAAGTTCCCTAAATATGTCGAAATGTTAGTTGGGTAGTACTGAAAGCTTTTAGTTACGTTAATTATATATTTTTTTCATTGCCTGTGGCACTATCACCAAAGCTTTAGTCTCTTAAACAAGAAACCATTTTAACCTCGCTATATTTACCACACGGAATTCGTGGAGTTCCAAGAACTTCCGGAACATTAGGAGGTATCTTTCCAACATTTGACATTGACCTATGTCTTCAGGTCACCAATTTAGAACTGGACTTATTTGATGTAGATATGAAAGGCATAGTTAGGAGGCCCAGAGACTTTCCATCATAGGAACATGCTCGACATTGATGTGATGTCTTATACGACACAATAGGTTTAAAATCTTTTGGAGCTGTTATTAAATAATTTTGATTTTTTTGTTTTTTATTTCATTTCGCATTGCATATAGCATTAGTCACTGCTATTACAAGATTCTTACCCTAAAATATAACTTGTAACATAAATCTCTTATCACTTCCAATAAGGTTAGAATATTAACCATTTTGGTATTTGATAAGTATAATTTACGATATTTTTAATGCTGCATTCTGGCCAATATGTCATTTTTTGTCGATATAGTTTTTATAGTATAACATTTTTGTAATAGAAATTGAAATATGCATGGAATACAATCATATTTCATGTTATTGTGAAGAAAATAACCTCTTTAAATGCTTCATCATTGGTTCTTCAATCCTTATATTGGTTGACTGCAGCCCTCCACCCTTCCTTATTTTATGCCAGTTTTTCTACCTCCTGGCATCTCTTTCTATGTACTTACCTCTTTATTTTGTCCATCAACTTATTACTGGGTCTTCCTCTCGTGAATTTTCCCTCTATTTTGCCTTCAATTATGCTCGTTACAAACCCATTGTGTCTCAGGGTGTGCCCAATCCACCTGGTTCTTCTTTTCTGTATGGTATGCCACATGATCCTTTACTCGTACACCCTTCTGTACACTTCATCATTTATTACTTTCTCCGTACATTAGATCTTCGGCATCCTCCTCCAGCACCCGATTTTGAAGGCCTCTAGTCTTTTCTGGTCAGCTTTTCCAATATTTCATGCTTCCAATCCGTAGAGTGCTACGCTCCACACAAGTGTTTTCACATTCTCTTTCCTAGTTTGTAATCCTATCTTCTTTGCGCACAGCAGTTGTCTTCTCTTCATATTCCATGCCCCTATCCTGCACTTCTCCTTCCTGACTGATGTTTTCATCTGCTTAGGATGCAGTAGGTGTCTCGAGTAGTAATCTATTTATAGGAGATACTTCATCACATGATTCCCATCCCTATCGCTAGATTCCTTTATGCCAAAAGAAAATGGAGAGGGAGTACCTAAATAAAGTAATGCTGATAAAGGTCTGATAATTAAGTAAACAAGAAATTGTCTTTTCTACAGGTACATTAGAAAATTGTGGGTTATTATCATTTTCCATGTATTTGCCTTGAATAATTTTTCATCGCATTATACTGCGTATCCAACAAATTCGATTATGCGGCCACTTCTACACACTATCTGCCATTTATGATGAAGGAATGATCATTTATGATTTACATTCCCACCAGTCAGTGAATATGATCAGCACTTGGGAATTCAAATTGCCTGTGTAAAATTATTAATTTCTTTCTCGATCTGGATAACGTGTAATCGCTATTCCTCGCGCGTGCCTATTCCCTGCTCTCTAATGCATGGAAGCCGGCCTATAGTCGCATAGGTATTTCTTTACAAAGGGCGTTCGCGGCAGAGTTCCCATGACTCCCACTGGTGTCGCTAAACAACGCCAGGATTCTTCTTAAGGCTTCTTTCCCTCCATTCCGTCTCCTCGCAAACAAAGCCATTATTCCTTCCAGAGTCGCTCACTTTACGGGAAGCCACACCCTGGTTCGTTGACACACCCTCATTCCCTCCCTTTAGTCCTCATAGAATGGGGATCACACCCTTGAATCCTTACTGGACGCACTTTTCGTTCTTTCTTGACCCTTTCCATTCCTTCGGGTCACACCCCCCTCCTCTCATCCCCGCCTTGTTACAAACCGTCCTCTTTTTATCCTTTTTCGCTCGCTTTTTCCCTGTTCCTCGCATCACTTCCAATTTCCCGGAGAGCTATTCTCATTCCCCTCTCCCGGCCCGATACATTCCTACTTTCAGATCCTTGCCTGCCTGCACCGGTCCCCTCGTTCCGCCGCCTTACTCCTGTTGTCTCCCATTTTCCTCAGTCGAAAGCCTACCCACTCCTCACCCGTTCCCATCCCTGAAGACTCCCAGCCCTGTCTATATTGTCTCTGCAGATCTTTTGTATCTTCCCTGTTTCCAGCCCGTCGCCTCTATCTGTCTTTCCCCCAAATTGACTCCGAATCGTCCTTTGAGTTTTCCCGCTGTCTCCATCCTCCCCTCTATTCCGCCTCGTTCGTCTTCCCTTCTACTCCCTTTCGTATTGCTTCACAATATCCATCCTTATTTCGTTTCTTTTTTTACATAACGTATTCTTACATTCTATCACATGGCCCAATCCCTTATGTCAGTTCTCACTGTGATCTAGGTATAGTCTTTGAATAAACTTAATGGCTGAAGGCGTAACATTGTGGAAGGTTACCGCAGACATGACTTAAAAGAGAAATCTCTTAGTAGATTGCATACTTAAAATTTTTATTCGCGAACTAGGTTTCGATTGCCTTGCCACCTTTGCCGCCTTGGCACCTTTGAAAATATTGCAAGGCAATCGAAACCTAGGTCGGTAATAAAAGTTTAAGTTCGGAATTTACTAAGAGATTTTTCTTTTTGTCATCTCTATAGCCTTTGACTCAAAACTTAACTTTCACGAGCATATGAATAACATTACGAGGAAGGCAATTTCAGTAGTCGTTCTTCTTTACCGCCATACCGACATTCATGATCCGCTTGGTCTGCGGACGGTATTTTTTCGCTGTGTCCTTCCCATTTTAGAATACTGTGCTCCAATTTTGTCTACCGCTTGCCCATCAGCCTTGAAACTGCTTAATCTTCCTATTAACTTCTTTCTCGCCATTGACCATCGCCACATTCCTTCCCTCAGAAATTATACTCAAGAATGTATTTCCTTTCTTCCCTTGGGATCCCCCGCCTCTCTCTCCGTCATATGCTCATCGACATGAAGTTCCTTCATGGCTTCTGGAGTGGTACTCTCCGCACCTATATCCTTCTTCATCTCTTTCCACTTCATATTCCTCTTCGTACTACACGCAATAGCAGTCTTATTAACATCCCCAAATTTCGTCTTTCGATATCTCAGCGTTCCTTATTCTACCGCATTCCAAAATCTTTCAACTCCCTGGCTTTGCATTCACCCTCCCTTGACCTCTTCTCGCCACCCTCCGCTTTCAAATCCTCCCTTACTAACAATGTCAGCAAATTAGCCCCATCTACTCTGTTAACTTATCACTAAGTTTCCGTCCACGTTCTTCTGTATGCATTCCATTTTCTGTTATTATTTTTATACTTATATTGTTTTATATATATACTTTATACATATATGTATTTATATATACACAATGGAAAACTTCGCCAAATGGCCACAAACACAATTAAAGAGGAAACTTACAGGGGGTAAAAAGACGAAAGTAAAGAGAGAGTCTTACTTAGAGACGTTTCGGGTGTTAGCCCTTCTTCAGTCACACAGAGAAACGTCTCTAAGTAAGACTCTCTCTTTACTTTCGTCTTTTTACCCCCTGTAAGTTTCCTCTTTAATTGTATATTTATATATATATATATACTTATATTGTTTATACTTATAAGTTATTTGTTTGTTAGTCATCCAATTTTAAAGCCTTTGTGCCCTTTTTGGGACTTTTTCAAATAACTAAAAATAAATGAATTAACATTATCTCCAAGTTCCTTTCGGCTTCATTCAGTGTGCATTAGGTGGGGTGGTTACGGCTCTCATTCCTTCCTTCTCCACTCTCCTCCTATCCCAAGGCATACAGTCTCTCTCTATCCATCTAGCTTTTCTATCAGCCGCGCACTCGCACTGTAGAATTTCGCCCTCTCTTGTGACTGCGAGCGGTGCTGTTTCACGCTTCGGTGAAACTTCCCGTCGCACAGTTTCTCTCTCCGCCCCGCCCTCCCCCTCTTCCTCCCCGTCCACCGCTACCTCATAACCCTCCCTTCCTCTCTTCGCCCCCCCCGCGCACGTGTGTTGTCTGCCGGCTCGAAAAATGTTTCCCCTTTAGCTTTAGCGCCCCTTTGCTCAGCTCGATGCAGCAATGGTCCCTTGCTTTTTCGGACCAATAAAATAAAAGGCCCACGGCCAATACACCCCTTCCCTCACCTCTTTTTGTTCGCAGTCGCTTAGCCTTTTGCGCGCACTGACTGAACATCTGGTTTGCATAGTATTCCGGGGAGGGAATGGCGGCGTGAACCCAAATTATTGGCAATCCAAGGGGATATTTGGTTTTTATAAAAAAATAAGGCAAAGTTTCTACATTTAGCGGGTTCTTAAGCTCGTGCAGTGATTTTCATGGTAATTCTTTTGACTCGCTTCGAAATAGTGAGCGCAGTTGTAAGAAAAAAATATAATCTAATTTAAGGTACTTTGAGCGTGATTTTTCCCTAGTCATAATTGATACCATATTTTTGTTTGAAGACTCTTTGTTTGAAGCTTTTCTTGTCGTTCTGTTCATGAAGAAAACGCTGCATAACGTGAAAAAATCATCCTTCATAGATACCATATTTTAATTTAGTTTTTGCACATCAGGTGCTGTAAAGAGCATAAAGTAAGAATATTTACAGTAATTGCGAAAATATATTGTTTTATATGATTTTAATTCCAAGTAAGTAACGTTATTAAATAAAAAAGTATGTAAATGTATGTTAAAAGTATGTGAAAAATAGTGTAAAACGTAAGTAAATAAAAAAGTGTGCCAGCATGAGTCTCGAAGGTGTCGCATTTTATCTAGCCGTGCGGGGAAAAGGCCAATACATCGGAAGGATTTTTGTCACTCTCTAAAATTTCTGCGTTGAGTCAATTTTTTTAAAAATTTCAGAGAACTTACCAGGCACTTGCCAATAAGTTTCTGACGAGATCTATCTTCGTTGGAAATTCCTCATCTTTTTATATGAAGTCTCTCTGGAGTGCATACCCGTAATATTTCGCATGAAAAATAGCTGATATTTCTTGGCAAAATATCTCTAAGAGTTGAGCGTAAAGTGACTGATATTTTAAATATAAAATCTTGCGAAATTGAATGGAATTTTTGCATAATGCGGAAATAAAATGAGTAATTTTCCTCAAAGATAACATCTACTATGACCAGGGCTTCAATGTCAATCCATCATTATTAGGTAATAAATGATTTTAAGTTCGCACAATATATACCGGGAGCGTTCGAGGAACATCAGTAAAGAAGCACTCCAGGTTCCGGACGGGATGGCTTTGATAAGACGTGCTTCCATTCTTATTGCCAATTTGATTTGTAATAGATTGGACATTGTATCTTCCACATTAAAAATCTGTGGAAGGTGCAAAGTTTGATTTTTTCCAATATCGCCCTTCCGCCATGTCATATTTTCAACTTTTGATTTGATTAATATTGTATACTCTAATTCTCCTCCTCGCGGTCACCTCTTTCTCCGATTTTCTATTTACTTCTCCTCTCTCCCACTCTTTCCTTTCCCTTCTCTCCTCCAATGACTATATATTGTGCGCAACTAACATCATTCGTTACCTTTAAATGATGTATAAACATTGAATCCCGGGTCGTAAATTAAATCGCTGTGGAAAATTGCTTATTTACTCTGTATTATGACCAATATTTTTTATCTTTGGAAGGTTAGATATGTACCTTTACTATGAAATCAAACTCATTGTACTCAAGGTAAAAGGATATCTCGCTCAAGCCTCCTTTTCAAATAAAGGTACGGACTCGTTTAAAGCCTTTAACAGCAGTTAAGTAAAATGCCTATGAAAGGGTGTTTATTTCATTCGAAAAGTTAATATGAGTACACAAATACATCATATAGATACGTGGTAAATCCTACAGAAATAAATAAAATTACTTATTCGGAGGCCTAGTTAATTAACATTTACTTATAATTAATAATAATAAACCTTTATTGAAAAAAGTGTTGAATTAGTCAAAAACATGACAGTATTTTACTTTCATCACATGGAAAATTCTGACAACATGAATTATTTTAAATTACAATGATGAGCGAAGAATAATTTTATATAACTTCCATTCAGATGTTACTAAAATGCTGTATGCTTCACGCAGCAAAGCTTTAGGGCTTTCCAACCCAAGTTACACAATATATATGATACTTGCATAATTGTTATATTATATTACAGACTGACAGTCGTGACTGACAATAGAATGGCTTTCTTAACATTGAAGTTTAAGAACTCCTTCATGCAATAGTTATGCATTTAACGATTCCTACAACTGCAGCGTGCTATGACATAGTGCTGAAAACTTTTAAATTTGCCACGTACTGACCCGAAAATCTTATTTAATAAATTTTTCCTCCTTTATCTCGTTCTTTATAAATTGATGCTATTTCTGTAATTTCATATTTATAATTAATTCGTTAGCAATCAAATAGAGAAAAATAGCTAGTCATATATGGGTCATTCCACGTCAGATCAGCAGTGAGTTAGTGAGTAGTGAGCAGAGCAAACACACACGGAGTTGGTTCTGTCCATTATATTTGCCTGCGCGGTAATATGACCGGAGGAGTCGACGGCCTTTATCATCTTCTCCCCGCTGAACGGAGTTTGCTCTGTCGGATCGGTCGCCGTTCGACGCCGTCCAGTTTGGCGATTCGGCATCAAATTAAATTATTAACATTAACAATTAATAACATTTTTACATATTATGCATCAAAGAAAAATTAAAAATAAAGTAATAAGTTTTTCCTTGGCTTTAATTTTTGGATGCTGTGCAATTTGGAGGACTGGATAATGTTTAAACATTTTCATTCATTAACAACAAGATATGCGTTTCAAAAATTGCGTTTGCCATTTTGTATCTTTATCAACTCTCGCTACCTTTGGCGAGAAGTCAATGCTGTAGATTTCGCAGTTTTTCCTAGGCTGAGTTACAAAGTTCATGAAGTTGACAAAACTGCTAAGTTTAGGTAGTGCGGTGTCCATTATTGCAGTAACGTGTTTCCATTATTTGTTATATTATATAATAAAAATATTTGTGAAATATAAATAAAATTATCTTAAAATTGGTGTATAAAGTATGGCACTATCATTTACACGGACCAAGATATAAATTCTCAAAGTACAGCGGCACATCATTTTAGCGCCGACCCTCGTGGCGAACGAGGGCGTAGTCCAATTGTTGAAGTTAAATATCTCCATTTTTTATGCACTGCCCACGACCAAACTTATTTCTAAGGTAAGACAAAAAACTAACCTGTCAAATTATAAAAAAAATTCAAATTTAAAAATGGCTATATTTTTGCTACTAAAATTTAAACCTTTAAAATTTAAACAATTTGAATTAAATTTAGTTTTTTTACAAAATTGATAACATATTGTTGCTTTAAACTCTTTTGCAAACAAAATAAGATGTCAACCGTTTCTCTAGCTGTTTTCGTTTTGAAGATATAGCAAAAAGAATAAAGGTCTAAGCGCAAAATGGTCGAAACTATGATCGTCTCTAGGTCTGCCAAAACATTTTTTTTTCCAAAAACGCTTCAACCTTTTTTCATTTAACGCCAGATAGAACCCACACAAAAATTTTTATTCGAATCGGAGACACCAAGGGTCAACTCACTGCTGATCTGACGTGGAATGACCCATCTGTAATTTCATATACGTACCTTTGCCTTTTTAATTCATATGAATTAATTATATCAAAGCATGTGTTAAATTGTTAATAGATTTCTGAATTATCGTACTTTAAATGCCTAAGAAGTGCCTGGTATGTTGTCACAGTACACAATGCTACTAATGGACAAGTCTGATTTAAATTTTATGCGAGAATAATTGCGGAATAAGAGAAATTTTATAGGTTTGTTTTATAGCGTAGTTTCAGTACATGAGAAATTCATTTAGAGTGAGAAGCAGCAACTACTCGTATAATTAACCATCTTTTGAACCCCCATAGCTTTAAACGGCGTGTCTGTGTTATCTGCGCTTCTGCCTGCCAAATAATGAACGAAGGGTCTCCTCCGACACTTAAACTGCTCGGCCAACATGCATGTACGTTCATTCCGGAAATGCAAGCTCCGCTGCCACTCTCGTCCCTCGCGACACCTCCCGAGTAAAGTCATCAGCATATTCTGAGACATAACACTTGTGGAATAAGTGTGCAAGGAGCCGGAAAACAGCATGAGATTCACCTTTCAAGGGAACGCTAATGGACGGTTTGTGCATAGCTTTCTCTCACACGGTGATATAAAGGTGGCGTTTATTTACTGAAATATTTAATTATCCTATTTATCTTAAGGATATTTTATCAGGGGAACTACAAATGAAACAATATTAATGATTTATTTTCAAATAAACATCAATACTGTAGAATTTATTGTTATTTCAAAAGTTACTCCCCTCTTTTTACATGTTTCAAGTGGTTTCTCGAACGACGCCAACTCTTGAAAAAGTTTTTTGGGTTTGTGTCTGCAAAAAGAGTCTTCATTTTCCAAGCGTTTCAAATTAATTTTCATCGTGTTCACTAAGCGTAAACGCAATTAATGTAACTTTTTTCATTGTTTTGCGATATTATTGAGATATCCCCTCCTATGTGTGTCCTTATTATGATAAAATTATAAAGACTTGTAATTATGCGTAGGTGAATCGTTAAAAAAATACACTAGGATAGTTCCGCCAAAGAAATTACGCAATTTATCCACACTCTATGGTTTCTTGAGGAAATTACGAATAAGTTTTAGACAATCTCAAAGGAAATGGTCCAAATTAATTTTATTGGGCTGTTATTCGTAAAATTCACTATTATTTTATTAAACAGCCTATATTTAAGATAGAAATAGATTTCAGACCATAGATTGGTTTTTCCTATAGTTAATGATAAAGACAAAGTTTAAATCTTTGGGCAAGTACACATATCATCCTTTTTATTTTATAAAGCAACCGTAGGTTTTTCATCCCTTTGTTTGTACTATATATCCATTTTCGCTCGCATATATTAATATCCTCTTCACCATTTATGTTTTTCAAGTAATAGTGATGATGTTTAATAAAAATATGATTATTATTCACTTGATTGCTTTTCATCGAAGAGAGTGTATTTCAGCCAATAGAAGGACTAGATTGGCAGCAGTGAGGGATTCGGAGGCTATACGCAGGTCTGAGAATATATATACGAGTTTTCAGATCAGAAGAGATTCAGTTTCAGACACTCATGATATATTTTTGAGTTTTGAGTTACGCTATTCCAAAAATTTGCCGCCAAAAAGTGAGATACCTAATTGATAATTACAATAAGTCCTTTTCTCACAACATTTGTTGGTACAAAAAACTGCATGACACAAAATACGACTCATCAATGATGAAAATTCCTTTTTATCTCTTCCCACTTTCTTTATCCTGATTCCCTCCGCATTTGTGGCAGGTTTCATACTACCCTATGCCAAACGCCTCTGCGGTGGCTTGAATGGTATTAAGTATATATAAAAATTTAAGAAATACACATTGTATTTTTATGGGTTAAGCTATTTTTCCAGCGTAATGCTATGAACAGTAATACTTTGGTTTTTATCTGCGAAGCTATGTGGGCATAAAACAGTATGTGAACTTATATAAAATCCCTAAATCGCTAATATCGCTAAAAAGCTGTATTTTTCTGTTTCAATGTACCGTTTTGTTATTGATTTAACATCAACTCTCCTACCGCACTCATTTCATGAGAAAACCGTAACATTTCTGGCCTTCCAGCTACTCTCTCTGTAGCCCATGTGAGGATTCGACAAGCTCGTATGATTCAAGGAAAGCTGGGTCGCCCTGTTTCCTATCAAATAATGATTTGCTCCCGATCGACGGATCTGGTTCGCCTGTTCACTTCATCATAGCCCACTGCTGCCGCGCCGTGTCACTTCATCTGTATCTAGGCTCCGAGTCTCTGCCATGTATGTATCCGAGGTCATGACGACCCCCGCTCGCTCACAGTTACTCCGAACCAAGCGTCACATATCCCTCCCCATTCCCACTCTTCATGAAGCATTTCCCAATCTTACGAGGAAACCCGCCATGAACTGAGTTCTCTCAGAAAAAGGATTGAAGTTTTTTCTGGTGAATACATATATAAATTCACAGGAAAATTTTTACTAAATATCTACAGCATGTTCCCAATGCATTAGATATGTTGAATATTCACGATATGTCTTGAAAATATCTTACTTGTTCATTAGGAAGTAAATGCATCATATTACATTAACTATGTTCACATTCTAGTCAGGGAAACACATTATTTTATTTTAATTTTGCTATTATTTCTCTCCAAGTTGCCAGTGCATTCATATAATGAGAGAATGTAAAAATTATGAATTTTTTTATGGCTGTACAAGTGTGAAGTATCTGTCCCTTCTATATTTATTCTTTTCATTTTGGAATTCGTATACTGATGAGCTGCGATGACCAATAAAATGTAGAACAGCATATTGAAATTAAGATCCATGTACAGTAACTTTAAGAAGTCCCCAAAAGTATTTTAATGTGGTGCTAAATACTCATTAAAATTCAATGCAAACTTTAAAGGTGATATAAATAAACGGAGCTTTCCAATTTGTGCAAACAATATTATGTACATCTGGGAGCCTACTAAGTGTATTTTTGACAAAAACATTTTTTTCTTCTTATTCAGAATAAGAGCCATTATAAGTTTACTTTTAATTCTTACAGAAAAAACATTTTCTGGTAAAAATAAATGTAAACTTTATGACCATTCACCCAGGAGGTCCTTCTCATGCAAATTACTTTGCTGTTTTCTTTTGCTATCCCTGTGATGTAAGATTTCACGTAGTGATTGGAAAGACTACTATAATCTCGTGGAAGATGCTGACTTCTAATGCTTACGATAGCGTGCTCTAAATGCATATTTACTAGCCAATTTCACTTACGACAAAGTCAAGATATAGCGATATCAATTTTGAAGATAGAAAATTGTTGATATTTTAGGGCTGTTGACTGATAAGAGAAACAGTAACTGAATTAACCATGACATTAGCAGCTAGGATACGATATCAGTTAAACTTGTACGATAGGTTATCGAGCGAACACAATTGGCAATCATATTAGCATTTTAGTTATCTTACAACGCTAATAGAAAATTGTCCGTAATAGACACTAAGATTACTAGCCACATTCAGATCTATTCTCCATTATCAAGGTTTAGGACCGATAACAGAGCCTGTCGGGTAACTAAATTCGACCAATAACCATCAGCAGGCGTAGTAATTACGAATATCTGACCTTTTTTTACTAGAGTCGCTTGCTATGCATGAACAGAGGGAAAAATGCGTGTATATGGGTATCACTCGTCGAAAAAGCCATCAGAGAAACTGTGCGAGAGGACAGAGAGTAGAACGAGAGTAGAGAGAGAGAGAAAGAGAGAAAAAATGTAGAAAGAAGGAATAAAGAAAGAATCGACAAATTCCACCAATCCGATGATTGATTTCCAACAACTCCTTCTGCCCACCGCTTCATTGCCATGCAATAATTGACTTTTACACCGTTCGCAATTTGATTGTAGTATTCTATTCCTTATCTTCCTCTGTGTATCTTCCCTTTCATTTTTTCTTTCAATAATGTTTTAATTAGTCTGCTACGTCGCAAAATGCGCTTAATAAGTTAGTCTCTGCTTCTTCGCTGAATTTGCATTACTCTTTTTCTCTCCAACTCTTCGGAGGATTTCTACATTTATGACTCTCTCCGTCGATTTATTCTTCATCGTTATATTGTTGACTTTTTCTTCATTGTTTCCAATCTCTCTTCTATAGATATAATTGTTCTGGATTCACCGCCTTATAGGAGTATGCTTCTTATGAATGTTTTATTTAAGGGTTTCCATACTTCCAAGTGTTACTAAACGAGAGAGGATTCCAATTTTGGTTCAATACCTTCTTTACTTTCACACCAATATTGAAATATAGAGCAAGATGGAGAATATCTCCAGGAAGTCCTCACAAGAGATGGAACTTTGAAGACTGATTAAGGTTTATTTAATAAAGTTTATTTTCTTCAGGTAATTTCTCCCCTAAGAGCACCAATAATAGAATATGTTTTGAGCACATTCGAAACATGAAAATATAATACATCGAGATAAAATGAAATATAACCAAGTAAATCTCATAAATTTTTAACAACAAAACTTCAATAAAGTGGTTCAAAATGGTATTTATACTATTAATAATATGTTAAAAAATATGATACAAGTTTCAATTTAAAAAATAATAAAGATATTTAAGCACACTTAGATATTACAAAGCAAATATAAGCACAACACAACATAATAGACTTAATGCCTATCAATTACAAAATGGAGTAAAATGAAAATGTGTATCACTCAGCCACATTCCAAATCCTACGTCCCAGAGGCTTAATTAGAGATAATGGTATTGCAGTTTTAGAGGGCATGTTTAGTTTGCAGGATAGGTCCTCGGAAGACGATGTAGTGAGTGTGAAAGGAGATGTGAAGACTTAAATCACATTATGAAGAAGAGTCGCCGAAGTATGTGCTGGAGACAGGTTGGGAGATGAGGGAGAAGTGTATACGTAATGGATGACTGGGTGTTATGGGCAATAAAATGGATAAAAAGATCGTAAAACAGAGTCGTGTACTCGCGAAGAGAAGGCAGGCAAGGTGCAGAAGAATACTTTGAGGCATATGGGGTAGCGAAGGTGTTCGTCACTGAATTTCCTGTGTGTGTTCACTAACTATGAAAAGAGTTTCGTCGCTAGAAATGGGAAAATGTTTCTGGAATTCCTTGCGTAAAAATCTCTATCGATTATTCATTGACCGTCATGTTCAGCGCCGTTGATTTCTGTGCAAGATGTATGGATTCCTAGAAATGAGCTGTTATAAAATAAAACTGGGAGTGAACGTCTGGGTGAATAGTTTTAAAGTTCCAGTGCACTAAGTTTTCGGGTCGTTGAGTTTGTAAGCACTGACATTTCGAAGGGCAAATCGCACTCAAGGTTTCGTTCTAAAGAAGAGAGCTAGAGTTACTCAGCCAGAATTTAGATTGAATTTAGTTTATCTTAATTTCCTATAAAAATGTACATTCATGGGAGATCCCAACGCCTTTTTGTCTAAATCATCAAATCGCCATTTTATGATTCACTACGAATTACATATAAAAAACTTGGGAGTTCTATTCCGCCTTGATTGTATAAAAGACAATTTTAATCCTCGTTCATAGAATCAAAAAGGGAATTTTAAGCTACAGGCCTCTTGATCAGAATCTGATCAGAATCAGATCAAGACAGAGAGATCAATGTATTTTATATAATTGATTTTTTGGGATTGTAAGTACTGTGATAGTTAAAAATGCTTTGCTAACATTTTTCATTTTATATATTGCAAGTTTATTTTTATTTTTTCTTGGAAATTTTCAAGCAGCCTTGACTTGCTTGTTTAGTTGTATTTATTAAATCTTTGAATAAACGGAGCATTTTTTTTATTTAATACATTTTTGGTAGAATAAATAGGTGTTTTTGTTATGATTTTTCTTCAATGAATTTTTTCAAAATTTTCTCATCAGACAACTTTGAGAATTTATTAAAAAACAATGCAGAAAAGCAAGACCTACTCAATTATATCTGTTAACGCTTGTTTTTAGGTGATTCTTATTAAGATGAAATGTAGAATTAACTATATCAAAATATTATCAAATTTTTCCTGGAAAGGAAACCACTCTCATCCCAGAATTCTCGGTAAAAAGGCCCGGAAATGAAGGTTTTTGAGATAGCGGACCCATACTTCAAAACATCGGTGATAGTAATGAATTGGTGAGTCAATTTCAGAAATCAGAATCCGCGTAAATTCATCGAGGAAAAAAGTGATACCTTTGGTTTTTTCAATGGTTGTTAATACTTCTTATCGATAACAATATTCAAAATTATCGATATTTGGAACCTGGAGACAAGTGGAAGGATAACATTGAATAGCTTCAAATTATCATATTTTACTTGCACTAGACACGTCCTCAACTTGCATGAGGTGGATCGTGTCTTACTTTACCTGTGTGGTGTTCCCTTAGTCGATAACACTAGAAGTATCGGACTTTGCGGCATTGTAATTAGTACCAACATAGAATAATTTGACCTCTTAGTAACAATTTATTTCGCAATGGAAAATTGGCTTCTATTATTGAAACAATGTGCAAATTATTGCGGAAGTATTATTTATTTATCATTTCACATTATTTTGAAAGAACGGTACTTTGAATCAAAGTACTATAAACTGCCATTTCAGCATATAGGATGCGGCGCTTCGAATGAGGACTTGGACCCTGGACCTCTTCCATGCGTGGTTTGAAGATGAATTGGCATTTTGAACGGGTAAAAAGTTGATTTCACCGTTTATCATAAATACGTATTATAATAAACAAAATATTCCAAAGAAAGACAATAAAACTCGATTTCATTATGAAAAACCTCCAAGAAAACATGGGAGGGATAGCTTTGGGTCAAAATGACCCGACTGGTATTAATAGATAGAAGGTAATATACATACATTGGAAAATATTACGGCGATGAGGTTCTTATTTTCACATTTTATTGTCAGGCTGTAAAAATAAAAGTCTATACATACAAGAGCTGACACAGTAGAGTCAGAAGTAAAACATAGTCAATTATGAATAGTCAATATAAATATTAGCATAAATAATATTGATTTATTAATCATCACGCTGTGTGGCAGGGATTAATGATATATTTAATTTTTGCGTGGTATTTTTCGATAGGATGCTTTTTCTTGAGAGAAATCTCAGTGATACATTTGGAGGCGATTAATTGCTACAAGAGATCGGGTTGTTCAATTAGGTCCAGTCTCTCCTCATCCGATTGTATTTATTTAAAGTATCTTTTATGTGGAAGGTAAGAGTATTTATTCTTGAAATGAGAATGTCTATGTCATTTAATCTTTATTTTGAGCAACTTTAATCATTCCGAATTTTTTTTGCAACTTTAACAAAAGAATACCATGGGTGCTACACTCTTCCAGGAATTCTCCTCGCCATACTCTAGAAAATCGGCTGTGACACTTTAGTCGCAATTGTACACACTCACGAATGTGTTTCTGATTTTCAAAAAAATTCCCTCTTCTCCGCCCTCTTGAACTTCCATGGACTTCCTCTTATACGAAGTCCTTAAATTTCACTGGTTGCAGGAATACTGGCTTCCAATTCCTCAGAATCCACCAGTGCGCAGATATTTTTGTCGAACCTCAATCCCTGCTTGGCTATTCACTGTAGAATATTTCAAGTCTTTTACTCCGTCGGATAATGACTTCAACCGTGGTCCCCTTAGCACCTTTCGTTGAGACCAAGCTAACGCCGACGTCAGGTTTCTCTCTATCCGTCCTTCACTTATTCGTCAACCACCAACGTTACCACCTGTCCTTAATGGCGCAAAAGATCTTAATTGTCGATTACCTTGAATGATCTTACAGTGTTCAAAATTATAGTAGCTTACAGTATTCTTTAATATTCAAAGTTGAATAATGTCACACCATATTCATTTATGCATTGAAAAATTTGTATCGCAGGTGCGAAACTGAAGAAATGTATGGAAGTAGTCGGTGTTCAATATGGAGAATGAGGCAGAATTCGTTACTGTATCGCAGATGGGAATTAATATAACTTCCAAAGGGAAATTTAATCCTTATAGAATAAATACAGCAAAATTATTTTATTTCCTTTATTTTCCATTAAAAGCTAAACCAAAATTTTTGGAAAAATATTAATATTTTACAAGTAAAACGAAAATCAGTGATCGTTTACTACTGTAAAACTTACTAAAGCATTTCTCTGTAGTGTGTCTTTAGGTTCAACTTTGTAATACGGCACTTGACTCTGACTGCATCTCATTTCGGCGCATGGGTATCTCTGGTGGGCCTATCACGGCTTTAATCTCGTTGAAATAACTGTAGGTTATCACTCTTGCCATTAGGCGTAAACCAAATAGTCACTAGAGCCATGACATTGATCATCGGAGGTCTATTACCCTGGAGATAATTTTTCTCTTTTCTATATTAGTTATTGTATCTTTAATCACGAAACAGTAATGACTGAGGAATTATTATTAGAAAGCAAAAACTTTAATGATTTAAATTGTACAATCCATCTAGCACAAGTAAATTTAATCTAAAGACTTTTTCTAATTTTAAGGTTTTTCGTACAGTAATGGATGTATTTATAACATGATTTTTTTTCAACAATCCTATAAAGTTATATATAGGTTTCTGAATATCAATATTACCGATCTTTTTAGCAACACTGTGATACCTTCCTTGTTTTTATAGCTATTATTAAGCGAATAAGCATTGAATTTAATGCCGATTTTTATTTATGCGGGTTATGTTTCAGTACTTTTAAAAGTATTATTCCATTAGTTTTTCTATTATTATTATTAATTCTTATTAATTATTCTATTCTAAAAGTATTAAAGAAGTCTAATTGCATACCCATTAAATATTAGTCGTGTTAATTTTCACATCAATGAAAGTTACCTATCATCATTGATGCTCAACGAGTAAATTTGTATTGCAATTACGTAAATTTTGGTGCTATTGCGATTCAACAGAACCAAATAAACAATATACTCAGTGCATGAGCGCAAACAACTGTGTTACATTTTCAGGCAAACTTACCATTTCCACACATTCATCCTTCACAAACAAGTCTAAGTCTAGAAAATGTACAATATTTTACTGTTTGTTTCTAAAACTGTACATTTTTTTCGGAGCACTCAAGGCGAGACGCGCGTAGTGCAGTCGCATTTATTGTTTTTCGGTCTTGAGACGATTTTCGACAACAGTAGCCACGAACAATTTCATTCGTGGCTACTGCTTTGAAAAATACGTGTATCCGTCACCTGGATAGACGGCCGACACGGAGGAACGCTGGGGTTTGAAGATCCAGGAAGGGTTGGCAATGGGAAAAAATATAAATGGGGTCGACCAGAGGTTTGGTGTTGTTTAGCAGTGCTTGTCCTCGTGCAGCTCTTAATATGACAGCTTCCATGCGACCTGGGATAGGGTCACGGCTACGGTACGTGACTCGGCGAGTGAGACTGAGTAATAAAAGGTAGGAGTGGAAACGGACTGAGTATATATGTTTAATGTCTAATGGGGTGCGGAAGTTTCGAGCCGGCGTGCGGCGGGGGGCGTGGTTGGGGAATGCACACGTGTAGACGAGAAATAAATGCATGCGAGGAAGGAAATTGTTGCCTTGGTCGAGATATAACGGAGAACTTTTACGGAATCCGAGGAAACTCAAGGGGAAATGGAACCGTTAAGAGGGAGCATAAATTAGGTTTGGCGTTGAATGGAAATAAATAGCTCCCGCTTGGTGAGAGTTGCTCCTTTTTCTTACCATGCAGTCGTGTCCTATTTGTTCTATACTCGTGGCATTTTAATGATGGATATCACTTACTAAAATTTGCTCGCTATATTTATGTTACATGCTCATTTTTCATGTCTCCGTTTAAAACAATGATTGAAATGTTCACACCATGTTCGGCGACACCGTTTAAAATAAATCGTTGTATTTTGTCAGTCGAACATGTCATATGCTCTGACAGAAAAAAGGGCTTAATGATTTAATGTTCCGTACCTTGATGAGTTTGCTAATGTTTACACAATTTTCGGCGTCACTGCAGTGGATTTTGCTAATCGTAAAAAGTCATTTGCTGCGACAGGAAGAATGTCTCAATGATTTTATGTTCAACTAGTTAGCACTTATTGTAAGTAGTATCAGGTTTTAATCGTATTTGGATATGGGTACCATTAAAATTTTCCGGAACCGCACCAACTTGCAGTACCAAGTTTGTTGATGTATTCTGCGTTTGTACCGTCATAAGACACCATATCTATCACAAGAGAATGTAGCCTTGATATCTTGTCTTTTAGATTTAATTTACATCAGATTTACGGGATATGCATTTTAATATTTAACTCGTGTATTATATGTTTTGGTTTCAATTGAATTCACGCGTTACTTTTGGCAGACTAATTATTTTAAAACATTGAGAATGTTTCTCCGTAATTACGAAAATATATTTACTTGATTTCTCTTGCGATTAATTGCGGAGAGTGATGAGACCGTGTAGACTTCTTTTCGCGCATACTAGTGAAATACATTTTACCTCCCCCCATAGTTCCTCATTTCAAATAAATTAAAGAACGCGTAATTTTGGCAAATTATTGATAAATGCAAATGAATTAGTTTATTTGTTTCGTGCGATATTCGTCCAATTTTAGTCTAGCCTGCCTATTATTAACCTCTCAAGTAATAACTTCAGCAGCTTCCTTTAATAGCAGTGCGATTAAAAAAAAAATATTTTGTGATATAATGAGATACTGACAGTTAATTTCGCTCTGTAGCTAGAAGATGAATTTTCGATTGGAAGTTATACCTATGTGTAAACCATAAAAATGACTTTGGGGAGTGGAGTATTTCGGTCCATATCCGAACATTTTACACGGTTATTATTTGAGATACTAAGGCGATGTGATGCGTTTAGGTCGTGGTAGTGAGGGACAAGGAAAGAGAGATGGGGAGAGCGTGGGTTGAAAATTGGAGAGACAGATGGCCAAAGGGACAGGGCCAAGGATATGAGCGGGAGAGGAAGCAGGAAGAAGTTAGCTGTCCCCTTGTCTCTCCAACACTTCCCCATGAGGAGGAACTTGGCCGGGCTATCTTGTGGAAATGAGAGATTCTCGTTATGGGATCTTTAGGAGTTTTGGGCGTGGGGGGGGGGGGGTTGGATGGAGGAGGGGGGTCAATGTGGGCAGTTAAAGGACGAGAAAGCTGAAGAGAGTGACGAGGAAGTCGACATTATTTCAAGGTCAAACTTTGGTACAAAAACTTTTCCCTATACGCACACGAGGCAATAAATATTATGGCGAAACAAGCAATCTACCAAACTCTTTTAACTTAATAATTCTATACGCTTGAAAAAAAAATAGTCCATGATGAAGTGCTATCCAGTGACGTAGCTGTTACGTCAGCCGAGATAGTGCCCCGCAGTCCCCTGAGTTACGCCCTCCTGGGAGGAAAAAAATTATAAATTTAGGAAAATATCCTTTTTACGTTGGTTTAAGCGTCTATAAAACAATATTTTTGAAATTAATATTTTTTAATATACATAAAATTTTAGATCCCTTGTGTGGTTGGGTAGAGGGTGCCTCACATCTTTTTCACATCTACATATACTTATTACTACGGAAACTACTAAAATAATCTATAATGTAACTATGAAAACGCGACACAAGAGTCTTGCAGGGAACATGCGAAACATGGTGTTAGCACTACTCGGCAGATTTAGAAACATGCATTTATCTTTTACCTGCCTTCCGGCCGCCGAGAGTCTAACTACACCAATGATAATAAATAGCAAGGCTATCCAAATACTTTTATAAATATTCATTTTCCGGGCTTGATGTGAATACTTGACCGTTAGATTCAAATAATACCATATTATTGAAAAATTTATGCATTTCTGTGATAATGAGGTTTGTTTTGGTGTGAAAATGATGGCAAATATTATATATTTCATATTTACGTGAATTTAGTATGCGTCAGTATTCATTTTTCATTTTATGCATGAAGCACTTGATAAAAATTCATCCCAAATATGTTATTGGCTTGACCTGGTGTTTGAAAGTTCTGAAACGCATTGCCTCTCCAACAGACTTCAATGACTTTGAACAATCATGCTGTGTCCTGTAGAAGCTGCACCTCTAAATTTCTTTATATGATATGAGAGCTGACAAAAAACGCAATGATTTCAAGAACGTAGGTCTCGTAAATTAAGTTTCACTCTATAAGACTTTATATTTATTCATGCTTTAGACTTTTTGCTTCAGTGTAATTTCTCAACGTACCACATCTCACCTTATCCTTTTATCCGATAACTCGCAGTAGGTTATGACCATAGTCTCCTTTTCTTCAAACATGGGAAATTGAATCTAATCTATGAGTCTATGGCATATTAATTCATAGTATTATTAATAAATATCAGGTCATAAATTAAATGTTCAAAAACCGTGAATTTCCATTCTCTCTCCTGAGTGGACCGCAATAAATCCATACTAAAAATTGACAAATTATTGCTATTAAAACCTAAATATAAAAATGTATTTTCTTATACTTCAATGCATTTATATTTTAATCTATCATTCTTTAGTCATCCTACATTTGAAACTACATTTTTTTGATACTTTTCTATCCTTGTATCGTTATATTATAAAGAACCTATCATTGTTTCTTCTTTATTTTAAGAAATAAAGGAGTTATTTTTACTTGATGGCGAGGGATTAACAACGGGTCACTACTGTACAAAACGTATGCTAATGATTTTGCAGCAGTCCATAGTTATACTTAACGTACACTTTTTTCCAATCTATTCGAAACTGCATTTGATTAGGTTTACAGCTGATAAAGTGATGAGAGGTCTATTTGCGCTGACATAGTCAACTTTAATTGTCATGCCTCACTGTAAATACGGCATAATTTTTTCGTAGGTTATAACAAACATTTATTTTTTATCCGGATCATTTATCTTCAATATATATGTTCTTAGGTTTATTTGTATTTTTACCCAACTTAGTCTCCAAAATCTCAGTATTACATTGTATGAAGATTGAAAAATGAAATTATGCATCAAACGACCATCAAACATATTAGCTCAAAGGTTTTAAAAGCGATGTATGCATCTATCTCGAATATGGAGATATTATGTTTGAGTTTACACTCTGTTTTCACCACCGAGCAAGGTTTGGGTAAACAGATGGATTGAACTCTCCCTGAGACACAATGGGTTTGTGAAGAACATAGGTCCCCATAGGAATGTCCATGAATAATTTCATGGACCAAATAAAGAGGAAAGTACATAGAAGAGATACCAGGAGGTAAAGGAACTATAATTGGACAGGGAAGCATGGCATACTGCAGTGAACCAATCTTAGGATTGAATAACTTATGATGATGAAGGTTTGGGTACGTTATCTTGACGATTGCACAACGTGCGGAAACCTTAATCGATATTTATTTAAAGTGTAGAAAATTTACCTGCGTTCATCTGTCATGAAGTTGTGCCCAGATACAAATTGTAAACATGTACTCACGCTTCAGAACACGAGTATTCATGCTTGAAAGCAGACGAGATAAGTTTTAATGCGACACACCATTGTTTGGCCCCAAACCCTATTTCTTCAAACATAACTCTTGTTCATTCCCCATGGCTTGATTTTAGCAGAAAAGAGATGAAGGGCGTCCCAAGTTTTTCACTTCTGGCGTTGTTTTGAAATCGGGACATTTACAAAGCGAGGGGAACGGGCATGCCTTGAAGGAGAACGAAGTCGTCTTGGAGGGACCGCCGGGTGATGAGTGACCCTCAGCAAACGAATACGGATGCAGGAAGGGAACGGAGTTGGGAGAATAGAAAAAAGAATGGTCTCTGGGACACACAGGGCTTTTTGAGGGGTTTTATGGGTCCAAGAAGTGTACGGAAGGATGGGGGATGACGGAAATGGGGTCAGAAAAACGGGAAAAAAAAACAGAAGTCAGAGGGAGAGTGCTCCACGGAAATCATGCAAATCAGCGTCTGGACGCTGCGGCCAAGTTAAACAAAACTCAAAGAGAGGGAACGGTAAAGGACGGAGGCATTTATTCAAATCAACATTTCTTCCTCGTTCACTCGCAGTGTCCTCCTACCTCTACTCCCTAGCCACCTTCATACACATCCTGAATAACATTCAAAAGTGAAGAACCTGAGAGAAATAATAATTAGTGCGAATAAAATTTCGCCTCGAAATTGCCAGTTTTCTTAGCCCGCTACTTTATCCGCTTATAAAGGATTCCTTATGAGTCGGTCCGTCTAACGAGCATCGAATTTGAATTATTCATGTTGACCTCTGCCGCTTAACACCGCTTCCCATTATCAACGGGACTCAGTTTTACTCGGGGCGTTATTTTGTTTTACACGATTGGAATTTTTGTGTTTTTCACTTGTAGGCCTGTGCGTGTGGCCAAGTATGTGTTTAAAATTGCAACTTGAGATTTATAATATAACTTTCTGCTTGGGATGCATAGTACATACTTAGCGCAGATGGTTTTTCAGACGGTTCATGAAAAGTGAGAAAAGTTCAACCCTTAATTATGTGAAAAGAGAAGCCGTGTTTCAACGCTTGCAGCGTCGTGGCTTCTAATTTTACCGTATGATATCTGAAGACAAAGTTTTTGAATAACGAATCATAAAGTTTGTTTCCATTTCCGCGGTTGTGAAAAACTCCGCAGAATGATATACGGCAGCTTTCAAAATTAGCCACCATTCATTTTCAAATTATTTTTCCCAGCGAGTAATTTCTAACTATTACCATGGTATTGATAAACTTATTCGAATCATGAATATATAATTTTTTTAATCGTTATTTTTCACATTGCGTTTTAATGTTCCCTCTGAGATTAATCATGAACTTTTCTTAGATGGAGCCTAAACTTCCAATCTCGTGGCTTATTGTATCGAAGACTCAAACCCTCCCATGCTTTGTTTTCGCTCAAATTATTTTTTAAAATATTAAATTTGAGTGATGCTGTAAACAATTTCCATATCTCCGCATATACCATTTTCTATTTATTCTCTCAGGATTGCTATGTTTGCTAATTGTCGATGAATATTCAATAGTAAGTCACAGGGGTCTCCTGGTATCTCAATGATGAACTGCTCACTTGATTTTTCTGAAATATTTTACTTAATCTATGGTATTCTTGATAAAATATTTTATATGTTAAAAATGTTGCCGCTACTTGATAAACTTTGCTGGGATTTCACTATTCAACACATTATGAGTGTACCTTGGTCAGTCTCCTTCAATCGTATTCATTCTAAGGGCTGGTTACTCAATGACTTACCGCGGCAAGAGTCGCGGTTACTTTTTTATTTCAAAACGAGACTCATAGCATAATGTAGGATGTAACCTGATACCGTGCAACTGACCATAAAGCAGATAATGCATTTCCAAATTGCTTTTCGTCTCACGATTATTCTTTTATGTGGCTAGTGAAATGCTTACTATATTTATTTTCTTCTTACAACTAAATTAAATATGATTTTAAAACGTTAGTGATATTTACATGCAGTTTGGTGTGGCTTGGTAGCAAATAACGCATCTTTATGTTTAATTTTTTCATGCCATCGAGCAAGAAATCACCAAGTGCTCTAATTAATCATCACATCATGATAACTACGCCTTGTAGCCGCCACCTGAGTTTCAGACATTCTTTTCATTGGCAGTTTTTCACTTATGATTGCCAATTGCAAATCATTGTGCTCAGTGTCTAACCTATGCATGTTTTCTTATTCTTTCCGTACCAGATCTATACTTTAATTCAATTATCTGAGAAATTTCGGAAAAGTTATTGCACTTTTTAAATAAATGTCATTTTTATTTGGCCACCTATTATGTTTTCATCTGCTCCAGCACATTTAATGACTTCTTTTCTACATATGTACTAGCAAAATTTATCTGTGGGTATTCGTCTATAACCAAACTAAACATTACGTTTCTTGGAGCCAATAAATGTCGCCATCCTGAATAACTATGCTTGGAATAATAACGTTTGCGTGATGATATGCTTCCTTCAAGTTTTCTGATGAGAGTTGAAGGAAGCTCTAAGCAGCGCCAGGATGTCACTTACGATAGTCGCAGTAAAAACTGCTGTGCAATTTATTATAGGATTAACCTGGACAAGCTCGAATGGAAATTCTTCTTTGAACACCAACCGAAATGGGTGATATGATTATTGCACATTTATCTCAGAGCTATAACGCATCACATTAGATATTCTTTTCCGCTTTTTCCGCTGACTCTAATGTGTCTGTTTTCGCTACGTTTTATCGAGTTTGTACTTATTTTTAGAATCATATCATTAATATGGTGAAAAGGAATGAAGATGACATTCCTTACCTCCCTCTTCTTTGCCTTAAAGCAGCATTTATACTTACAAACTTTGTCGATCTCATTTTAGTGTCTTTCTTAGATATGGCTCACATTTTCCACAATTTATTTTCTTGTTTTGTCCTTTCGTTATTACTTTGAAAATAGGAATTCATTTATTTCCTAAGTGAATTACGGTAGTAAATTTCCTTTATTTAAGTGGATGATCATATTTACGGAAGATGACGAGGTCATATATGATGCTATTGGGTTACGCCGTGGCTTAACGAAGGAATAGGGTGTTCAGGTTTTAATAAAATAAATTTTATCTAATATGTGTGTATTCTCACACATTTTACACACATTTCAAAGTGAAATATTTGTATTTCACATAAGGGAGTGTTTTTGACAGGCATTATTACTTTCCGATAAATGTTATGTGGTGCCTGAACCTGTGGACTTTTTCGTTGAAAACACTTTCGTAGAAAAGTGTTTGCTCGTTCGTGGAAGCCTTAGAATGTTTCAATTGATTTGTAGCCACCTCTTCGACATGCTTTATATTGTTGGCGAAAGCAGAAGCCAGAGACTAGTCCGAATGTATATTCGAAGTATGATATACGTTAGTGGCACTTGGAATAATTCAGGCCGTTCCCACTTAGGTAATGACGCACCATTTGCTGTAAGCTCCAGAATTTAAGGCTGCGTAAAAAATGAGGCGTCAACGGCTAAAAACTCTACCCGCAATTTTTGTGGCAAGTGGGAATCGTTTCCAGAGTCTTCTCCGAATTCTGAGTATGCATTGGAAATTCTTGGAACGAATAATTAAGACCGATAAATGAACCATTGGAGGTTTTGTATTGTTGATGTGGTCATCAATCTTTTTTGCCCTTTGCGAAACAGCATTTGTATTCCATTTTAATCACACATTACTGCTGTCTTAATTGTCTCTCTGATTAAAGTAACCCGGCGATCCTCTCATTGAACAGTACAAATCTCGTAATGGCGTGATGCAAGAAAGAATTAAGGAAGAATTTACATTATTCTTAAAGCAACCCAAACCGTTTTGTACGGATTTCACCATAATGATAAATCATTATTTGATCAGGGAAAAAGAACTACATTATTTTGAATGAAAGTAGTGGAAAGTTTAAAAAAAAGGATTAGTTTGAGGAAGTTAATGTAACTCAAACTTTGAAATTAAGTTTAAAGTAACTTAAAATAAATTTCAGTTAATGCTTCCATTAAGTTGCATATATATAATAAAAAATGAATACATACTGCATACATAAATTTTGGCCTATATTTCCAGATGACGTTTTATATGGGGATTTTGAGAAATGAGCAAGTATAAACAGAATGTTGTTACTAATTAGATAAATGGATGGAATTGCGATTATGTCCTCATTAAGAGTATAGTGAATTATATAGATGTTGGTAGAGTTTAAGGCTTTTTGGCTCAATTTTATGCATAGTTATGAATAATATTTTTTAATAAAGCCAGTAAAGCATCGAAAATTTTGTTATATCTTGTTTTAATCTCTTCTCTCTTGTTTTTTTTAACGCCCTGATTGTTTTGCCGTTGGAATTCGAAACTAATTAACCGTTAGTTGGGAGGAAGCCCTACTGGTACAATTACGTTAAATTTGAACATGATGGAACTTCATCGATAACAATTACACATTACACTTGTTCTCAGTTGTCTCATTTTGCATTGATTAACATTGAAATAATTGTTCGTGTAAGGTAGTTATGGACTATACTCTATACACACTATACTCTTAATGAGGACATAATCGCAATTCCATTAAGCGAAGATAACCAGTTCGCTTCTGTTTTGAAAGCTGTGAGACCAGTAATTTTATCTTTACCTCATATTCATGCATTTAGAGTAATATTTACCAATTATATTACAAGCAATATACAGTACTGAAGAAAGGTCACGAAATTTGACTATTTGTAACACAGTTTACATAAATGGTCAAAGCAAAGCAGGGTCACCAATATTGATGAGTTGTAACAATTATCAGAATAATGAATCAGGAAAATAGTTGAAAACATTTCATGTTATAGACAGAAGTATTTGAACGGGAATGAATGAAAAAAAAGGCTCCTAAAAAGTGAAAGATTGCAATGTACAATCTTCTAGGATTACTCGTGTACTTTTCGGTCTATGTTAAAGGTATTTTGCAATCATTATACCGTTTTTTATCGAAAAGAGACAAGGGTCCTTGGCGCGACCTTATTTGAGCAGAAAACTTGACTTTTGGGGGTCCATGATGACTATAATTTTGGCCATGGACCCTTGTAAGGTCTCAAATGGTTATCAGGAGTAATTTATATCCAAATCACGATGCAATCTTAAGTCGCGTATCGTCACTTGTGACGCAAACTGGGAACATATCAAACATATAAAAGCAGAAAATAGTCTACCGTCAACAATTGGCGAGTAATCGTAGTTACAGATGACGATGTGGGTATTTCATGCCCAAATTCTTTCTTGAATTCTGCATCTATGGCTTAAAGATGACTTCGCTAAGCATTCTCTTCTTTTAGAAACCTTTTAAACTCCTAGATACTTTTACGTTAAATGTATTGGGGTCAGTACACTCGGCCCCTAAGTTTTTCTTTACTTGCAATTGATAATTAGTGTGTCTAATATTTTCAGGGGAGTTTGAGTGTTTTTCCTTGCATTATCCCTGTATCAATCAATCATTCCAAGTGGCTAAAAATTACACTTCTCAGGTACGCTGTAAATTTTCTAAACAATTACATTTTTTCCCCCTACATTTTACTACCATGTACTTAGATTTTATCTGTATTTCTCTATTTACATATATCAACAGTTTTGGAGTCTTTCTAAAAAACAGTTTGAATTGGAATTAGTTTTTGTATAAACTCTCTTTTCAATTATATCGTCAAAATTTCAGCATCGCTTAGTTTTGAATGGCAGTTTTTGTCACCGCTGTATGTAGGTCGAGTCGTTTAAATTCTCACTTGATGACGGCACTGACCTCGCAATTACTGAATCGATGCTGAACTTTATGGGTCATGTGTCATGCCTGCTTTCAGCATTGCCTTATCCCGTATACATATATATATATATTAGCTTTTGAAACTCTGGTTTTTAATAATGCAACCCCCAAGGGATAGGCGTCGTATTATTGGGACCCCTTATCCCGCTCCCCAAGGGGCACTCTTCCTCGCACCTGGCTTCGCGAAGGGGATTATTTCAGCTGTCGAAGAGCGCCGCTCTCCATCTCGAGTACGCAGAGCGAACGATCCTCATTCTCCCCGCTATTGTATTGAGATCCGCCTCACATCCAACATCTCGCTACCCCGTTCCCCCCTACGCCCCCCTCCCCACCCCCCCCCCCCACGAGTCCTTCACTCACAATGGAATCGCACGTTTTGGATGGAATTTAAGGTAGTTGGAGCGAGTCATAATGGAGATCATATTCGAATTATGTCTTTTAATACGTCTTATAAAGTATGAATTAAATACTAAATTATTAATAGTGAAATTATATACTTGTATACGACTGTGATTCTCGATAATCAAATAAAAACATTCTCTCTAGACTTTCAATCAATTTAACTGAATTGGCTTGCGTTGGATGAAGTTATCAACGATTTGTGACGGGGACTTTAACTAATGAAAAAAGTCAAATTTTTCCATATTTCTGACTTAAGGTAGTTGGAGCGAGTTACCTAGCCATAATGAAGACCATATTCGAATTTTATGTTTTAATTTTAGCACCTCTATGAAGCATTAATTAAATACTGTATTATTAATGGATACGATAATATACTTGTATATGACTGAAATCTTAGGTAATCAAATAAAAATATCAACATAATTCTGTGATTTGACTCATCTTGTTCACGCGGTACGTTCAAAACTCTTTCATAACGGAAGGTTTCTTGCGAATCTGAAAATAATTACGGTACAATATGATTAATTTTCAAAAATATCCGAGGAAACAGAAAAATTACACCCTGTTAATTTTTTGACGAGATCTAGGTGTTAGAAATGCCACATTTTTTATTATAGTCTCTCTAGAGAGCGTAACCTACCATTTCCCATGTAAAAGGGCTGGTATTATTTGTAAAAAAAAATCTCGGATAGTTGTGCGGTAAGGGGCTGATATTTTGGTATCTTTGGAAGAGTAAGATATTTATCGTTAAAATGGGACCAAATTCATTGATTTCTAGGTGAAATGATATTTCGCTGAAACTGCCTAAGTTCCCTCTTTCACGAACAAAGAATAGAGGGGAAGAAGGGCAGCGTCTGCAAAATACGAAGGACCTTGCGCAGTGTAGAAATTTCACTCAGGAAAAAATCATTCGCCCTCACCCGGGGTCAAATCCGGATCCGACGAGGGTGAATAGTAGCTCCTTGGAATCCTGCGAAAATGCTAAGGGCTGATGGAAATAATTGGTGGCTAAACTGACTGTTGCATTTGGTGCGATATCGAGGTTTCGGGTTCGATTCTTGGTCAAGGTGGATGATATAAAGGGTGTCCGATAAATGTCACGCCACAGTGACACTAGAGCTAGGGCAGCCTAAGAGGAACCGAACCAGACTAATATGACCTCAGTAAAAGTTGTACGGTTTTCGAGATATTGCCAAATTAAAGCTTTTTCAAAAATTTCACTTTTTTTACATTTCTAGTCCCAGAATTCAATCGGATAATTTAACGTTCTCATTAACGCCGCTCTATTAATCTTCCAACGGTGACTCATGTGCCGACTTTTACCTGGAACAGAGGCCCGAGAGGGAGGGGGGTCATGGGGTCCGAGCAAACAAAATAAACGCGAAAGTCGCTATACCTGTCTAACTTTATCGGCTTTCAAAAAATGGGATGGATAGAGTACTTTGTTTGTTAATTTGTGGCAGTAGCCCCAAGAGCCAAATTGAGAGCTATTGAAGAGAGCATCATCACATCAGAGAGCATCATTACATCAGAGAGCCAAATTGAGAGCTATTAAAGTGAATTCTGGGACTAGAAATGTAAAAAAGTGAAATTTTTGAAAAAGCTTTAATTTGGCAATATCTCGAAAACCGTGCAACTTTTACTTAGGTCATATTAGGCTGGTTCGGTTCCTCTTAGGCTGCCCTAGCTCCAGTGTCACTGTGGCGTGACATTTATGGGACACCTTGTATAATGGATCATGGTATCTCTAACCGATCTAAGGACATCCTTGCAAACCTCTTTTTCCTCATTTACTCCTATACACTGCTTCATACATGGCCTCCTGTTTTTAAGACTCCTAATATTCCTCCTCCTAAGAAATTCCTCAACCACATTCGACCACAACTTTCTCGGCCTACCTCTACCTCTCACACCATTCATTTCAGTCTAATGTATCTGTTTCGTTATTCGATTCTCATCAATTCTCTCAACATGGCCAAACCAACTAAGCACAATCCTTTCATATATGTCCATTACTGGAGCATGTAACCCACATTCATTTATTACTCACTCATTCCTGACCCTATCCCTCCTACTGTTGCCGCAAATACTCCTCAGATAACTCATACTCACGGCGTTTCGTTTACTCTTATGTTTATCCTGACATACCCATGTTTCACTACCATACAACAAAGTGGGGAGGAGTACATTTTTGTACACAACGATTTTCGCTTCCTTTCCCTTCCTTGATATGCTCAACGTGCTACCTACCACTTCCAGCATTTGCATGTCTCTTTATCTTCTCATCCATCCATCCATCATTCGTAATCATCTTACCTAAGTACACAATATCATCCACATGTTCAATTACTTCACCATTCGCCCTCATCATACTGTTAGCATAATAGTTTGTTTTAAAAATAAAATTTCCTTTAAATGATATTTTTATTGCAATTTTTCATTATCAAAAGTTTTCTTTAGATTGTCAGACGCAAAGAGTAAGTTTGTTGCGTAACATGAAGAAGCGCGGAGCAAGCTGACCTCAATCGCTGGCGAACTCAAATTTCTAACTTACTACAGCTTCTACTGCTCTTCGCTAGAGAGTGTCACCAAGTTTTGCCACCCCTATATGAAGAAGAAAGGGTCGTGAGTATGGGGGTATTACGTGGGTGGTTTAATGGGTCGAGGATGGAAGGGAAGGCGAGGGTAAGAGTAAAGGTGGATGGTGTGAGCTTGTATCTCAAAAAGCTGAAGAGAGGGAAGAGGGTTTAAGAAATTGGAGGGATGTCTGCGAGGTGGGGGAGGGAGTTATGGGGCGGGCGGGGAGGGGGGGAAGGGGTGAAGAGAGGGAGAGGGGAATGGGCAGGGGGGGTGATAGAGGGAAGGGGAAATTAATGAGTCCCCAGGGTTAGCAAGAAAGGAGGTGAGCTTCTTCCTTCAAAATTGGTGTTTGTGAGTATGGCGAGCATAGTCTCATTAGAGATAAGGTCGTGAGAGGGAGGGAGGAAGAGATGGTTGGAGGAAGAGGGCGTGGGGGGAGGGGGGAGCGGAGGCGTTAGAGGAGGGGGGAAGGGATGGGGCCGCGAGATTAAGGGGGGGAGAGGGGTTGGGGAGGAGCAATGTTGCAGGATTGGTCCGGAGTATGGGAGGGGTCGGAACCCTCACGAGACATTCGAGGGAAGGTTAGCCGAGGGGACAGCGAGGAATGGTGGGGGGAAAAACGCCTTCTTTAAGAATGTAAAAGTGATAATTAAAGGTTTCGGGCGCTTATTGCCCAGGGAAAATATTCTCTTTAATTTTTCTGAAGCGGCCTAGTTCTGTTAATTCTATAAAAAGTATTAATTACGTTGCTTCCGTATTGCAGTAATCTTCTCTTTCTCTGTCTTCTTTTGTCTTCGCGAGAGTAAGTTTGTGGGTGGAGGAAATTGTCATTTATCCCAATAAGGCCATTTTCCTCACCATAGATTGCAGAGCAGGTCATGCTCCGAAGTAATAATATCTGTACACGCCTTAAATTGATCTTTTTTACAAATAAAGCCTCTTTGCTATTGGGCCAGTTAATCAGTTGATGTATCTGAACTGCGTTTATTATAATCAATGAAGCTACTCTACATTCCATTTATGTTTTTTCAATTTAGTGGAGTATTCCATTACCCACTGAAACATGATTTATTTAACCATAATGCTCAAGTTCATGAAAACTATGTACATTTTCACTAACTTTATGGCAGTGCACGCCCGGTTTACTTACATGAACGACATCATCAGGTCATGGTACTTGGTACTTGTCGCCCGGTGATGACGCCAACGTGACTAAAATGGTCGTGCATTTAATTCAATTAGTGAAAGTTTGCATAATTAATTCATAACTTACTTTAAATTGTCACACATTTTAGCAATAAACAATGAATTCCATCAGCTTTTTGACTTAAAATAATTGATTTTAACGTAAAAGAAACATCGAGATGCTGAAAAATGGCATAAATTTGCCGTACGCTAGAATGAAATAATGTTTACTGGAACTTATCCAATTTGTTGCGAAGGCTTCCGCGGTGATTTATTGAGGTCAGTTTATTCGGGTTTTTCCCGCGTTCATTCACGTTAACGGTATCAGGACCTCACAAACCTAACCTAGCTGTAACGTTAGCGAAACTTTTGTCCGTTAACATGGTTCAGCGCGGGAAAAACCCTAATAAACTTACCTCAGTTATCCAATTTGTTTGAATAGAAGACAGAAGAATATCAGTTGTAGTGTAAAAAGAAGAGAATGTATGCGTAATGTGAATTTCGAAACTTGAGGATAATAAGAATGTGGCATTGCGCGGGGCACATTGATCTGTGGCGTGCCAGCGGTTAAAAAAAAAAGTTGCCTCCTAATGAAGCATTATAGGAATAAAAATCAGAACGAATAAGGAAACTCTTAACCTCAATAAGGCTCGAATGAACCCGGGTGTCAGGCTGAGCTATTGTTTCTTTTTTTCCTCTTTGTCTATCGAGAACAACGTCTCTTTATCTCTATCTATGGAATATCGTTCGCTAAACAAAGATCGATAGAATCCATCCCCAAAAGGGAAGATCGATATGTTAGTATCAGCTGAGTCGATAAGTATTTCCGATAATGAATTCATTTAAAAAACTGGATACTTTTACCTATCATATGTTACTGGCTTCTGTTAGATAACGGCTGCTTTAAATGAAACTTGTTTTCGTAATTTGAGAGTTATCTTTCTGGATTCATGAATATATTCCCTCCTGTACCGCTCATTATTTGGGTTATTTCTTGGTCTGAGTTGTTATTGAAATCTTTTTCGGATGTCCTTAGAATAAACTGTCTCATCACTTTCCTTTTCTACAATTTATTTTGGTCTTTTCATCTTCGCATTTCTTTCTTGCAATCTAGTCCCCCAATTTTGTCTTTTCGGATAAACATTTCCCTCTCTTTCTTTTCTTCAGTGTTTCATTGATCGGCAGTGCCTCCTGCATCCGGTCTTGTGACCTCAAAATTATTTTATAATTAAATACATTGCATTACCTCCCCCCCTGTCAAGTTTGATACCGGTGGTATCAAAGGTTACAACAGTAGGTACTTCAAGTTCACGTTAACGGGCCGTCACATAGTACCCTCATATCAATAGCCCACTGCATGGCTTAATACGTTGAATTGGAGATTGAACGCTCATTATTAAAAAAAAGCGTGATCAGAACATTTAAAGGTTTTGTAGTAACCTGACAAAATTCCGTGATAATTTCTAGGTTTATGAAAAAATTAAACGCTGTGCAATTTCTTTTCATTTTTACCGATCGATTTTGCTGAATACAATGCGATATTTACACTCAACCTGCAGAACCTTGAACTCCATAACTCTCTAATGATGTTCAGCAAGTTAGGCGCATTTAGTGATTTTTTAAACTTCACAACGAATCATGTGTATGCATGTTCTAAGAGATAACGTTCTTTCTTTAATATTGCTGCAGAGATAAATGAAGTAATTTTATTGCCAATAATTTAGGTATTTAAATATTAATCCTTTTGAGATCAACCATTCTAACTTGCATAACAACAATATACTTGTATTTCATTTACTTATGTATATCTGTCATAGCCAACAAACTGTTTGACATCATCAGGACTTAACAACAAGATAAAGGATATTTACAGCCAGGTATTTACCGAGAAATCAACACAAAAATTGTGGTATAAGGTATTTACCTACGATTGAGCTTAGTAATATTGAAGCATCAACAAAGTAAGCGAAAGCTCTAAACAGTACAGAAATATGTGAACCATTCCGATTGACAACAATTTAATTTACTTAAGTAACCACAATTAAAGAATTTTTCTGTATATTTATGTATATTATAAATGGTCGAGAAAGTTTTAATTATTGTAGCTTACTTTCGTAAAGATCAATTTCCTAATACGTCAACTGATATCTGTTCTTCTCGAGGTATTTAGTTATGTCAATAAATGGTATTGTACGGAGAATGCGATAACAGTCTGGGTAAAAAGTCTAAAATATAAACGCTCTCTGCCGTTCAAATTGTCTGGTTGAGCGCAAATTTTAGTGCTTATTTGTCTTTTGTCCGTTAAGATGATGAGGCTATGATGAGAGTTCCAATATCGAATTAATTAATCACTTATGTGTTTTCCTTTGGAATCGAAACTTTCACTTGTTCTTAACCTTTCCTCCTCTCGCATCAAGGCCACCGTCCCTGTTAACGCGAATGAGCTCTAAATATGCATTATATTATCCCAGCCTCGAGAGATCGAGAGAGAGAGGTAAAACTCTCTACGGGGCTGACATGTTTTCCGTAGTGGTGATTGATTGTCACCGTACATTATCCTGCTTATGAGTGTATTCACCGTCTGTGTCTACCTGTGGTTAGGTCCTTCATTTCGGAAAATTCGAGAGATGTAGTCCGGGCTGATTGGATTGAGTAAGCATCCTCTTGGCAAACGAATCGTTGTAGCTGCTGCTTCTCGTCCGGCCGGCGTAATTGAATCGCCCGTCGACTCCGACGCAGCAATAATAGCCGGGGTTCCGGGGGAAGAGAATGGGCGGTGAGATGGGGAGTTGCAGGTTTTATTGGTCTTCACGTCCCATGATAACGCGCCCTCTACTCTCAGGCAATCAATGGACGAGGCACGCTCCCGGGCCTATGGCACGGGGAAGGTGGTACTTTCGCACGGCTTTGAACACGTGTCTGGACTTATCAGGACGTAGGGGCGTGCGCGATGGACGGGGCCCCGGGAAAGGGACGACAAAAGAAGAGGGGGGAGGGGGTCCCAAGGAAGGATTTTAGGCTCTTCAGAGGGGGTCTCCCCAGGGGAGTTGAAAGGAATTAATGAACCTCCACGCAAGCGCGTTGAGTTCGCTTCGTCGAGTCATTATCGAGAGGAATTCGTCGGGGGATGTTTTAGGTTAGTTTCATCTGACGGCCAAGAAGGAATCAAACGGTTAGCGAGTTGTACTCGACGATATCGAAAGGAATCGGCTACCACTTCAGTCATTGTGGAAATTGGAAATATATTTTTTTATATTCGTCGAGTTCTTCTAGAATAATCGATCATTATCCGCATGGTAGGTAAATTAGGTGGGATACAGTTTCCGTTGAACTTAATGAATAGAAAAACAGTTTTTTTCCTCAAACGATTGTAACTGTGATATTGAAAACTTGACAGTTTTAGTTGGAGAATGTGTAATAAGAAACATTTTTTAAATTATTACTGATACCAACCATTTTCTTTGAGATCAAGTATCTGCTAGTTTCTTGAGTCAGATATTTCATATCGCAGTTTGAGATAACAGACTTTCCTTATATTCGCTGGTATTTGTATTCAAGTTTGACTCCCATGTAATCCTCTAGTAATTATCTCACTATGAGATACTGTGAGAGAGGAAAACTTTTTATTTTCCACTTATCAAATAAACGCAACTAGCCTGAGAATGCGATTGTTTGCACATAAAAAGCACATGCCACTGATTCACTCACTAACTGATCACATATCCTCAAGAATCACGTCACCTGTATTCAACTCATATAAATTTGACACAGATTCATCTGAAGTCTTAGGTTTGAAATAAGAAACTAATTTTTCGGCCATGATTTTATTATTAACGAACGTGAGCCCTAGGCATGGTCTACTAAAATTTTCTTGGGCTTACAGTTACCTAATGGTATAAATATATATTAATTTCTTATGCTGCTATTCCTCCCTGCAATAACGCTAAATTAAAAAACAATAGAACGTCTAATAGTGCAATAAAACGTAGTGTCATTACACTTGAAGTTCTGTTATCGGGAATAAAGCCCTGTAGAATTTTCTAATGTTAAATTATGCAGCGAAATGTTCAGCTTTTTTCCCACCCAGCCTGGGGGCAATCTTACTGGCTTAGGAGAGCTAAATCTGTTGACTTTACGTTGGTTTTTAAACTTGATTTAGCGGTATTTTTGTGGAATGGTGGAATTGTTGGAATGGTGTAACGAAAAGCTGAGCATAATTTCACAAATTGTCCATTTGTTTATGAAATAGCTAGGAGGTAGGAGTAAAGAATTTTAGTCCTTAGAGTTTTAGTGGTTCTCGGGGAATCTGTTTTTTTTTGGCTAGAGTGCTGCATACCAATTCTGAAAGAACTGGATTTTCATCCCGGTAATGGCCGACATATTTCCTCCAACTTTGTGGAGAGAGTCATAATTCCAGTGCTAACGCTGGTAGCCACTTGGTGGTTTTTTTATGTTCAGCCTTTCCTTAAATCCCAATCATGTCATTAACAATCCACTTGTCCAAATGGAACGTGTGACCTCAGTTTTTGGTCACCTACCCAAAAAATTCAATCTACGAAGAATTTTCTAGTATTTTTATCCAGTTGAAACGTATTTGTAACGGTTGAGAGCGTTAAAGAAACCTCAAAAATTATTGGTCATCAACCAACTCCGTTTTCAGAATATTCTGATGGAGTGTAACAGACACTGGGACTTGCATTACAAAGTCTAAAAATAGTGGTCGACTCATACGTCGATGTTCATTTCGGAGACACGATGATCTCAGATGTATCTTTCTTTTAGTTTTTTGCTAAAACCAATTGATCCATGTATTAAAAAATCGCCCATTAGACATGGAATTAAACTTATTTTCCTAAAAAATGAAAACAAATTACTATTTCAGCCTTCTGTTTGTGGATGTACTCAAAATAAAAATCTGCGCTCTCTGTCATCAACCCCAATACTTCGAAATTATAAATGACTTTCTTAATCCAACGTATACCGTTTCCGTCAAAGTATTGCAAGAAGAAACAAGGATAGAAAGACGTTAGATTTTCCCTTCCTCTTTAAATCGGTAACTCAGTCTTGCTGCGGTGGAAGATTTGTCTCAGACATAATGCATCCTTATTTGCTAACCATACTAGACGTGGGTTGGACCCTGGTATTTCAGAAAATCAGGAGTTATTTTTTTATGACTTCCAGCAAAATCCACCTATCACCGCTAGAGTACTAAAAACTTGTTTTCGTTATGATTAAAGGCATTTTTCTCTTTGTTGTGTGTGTGTAGTTATTTTTTACGAAGGAAGCATTACTTGATACCCCACTACAGCCCTATTCCTCGCACTGCCACACATCCTTGTGGTGGCTTATAGGTTTATATGTAGATGCATACAATATTTTGAAGAAACCTTCAAATAACGACTATTCATCCTATTCAAATATAAAAATTCAAATACAAATTCAAATGTAAAAATAATTCAAGTATACAAGGCCTATAGAAGATATTTTACCATATTACGGCGGTGAGCTATTGATGACCTATTATCGCTTAAACCTCTCGCCTCCTAAAAATAAATGATTTAACTATTTTACACAAAATCGTTCCCTGAATAATATATGTATTTGGAACATGTTGGCGAAACATGTCGTGGAAAATAAGAAAAATTACAATTTTTCTCGCCTCAATTTTATTTTTATAGTGTAGATGCCCAGAATATCTCCATCATCGTCATCGTCTCTCACTAGGTCAGCCCTTGTCGCTGTCTTTATAGCCCATTGTCTCTTTCTAAGGCTGTTTCTTTTCATTTCCGCGTAGGAGTTGCAGTTCATGATTGACATCACACTGTGAAGTAAGGATATTCTAGGTCGTCCTCTCCTTTCCTTCCCCAACACTTTTCCTTCAATTATGTACTTGATGAACTCGTTATGTCCTACTAAGTGACCAAGAAGTTTAATTTTCCTGGAGTGAATTGCTTGGAGAAGCTTTATTTTTTCACCTACTTCTTTCAAGACTTTCTCATTTGTTTTTCTCATGACCCAACTTGTTTAGTTATTCTCCTCCGGAACCACTTTTCGGCTGCCTGAAGCCTGTTTTTTTCTTGGCTATTTATTGTCCATGTTTCACAATCATGGAAGAAACACGGATACTCCTCACGAACGTCTTTACAAATTTCTTCCTCGTATGAATTGAGAGGTTGTTGTTTATCAAGAGCTTACGCTTCCTTTGGAAACCTTGTTTGGAAACCATGTTTATCTCCATCAATCGGGATATATTGTTATTTACTTACTCTGTTAATTAATTCTGTTGCTAAATGAGTTAGCACTTGTCATCCCTCTCCAATGATAAATTATTTAACTATTTTACACAAAATCGTTCCCTGAATTATACAATTGGAATATGTTGGAGCTCGCTGTCAGCGAAGCACGTCGTGTAAAATAAGAAATATTTCTATAAATTACAAGTGTTCTAGTCTCAATGTTATATTTCTTGTGTCGATACCCAGAATATCTCCATCAGTCAGGTTTTATTTTATCTATTTACTCTGGTAATTCTGTTGCAAAATGAGTCTTCACTTGCTGTGCCTCCCCTAAAAATAAATTATTTAACTATTTTGCACAAAATCGTTCCCTGAAGTATATATTTTTAAATTCTTGGTGCTCGAAGTCGGCGAAACGTGCCATGGAAATGAAGAAACATTTCAATAAATTATATTAATGAATTATAATAATGATTTATTCCACCATTAATAAGTAAGCAAGAAAGTACAAAAAGAGACATCTATTTTAATATGGAATAAAGGCAACCCTAAGGATAACCTGTTTCGGGGTTACCTTTATCTAATGTGTGAATGCAACTGCTGGCTCTAATGCATATATACATTGCTTACAAGTGGTCGAGTAACAGTTTTTACTTTCAATCATTGTCTGTTCAATACAAACAAAAATATAGCAATCACGAACAAATATACAAACCACGGACAAAAATATGGCAGTGGACAAGTCAAAATATATCGGCGCCAACAGTAGTCACAAATCACAATACTAGAGGAATAGAAAGCTCATACTCAAAATTGCCAAATTAAACAACAACTTTCAGCAGTTCTTCAACCTCCTCACTCTCCTTGACTAGGAGCCATTGTTTTAATTTTAGCAAAAATATTGTAATGGAGTAGTGTTTCCACAACTCTGCCGGGAGGGAGCAAAACAATTTCGGTGGAAGATATGGATAAGTTTGCAATATATGCTAGTGCAATATTTGCATACAACTTCAAGTGTTCTTGTCTCAATATTATTTTTATAGTTTAGATACCCAAAACATCTCCATCAATCAGGTTTAATTTTTAGTTATTGACTCTGTTCATTACTTTTGTTGCAAAATGAGTCTGTGGCGTAAAAGCTCGCCACCATTGTAATGATTTTTACAGGTTGGCAGTTCTGCCTCGTGCGGAACGTCTGAACAGGGAGGATATTGTTGGGGATACGATTGTTGAGAATAATTACAAGGAGTAATAGGATATTTTTGTTAGAAGAGGGTCAGAACGTGTTGAGAGGGAGTGGAAAGTGTATGTGGAAGTGATGCGTGGAGAAGGAGTATGGACAAAATAAAGAAAATAAGTACGAAATTTGGGAAGTAGAGAAAGTGGACAATTCAAGGAGGACCAGGACTATACCCAGAAGGAAACAGAAGTGGGGCATGACTTGGACGGAAGTGAGGAATGAGGAAAGTTGATGTGTAAATATGGTGTTACATGTGACACGGGTAATAGAAAACGTTGTTCAATATAAACAATAACATGATTGAGGTGTACACATTTCTATTATATGTGACTCGGGTAAAGAAAACGTTGCCCAATACATAATAAACGAGTTACAAGTCAGTACTGGCCGACAAACTCTTGTATAAAATTGTAGCAAAGGGTTGCAGTACCGTGGGTGTAGTTCGTCTCTCTGCCAGTCATAAAGCTCCACCGCTAGCTCTCCGTCCTCTCACTCCTTCCATCTTGGACCACTTCCGTTGCGGAGAGGAGCTTTAGTCGCGGGCGGTGGCCGTAATGGCAGCGTGGAAAGATGGGAAGGGACTATGGGATGACACAATGGCATCGCTCGTCAACCCCAGACCCTTTTATCCACCCGCCTTCGAAAAGCGATCAACAGGATGTGGACGTGGAGGGGGTGAGGGGGGGGGGGCTAACGAGAGACTCCCGAAAGTTCGCACTTGCTCCCAATCGCATTAGTCCTTCCTGTTGACTGGTCAGAGAGAGAGAGAGACGGATTCCGGACGCTTTCCACGCTCCCACCCCTCTTCCCCTCCTCCTCCCCCCCCAAATACCCTTTCCTCATTTCGTCTGGACGTCACAGCCGCTCAAACCCCTCGTTCGACCGGAATATCGCCGAGATTTTCGGGGTGGTTAATAACGCCCGCGGCGGCCGGACGCCGTTCGCTTCCCAACTTCGCCTCACTCCCTCACCGAATCGCTGTCGCCGCACGTGGCGAACGGGGATGAATATATTCGGAGATAAGCGGAAGTGGACCGAGCAAAAAGGGGCGTTTACACTTGCGTACACGACAGCCGGAAAAGAAAATTATATTCTTTTTTTAGAGGAGTGATTTTTTTAAAAGTTACGGACGAACATTTGGACGTCACCATTGTTCGCTAAAACTACTAAGAGCGAAATATTAATTCACCGAGAAATCAATGAATGTGGTCTCATTTTAAAGTAAATTGTCGGCCCTGGTGGCGGCGGGGTTAAAGCCCCGTTCACAACAACTTAACTTGACTTAACTTGGCTTGGCGTAGTCTTGAAGTTGAGCATTTCTCAAATTTCTCTTTATTCTAGCCAATAGCAAGGCCTGATTTACCATCGATAGTGCGGAAGTAATCGATTGCTACTATCGATATAAGTCGTGCCAAGTTAAGCCAAATTAAGTCAAGTTAAGCTGTTGTGAACCATTTTCATATACCAATTAAGTCCTCGCCTGTCAGTCCGAGGGTCGTGGGTTCAACTCCCGCCTGGGTGGTTTTTCGCCACTCAGGACATGGGTGTTGTGGTTCGCCTATAGTTAATTGTTAATCACCCGATGTAAAAGGCCTTTTTTGTGCTGTTTTCTGGAGTGTGAGTATAAATAAATGAAATATCTCACCCTTCCAATGATATCAACATATCAACCCCATACGTAACCACTTTCCAAGATTTTTTAAGAAAAATACCAGCACTTATACATGGAATATGGTACGTGTATGCTCTCCAAAGAGATATTTTAAAGATGAAGAATTTCTAACACCCGTATCTCGTCAAAAAATTAAAAGTGTGTAGTTAAGTTTTCTCAACTATCTTTGAAACTAAATCATATTTCCCCCGCAGAATATTTCACCATTAATAATGCTATACTTATTTCGTGCTTCCTACAGCGGCTGAAATTAAAACGTATAATTCGAATATGGTCTCCGTTATGACTAAGGAACTATCTCGCTCAAGCTACCATAACTCAATGGTAACTATTAGATACCGCCGTATTTTAAAGAATATGCTAACTGAATAGGGATAAGAGAGCGTATTGGCAAAAACTTTGTGGAAGCTATGAATTTCCATATTTGAAAATTAACACTTTAAACATGGATATGTCAGGATATATATAACAGTAGACTAAACGCCGTGGGTATGAGTTATCTAAGGAGAGTTTGCGGCTAAAATAGGATGGATAGGGTCCGGAATGAGTTGGTAACAAATGAATGTGGGTTAGATGCTCCAGTAATGGACATGCATGAAAGGAGTCTTCGTCGTTGGTTTGGCCATGTTGAGAGAATGGATGAGAGTCGAATAACGAAACAGATACATAAGAGTGAAATGAATGGTGCGAGAGGTAGAGGTAGGCCGAGAAAGTTGTGGTTGAATGTGGTTGAGGAATTTCTTAGGAGGAGGAATATTAGGAATCTTAAAAACAGGAGGGCGAGTATAGAGCAGTGTATGGGGGTAAATAAGACAAAAGAGGTTAGCAAGGATGGGTCAGTATGGAGGAAATTATTGAAACAGAGTTAGGTGTACAGATATGTATTTATGAATGAAACTTTGTGACTGTGCCTACCTCGGAATGGAACGGCGTGATTTGTACGTAAGTATGCAACACTTATACGATTTCCACACTTTTATTTTCTTCACCGACTATGGTTTCAGCACACTATATTACCCTGATGTTGACATAATGTGCTGAAACAATGGTCGATTAAGAAAATAATAACGTGGAAATTGTACAAGTGTTTATTTTTAAATATGAACGGGTGTAGTTTTTGCACTACCAAAGCTGTCTAGCAATAACGTTTAAAATATTTATTGTACTGGAGTGAATGTATGTGTTGAGAATGAGTGAAATTTTCATTAATTTATAAGATTTAAGATACAAAGGGGTTTGTAATTTTTCGTCTTTCAGGAGTGATTAGTTGTTTCATTTCCTAGTTAGACTTATTCAAGAAAAAATTCGGAAGGAATAATTATAAAATAGGCGTTTTTTCCCCTAGTCTACAAAGTGACACATCCTTCTTGTTATTATTTTCAACAATTACTCCCGTGAAAGTGATAGCACCTCATGTAATTTGCTTTATTTTGTCAACGTTTGTATCCTTTTCCAGATACTCCTCTATCACCGACTGTTTTGTCATGGCTGATATATAGGCTGTCACGCACACGAGTGTCACTTGACTTATCTCGAAAGCGGAGGTATTTTTCCAGTCCTTACTACAATGATATTTGAAGAATACCAACAGTGAAGAATTCGTTCCTTTAGATTAAATATTTAACCTTTGACGTGCCGTAAATTGTGTGATTAGAAAGCAAAAATTAATCCCAGGTTTCATTCAAGCCTATCTCTTGCACATGAATACATAACATTAAAACATCCTACCCATATATGGCAAAATCGAGCACAAGAGATTTGTAGCTTGTCGTTATCCTAAATGACTATAACGAATATCGCTTGATTTGAAAGGTCTAATGCTTTCCCAGCGTATGTTGATATTGAAGTCTTCACTACAGAGGAGTTACTCATAATGAAAACGGTGTTAAGTCCCACTATGTTCAAAAATATTGGAATTGTTTAACATTTTTATCATGAGTTATTCCCATGTATGTTATGCTGCCTATCATTTTAAAGACAAGCAGTTGTGTGCCTTGAAAATTGTCGAGTGAAAATTGCCAACAAACAAACTGTTTGTCTTGAAAATGACGTCGAAATCGGTAGACATCATTAATACATAGTGGAACTTTACAACTTTTATATCCCTTCTCGTCGTTTTACAACGTAACACCACATTTGATTTGATTCTGTATTAGATCTTCGCCTGATCCAAATCCGCATTGCTGGCGACTTTCAATGACCGAGTCGTCCATCGTTTTCAGGGCTGAATGGACGCGACAGAGATTCCAAACAGACTTCACAACCATTTATCTCTCGAGCCTGGTAAATGATTGGCGTCAACAAGTAAAACGCCAACTGCTTTTACTCATAAAGCCGACTTCGGAATTCAATTGCCAAAAAGTAAAAACCAGATTTTATGGTTCATTTCGTGATCAAACTAATCGTGACCGGGTTTTGGACTGTCCCCACGTAGACCCTCGCTAGTGCCCCTTCTTTCCCTTTACCTAACTGGTTCGGAGCCATTCCCTTACTTTACTAATAGCTTATCTCACAGGAATAAACGCTCTGCTTAGGTGCCCGGGGACTCATCTGGTAATTTACTTTTCCCACCTACGAACAAAATGTTCGATCGAATACCGTGTTGCAAGGTTGATCGTTATTTAGCCCGACACATGCATGAGAACTTGATTGTTGAACTGCGGCGACTTGCGGCCATTTTGGGCGTAAGTTAAAATATCCACGGAGTCCAATTAGCGACTTCAAAGTGCCACTATGCTTATTCCGCATGACAAACAAATGATTGGTCAAATTAATTCAAATTTTACGGACTACTCAAACAAATTTCGGACCGACGGAAAGCCAACAATGAAAAGAATGGGATTTCAGATACTGAATAATTTGATATGATGTTTAATCACATTGGACACCGGTTTGTTATCTTTAGGGTGAATCAAATACATATATAGTTATTTTTGTAGATATTTTCTACACAGAATTACTACACAGAAGACACTTGTGTTCTTTGTAGTAATTCTGTGCTTGTGCTATTGCCAAAAGCTTCTCGACAGTCCCTTTGCATTGCCCATCTTTTGCCAACTTATTCTAGAGGAAACACATAACCGTGACTCTCAAATGCCCTGGTATAACCTTTTGTCATTCAGTATTTGCAAATGGCAAAACATGATGTCTAAAAAATCTAAATATAATTTTTAGATCAACTAATAAAAGTGGTGCATTTTTCCTCCAAAATGGCATGTTGACCAAATTCAGGCACCGATTCAAGTTGCCGACTTATCCGCGAATTAAAGCGATACAAATAGTATAATTGCGCAATATAATAGCAAATAGTATTAGTTGTGATAGATCAGTTCTAGGATACTGACTAGGTTAAAGAGGTTTTTTCAGTAGTGCTAAACATCTTAACATGAATTGTAGATACTAACCTCGCATGTTATCTCCGGCATGATATACCCCTGCATGTCTTAGTACCATGTAGTGCTATTTATTTGTCGCATTGATAATACTAACCAGTAGTTATATCTTGAGCAGTGTACTACATGGTAGCATGTTCATCTACATATCACCCGTGGCTTCTGGTCTGACTGCGTACCGTTGCACTGACTGCTTTTGGCGTGCGCCTGGCATTCGGGGGAACGCGCGCGATTCTGATTTGAACTGGGATGAGTGCTGCATGCCTGGTGTGGAATCACCCCGTACCACACAACCTAGTGGTGACTTGCACGGTATTTCGTAGATGTAGATGTAGATTGCAATTTTTGGACAGATATGGCTATTGGTTCCCGAGACTGGAATAACATAATTTATAGTTGTTTCATATTTTGACATCATATCTCTCGGAGTTCCAGGAAAAGTGTAAAAACAACGCATCGCTTTAAAAAAGACCCAAAATTTGACCAGTATTTATCGCCATATCTATGAATGAGCGTTTTAGACGGCTCCTGAAACGTCCGATATCGCATGCAACGAGCTCCTCACACGACGCTACGCGATTGCTCAAGCGACGGTCGCTTTTCATTGCCCACAAAAGGCAGACTTATTCTCGAGAAATCAACCGCGGCTCTCGAACACCCTGGCAAAACCTTTTTGGGTGAATTGTTATTCCAGTCTCAGGAACCGGTAGCCATTTTCGTTCCAACATCGCAATGATACAACTTGTACCGCTATAATTCGCGGATAGATCGGACTTGAGTTGGTGCCTGAATTTGGTCACCATGCCATTTTTATGGAGAACTTCATGACTTTCATTAGTTGGTGTGAAAATTATATTTTGATGCTTTAGACATTGTATTTTTTCTCCCTAATTCTTGGACTGCGAATCAGTGCTTTTATAACATTTAACTGGAACCTACGGAAACAGTTAAATCTTGCATTCACTCTGAGGGTAATTATCCTTTTTCGGATGCGATTAGGCATCATTTATGAAGAGGCTAAATCTTTTGTGGGTAATGATTTATAATAATAATACATAACTGTTGTAACTATTTCTTGAGGCAGACAAAGTTTTTAACACCATAGCCCGTTCGATGAGTATCGATATTATATCTTATGATACAGGTTCCTTATCTCCCGGAGTCATATTTGGGCATGTTACCCGAATTGGGTAGGGGGCTGGTTCCAGATTTCATGCTAAATGGAAATCATGTCGTAAAAATTGTTATATCCTTTGCATTTAGAATGTAATGATCAATTATTAGCCCCCAAAGTGGCTCAATCAAATTTACCAGAAGGGAGCACATTTGCTTCATTTGATAGATTTGCTAACACTTAAGAATCAAGTTTTAAATAAATAAATTCTTAATCTATGCGTACCTACTTGTCGGCCTCGGTAGAAAACCCGCCGCCCCGGGAAAAGTCCTCGAGGGTCGCGGGTTCGAATCCCACCTTGGTAGTTTATCCACTGTCCAGGAGATGGATAATTGTGTTAGTCAAATTCGAGTAAATTGTAAGAGATGACTGTAAAGTCCTAAATTTGCTCAAAAAGGAAGACATTATTATTATTATTATTTACATCCAATCGTTTCTTCATCCCATATATGGATAATATGCTTTATTTTTTATACCCAGCATAATTAATGATAGCAGTTATTAAGAAACGTGTATATCATTACTGCATTATAAGTGTAGACTCATCAGTTAACTTTTCATGTAGATAAAAACATAGGGTTACGAGTTTTTTATTGCTTAAGGACATTTAAACTGGTGCTGTGATTAAATGCAATAAGAGATTACTGACTAAAATACAAACTTGAGTGAATAGTTTTCGCGCGTGCCTGGTATTTCTACTAAGCATGCCAGAAAATCGATAGTTTTTAAGGAGGCTTCTTTTAGAAGCGTCATGATGGGGTGGTATATTCATTCACGTTATGGCCGTTTCGTGCTTTGCGGCTTCATTGCCGCCATTAACCAAGAATTGAAGTTTATTGCCCTTATTGCATTGTAAAACTTACCGGGGTAGATTCCTTTATGGGGAAAAAGAGTGTCCATGTGAAATGTCAAGGTGATTACGCCAATTATTTCCCTTGAATAGTTGTGTGTGAAAGCACCCCCTGAAGCATTCAAAAAGTTCATATACTGATATTGAGTCGTGAAAAGGTCGATTCAGATTGGCATTCATTTTTCAAAACGTACATTAAAAAGTGCTTCATACAAGAAGTCGGTTTTTACTACAGAGTTTAATTTGGAACCATCCTTAGTTCACTATCAACTTGAACAGTTTTTTTTTATAGTAACTAGCTGTGCCCGGCATGCCACTTTTTTCTCTAGGTTGGCACATATTTACAAAGCTGACACATTCAAATGCTCAAAATAAATGACAGACAATGATGTTTTTCAGTCAAATGAATTCCTTGTGTCTACACAGGAATTTATAACGCACAAAGGCATGAGTTTTCATTCCACGCCTATGCTGTGGTTTCCAAGTAAATTAAATGTTCTATTGTTGAAGTAGTGCAAAAAATTTAAGAATTTTAAGCTTAAATATCCAATACAGGAAAAAGCGAAGCTTATACGAAAATTTAATGCAATAATTTAGAAAAAATAGCAAACAAAGAGACCACTGCACAAAATATTATTCTTCGTACAAATAAATAACGTACCTTACAACACAAATTATGTCTGAAATGATTCTGATGCGCGCGATATTATGTCTCACTGATACGATCATGAATATATATTATGAATTTGGATGTTTGGCATTGTTGATTAAGCTACGTGTTGCCTAAATTTCCACTTTTAGTTCACCCAGTCCTTGGCGCTTCTTCGATTAGAGTCTTTTCTGTTGTTATTGTAAATAGACGTAGGTAGTTGATTGTTGCTAACGTCAGACTGTGGTGAATATTCAATAACGATCGAGAAGATATGAATTAGTTGATGCTTGTAATATATTTTGCTATCTAAAATTTAATTTTTAAATGCTAGAGAGGAAATATCTATTACAAGAAATCAGTAAGAGGTTGATGAAACGTCCATCGTGTGCCGACTACGTTGTTTGCCAGAATCCGATTATAATTGGAATGCATTAACCCTGTTTAGCCAATATAAAGAGTTCAGAATGCCTTGTTTGAACAGAACTCCCTTCGTACCAGGATGCAAGGCAGGGTATGCGTCTACGAGGATCCAAAATAGGAGACTTGGATTGAAAAATAAGAATCTATTCATGGCGGCGGTAGGTGCATTGCTTTTACCTACACTGCAATGATGGCCACTGGGAATACTCATGAAGTCACCTCGCATTATTATTATATTTCCGTAAAGCCATATTCACGAAGTGCTAAGAAGTTAGTTGTGCATTTGTGTAATTAAATTTGGAGAGGTTAAATATATCTGTAGACCGGACGATATTAACAAAATGTATAATTACGTCCCGCGTGTAGTACCACATTTTTTATCCACTACATTATGATAATTTGTAAGTAAAAACCAATGCATCCAAATAATAATTTGGAAAATTTGAAATTCATGGCAAAACCGGTTAGACGTGTTTATTTACAATCTGTAGACTATTTACATTTGAACTCCCGTCTTTCATCACTAGGCGGCACCACTTTCAAAAAAGGTATTTATTTACGGAATTCTAGACAACAGTTTTTGGCAACGAGATCCAAATCCATAATATATATTCATGGATACGATTCTGATGCACGTGATGGAGCAACTCGTAAACGATCTGCTTCGTTGCTTGCTTGTCATTCCTCGCTTGTTTTAGACGCATGCGTGCCAACAATCATTTTTTGAAGCTACTCGCGCTCTACCTTTGTAAACTGGATTTAATAAGTTAGAAAACTTCGAGGGCTCGCTCACAACTCACCTAAGTTTCATCGTAATCTGATGAATGGTATTGGAACGCATAGAATATGAACAAACAAACATTCATTTTTAAATATTCGATATAGTACCTCCACAAGGTATTCTTAGCAATTGGAACTCCTTAATGAGGACTTTTATTCATTTGCCGTTGCGAAATAATGTGTTTCTCGGCGTCGGAAAGTGGCAAAACAAAAGAATGTTCTACGCACTAGCGTTCGACGTTAACACAAAATGTTGAGGATTGAGCTCTTCGCCCGCACTGTTGACGTTGCCACCGGGGTCGTATTCAACGTGAGCCCTGTGGAGTGGAGAATGTTTCGTGATGGTTGCGGAAAGATACGTCCGTATTTGCCACACTGTCTCTAAACCCAGTTGTTCACGCTCGTGCGATTCAAAGCATTGGTGAGTTGAATTTCTACTCTGAGTAATTGCTTTCTCTGACTTTTTTGAGATGGATGAGTCAAATTTTACCCCTTATCAACTGAGAGAAGTTCATAACATCAGAAATGTAATTGTATGTTTTTTCTTGAATAGGGAATACACTTGGCGTTTTATATAAATTCAAAAAGTGAGGAAGAATTACAAATTTCTGCTGTTGCGAATGGAACTTTTTTTATTTGCGGCATTCATGACCACGCTTCAGAGAGAGTGGAAAAACACTGCTGCTCAAACATTTTCATTAAAGATTCAAGAAAGAGGTATCAAGATGTAACAATTTGGTGCGTTCGCAGTATACAAATTTGCATTTTTTTATTAAGTTGGTCCTTTTTTAAAGTCACTATGATAGCTCTTGGTTTAGCGCTGTTTCTCGCAGTATGGCATAAGCATTAGTGGAAATGATTTTCCGGTACAGCAGCCGGATTGAGACTTTGTAATCAATTCAATGAGCCTCGTGGTAAGGTGGTAACCATTCAGCCATGCAATGACGTTTCAAAAGTGATGAAAGCATGAAAGGGTTGAGCTGAAATGAAATCAATGGAGATTGAGCTCTACTGCCTCTTAGGATAACAAAATCAATAGTCTCAAATGGCCGTAAAAATTGGCACCGCTCGTGAATCAAACACAACAATTGCTGTGTTGGTTTTCCCGCAAACCAACCCAGCAATTGGTGATTGGTTTACCCGAAAACCAACTCAGCAGTTGTTGTGTTTTATTGACGAGTGGTGCCCATTTTTACGGCCATTGGAGAGACTTTATATTTTGTTAAATGTAATGGCATTTTCATGGTAAAGTCAGTTTCTTTGGTTTTCCTACAATATTTCGACATATATAGAAAATTTCTCCAAATAAAAAGGCCTAAAAATGTATATCCTAAAATTTTGTTCCTGTGTTCGTATCCTAAAAAGTTGATCATTCCGGCTTGTGTTTTTGGTCGGGCCATTTGAAGTTAACTGCGTAAAGGCAAAAAATTTGAATGAAGGTTTGAGAGAGATAGTACCTAAGTATTTGCCACTTCGAAGCAAAACGCTGCAATTATTTTCACGGCTCTAGTGAAATCTGCACCATGTGGGCATAATTCGCATGTTGACGATTCAATTACAGGCACTCGTTAAGTTGACACTGATCCGATAATGACATTTGTGTTAATTAAGGCTGCGTCCGATCGCTTCGTGACCGGCGCACTTGCGTTGGCTGTACGACCGGCTCGATTCCAGCGTGTGCACTTCCCTCCTATTCCCTCCGTTTCTACGCTCTCACGAGCCACCCAGCGTCTCTACAGTTCTCTCTCTCGTCTCCTCCTCACCGTCTCTCGGTCCAGCTCCGCAGCATCCCTCGCACTCTCTCTCTTCCTCGCCTGCATCCAGGAATCCGATGTCTTTCCAATTACCGCCCTTGCACCGTTCCCTTCGCGTTGCGGTACGTGTTTCGGGCGCAGACGAGCGGAGGGGGGAGGGAGTACGGGGGGAATATAAAAGTTACCCTGTTCAATTCGGGGCGGTGGGATCCACGGAGGTGTTGTGTGAGGGTGGGTGGGGGGGGGACAGAGAATTTCGGGGGTGTAGCAGGGGATGCAGTGTTGTTGAGGGTTGGGTGATGATGAGAATGTGCGGAGGGTCGCTGGTGGGTGTCAGGTTGGCTGGGAATGTCTCCGAGATGAGCGCTGCGTGGAACTGTTATGGCGGCGAATGAGGAAGGAAGTTGATGACGCTCCCAGCAATACAGTTGGGAATGCTTTGGGCGATCGTTTTTTTTACTGCGGGGAATGGCTCCTTGTATGGCAGTGGCACGTCATTCGTATTTATTAAAGGGGCGATCTTCTCCGAGGCTGTTTGCTTGGTACCATTTCGGTCTTCACCTCGCTGCTAAACGACGAATTATTAAGCTTACGACGAATTATTTGGCATCATACGTTAGATATTAAGACGTACCAAAAGTAAAGGAAAACACGGTATTAAAAAATAAATCCAGAATTTAGCTCACGCTCATCTCGTAAAACGGAGGTTTGAAATTAAAACGAGGGTAAAGCCAATTCTGTCTCTCGTGTGGTTATTAACTCATATTGTAATCTCTTGCCACGAACATCGATAAATTCTTTACCTTGTATTCCTAGAATTTCACTCAACACCGTCGATGTTTTGAATTAAAACAGTGGGAATGTAATGAGCGAAGATAATTGTATTATTGATTTCATAACTTTTTATTTTACTTTGAGCAAACTTGCCACAGTGACTAAGGATTTAATTCAGAGAAATGGGGAAGAAGGAACACTAATTGTGAAGCACAATACGTAGATATGCTGTGGACTTGTGTAACTCTGCAATATATTTATTTTTATCAAGCTAGTCCTACGTCTGGTTATGTTTACTATTAGGTCATGAGTAATACCTATGCACGTTCGTTTACGCCTACGTACCATGTAGCAGAATTAAGCACTATGTTGCATGAACGTCTTTAGCTGTTTGAGCTGAAGCAGTGAAGGCATTTATGCGCCTTCTTTCAAAACCGAATTGTGTTTGCTGCCATCTTCCCTGGGCGTGTACAACCTCAATTAGAAAATAGAGTCAGGAAAGAGTGGAAGGAAAACCTCAACTCTTAGGAAAAAGAACTTTGGGGATTCTTAGAGTAGATAACCGAAAAATTTTATGAGATATTCCCATTTCTGGTAACAAGTTGCATAACTTCGATATTTTTAGCAATGATTTATGGGCGATATAGCATAATCTATTGGGTTTCTCACGTTGTGATTTCTATTCTTCACATAAATTTATTTGTATAATCATTAGATTAGTTCTAAAATGCATGCAACGTTAAGCTACCATAAAAGTACTAGGTTTTGTTAAACTTAAAATAGGAAGGTCCTCGGATGAAAAAGTCAAAGACAGATGCTACTTCGCTTTGGTTAGGCCACACCTCGAATACGCCGCGAGCATTTGGGACCCTAGTAAAAAAGATTCAATCAAAAAAATTAATAAAACACAAAGGAAAGCAGCGCGCGTCGTTAAAAACTGCTACGAGCGTACATACGGTGTCTCACAACTTTAGAGGGATTGAGGTGGGAGCCCCTAGAGACTCGTAGACTACACGCTAGGCTTAGGTTGCTTGAGATATAAAAACTCACATTTTTTAGAGCGACATAGAGAATATTATCATGACTCCTCACTACATCTTTAGGTCTGACAGATGCGTTAAAATAAGAGAGATACACTGCCAAACATATAGGTACAAAAACTCGTTCTTTCCGCGATCAATACGTGACCAAAATAAAAACTGTGCTCTACTAAATACACTCCTATAATACATGTCACCTTTTTCTCTCCCAAAAACTTACATCTTTACACGGCTGGTGACCTAAGGTATTATGTAGATGTAGATGTACCCCATTTCTGGTAGCTAGTGTAATGGAAGCCTATTTTTCATCAGTGCCTTTAGGAAATGAGATATAATATTACCAATAAAATAACTAGAGGACCGATTGTAAGATGAGAAGTACGTGAATGAACGCTCTAGCGCCAAGAAGCTCATCTCCTCTCAAAATTGGCCCGCCGATCGTAATGTATTAGGGGATAGGAGAAAGCTGTTGTGACACTGGAATATTTTCTTGGAGGGATGTTGAATTATGGCCATTTACGGTACTCGAAACTGGCCAAATGAGGTGCGTAGGCCAAAATGCCCTGATCCAACATCCTAAGCGTGAATCAAGTGAAGTGATGGCTCTGACATCATAGGTAACTGGTCTCAAGTAATTCTGAGAGCTAGCTTACTTAGCGCTGCTCTAACAGTAATTTATTTAACTTCAGCATAGCTCTGAAGCCCAAGAAATAGAGTGCAGGTAATTGAATTTGCAGACTGTGCGCCTGTATGGTGAGTGCTTTTTGCTTTCTCTTTCAAGTGCTAAAAAATTATGACTGCTATACAAGAGAGTGTCGGTATATTTTTTGTGAAAGGAGCCAAGTTAACCGCCTGATTGAACTGCGACCAAAAGATATTACGTGTTTGCGAGGAAAGCTGTTGTATTGAAAGTTTAATCTCAATTTACTGCGTGAAATGAATTCCTCCAATTTGAAAGTGGAATGCTTAGAGGAACAGGCAAATGAATGGAGGAATGGAGTGAGATAAACTTTGTAATGAAGTTTCTGGAAATGTTATTATTTAAATGCTGCCACGGAAACTCTTTTCTTCTTTCATCACCATCACAGAGTCTCAACGTTAACTATACATTCAAAGAAACCCAAAAGAAAGTACCTGGTGGTGAAATATAATTCAATCCTTGGTACTTAAAGATGTAGAACTCTTGGATTTCGAAACGGGAATTGGTGTTTTGTGGTACCAACGTTTCAAAGGTATTGGTTACCATCGTTCTCATGATGTATATTTTGGCCTGGAGGTGGTCATTTATTTTTATTCTGTCATTGGGGTCAACTCTTGTCGAAGTTTCTCGTGCTTGGCCCTCTTTCCCCGCTTTATTTCTTGCCTGCCTCAGGATTGGTTTTCGCGCTCTGCTGATCTGAAAATATGCCTCTGATCATGCTGATTCTGTGGTTCAGGGTAGACGAGGAGTATTGAGTTGACGGATGTACCCACGCTTCGACCATAATTGGTTCTAATTGACCCTCCATGGGTCCGGTGGTCCCTGATTCGAGGACGTACTCCGGCAGATAGCACGGCGTCTACCCGTAAAAGGGAGTCGGGGGATACCTAATCCCAATTTTTTGGGCAACGGGCTCTTCCGATTCTCATCAGATGTGCGGGAAGTTTTCGCATAAGCGAGACTGACGGGGACCTGTCTCACGTTGTTGGGGTAGCTCAACAGATACGAGCACTGCGGGGAGGCGGAGGCCCATTGTCATCCTTTTGACGTCAATCCGCCTCATTGTGTCGGCCACGCAGGGGTTGTGGTTCGCTAACCTTCCCTTCCTTTTCCTTACCCCTTTTCCACTACCCCCCATGCTTGAAGATAAGCGAGAGCTTCCGGCCGAGCGGGGAGGTCTTTTAGCCCGCGGGGAGACCCAAAACACCTGATTCTGTGGTTGTTGATTTCCGAAGCCTCCTTTACAATTCGGTCCCAATCATCATCAGCGCCGTCTGGACCCCTCGAAATTGACCCAGCGTCCATTCTCAAGGCTATGTTCTTCTTCTGCTGATTTCTAGGTATGAAAGAGCCTAATGCACATTTCATGTTCTTTCAGGCGTCTTTCGGTGCAGAAAACCACCATCACCCATTAGGGAACCCGAGAGTTCTACTTCTTAAGTATTCACCGGAAAAGCCTGAAATCTTCCTTTGAATGTTTGTCATTTGATGAATTAAAGGCGAATATTAGCCTGTACACCTACATCTAAACAATACCCCGCGAGCCGCCGCATGGGCGTGTGGCAGGGAGTGTTTGGTCACCAGCCGTGTAAAGATGTAAGTTTTTGGGAGATGAAGTGGTGACATTTTTTATGGGAATGTATATAGTGGAGCTCAATTTTTATTGTGGTTACTACTGGAGCGCGGGATGAACGATTTTTTGTACCTATCTGTTCGACAGTGTATCTCTCTTATTTTATCGCATCTGTCAGACCTAGAGATGTAGTGAGGAGTCATGATAATATTCTGTGTCGCTCTGAAAAATACCAGTTCTGAATTTCTCATGCAATCTAAGCCTAGCATGTAGCCTCCGAGTCGCTAGGGACTCCCACCTTAATCCCTCTTAAAGTTGTGAGACACTATGTGTACGCTCGTAGCAGTTTTAATGAAACGCGCTGCCTTCCTTTGTATTTTATCAATTTTTTTGGTAAAATTATTATGATCAAGGCCCCAAATGCTCGCGGCGTATTCGAGGTGTGGCCTAATCAGAGCGAAGTAGCATCTCTCTTTGACTTTTTCATCCGAGGACCTTCCTATTATAAGTTTAACGTTTAACATTCAGGCCAAACTTTGTGTTATATTTTTGTACTAATTATGAGAAAAGGCAATATCAGTAGTAAATAAGGAGAACTCATAATCCACTACCTCACTCAACGTCATGGCCATTACCTTGCCCACCTGATTAAGGTTTTGGTGGTGACAGTGCTCTTTATTTTCCGTGGCAGGCCTCGGCATCGATTAGCATGGAAATCAACTTGTTACATCTGTATATGTATCAGTGTTACGGTAATAATCCATGATCACGGAATTACGGAAAAATAATCTTTCCTTACTCTTGATTTATTTTCTTATTGCAGAGTTGCTTCAAGTCATAATCATCTGGTGTTCTGTCTGCTGACAGGTCCCGTACACCACTGTCGTCTCCATCCGCTTCTGTCCCGAGCTTCCTTTTTTGTTTCATCGTAGATGATGTTCTTCACCTGATCCACCAATTTAATTCTTCTCCTTCCTCTCTTTTTCTTTCCTTCAATTGAAGCTTCAAGTGCCACAGTTATAATACTTTTCCCTCTCATCACATGGCCCAGCCAGTTTCCTTTCCGTTTCCTTATTTCCTTTAGGAGCGATTTTCCTTCTTTTACTTTGCTCAAAACCTCTTCATTTCTCATCTTATCTACCCATCTTACATTTGCCATCCTTCTCCACACCCACATTTCATAACTTCTATTCTATTCCTTTCCCTCTTGCCTAATGTCCACGCTTCACATCCATACAAGAAAACGCTCCATGAATAACATTTAGCTAGTCTCTTTCTCAGCTCCAGATCCAGACTTTTATTGCATAGCAAGTTTTTTTTCTGGCTGAAGGCCTCTTTTGCCATTGCTATCCTTGATTTTATTTCTGCAATACTTCTCCAGTCGTCTGTCACCATCGTTCCTAGGTACCGGTAGCTTTTCACTTTTCCTAATACACCTTCATTTATTTTCACACTCGTATAATTTTCACAGTTTACTGGCATCACCTTTGTCTTTCCTAGGTTTATCTTCATCCCATATCCCTTCATCCCTTCTTCCAAAACCTTTATCAACCTTTGAAGTGATTGCATATCATCTGCTAATATCACCATGTCATCTGCGAATCTTATACATCTTATCTTCCTACCTCCAATGCTGACTCCTTCCTCTCTCCCATCAAGAGATTTATGGATCATGTCCTCAACATATATATTGAACAAGGTTGGCGACAGACAGTATCCCTGCCTTACTCCTCTACCAAGATCCACCCATTCTGTCATATCCTCATTTATTTTTAAGGCTTCAAGTGCTCGTATATAAATGAGACGTCCTCTTCTATTTTGTTGCCTCGAAAGTTTCTTCTTTTTTATAATAAGGTCAGTTTTTTTATAAATTGATTTGATATTCCCTCCTCGACCATTTATATATTTTTCTGTTGAACTAAAATTTTATCAGAATCAAGAATCATTATTTGTTCTGCATTGTGGATTTGTTTTGCAATAATCACATTTTAATGAATCCATCACATTAATGTAATTATGTGTGTTATTTCCTCTGCACGGCCTCCGAGTCTTACGATGCATTCGAGAAGTAAGTGAACGAGAGCAACGAAACATCTCTCTTCTTCTTTTTCATCGGAGGATATTTCTACTGCTATTCGCCTGATGAATCAAAATTTCATTAAATGCTGTGCCGCAAATGTCTTACATTAGCGAAAAATACTTAGCACCGATCCTCATTAAGCGCCGAATGCGCAACCCTTTACGCTCACTTCCTACTTTGAAATCAGTATCCTTGCTTTATTTTGCGGAAGTAGGCAAAGAATAGGGCATAGAGCGGAAAGGCGGTGGGCTTGGCAGATGCTTCCGAGTGATACCTGCACTGTTCCGAGGTAGGCGAACAATTTTCATCGTGCGTCTGTTGCAAGAGGCCAAATTAACTATAATGCCGAACATTAGAGCTGAAAATACTATGCATAAAAGGAAGAATTAGTTAGACTAGGAAGCTTACTGAATGGACCATGCTTAAGGTAGTTTGAGAGAAATATAATTTCACCTAGAAATCAATGAATTTGATCTCATTTTAATGAAAAATACCTCACCCTTTCAATGACACCAAAAATTTAAACCATTACCACACTTCTTTCCGAGATATTTGCAAAAAAATGGAGCGTGGGAACGTAATAAAATGAGGAATTTCTAACACCTATTCCTCGTCAACAAACAATTAACAGTGTGTAGTGTGTATGTTTTCTCAAACATTTTTGAAAATCAATCATTTGATCACCGCAGTAAATTCTTCGGAATCACAACAGACCTCCCGTCTTGATAATATTCTCTGTGTTGTTCTGAAACACTCTGGTGTTGTCTCTGGTATTGAATCGATATTTGAAATTAAGTTTTGTAGTTTATAAATACTTAAGAAAGTGAATACACTAGTTCGAAATTTTATAAATGGAAGCTTCTAAATAACATAGTTAGATTCTCCTTAATGAAAAGATCATACAAAAGACATATCCCTAAAACTAGGGTTTAAAAATAGAAAGCCAATGGGAATATGCCAAGTAACCATCGCAACTTCAGGGATAGCGTAGCATAGGGAAAAAAACCACATGAAAACCATTAGCTACACTGATTTGCGGAAGCTTGCATTTATCAACGGATCCGTAGAAAGGTTTTCGGATGACAGAGTGAAAGAAAGATGCTAAGAAGAGAGTGGTTGGGCTGCATCTAAAGTACTCGGCAAGCATTTAGGCCCTTCCTCTAAAAGGTTTATCTGATGAAATAAAGAAAATACCAAGGACTCCCGCTCTATTTGTTAAAAACCACTACGAACGAACGTCGAGTGTAACTCAACTAAAGGAAAGACTTTGTTTGAAGCTTTTGGAGATGCTGAGACTACGATCTAGGCTGAGATTACATCTACTTACAGATGTATATTTACTGATTACCCTGCAAGCCACCACAAGGGTGTTTGACAGGGGTAGACATATCACCAACATGAACTACTGTGAAGAAATTTACTTTCACCAACAAGTACCACACTATTACTTGATATAACTTACTTATATATTACTCTAAGGATAAGAATTTTAACCACGCATAACACTTATAAAACTGATACAAGTGATAAAATAGGAGAGATACACAGTAAAGTGATAGATGCGTTAACTCCTTCTTCCCAGGCAATGGATATTACTGCAACATAAAGGAAAACAGGCAAGCCTTTAAGTTTCACATTTATTCACTCCCGTTTCCTTTCTCGATTCCTGTCCTCTTTCCACGGCTGGTGTCGTAGCACCCCTTTTCACATTTTCACATGCGGTGGATCGCAGGGTGCAGATAATTGGGAAATGGGCGGAAAAATGGCGCGGGGTCTAAATACTCCGGCGGACGCCTATACTGTATATAATACGTCCTTTCTGACTGACACCCTACTCCGTCCGCGCGGTTACAAACGTACTTGGCAGTTCCTCCGATGCGCTGTATTCATTAGTAGTCATGTGAAAAATGAGTTTGGCTGGAATTATGTTACACAAATCAAAATATTGATGACATTAGAGCGATGGGTGGAAAATGTGCTCAAAACGTCATATAAGCTGTCTGGGATTCAAAATCGTGACTTTTAGTTGGCGGTCAGTTGTGTTAGTCAGTAACACAAAGATGCATTCTTCATTTTTAGCGAATTCCAGCCAGAATATATGTGAACAGATGTGATAAATTCCCTTTGATATTCGCCTTGAAATAAAATGGCTTGTGGCCGGTGGAAAGAACATTTAGCTATGGACTCAATAGTATTAAGAATTATGAAGTTATAGATCTCAGGTAGATCAGACCAATATCACCATCATATAGATCAGACCAAGTTCGTGAAACTACTGAGGTGGGGATTAAAATTAATGGACAGAAGATAGATATTCTGCGTCATACAGATGATATTGCTGTGATCACAGAGACCAAAGAAGATCTAGAAAGGATGCTCAACACAATGGGTAGGATTTTTTGTAAACAGTATGGCATGAGAATAAACAAACGCAAAACCAAATTGATGGTCTGCAGTAATGAAGAACAATATGAACCCCCAATAATGAGAATTGGAGGAGAGAAGCTAGAAGTAATAGAGGAATTTGCCAACTTGGGAAGCAGAATAACAAGAGATGGTAGAAGCCAGAAAGAAATTGTAAGGAGAATACATCAGGCCAAAATTGCATTCTATCTTAGAAAGAACCTACTCACCAGCAAGAACATTTGTTTGGAAATAAGGAAACGGATGATGAAATCATTTGTTTGGAGTGTGGCCCTATACGGGAGCGTAACATGGGTAATAAGAAAACAAGAGAGAAGGCGGCTAGAAGCTCTGGAGATGTGGCACTATAGAAGGATGTTGAAGCTCAGCTGGAAAGATAGAGTCACGAATGAAGAGGTACTGAAAAAAGTTTCAGAAACCAGATCCTTGTGGATGCATATCCAAACAAGAAGAGACAAACTCGTAGGGCACATTCTAAGACACGACAACATCGTTTTAACAATAGCAGAAGGAGCTATAGAGGGAAGGAATCGCCGGGGACGACCAAGGATCATTCATGCAGCAGATTTGTGAATGATAGGGGTTGCACCACATACACAGAAATGAAGAGAAAAGCAGACAGAAGAGAGGAATGGCGTACTGCTGCAAACCAACCCCAGGGTTGAACACTGAAAAAGAAGAAGATCTCATAAATATATTCGGGTTGCAGGAACACATCCACTTACTACATAACTTACTTACCTATTGTTAACATATTTGAATATTTGATCTAGTCTTCTATCGCCGAATAAAATTTACAAGACTTAAGCGTATGAATAAAACTGTTAATGGACATTATATTTAGTCAGTAAGAATAAACAAACTGGTCATATGTCTCGAAACAACTTACTTACCTATTCCTAATATCTTTGAATCTAGTCTTCTACCGCCGTGTAAAATTTACGAAACTTAAGCGTTTGAATAACTGTTAATGGACATTAAAATTAGTCAGTAGGAGTAAACAAACTGGTCATATGTCTCAAAACTACTTACTTACCTATTGTTAATGTCTTTGAATGTTTGATCTAGTCTTCTACCGCTGTGTAAAATTTACGAAACTTAAGCGTATGAATAACTGTTAATGGACATTATAATTAGTCAGCAAGAGTAAAAAAACTTTTCGTGTGTCTCAAACAACTCTTTTATCAATTATTTCGAGTCTCCAAACGATTCATTGCACATCCGCCATCTTGGATATTTATGGAACTCATTACTTCATTCCCTAAGTTATGAAACCAATAAATCTATCGAATGTTTCTGCAACACTTATTTAATAGTTGCGATGGATTATGGGTCCCTTAACTTTATAGAATACATATGTGTCGTTCCTGCAACTGGCCATTTGTGAGTTATCAAAAAGACCTCAGACCGAAAATTTGGAGCCTCTGTATAGTATCCCGGTATATTTCATCCAATTTTGGTGTAAAGATTTGAACGCTTGCGCGTTACCGCGTACTACATCATAAGTGCTACCTAATTGATTGAATATTGATGGCATTATTGTAAACTATTGTCCTTCATTCAACTTAGACAGATGGTATGAGAGTTTTATTTTAAATATGGTAGATGTAGATGTGGCATTACGAGCTAAGGAACGTCGAAAATTACTTTATAAAAGCATTAACATTATTGTATACGAAATCTAAATGGCCATGTTTTTTTACACGCGTGATACGAATCCTTTTTTATTTTTACCTAATACATTTTACAGTGCCCTTGACTACTTTGAATACAAAAATTGTGCATTTAGTGTTTTTCAATAAATTAGGAGCACACAGCTGAACTTATGACGTGACATGTGGATTACAACTGCACTTGACCAGATTTTTTTGATAACTTAACGAGTCCTCCTTACTTATTTGACGCTTATGTCTTTGGGACGAAAAGTGGCCTTGCATGATTGATAAGACCAAAAGAAAAAAATGTACTTTATGCTTCGATTATTCTGAGACCAAATTCCTATAGGAATGTTTCAAAGATATTCTTGCCCCGGGAATTCTAAGGAAAATGAAATGATATAGGGCCAGACAAATAAAACAATTACAAAATTAAATTCTTACCCTCAATTTTATTGCAAATAACTCAAGGGGGTCGTATTGGAAGAGTCCTCTCATTTCACGATTCAAAAAGTTTTTATTGATTCACGTTTTATTTAAATCAGTTTTTCCAATGTACTCGGAAAACTATGCATCGTAGAGGAAAGTGATGTTCAGATGAATTGTAGTAAATAAAATTAGCCCCAGAATGATATATATTAAACTAAAATCGGCGTATAAACAAAAAAGTTATCGCAAAAGACACAAAAAATAGCATTTTTTTTTAAATTGTTTAAATTTTTAACAATTTTTGGTGAAATCGTATGAAACCTACTAAAAGGTAATGGTATTGCCATACTTTAAATGTTTGCTAAAGATGCTGGGTAATATTAAAGCATTGCTCATGTAACAATTGACTGCTGACCAGGGACACGAGCTCGGGCAGCAATATGGAAGAGTGCGCGGAATACTCGCTGCATGGCAACGATTGAACGACCATTGGAAAAGTAAGCATGTAATGCAATTACTGCTTCGCTTATATGTTGCTTCGTCCAGTGAATTCTCGGTAGTGGGCTTTTTTAGTGTAATATTTGCGACAATTAATTTTCAAAAGGTCAAATTAAAAAAAATAAACTGTTTATTTAAATCTTAAAGATTAAACTGCCGGTTTCTGATTCATGCTACGTTGAAAATTGACATCGCTATAGAGGGTTAAAGTTAATAACTTTTTAGAATGTCGGGATAAATAAATGGAATTGTGCAAAAACTATTGCACCTATCATTGCACCTATTGGGCCCATCTTTAGCAAACTTGTAAAGTATGACAATACCCTTGCCTTTTTGTATGTTTCACACAGTTTCAACAACAAATGTTAAAATTATAAACAATTTTGAAAAATATCTATTTTTCGTGTTTTTGCTATAAATATTTTGTTTATTAACCTATTTTAGTATAAAAAATCTCATTTTTTAGATAATTTTATTTTCTGCAATTCCTTTGAGCCTTACTTTTCTCTACGGTGCATAGTTTTCCGAGTACATTGGAATAACTGATTTTACCCTCTTCATTGTTTAAATAAAACGTGAATCAATAAAAAATTTTTGACCATGATATGAGATGAGAGGTCTCTTTCAATACGACCCCCTCGAGTTTTTCGCGATGAAATCGCGAGTAGGAATTTCTTCAAATTTTGACTAAAAAGTTGGGTTATTTTCCTGGCCCAAAAGAGTTTGTTCCATTGTTTAGTATTATTATGTTGTAAAATACCACAGCTTAATTTTTCGGAAGACTGCTTCGGATTGGTATTTGCAACATTTTTTCCTAATTCTTCGGCTGATAGTTTTTCAAGATAATGGCTCTGTCCCGCTGAGGCCGAATGAAAGGGAATTAACAGTATTTTTAGTAACAGTAGTGACAATGAATCGGTAAAACTACAGATGAGGGTGAAGAATTGAATACATTTAGCAAACCATTAGTGATGTTATGTCAAATAACTGGTCAAATGATTAATCTATTAACTGAAACGAGGATACACCAGTGAGGTGCGGTAAAGCAATTTTTGGACCTTTGTGTGAATGAATATCCCCACGTCCATGAAAAATAGTGGGCTACCAAGGTATTGCAAATTGGCCATTTACAGTGACTCAGCAAAGAGTTTGTTCGATTGTTTCGTATAATTATATTATAAATTACCGCGGCATAATTTTATTCGAATGGCAGGTTCAGATTGGTATGTTTAGTGAATTTTATGATTATTTGGCTGATAGTTTATCAAAATAATCGCTCTGTCCTGCTGAGGCCGAACGAAAGGGAATTAACAGTATTTTAAAAATTGAAACCCTTAAATTTAACATTTTAAAATATTTTTTATTCGATATTTGAAATTTTTTATTAAACATTTAAAAATTTTATGAAACCCTTTTACCCGTAATGTCGATTCTAATTATGTTGTCCCCATTTCATCGTGCTAGTGCAGCGGCTTAGAACTAGGGTTAAATGGGTGACATCGGCGCCAGAGTATTTGTGATTTTTGACTATTTTGCTTCGCCTACGCTGCGCACTATCTCTCGCCTCCCGCCGCCACCGTAAGATCCCAATGCGCCACACCCAACGTACTCTCTTCTCCTCCCCGGGCCGGAGGTCGCCGGTTGACGGAATCTACACCGGGGGGGGGGGACGGGAAAGGGCGGGACGGCGGGAGGGGAAGGGTGACGTCTAGATGGGGCGGAGAGGGGCGACACGAGGGGCGGGAAGGGTCACGGAGAGTGTGAGGGAGACTGAATTTCTCGGGCGACGGTGGGATGAGGTAGGGGAGGTGCCGTGGCGAGGGAGGGATAGGCATGGCGGGCTGGGGGGTTGCGAGGGGAGGATTTTTCGGCCCGATCGGAGGGGAGGTGGCGGGGTAATGCGCGCGCATCCGCCGAGCCGGGCTCCCGACCGACGTGCCTTCCAGTCCATGAGAGGAGTGTGCGAAGTACGGACCGCTCTCATTCGAACAGGGATACGCCGGAAAAAAAATATAGGAGGGGAGTCTAGTGCGGTGCGGCTCGTCTGGTTCGCTGAAGCCCGTCTCGCACGGTGCCTTTCGATTCCTTCAGTTTTCTTCTTATTCCTCGTTTGTCATCCGGTGTGCCCCTCCCACCTCCCCCCCTTGTCCCATATCAACTCCCCCCGCGCCCCCGCTGTCGGATCATCTCGCCTCCGAAGTGCTTACCGGTGTTATCAGAAGAAGAGGCGAGGTGAACCAGAAATATAAGTGTGTCTCTCGGGATTTATGAAAATTTGGGAGGGCTTTTTGGGTGGAGGGAGGGCAAGAAGGGAGGATTAAAGTTGTGGTGGGTGTAAGAAGGTGTTCTTTCTGTCACACCCCCCCTTCTCGATTTTGGACGGGTGGCGGGAAAGGTGACTTCGTGAGGATTTTGTGCGTACTACCCCATTAGACCCTCTGACACGATCCAAAACAAGAACCTCACACGAGCTTCTGTTTATTGTTCGTGAGTAGATCATTGTATAACCCGCTCCATACACACACTCAAACCGGCATAAATACCCTTGGTTACCCTCACGTGCTATCCTCTCACTGTCCTTTATTTAGTATAGCCACAATCTGACATTTTGTCGGATATTTTTGGCAAAAAATCCTCTCAATCTTCCCCAATTACACTACCCCCTCCCTCATAACCAATTCCTTTCCTTCCTATCCTCCTCCACGCTTGTGTGAGTATTACCCCGGCCCCACTCCTACTTAGAGACCATCCAAAACATATACATACACATCTCAAAATCCCTAAACCCACCTCCCCATCCCTCACCCCCATCTTCCTTCCACTTGGCCGCATCGTCTTTTGTGTGATCCGTGCCTCTTCTCCGGCTCAACTGAGACCTGTGAAGAAGGAAAGGAACCTACGGTATAAAGTGGTGATGTACACACGTCAAAGTTCGGGTGTGATGAAGGGCACCGTTTAAATTTTTCAGCGTGCAAGAGAGAGCGAGGAAGGAAATAAAATAATAAAAAGAGCGGAGGGAAGTGAAATTGCGTCCATTAGTTTGAAACGCTGCGGTCTCGTGTGTTTGTTCAAGAATCGGCCCTCCTCCCGTCTCGCGGAGTCCAATTATCCTGTGTAAGCCCCGTGAGTTTGGGCAGTGTTTTTCCCTCCAAACCACCTGGCCCCTGGACTACCGTGTTTTTAGTTTTTATTCCTACCTTGATTTTTCACTCTCCGCCAACCCTTTCCTTTCTGCGGAAGTGCGTGAAGACTGTTTGATCCATGGAGTTACACTTGAAGCCTAACTGGAATTAATTCAGGTAAATCGCTACATTGGTTATCTAAAATTCGGCATGCTTAGTTTGTCTAATATGCGTGGGTGTTTGGGGTTTCCTGCTGCCTGGGCTGTATGTATACTTTGGGCGTAAGGTGTCATTCCTTTCGGGAGAATAATTTCCATTGTGTAGGCGGGATCAGAAGCTACAGCCTTTGGGTTACCGAGCCGGGGCATCACGAACCTGCCGACCGAGGCGTTGTCGGTCATTTTTCAAATGCTTCTAAGATAATTTTTCTACTTTTTAATGCTTCTCTGTCGTTGTTTTCAACTAAGTAATTTCTGTGTTTTGAATAAACGATTCAATACTTTCCCGGCGAATGCTTTGTCGATGACAATGTTCGTTCATTGAAATGTTATTTACCATTTAAACCTGGTGGAATTCCCTGGGATAATTTACGCACTTTGCGGTTTTCTATCAAATTGTGAGTTTTTTCTCTTTGGTTTTGCTGCGTCTACGATGAGCATATAGCGTAGTCTAAGTCCGTGACTCTATAGTAGTTTCATTGGAATACAGCATCGGTCCTTGAGACATTTTTGAATTGGGAAGTTTCTTCCTCTGGAGTTTATTCTGCTTGCCACAAAAGCTCGTTGAGTTCCGTTTTGGAAAACTTGTTGGCTGCGGTGCGTTGCGTTCGAGGGTTCCGGAGGCTCGGCCGTCTGTGGCACCCTGGACTTACGGCCGTATTGCCGGCCTGGTCCAATTGGGCGCCTCTGGGATAGTCTATGCCTTTTGTGGTTGCGTCGACCTTTTACTCGAATTGAACGCAGAGTTCGTCGCGTAGGAATGTAACCGATCTTAATACGGATCTTAACCTCCCCGCAATCCTTAACGAAAAATGTCAAAACATGAAATGTTAAAATTTCGGGTGAACCTTCTTGGGCATTTTTTTTTCTGGCGCGCTCACATTTGCTTGGGTGCAAAACTGTTATGCGGAATTTGTTTGTAGAGGAGCCATATTTTTCGTGGTCGCTATCTCGTTTGGCAAAATCACCCACGCGCCTACACCCCGCATTGGTTACATAGTCGTGTTTGAGTTCTCCGACCCTGGCCGTCCGTGTTCCTTGCTCTTTGTGTATGTCCTTCGCATTTTGGAGCCCAAAAGTTTCACGGAGAAGAGAATATTTCGCCCAACTCATACGAAAATTTGAGTTTGCTCGATAGTATTTTCGATTCCGTCTTACTCCAACAGATGGCTGAAATGGCGCAAATATTGAGAGAAGGTAGAGAAATGATGAAGGTGATAGGTCTGTTACATTTCTCTTCCAACATCACCTGGTTTACTCCAGTAATGACCAGGAAATCATTTAGATAAATAGGAAATCATTTTCATACGAAACGTGGAGAAGTGGATTTGTCATTTAATTTGTCATTTCTACCCACAATACTTATCAATGCGTATTTGTGTAATAAAGCTAATTCCATTAAGAACGTTGAGTATACCCTTGGATAAAACATGTTTACTCTTTCGTAAAATTTATTATATTCAATCTATAACTTTATGAAACTATCGCCTTTTCCTAAGGTAAAGCTTTCTGTTGTTATTTCGATGCTCAATTGATAAATTATATAATTACTGACCTTGAAAATCTTCAACTTGGCTCGTATATACTATATTCATTAAGCATTAACCCATTCGTGGTAATATTGCAGCATAAAACTTTATAATAACCGTTGCCTGAATTAATATGACTTCACCATATAAAAGACTGGAAAATAGTCTTGGCAATTGTGCGTGCTTCATTCACGTATTTCAGACTGATGAACGGTGCAGTATTTAGGCATTATCGTGTTCACACGTTTGAGGAAAAATTGAAAAAAGATTTTAGGGGTAAAAAATCGATGGCAACATGTCTTCAATGGCTGCTGAGGCTGCGTATATAACTGGTTTTCGGTAATGGTCTAAGTGCCATGTTTAGGTGATTATTTTGTTCAGCAAACCCCAATCTGGATCTGGCTAACTCATGTTACAACCTCGTGCGTTGCTCCGACTTGTCATGGGAACGTAATGCAGTTGGGTTAAACGAGGAAAAAATGGGGAATGGCGTGAGGATAAAGCTATTGAAAATAAATTCTGCTTGGGCACGGATTATTTGAGACATAAATTTTGTGTAATGGCCGATGCTCCGCCGTTGGGAAAATAAATCTTTTCTCTGGACTTCCGCTCTGTTCTGAATCCAATCGTTAGATTGGATTCAGAACAGAGCTGCTATAGGCTGTTACTATTCTTTTCTCGCGCGACTTCTAGATATCTTGACCTCTTAGGTTTTGAAAGCCCGGCCAATTTCTTGAAATGAAAGGGAGACTGTGCGGTTAGCAATATAAAAACCGGTTATGCTGCTGTTAGTTAATCAGATAATGTATCGTAGTATTGAATGCGTAGTCTTAAGTTACTCTCCTGTGGGTATTTCATGCAATGCATGTTGGTTTATCCTAGTCTACATAAGAATTTTTTTCTTCCAATAAGTTCTGGGTATAAAGTCTGCTCTCTTGCTTAAACGTCAAGGGTTTATTTTCAGTAAAAAAACCCTCATTTTCCAAGATTTTTGATTCCATCTGGCCTCATAACTGTTAGCTGGTAGATATCAGCTCTAATTTGACACGCCAGTTTGCTGTTTCATGCTATTTATAGATTTGTCGACAACAGGAAATAATTTGAATTTTTTTCAGAGCTTCGACGTATGACTAAATTTATATTAAATGGAAATGGGCTGGATGAGATCCAGATGTGTCTTCAGTCAGTGCCAACTCCTAACGAAGGTTAGCGCAATGGCCGCTTCCTGCGATTTAGTCGCACTACATACGGACAGGACTCCGTAATAAATGGTGCTAAAATTAATTTCTTGCGCTTGCACATTAAAGATAGATTAGTGCATCTCACCGTATTTTTTCAGTTTAATTCGTTTGGTTTCGGGATAAACTGGAAGGTTGAACTTTAAAATATGAAATAAGCAGACATTCGATTGCGTATAAAACTGCGTCTTGCGCGAATGCAGTCCAACAAATCCGTTCCTCTCCAATATTTGCGAACGGCATTCGCTGAAATTTTTTTTGTTTCTTGTTTTTGCGTACTTTGTGGTGATAAATTTTGCGCAGATATTCCGTCTTTTCCTCTGCTGAAAATTAAGGCAGTCCTTGAAAATGCTTTGTCATAAATCTAAAACTACGTTGTATTTTTGCATTATTTCGATTCGATAGTTATTTTCCTTTTTTGGAAAATTCATAGTTCTGGGAAGAGAGCAAAATCGCGGTGAAGCTCATATCGGTCCCCGTAAAGCAGGTAACATATTCGGATCCATGTTTTCCGGGTGGCAGACGGCAAACTTTCGCCCGAAGGATTCTGCTGTTAGGTGATTTACGAGGTTTTCAAGCGTCTGAATTTTGATTTCCACCTCCGAAAGTATCGTTTCCTTGTCGATTACAATGGAATATATGCCCCAATAACACTTCGCAAATTCGCCTACAAGTGCCTATTTTGCCGACTGCCTTTATCAAAGTGTAATTTTCCGTGGGAAACAAATACTTGTCTATATTATGAATGCATGTCATTAATCGGCAATTCTTGTATTTGAGAGCGAACCTAATCTATGAACACGATTTTGAAAGTAGTATGCGAAAAACTCGACGCATTCAATCAAATGAAGTTCAGCCAGCAAAATGAAATACAATTCGCTTTCGACGTTGAACGAATTGAAAAATAATTCGCTGTTAACATTTTTCTAGTAGTTTGATACAAATTATCAAAACAGAAGTGTTTGTTCTCTCATAATAACTGATTAGCCACCTTACGGATATCTTCGGCTTTTCTTGGCATATCATGCCACTTGATGGGACAATTGCGTGTTGTTGCATGAACATTGCTGTAAATCATTACTGCTTTTATTTCCAAACATATATTTTTTACAATGGCTATCTTCTTCTGTGTTTACAAATGATGCAGTGAACCACTAGTATCCGTCATGATGCATTTCCCCCGAAAGCGCATGAATAGAGAATATTTCGTCTTAGCTGTGATAGCTTTCGTTGTTGTTTCCTCGCTTCTGGCAGACTTACATTGAAGCGTGACAATCCGACCACCTCACGAAGATACGACGGTATGCTGAGTTTGACTTTTGAATTAGTTCTCCGTTCCATAATGTTTTCCCACCAAGCTCGGCAGATAAGCTGAATTATAGGTAAATTTTCGATCGATAATTTGTATGAGTTTCTCAAAAATGAGAATGGCTTTCACGTATCTTATCTTATTGTTTTTGGAATATGTAAGTCCCTCCAAACGTTACTACCATCGTTTTGGAAAAAAATATCCAGCCCATTTAATGAGCGAAACGTGATTTATCTTTCCGTGATCTAATGTCACATAAGTATTACAAAGCGAGGTTGACTGATCTGGAAAATACGCGACAGATAGTCCGCTGGTGCCGAGATCATTGAGGCTAATGGCGCTTTTGCAGCAGGCGAAATAGTTCTGAAAATAGTTTCGTCTCACAGCGGTTACGAGATGACTTATATATTCAACTATCAGCAGTTTGTTCAGGTTTTCTCTGCATTTTTTTCCGCCTCAAATTGCCCCTTAGTTATAAATAATCTTATGCTACAACGTTTCATTCGTCGATATCTGCTTCCCGGCGGGAAATGAAGAAAACGCATTTTTGATAAAGGCACGAAGCCATACTGCTCCATTAATTATATCTTATAAACACTCTATAACCTATAAAAAGGAAATATAAGAATCTTATAATGAAACTTATCAAATGATTAAACGCTTCTTTGCTTGCAAAAACAACAATCCTCCTCTTCTTGCAGTGTAAATTAATCATTTTAATGCTCTTTTTATCACCATTATAAGAGTAAAGTTCGTTGTATTAAGTGGTATGCCGTTTGATGTAATGTCAGCTCTCATCTTTTGCCAAGCAATTTTTTACCTCAAGTTTGGGGCACATATTTGATTGATGATATATTTAAGTTTCAATTTATATTAATTTTATGATAAATACTGTAAAAATGTGGATATTAATAATTTTCCTTTATAGAGGATTTTACTGATGTTCTTCCGTTTATTATTGTATACTCTTGCGAAGTACTACACTAAGATAAAGCTTGAGCGTTCTGTTTAGTATAGTGAGCATTGATAATATGAAGATACATCCGGCAAAATTATGGTCTTTAAATATTGGAAAAAGATAATCTGATTAAAGTCTCTTGGCTCAAAACGTTATGAACACGTACTATGCAGAGCAAGTAAAAAAATAAATGCTCTACTTCTGGGTAGAACTTGAGTGGCATGTTATTTTAATTTTAATGCATTCCAAAGCTTTAATTGAAAAATATTGGTTTTCCCCAGGCTTCAGATATCATGCGTCTTAAACACTTAGTTGTGACCCTCAGATGAAATTATCTGTAACCTATCAATGCTGTAATTTAATTATTTGGCAGTAGAAGAAACTCCTTGTGAACGCCAGCTGTTTCATTCAAGCATGAGAAAATTTTGATAAATCAATTACCAAATATCAAGAAAATCTATTAATCATATCTCATTGTCAAAATATTTTGAGTATATTCGCTTAGAAACTTGTTATTTCCTAACTTCTTGGGAAGGTTATAAGCAGATGGCATTCAGATTAATTGCTATATTCTGAATGAATAGAAATATTATGGTCACCTAGCTTCCCAATCGTGTAATATTTATTTTTATTAATTTTTTTATTATACTTTCCATGATTTTGGCCTTGCATCATTAATGATGCAACAATTGAGAAACGAAAACCTGAAAAAGTATGAAAATATGGTCTAAACATGTGTGCATTGCGTTTATCATAGTGATGTCATAGCCAATCAGTACTAATGTAATGTTTCATTTTTTAAATTAATAACCTGAATGAATGGCCAAATGTAGTTTGTAAAGTTGTTTTTCACGCTAAAAAACACATTGCAAGTCGTGAGGAGAATCCTATTGCTTCTATTTATCTTTTAAATCCGTAGGTATTGAACTACTCGTACATGCTATTAAGTCATCGTAATACTGTGTTCGTAAATGATGTGTGGAGACATTTAGGACAACAACTAGGCCGAATCCAACACGTCAGCGTCTGGGCATTGCCTGGTATTGTCCCTTTTTTCAGTAAACTTTGAAAATATCCACGCAGAGGGCTGTTGGGAGAGCTATGATGGAAATTTGTGTGTAAACGACTATCATCTTAGTATATGAAGCGCTCAGTATGTCCATCAATCCGTACGGTAGGTTAACATTAAATTGGCTGTTGTTATAGGCGATTCCTCGATAAGAAATAATGATGATTGATAATGGAGAACTAGAAACCTCAGTGTACTTTATCGGGTTCCGTAAATGAAAATTATTATTTCTTTTATCTCACTCTTCGGGCTGTTTACTTTTTTAAGTTGTGTGAATGAAGTTTGAAGAAAGTAAATTTGAAAATCACCGTTATAAAATAACTGAAAAAGATTTCAACACTCAGATCTGATGTAAATATGTTTATATCACGAATATTAGATCTTACTTGTTTATTTAACCATTTAGCCCTTAAATGTAACCTGGGCTGTTTCTATTTGTACATGTATTTTTCCCCAGCAGTGTGAATGAAATGAGGTACTTTCTTGTTAAAAGTTAGCGGAAGATAGTCTCGTTTAATAAACAAATTCTTTATATTAGTGTAAATTTCTCGGGCTCGCCACCGGGTAAGATTTTTATAGACAGCCGACGTTTCGGGTTCCGACTCGTCACCCATTCTCAAGGCTAACCCGAGTCGGAACCCGAAACGTCGGCTGTCTATAAAAATCTTACCCGGTGGCGAGCCCGAGAAATTTACACTAATTTATTTCGCCGGGAAAGTGTAAAATCATACAAATTCTTTATATGTAGATATTAGGGAAATCCAATTAAAACAAATGTAGCTGATCATTGTGTATCCATGGAATGATATTAGTATCTCTTGGTGAAGGTTGTACTATGAGTAATATTAATATGCATACTTATCACATTTTTAGGCTTCGGCGTTCAATGAAGTATTTTTGGTAACAATTATTATCGAGGGATGGGTTTTTAAAATATATTATTCCAAATTTTATAATGATTTATGCATTTCCTCGTGTTTGACGGTATCTTTTATCAATAACCTCGATATTCATAACAAGTGATTTTCATGGCATTTTATGAAATTATATTGGCCTATTAATATTTGTGCGATCAGCGAACATGTTCTACCATATTAGACTTAGATGTCTGGATATCCTACTCCATCCAGCAGCCTTGAATGAAGGACCTATTGTCGTCTTGTCCACAGGTGAGCTCCTGGAAATTAGAGGGATTGAGCGATCTGCTCACGAGCCAGTGGTCCCATTCAGCCGTCGTCTCCTGCACTCCGAGCTGAGCCAACCGAAGGACTCATCGCATCCCTCATCCAGTGGGATCCTTTTCAAAAACGAGTGGCGTCATCAAAGAATTACTCCGGGCGAGAGACAGCTGGATATGGCTCTTCTAAGAGGGCCGGGGGTTCTCTTGCTACTTAAGTGCGGATTTTTTACCCAGGAGGAGCTCTAAGAGGTGCTGTGAAGCACCGGGATTACTTCCTTATACTCCCCCTGAAAAAAAAACATACTAGGTCATCTGAAATAACCCTCGTGCTGTGCTTCGGAATGCATTTTTGCGGATGGTGACTGCGAGCGACGGGATTATCCCTTAGAGAGAGCTGACATCCCGCCCGATCTTTCTGATTGATGACAGAACGGAAGAGTTCTGCACGTCTTCTCCTCGCATATGTTTCCACCTAGAGATTATTGTGTTAGTTTGTTTAAGTTGCGGACTTAATTGAGGAAACTGTGAGTGCTTCATAAAAAGTGACTATTTCAAGTGGATTATCGAGAGAAAGGGAATAAAGAGGCGTTTTGGAGGCGCCGATTTTGTTTCCCCGGCTATCTCTCCCCTGCTTCACCGGGTGCGACTCTTTCATTCCCGCGCGATCGGAAGCCGGGCATCATGGGAGGGGCGTGGCCCGCAAGGAGGCCCCGTGACGCCGGGAGACGTCCCTTAGGAATCGGCAAGAGATCACTCTTCCTCTGGGCCATCGGCTGGACTCAGATCTGGATCCACCTCTCTACTGGTGAGTACCCTTTCTCTCTGTCAACCTCCCGATATTATTTTTAATTCGAGCGCTATCGTGAAACTTTTCAGGGCACACCGGTTGACTTGTTCGCTGACTCCGTCACCAACGCTTTTGTCTTAAGGTTACGTCGAAGGAATGGATTCAGAGAGAACATATTAGTGCTTATGGGGAATAACTCCCCATGAAAAAGAACCGTGTCTTTCTAATTGATGACACAATCGGTGTCCGTAGTTAATTAAATAATTTAAGAGTTAATTAATAACTAGACGAGTATTTTTGCCCGAGGGAATTTTTCGCATATGCATATTACTGCATAAGAAAATAACTGTAGACAGTATTATTTATGGTTTAGAGCAAGGGAGGAATAATAAGTATAGCGGAGAAATGTTCCTCTGAATATTTCTAATAATTGCGCCAGGAAATTCATTTTGCATTTAGTAGGCGTTTTGTTATTAACTTATATCCTACACGAGTTAACATCAAATTGGAATAATAAATATAGCATATAAAATCTCCTCTGAATAATTCTAATAACTCTACCAGGAAATTAATTTTGCTCTAAGTCGGCGAATTATAGTTAATTTAAATCCTACATGAGTTAACACCAAAATCTATGTTCTCGCCACAAATGAGAGGCGATAACAATTCTAGACGGTGGAATTTAGGCGTATTCTATCTTTCGTATATTTTTTAATTCTTCATGTTACCAGTTGCATAGAATAAGAAGCTTAGGATACAAATGAGTAAAGGGTTGACTGCGTTTACATGCAAACTATTTAAAAAATCTACAGCATTGTAGCTTTCGTCTATAAATATACTATTTAATTGTAAAATTATGTTTAATCTCAGCTGTCGTTTGCTTGTCGCAAATTATTGCTTGGCTAGGAGTGGGCGCAAATTATGAATAATTATGGCGGATCTTCTCTAAGTTTTTTAGTTTTCTTACGTTTAATATTTGAGCTTGAAATGAATAACATTCACGACTTACTACCAACTTTATGCCAATTTAATTATGATCGTACTATCTCCGGACGAGTATATTTGCCCAATGGATTTCATGCCCCGGCATTGGTGATCCCTCAACCTACATGGTACAGTTTATAATTAAATCGTCATAATTAAGGTCTATAGAGAACAGCAGAATTCGGTTCTAATATTCCTCTGCTGTCATCCTTGTTGAAACGGGAGGACAAGTTAAGCAGCAAATTTTATGCGTACCAAGAATCTTCATTCATTATGTAGACAGTATTTATAAACGCCAGAATGCTATCCCAATTTTTAAGCGATTTGTATCAGTGTCTAAAATAACATGAAATTGTAAGCAATTCGAGGATCATGTTCTATTGAATTATGTAAGATACGTTCAGACAAGAGGAATTGCTGTCGAATTTGGTCCTGTTAGAAGTGAGTTGCTTTCGACATGCCTCAGTTAAAGTGATTACTATTCTGTATCACTGCAAATAATTGTCGAATGAGGCGCTATTTGAGTTCATATACCTTCATTTACACCATGCTTTGGATATACCTGATGGAAATATGTTCAATTTGCCCTGCGGTGACAATTTTTGTTGGTAAGGAAGGAATTTGGGTATATTATTATGCAAAAGATTCGGACTTTGTGCTGAGAATTAATGTTCTTGGGTTCAAGGGAGGAACAATAAATCTAGAGGTGGAGCGTTTATGTGTGAAAATCGCATTGAGAATGAGAGAGAATTTAATACTGATGAGGAAACAGAAAATTCTAAAGCGAAACTGAAATTGAGTCGGGGAATTTAGATGCTAGCGGCAAAATAGAAAAACCTTGACGGTTGGATAGAGAAACGAAATTTACTTTTAATCATCTTGATAGCGTGAACTAGGTAGCTAATCATTATTAAAACAGGAACATGTCTTGAAAACATTTCTCTGTTGTGTAGGCGTAGGTGTATTGTTTTTTTTCATGGTTTAGATGCGGTTAATTCCTTTTTTACGTTCTGTGCTACCGAACAACTTGGTGTTTATGCAATATAGCCACTTTTACTCATATGCTAATCATTTTTGCTAAGTATATTTATTGACTAAAGTTACTGAAATTCTAAATCGCTCATTTTATAAATTCGGAGAATTTTTCTTATTTTGAGAGATACTTTTTTATTGAGTCTCACAGACTTGTGCATAAAAGATGTCCTAAGTTTAGCAATAATGCTAGATTAATGAAAATGTTATTTCGTGCCTCTGTATCAAATATCAGTCATATCTTGGCGTCCGGTGCGGCATGTGTTTCCCCTCCACCCTAGTGGAAAGAACTCATAGCGGTCCTGGTTGTGATGAGCCGTCGTTGCCTGAGGTGGGGGTCGACCCCTTGTCCCTCCGGCCAGATGGCGATTACACTGCTCATTAGCTTGACGATTCCACGAGGATTAGCAGAGGAAAGCACCGAGGGCATTACCGTAATGAAATGGTTCAGTTGCTAATGGCAGGGAACGAAATGATTAAATCCTGAGGCATGCGACTCTTGGCTAATACTCTGTGTAAGGTTTAGCGAAGCGAATTCCGACCCTCCTCTGCTACTATAAGCTCCATTACGTTTTTTTGACGGCAGCAGGTTATTTGGTATGTGAAAAACAATGAAATAAAAAATGGCGATGTTCTACGAGGCTGGTGAACTAACGATAACCACTAATGCTGAAATTTCTTGGAGGCGGTTTACTTAAACATATTTCGTTCAGTTTTTTTACAAGAGATTTTAAGTACGATGTTTGAACTGTTATTGAAGGGTTTTGGAAATTTAAATGTGTCATTATTAAATTACTAAGTTAGCCTACTGAAAAATTATTCATCCCAGTTTAATTTAATTCCCTTCAATCATTAAACTACTGCGTGTATTTCAAACGTTATTTCCTAGAATTTCCTTGGATTTTTAGAAGTTACGAACGCCGCGAACAAATATATGTCGAAAACTGAAATTCTATTCTTTTAATGAAATAGACACCACCCAAAACACATAAGACTCGAGAAAAATTTGGTATTTATGCACCTCAAGACCTGGAATAATTAGTAATTTACTATGTTAGAAAGGGCCAAGCGTCACAGAAGCCTTTTTCAAACCGAATTCTTTGTCCAATTGAAATTATTAAATTCGTGGCCAAGGTTTATTTCCTGCTTTCTTAAATTACATACACACATGATATAGGCTTAAAATTTTCAGGGGAGGATAACCGCAGTAGTTCGATCTTTAATTATTTCGTTAAACTGCATATCTCCTTATTTGCCTAAAATTTGAGTATTGGCTGCAAAATGCACTTTTGAAGACCTAAAACTTTTGGACTCGAGGGTTTTCGGGTTATTTCCGCGTTAATTTGCCCACTTGGGGGAGCTTCGGCGGAATTTCTGTTGCTATCTTTGGTCCTGAAGAGGCTCACTAAAATTCAGACAAAACTGTCTTCCACATGTATTAACCATCGCGGGAAATGTCTGTAACCCTCGAATCATTGCATAATTACTGGGAAAGCTTTCGTTGCAACAGAAATAAATTTTATATGCGTAGCAATTGTTACTTTGAATTTATGGGAATAGAAGCTTATGCTTGAGACATTTATGACTTATTCGTATTGTTCGTTCGTATTGTAAGCTATTAACCACTATAATCTATGGGACGAATGAGAGTTAGTAATAGGAATACTCGGTTGGCATACTAGGTAAACGTACATTACTCATACATATACTTAAGTTGTTTTCTGCCCTCCGAATGCATTTTGATTACGTTAGCTGAGTGAGCTATATTCGTCATCCTCAAATGGTCGTTGGGTGATGACAAAAAATAAGGTGAACGTTAAATTCAGCTGACGATATGTAAACACCAATCGTTCCCTGGTGATCCAAGGGAGGTGCCAATGTTGGTAGAACTTTCCAACCGTTTGTACACGGGTAACATGCTAGTGGTGCGAACGGGGCATTATGTCTTTATGCGAACTATTGTAGAAATACAGCAAGATTTCAGTTTGTTTTTTTCCACCTTTCCATCTGTGGTGTCTGCTACATGGCTCATCTAACTTTACTCGTCTTTTTGGAAGGATATCTATAATATTATATGATTTTATTTTATTTTCCCGTTGAAATTCAACGAGAACCAATTTTTAGTAGCTGATGAATCAGCCTCTGAACCCGTGGGGATATTACATTATCAGCATGTTGCAGACGTAGTTACTTTTGAAGTTTTGTGAGTATTAAACCTACCCTCAAAGATAAAAGATATTAGATTGGTCTATAATTCCGCTTGATTTGAATATTATTCTGGAGGGAAGGTGACTATAGGTGTCCTATTGGTCGCGGACAGGCGGATTAATATGATAGGAATTTTTATAAAGGTTTTTGGTGAACGTGACAGTTATGTGAAAATGATGAAAAAGGAGATATGGTTCAGAATGGTTAAGAAAGGGGAAGTCTTTCAAGATACAAGTATTGATGGTTTACACAACTACGAAAGTAGAAGGTAAAATACTTGAAAACAGCAGTATTCCTCAAAAAATAAAGGCAATTTGAAAACTCATTTTGCGATGTATCCAAAGTTAGGCTTGTATTATTCATTTATATATCGGGGTTTCAGCATTAAAATCTTGAGATTCTCCATCTTATGTCACGTAATAGTGTCTGTACACGCAATAAGTCTCGTTAGCATTAGTTATTTTCAATGCCTTTCATTGAAAAAAAAAGAGAGAAATGTACTGGGAAGATATTTTGTTGACATTATTCACAACCTTGTAGAAATAACTTCAAAATTTCAAAAAAAATTCGCGGTTTCAAATTTTATTTTCATATTTGAGACACAAACGAAAATTAGAGGTTATTGAATAATTGTTTTTATTCTCTTTGATCAACGATTTTTAATATCTGTTCGTCGAGTACGTGGATTTCTACCTTTGATCCATCAAATGGCTGAAATATAAATATACTGTGGTGTGACTTTTTCTGTAAGATATCCAGCGTTTTGAGCGAATTCTGACGCGTGCGACGGAGGGAGAATAATGAGTTCAGCTTGAAAGCTTATTGGCTCAGTGAACCCTACGTTTAATACTTCAAAACGTGGCGCGATTTGCCCGACACGGAATAATTCTCAAGGTATTAGTTGGAAGACGAATCGCTACAGAAGAATTTCCCGTGGTAGTTTTTAAATATTTATATATTTCCCATTAATGTTCTAATATAAGTTTACTTATTATTGTACCCTACACCACTGCTTGGGTAGGGTATTATGATTTCGTCGCAGCAGAAATGTAATGCTTTGAAGGAGGCGTGGCAGGTATCGAAAAGTATGTATGGAATGGTCAGCATCACCTTACGAGTCAATCTAGCTCCGTATCTGTCTGCCTCTTCTCACGATAACTGCCTTAAAAATTGAGATATCGAGATTAAATTTGGATTCTACGCCTCTAGTAGTCCACAAATGTTCCAAGTAGTTCTCGAATGGGTTGGATCGGACCAAAATCACGCCTTTTTTTAATAAACAAAATTGAAAGTGGTGTACGGTATATTAGCTTTGGCAGGGCCGAAGACTATTTCTATACTAGTTATTACCCACAGTTTTGTACCTTCTACATTTCATGCTGAGATACTGAGAAAAAATGCGGGGTGATCGCTCGATAATTCGCTTGTTGTATTTCCTTAATATCCCGCCTGGGGCAATATCTTTTACTTTCTGATGAATACATTTTTGTATGACCCCCATGCACGGACAGTTGTCTACGTAAGACTGAAAAAAGACACCGGGTGCCATTGGTGAAGGAAAATGCATACTGTTTCCGCACGGTTAATTTATGTGCACTATTAACTAGACCTATGGCGCGTGGATACCGTCCCCTAGGGTGACGTTCGGGCGGACTCGGTACAGTACCTGCAGTACGTATTACCGTCCGGCGTCGGCGGTGGCGATAGAACTTCCCGATGGCGGACCTCCCGGAGGGAAGCCCGGGAGATGTGGGATGGGATCGCACCGGGAAGCCTTTTAATTAATACCGTTTCGATTGGTGCCACCCCCTTGTCGCCAAAAACCTGCCCTGGACCCGCATCCCCTCACGCCCTCGGACAAACGCCGGCACAAGGGTCCTTTCCCAGAGTTTCCCGGATCCTGCCGGCTCCACACGCCCTCCCGTCCCACACAACTCGTCTCCCCCGGTCGACGGAAAAGCCCTGAATCCCCCAGAGTTTGCCATCTCCCGTCACTTCCCCCCTCACCGGCCGCTGACAATGAGAGAGAGAGATATATATAGAGCACAATTCGGTCGATTCTCGTGTCTTTCGCGGGATTTGAACCTGCACACAGTGGTCCTCGGCCTATGTATTTCCAGGACATGAAAAGATTTTCTCAGATCAAGATGAAATTTGGTGTAATAGGTTTTCGGGGTCGGTGAATTACGAATACGGTGCCAAAACAATTGAATTTTTCCATAAAATGTGAAAACTTGCGGATTTCATTTTTTTGCCATATTTGTGCGAATAGATTTTATTTTGTACAAATAGGACCAAATTAACGAATAAAATTAATATAGGCAAATGTCGGCAGACACTTATGAGTTTGTTGTCTACTTAGTAATGTTAGTTACACTTCCCGATAGATTTTTTAATGGAATCTCATGGAATGAGTGAACTTTTCAATAATTTTATTTATATTTCGCGGATTAAAGCTCTCTAATTTTCATGATTTTCATTTTGAAATCGCATATATTGACAACTTAACAATAATTTTTTACTTAAATATATAAATAGTACATACTTTGCGGAGATGAATCTAGTTCTTTGAATTACAATCGATACAACAGTCTTCTATGTAAGCGACTCCGAAGTTAACGCGCATTTGACTTTCGATTATTAATAGAATGCATACCATACCTGAGCGTTCTCTCATATTACCTCTAACAGTAAAGGTGCGTGATACCGGTTCGGGATCTTCGAATTCTGATGCATCATCACTTACTCTATCCAATCGTACTGCACAAAAGTTTTACCTGAATACTTTATTTTTCTTACCATGTCCCATTTTCCCATATTCTGGGACCACTGTGCTGCACCCGAAATTGAGGAGTGCTATGCTGGTGCGTCGCTTTCGCTCCCCCCGCCTCCGTCCCCCAAACCTCTCCAAAGCACTCACCCCGGCGTCCCCTTAATAAAACGGTCCACTTCGCGCCGAATTATGTGGGACTGGAGGCCTCCCCTTTACGGCCTCTTCGCTCCTTCCTTGGGGGTGGTTTATTTTTTAAAGGTGTTTTTATATGTTTCAGGGGAGTTGAAGGAAGGCCCGGGTGAAGAGTTAGGGAGGCCCTTAAAATTATTATAGTTATACGAAGAGCTACTGGAGGGCTTTTTAAAGCGAAGTAATTATGTTAGCAAAGCGTAAAGAATTATGGGGTTTTAGACGTCGAAATACGGTGATCTGTGCGGGATTGTTCCGCATGCGATTATTTTATCCGTCTAGATTTCTAAATTAATTACGTTTCTTCAATGGAGCTTTGCCTCCAGCTCTTTCGGTCAAGCCTGTTCATCACGTTCCTCGAAGGTTTAAGTATGTTTTTTATTGTTTCAGAGATAAACTATGATATAAAGAAATAATTATGAAATTAAATCAATCCAAATGAAAACGAGCACTATGAGATTTAAAAAAAATCTCTAATTGAAATTGCCCTGCTTCGTTTTTGCGTAGACTATTTTGAAAATCTGCAGATTTTTACCAACCGGATTCTCGTCCAGCCGGAGTTTATATGAAAATTATCAAGGGATGGCAAAGGAATTCAAAATTCTGTGTTTCAATAAAGAAATAGACATGCGCCGTCGTTCATTGTCGATTTTTAATTGCTATAACCTATTTTTGGAGAAAGTTTATTTTATGTGTGTGTGATCGAATTATGTTGAAGTAAAATTGTCATAATGAGTGTAATTTTGGGCATTCTTTCAGCGACAAACGTTCTGCTACCATTTATTTCATACGCATCAACAAAATTTTTCAATAAGCGTTTTCAAAGTTTATATTCATTAAAATATACTTGCCCTGGCCAATCCTTTGATTAGCAGGGAAGTAAATTAAATCTTGAGGCATGTCTTACTCCTTTCTTTGGGTTACGATAGGGTCATGTGAGTTGTTATGCACCATTGTATGAAGCTTAATGTCCATTCTCCAAGGTTCCTACCCGTCTTTTTATATCGTCTGTGTAAGCAGAACAAAGCCTTTTCGTACCTTAGTAGATCGAAAGTTCGTGTGATGTTAGAGTAGGGCACTATTAGTTAATTCTGTTATTTTATTAATTTAAATGAATCCTTCCTCTTTCATTGTTTGCTAAACTCTCAATCCTGACTACGTGGGTTGAGCAGGTGATACTGTTTAATACAATACAATTGAAACACTACTTTTGCTAAGTACTACTGTAGGAAATTCGATATTAAACTTAATAAGACTTAAAATATAATCATTCTTGGGTTCATGTTTGTCTACACCTGGGTATAAATAAGGAAATAGAACTTCTACATTGCAAAAATTTGGATACTAGAGTAAAATTTCTTCATTTTATTGTACATAACTCTCTAATTACATTCGTGTGTTTCTGAAATTGTACGCCGGGGTAATACGTACGGTTATTAGCTACTCGAGGAATTTTTTTTACTTGAAGAGCAATTGAAATCACAAAGTTAAAGAAACTAAATTTATTTGAAAAACTCAGATTTGTCCGTTGTGACTGTTGTAATGCAACTATAGAATGAACTCATGATAAAATATATCATGGACCTAGATTCTAATATTGCATTCTGCAATTGTTATTTTTGATGTCTTAAAATTAACAAATGATATTTGCTTCCAAAAATGATTATAACAACTTTGACCATTAGTTGTCAAATTTCTCCTATTCATTCCTAACTGCAAACTTGAGCTGTTCATTTATCTCTTCAGAATTTTGTTCCTCTGACTTTTCTGTGGATATTTTTTCATGGGCGTTCTTCTTTGCATGTATCTTTTTGTAATGTTTTCGTAACAATGAGACAAAACAAGATAATACCGTCTTCGACTTTTCATACGTTTATTGCGATGTTTTTGTTTTTGAGCTTCTAGCACTTTGAAGATCTATGCACTGATTCTAGCCTCGTTAGCTCCTTTGCGTTGTTTTGCATTTTTCTCTTATTATCCTTCATCCCCGGCTTTGGGTTTTTTAACGGATATTACCCAAAAATTCTCAATAATTGTTTACCCTCCTGCGTGGTTCAATTCCCGATCCAGACTGATTTTTTTTCATGGCAATTTCATTGTATTTCACCGCCGTATTAGCGGCAGGCGAGGATACTTTGTTAACAGTTTACCCTATGAAGGATTGAAAATGTAGTAAAATTAATGAATAATGAGAGCCAAAAAGAAAAATGACGGTAATTGTTGCACAAATTAAAAATTATGGCATAACATAATAGTTGGCCATGGTGGCCAATGATTGAAAATTAAGTTAAATACGATTTGTTATTGGCCACCGTCGGTCTACCTTCTGTGTCGTCAGGATACCAGACATGGAAATGTTCTTCTTCATAAATTACTGCTTAGACAGTACAAGATACTCTCTCAAAATGTTATAAACGTGGTTTTGTATCTGAGTGAGCCGCAGGTGACGCCTCATTTTTTCTTTTCTCGTCAAGAAAAGGAGAAGAATCTCCTCCGCAAAAGAACCGTCATGGAAAAATCATGTCTTACTGAATAATGCGACATGTGATGGACATTTCAAGGAAGTTGCTCTGGCAAAAATATCTGTCCATCACGTGTAACGTTCTTATTAATAATTTGGTCCAACTTTGGTCTCATTATACTCTTAAAAAAACCAAGAGGCTTATAGATGTTGGATGGGCAAAAACTGAATGGTTTACCCTATATTCTCCTAAAATGTCACCTATAAATATTTAAAGAAAGAGGGTTTTAACCCATAATTCTGCCCACGACGTTTAGTTCTTAAAAGAATTTGAGAGCTGGAAGGACTTTTCAATCTGATATTTTCAAAATGAATATTTTACTTGAAGTGAAAAATATTCCCTATTTTAACCTTTTTCCTGGAAATAGTGTAACATGAAAAATGTTATATCTCCGGCAATGTTTTCCTCTTTTGCCATTTGAATGCTCCCCTTCCCTCTCCCCTATAATGATGTTACCCGTAACTTGGATATTGAGTCGTTTAATGAAAGCGTGCCAGTTAAGCCAAGTGAAAGGATGGAAGAGAATAAAGGACTATTGTGCTTACTCACTGAGAAAACATTCATCAGATCCGTGATAGGGCCCCAGACTTCTTCCGCTACACTTATTTCATGATTTGTTTGCTGAGTTTTGTCCTCAAAGCGGCCTTGGAGTGCTCTTGAGATGATGCTAATGATAGGCCACGAAATTCCTTGCGCTCTCCAGTTGTATCGGTTAATAATCCAAAGGGATAAGAATTGCGGTTGAATTGAGAGATAAGTCATAAAAATAAAAAATGGTATTTAATTGAAAGTGTTCCACTTGAACTGTCGTTGGAATTGTTAGGTTTGATTTTTAATCTTCTCTCTAGTTGTATTGGTAAATGTTCAAAAGGATAAGAATTGCGGTTGAATTGAGAGATAAGTCATAAAAATAAAAAATGGTATTTAATTGAAAGTGTTCTACTTGAACTGTCGTTGGAATTGTTAGGTTTGATATTTAATCTTCTCTCTTTCTATGAATAAAATATCTGATTGCCAAATCGGTTCTTCCTTTTCATAATTTGTCTCCTATATTTGTTCCTTACGATTGAATACGCTTTTAAGAAACACGCTTTCATTTTACGACATAACCGTTCAATGCAACATCTGTAGTTTATGGCAATGCATGACATCCAAATCCCCATTTTCCAATCACTATTTTCAAATAGAATGCTAAAACTTTTTACTCCTCAACTAATTATCATGACACCGAATTCCTGAAGCATATGACGTAGTGGTATATGTATATACCAAAGATATGATTCCATATTTGTGTATCATTATTAATAATATCCAATGGGTACTGGTTCCCAGTGATTTTATGCTGATATAACGTTTCCATTCATCAAATCATGCGATGCATGTTGCTGAAAATATATGTTGAGCATTGCTGTAAACTTTTGCTACCAATTTGAATCAATAACTCATAGTGTTTGCGCTATAAACAACGGAATTCTGACTTCACACCAGATGCCCTTAATAGACCCATCGATCAATTTGAGTGGGTTTGGTATAGATGCCGCTTAGTGATGATATGGCCGTTGCTTTAATCCGGAGAAATTAATATGACCCCGAGGCCCATGTTCTCCAGCTTATGCTTCAAAGGTTGGTGTTCCCTTTCCGCGTCACGTTGGCAATTTTCCGCATTATTAGAGTCACTCGAAGTTAGGACGTTATGTGAGAAGTGCAGCAGAAACATTATCGAACACATAAAGCGGAACTCGTGCAGATAAAAAGGTGCTGGTGAATGGGAGGGGTGAAGAGGAGGGGAGTTGAATGGCGCGTTAGATCAATGATCAAAGGAAGGCAAATAGCCGTTGCGAGTAATTGATGCACATGGTGGTGATAGTGGCATAACGTAGTTGGAGCGTGGGTTTAAAGAGTTCCAAGTGGTCCCACAAAAAGTCAAGAGAGGCTTCATATTAATTGAACAATTCTCCTTGTGGCCTAGGAATCTAATTTGTATCCAGTGCAAATGAGGTTTTTCCTATTTAGTCGTTGTAAAACATTACTTTTCTTTTGTTGTACCTGAACTTAACTATGTTAAGCTGCGATCTTTTAATAGTCTCCTGAAAAACACAGTTTGCGCGTCAAGATTGTCTAGATTCACTGCAAAATGACACATGTGTTGGGATAGAAACAAACTTTTAAGTATTCATTAGTATACGTAAACTTTAAATTACAAAGTACGTTCTTTGATATATTTTAGCAAATGATTCTTTGTTAACTAGCTTGATCACATGATTGCGAGGGCATTGGCTTGCTAAATCCACTCGAACCGTAAAATGGTAGAAAATACACCTTGTTTAACTTTATATTTATTTTGTATTCGCGTTCTATGTCTTGTGAACTTGATATTTTATGGTACCGAATGGCGAAAGTAACTCTTATCCCTCCCAAGCACCACACAACAATTGATCTTTTGCAATTTTGACATATTGACAATGGAATAGAAATATGGGTAGGAAAAATTTTCCCGAAGAAATATTTTCGAGCAATCTTTGAAATTAACTCACGTGTGAGAATTTTTTCAGCTCTTGCATTCGTACTTTGCCTTGCCATTTATCGTTCTATTGTGATTATGAAAATATTGTTATTCCCTTTACATTAATCCATGTGATCGATGCTATTATTTGAGCATTTTATAGGTGTTATACCTTTGATAGTTGAGTATTTCTGTGACAAATGACCTTTTGACGTTTTGGTCTCGTAGTCTGCCACAATCCCAAGATTATTTTAGTACATTGCTTTGAATCAGCTCCACGTGGAATAAAATACCCCTTTCTGGACGTTCATCGTCCATTGACGTGGGCGAAAATATTGCTCGGGTTCTTCGAACGTAACCCTTCTTGAAATCCACTTCAAGATTGAAGTATAAAAAAATGCAATTTTCGCAGTTTACGAGACATGTTTTATCGGAGAGGCAAAGAAAAGTGGTGCAGGTGGTCCGTAGATCCGCGTGTTCTCTCAGAACCCCTTGGGGGCCAAAAGGCCATGTGATTTTGTGCTTTGCCGAATGTCTAGTTTGTTTTTCTTTCTTTCCGCTCCAACCGGTGTGGGTACAAGTTCACATAAGGGCACGAGACGAAGAGGATACAAAAGTGGTATAGTGTGTGAGAGACTTATTTTTATCAATGCGCTGTTTCTTCCCCAACTTTGCTCTTTTCTCTTGTTTGCTACTTGTCGAATTCTCCCGTGCCTCACTTCCCTTTTTTCTCGCTCTCTCTGTCCCTCAAGCGGAGAATACTCTGCTTTATTTTTCACCGCGGTCACGCTGGCATTTTTTTTCTGCGGGTTGGAGACTGCAGCGAAGGAGTCGTTTTTTTTTTATTTCTGGAGTCATTGAAGTCCCGTGCTGGGTCTCTCGCTCCCCTGCTGTATGTCCCTCGCGGTGCATTCTTCACGTTCTCTTCACGTTCCAAGGAAGCTGAAGTATGTATCCCGGAGAGGGCGTCTACGAGCCACCCAGCAAGCTACCTCAAGAGCGAGTTGCAATGTGTGATTCCACGCCAGAAAGGCACTCTCCGTGGAAAAATGTAATACTTTTATTGGCCATTTAACTAAAATTATTTTTATAAAGTTTGAGTTTAGCATGCATTACGGCTGATTCCATCTTTCTGTTGATGATTCTGTATTTGAATTTATTTATTAATTCATTTGAACTCAAACGAGCATAACTGCTCTTGATTACGTATTTCTTACAATAAACTCATTTTTACATACACAAACATCCATGTCCTAGGAAGATAATATTCTACCGTGGCGGGACCCGCGACCCTCGGGGTTAGCAGGCGAGGACTTGACCCAGCCGCCACCGGGGCCGACAAAGAATTCTTAAAGTTCGGGGCCATTTTTTGTTGTTCAGAATTTTTAACGTGGAAATCGTTTTTTATAATTTGGGCCTCATAAAATAAATGGGATCCCATACAGAAATTGAAATAATAAAAGTAAAAATGCTGAGAATCAGTGCCACCTATAGTAACAGTTAACGTTATTTTCGCCATCGACGTTAGATATTGTAGTCCATATTTGAGCGAGGAAAAATTATAGGTTATGTAAAATATATACATCCTCTTATCTCCCTAATTGTATTTTGTGTTCGAATAAGGGTGTTTAGAATAGGAAGGCTAAACTTTCTTTGACCAAAGCATTGGTGGGTTTATACAATGTGTTTAAATGCAACTCCGACAATGTACTTGTTTCTTGGTGCGTTAAAAGTCGAAGCCAAAATTTATCCGTTATCAATTCATCAATATTTGGACTCTTGCTGCCTTATAACTTATGAACCCCCTTTTTACTGTTGTGCTCTGTTGCAAAACGATGACGAAACCTGCCTAATTATACGGTGTTTGCAATGGGATCTCCTGCGTGGTAGTGACTATGGCTGCTATTCTAAATGAAATAGCTTTAACGCTAGCTTTCGTTCCGCTTTTGTTTCGAAGAATAACACGCTATTCTTCGTAAGAAAAGCGTAACGAAAGCTATTTCTGGCAGATTAACGCTATTTCATTCAGGATAGTAGCCTATGTCTTCTTATTTATTACGAGAAAACTGCATTTATCTGTTCCATTATCATCGTTGGTCTTTCTGTCCTAAGATTGGCTGACTTAAATGCAGGGATGCATCTTTTAGGGAAGTTTATGAGGTGATTTCCCTATTGGCTTTCACATCGCAGCACCCCCGGCTGATTCCGTGAACTTCACTCTCGCCCGAAGCTGTGGCCGTTGATACTAGTCCGATCTTCTTGATCTGCGCCAAAATTTTGTTTCATTTACATCATCTTATACGAGGATATGTAGCTCCTTTGATATGATAAAAATTTGCCAGCCGAGATAACGGACGACCTGAAATTATGTGATATATGGCCTCAAATATTTCCCAACCACCTTGGGGGCCGTTCAAGTATTGCGTAAGACGATTTATGACCCCATTTTGACCCCATTTTTGACCCCTTCCCCTCCCCTATGTGAGACAAATAATATTTTCCCAGCCCCCACCTCCCTCTCAGTCTTACGTAGTACGTTAATGTGTGAATTTACTCTTCGTTAAGTGCTCGCATCGGTTGAGCATGGAGTAATGTAGCTAGCCGGTCAGGCGACAGATTAGGAGCTTTGGTGTAGCTGTGAGATTACGAAAAATACGCCATTAACGAGTGGATTCTCCGTGTCACTGCTAAATTTCATTCAGTAACAGTACAATGCTTCAAGACAGACAAAATTCTTAATTTGGTTCCAGACACCCTGCGCTCCCCTACATTACACAATGTAAAATGATCCCTACCCCCTCTCCCCCAACAACGCCTTACGTAATACTTGGTTGGCCCCTAGCGACGCCTTTCCTTCCCCAGCCCGTACTTCACTTGCACGTCAAATGGGTCTTGTGCGAGGCAGGACCATTCGATCACCGCTCTATTTTCTCCTGCTTCCCCATCGTCGCTGCTGGCACTAGTACTGTTGTTTCGGTGCGGTCATGTTCGGGAGAGAGGGGGGCAGGGGGGGTGGGTCAGCCCACGAAGAGGCCACCCCACACTGGACGAGGAACGAAAAGAAACACGCGGTCATCGCCCAACCCTTGTCGCGGTGCGTGGAAAATTACATGATGGAGTGCCCTCATCTCATCGCTGGCATTGTCCTTTGGGCCGTTCGGGGACTCAAGAAAAGGATGAGCTCCACTCGACCGTCTTTGATGAAGTGATGAGGAGACCTCGTTGCGGATATGGGAACCGAATGCGCATGCCAAGAGAGAGGCTAGAGTCGTCCCACATGTGCGTTTTGTTCTGTGGTTTCTGCCAGTTGGGGATTGCCCCCGTCCTCGCGCTTTGTGAGTGTGCTTCCCCCCATAAAGCTCGACGTTATTATTTTTCAGGGACGTGACGATTGAGATTTTTTACCGTTGCTCTCTCCGATGCTTATTTTTTTTTGCCCGCGACGCAGTCACTGGCCTTGGCCGTTGCACTGAGGTCAGGCTACGTTCTCGCAGCCGCCTAATTAACAACCTATGCTCTACATAAGTCCAAATGACGTATTTAATTAGACATTTTGGAGTGGATGAGGATATTAAATGGTGAATCGCGTTAGAATTAGAGTTTTTCCCGAAAAGGAGAGAGTCGATGACGGGAACTTTAAGTCAGGTATCTGCATCGTGTGTACTTACTCGGAACAGGTAGTGGCATGCGAATATTTCCGGCCGGTCGAACTTAGTTATACGGATTCACTATGCCCGCTAGATCATATCAAAGGGACCGCATCTCTTAAGGTGGTTGGGGCACGAATCGTGGGTCTTTGAGTGAACATTGTAATAGCTTCTTAAGAGATTCAGAAAAAAAATCTTCACCATACTCCACGTAAGTACTTATTTATACGTTGGAAAAAACCATACATGCCGTAACATAAGAGATGATAAGATAAGCTCTTGTATCTATGGCGCGGATTCTGAGATTTAAGCAAAAATCGTAAGAAAATACTAAATATCAAAATAAATATCTTTTACTCAGCATAATACCTTAACGTTTGTTATGAACATTACAAAAATATGATAAGTATTTTTTCTCGTTTTGGAGAAACTCTGTTCAAATGTCATCGAGTTATTTCGAAATGCATTTCAAGTGCCACAAGACTACGTGTTAACATATCATTAAATTGCCAAGAACATGCCACTAATTTCGCTTTTATATGTACATATTGTTAATTGTTTCTCTTATGCGAAGTAAACATAGCGTAAATATTTACGTAAACGAAAATCGTTCCGATAGAAAAAAATTGAATTTATCCGTGCACGACTAAGGAGAACATTCTAAGTTAAACGGTGTCACGATCTTCCGATGTATTATGTTTTAGTTTTGCGAAATAGTTTTTCACTTGGTAAATTTTACTCTTTCTTTGTGGTTTCTGCTCTGGCCAGCCATGGTTTAAACACATACAGTCTCATGGGTACTTTAAGAATGACATTTTTGGTGTCTAAGCTATTGACGGCTTGGACAAAGAAGCATGAAAGGCATTAAGTGAGAATTCATTTTATGTGAGTCAGTTCCGCAGAGTAAAGCCTGAAACTTGTCTGTTGCTCTCATATAATTCGTTTAAATTTAAGGTGTGGAAATGAAAAAAATGTGTTTGGAGAAGAAATCACTTTATGAAGAGAAACGCTTCAGAGGATTCATTATAAAATCAATTTTACGTCCTAGAGCACTGCCAGTTTCTCCTGCCTCACACAGGAGCTTATTCCTGTTTCGATGAGCTCAGGTTTACTGACTGTATAAAATGTTTCTTCAGGCATAGCGGGTCGGAAAGGCGAGTACGATGCCTCGGTATTTGATCGGCGTTCAGGCTGTAGGATTAAGGACCTTCTTGTGGTGTAGAAACTGTACGAAACACGGTCCTTTGCATACCTATGCACACGGCTGTGCAACCCCTTTGAGTACCCTAGTTGGCTAGCGTGTCTGGACTGTTAGAAGAATTAGGATGGGAATCGCTATCACAGCGTAGATTAAATTATAGGCTTAACCTCCTAAATAAATTTCAGGAAAATCATTTCACTGACGACGTAAAAAACATACTATTAACCCCCTCGTACTACGGCAGATTAGATCGCGCCAATAAAATTAGAGAGCTAGATTGTAGAACCGAAAGATATAAAATGTCATTTTTTCCGCGTACCATTCGGGACCATAACAGCTGTGAACGTCGTCATGATTAGTTCGAGTAGTGACAATAGGCAGCATTTAATCTTTCTCATTATATTCTCTACTCTCTTATTTATGCATGATGTAAATATTGATGTTCTCATTTTTGCATGATATTTTGAATCTGTAGTAGTAGTCTTTGTATCCCTTGCATGTTGGAACGATTGGAGATAGAATGTTTCTCGGGTATTAGATTTTTAATTGGCGCTTTGCATGTGTGGTACGCGGGTTTCAATGTAATTTCGGTGTTCTACCATATCATTCATGCATGCCTGGTGTGGAAGCACCCCCTGCCACACACCCTTTGGGTGGCTTGCAGGGTATGACGTAGATGTAGATGTAGATGTACCCTAAATGCAGAACCCTGAAATCAGTAATGAAAAGAAGGAAATTTTATAGAAGATTTGGGTATTATGAGTGGCAATGCAAAGGAGCCAGAAGTGAGCCTTGACGGGAGAGGATGGGAATGGATGGCAGGCGTTCGAAGAGTGAAGGTTCAGAAAGTGGCAATTGATTGAAAGTCAGGCAAACGACGAAGTGTTGGGCTTGGTGATTGAGAGTGTTTTAAGAATTAGCTTGGAATATTCAACACTAATACCTCCGGGTTTCTTGTGAATCCGTAGACGGTCAGTGAGAAAATATGCATTGATTTTGTGTATGGATTTATCATGCTTTTTATTGAGGGTTATTTTCTTGGCAGGTTAAAACGAAGGCTTTTGCGGTGCTCGACGTTGATCTCCTTCATTTTTCGGGATCTACCGCGTATTTTGTTGTATAGTGACAACAGTTTCACTGACACTACTGACAGCGTCTTTAGGTCGAAAATGCCGGTTCATGAGTTTCCCCCTCATAATATAGGACCTATTCTTGGCAGGTATTAATGAGAATTATGAAAATCAACTCGGAAATCAGACTTAAATTACATTGATAATAACAGATTTAAAATTTGAAATGTATAAAAATTATACCTTAATCACCAGAGCCAAACTGATTCCAATATAGTTTAGTTGTGCTGGTACAAACTGGTGTTTCATTTGCTAGAACACATCACATTCATGTTGGTAAACAATGGTGTTTAATGTAAATTGTACTTATCATAGTGACCATGGAAAGTTTATAAATTTACAATTCTCGAAAGTTTTACCCATATGCTTTCTTTTCCGTCATCTGAAGCTTATTTCTATGAAAATCGTTAAAAGTTTATTCTCACGAAATTATCTCTCATGAATAGATAACTGGTGTGCGTGGTGCATGGTCGTATTCTGAAAACCTGGACTATCAATTTCCGAAAAGAAATGCTCACTTGCCGGGATATTTTTAGGCATGCATTCGACCGGTTTGTAATTCACATTTGCGATTAAAATGAACGAAATCACGCTATGCATGAATCTAGTTGATCGGGGTCAAATTGGGTCATGAATACTTGTTGGAGAATGGACCGCTCGCAATCGCCATTTCCATGATACTTGTGCTACCATTTATTGGGGCCAATTTTGAATGCAACTCGTCCCACACTTAGGTTTTGTCAAAGAAAGCTGTCACGCAATTAGTGGCAGTGGTGTTTTGCGGCAAACTTGCGGAAAACTTAGGATGAAGCCACTAAAGAATTATATTGCCATGGAATGGCATTCAATACAGGATAGCATTTTTCGGTCCACTTGTTGGAAAAAATATATTTTTATTATTTCTCAAAGGTGTTTTTTCGTCACAACGCCATAACTTCCATAATTGTTCATCAAAATTAATTATTCAAACATCGTTTTAAAGCTTATGTTCCCCGCTATTGACGAAAAATAGACAAATGGTTTAAAATTAAAGTTTTTGTTAAAAAATTTAAAAAAATGATGAAAAATTAACAGTACCATCTGTTGACAATATAATCAACTTAATTATGGTTACGTGCTTAAAAGACTGTAGGAGGCGCCATCTATTAACACATCGTTTAGTTAGATTGTTCATATTCTACATGCAATCAGTGTGACCAATTACCGTTTACGTTTACGTTATGTATCTTTAACAGAAACATAAATAACATATAATTGCCCATGGGAAGAAACAGGTAGAAGAAACAGGTAGAAGAAACAGGAAGAAGCTGCATACTGTGCGAAATATTCACACGGATCAGCTAGTATATTTTTATAAAAATTTAAAGGGAAGACTTTTTTTGTAATCCTCATTGCTATTGACTTTCATATAAACCCATCGTACGATTCCTTGTCGTGTTAAAAGTGCACTGGGGATAAAACAGTGCTGTGGATGGTAAAATTTATTTTAGTAGAAAATAAATGTATTAAACTTTTCTGCAGATAGTTGATACGACTTGGAGATGAGGATGTGAGAAATGAAAACCAATGTAGTGGAGCAAACACTACGCTTGTGGTATTCAAAACTTTATTTTCCCTGCAAGATAGTTGGAATATTATAAGCTCTTCCACGTGCGTTCAAATAAAGCGTCATTTTATTTAATCCTTCTCATAGATTTTGATTTCAAATTTAATGAGAGTTTCATTAAGTTAAGAGGTTTAAATTAATAAATTGCCCCTCCTTTATTTCGTCTCCCTGGCGAATAGTCGCTTTTTTTTTTCTTTTCGATCAAGGCTCTTCAATCGAATCATCGATCTTTCTTCTATTTTTTTCCTATTTCTTTCCTTTCTTTCCCTTGTCCTTTTCCTCGTCTTCCTCCCCAATGGACTCCATCTCCTGCTCACCCCGTAAACTCTCCTCTTAGCATTATCACATTTTCTCCTAAACAGATGCAAATTATTCGACGTTATTAGCTCCGAAACATTCCCCATTTCCAAGGAACGAGATGTGTTGGCCAAATTACAATGGGGCGGGGCGAGGAGGTCTTAAAAAAGTCTCTTAATTAAATTTGACATCCCAGCCGTCCCGTTTTATGAATCTCGGAGAGAAAGAAGGATCGAGGGAAGGAGAGCTTTTTTGAAAAGATGCGGAGGCGATTGGTCTCAGATGATGGGTAGGGGGGGATAGTCCAGGGTTTTGGACGCCGGTGGGGTGGCAAAGGAGGACTGGGGGAAATCCTTCTGAGGAGGAAGGCGATGGGAAAGAGGCGCCTGTCCCTCACACCCACCGTTTCAATCGGTAGGCAGTATCTCTGACGGGTGTAAAGAAGCTCGGCGGAAAAAGTGTGGGAGTAGGGAGGTGTTGATGAAAGAGGGGCAATTTTCGGAAGCGCTGGCGTCAAAAAGTACCCGCTTCCCGAGGACTTGATCGATACTGACCCCCTTCGCTTCAGTGAGTCATTACATCTCGTATCCCCTACTCACACTCTCTCACTTTTTCCCCACGCACAAATTGCTTCTTTGGTGTAATACAGCGGATAAATGCGGGTCCCTTTTATTTCTCTACTCGTTTTGCGTTCCGGAAAGACTTCGTCCTCCCTCGCTTACATCTCTTTCCTTTCCCAAAAGGAAGTGTAATTTCATTAAGTTTTTTAATCTTATTACGGACGCAATTCCGCGAAATTGGAAATCGGTTGTGCGAAATGTGAAGAAGGTCATGGTGATATCAATTAGCGAATTAGGTTTGCGACCCGTTTGTCAAGTCACGGGGCGGCACCATGTTGCTCTTAATGGGTATGTCTGCGTGTCACCCTCATTATATTTGAACAAATGTGCATTTTTGTCGAAATTTTGTCTCCAAGTAATATACAGGTTAACTAAGGCTAAACTGCAAATTTCCTAGCCATCTGCGCCTCGTGGTCAGCAGTAACCAATCTGCTCTTCTCAATATTGTTATTTTGTAGATCTCAACTGGATTGGATTGGATTTTGGGGAGGCGACCGACTTCTAAGGTCATTTGCGCCATAGTGTATAGGTAAGGGAGGAAGGGTGGATAGAAACCCGGCGTCGGCATTAGCCCGCTCTTAACGAAAGGCGCCAAGGTAAGGGAGCCACGGTTTAACGTCTCATCCGACAGACGGAGCACTGTTTTTGAAGTTTCCTCCTCAAGACACTCAAGTAGGGATCGGGTTTCCTCTGAAAAACATCCATCACTTTAGGGATTTGAACCCTGACCGCCCGTATGGTTAGCCAGTACTCTAGCCACCACACCAACCCGATCCCCCTAGTTTTCAACTCCTCTCTCCAGCCAGCGGTCACCTTTATTTGTTCACGATTCTCCAGGTACTCCCTTTTGGCGTCCTCTTAATTCTTTCATTCCGTTTATCCCTTCTTAAGGCATTTTGAGCAGAATATCATTTAACCAGGAAATCAATGAATTGGGTCTCATTTTAAAGAAAAAAAATGTTACACTTCCAGAGAAACTATAATGTCATCCTCTTACCGTGCTACTTTCCGAGATTTTCGACGAAAAATACCAGCCCTTATACTTGAGAAGTGGTACATGTATGCACTCCAAAGAGACGTATAAAACATGAAGAATTTATCACACCTATATTTCGTCAAATGAGTAACAGTTGGTATGTTTTCTTTGCAATTTGAGGAAATAAATCATATTGTCGCCGTCACGTTTTTGCAGAATCGCAAAGTATCTTCCGTTGTAAAGGCGTTGTAAAGCACACACTGCGAAACAAAAATGAGTCAAATTAAAGAAGTAATGAGATCTTTTTGAATACTTTCAATTTATATCATATAGAAGTATATTATTGCACGATTAATTATGCAATATTTAGCTCTTACAATCTAGAGCTGCTAAAGTTTAAGCTTTTTATTCGAATGTAGAAGTAGAGTGCTTGGGAAACGCACGAGATATTACTCGCCGAAGTGTTCTGAAATAAATTATTTTTTATTGCAACCTTCATCCTCGTTTTTTAGTTTGCACGAAAACCCAAATAATTGATTATAATTCATACATACATACCAATCACGCCGTTCCCTTCCGGGGTAGTCAAAATAACCATGTTTCACTCATAGATACACATTTGTACACCTAACTCTACTTCAATAATTTCCTGCATACTGACCTGTCCTTGCTAACCTCTTTTGCCTCATTTACCCCCCTAAACTGCTTCATACATGTCCTCCTGTTTTGAAGACTCCTAATATTCCTCCTCCTAAGAATTTCCTCAACCACATTCAACCACAACTTTCTCGGCCTATCTCTACCATTCATTCTACTCTCATATATCTGTTTCGTTATTCGACTCTCATCCATTATCTCAACATAGCCAAACCAACGAAGCTCACACCTTTCATATATGTCCATTACTGGAGCATCTAACCCACATTCATTTATTACCCACTCATTCCTGACCCTATCCATCCTACTTTTGCCGCAAACACTCCTCAGATAACTCATACCCACGGCGTTGAGTCTACTCTTATGTCTATCCTGACATACCCATTTTTCACTATCATACAACAAAGTGGGGAGAAGTACACTTTTGTCTCCACTTTGTTGTATTGTAGTGAAACATGGGTATGTCAGGATAGACATGACAGCAGACTAATTGCCGTGGGTATGAGATATCTGAGGAGTGTGTGCGGCAAAAGTAGGATTGGTCGTTAATTATATTGAATGTGATAGTTTGAAATGAAGTAAAAGTTTGATGGATTAAGGTTAATTTGTGATACCAACTTAGTGTTGGAAGTGTTGGTGTGAAATGAACCTCAAGTTGATTTGAGCCCGAAAATGCGATGAATCGTGGCTCAAAAATGCTGCCTTATTATTGAGATATATGTATTCTATAATTTTTCTTCTTCTGGCAATTTAGTGCTTAGATTTTTTACTGAATTATCATCTCAAGTGCTCGAGTGAGTTTTGTTGCGAGTATATCCGTATTTCCTAAATATTACGATAGATAACGCATTCCTCAACCCAAAGTAGACATTAATTTACTCTGTGTTTAAAATAAATACTGCTTTATGTTGCATCGTATGCGCCTTGATATGGAAAACCAGCTTTTATTTTACCTTCTTCACATAATATTTATAACAGTTGGCATATTTTATTTCTATGTTACCATATTGCGGACTAAGTAACTAAATTTTATTCGATCGAGGAAAAAAAAGCGATTTTGCCTTTAAACTTGGGGTATGTATGCTCATAATGTAAGTTGCCTAGTTATCTCATAATATTCAGTGATTTGGGAAAATTTTGGATTCTTTCTTTGTTCAAGTAGCATCCCACAGTGATTAACTGAAAGTATTTATTTTCCTTAATGAAATAGTGGTTTTCACTGTGAACTTATCAGCTGCGTGTAACGTGATACTGACCCTATGCGTGGGAATCTAAAACATTCGGTTACTTAGTCACTGATATCGGTTTCCGTGTCGCTTAATCCGCTTGACGCAATCATTTTATGCAAATACTAGCGTTTTACACGCAGTTTTGTGGAGCCTGACCAATCGCAACATCGCTTTTGCTGACGAATGCTTTTAAAGGTTATGAGATTTCAGTTATCGTTTTGGGACTCTATTTCTGGTATTCCCTTCAAACAAATGCGTATGATTCTCTTTTGGCACCTTATTCCTTCTTCCGTGCACTTCTGCACTAAGCATGGGAAGCCTGTGTTCCAATCCTTTGATGGAATCGAGTGTTATTTCTGGACAGCCATTGGACCTAACGAGCTGTAGTAGGAAAACGGCACTAATTTCCAAATCGTCACGCCTAATAGATCGAATTGATGATTTGGACTGAAGACATCAATCTCCCAGTCATCGATAAACCTCGATGTGTTTTCTTCTAAATTTAGCGCGCGGCAGGGGGGGGGAGATTCGGTGGAAGTTGCCAGAAAATGAGATGTGTGGTGCTAAAAACATACTTTTCCCGGAGGCAGATGAGATAGCGGCGTAAATGCACTTTTGCATGGGGATAATTTGTCTGAGGGATCAGATTACCCTGGATAAAGGAGGCTATCAGTCCGCTTTTGGTGAGCTCATAACACGAACGATGCATGGGGGGGAGGAATTGGGGGGCGAGGAAAATTTGAAGGAGGAGGCCGTGGATCGGGACGAATGGCGGTGAGGGTAGAGCATATTTTTGCCCGTAGGTAAGGGGACCCAGGAGAAAGTGGGAGTGGTTGTAAGCTCCCCACCCCCCCGCCCCCACGCCCCCCCGGTGGCTGGCTAAGTTTTGGAATTGGCGTGTTCTTTTTTTTTAACATTCTCATTCCCGTGGGCTTATTTAGCCGCTCTAAAAGGATTTTCAATTTGTATTCCCACGGTATATTCTCGCGTGTCTTTTGAAGAATACGTCATCCCTCGGGACTTATGCTTATTTAGAGCTATTTTTAGGTCTTTTTAGATCGCAGAGACTCATCCTCCGACGTGAAGCTAGTTTTCTGTACGGGATCCATGCTTCTTTTTTGAAATCCCATTCCGTTGTTCACCTTTTTACAAATGTTTTTCAGGCTTAATCGGATATATTTCTCAAAATAATTAGTCTTAGTAGGAATAGAACAGTCTGAAATATTGATTATTGCGTAGAATACTTAACAATATAGTCAGTTGACGCTTCCGACTGGAATTCCAGCGAAACGGTTGTATTTTAGGATGAAAAAACACGGGGATTACCCAAAAAAACTCATGTCTTAATCGGATATATTTCTCAAAATAATTAGTCCTTGTGGGAATGGAGTAGTCAGAAATATTTATCATTGCTTAGAATACTTAAAAATATGGTCAATTGACGCTTCAGACTGGAATGCCAGTGAAACGGTTATCTTTTAGGATGAACAAACACAGGAATGACCCTAAATAACTCGAGTCCGAATGATAAAATGCTCGTATAACTTCATTTTGTTTTTACTACGATAAAATTTCGGTGTTTTTCTTCGTACCTAAGTCCTGATGGACTGGTTATAGCGCCCTGATCTGCTTTATTTCAGGTGCTGTGTATTATTTTCTTGGACCGTTTGTATGTCTTCCGTCTGCTCGAGTAGTGTTCACTTTTATTTTTTAGTTTAGTAATGCATGGTAAAATTTTTATGCAAGTGATTTTAAATTCATTGGATTTCCAACATATCGCATTAAGGAGTGTGTCATTTTCAAAGGCGATATGTTCCGAAACAGAATTTTAGGTGTTATTGGAGGGTTTTAATGTTTGAAGTAGAACTCCTAGGAGTAAAATACGCGAATGAAATTTGAATCTCAGACATTAATCAAGCAGCAGAATGAGAAAGGGGTACACCTTCGTTTTAAAACCTCCATGTTTTGGACCTAATACAATTTTTTTAAAATTTGACTTTATTTCAACTCATCCATCTCTCACATCTGCTCAAACTTTTGAGTCGACGGCGGAGCCAAAAATATTCCCGAAAAGCGTAGTAAAATTGTGGCGACGAAATCATGGATAAAATCAAAACTGGATTTTATTTTTGCCTCGCGATTACAGCTGTGACCACAATGACATGATTGAGCCCTTGATTGCGGGGAGTGCGTCCAATCTTGGGTGAAAAATGCCCTCGCGACCGTCATCATACAGTGAGAGACCCACTCATTTCATTTCGTGAGACGAACGAACACGGGTTGGAGTGAATGCGAGACGGAATGTGGCTTGACAGCCGCAGAATAAGCGCTCTGGTGTTGGCGTTGCGGCAAGGTCAACGCTTACAAATGGGAAACCATGAAGACCGTCCAATTTTTTGAAACGTTCGCCTCAGCCTTTCGTGCGCTAGTCACGCCAATCGATGTCTGCGACGAAGTTGGCAAGGTTGATGAGTAAAAGGGCGCGATTCTGTGGAATTCTAGAGCGCTTGAAAGAGCACGGGGTGACAAGGAAGGGAGAATGCGAAAGGGTTTCAAATGGAATGGCCAGAAAAGAAAAGGACTCCGAGGCGGATTTCTAGCTATTTGTTGTTAGGCGTTTATCTGTGGTAATGTGTCAATACTGCACTAATTTCTCACTTGTGTGTGCAGAGATCACTCTTTAACATTTAAAAATACTAGCTCAGTTATAGGCGCGGAAAAATGGTTTGCTAGTTTGATGGTGGTTTATCACGGTTTCTGTGGAAATCAGAGACTTCCTCACGTTTTAAGTACGATTGATAACTTCCGTTTTCTAAGTATTTTTTTATAATAAACAAGTTATTCCTAAAATAGAATTTGCCTCAGCTACATAGTTATCGTGGATCCATTTCTCGCGTATACTTACAATTAATAGTATACATGCTGGAAAAAATTGATGTTTTTCAATTAAGATATATTTTGAATACTTGATCGCAACCGAAAGAAATGTGGGAAGTTACATGATATAGAAGTTTTAAAGAATGATGGGACTATTAAATTGATTATATATTTCCAATATAATTCATAGGTGGAAACGTTGGTTTTAGGATTTGTGGACATATTGCTTTCATACATATATTCATTATTTGAACTTTCATCGTAAGGTATCCTTCGTGTATTTTGATATTTATCATGAGCAGCACATTATTCTTGGTGTCCTCATTGATATATTTGGTATCAATGTCCTATTGTTGATGCACCAGTTAATGGCAAGAGTCTAATATTCTAGTTACTGAGCCAACAAATTGTCTTGGATTTCTATCGTATTATCCTCCTGCGTACTCATTGATTTATCGTAGTGCAGGCGTTTCATAGCATATACTTTGTACCCTTTTGTAGTTTACGAGTTACATTTTAGTTTCACTGTTTTGAATTTGGTAGTTAGAAATTGTGAAGTATAGTTTATGCATATTACCGTGCACTCTTCTCCCACAAATTCTAGGATTCCATAGCTATGCAAAATTCAAAATCTCATTACACTTCCTCTGTAAAATGAATTAAAGCCTCCAGGCCCATGAGACCTGATTATCGATCCAAGTAAAGTGACCGTGTCTTTCCAAGTGCTCTGGAAACTTTTGTGGTGGGATAAAGTCTAAAAATTTAGGTCAAAAGCTTAGTAGATTCCGATCAATATTTCCCGTGCATTAAAGTTCTACAGTATTTCTTTCTGCTCTGCCAAAACTACAGGGCTGGTGAATATTGGCTAATGAAATGACCTGTTGCACAAGAAAAGTAGGTAATATTTCTATCATTGTTACGAAAGCATAATTGTTAAATTATTATTCTGGAGAAGGCATATGACAGAGTAAATAGAGAGAAGTTGTGGAAGGTTTTGAGAGACTATGAAGTGAATGGGCAGTTTTTGAATGTTATGATGGCGATGCATGACAATAGTAAGCCAAGTGTAAGAGTTAACGGGGTTCTGAGTGATTGGTGTTTAATAAATCGGGGTGTAAAGCAAGGATGCGTAATGTCTCCATGGCTGTTTAATGTATTTATGGATAAATGTGTTAGAGACGCATTTAGTGAAAACCACGGTGTTTTGATTGGGAATGTAAACGTGCGAGTTCTTCTATATGCGGATGATGCTGTTTTGATCTCAGACAGTCAACAGGGATTACAGAAGCTCATAGATAAGTTTTGTGAATCAACGGAGAGAGTGGAATTGAAGGTAAATGCGTGCAAGACCAAAGTAGTAGTTTTTGATAAGGAGAATAGGGAGAATAACTGTGTGATGGGGGCGAATGATGAAGTAATTGAACAGGTGGATAATTTTGTGCACTTAGGTAAGATGTATTCCAAAGATGGAAGAATAGACGAGGAGATAAAGAGACGTGCGAATGCTGGAAGGAAAGTGGTAGGAAGCATGTGGAGCATATCAAGGAATGAGTGCATGTCTAAGGAAGCGAAAATTGCCGTGTACAAAAGTGTACTTCTTCCCACTTTGCTATATGGTAGTGAAACATGGGTATGTAAGGATTGACATAAGAGTATCTGAGGAGTATTTGCGGCAGAATTAGGCTGGATAGGGTCAGGAATGAGTGGGTCATGAATGAATGTGGCTTGAATTCTCCAGTAATGGACGTGTCTGAAAGTAGTGTGCTTCGTTGGTTTGGCCATGTTGAGAGAATGGATTAGAGTCGAATAATGAAACATATATGAGAGTAGAATGAATAGTGTGAGAGGTAGAGGTAGGCCGAGAAAGTTGTGGGTGAATGTGGTTGACGAAATTCGTAGGAGGAGGAATATTAGGAGTTTTAAAAACAGGAGGGCGTGTATGAAACAGTGTATGGGGTAAATGGGGCAAAAGAGGATTGCAAGGATAGGTCAGTATGGAGGAAATTATTGAAGCAGAGTTAGGTGTACAATTATGAATTAATGAGTGAAACATTTTGACTGTGCCTACCCCGGAAGGGAACGGCATCATGGGTATGTGTGTATGTATTATTCTGGAATGTGGATTCGTAATCGTTGATTTTGTAAAACTGACGGTTGGCTATAATTTCTTAATTAAGATCAAGTGTACTGTCGGTGGTGATCTTATGTGTTTTCTTGTTGTTTAAAAAAATTATTTATTGCTAGAGTCTTTTGTGGCTATTGTACTAAATTACAATCTTGTGGCCCCGGGATCAAATCTCGGCAGCGGCGGAGATTTTTTCAGTGGAATCCTTATCCCTAGAGCAGAGTGTAGAGAGCATTTAAAGAGTACTATGTCCGTAGGAAATTTAGCTTTTGACCCAATTGCTCTTTTCCTTACGGTTAGGGATATTATAATACTGGGCTTATTTGTCTCCAACTCATCAACATGTTTCGCATGCCAATGTATCTTCATGGCGCAAATTATATCACTTGGTAATTACCTACAAGAAAAACCAAACCAGCATACCAAGTGAAATAATTCTATGCTATTACTTGGCAAAATATGTTTAGGTATTATGTGCCTACTATTCCTTTTGATCGAAATGCAGAAAGATTCCTTAATGCATTTCAATATTTGATTTATTCGCAATACGATTATGAACGCCCGATTATCATACTGATTTCAGAGATTTTCTCTTTCTTTTCCGTTTCACATTTTGTATAGGTTTTTCAGTTACTTTCATAGTGTCCTGGCGTTTTCTGGATGTTTTTCGTATCTATATTCACAATGTAACTCTTCCAAAATGTTGTAACAACCGTTATTCATTGAAAAATGGAGTGAAATAACTCGTTTACTCGTTCATTTTTAGAGAAACCATTAACCCTGAGTATATTTTTCGGTGTGTCTTCGTGTAAGCAAGGCTTTGTTTCTGTACAATTTAACAAATTGGAGCACTTGAACGCATTTAATTATTGGATTTATATAAGGTGACAGAGTGCTTGTGTAAATCGTGACAGGTATTTTAGGATTATCTGTATAATTAAGTCTCCTGTTCACATGCAATAGCTATAAAACAGGAGAAGTCATAATTTTTAATTGTACATTTTAGCACCTTACAAGAGTCATATGTTTTTCTCAACATATTTTATTTGCAAATTTTTTCGGATGTTTATAGCTCTGTCAGCTTTGAAAGTGCATTAGACCCTCTAGCGCTCACATGCATGTTGTAAACACTATTAAAAGTTAATCGAGCTGGCACATTCACAAGAGTCATTTCATTGTCATGGGTGACTGGTCGCAGTCCCAAATTACTTATCGCATACCGTATAAGTACTGCCTCATAGCCATTATATTGGCATACCTATTTTCTTAATCGCATGTTGGGACTATGTATGATTTGTAAAATGATTACTCTTAGAAAACGTGCATCCAGCAGCATATAATCCGCTTTCTTGGAATGCTTCGATGCGCTGTAAGTGGAAAGAGGGGAGATTTAACTGTAGTACTCTTTAAGGTAGTTTTAGCGATATATAATTTCACCTAGAAATCAATGAATTTAGCCTCATTTAAAAAGAGAAACATCTTACTATTACAAAGATACCAAAATATCAGCCCCCAACCAAGCTACTTTCCGAGATTTTTGAAAATTAATACCAGCCATTTTACTTGTGAAATTGTGGGTTACGCACTCAGGAGAGACTTCATTTATAATAACTTCTAACGTCTTGATCTCGTCAAACATCAATCGGTTATGGTTTGTATGTTTTATCGAATATTTTTTAAAATAAATCATATTGTCACCGCAGTAATTTTGTCAGAATCGCCAAAAACCTTCCGTTGTGAAGGAGTTTGGACGTATCGCGGAAGAAATGAGAGAAATCAAAGACTTTTTTGGATATTTTTAGTTGACTACCGATAGTTTCAGTCATACACAAGTGTGTTATTACAATTCACGGGTCCTACAGCTGCTAAAAGTAAAACGTATCATTCGAATATGGTCTCTATGTAGACTAGCGAACTATCTCGCTCAAACTACCTTAAAAGAACAAGTTACGTAGGACGTAGTCTCAATAAAAACTTTCTTTGTTCTCATCATCGTGTAGCTAATTTAGATGGATGCTTTTTCCACGTCGGTGAACGGATCGTAATAACGTCTTGCCTGTACGTTGCCCCATCGAGAGATAAACCGCCGCAAAATATCGTGGTCAATAGAGGTCAATCAGGCTGGGAACAATGTGCGAAGCTTAGGTTCAGTTAATCGCTCCCCCAAGGCATTTGTTTTGTCGCGATCCCTTTAGAGATCAAACTTAAAAACATACTTTTACTCTAAAATAGAGTGGAATATCCCCTTGAGCCTTCTTCAGTAAATCTTTGTTTAACAATCCTTGTTAAATATTGGTTTTATGTATGTTCTTGTGTAGGGTTACGCATGGGTCTTTTGTAATTGCACTGTATGAATTCAGCTACGTTATATTAGTTTATAAATATGCTTTGCTTTCGTGATACGGTTGAAGTTAGAAGGTAGAAGGAAGAAGATATTTTGTGAATCCTGGGATAAAATGACCAGCAAAATATGATATTCTCTTTACCATGTAATGAAAACGTACCTTTAGCCTTTTTTGCTAGCCCTTCCGTTATTGCAAAAACTGGCATGGCTATGTGGTCGAGTACACGTTAGTGCCTGCTGCTCGCATATAAGTGCGCTGTCATTTTGCAAACATGGTGAGCTCAGAACAACTCTGCGATCGATAATTAAATTTTTGGGGTTGTGCCCGTTCTTGAGTATCCTTCCCTGTGACTCCAAAATTCACGTTGCTAACAGTGTGTGTCTGCCTCACTGGGAAGATGAAAGATCAACGCGTGGAGAGCGAAAGAGAGAAAGTAAACATTTGTTTCCTCGTAAGACAAACGCAATATCTTTTCTCCAGAAGGCTAGATTATCCGAGCTCGGGCCGAGGTAAACCCACGAGTCGAGGGACGAAAAAGTCGGAAAAGTCGCGAATTTATTGCATTTCCACGAATAACGCCAGAAAATCCGGGCGAGATGGATGGAGTGCATTTGCGAAAAAAAAGAACAGGGGAGAAGGAAGGGGAGGGTAATGCGGATCACTGGGGGGAGGAAAGGGCGGAGGGGGGGGGGTGAGGAGATTGATAAGGGCCGCCAAGGGTGGCATAAGGGTGGAAGAAGGAGAAGGGAAAATGAGTAGCAGCGGTAAACAATGGTGGAGAGTGGAGGAGAGATAGGGTGAAGGGAGGAAGAGAAAGAAGGGGGGTGAGACGTGGTGGTGGGGGGGAGGGAACTGTAGTGGAAGGGATCGAAAGGGTTTTGAGGGGGCGAATGTGTGAGTAGCGGGGGAGGGGGACAAAAGATGAAGGGGTTGGGGGTAGAAGGGGCCGGAAATAAGGGCTGTGTGCGGGGAGGAAGGCTTTTGAAGGGGTCGGCTGCGGTTGTTGAGAAATTTGAGCTGTATTACGAAGGCGGAGGTCGGTGTTGGGGGGCGGGTAGGTGGGGGTTGGGGGATATGACGTGGGTGTTCTGATGGGCGGCTCGGGCAAGGGGCAGAACGCACTGAGGGAAGGGCTGGGGGGGATTTGGGGAGGGGGGTAGTTTAGTAGTTGGGTGGGTGGAAGGACAAGGATTTTAGAGACGGGAGGAGGGGGGCGGAGAGTATGTCAGGAGCTAAAGGGGGGGTGCACGTTGGTCGGCTGGTGGTGCAGGGGGCGTAGAGGGGGGTGGTTTCTCGTTGGCGGGCCCGGAGAGGTTGAAAGGGCAGCGTGTGCGACTCCATTCCGCTCGAGAGGCTGTCAAGTGCGTTCAGTACCTTCCCACGGCACGGTGAATATGCATTAGGTTATGTGGGGATGGGTGGAGGGTGGATTTGGGGGGGGGGGGGGGGGAATGAGGACGGTTGAGTCCGGGTGTTGTTCGGTGGGTGAAGGGGGTGCGGCTGGAATTTTTTGGCGAGATGTCGAAGATTTTATACGCCTAGATATCGATCTAAACGAGGCGTTTAGTATAAGAAGGCGGAGGGGTTTTGTAAAAGAAGGCGGAGGCCTAAGGAGGCATTAGTCAATAGGGTTGAAATTCGCTATGAAAAAATCATTTGACTTGACCGGGATTCGAACCCAGATCTCCCAATTGTGTAACTGGCTAACACATCTGTCCGGCAATTGGGAGATCCGGGTTCGAATCCCGGTCAAGTCAAATGATTTTTTTATAGCGAATTTCAACCCTGGTGTATACGCACCCGTGCGAGTGACTTCGTACCATATCATTTGTTACATGCAATGTTTGGAAATTTGAGGCGTTTAGTAATAGAATGGAGTTTATGACGGGGGCATTGGGTGAGGATGTGAAGAAGAGGCTTGTGAAGAGCTTGATACGGAGCGTAGCGTTGTATGGGACAGAAACGTGGACCCCCAGGAAGGAGGATGAGAATAGGCTGCAGGCATTTGAGATGTGGGTGTGGAGAAGGATGGAGAAGGTGAGGTGGACGGAGAGGACTAACGAGAAAGTGCTTGAGATGGTGGGCGAGGAAAGGAAACTTCTGAATTAAATTCGAGATCGGCAGAGTAGGTGGCTGGAATTTGTAATAAGGGGCTCAAGAAGGGATGGGTTGCTCAAGAATGTGATAGAGGGAAGGATGTTGGGTAAGCCCGGAAGAGGAAGAAGGAGGATAGGTTTCATGGACAGGATGAAGAAAGGTAGATCGCATGTTGAGGCGAAAAATGATATTCTACAGCTAGATGGGCCCCTGAATAAGTGGAAAAAATGGGCGGAGATTCTCTGACTTTCAATAAAACCTAACTTAACCGGTAGAACCCTTAAAATAAAAAAGCGATCTTAAGTGCGAAATATTTGATTCAAAATTGTGTGCGATATATAGGGCAAAGTGAGAGAGGCCTTGGCCGTGTTCATTGTATAGTTTCATTGTTTCATGTCTTTATTACCACTCATATATACCATTACTATCAATATAACATTCGAAAGAAGTATCAAGTACAACCAAATCAGCTTCTTATTCTTGTGGGCATATCGGCGGATATATAAAAATAATTGTCTCGAAGACGGTAACATGCTAGTGGTTTAAATCACAGTTTTGTCCCCTTCATATGTATTTTCTGTAAGTTTGAATTCAACGTCACATCAATTTTCATTGGCCTTAATTCCGTCTTAGTGGACTGCACTGAATATCTTTTTGGCGACTTTCAAACCGTTTGATGGACGATGAGCATCCTAGATGTTTTTGAATATTATGCAGAATGTTGTACTTTTGGCAGTACGTCTTACTGAAAATGACATAGAAAAGTATGTTTCATTTGGTCAATACTACAAGGATTTGTTCGTTTTTGTTTTCCACATCGGTGTTGTAAAAATAAAATAATTTCTGTTCGGCATCGATTCCTCTTCATAGTGTAAGTTACTGTCTTCATTGGTACGGTTTTAGGACCTGACGAAGCCAGCTGGAAGGCAGGCGAAACTGTTGTCCCCCAAAAATGGATCGACGCGGCAAAAACCCGGACAGAATACAGTTACTGTCTTCATTTATTTATATTTTACTCTTATACTGGCAGTCACCCTTTTATAACAATTAAACGGTACAAATGGTACAGTGCATAAAAATATGTATCGTAACAGAGTTGAATATGCAAAATAATTAAGAATATTGAAGACATTCTCATGTACTAGCTTGTTGCTACAAAATAATATTACTAGGTAATACAATTTAATAAAGTTACAACATGTATAAATTTGAAGGAAGAGGAATAAGTTGGTAAGTTTCATAATTACTATTAGCCAAACGCATCATATGGTTGGTATACCGGATGGTTATACATGTAATTAGTTCTAGAATATGGTACATCAAACAGCATAGAATGACGTTGATTAAAAGTTAATCTATTAAAAGAAACTAAATTTAACAAATATTTTGAGTCAATTTTATTATTTATTAAATTCTTGAGAAATTTAAGGTAAACAGAACTTTCAGTGCCAGTACTTTCAGTATTGGAAATAGAGCGGGTTTGTGGGGGATGTCTTGGGGGCGGAATAGGAAAGGGGAGGGGTTAGGAGGCGGTTTTTGTGGGGGCGGTAGTGGGAGGGGCTGAGCGTGGGTTGCGAGAGGTCGGCTGTTTTGAGGGGATTTTCGGACGCACTAGGGTGTCGGCAGTCTGGATCCACGGGTGAAGCTCCTGTGCGTGCGTGTTGGGCATCCTTGGGTGCGTGGGGGGAGAGGTATTAGGCTGGGGGCTCCGGAATATGGTTTTCGAGGCCATTTGTAGCAATTAAAAGTGACTATTTCGAGGACGGCCGAGTCAAGAGAGGAGGGTCGCGTCCGGGTGTTACTTAATATACCATGATGGGAGCGTAGAATATACGGATAGAACATTCGTTGTGTGGGTAGTGAACGTTACACGGGCCATTGCGTGTATGTAAATTTAATTGCAAGTCTGGCGCTGCGGGGAATAACGGTTTTACACCAGGACACCTCGACAGAAGATGTATTTTATCAACCACATTTGCATCTTGATTGTAGATGTTATTATCAACAGCTTTATAGTGATAGTACATACATACATACCAATCACGCCGTTCCCTTCCGAGATAGGCACAGTCACAGAGTTTCACCCATAAATAAATATTTGTACACTTAACTCTGCTTCAATAAATTCCTCCATACTGATTCTTGAACTATTCTTGCAAACCTATTTTGCCTCATTTACCCCCATACACTGCTTCATTTACGCTCTCCTGTTTTTAAGACTCGTAATATTCCTCCTCATAAGAATTTCCTCAACCACATTCAACCACAACTATCTCGGCCCACCTCTACCTCTCGCACCATTCATTCTACTCTCATATATCTGTTTCGTTATTCGACTTTCATCCATTCTCTCAGCATGCCGAACCAACGAAGCTCACTCCAATCATACACGTCCCTTACTGGAGCATTTAACCCACATCATTCATGACCCACTCATTCCGTACCCTATCCATCCTACTTTTACTCCTCAGATAACTCATTCACACGGCGTTCAGTCTGCTCTTATGTCTATCCTGACATACCCATGTTTCACTACCATATAGCAAAGTGGGAAGAAGTACACTTTTGTACACGGCAATTTTCGCTTCCTTAGACAAGCACTCACTCCTAGATATGTTCGACATGCTACCTACCACTTTCCTCCCAGCATTCGCACGTCTCTTTATCTCCTCATCTATTCTTCCATCTTTCGAATACATCTTACCTAAGTGCACAAAATTATCCACCTGTTCAATTACTTCATCATTCGCCCTCATCACACACCTATTTTGCCTCATTTACCCCCATACACTGCTCTATACTCTCCCTCCTGTTTTTAAGATTCCTAATATTCCTCCTTCTAAGAATTTCCTCAACCACATTCGACCACAACTTTCTCGGCCTACCTCTACCTCTCGCACCATTCATTTCTCTCTTATCTATCCGTTTCGTTATTCGACTCTCACCAATTCTCTCAATATGGCCAAACCTACGAAGCACACTCATATAGTGATAGTAGATGTAGGTAATAAAGGTAAAAAGTCAGTAAAACTATTGAATAGCATGTTGTGGGACCATTGAAAATAAACAGAATTTTCATTACCATAGTAAAGAGCATGGTAACCTACGGCTGTGAAGTATGGTCGCTAACTGAAAAGTCAGAAAAACTATTATTGACCACTGAAATGGAATTCTGGCGAAGAGCAGCCGGAAAATCAAAAAACGAAAGAATAAGGAATGAAAGGATTTGAGAAATTATGAATGTCAGTGACACAATAGTAGATAGAATAAAAACGCAACAATTGAGGTGGTATGGGCACGTGCAACGAATGGGAAAGGAAAGGCTTCCTTAACAAATGTTTCTGTCGTTCCTAAACGAATGAACCCGGAAGGAAGACGGCGGAGAGTCAGACTGAGGAAAAGTTGAATACAAGGGATACAGAAAGAAATGAGAGAAAGAGGATTAGATGAAGATCTATGGAATGATCGGGAGGCATGGAAATTGGGATTTGGAAGACGTAAAGCGTGTGAACCGATAAATATATTTGGTAGCTGTTATTTATCGGGTATCTTTTCCTTTCCATTTGACTCTGCCACTTGGTCCGATGAAGGTCGGTTTTTATTATTTTTGGTGAAGTTTTGCGCATATCGGAGGGTGTTTGAGTGGAGATAGCCAATGAGTTTGATTAGGGTGCGCTTAATCCTACCACAGTCAGCGGACAGACGCAGTTGATCTCCCGGATACCCAAAGACTGTGTTTAACTTAGACCCGTAAAGTTTCTCCGATCCGATAACTTCCTCGTTGAGTTTTCACTTGCTTGATAATTAAATTGGTTGAATCTCAACGGGGTCATGTGTTCGGGATTAGAGTTCCGTTGACCAAGGTAAAAGCACTCCCATTTTTTCTGAAAGGTATATACTAGGAAAACATGACTGCGAAAATTTCTGTAACTCTCTCGGAAAACGGGAAATAGATTATTTTGCATACTACCTCCAGAGTTCAATTTGGTTCAAGTTATTGGTGAATATATTTGTCTGAAAATCTTTTATTAAATGATATCTATATTAATTCTTGCTTGATAGTTATCTCGGGTTGAATTTACTGAAAAATCATCGATGAAAACTCCGCGTGAGAAGAGAGAATCTGAAAGATATTTATTAAAGTAAACTAATCAAATGTCATAGCTACGAGTGGAATTGTCAAAACATAATTAATCTCGCAGAATTTGTCACAGAACACGCCAACATTTCATTTAACAAGCCCACATACCGCCTGTGAGTGAAAGAGGGTTAAATATGGGTCTACCGTAGTTCAACGACATTGTTTAGTTAAACCAGCTTTTGATGAATGGCGATCATTAGTCCGAGACAACACGTGCGCAAGGATTGACGGCGAGTGCGGTAAATCAAATATCTGAGTCCCTGAAAAAATAGAAGGGAGGCTGGAGGCGACCCCGGAGTATTTTTTAAGGCGTGTAATGTGACACGGGTTTCATCCTCGCCGGTTGGGGAGACGAAAAAACACGAGCTCGCCCCCTCCGCCCCCCTCCGCCCCCCGGAGGCCGCGCCGCAACCACCAACCCCTCGAAACTCGGGGACTCATCTCGCTCTTAGTAGAAATCCTCCCTCTCCTGCATAGTAATGCCGCGCTTGGGCCCTGATTGTCGGGTTGCGGCGGTGGGGTGAGATGGGGTGCAGAAACAGGGAGGAGGGGAGAGAAGGAACGGAAGGGGGTGGACTTTGGTGGGAGTAATGATTGCGCAACAATGGGAGAGGGATTGCCGGGAAGGGGAGAACCTTCCACCGTGATGGGGATGGAATCGTCATCGGATTGAGGGATTGTCTCCGGCAATTGGGGAAAGAGTTGAAGAGGGTTGAAGAAGACAAAGGTGGCGCGAGAGAAAGGGGTAGGTGTGAGAGGGGTGGAGTGAGGGAGGGAAAAGCCAAGAGGGGGTGAAGAAGAAAGGATTAATGAGGGCAAGAACGGTGAGGCAATGAGACGGAGGGTGGAAATGTAAAGGGGGTGGGGAGAACGGTGTAATCAAGGAACCAGCGAGCTTCGAGGCAGGATTTGATTTCGGGATTTTGCCCGGCTCGTCGCATCTTATGCCGTAACTAACTTTACGGTGTCTATTCCCTGCCTATGGAGAGGGTACGTTGCCCCAAAAAAATGCAGGTAAGAGCATTCGCATTCAAATTTCAGTTGCATTGTTAAATTCATCTATTCCATTTGACTGAGTCATCAAGTTGACTTGCTCTTTTTAATGTCACAAAAAAGTTTGAGATGTACAGAATATGACTCGCCCTCCCCTTCCAAGTCCTATGTCCGCGCAACATGATACCGTCGCAACCAATGCTCTCGAAAAATGAATGGGGACATTTTTTATGCAAAACTAGAATATAGATAAAATCAATGGTTGGCGAATTCACTTTGTGGAAATTACGATTCATGTTATGAATGAAACCACTTAGTTTTTTTCCACCAATATATTGGTGGAAACAAACGAAGTGGTTTCATTCTTAACATGAATTGTAATTTCCACAAAGTGAATTCGCCAACCATTGATTTTATTCGTAACACTAGTTTGGTGAAAAAGGCGAGCCTATTCCGGAAACTCTCCATTCGGTACTGAATGGCAAGTTTAAACATATTCTAGAATATAGAGTTGAAATTAACGCGTATCTCATATATCTTATATGTTAGAGTACCTATCTGCCTGAGGAATATCTTTGCAAGAAATCTTATCGCCCCATACCACCCGTTCCAATCTATTTGCTTTTCTATTGCTACTGGAGAGAAAATACCGTAAATTCACGGAAAGTACTGTGCCATATTGGTTAACAAATAAAAACCTTTAAAAACAAAAGAAAACCCTGGATAGTGGTTCTTTTTTTCTCGTGTAATCCTTGATGCAATTAAAATATATGATGCTTAATATCCTTACTAAACGAGGAAGATTTATGCTGCAGGAAGAGGTTCATGTTGATTTCAATTGACATCCGCCCTCTTACCTAGGTCATCGGCACATTCTTATGTGCTATGCGGAATTTGTAATTGAACATCCTTTTTCCTTAAAGAACACGCAATAGGCCGTATTGGAAGCGCTAATGGGCTTTACTTTACACTTTCCAAGTCTAAAATCCATGTACTTTTGTCGTAATAGTTCGTGTTGGAAATTAGTTAGCTGTTAGTACATTGCTAAACACGTTTTACGAGGTATTTATAACATTAAGAAAAGTGAGAAAGCCAATTGTATCACATTTATTGGCTTCAGAAGTCTTGCTCCTGCCATCGGAATTAGTACCATCGACCGAAAACAATATCATACCTAGTTAGCTAACTTCATTACAAAATATTACCTCTGAATTTATCTTGAAATTATTACTCGAAGAAGATCACGGTATACGCTTACTATCTAAGAGAAAAAGGAAGTAGTCTATTATTAATTAAGTATTCTTCTTTTCAACCCCGATTACGTTGAGCTAACTTACCCTACCTATTAACCTCTTGCGTTGATGCGCTATCGTAAATGCTTGGGACTTATCTTCGTGATTTCTCTATAACAATGATAAGAATTAAAAAATCATTTTGGAGGCGAGATTTAGACTGGAGCTGTTCATTTTTCATTACATCCCCTGGTCAGATACATGAGTGAAATAAGGGTAAAGAATGATACATTATTTGAAGGGAAAAACAGTAAAATTAAGAGGAAAAATAATAGGCATCTTTGTGGAATCTTAACCTTTCCCTATGGCAACAAGTTATGGATAACCATTAATGATAAATACGTGTAGACGCTGCGATGAAGATAAATATCTCCTTGTTCATGAGTGACATTGTGGAGATTGGACGTGTGAGTATGTGTCTACATCTCCCTGTATGCAGCACGTGAATTATTGGCTGCTTGCTACTATAATGATAATTATAATGTTTTACAAGTTAGCGCAATGTCATCTATTTTTTCATAAATTTAAATCTGGCCATCACTGGGTTTACACTAGATGGGTGGCCAGCTACGATGGTCATGGTAACTTCTTGACCGACCCAGATCATAATGGCAGGTGCGTCTTACTTCAATACGAGGATAATGTTTTCGGTTAATTAAGCCTTATAATTTATCAGTGTAATTATTATGTAAATTATACTAAAAATTTATGTAAATGTTCTATGCAATTTACAAATTTGTTTGAGATGATAATATTTGGAATGACCTTGTTTTTATGCGAATAACATTTTAAGTCAATTATTGTAGTCGGATAGGAAACACCATTGGAATTTTTGATGGGTGCTGGGATACTCGTATAAAAAAAGATTGTAATATATAAAGTTAAGTCGAGAAAATAATAAACAAAATCCACAGAAACGACCCTATTTCACCGCCTGCGCTCCGCTGGATCACGATAACGCTTGGAATTTTTGTGGAATTCATGTCTTTCGGTTTCCGTTCGCTGGCCATTAAGTTTTGCGAGACAGAAATATATGTAAAATAATCGAGTTTGACGCAGCAGGCTATAATTTTTAAGATTAGGGGCACAATGTTGATTTCTGCATGGACTAAGAGGAATACTATTTCCCGCGAAACGTTTCCCTTATCATAAATGACTGGTTCGACTCCTATAGAAAAGTTCCGGTCTGACGAGGTTAGCCGGTGACGACTGCGAGATCGATATATTCAACAGTCGAAGTTGCTGTCGCCTTCACTTTCCCTCGAAACAGATGTAGATTTAACTAATTAGCAAGTCTCGGAGGGAAGCGGCAAAAGGAGATATGGACAACAAGAGCGCACGGCAAAAGCTGAGATCGAGACTGAAGTGGCGTCAGAATTAGCGGGTCTGGTGAGGTGCCGGGCGATATGTTTAGTCATCGTTCCGAACACGAGTGTCTTTTCTTTAAGAGGACGTGAGACTTATGGGAGAGCGAGGAGGGTGTATTCTGCTGGCGCCGGGTGGATGAAGAGCCTTCGTCGAAGCGAAGGAAGTGGGACTCCTTCAAGAAAGTGGGGAATGTAGAGTGAAGGGAAGCGAGGGAAATGCCTCACCTTCTCCCTGGAATCCTCGCTCTGATACTTCGCCTCATTTTTCCTCTCCCCCCACCCCCCCGGCTGCCTACTACACGTCCTCCTCCGCGTCTCCTCAAGTGTCGCAGAGTCCCAGAAGTCAAGAAGAAGTCGGCTGAATAATTAGGCTCCCGATAAACGGAGCCGTTGAGAGCGGAGGTGAAAGCCCGGGGGAGAATACGGAACGCACGTTCACGCCATCGTATGTGTGTGTGTAAACGCTCTTACGCACAGTGTGAAGTCGAGTCTGGAGGATTTTTGTATGGCAAAATAACAAAGTTGTTAATTTTTTCCAACTCTGCCGTTCACTCACGGAGGCAATTTTACTCAGCGAGACGTAGTGGGAGGATATCTTGCTGAGGAAAAGAAAGACCGCATTTGTTTCACTCACTCCGCTGTTTTTGTGGATCTCAATGTCATTTTTATCTATTGAATTAAAATTTATTCGTTGATTTAGCATTTAAATTTTAGTTCAACTAATTGGTAACGACTAGTACCCAGTTGCAAGTGGTTTGCACCAGAAAAGGACCAGCCTCCAATGCACTAGAAATAAAAAAAATAAAGACGTAATTTGTATCAAATTTTCTGGTCTGGAAGAATAATCTCATTTATTGGCACAACAAAGTTGTTATTTTGTTCAACTCCGCCGTTCACTCACGGAGGCAATTTTACTCGACGAGACGCAGTGGCAGGATTTCTTACAGTGGAAAAGAAAGTCCGATTTTGTTGCATTCACCCCGCTGTGTATGTGGATTTCAATGTCATTTTTATCTGTTCACGTCAAACGTTTTCGTTGATTTAGCATTTAAATTTTAGTTAAACTAATTGGTAATGACTTGGACTCAGTTTCAACTAGTTTTTATCCCAGATAGTGCCATATATCCAAGATAGTGCCAGAGTGTTTATCCCAGATAGACCCAGATAGTGGATAGGCCGCCAATACTCTTGAAATAAAAATGATAAAGACGTAATTTGTGTACAATTTTGTGGTCTGTAAAAATAATGACATTTATCGAAGGTTGAGTCTTAGGTTTCCCGGGGTTTCCGCCGTGTTCCGTGTTGTTTCATCTTGAGGACGATATTTCACCTGCAGTGTAGCCGGCAAAATGGCGAATATTACCTCCCGTGGAATATTTCCGTTATCATAAATGACTGGTTCGACTCCTGTGGAAAAGCCCCGATCTGACGTGGTGAGCCGGTTCAATTCCGTTGGACGTTACAAACGAAGATGTTAGAACGATGACTACCGGCGAACCCTGCAGTATAACCTGCGAAATATCGTCCTCAAGATGAAACAACGCAGTGGAACCCCCGGAAAACCGAAGACTCGACTTTCATTCAAGCCCCGTGTAAGCCTCTATATCAACACATTCTCATTTATCTACTGACGTCAAGCACTTCCTATTATTCTCTAAAACTCATAATATATCAGAGTAATGAATTAAACGGTGAACGTTTTGGTTGTAATACTTACCATTTTAATCTAACTTTCCTCTACGTAGCATTTACTAATGGAAAGAGCAACACAAATAGTGGTCTAAATGAATTTTTTAAGCAAATTGTTTAAAATGTTCTAAACTTTTTCGAGACTATCTCCAGTTGGATATGAAAGTAATATTGCATTTAGCTTTCTCCTTAGTATTTTACATGCAAAATGAAAAATCAAAATAAAAATAAGTGTGTCAACGGGAAAAATGCGGCTTTGTTAAATCAACTGGCAAATATGATATTTTATTATCTCTGCTCTTAAAATGTTATTACCCGTCAGGTTTCAATTGTCGTGCAATCATTTTCAAAGGTACATATGCATGCATGTGAGTCTATGTATATAGACCTGAAGAGGAGGAGGGTTGGGGGGGGAGAGGTGGTTAGTTGACCTTTGAAAATGATTGCAAGACAATCGAAACCTAGGTCGTAATCAAATTTTAGGTGTGGAATTAACTGAGAGATTTATCTTTTTCGTCATGTCTGCGGTAACTTCCCACAAAGTTACGCCTTCAACCATTAATTTTATTCGGGAGTACGTTGAAATACTGTCGAGTCTTCCAATATTCGAACTAGCATGTTTGTGTGAGAGAAAACCAGAACTAATTCTAATAATAATTTTTCTTTCCCAGATATTAATCTTTGTTTATATGAGTACGTTATTCCATGTGCATGGTTTTGGACAGCATAATCATATATTTCTCACCACAGAGAAGACAGAAGAGAACATTTAAACACAGAAGAGACCCCGTGGGAATCCGCATTTGTCGCCGAGGTTAATTGCCCCCGTCGCTTCTTTTCTTGGCTAGTGAGGCAGCGGTACGAAGTGAGTTCAGGTATTGCGTTCTACTTCAATGCGAGACCTAAATAATTTTTCTGCGAATGATAAAACTGAGTAATAAGAATAAAATTGACATTATGAACTCAGTTTTTTGTCAAATTAGAAAATATGAAAAAATTTTTCGTAATTTGCGATTAAGCATTTCTTGAAACAGAAGATATCCAGCATCGAATATACCATCAGTTTTCACTAAATTAAAAAGTTATTGACCGAAATACTTTCATATCTTTCTTATCTTAGTTTTTTGTGGGCTTTTACGCTGTCATCCTAAGCGTCACGGTGAGTGAAAGTATAGCGTAGGGCGTAAAAAGGGGAAAGACAAGCATTAGCGCATCATTACATAGCGCCCTGATTACCTTAAGGCACCGTTTATCGCTCCCAAAAATGGACATGGGTTGGCTCAGAATCCACCCGTGTGAGATAGTCTCAAACTTGTGCGCGGCACGGTTTACAATTTCAGAGGCTAGCGTCGATAATAGATCTCCCAACGAAGCTTCTCTCCAGGGATACGCGTAAACCTTGAGTAATGCTGTCGAAAACCAAAGTATTTACATGATCGTCTGCGAATATATTCAGGTTGTTGTTGTTGTTCATGTGACGACTGCGAAGAAAAAACTACTGGCAAATTGAGTTTAAGCCACCTAGGGTGTGGAAGATTTTGGAGAGCTTTTGTGCATGTATGAGTTACGATATAAAAAGATAACCCATTACTTCGTTGAATGTAGTTTTGTGAAATGGGGAGGTTTTGGTTGAAGTTGTTAAAGTCATCGTAGATCAGAACTAAATAGCGCCCCTAATTAGGCGTGAACTACTAGGCAAATAATGATTTCGCAGACAAATGGTTCGGTTCGTTTGGTAGGTGGAATTCAATAGGTCTGCAATAGTTACAACAAATTTTAGCAATTCGACTCTTTAGGTTATCCATGTTTGACGTCTTTACTGAAAGTCAGAAAACTGACAACATAGCGGATTTGTTTATCTACATCTACATAAAACCCTGCGAGCCGCCGCATGGGCGTGTGGCAGGGGGTGTTAGGTCACCAGCCTTGTAAAGGTGTAATTTTTTAGAGATGAATGGTGACTTGGCTTATGGGAGTGTATTTAGTGGAGCTCAATTTTCTCAAAAAAACCTTCCAATACGACAGCTTTCCTCGCAAACACGGAATATCTTTTGGTCGCAGTTCAATCAGGCGGTTAACTTGGCTCCTTTCACAAAAAATATACCGACACTCCCTTGTATAGCAGTCATAATTTTTTAGCACTTGAAAGAGAAAGCAAAAAGCACTCACCATACAGGCGCACAGTCCGTGAATTCAATTACCTGCACTCTATTTCTTGGGCTTCAGAGCTATGTTGAAGTTAAATAAATGTAATGTTAGCGCAGCGCTAAGTAAGCTAGCTCTCAGAATTACTTGAGACCAGTTACCTATCATGTCAGAGCCATAACTTCATTTGATTCACGCTAAGCATGTTGGATCAGGGCATTTTGGCCTACGCACCTCATTGGGCCAGTTTCGAGTTCTGTAAATGGCCATAATTGAACATCCTTCCACAAAAATATTCCAGTGTCACAACAGCTTTCTCCTGTCCCCTAATGCATTACGATCGGCGGGCCAATTTTGAGAGGAGATGAGCTTCTTGGCACTAGAGCGTTCATTCACGTACTTCTCATCTTACAATCGGTCTCCTAGTTATTTAAATGGTAATATTATATCTCATTTCCTAAAGGCACTGATTAAAAATAGGCTTCTATTACACTAGCTAACAGAAATGCAGTACATCTACATCTGCATAATACTTTAGGTCACCAGCCGTGTAAAGATGTAAATTTTTGGGATAGAAAATGGTGACATGTATTATAGGAGTGTATTTAGTAGAGCACAGTTTTTATTTTGGTCACGTATTGTTCGCGGAAAGCACGAGTTTTTGTACCTATATGTTTGGCAGTGTATCTCTCTTATTTTAACGCATCTGTCAGACCTAGAGATGTAGTGAGGAACCATGATAATATTCTCTATGTCGCTCTAAAAAATGTCAGTTTTTATTTCTCAAGCAACCTAAGCCTAGCGTGTAGTCTCCGAGCCTCTAGGGGCTCCCACCTCAATCCCTCTAAAAGTTGTGAGTCACTATATGTACGCTCGTAGCAGTTTTTAACGAGACGCGCCGCTTTCCTTTGTGTTTTATTAATTTTTTTGGTTGAATCTTTTTGACTAGGGTCATAAATGCTCGCGGCGTATTCGAGATGTAGCCTAACCAAAGCGAAGTAGGATCTCTCTTTGACTTTTTCATCCAAAGATCTTCCTATTGTACGTTTATTAATGTTCTCTTATTTTTATTACACTTCAGCGCCACAGAAACTCTCTCTCAATCTTTTTTGGAGTGAACCGCTTTAGTGATTCTGCTCCCGCCGTAGGATACAACTTCCGCCCTGGTCTCAAGCTTTCGCTTATACCCGGGGCTAGGAAGAGGTGGAAGGAAAGGATGGGTAGGGAAGGTTAGCGGAACCGCAGCCCCTTCGAGGCCGACACCAATGAGGCGGATTGAGGTCAAAAGGACCTCAATTGGCCTCCGCCTCCCCGAAGTGCTCGTATTAGTTTGGTTACCCCAAACAACAGAGACGAGTGACCGTCGCTTTCGCTTTCGCGAAAAACCTACCGCACATCGTTGTGAGCCGAGAGAGCCCGTTGCCCAAATATTTGGGATTAGGTGTCTCTCTGACTCACTTTACGGGTTGACGCCGTGCGGTCTGCCGAAGTACGTTCTCGAACCGCATAGTGCGCAGGTGTCTGAAACGTATGAAAATCAGCTATGTTGTTTGGTTATGAAGTGATGAGCGCACTGGGGAGGGGGGAGAAAGCGCCCATTATATGCACATGTTGGTATTGTGAAACCCCAAATATATAAAAATTCTATTCATTTCCAAATTATTACAGTAGCCAGCATCCCCCGGCATCAATTGTTTCTCCCTCAGCATAATACCATTTACCCTGAACCATCCTTGTTATCTACCTCAAGCAGTACGGAAACGTGTTACGTGGGAACTCAGCTAATCTAATCAAGACGGTGCACGATTTCTCTCCTCAATCCTCTTCTTTTTTTCAAACGACTTTCCTCACCATCTCTGTCCCTCTCCTGTGACGTCGGAAACTACCTCTGAATTAAAATATTTGCACATTCCGAGAGAATAGACTTTTATCGAGTCCCTTTTTTTCCGTTTAGCACATCTAGTGTCTCGCAGGACTTAGCAACGTCGTTGTCCGCTCTCAGAATCTAATTGAAATGCCTCGGAACGACTTGATTGCCATGCCACGTTAAGCTTCCTCCTTTGGGTGTCGAGTTTTCTTTTTCTTTTATATTTTCGAGTGTTTTTGCTTTCTCACAAAAGTCATGCGATTGGCATTCGAAAACGGATTTTTTATTCCAATTTTATCACCCGTGCGACGCTTCAGACGGGGAGCGCTTCTTTCATTATCGCAGGAATTTCGGGTGCCGAGAAACGAGATCTCGTGTCGGAGCTCAAGGATATTGGAACGCTTTTAATAATTTTTGTTGTGATCATCGATGCGTGACTTTATCGTCGGATGCATGAAAATTCTCATATTGCTTTCTATGTCTAGAAGGTACACATAAAAGGGGGCAGGCTGAACTATTTTAGGGGGATCATGAATCCAAGATGGTAGCATTAAAAAATATCGAATGGCGGAAATAGCAGATACATTTAGCAATCCAGGATTCTTGAGGAAACTAGTTTTCAAGGCAGCAATCTATGACCTAATCTCTATACTCCGCCGAAGCTTCATGTGAAATAGAAAATACCTTTGGTGATATCGAAATATATAGAAGGAATCGTAGGCAATGCAGGATATTCTAGTGGAAATATCCCTCTTGTGATTTCACACGTCTATTTTAGTGTTCTTGATTCGTAAATTTTCTTTCTCCTATTTTGCATTTTGCCTTATAGTAACTGTAAAAGAGTTAAATTTTTTCCCAGTTGTTATGTTCCTCGATGTGATCCTAACTTGAATGGTAATTTACATTGTTTATACGTGTATACTGCTTCCAAGTATGAGAACAATTCAAATTCATCAAATGGTGGAAAAAATCATAATTCTAAATACTTTGTAAGTACTGTGAGCGAAATATCATTTTACCTAAAAACCAATGAATTTGGTCTGACTTTAAAGAAAAATATATCACTCTTCCATTGACGTAATAAGTTCAGCCCCTAACCACATTACTTTCCGAGATATTTGCCAGAAAATGCCATTCCTTTTATATGGGAAATGGTACGTGCATGCACTCCAGAGAGACCTTATATTAAAAATGAGACATTTCCTACGCTTAGATCTCGTAAAAAAATCAACAGTGCGTAGTTTGTGTGTTTTCTCAACAATTTTTAAAAATTAATCATGTTGTATCCGCAGTAAATTCTTCGGGATCACAGTAAACCTTCCGTTTGGATGGAGTTTTTAACGTACCGCGTGAAAAAAAGTCAAGTTAAAGACTTATTTAGATATTTTTATTAGATTACTTACAATTTCTGTCAGGCAAAACTATTTTATTGCACCATTAATAATGCAATATTTAATTCGTGAGTCTCGCAGTTGGTGAAATTAATACGTATATATCGAATGTGGTCTCTTATGATTAGGGAACTATCTCGCTCGTTCTACCTTCAACTGGGAATATTTCCGTAATTTACGACTTAGCGTAGCGTTAATCATATTATGACAGTCAGTATTTTTATGAGGACTGTCTTGAATTTGTTTATTAAAGTATTCAATTGTGGTCAAATAAATAAAAGGAAACATATTCTTTTGTTGTTATCTTCTTTACTCTTAGATGGAATATTTGTCCTTATTTTCCATCATGCTTGAATTGATTGGATAGCCAACTCAATTTTTAGCTGTAAAAATAGAATGCTCGAGCGTATATAGTCTGTTCAAAGTTGATTTAGATATTAGTTTCTTCTGACATGGATTCAATTATACTTGGCGACTTCGATTGCTTGAGGCCACTATGTAATTGAACTTAAAATGTTCTGTGGTGTAAACAGCTTGCGTTGGTGAATTTTGGGGTTTTCTGCATGAGGAGGACAATGATTAACACGCAGTGGCTCCTAAAATGCATATATGTAGCCATAAAATGGAACAAAGAGTGCATTAGGTTCAAGATCACAGAAAAACTTGCCCTCGGTGAATGGTGTACTACAGTTTTGGTGGCTTTCACATTAAAGCTAGTAGGAAAGCTTACAGGAGGATGGGTTTAACCTTCAACTGCATTGTTAAATGCGTTTCCGATGAGAATTCAAAGTATTGCGATCTCTCGGATTGAAACCAGTGAGTGCGATTCATATTTCCCCCGGTATTGAAATTCCTGGTGGTCGCTGTCAGGGTTATGATTACAAAACGACTATTTTTGTGCTCAAAATAGAATGCCTGACCACGAAGTCCGATCTGAATTTTTTGTCGCGGAATCTCCCATACGTGCCAACACGTACGCACTCAAATCATGCGCTCGCTGTTCAGGAACTTCCCGATTCTGTCGTCCTTTTTATTCGTGTTAAAATGTCGGCCAAACTGGGATTTCTTCGTGAGGATTAGCACATACCGGGAAAGAATCCTGAAAAAATATTCGAATCCAGCGTCGAAAATCCGGGCCTAAGATATGCCGTTTACGCATTGCATGCCTCATGAATGCTAGTATGCCTCGTCATTTTCACATTCATTCTGATTTTCTGGATTTCCTCCGTTTATTGATGCATACTTCCTTCTCTATCATGTGTAGGCTAGAAAAAACCATTAATTCTACTTAAAGTATCTGGAATGGACGCAAACAGGAGATATTAGTAACCGTGTAAACATGGTTGAAAACGTAAGGCTCTGAAAGGGTTACTCCTTCCATTTTCTTTTTGTATTGAGTTGATACACTATACAAATAATTTCATTTCCGTAATATTTCCGTAATATAATTTCATTACCATCGTTTTTTAACATATATTGAAAATTTTAGCCCATTTGGCATTAAAAAAACAATTATATCTTTGCTGAAACCAGCTAAAATGAATTTTACATTAAAATATTTTTTGAGCAAAAGATATGCGTGTTACGTTGGAAATTCATTCCTTAGAATTTCCAGCTATATTGCCCGCTTTTTGAATTACTTTACGCATAACTTTAATGGAGCACTAATCGCGAAAGATGGAAATTCTCTGACGTGTCATCCGATACCATTCAATTGTTTTTGACTTATTCGGTCGCAGCAGCCAAGAGCGAGTATTAAAAATCTTGAGTTTCATGTGTCGCCCATTCAGTGGAATGATTGTCAGTTTTTTACCCTTCATTTACATAAACGAAAAAGACTAACAATCGCACATCGTTACACATTGCATTGTGGATATATTTTTTAGACGAAGGGCGTCGTTACTTGGAGCTTATGTCGGGCAATAATATTTTTTAAATTATCGAAATTTTCATTGCCTTAAGCTGCCGTTTGCTTCAAGATGCACGAAAACATAGTAAATCTCCTTTTGCGTCATTGGTCTTTAAAATATACGTCGCTTTTATAACTGCGTTCGATTATTGCCGTGGATAAAGTTTTTTCATGTTTTTTTTACAACCTCCCTTAGTAAATACGCATATTTCTTTGGCCCGGATTAGAAATGGCCGTAAAAATGCCTAGTATTAATCCACTAGTTTTTCCCGCGGAGGCCGGGGACGGAAAAAATTTAAAATAAAATAGAAACGATAATAAGCGAGCACGTAGTTTAACGCTCCATGCCCTTTCCCCCCTCTCCTCCACTGTGCAAAAGCCGTCGCAGCGGGGATTTGCGAAAAAATCCGCGCCGGGCCATCGGCGCCACCTCCTAGTGGGCGCGATCAATACGCCAATCGACATGCCGGCGCGTTCCAAGTGCTTTTGATCGCCATGCCGTGTTAAACGTAAAGGGACACAAAGGGGCGAATGGCGTGCGCTCTCCATGTGTGGAGTGGGCTCTACAAGAGGGGGGGGGGGAGTGGGTTGGGGAGGAGGATGAGCGATGCATTTGAGGAGATGGTCGTGAGGAGAGAGGGTGGAAATAGGGTGGGTAGGTACGGAGTGCAACGAAAAAAAAAGTGGACAAACTTTCATTTCGGTCATCTCGAAACCTTGCAGAGTAACGGGGAAAAAATAGGAGCACATGCAAGTGAAAAGAGAGCTAGAGCTTTTTGGTGGATAATATGTGTAAAAAAAGATTTGCTCCAATTTTTTTTTTATTTCCCGTCCTCATGTTCCGAACTATCGAGAGGTAGGATGGAGATCGGTTGGAGGGAATGCATTATCATGGGACCGAGGAGGGGGGGTTGTCGGCCGGGCTTCATAAAGCGATTGCGTGAGATTTGCGGCGGGAAGTATAACGACGTGGTTTTTATGGTGAACGTGTAATCCCTCCAATTTGGTGGTGTGAGAGCGTTCTTAGTTTTCTTTCCGTTTTGCGATCATGTCCGTTTCCCTTTGCGTCAATTCGCGAGAAACCAGGAGTACAAACGGAATGAATGTTCGTCTTCTCGAAGATTCATTTAATTTAAATCAAAACAAAACTTCGCTCCTCAATTTCCTATTCGTTTAACTTTCGAAGTTTGGATATCAATGTTGGTTTCAGGCGTAAATTTATGGAATCTGTGAACTGCAACTTCTGCGTGAATCTGCGTAACTTCTTCTCCTGTGGATGGCTCAAAACATAAACACTCGGGTCGATCCAAATCAAAATATGTGGAATCACAAAACAAGTAGTCATCATTATATTGTTTAGGTATCAGTCAATTTTTGTCTGATCATGGCATCTTGTGCAAGCCTTTCGGAAAGTTCTGGGTTTCATCTTGATACTTGACATTTTTGAGTATTATTTGATCGTCAACATCAAAATTTGATGATAGGTGAGTGCTAGCACAAAAAAGATAGTTTCCAGACTGTGTAAAACATTTTTCATGGGCATTAATTTTCTTGCTTATTGCTTCGAAGTTGTAATATGCATATTATTAATCTGTAGATAAGCTCAGTTCAGCACTTTCCTCACACACGTCAATCTTTGCAGTGTCATTTAACCGAATTTGTTGGAGCGCATAAATCATTAGTCTATTAATTCTTTATTTATCTGGATTTTGTTTGTTGCAAAGTACATTCCCGCGGTTAGCACGTCACCGAAAAAAATACACTTACATAATAATTCAGCATTTTAACGTCAATTTGAGGGTAAACCTTCTTTTTGTAGGCTATCAGCCTGTTATTAATCGGCTCATTCATGTCTCGTACATTATTTCCATCTCTCCCTGGGTCGTCCTGGACTTCTTTTTCCAACTAGGTACTGATCTATCGTACCTCCTCTACTCTCTGGTCTTCCTTTCTCTTTATGTGGTTAACTATAGTAATTTGGTGTTCATCTCTTACATTTTCATTACTTATTCCCTTGCCATTCCCTTGGATTTATCTGTTAATTTGTTCCACGAGGGAGGGATGAGGTTGTCCTGGTACTGAATGTGCATGGTTGTCAAGAATAAACGCCTTTTTCTGACGTGTCGTTCCCTGAATTGACCCTCGACGGACCCTGAAGGTGACTTCTTACAGTGAGTTAATTATTGGCCTAATTCGAGGTTTCTATATTTTACTTTTAGTTTAATTTGCTATGCGTCAATCACTCAATGTGACATCGTTAAGGTAACCAGACACTCTTCGGGCCATTTAATTTGCTTTCTTTCATTTTAAAATATTATTTTAAGCTAAATAGTGTTATGAATAAAACTATCTCTGCAGTTTCTTTGTGGTCAAAATGAAGAGTACTAGATGTTAATACTGAAAACTTAACAACACGTGTTTCGGCACTTTATTGGCTATCATTAGGTACGGTGTGGCATCAGGTACAGATAATGTCCAATAAAGTGCCGAAACACGTGTTGTAAGGTTTTCAATATTAAAAATAGTGGACAGTACAACATCTAGTGCTCTTCATTTTAATTATGCAGTTCCACATTATCTTGTCCGAGACTGTTGACTCACTTTGTGGTACTCCATATTTTCACAGTGTTTAATCGGAAATAACCTTTAAAAATACCACACTCAACTTTAACAAGTTATTTCTGATTAAATACTGTTACAATATTATGTTTGAATTGTTATTTTAACGCATTAAACATTGGCGATTCTGACGGCCTTTTCCGCCCTTTCTCTTGTATCTAAATGTGCTTTCTCTGGCGAAGGTGGCACTTATAGGTATGCCGTTATTCAGAATCACAAACCTGTGTACACATGTTCGTGTTGATACTCCACGTATAGGGAAGACAAGTAAATCCTCCTTGATTGACGTTGAACTGGGAAATCAATGGGAAACCTGCTTTATCAGCTTGAGTGAAACAGCTGAGTATCGACATGGTTCCTTCTTGTTGAAAACCTTTTAAAACCATCTTTGACACTTGACATCGATCGCCTCTTCGTATCTAGAATTCACACCGAGCCACCTCAACCTCCCTCTCTAAATTCTCAAGGGAAATAACGGAAGGGTATATAATGCGATGTTGGAATTCCGTGACACCAAGTGACCCTTGGCCTGTATAAGGGAAATCCTCGTACGGACGGACGGGAGAAGAGAGATTGGCGTGGCGTGGATTGGAAAAGGTGGGGAATAAAGGGCGAGGAGTTAGGGAAAGAAAAAGAGAATTTTGAGGTGAGGGTGGCGCCTTGAGAAAGAAGGATATAAGAAAGGAGGAAAGCGGAAGGGGAATTAGAACCTGACGCAGGAAATAGACGTCGACTCGGATTGGACAAGAGGAGTGAGAGGAAATGGATGGATCAGTTGGCGTGTAAGCGAATGGAGGAGAGGTAAAATTTTAATTTTATCGGAGATACCCATTCAGGCTTGATACTGAGGCTTCAAAGCCCTGGAACAGGTTTATTCGGACACGCGTAAAAAATAGCCTTAGGAAAAACGTGAAATAACGTTGGGGTTAAATATTTTCCTTTCGCTATTCTTACTGGGATTAAATTTATAACCGAAAATAATCCTTTAGACATTACTATCAGGCTTAAAAGCATGTATCTCTATAGCTGAGAGATGTATAAATGGGAGAAATATGAATGTGTTTTGCTAAAATTCTGCTTTATCTTTAACAGATTGAATAAATTTAATCATCGTATAATCTTGAGAAAGTACTAGTGGTAGACAGGGTATACATTTTTATAAGGCGCACCTTTAAAATCAGAAATTCTGTAATAGGTGCTTTGCGGGTAATTTTATGTTAAAAACTAAAATTTTGTACGTCATATGAACCGCATTGAACATTCCTTAGATTGGTAGTTATGATGAAAAATCTCTTCCTTTTATACCACTAGTAATATAATACCATATTATACCATAGTAAAGCGGAGTATTGGTGCATGTTTTAAAGAACAACTCAAGCGGTCACTGTACTGCAGTTTAATCAAATTTACTTGAATTACCCCGGGTTCAAATGCAACATGTGAAGAAACTCAGGATGTTACGAGAAAGTCTGATAAATTTGACAAATGTTTGGCAGTGATAGCTTGTGTTGTTTACTTTTCATGTTTATAAAAGCTTCTTACGGTCTTGGTTATGATGAAGGCATTAAAAACAACACGTTAAGGCTAATTCCTAGGGTTACATTAAGCTTAGGGTGAAGCTATTTGGCTAAACAGGAACAAAATCCAATTAAATGTCATCTTCTTCTTCACAAATAATACTGCAGTACGTGCTTTCTACTCTGCTATTAACTGCAAATGAACCTCTTAAAAGGGATTATTGGCTGAATTGAACGTTCTGGGTGATACACGTTTATTCCATGTCCAGTTTTTATTTTTACTTGATAATCTCAAAATTTGTTAAATTTTATCTCTATCTTCATTTCTTAAGGGTGATAACTGAGATTATAAAATTTGGCTTTTATTAAAAAATTTTGCTCATTACATTTTGATGCAGTGAAAGATGAGTTGAATTTATGTGAAACTTCGTCGGAAAATTATTTCCACGTGTAAGAATAAAAGTTTCATGAACTGGGTATTAGCTTCACACTAATTTTTCCATCCACATCGTCCTAAATTTGTAACAACAGAGCGGTCAAGGTAAAAAATTTAATAAGATATAGTAGGTAAAATGTGATAAATATCTAAATTTTTGTAGGTACCAGAGTACCGATGAAAGTGAAAGGCTACGGCAAAATAATTTCCCATGGTAATCGTAATAAAATATAGATAGTCTTGAATAGACGAATTTACCAGTGTTAGTAGTTGATGTGTAATGTGAGTAAAAACGAATTTTTCTGTTTATATCATCTAGCAATAATTCCCATAATTGGATCGGTATTTTTCAATTTTAATTTTAGTTATCTTGTAAATCATCAATACCTCCCAATGGGCTCTGTAAAGGTTACATACTTTTTATTACTTAATCGGGGTAATCGCAATCAAATAGAATATATTGTCGTAACACGTTAATACCAATGACTGCTTAGGCAACAAGTATGTACGGGCTATGCGTGATAAGGTGAGGAATATTGAAAATACTATTCTTCACCCTCCGCTGGTATTAGTTTACCTGTAATATATATGTTTTAAGCTGATACCAGTGTCGTTACAGCAATATCCGAGGAAATTAGTATATCAGATTTATTTTATGATGAATGTATAGCTTGAGAAAGCAGGTGTCAAAACTAAACTTCTTCACTGAACACATCGTTGCCATATTAGTTGACAGAGTTGGATGGATAACCTTGTTGGGAAGAAAGGAACCCCTTGAGAGATATTTTGTGCCTCATATCTCAAAATCGGTTAATAAATAAATATTAACAATGGCTTTAAAATCACAATCCAGAAGAGAAAAATCTGATAGGCTTATAAGTTGGCGAAGTCCTGATCCATCTGGCTGAGAAAGAAATGAGGGTAAAGCTGTAGCGGAGAAAAAAATCGCTCCGGGCGACAGATGGCTAGCTTGTATTATCGGATCTTTTTTGTACCCCAATTCTTTGATAATCACACGGACAAATTGTATAGTAGCGTGTGGTAATTAAGTATACGTAATGGAGGAGGGAGTGATAAAGAATCGGAGAAACGGGGGAGAGACGCGAAATGGAGAAAAATGGTTCTCTCGTCGGAGGACGGTTATAAGATGGGGTCTGAAGGGAGACTTGTGCCGATGGTTTTTTGGGCTGGGCTGAAGGGAAGGGGAGAAATGAACGAGGGATGATAGAGGGGATGGGGTTGTCTTGAGAAGGGGATTGCTTTGGGGGAAGGGGTTTGAATAAGGAGTTACGAGGTGTGGAATAGGGTGGGGTGGGGGAGGTTTGGAAAAAGAGAAAGTTTTCTCTCTTTCTGGTCCCGGCGATTAATGGAGACGAAAAAAGGGAGCTTGGTTGGGTTTATTTTTATATTTTTTTGTCGTTATACATTTTTTTCCGCTGTCGTCTTTGCAAGCGCGTCGGAGTGCGTGACGGGTGACAAGGAAATAGCGTGCGGAGCGGTGACGCGAGAGGAGAATCAGGCAGCTGGAGGAAGAGAGCCTAGGATGTAGGGGGGGTGGAAAGGGCGCAAAAAGGGGAGGAGAAAGGGGAGTACGCGGGGAAAGGGTTACATAAGTATGCGCGCCTTATATATATCTATCTCTCTGTGGACGTAAGAAAAGCCTCGAATTGTAATGGTTTCTGTGAAGCTGGTGTCGTGGTGACCTCCTCCCACGGTGAAAGATCGAGTCCCCCTCAATACACTTCGATGAAAGCAGTATGGAAAAAATGTACGTTGTAGATGCCTGCTCCTGCGAAAAGAAATGATGTCTCAGAAATTTTACTTACCTCGTATGACTTTTCCAGTTAGCATTCCAAAACTATCGGAATGTGAAAGTAAAACTGTTCAAATGCATATTTATCGACGACTTTATATTTTGGCGATTCCTTTTCTCAGTCCGGGTATCCAGTTTAACCTTCATATTCAGTTCTTCAATCCAATTCAATACTGCACATATTTCGGGCTGTCATTGCGAAATTGGATTTTACGAAAAATTGCAAGCTCTGTACCTTTATTTTCTTACAGTTTTATTTCCCAAATTGACACGCTTTCGCTATTTTTTACGAGGAAATGGGATATTCTATTCCCCTGCAGAATATGCGTTTTCCTTTTGTTACACCCAGTTGCGTCTTAATAACAATTTGTTTGAAGGTATTATTGGTCGGGAAATATTACAAATATTGTGTTCTCAGCCGACGAATGTGAAATAAGGGCATTTTTTTCTTGGTGAACCAGGAACGTAATGGTTGGTTTGATTTGCTCTACCATTTGATAAGCTTTTATTTTTATCGACTGTTTATTGAAGAAACTGTTTCGTTCTCAGCATCCAGGCCGATCATTTAGTCTTTGCAGAGATGTGTTGAATGGGGAGTCTGGAGACCAGTCATGAGTGATGGAATAGGTAATTTGGAATGTAGTAGATGAATAAAAAAACGGTTGAGGGAAGGTGCGAAACGAGATCTTTGATATATATTTCCTCAGCTTGCTTAGATAGATATTGCCTGTCTCAATTTTAGTGGTTGCCATAATTACGTGTATCTTCGTTTTCAATTTTATCCATAATCACGCACATTCTCCCGCTAAAGGTTGTGCAAATCCATTACTGATCATTGGAAGGTACGGAGAAAGGCAGAACTTTACTGGATGAAAAAAGAGCGGGGAGGTTTTTCATGAACACTATTCATGATATGGGCTCGCTGCATTTTTCTATCGAATCTTGAAGTAAAGAGGATATTTTGAAGGCTGAGGAATTGCCCATCCTTCTGGGAAGTGGATGTTGATGCGTTGAAATCTTAGAGAAGTGTAGCATTCTTAGTCGAAGTTTAATTCGGACTATACGCTGAGAAGTTCAGCTAAATGCGATCGGCGAGAAGATAAAATTTCTCCACTTTCGTCGGGAGGAGGAAGTATTCTTGAGAAGTTTTTCTGACGATGGAAGTTTCGAGTTCTCCTCAATAGGGGTATTTACTTTTCGGATCTCCTTCAAGTCGAACCATTACTAAGTTATGGGAAGCCCGTCCGATGTTCAGGCTTAGATTGTCAGTGGTGCTGTGGTGATAACTTCTGAGGTCACGTCTGTGGTCGTTGCTCGATGATCTCAGCGCGAGCCCTTCGTACCAACCCATGTATTCTGAATTAAAACTCGGATAAAATCACATATTTTATTTTAGTGGCCTCCTTTTCACTGAAGGATAACTGTTGCGTCAAAAATACTGCTCTAAATGTTTGTGTAGACTCTTGCCACGAATATTGCATTAAACATGTCAATCACCATTCATTAAGTTCCTATTATTCTGACATCTACGGAGTAGGTACATTCACGTTATATCTACGGATATATTATGATACCGGCGGTACTTTTTCGCAAATAGTTTAGTTTAAATCCGTTATTTATGTAACCATTCCGAATATCCTGCTATTTATTTTCCGTCTCTTTCGTTCCATTTAATTTCTCTTCTTCTTCTGGACTCTTATCTATTATTCGCTTCGGACGGAGAATTCAGTGTCCACCCCTGTTTTTAAATGTAGAATATTCGGAAGTCTACTTGAAAAAGCTATCTCTATGAAAAATTCGAGAATCCTCTTTAGTATTAAATGAATGAAAAAGTTCCTCCACAGTTGCTACTGTTATTGTAAAAGCGGAGATTACTATCGACGGAATATTCAAAATCACGTACTTTTTAGAGCGTCAGGCTATGTCACAGAAATCTGTTTTACCCTTATTTATGTCGACATTTGATCACTTGTCTAAGCTATAATGAGTAACGTCATTGCTTAACGTAACGTAACCTTGTATTTCAATCGGACGGTCGCGGTTTTGAGTCTGCGTTGAGCATTGGCTCTTTTCTGTCAAAGTAAGGATCCTATGTGAGATAAATAAATGAGTAAGAGTCTTCGAATAATTCTTAGTAGACTTCATTATACTCCGTGTATAAGGCATTTTATTTGTTCTAATCCATTATTATTACGTTTTTGTAACAATCGTTTTATTACTTTATAATGTAACTCACGTTTTCTTTTTTATATTTAGTAAGACACACTTCTTTTAACACCGTCTCACATTCAACACACTCACTCAAAACCGTCTCGCACATCTTTTCCCTTCCGCACAATTTCACGACCACTCCCTTTTACCTCCCCCCGCGTTCTCCCCCTTTTTAAACAAACTCCTCGTTGCCATTGTATTGTTAATACTGCAAAGGCTGCCAACCCAAGAGTGATGGGTATGATACCCGTTACATTTTGTTTTGCTTATGCTGGCTTTGAAACATTTTACCTGTTTGTTTCAAGTGTTGGAAGATAGTAAAACGATATGCTTATTTCTATAGTTATCTGAGGCCACGCTTAATTCTTGTGGGTATTGGGTTTATTTGGTGACCTACAGTTTTAGTTCGCTCTCCCAGAGCATAGACAAAACCTAGCGTTGGTGAAGATTTTTCATTGTGAAAATGATTTTCCCTCTTTGTAGGGCCGTTGGTACTCCAGCAAGTCGGGCTTTAAAAAGTGGACGAACTTAATCACTTCGATGAGGCCATCACCAACGCCGGGTTCTTGTCTCTATTCCTCTTTATAATCTTCTTGTGACAAAGTAAGCTAGCTGTCTCACACGTCAGTATTTAGTCGCTCTTTCTAAAGGCGTCCGACGTAAACTTTGTCATCACTTTTTACATTTCGTTGAGCTCATTTCATCTATCTCCATTGCTGTTTTCTGACTACATCTAATATTGAAACAAATGGCATTTAATGATGGGGTGACCAAATGACTCATTGATACGAGTGCGGGATATTTTCGTCCCCGGTTCATACCTGATTAAAGACTGGAGAGACAATTCATTAAGGGGATCGGGTTGGTGTGGTGGCTTGAGTGCTGGCTAATCATACGGGCGGCCAGGGTTCAAATCCCTGCAGAGGTGGATGTTTTTCGGAGGACACCCGATCCCTATTTGAGTGTCGTGTGGAGGGTACTTCAAGTACAGTACTCCGTCTGTCGGATGAGACGTTAAGTCGTGGTCCCCTTGACATCTTTCATTAAGAGCAGGCTAATGTCGACGCCGGGTTTCTATCCAACCTTCCTCCCTCAACTATTCCCTCTAGCAAAAATGACCTTAGCTGTCGGTCGCCTCCCCACAATCCTATCCAATCCGACGCCGGGTTTCTATCCACCCTACCTCCTTTACCTGTCCCCGGGTTTCTATCCACCCTACCTCCCTTACCTGTCCCCGGGTTTCTATCCACCCTACCTCCCTTACCTGTCCCCTATGACGCAAATGACCTTAGCTATCTGTCGCCTCCCCAATATCCAATTTAATCAAAAATTCAATAATAGCCTCGGCACTCAGGTCCAACTGAGCTACTAAAACACCCTTCGACGAAAAAAGCGATATTCCTTGAGCTATCATTCGTAATTAAAACAGTGTGTGAAACTAAACCCGCCATGATGAAACGTGGCTGTCGCTGTATTGATGCGGCTATCCTGGAGGGAGAGCGAGAAATATTGCTCTGGTTGGGTCTAAAACAAATGAAATCAATAGGAATAACATGGAACTTAGGGGCGTGCGAAGTTACAACCGGGGGGGATGTAGAGTGAGAAACTGAAGGGAGGCAAGACGGAGGGAAAGGTTACGAGGAGGAAGAGATGGGTGCTCACGATGGATTTGGACGGGAGCGAGCAAACAGACTCGAGGAAGGAATAAAATGGAGAGAGGGAGGGCTTAGGATAATATTTGAGGAAGAGGAAGCGTTTGAACTGATTGAGATCTGGCCGTGGTGACGTGGAAAATTTGGCAGAGGCAGAAGGGTGAAACTGATCTACGATTTGAGAAATTGTGAAAATATTGCCGGCGGTGACTTAATAGTGCTTACTATGGGAAAGGATATGATGTGGCGATATTTTTTTAGCTGAAAGTAACTCCGGGAGACTTAATATGAAACGTTGATTAAGGTGATTGGCCTTTTCACTTTTTTCATGAACGGTATTCTTTCGGAAGAGAGGAAATTTTATCGTTAATGTTTTCTCACAGAGTACTTCCTCTTCAACTTACGCTAGTTGATTCTATTTATTATCAAAATGTTGTATTTCAAATAATGTATCGATTGAATTCGATTGCTCAATAATATTCGTGAGAAATCAAAAATTTTTTATGCAATTATAATTCTCTCTAGTGGCAAAAATGGCGTACTTCGTCTATTTCGAATGGAAGTATTTCTAAAAATGAGGCACTAAATTATAATTGGTTACTTTAGTGGTATATTGCTAAAATTGTCACGGGAAAATCCGTGCTATATAAGGGAGGCCTTAGTTAGCTTGTCTAGATGATCAAATCACTGAAAATACACTTGACGTAATTCGTCTATTTCTAAAAATGAGGCCCTAAAATATATTTGGTTACTTCAGCAATAAATTGGTAAATTATCATGGAAAATCCGTGCTAGCTAAGGGAAGCCTCCCAGTTAGTTTGTATAAATGATAAAATCACTGAAAATACCCTTCACCTCTCATTTATATGTGTAAAGCTTTTCATTTTATAAGGTTTCACTTCCTTTTATCTGAAGAAATATTTTTTTTAAGTACTCTACAACAGGTCCTTATTTCGTTTGGAATCACTTGAAGTAACTGCTACGCAAGGTTATGGCTATATCTAAATATGTACTTCTTTTAACCCTTTGAGTGCGGCCTGACGTGATATCACGTCATGGTTGTCTTTACGCCGGTGCTGATGACGTGAAATCACGTCAAGGGTGCCTGAAGTGTTCTAGCTTTCACTGGGAGACTTTCACTAGGCCCCCTAGTGAAAGCTGGAACACTCGAGGCACCCTTGACGTGATTTCACGTCATCAACCCCAGCGTAAAAAAACATAACGTGATATCACGTCATGCCGCACTCAAAGGGTTAATATTTATAAAAGCCAATCTTATCTCTATGGGAACTTGTCTTAAAAACTGATCTCGTTTTCGGAACTTTAATTTTTCTTTTCTGACAACTATCTATATTTGTGTCTTCATTGGCTGTTTTTCAATATTTCAATGTTATACGGGTTACAAAGTGGCTAAACTCTTTCGAAACATACCGTACGTTAGTAATTTAGCGCGTGATGAATTTTTCCAGTGGGTCAGATGTAGCTTGAAGTAAAATCCGCCGGAGCTTCCCAAAACGAAAGACGCCAACTGGTCCACAGTAAAACTCCCATTCTGGTGGGCGTAGTAATTAACTTTAGGCTTCCCTTGTCATTTTCCGAATCCAATTCCCCGATTTTTTTTAGATCCCTAATGGTCCTTTTCCCGTTCGTCCTTTTTCCCGGACCCAATTTGCCGGAATTCAATTTCCAATTCCAAATTTAATTTTGCAAATATTCCTGGGAGTCCTTGATGAATCTGAACCGGAGATGGTTGTTCCAGAAGACGAGAAACAGGAACAGCTTGTAAACATGATACCGTACTTATACTTGCTGCTCATATGAGCTTGACAATTCGAAGTCATAATGAACCGATTTGCATTCGGTTTTAGATCTTTGCGGATTAATTTAATTTTGTGCCGATAGAACATTTTTCCGCGAAATTTTATTCGATATTTAGACATTAAAACTATGGACTGTGATGTCAGGCATTTGATCGTACTGTTTATTGAATTGAATCAATGAAATTGCATGCATAACCAAATTTGTTTTTGTTAATTTTACTTCAACAGCATGCACTAGATGGAAATGTGGCTTTACGGGAACATTGATTGGAGGGGTTAGCTTTTATAAACTTTGTCGTTAAACTTAAGAATCTATTTTTTTTAGAATTGTCGCAGGCCGCACTAATCAGGCGGTAACGAAGTTTGCGAGGCGTTCAATGAGTACGCCGTTTAGTATCCTCATTTGGCCGATTGCCATCATCCCTCGGCTAGCTTGAATAAAATGGGGCAATGTGTGACCGTACAAAATGGCAAACACCGACTCCAAAGTTGCATAGATGTGCTAAAAAATAACCACTTTCGCTTCAACGCTCGGTCGACGACCCGTCTGTCCTATGATTCTCTCCCATTTGATAACTCCCATGTTCCTCAACGATTTTTAGAGCGGCCTTGCGGATTGGCTGCGGGGCAGGAACGGCAACAAGGGAACAACGCGGACAAGGGAACCGGAGGGTGAGATAAAAAGTATGAGATGGGGATAAGATGGCATGTGGTGATTGTGAGCGGATTTTTCGGTCAAGGAGGGGTGTGTGGACTGGGGGTCCCGAGAAAGGAAATTGTGGAAGTCTAAAAAGGGTGGGAAAAGCCAGAGGGAATGAATGCCAAGGATTTTGGAGGCGGTAGGGGAATCACGCGATCCGGAGGTAAAAAGAAAGAACGAGTAAATTGCGGGGCCGTTGAGGGGGAAGGAGGGAGGAGAAAAATATTGGCCACGAGACTCATGAAATGACGGACGCTTATTGCGTGAAAAAAGTGATGGGGGAAGGAAATGCCAGGATTCCTTTTGCTCAGACCGTCTCTGTTCAATTGGATGGCGTTCTGTGGCGGTCGTACCTGCGGAGGACAATGTGGATGAGAAGCCCGTTATTATCACGCGACGGAAAATTGAACGGTTTCCTTTCCTTTTCTCTCTCTGACCGTGTCGATCTTGTTATGCGTTTACATCTCTCTCTGACACCCTGTGAAAATAGGATTATTTCGTGCATTTGTACCACTCATGGTGTCTTGCGTAGCTTTTAGATAATTTACCCATGGTACGAGGACAGCTGTTGAGCTTCGCAATAAATATCGGAATCAAAACACTGGAAGTTATAATGTAATACTACGTGCTCATTAATCTACTGGCATAGTATTTTTACCATCCTTTCTCTATTTCCTTCAGATTTTGCGAGTTGGTTGTAATGTACGTTATTAATGGAAATACGTCCACTTTTGATGATTTACTCACGTTCCGAAGACAGCTGTTGAGCTCGCAATTATAATCTAGAATCAACAAACTGGAATTTATAATCTAACACTACGTACTTATTAATCAACGGGCATAGTATTTTTACCATCCTTTCTCTATTTCCTTCAGATTTTGCGAGTTGGTTGTAATGTACGTTATTAATGGAAATACGTCCACTTTTGATGATTTACTCACGTTCCGAAGACAGCTGTTGAGCTTCGCAATAATAATCTAGAATCAACAAACTGGAATTTATAATCTAACACTACGTACTTATTAATCTACTGGCATAGTATTTTTACCACCCTTTCTCTATTTCCTTCAGATTGTGCGAGTTGGTTGTAATGTACGTTATTAATGGAAATACGTCCACTTTTGATGATTTACTCACGTTCCGAAGACAGCTGTTGAGCTTCGCAATAATAATCTAGAATCAACAAACTGGAATTTATAATCTAACACTACGTACTTATTAATCAACTGGCATAGTATTTTTACCATACTTCCTCTATTTCCTTCATATTTTGCCAGTTTATTGTATTGTAATGTTGAATGTAAATACTTCCACCCATATGTTGCAGATTAACCGCGTACGCGACATTAGAATCGAAGATCTCTAGTTAAAAGTTTAGGAATCTGCCCTGTTTTAGCATTTTTTCCTGAGACTTACGAAACTCATACAAAATATCGTTCTTTCTACGCACAATAAGGGATCACAATGAAAACTGAGCTCCACTAAATACACTCCTATTATGCACGTCACCATTTCACCTCCCAAAACCTTATCCAGTTTATTTTTACATGGCTAGTGTCCTAATACCCCCTGCCACACGCCTATGCGGTGTCTCGCAGAGTAGTCTGTAGATGTAGATGAAGATTTCTCCGTTGAGAATTGTAAACCTGAGCAGGTCGTTTTGAGAATAGTGAATGTAGCAAGGGAGGCTGATAAAATGTCATCAATAGTCATACCATTACCCTCAAGAAATTCTTAGCGTATAGCTCTTTTTCTCACGTCATTTTGTCCTTAAACCGAGTTTAAATGCTTGGTACCTAGTCAGGTTTTAAATCAATTTACGTTCTCCATTAAGGTTAAGTTCTTCTCAACAGAAATTTGTTCATTCTCTTTTTACGTGACTTAACAGATGCAACTTTGTATTATCGGTTGCCTTTTCTGTAAGGAGTGTGCTGTTACACCACAAAAGTCTCGGAAAGATTTTTGGGTTGCATCAGATTGTCCCTTTCGCAGCTAATCCTTCCCGAGGTGATTAATCATTTCAGTGACACCATCATAACGCCCTTGCTAGCTTGTTTTTTCATCTGCCAAACCACTTCCATCTACCTCAGCTTGCCTTTTTGAGAGAACCTCAAAAGCGTTAAGAACCGTGTTAATTTTAGTGTGTACTACAAATCTCTTTTTCTTTGCTGTCTCCAAATCCATCTAATATCGTGCTGTCAAACGTGAGTAACAAAGGATACTGGATATGAGTGTGCCCAAGTGATCAATTTTGACCTAGGTGGATATCAATGGAGCTTTGAGTCCTGATGAAATACAATGGGAAAATATAAATATTACTTACATCAAGTTGACTCACTTCGGGGCATTGGGTAGCGATAAGTTGAATGGAAAAACAGATTGGCATATAAATTTGCTGTTGCAATGTTATAACGAATGGTGGCTTCCTGAGGATTAATACCCGGGGATAAATCATGCTCTAAGTTGCCTAAACTGTCACTCACATGAAGGATAAATGAAAACTATAACAGGCTAAAACTATTAATGGACTTTACAACAGCAACTGCTGTAGTCAAGTGAAACCACTGGCTCTGCTTTTTCTGCTATTCTTTTGTCTTTCACCCAAAGTGCACCTTACTCTCAAGAAAAAAATCTCAAGTCTGATTAAAATCGCGAATGTAGGTATTTTCTTGGGCTTAAAAGGTTTTTTTTCTCTAATATCCTACAGATTCTAAGGTAATTGTTGTTGGATGAAGGAAGAAGCAGTGTTGAAGTCTCTTTCCTTGACGAGTAATAACTATGTCCTCCGAGTCGTGGCGATATTTTCGCTATTCTTTTGTCTTTCACCTGAAGCGCACCTTGCTCTACAGATAAAAAACCGCAAATCTGATGAAATTTTTTTTTTACTTTTAGTTTAGACTTTTTCTTGGACTAGAAGGTTTTTTCTCTAATACCCTACAGATTCCAAGGTCATTGTTGTTGGGGAAGGTAAAAGCAGTATAAAAAACTTTTCTCGACGAGATATATTTTTGTCCGCAGGATCGCAGCTATGGTTTGTTTTGATTTGACCTCAGTTGTCAACTTAATGATGCCACGAGTGACAAACATTTCAGTAGAAGACACAAATGAATGGGCGGGCGTTAATATGCCGATCTAAAATGCCATTAAATGCCCTGAATGTTGAGAAGTAGATGGGAAGAATATGGTGTTTGAAGAGTTTGACCGTTGAAATATAAACGGGCTAAGCGAGACATATATCGACCGCTTCTAGTCACCGTGACGGTCAACCGCCAACTCTGGATTGTCTCTTTATAAGTACTAGGTGAGGCACAGAGGAAGTAGAGCAGAATTTCCTACTGAAGGCTCCATACGGGGCCGGATACGATTGCCGTGTAGATAACATCAGCGATCATGGGGCGGAAATCGACGTGATGACGAACGCGCACTTTTTACGGGCTGTACAGGTACCGAAACTTTGCTATTTTTTCATCTCACTCTATCAAAATGCATGTTAACATTGAACACATCATTCCTCGGCATCCGTTGGAACTGCGCGGTGCCAAACGACTGCAGCCGCCAACGCCCCAGAATACCAAATAACCCTACGTCTACTGCGATGCTCCAGGAGAGATATGGGGGCGAGTTGGCCCGTGGAGAAGACTTTTAAAAAGCAGTGAGGGGAGTTTAGTGTTTTGAAGTGAGTCGGGGCTGCCGATGGCGTGTTGCGGAGAGGAGAGAGGGTCTTTAGGTGGAGAGATCAAGTTTGACGCCGTGAAGGGAAGGGGATGAAGTTATGGGTCCTTGAGGAATATGTTGCCTGCGTAGGTGGGGCTTGTGTTCGTGTGTGCTATAGTGAGGAAGACGTTTCAGTATCCTCCTATATGTGTGTGATTGGAAGCAGGGAAGAGAGAGGAGTATTCCACGGATGAAAGTTGGCGAAGGCCTGTGCGGAATAGAAAGGAGTTTGCCCGCCTGAGAGGAGGAGGTGGAGCAGGGGTTCTTCAAGGGTCGGGCTCGGTCCATTTGGGTTCCCGTGGTGGCTCGGTGGCATGGATAGCGGAGGGGGTTGAAAATACTCTCTTGGGGATGACTTGGGGTAAGATGGAGGTTGGGAATGAGGTGATAGGTTTTTTTCGGCCCGCGTTCTGAGGGGTTGGTTGAAGGGTGGAAAGCAATATGACGATAGGATAAGGGGAGGAAGGAACCTTTTGACGAGGAGTCGGGAGACGGGAGGATAATCGGATTGAATGGAAGGGAAGGCCGAGTTGAGTCGGCCGGAATAGCGCATGAGGGAATGAGTAAAAGGGGCAAAACCATGTAATGGAAAAGCCGGATACAGGACGCGGAAGGAGGGGACGCTAAATGACTTTATTTCGACGAAATTGAGGTCATCGGATACCTTATTACGTTTTAGCTGGTGGTTGCCAAAACCTTCCCGCTTTTGGAATCATTCGAGAGGGGAAAAACTGGGTTATTCCACCCTACCTCTGCCCATAATTGATTCTGCATTGTTTAAAGATACCTCATTAGTTTCATCGTCCCCGGGCTATGTAGAAAATGGACTGGGAAATGGAAGAGCATGAAATTGGGAGGTGGTAACGTGGCCGTTCAACTTATAGTGCACTTAAATGTGAACTCTGTGAATGAACACTCCAAAACCGTCAATTATATTAAACATTTCTCATCTTAGAGTATTCCAAGCTTTGCTGATCGTGTGGAATTTATTTTTGATAAAACAGTTACCAGTTTTTCGAATGAAAATTGTCGTTAGCTCATTCGTTTGTAGAACCGAGACATGGTACATTCATACGAATTATTTTTTCACCTATTCCAGATTTTATTCAGTACCACGACGGGTTGAAATGCTATACCCACAGTGATATTAAGAGGTTCTCAGGTTATTTTATAAGAGGTTATACTCTTTATAATCACTTGGGCGTAACTTTTATATGTTTGATTTTAGCTAACAAGAAATTCAGGCTAAATTTGGCGGAATCAAGAGATACTCGATAAGTAAAGAACTTGTCAATCGTATATTGGGATAATAATAGGTTGCTGGCCTACCGTGCAGATTCTGATTAAAACTTTGAAAAATAATCATCTTAGCCTTTATTCAAGTTTAGAATAATTTAGTTCGCCGTTACTTGTTGGAAAGTTTTAGTGCATTTCAAAGTTTTCATTGTAAAATTTACTATTCGCTAGTTTTAAACTTATCGAAACACCGTATTTTATTTATGCCTTTCGTAAATGGTGAGTTAGACCAGCAAATTTTTACGATATGTTTCAACGCTTCGAGTGGATTTATCAAAATTTTAATTTTCCTGAATATATTGGTTAATGAAGCCACAACTTTCTTTGGCCGTTGTAAGGCCTTTATTTTTTCTCGTGCGACATATTGCAGCATAGGTAATGTATTTCATTTGAGAAGGAAAACATGCTCCCGAATTGTGAACCGTTGGATGTCATGAAATAAAAATGTAGCATTACTTATGTCTGATATTTTCACTTCTCCTGAGCAAAGAAATAAATGAAACACTGCGAAGGTTCTGGAAGAAGAGTAGGAATGGAATGAGAAGTCTTTGGCGAAGGTAATGGCCGAAAAACTAAACGAAGTAGATGCGAGAGAAAACTCTGGAAGCATATATAAAGGAGTTATGCGAAGGGATACAATTCCTGCGCTTTCTCGAATTTAGTTCCCCTTTTGAAATTTTTATTTTTAATGGCGCAAGAACGGCAGATAGGTGACGGGTATGAGATTCATCTTCCCGTCCGTGGATCTTCAGACAATCCAGCGCTGGAGTTCGCTTTAATTTCCGCGTGGGTGGAATATTCTTGGCTCAACTTCCGAGTTGATGCTAATTTTTTTATTCGTCTTCCGCGCTTCTCTGCGTGCCGTTTCCCATTCAAACCTTGAGTAAAACTGGAGGAAGTATCAAACTTTTGGGATTGGAATATTTTCTATCCGTAGACGCGAGTCTTTTTGGGTTATATTTCCACCCACGTGTTGGGTAACGCAGTATCGTTTCATCTTTTTTTCTTTTCAGATTCAGAGAGGGAACCTGAAAATTCTCCCTTGCCACCTTTTGAGAAATATAGTCCGTCATAATCTTCTGTCATAGACTCCGTGGACTTTATTTTTTAAACGCTGATAAGTTTTATAAGTCTAATGGAAACTGTTTATTGATAAATAATTGGACAAGTAGTGGGAGTTAGTGGAGGACTAATATCGTCAGGTTCGATGAAACACTTAAAAATGAGTACATGAGATTAAAAAGTAAAGTTTTGGTAAGTATCATCAGTATCCGCCTATTTCTATATAGAGGTGAGCCTTTTTGGATGATATTTCCTCCTACGTGTTGAGTTACGAGGTATAGTCTCATCATTTTTTCCCTTTAGGTTCTGAGAGGGAACTTTAAAATTCTCCCTTGCCATCTTTTGAGAAATATAGTCCGTCATAATTTTCTGTCTTAGACTCCATGGAATTTATTTTTGAAAAACTGATAAGTTTTATTAGTCCGATGAAAAATTTTTAACAATAAATAATTGTACAAATAGTGAGAGGAATCGGCAGACTAATAACGTAGTGATCGATCACTCAGAGTTTAACATGAATGAAATTTCTTCACCGTAAATTCGCCAATATATATTACATTCGAAGGAAGTTAAATTATGGTAAGTATCGTCAGTATCCACCTATTTCTATGGCTTCAAAATTAAATTCTATAAGAATCTTAATACTACATTTACGTTAATGTATAAAATAATATTTCACGTAATTCTACTGAACCTTTGGTACTCTAATCGTCGTAATAGCGGAAATTGCTTTAGTGTTACCAGCATTAAATGGACATGACTCTGAGATGCCTTCAGTTAAAACATGAAAAGAGAGAAAGTAGGTCGCAATCTGGTGGTAGATTCCGTAAGCGATGGATAGATAAATTAAAAAGATATCTTAAGGAATAGGTGCATCCTGATGGGAGGTGCGTAAATATGAAGCTTATTTGTGGCTACAAATGTACTCTTCTAAGACTCAACTATATTGTGGTTGAACGTATTGTGTACTGTCTATGGCAACTGAATAAATACAGATTAAGGCTACCTTTAATGTGGAGTTCATGATAAGAATGGTACGCCATTGAAACGATAAAATTCCTCGGCTAAAGCGACAACTATTACGAATATTGAGCGCAGTCTGATAAGTTTATTTTTTCCGGTTTCGTCATTGACCGCAAGGGTGCTATGCGCATCAAGTCGTGATCAGTTCCATTCAATAATAGGTAATTTTGTTCGTGATTTAAAAATACATAAATGGCTCCAATTTCGAGCACGCAATGTTGTGAAAAACGTCTCGGCGGAAGAAAATGAATTGGTTTTGAAATTATCATCCCACGCTTGGATAGGGTCGCGCGTAATTGAGGCTTTTATGCGGCAATTTTTAAGGAGAGTGATTGGGTTTTTATAACTCTCCCGTCAGAGGTCATGTTTCGTGATTTCCATCCGTCGTTTTTCCCGGATTTGTATTTCTTTCAGTGAAAATCACTCGCCATGGTATCACCCCTCCCCTCCTCGAGTGTAAATTTTTGAATGGCTTTCCTCATGCAGGGTCACGATTAAACCGTTTAATCCCGTTTTTTCCCCCACAATTCCGGCTCAAAGTTTTCCAAATGTTTCAATTTATTCGTGTAAATCCATCGGAGATAAAATTGGAAACCATGTAAAAAGTTCATTTTTATGGGAGGCGTGTAATTTTTGTTTCATGGTATAATTTTTGAGTGATAACATGTTTTAGTGCCCGGCATTGGTGATTTTATTGGAAATATTGTCGATCCTTATTTGAAATACTGTGGTACGAAATCTGAATTATAGAGAATTTTAATTCCTTTGATGATTTTCGGGCATTTATCTCGGAGGGGATGAATGTTGTAGCTCTTTTGCTTATCTGGGTGCAGGTTAGCACCTGAAGACACGGTTAAATTTTGAGAAGGTTGGTGAGAGTTTAGAGGATAACATCAGTTTCTTCTTAAGGAAGTTTGAGCGAGATAGTTCCCTAGTCATAATGGAAACTATAATCGAGTTGTGAGAAAAATCTTCTCGGGTTTGGCACCGGAAATTTGGCAGAGGAAATTTCTCCAACGTTTTGACGAGAAACTCTCTCATCGTCATCAGGGCTAAGACTGATTGCCGAGTTAGGTCCATGCCGGGTTTTTATACTTGAGACCCATTGTTGATTGTTGACCGGCCAATTCAAAATTCGCTCTCGACGGTTGGAATTTGAATTGTCTCCGCGACCGTTGTATTTTATTGAGTAACGGTCTCCATATTTGGCTGATGTTCTGCCCCGAGTCTCGATTAAGTTTTTTCTCCTCCAGACTGATTTCGATTGCCTCTTTCATTAACCGATCCCAGTATCCATACATCCGGCAGAGGATTTTGGCGCCGTTAAAATTGATGGAGTGCGCATGATCGAGACTATGCTCCGCCAAGGCCGATGTTTCGGGTTGAAAAAGTCTTATGTGCCTCTTGTGTTCTTTAATTCTGGCTTCCACCGTACGTAATGTCTCTCCAACGTAGGCAAGGCCACACTCACTGGGGATGTTATACACTCCTGGCACTCTTGAGGCCAAGGTCGTCCTTCACTCTTACGAGCCGATCTCGAATTTTTTCTGGAGGTCTATGGATCGTCTGTAGGTTGTGCCTATGTAAAATATTTGATATATACGTTTTAATTTCAGCAGCTGTACACAGCATCATTTAAATACCGCAATATTACTATTACTATAAAATACCTCCATATGACTGATATTCTAAGTAATCAAATAAAAATATCTGTATAAGTCTTGGATTTGACTCATTTTTTTCGCGCGGTCAGTTCAAATTTCCTTCACAATGGAAGGTTTTTTGCGGCTCTGAAAAAATTACTACGGTGACAACGTGATATTTTTTCAAAAATATTTGAGAAAACATACAAACTACACTCTCTTAATTTTTAACGAAACCTAGGCGTTAGAAATTCCCATTTTTATTTTAAAATAAGGTCTCTCGGAGTGCATTCCCGTACCATTTCCCATGGAAAAGGGCTCGTAAAAATCTCGAAAGGTAGTTCGGTTAGGGGTTGATATTTCGTTATCTTTGGAAGGGTGAGACACATTTATTTAAAATGAGAGCAAATTAATTGATTTCTAAGTGAAATGATATTTTGCTCAAACTACCTGAATTGAGGATTATACATTATTTTCAAAGTCTCCTCTCATGGACGGTGCGCTAAGTTTCCACCGTGATACGAAAGCAAGGATTGGATTTCCATCGACGAAAACACATTCGCTCCGAGCTGAAATGGAGCTCACGATCGTATCACTGGAAGTTATTTCGCCGACAAGAGCGACAACAATCCCAGCCGAGACTCATTTTTCGCTAAATCACTCATGTCTCGAATAATCTGTGCGCAATAAAAAGCGTGATTAAGGGGCCGAGTCTGAATTAATTGATGCGTTGAAGTCTCATTTTTGAGCGAATGTCAAACGGTCGATTCCTCTCTTGTGCTGCGGATATTAGTCATGCTTATTTAAGCGGTTTAGCTACGATATCCACTGATTGTGACATCTTTTTTGTGAAACGCAGAAAAAGCGTAGTCGATAAGCGGGCACGTGATGATCGTGGGCTTTGAGGGTATTAAGCTTCAAATTCCATCACGTGAAATGGCATTGGTGGGACACTGTTGATCGGCGGTTGTCGTCATTAGGGGCGTTTTTGCCGTATTGGTCTTGTATAGCGGCCGTACGAAAGTTGGATTATATCTAATTCCCTCATCTTTTGGAAAGCCGAAAAAAAAGAATCTTGGGAATCATGCGAATGGAAGGTTTTTGATTATCAGAGAAAAAGGCTATTCTAATTTAAAAAAAGGTTCGAAAAAATATAATATCTTTTCATAAACATTCCCTTTAAGACATGATTGGCCCACTTTTTCGTCACAAGTCGTTTACCCCTAGCGGTTGACGTTTGCGGGTCTTGCTGGCTTGTGTGCGCGCACACACGAGGTGGGGAATGGGGAAAGAAACTGGGAATGCAAATCCGCGTGGAATTGTTGCACTTTTTTGAAAAAAAATGAAGTTGTCTTTTTTCCTTTGCATTCTGTGTATGTATATTTTTTTGCAAGGAGGGAGCGTAGCGGACCATATTTCATTTACGATTGTTTTGGAACAATAGCTCTCTCGGAATGAGAGCAGTCGAGCGCGTGCGTAGCCGGCACTCGGGAGCCGGGGCCTTCTCCTCGGGGCGGCGACGTCGGCATCGACTGCCGGGGAACATTGGGCGAGGCGCGGGAAGGGGGATACGGGGTACCAAAGCACGCTGCGTGGCGGGGGAGGAGGGGAGGAGAAGGAGGGGGGCAAACCGGGTAAAGGAAAGCGGAGTAGGGGAATAACATCTCATCATTTCCCTCGCGTATTGATACTGTGCACGCCTGTGTTGGAGGGGGAGGATAAAAAAAAGAAAATGGGATGAGAGAAAAAGAGAAAAGCAAAAGGCGCCCTCTTTCGGGATACATTTTCCTTTTTGCATATTGCTCGGAAATCGGGGAAATACCCTTTTTATTTCCATTCTCCCGAGGGGGGAGTGCGCGAATTCGCTTTTTTTCTTCTCCATCCTTTTTTTTACTTTTTTTAATTACTTTTTTTTGTTTTGCGACATATTCGGGTGTGTGATCGCCAAAACGGACCGTCACCCTTTCATACCCTCTTACCCCTGCTTATTGTTCATTCTCTATTTACTCCAGAAAGTATTTCATTCCTTCTTTATGACCTTTTCTTCCGCCCACCTTCCGAAATGTCTGTCGAGATTATTAAAGCAAATCTGCCGATCTAACGTGTTTTTTAAATTTAGATCTTTTAAAACGTTTTCTAAGAGCCCCGCTGGCAAAATCGTACGCTAATTTCTTCCTCTCTGTTCCTGGTTAATCTCAAATTGTATTATAGCAGTTGTCCTGAGGGGGTACGCTTAAGTTTTTTTTCATTTCTTGTTATTAATTTTTTGATCCACGAAATATTTTCGAGAACGATCACCTCTCAGACATTCACTTTTAATGCCTTATTCCCGCATCACTGAGTTGTAACCCTTCTCTTCAGATTTCAGACTTACGTCCAGAGTTTGCCTTCATCCTCATAGATATTAAAGCTAATTTTCTCTATCTTCTCAATAAAAGCCTCTCTAACTTTAGAGGGCATGGACTTTAGATGGGCGTACTTACCCACTAAAGTTAGATAATATAACTTACTACTTAATAATACTTTAAAATATCTGTTTAGTTAAAATTTCATATCTTCACTCTTTAATTCCTTTCGAGCTAACATACCCATTAATTTCAATGTCCCTAAGCGAGTTGTTTCAGTTTTCTTCCTTTGTTTTATTTTTCTGGCTTTATATCTTTTTGTTGAAATATTTAAATGCTAATTTTTAAGGTGATTGCCGACACGTACAATTAAGATGTTATTTTTATCTCCCCTATTTCTTTCCATGGTTCATCTTCTTATGAGAGGAGCAACTTTTTTCCTTCATTAATAACCTTTCCCAGGTCTACTGAGAAAGAGCAATAGTGTAATACATTTAAAAATTAGAATGAACCTGAAAACAGAGACTTTTGGCAAAAGAAATAGGGATATGGAGATATGTACTTGATGATACCTCGTTGGTTTGGACGCAGGGTGCTTGGATGCTACGGTGAAATAATTGGGCTTTCCACCACGTCTTTCTATCTGGAAAATGTAGGAATAACATTTTTTGCATTCTCTCATCTATTAGCTTGGTTGACAAAACGAGTCCTACTGGGAGGAAGACCTCTGTGGTTTGAACTTTCAACAATCTATGAATTGCAAATATAACTGTCGAAATGAGTTTGTGTATGGCCGGGTGCCCATGGCTTTTCAGAACTTGAGTCGGCCCATGTAGAATGGGAGGTTGGACGCTTAGTGCTCGCAAGGGAAGCCTTTACTTTCCCTCCATTAGCGCGGGCGATGGCGACGCAATCTTCGTCGTACCTCCACGTTGCCCCCTCATTTTCCATTCGCTGGGACACGCTAATTCCGGGGCCCTTTCCGACGCCCCTGACGACTGGGCCATTTTACTCAACAACCTCCTATTTCTCAACTTCTCTTCCGCCGAGTGAACATAGGCGCAGTAACCCTTGAACGTTGTGTATTTTGGTGGCCCTGGTTATTTCTGTTTTTCGAGCATTAATTCAAGACAAGTCCACAGAACCGCGAAACTATTAAGAATTTTACTTGGTTTTGTTGAGTACTCGGCCACATTAGCTGAACCATTTTGTTTGTCACACATTGTGCACAGGGGCAAATTTAGCAAATGATGTCAAATTATAACAATCTCTGCAGAAGTACGTAGAGGCATCTAACTAGAAGGATGACATTAATTGTTATTGGAATGTTCAAGATATGTGGTCTCGTTCTATTTGATAGCATGAATGTGTTTTCATAATGCTTTCAGTGTGTAGCACGTGTAGGGGTGAAATATCATTTATTTATATGCTTGGTTTAATGAGGTCCCTCTTGATTAATTTTGTATTGCGAATGGAAATAATATAAATGTATTCTTTAGGTTATAGTGAAGAATATGTTTTTCAATATTTTCATTTTTTAAATAAATATAGCGCTGGCAAATGTTTATTTTCTATACTGAAAGTTACGCTGGAGTTTAATTGGTAATTTTCTACAGAGAACCTTCCGTGATCTCAATGGGAATTTTCTCCGGTTGAATTCCTGTAGTGGAGCAGAATATGCAAACTTTAATTTATTTGTATTGTAGTGATGAAAATTCCTTCATCATCCTTATTTTTTCGTGATTTAGCGTTTCATTCCCTTGGCATTCCTAATAATATTAATATTATTACAGCCTTAATTAAACGCCAGAAAGTTGTGTTTATAATATAGAAGCCGCCGTTGTATAATGGTAGAGGCTCTTTTATATTAATATTCTATTGACTTCACAAAATATTTTAATATTATCCTTGTTATATACTTACACTCTACGATTTTTCTGGTACTCACGGTGGTTGTTAATCTCTTCTCGTATTTAATACACGAGTTTGGAGTAGCAGAACATAAATTAGGTGCTGTGTAGTCTTGTTTAAGCTACGCAACGTTTAAATCAAATCACGGATGTTGTTTTATGTTGTGCCATGTAACTGTTTTGCTTCTGCGAGGCAGATGGAATAAGCGTGAACTGATTCCAAGCTGCTCGTCCAATGTGACATTGGTGTAAATCACGTCTTCCTGCCATAATTAGGAGGTAAACCGGGCGATGCCTTCATTAAGTAGTTCTGAATTTTCACTCTATACCTACTTTTATTGTACAAATTCAGGCGTTAACTAAATTTTTTAACCAAAATATCCATGTATGAAACTGAATTGAGTCAAAATTTGCACTTGAATGTAGCGAGCTAACGCTACAGAGATAACTAAGGTTTGAGTTGCGTCGAAGAATTGAAGTGGCTAAAATCTTGTTAAATGGTCTTCTTTCATCTGAAATCAATTCTACTCACACCACACTCTCACATACGGCCATAAATATATTTTTATCACCTTTCTTTTATTTCGATCACTTCTCTCGACGGTGTACCAACTTTTTATGCGACAGTTAAATAATAACGTTTCCTATATCATGTCCTGTTGTGTCAACATATCAGTGATTCTTGAAATTTTCATGCCTTTAACTTCCACTAGACATTGATATTTCTCGTTGCTCAGTAATTGAGTCTTATACGTACGAAGGGTCGCTTTGAAACGTGCTGATAGGAGCTGGGAAATGTGAGCGAAATGTACTGTCAACTTATATTACATGCATATAACAACTAGAAGATCTTTACTATGGATAAGCTTTACTATGGGAAATGTGAGCGAAATGTACTGTCAACTTATATTACATGCATATAACAACTAGAAGATCTTTACTATGGATAAGCTTTACTATGGGAAATGTGAGCGAAATGTACTGTCAACTTATATTACATGCATATAACAACTAGAAGATCTTTACTATGGATAAGCTGAATATGCAACATAAAAAGCTAAATATGGATGAGGTGCGTGATCTTTTCTGTGGATGAATGTGAACTCACTAAGGACTTCTTTATCATGATTACTTTTTTTTAAGATTTCTCCCGTGATCCCGTTTTGTCTAACGCAAGAGATAATGAAATCGTTTGACGAATGCTCAAGTGAATTAACCAAGTACGTCTAACTTTGTCTTTCTTATGGGTCGCCAGTTTAGCTTATTTTTTTCAATACATCTATCATAAAACTCATGCCATGTTACGTCTTTACTATCTTCACTTGGCTATGCTATTTTCCAGTCAAAGTATTTTGTAAACCAGGAGTTTCATTTTCACCATTTGCAGCTTTGAAATTCCAGCCATATGCAGATCGATTTTCTATTAAATTCAAAACAAGAAGCTGTTGCCTTCTTTATCCCCAATGACTCATGAGCTCATGATTTAGTGGAATGTAAAAGTGTATATCACCGGAAATATCGCATCTGTTAACATTTCAAGCTTCATTATGTGTTGTTCTTTGGTAAGTGGGGGAATTCAGTCAATTTTTGCTAATTTATACATTTTTCTTAAAATATAAAAATAAGATATTGGTCTATGCTTTGAAACCAACCATTATCAATGCTGTATCTGCGTGAGCATATGTATTCCAGCATTTTGATTTAACTCGATTGAAAAGCTATGAAAGCCATAATTCTGCCGTACGATAAAACAGGAGCGTAACAAGGTTTCGAATACTTTTCTTATCTCTCTCCTTAAATTGAATTATTTCAATGACATAAACACTCTTAACTCTCATGTGACGACTCCAGTCGTGGTACTAATGATAATTTTTGTGGTTAAGTTGTTGTAATAAATGCCAACTCAAATTTTCATTTTGGCTTACATGATCGTTGAATGAAGTTTATTATCGTACATCTACAATGGTTCAGATTCAAGTTTGTCTCAATTCACACTCTCCTGCCTTTAAGGTGTCCTGCTCTCCTGATTTGATTTTCTTGTATTCCTTGAAGTAAATAAACTCTCTAATGTATGCGCAAGATGCTCCGCAACTCTCCTCGAATGATCAAATCGAGGGTTTTGGGAGTGTGAAACTTTTGTGCCCCAGTGTTTTAGCCTAGTGTGCTCATGTTGATAGTGTAGCATTACAAGCCATCCATTTTATCTTTTCTCCTCAGTTCGTGCTCTCTTTTCTGCTCAGCCCTCTCCCAAATTCACACTCCATTCCATAATTCCACATACTTCTCTCTTTTTTCATTTCCGCCCAGCCTGATATTGATTCCCTTTAAGATAAAATATGCTCGGCACTCGGAAACTCTCAATCGAGTCATATGCAGAAAGAGAGGGTACATGCCCACCTTTGAAGCTACGTAAGAGCCTGACGCGAGAACCTTCAACAATTCTCAAAGATTTCGCTAACCTCAATGCTTCTTTTCTTTTTCGCTCTGGACTACGATAGAAAACTTCTTCCAATTGAGTTATTACGTTTTCGCATTCGCAATCCTTTGCCATGTTCCAATCATTCCGGAATCAGGCCTCTTCCGGCTAAGATACGTCGCTCTGTGAGAGGATTCTCGGTCGGAGTAGCCCAGAGCTAAGTTACGTACCTGATTAATAGGTCTTTGTTGAATAGGAGGTGCTTAAGACATGGGCTATGACGTTTCAAAGTTTGGCTAATGAAAGTCGGGAACTTCGCGTGTTGATTCGTGAAAAGTAGATTTGCGTACTGTTTGAGTTATTAAAGTGATAGCATGTATGTGAAAGTTTTGTGATTGTGCTCTCTACAGGTATAAATGAAAATTCTCAACGAGTTATGGGGTTGAGAAAATATTTTTTGCTATTGACGTTGAAAATACGTATCTCTAATGAAATTGACAGAAAGTTGATCGGTGGATTTCCAGTGGCTGAGTCTTTATGGAATGTCGTAAAATCTACAGAAAATAAGAATGTAATATGTAATCACTCTTTCACTAAACGACTCTTGTACTTATTATGCGATCAAATGCCTGCTCGCCCTTCTAATTTAAAACTTTTGACAATCCTGTAAGTAAAACATTTTAAAATTTCCAAGTCAGTTGATAAATTTAATTTTCCCCCTTAATTGATCTACCGTTTACCAACGAACTCGTAATATTACAGCCTTTATTCATCAGGATATAACACATTATTTAATTTCACGTAAATGTTGGTTTAAGTTGCTTAGAAAACAATATATTTATGTTGCGATGTTATATATTTATGACCACTTGGATGCATTATTGAATGAGAACAATGTCTTGTTTTTCATGGTCATTGGAAGCTTTTATCTATATTAGCCTTCAGTGGAAGTTAATAGTACTTCACTTGTGGACTGATTGCTGGCGTTTACCTCAAATAAAAACTCTTCTAGGTAACTGTAACCCAAATAGCGAGTCTTCCGATTGTATAGAACGTATTTATTGCTTCATCAATATAGATGCCTTTTTAATTCCGTGAGGGATTGCAAGGAAAATTTTATTTGACGCCGCAGTTTCAGCCTTCCACTGCCCCTAACCTTAACTGACCTGCCTCCCTTTATACCACCGAGTATAATCCCGTGTAACTAACTCCATGATTGAAATATGGCTTCACCTAGCGTGTATCTAACCCACTGTATTTTCTATGTAGCCAATTTCCTTTTCATTCCATCATTGAAATTATTACCAATGCTACTTCTTGCTTAATTTGCGTTCGCTTGATCCTTATAAAGCACTGGCGGATAAATTCGTATCTCCGTCCCCTTTATACCTCAATTCTTGCTCTCCAAAACATTCACACTGAATCCACCGAAAGCTCTTCCCTCTCCTTGTTTCGACAGGAAATTAATTCGTCATTCACTCGCGTCACCCTACCATAAAGTAAACCCATGTCGACCGAATACTCATTTATATTAAGCTCCCTAATTATCCGTTCTAATTTGTCGAGAGTGAGAGGGCCAGTGCAAACTGACTCATGGTGTTCTCGGATGAGCCTCGAAGATTATTTCATCTCGAATGGCAGGAAGTTTGCAAAGCTTTGTTTTTCGTCCGTCAAGTTCCCTTATTGCATATCGTGTTAACATCCTCTTTATATCAGTGGCTGACTTATTATTCGCATTTATCTGCTGCTTCATACCCGCAGAATAGAAATGGCAGATTAATTACTTCCGTTCGTTCTCATTGTCCAAAAACATAAAAAATTGTTCTTCTGTTGCTAGTTTTAAGATGAAATATTATAATATGTTACTTTCTGACCACTAAATGTTGTTATTATTTTGCATATTGTTGTAATTAATGTAAGTCCAGAAATGTATGCAGATGAATTTGTTATATGATATGATTTCCAAAAAACTTTGCATTCAGCATTGTAAAATGGTATTAATTCATACTTAATTTTTTCATTATGTTACTGTCCAAATTGTTGATTTTGCTCTTTATGTTGCTCAAAAAATGTAAATTGCTTTTCTTCTTAAGGAGTATATCCCCAGGACAATTAATAAATTATTCATTCATTCATTCATTCATCTGAAACGTCAAAAATTTTTCGAAATAAGTATCATTAGGTCAAGTGCTGGCGCCCAATCGAACTATAGCGAACGTCACCAGAATGAAGTGAAAATGGGTTTTCTTGGCCGTCTTTCGAATTGTTTTTTATCTTTGTATCCATCATGCTCCATTTATCTCCATTGTTTGATTCTGTTTAACATACTGAGTAAGATGAGTCTCGGTTATCTCGAGACTTCTTCAATTTCTAACTTACCCTTCATGCTGTTGACATCGTGTACCATTTTCGTTATGGCCCCGGTGGCGGCGGGGTAAAGTCCTCGCCTGCTAAACCGAGGGTAGCGGGTTGGAGTCCCGCCTGGGTGGGTTTTTCACCACCCAGGGCATGGATATATGTCAAGTTCTGTTGGTCCGGTCACTGGAAAACCTGATGACATGCTCAGCAGCCTATCGGGATTCCGGGGACATACGGGCCAACAGAATCGTCCGGCCAGCAAAAAAAATTTTTTTTTTCAGACGGGATTGCAGGCCTGAAAGCATAACCAGTTAATATCAAATATGGTGCATAGTGGCCTAACCATAGTATTTTATTACTCAGCATGTCGAACGCTATAGATTTCAACTTTTTGACGCCTGCGACTCTCTTCAGTGCTTAGCCATATAGTAAAAACTCAACTATTTGGGAATAAAAATTTTTATTGTGAACTTCTTCGAATTTTGGCTAAAATATACGATAAAATATGCGAGATCTCACAAATATTTAGTCATTCAATGACTCTTATTGTATTGAAATATAACCTCCTAAGAATTATATAGTTCCGCTATTATTTGCCTCTCCTTTCAGTTAGTTCTTTAATTAGATAATGGATACGATTTCTGAAGTTTTATTAATGGACTAAACAAATTTATTCGCTTAGATGTCCCCAAGAAACCGTCAAGTCATTTGAGAAGTTCAAAGAAGCATTTTTAACAAAATCGTCAAACCCGTTAATTATTGCCGCTCCAAAGTTAACTCGTTTTTTTCAGTCTTGAAAAATTATTTTCTTTTATATTTTTATTTTTCTCTCATTTAAAAGCAATTCTATACTTATATGTGCTCCTTTCTCCTTGAATCCTCACGGTTTTCCATTTCAATGTTTTTTTACCCTAGCCAAGTGCTATATTTATTTTTTCAAGCCTCGGAATACACCTATGTCCTCAGCACTCTCTGCGTCTCTTTGCTCTCCCAATTTCCTCCTCCTGGTGTTTCCTCCCCCTACCCTCTGTTTGCCTGATATACCGTCGCGCAAAATGTCCTCTCCGTTTTTGAATCGAGAGCGTGAAGCAGAAGTGGAGAAGTGGTGGGGTCGGAGGATGTAGCCCTGTGGGACTCCGTCATCAGATCAAAGGCACCTAAGTTCCGCTGTGCAGTTTTCCCCGTGGATGAAGGCGCCCAGGAGGGATGGATGGATTTTTCTCCCTCCTCCACTTTTAAGGGAGGTTATTTCGCCACACACTCTCTAGCTTGGGGAGCATAGCTTTGAGAAAGAAGGGTTGGAGGGAGTGGTGAGGCATTTGAGTTGCTTTTCTTTTTTTGTATGTGGTGGTAGGGAGTTTTCGTGAAGGGTAGGGATGGGAATATAAGACTGCGCAGTGAGTTACAGACGCGGCACTAGCTTAGTGGCGCAGAGGGAGCGTTTTATTTCTCCACCCCCACTTCTTTCGTTCTTTTAGGTGCTTTCTATCGACGTCGAATTTCGTGCATCTGGAGGAGTCTATCCTGGAGGGTAGGTCATGACAAGTTTACCATCTGCATGAAAGAGTCTTTTTATTATTTTTATTTTGGCGGAAAGGGTGTACTCTCCAACATTTTACTGAATGTCATTTCCTGAGAAGTGCTGAAACTACAAGGCAGGGTGGCCTTTTCCTAAACATCTTGAACTTTCACATTTCCATAAGCTAGGAGTATCGCAAAGGGATGCAGAAAAAAATCAAAGAATATCAAGATTGCTGACCAATGCCGAAACAGACGCTTAAAAACCTTTTATTTATCTTAAATTGGCCATTTTCCTTTCTAAATTTGTTCATAATTGGGAGTACTCTCTTTGCATTGCATTGTAGTTCCGTATCATTGGGCTAAACGTTTTCCAATCTAGCTCCCTGATGACTTTTTTGATACTTATTAAATATTATTATTTCCTAATTTATCAGCACTATCTTATGCAAGCATTCGTATCTTTCGTTTCTTATCCATTTTACTGGCACTAATATTATATTGTCTAATATTATGCAAATACTATGCAAACTGTTATATAGTAACATTTTGCATTGAAATTTAATTTTACTCTCAACGCCATGTACCATAAGCTTTTTTAGTTTTGTTTAAATGAATAAAAATGTTGTGATATAATTCGAAGGGAGTTTTTAATTATTTAATTATCAAGCTCAAAATTAATGACGTGCCACGATAATTAACCTTGCATAATTCATGTCATACTAATGACCACAGTAGCGCTTGTAAAGTCGAGAGACGCTGCCAGCGTTACGGTCAAAGAGCTGCGAAATGTCATGATAATTAATTTAGAATATTTCCTGACAGACGAGAATTCTATCCACTGCTATCGTATTCGAAAGTTCGTTAGAATATAATGCAACAATTTTAGTCTAGGAATTGAAGGATGTAATTAAAAAGTAGCCAAGATTCAGAATTTACTCAGAAAATCATAGCCCTCCGTTGCTAGATTAAAAAAACCCACTGCTCCTACTCTATGTATTTTCATGCAGTAGTATATATGGATGGCTTTAAATAACCTGATCGTTTATTATTTGTCGGTAATTGTAATTTCGTTTGTTATATGTGCCTACTAACTGAGTAATTTAAATTTTCTCGGAGTTAGTCTAACTTTATTGCGTAGAAAGTGCCATAGGGAAAAGTGAACACCAAATGTTTGATACAACGATTTTGATTAGAATATTCAGTGGAGATAGACTTTGGAGCAGTGGTTAGGTGTGATTTTTCCTCAGAGGTTTCAATATTTTTTCAAAGCATCTTGAACTTCCATCAGTTTTTGCCGTCGAGCAAATAATATCAATCGGAAGGGAACTTTTAGCGAGGAAGCGATTGTTTCGTAAAATGAGTCCAAGCAAAAAAAAAACGTATTGTTAAAAGTCATATAACCTATAATCATAATTGATCCTTTAAGTGATATTTAAAAAAGCTATCGGATGTTATTATGATTAATGAATGTTAGGATTTATTAGTTTGGAATAAATTATACGGGACTAACTATACATTATTATTGATCCTTTACGTCTTATAGGGTGGTCTTGTTTATTTTAGAACCCGAAAGAATTATGAGCGCTCTTGAAAATCATTTCGTTAGACATTTAAGATGTTGAATTCTTTCGGCCATGCATATGTCGTTTGATTTGCATGTGATGATATCATGATTGGCTAATAAATCAAAACCCGAGTGTAAGTACTTTCCTGTGTCGTGTATCGATTTTCTCCCCGCGCGCTCCGGAGCCTCTCCGACTTAAGTCAGAAGTGTGGTTTCCATTTCACTGTGTAAATAGTAAGCGAGGAACATCCCTGCGTAGAATGTTATGATTCCATTTGCCAGGTTGCGTTTTCTACTCTCAATTTTACGACTGTGTCCGTCCCCTGAAGATCGATGCCACATGGGGAAATGAGATACTTGAAGGATCACATGTGAACCTTTCTGAAAACCTCAGGGCGCACCCAATATCCTCTGCCGGAAATAAAGAATGGCAACTCTCAATATATGAACTCTTATTCAAACGTTGCTTATTTATTGAACAAATACTGCGTAATATATATGTAGTGATGTGAATAAGTAATATTTGATAATAATGAAAATAAAATGAGAAAAAAATTAGGCATGTAAATACACGAAAAATGTGACACGTTAAAAGTTGTTTTTTAATCATTTACATAATTTATACTTTTATCATTTATGCTACTGAAAATAGTTTCCGTAGACCTGTTGATAAAACTGCTGTTTTTGGGTTATACTTTGCTGCCATTATTGATCACAGTTTATCTAGTTGTGAGTCGTCAAGTTATCAGCGCTCAGAGTTTACATATCCAGGAAGTTTTTGTGTAAGTTAGAGAGATCGCGTCGCAAAAGCTCATTATAATCTTCATTTCATTTATCTACGTAGTTTCTCAATCAAGTTCTATTCCAAATCAAAGACGAAAATTATACAACAGATTAAAGATTACCAAGATCACAGACGTGATATATACATCTGACTCCCTAACGAGTCGCTGAATTATTTTCCGATTATTAGACGATACGGATTACGGTTTTTTAAATTACTTTAATGAAATATTTCATAAAGTGTTGCGATTGGATTCCACTAGGTTTTCTCCGTTATTAAGAAATACCTCTAAGTCGGATAAGGGATGAAACACCAATCATTTGGAAATGGGGAAACGGTACAATGTTGTAAATAATTAAAGAAATATTACGGCTGCATTCCGCTGTACAAGTATGCATAAAGGCTCAGGTGGAGTGGGTCATGTTATGTGAGAGAATTTCTCGTCACGCGTGATAGAACACTTAGAGATCTATCCATGCGTTTCTGATTAACCTAAGCGTTAAGCGTGCCTTCATTTTATAAGTCATTCATAAAACAGGGCAGTGTTGTACGTCCTCTCTGGTGTTGTCATCTGCGGTAAAACATGGAAAAAAAATAAGAGATTGCTTTATATGTGGGTAGAATGCCATGGAAACATCTGGTGATTCAAAGGACATTAATCGTCGCTCACCTGCGAGTGGAATACGCTCAAAAGCCCCACGACCCGTGGTAATCACGTTCCACGCGTGGGCTTGGTCGATATTTTTTCACCTCGGCGTACAAACACATAAATTGTTTTTAGTAGACGAGAACATTGTGCTGACAGATTGGATGATTTTGATGGTCTCTTGCTCCAGGATACGAAAGTTTACGGATTCTAGTCTGGCTTTCTAAGTGCAGGATATCCGTCAACACTGGTAATCTGTGGAAAAAAAGTGGTTGCTTTTCGAAAATGCTGGCTAAAATTCCCCAGGATGCGAAAGTGTATCTCAAATGAGCTGAAGAGGTCGTGAATAGGTGCCTATTTTGGTAGACTGCAGCATTACTGATGCGAAAAGAGTGCTGCCTATCCTAAATCGACAAAAATAATACCTTGATCAATCATTAATGGAAGATGATAAAATTGTAAGGTTTAATCATTACTGTTGAAATTCGTGTGGCGCCGATTAGCTATATTATGCGATGATTTCAATATATTGACATAATATTGGATCAAATGACTTTTTAAAATTTTATTCATCATTAACTGGAGTCAAAATGTAAACGGATGACTCATAAAAGCCTTGATTATGTATGTTAACTTGTAAGAAATATTTTGTCTAGTGCAATACCAAAGTGCCAGCGATAAATTAATGACGTGCTGCATCTTTATTTCCACGACCATGATTAAGACGTTTCATCATTTTGTGTCACAATCAAGGACGTTTTGTGGTTTAAGAATAAAAACATGGTGGAAAATACGAATCGATACATTTGTTATGCGATTCACTTCCAAGAAGTCAGCTCTGAAACGCTATCTTGCACTCGAGGAATACATTTTCCAATTTCACGCAATTATTATGCCCATCAAGTAGGTCGACGTTTTAATTTTACACATCTTTCGAGTGCTATTATTGTAAGATTGATGAAGATTTTAGCTCTTGCAGCTCCAAGTAGACGTCTCTAAGCTGATGCTATCTATATTGTGGCAAAAATTGAAACTGTGCTTTTAGTATAATGCTCAAGAGAGATATCTGGGTGAGAGTATCCTATACGGTAAACATCTGGAAAGCATATCAACGGAACTTACTCTAAGGAATCAGACAAAGATGTTCAATGCTTGATAATCTTCGGTCACTTAATTATTTTGTGTTTAAGAAAAATACTGTGGGTACTTTCTAAAGCGTCAACGGAACTTGAATTGTGATACGTTCTCGTAATAAATAATGCAGTTTGACGTTCATTTGGATGTTTAGGGCTCTAATGAAAAGACGGAATCATGCTTTTGAGCATTTTTGTTAGAAAAAGTGCTAGCAATGCAGCAATGAGAAATAATTTGCAGAAAATAGTCTCAAAAAAATGACATTTTTGAGAAAATAGAGACAACTTCTCATTTTAATTTGAAGCTTTTCTGAATGAAAGAGATATACTGCACAGAAAACCAATGGGATTTCCTGAAAATTAGAGGCTGGCGCCAAGTAGAGATCAATGAAGTTCTGCTCCGAACTAATCTACGGATTGAAGGCCGTCCAAATTAGAGGAGATCCATTTATCTCGGATTTAGCCTTAATGCTCTTCTTACCTGAATCCCTCAGCTCTGCTCTCGTGCGTGAGCCAGCTTTCGTTAGAAACCTCTTGGCACGGGGAAATGTTGAAGAGCTTCGTGCGCAGGTGGCGTCACGCGAAGAGAGCGTATGACGTGTCCAATAGAGCGAGATAATATTAGTTAAGGGATTTGAGTTAAGGGATATGAGGATTAGAGGCTTCCGTGACGTCAGTCTGAGGTTTTGTTAAGACGACAGTATGTTGTTAAAGCATTTTCATCCAGGTAACGTAAATTTGTGGTAATTATTATCCGTACTGTGTGTGATTTTCCATCTTATTACGTCCTGTAGCTTTACCCAACTTCTCGCATCATTTCTGTATTTTTCTGCGTCATTAAATTTATTTTTAACTACTAGTCATTTTCCTGTGATTCTCTTTTGCTTGGTGTGTGTCTTTTTATCACAGCTTTCAGCCGGTGCAACGCTAAATGGTAGAAATTCGCCAATGAAACATCCTTTGAAAAGAGAGGGATTCAAAGCTGGCCTTCCAATGCCTTTAAATGATTTTTTTATACACGGCAGATTATATAATGTTCATTTTTGATATTACTCCAATGCGCATGCCTGCAATCTTCATATGTGTATTCCGCTTATTAATCTTGCTTTCATCAACTTATATCCTCTGATTACTTGTTTTCCGTGTCATCTGTGCCAGCAATTTTTATTTTAATCGAGCGGCCTCCTTTTCTTCATTCCGATGCTTCTTCGTAGGTCCTCATTTTGGCTCATCATTTATTCTCCCTACAATTAAATCCTCCTTTAAATGCCTGCAATCTTTTCCAGTCATTGCATTGGCGAATGACATGGTACGAAGTCACTCGCACGGGTGCATACACACCAAGGTCGAAATTCACCATGAAATAACCATTCGAACCTGGATCTCCCATTTGCCGGGTAGCCAGTTACACCATCAAGGCTTGGATTGCAGGCATTTAAAGAAAGATTTTTCCTGGCCAATTTCAAAGCTTGGTGAGTGTGATATTTTTTTCATGCAAATCGCTAAATTCTTTTAATTTAATGTGTAATAGTGCCTCGATCCATCAATAGCTCTCCTCTCGATTCGATATCTCGATCTATGTTACCACTATTAGTTGTACGTGTTCCGTTTGTCTACGCAATTATATCATCTCTTGAATTGCGCAAAATTACGGGCAAAGCTGATACAACTGTTATAGTAAATTCAGTGAATATTTTGGGCTTATTTTCGTGCAGTAAAAGTGAATCATAGGCTTAGGACAAAACTTATTTTAGCTGTTTAATTTTGAGACGAGACAAGGCATGTTTCATACTTTTTAAGCTACTTTTTTGGCAAATCGAGGAAAAAATAATAACAAATTTTCTTTTTCATTTTGTATCCACATTGATACATTATTGTTGATGTTCTTTAGTTGTTATGATGTATTCAAGGTTATTGAAAATATTTCAATTATCGCTTTGGCGCATTGGGTTCTCAAATTGGTGTTATTTAATTTCCTAGAACTTTGAAGAGGTGGAACTTGAGCTCTGAAGTTGAATGCTTGGGAGTTTGGAGGGTGTCATGAAAGATAACGTTGGCATTCACGGAAGAGCTGTTGCGTGTACCGATTTATTCTTGTTCCGAGAACTGTTTGAGTGAATTCGGAGTTGCTAATTAAGTCGCTAAGTGGGGCGTTTATAGGTTTGAGGCTGAAACGAGACTTGTGTTCAGCGGATTGTAATGTGATGTGGCTATTGTGCTGTAAGGAGAGGCAAGCAAAGTATGAAGGGAAGGTTTTTTGGCTAGAGTACCGTTAGCGAGGGAGTCAGTCGGAGCGGCTATTAAATGAATGGTCTCTCCTCTTGTCACTTTTGTTTCGTCTCTTTTTTGTAATGGAGAGGAGGAAAGCTCTTAAGTCCCCCCATTTAAAGTGAATTATTTCCTCTCCCAGATTTAATTCATAATGTTCTCCAATAGATTTGGGGAACTATTTTTGAACTGAGAACTCTGTTGTCTACTGGCTACTACTCCGGTCTAAGTAAATGCCATTTATCAGCTTAAATTTATTTGCCGAGATTAAATTAACCTTAATAATTTTTTCATTCTTATTTATGACTAGTTCCACTCAACCACTCTTTTGAAAAGATGTGAGTTATAGAGATAAAATAGACAGAAATCTATTTCTGGATAACTTAAGATTAGTTGAAATAGTCACAGTAACTAAGTGTGTTGCGGAGAAATGAGGCAAGCTGGCAGAAACTAGATGTTTCCCACCCAAATTAATCCTAACCTGGATCAATTACCTTTAAGTTTTGAAGCCAAAATACTTGTGAGGCCATAAAAAAAATCCTAGAAACATGGCTCAAAGCAGTGGAATAACTATGTTTAACTAGGGGTCCTAATACCTGAGCTAGCGACCGCAACCTGCTTTTAAGTGGCAAACGTTTGGACAGATATTGTCGTAAAGAAACTCGGATTGGCATCATCTTAGCCGCCAATGCAGAGCGCATTGTTGGCCAGTCAAACTCGGCTGTCTAAAGTCTCCGAAGTTATAATAATGGGACTTGTGCTCACTCTGGTTTTCAAAGGGCATTTTGAAGAAAAAACTTTACGATGACATTTTTCGTTTATTCTTTTATCTTTGGGCTCAAGTATAGACGAGAAACACATTGTCGCTTTCGTCTTGCGGTGTTAACGATTTATTAGCCTCTGTCTGGGCGTGCATCCTTTCCACTGGGACTATAAGCATGAGCGCCAAGCGGTGATGAGCAAACTTTAAGACGCTCGCATATTGCTGTGTGAACCATCGCCACGCCGGGATATGTGGTTGGGTGCGTTGGAATCACATAAAATCAAGTGTATGGCACAAGAGAATTGAATGAGATGAAGGGAAGAGTAAAATAATGAATTTTATGGTCACGGAGTGTTGTGGCACCTCACTCTTTTTTGTTATAATCACTGATTGTGAGTGGGGAGAGGAAAATTTTGTACCTCTAATATATGCCGTGTATGTCATTTCTGTAGCATCCATCAGTCCATAGGTGATTTTACGGGTCGAAATAATATCCTCTCTCGTATTTCTTCAAAGAACTACGGAACTAGCCGCGCAGTAACTTAAACGGAGTCACCCGCTGGTGTTCATGTAACTGTGTGAAATTCAGGTTTAGAAAAATCATTCTACTGGACAAGGAATCGAACCCAGATCACTCTATTTCGCGCCAGGTGCTCTGACCCATGCGTCCTCTTCCACTGTGAATCTCTAGGGGGCTTCAAGGAACAAACTGTCCTCACAGGTACCGTGCATGTAATGCCAGAGGTCATGGCATCAGAAGAGGACGCCTGGGTAGCTTAACTGGTCAGAGCACCTGGCGCGAAATCGAGGGATCTGGCTTTAATTTCCAGTCCAGGCAAATGATTTTTCCACAGTGAATTTCACACAATTCTCTCTCGTAATCAATGCTCTTTTGATAGGTAATGTAAGCCTAGCGTCCAAGTGTAGCGGGTTTCAACCTATTAAAATAGCCTAAATGTATTGCTTGGAAAATCGTGGGTATCCAAATATCGATAGATGAGTAATCAATCTTCCGATCTGGATGTGTTTTAATGAACCGTTTAAGCGTAAAGTTAAAATGATTCTAATCACCCAAAATTTCCTTCTATTACTAAAAATTCTCCTTTGTTATATATTTTACGTGTCTGCCCTTAAACAATTTACCTCAAAATTTTACTTCCACGCTATTTCCGCTATTGTTGTTGACAACAGGTTGACAACTACGATAGCAGCCGTAAACATTTCTTGCTTCCTACTACTTAAATTGGCGTGCGTATTCAAAATGAAATCGAATTCCCTTCGATTATGGTGCCAAACTATCACCATAGTGATAATATTAGCTATCCCCTCTCTCATATTCCCTTATTATTGAATATTCGCATATGAAGCTTGTTTCATGTAGGCAGGAGGGGATATTTATCACTTACTGATGAACGGAAATAATTGAACCATCTGAAAAGTATCGTCATTGTCATTTAATCCTAACATTTGTAGACTGCAGCCCTCCATTGCACTCTCTCGCTTGCTAAAACCTTAATATCATTTGTGCTGTTGTATTTCACGAAGTATTATTTTGCCTACGTATTTGTCCCTCGGTTGTCCTCTCCCCTCTGAACATTTCCTTGATTATACAGGTGTGACCATAGTTAATTCTCCATTATCCGTGCTGCTATTAAGGTGACTTAAAGGCCTCATCCTTTGTAAGTCGACCTTATTATCCTAAATGAGAGCTGTTTTGGTGAACTTAGTGAGCAGGTAGCTCAAGAAGTGAACGCACAATCGATAATTTGCATAGTAACGTAATGCACTGAGGACGGAAATGAAATCATTTCGATAGCTGCAATCAATTGTAATAGAGTTCACTAATTGCACTAAAAAACTCCTCCGTAAGTCAGAGTGCATCTATCTACGTCATATCCTGCAAACTACCCAAAGGGTGTGTGGCAGGGGGTGCTTCCACACCAGGCATGCTTGAATTTTACGGCATAACACCGAAATTACATTGAAACCTGCGTAGCACACACCAATTAACAATATACTACGCACCAATTAACAATATACTAACCAAGAAACATTCCATCGTCAATCGTTCCGACATGCAAGGGATACAAAGACTGCTACCACAGATTCAAAATATCTTGCATAAATAAGAACATCAATATTTACATCATGCATAAATAAGAACGTAGAGAATATAAAGAGAAAGATCTACAATCTAGATAATCTCATTATTCATGACAACGATTGTGGCTGTTATGGTCCCGAATGGTACGCGGAAAAAATGACATTTTATACCTATCGGTTCTACAATCTATCTCTCAAATTTTATTGGCGTGATCTAATCTGCCGTAGTACAAGGGAGTAAAAGTATGTTTTTAACGTCGCCAGAGAAATTTTTTTCCTGAAATTTAGCTAAGAGGTTAGCCTATAATTTAATCTACGCTGTGATAGCGATTCCCATCCCAATTCTTCTTATAATCCAGACACACTAGTAAACTTATCGTAGCATCGTTTTACCAACCTAGCTCCTCTTTGCTGCACGCAATCTAATTCCGATATCAAGAGTATGAAAGGATGACAACATCTTTATACGCCTAACGAAAGGATATACTTTTCACTTTGGAATTAGAAAACATTTGTGAAACATTCTCTGCGTGAATAAAAAATAATATGACGAACTTTGGGAATCTTTATCTATATATGTATTAAAACGTAATTGCCCTCAACACGAATTTAAGAATGCAAGATTTCTAATTCAATTCAAGCCCGAGGTAATTAAATACCTTAATTTTTCTTCAATGTTCACCCTGTTTTCTGGAGCATTTAGATCGGGAAAATTACGCATGGACGCACCCGAAAATCAAATGCGTACGTGCCCGGTGTGGGTGCTGAAAGGGACAGTTTATTTTGTGACCTACGCCCTCAGAGTTCTGCGGGGAAATGTTGATGAAGATCGACTTATTGCGTGACAAGGAGTGTGGTTGTCCCATTAATAAATAAATATTCCGTCACTCTTCCCTAACGTTACGCGGGAGAGTGAATAGGTGGTGAATGAAAACCACCCGCTGCTCCTCCCTCGTTCCCCAACTTCTGGGCTCTCAATCCGATTTCCACGGCGTACCTCTAACTCCCTCGAGATAAAGGCGCTGACGAATTCACATCGAGACAGTGAGTTTTGTCTGCATGCACAACCTAACTACTACATCTACGTCTACATATTACCCTGCGAGCCTCCGCATGGACGTGTGGCAAGGGGCGTTAGGTCACCAGCCGTGTAAAGATAAGGTTTATGGAAGTGAAATGGTGAAATGTATTATGGGAGTGTATTTAGTAGAGCTCAGTTTTTAATGTGGTCGCTTATCGTGCACGGAAAGAACGATTTTTTGTATCAATCGCTTCGGCAATGTATAGCTCTTATTTTATCGCTTCTGTCAGACCCAGAGATGTAGTGAGGCGTCATGATTATATTCTATGTGTCGCTCTGAAACACATCATTTCTGAATTTCTCGAGCAACCTAAGCCTAGCCAGTAGCCTCCGAGTCTCTAGGGGCTCCCTTTTTAATCCCTCTAAAAGTTGCGAAACACTATATGTTCGCCCGTAGTAGTTTTTAACGAAGCTACTACGTGTAGGCAGTAGGTCAGTAAAAGTTGTGTATGCATTCGTTTTACATTTAGCTGAAATATGAGCTCTTTAGGAGATTCGTTTCCTGTGTTGAACTGCATGAGCACGGGTGCGCGATTTTCCCATTAGCATGAAAATTAACTTTAGACTAGCTCACACGTGCGAATATTTCGCACAGTATGCAGCTTCTTCCTGTTTCTTCCTTCTTTCTTCCTATTCTTCTACCTGTTTCTTCCCATGGAAAATTATATGTTATTTATGCTTGTGCTAAAGATATATAACGTAAACGGTAAACGGTCACACTGATTGCTTGTAGAATGTGAACAATCTAACTAAACAATGTGTTAATAGATAGCGCCTCCAACAGTCTTTTAAGATCGTAGCCATAGCCAATATATTAGTTGATAATATTGTCAACAGATGGCACTGTTAATCGTTGATCATTTTTATAAAGTCTTTAACAAAAACTTTAATTTTAAACCTCTTGTCTATTTTTCGTCAATAGCGGGGAACATAAGCTTTAAAAGGATGTTTGAATCATTAATTTTGGTGAAGGTTTATGGGAGTTATGACGTTGCGACAGAAAAACGTCTTTGAGAAATAATATATATGATGGCTAGGGTATTGTTCGTGTATGCACAGGTTTGGGTGAAACTTTTCATCTTACTTTTACTTTTTCATCGTACTCTTAAGTAATATGTGTGGTTGAAATAGAAAAATAAATGCATTTTATTGATTTGGTTTCTTAGCAAATTTTATGATATTTTAAGACATAGCCTTATAGTACTTGATATACGTACCTATGTTTCAAAATAATTCGATTGCGTGTACAGATTTTCTACAAAAGGCGCAAATTCCATTTAATAGTTTTATAATGGTTCCCATTATGCATCAAGGAAGTATGCCGAATAAAAAACACATATCCATATACGGTATTCGCTTTAATTTGGAATCATGTGCCGTAAACCCAAGTAATAACAGTGCTTTAGTTGAGACTAGAACGTTAAAATAAAATTCTCACATGATTTACATTACAACATGTGAGGTTATTTCCAACGTATAAACTGATGAACACAAGTGAAATTTGCCGCGAGAATTTTTTTTCGACTTACTTGAAATGTTATTGATTTTTGCACTCAACGGCTCACTATTCGCTCTCCAACCACCCTAATACTGTAGCCATCGGAGTCCTCTACATTGCGGTATAATAACTACGCTTAGCGTTGAGATTACTATCTTGAGGACTCTGATAACCATGTACTTGACTCCTCACTACAGGAGGAATGTATATCATAAGGCCTCATTTTTGTTTGTACGTTTTTCGTCTTTGTAATTACTAAAATGTTTTCAACTGTTAGCAGCTTGTGCGTATGTTTATAAAAAATGATAAAGCAATGTCTTGGCAACTCTCTGGTGTTAAATTATCAGTATAAACGAGACTGTTGATTATTTCTTTGAAGGTTTCCGCGACTCATATACTTGTTAATATTGCTCTTTTCAGGTATTCTCGTCGCGTGCTTAGTTTTTCTGACAACAGTTTCTCCCCTCTTCCTGGGGGCGTCTTCAGGTCCGTTGGACATTTTGTAATTATTGTGTAAATGTCCAACGGACCTGAAGACGCCCCCAGGAAGAGGGGCGAAACTGTAGTCAGAAAAACTAAACACGCGACGAGAATACCTGAAAAGAGCAATATTAACTGTTGATTATTGTTTGTTTTATACTCTGTAAATTATCCAGGGGACAGAATGTCCCAGAACTTAAGTAAATATATATGTATAAGTACTTTCTGTGCCATATAGTTGTCTTATTTGCTAATACCACTCTCCGAAGTAATTTCAATGAATTTAGCTTGTTGAAAATTGTGCTGAAGTTGATTATATGTGAGCACAGTTTGGCTACAGCGCTCTCCAAATCGCCCGTTATAGTCAGCTAAAATGTAGAATGCTCTACAGTTTGCCTTCCTATTCTATGCACCTTAATCCATGTATTGAGGCCATCAGCACCCTCTCCTGCATGCATTTCAACGTACTCACTTCCTCCCCCGAATTACTTCGAAACGAAACGAAGCCCCCTCATCCGCCTATGGGTGCCGAACTTCAACAGCCGCTCGTATTTTTTCCACCCCGTCCGATCCAATCCTTTCAGCTGTATTTCCCGTTCCCTCTGAGCACACACACCCCGGTGACTCTGCTGCCACCCCATTTCCACCTCCCCCTCCTTCCCACCCCCCTGCCCCACCTTGTCTCTTTCCGTCCCTGCAATTTGCGCGCGGGATCGCGTGTCCCACGGCCGTGCCTCACAGATGATTACTTCCGTCAGTCGCGTATTGACGCTCTCGCCGCCGCCTGAAGGGGGTTGGTTGCTCTCGGGAAATAAAAGCGGCGAGAAATATGCGGAAAGAGGCAAGAAACCCGAGCACAAGTGCGGTAGCGACCCTGTAGCCCACCTCTCCCCCGTTACTCCTCCCCGAGAACCTAGGCTCTCCCCCTCATCCTTTCAGTCGGCGAATTTTTTTGATTCCATTTGTGCATCCCCTTTGGACAGGCGGTGTATGACTGTTTACGAACTTTCCCATGCCTGAAAGCATGTGTTTCAATTTAAAACTGTAGTTACAGCAACAATAGTTGTATTCTACTAGCTCTGACCCGTTCATCGTCGGGATACTTGCACCAACTCCATCATCGAATGTCATGTTCCAGTTACCTTCTATACCGTCTTATATACCGGGTATAATTTATCCTTATGCTATCAATTTTCTTTATACAAAGCTGTGCTCCAATCGCTCAGTGTAGTATCTACATCTACATATTACCCTGCGATCCACCGCATGGCCGTGTGGCAGTGGGTGTTAGGTCACCAGCCGTGTAAAGATGTAAGTTGTTTATTTTATGAATTTTTTTGGTTAACTCTTTATGACTAGGGTCCCAAATGCTCTCGGCGTATTTGAGGTGTGGCCTAACCAGAGCGAAGTAGCATCTCTCTTTGACTTTTTCATCCGAGGACCTTCCTATTATACGTTTAACATAGCTTAGTTTCTTAAATGCTGTGCCACATATGTTTTGCTTGTGTTATCCCCACGAGATATCAGAAGTTAAGGTAATTCCAACATATTTGACTGTATGTGAAGAGTTTATGCTTTCTCCACCCACAGTATAGGTAGGGCATTTTTGTGATGACTTTCGCAGGAAGTGAACTATGGTGCATTTGCTGATATTTAATTTTAACCCCCACTCCTGGCACCACGAATGAACGTGGTTAAGGTCCGATGACAGAGCTTCAAACTCCACGTCTTTGCTTATTTCACGGTAGATAACTGTGTCGTCTGCAAATAATCTTAATTTACTGCTAACTCTAGAATTCAGGTCAGTGATATAAATAATGAATAAAGAGGGCCGATCACACTTCCTTGAGGATACCGGATGTGACTTTGACCATATCAGAGCTAAAACCATTAATAACTACTTTTATGTATCATCTCTTATATGTGATTGTGCAAGTGATGTTACAAAGATAAAAGAATTTTACGACCGAACAGAAATTTTATATGTCTATGATAAAGATATAAAAATAATTAGTACCAGACAACAAGAACTAGAACAAGTACTGCACACTTGGAAGAGCTGGAGAGATAGATCATGTATGGAGTCGGAAATGAAGCTCCTGTCTCCCTGTCCAACTTTTCTTATCATATATGAATCAACCAGGTTAGTAAAACATTTTACACCCGCGTAGATCTGTCCCTTTTGTAGAACCCATCAGACCTTCCTGCCCAAATTATATCGCTTGGTAGCAAAGTGGGTTTGTAGTTAGGGAATTTGACTCTGAAACGCGTAAAGATACGTTTGAATCTCTCTTAATCACGCTGAAAATATAAAGATTTTTCTGATTCGAAAGAGAATCCGCGGACTAAGTGTGGGAAACGAATACTTCGAAGACGGTATAAGGATATTGGGTAAGGTGATTGGGCATTGAAAAATGAAGGTTGTTATATGTGGGGCATATCAAGATTTGATGGCAACATTTGATGGCAACAACATTGATGGCGAGATCAATGGTTCAGAAAGGCATTCATGCTAATCCGAGGGGCCTGTTAAGAAAGAGATGGCCAAAATCGATAACTACCAATGCTATCTAGGAGGACGAACATTTATGCTAAAAACGCGTGAGCATGTGGAGGAAGTGTGTGGGAGAGAGAGTGAGTTATGGGTCGTGGAGACTGCAGATCTAGGCTCTGTGGATTGATTTGAAGGTGTGTGGAGTGCTTAGAAAAATAAAAACTAAGCTGGAAGTTATTTCCGGTCGCTGCGCCATCTCTACCCTCTTGGAATCCCTAACCCCCATTTGTCCTTCTTGTCCTCCTACATTCCGAATTTGATAAGATTTGCTGATAGATAATACACTCCGTTAGTACTTTCACGTTGGACGGAAGAAGTACATCGGGCATCATGCGGAAAATAGCCCGACCTAACAAGGCGTTCATGGGAAAAAGTCAACTGCTCGAATGAAAGAATGTAGGACAACAATCCAGGAAACAGTATGTGAAACCATTCGTGTGGAGCGTGACACTCGATGGATCAGAAGCATGAACCAATGGAAAAGCTGACCAGAAAAGGCTGGAAGCCTTCAAAATCTGGTGCTGGAGGAGGATGCTGAAGATAAAATGGGCGGAAGAAGTGTGCAGAAGAGTAGGAGAGGGGAGGACCATATGGAACACCATAGAATAAAGATGGACTAGATACACCTTGAGACACAATAGGTTTGTGAAGAACATAATTGAAGGAAAAATAGAGGGATAAGTCCCCGGAGGAAGACCCAGAAATAAGTTCATGGGCAAAATAAATAGTGAAGTATATAGGAAGAGGTACCAGGAGGTAAGGGAACTGGTATTAGATAGGGAAGGGTGGAGGGCTGCATTTAACCTATCTTAGGATTGAACAACCAATGAATGAAATGGACTTCGAAGGGTACATTTAAATACTGCTAAGGTTGGTTGAGGAGGGGTTTAATGATGCAGGCAGTGTTAACACGTGGTTACCTTCCCAATGGGGTCGAAATCTAGGAGCGGGAAGTGGGAGGAATACAAAAATACCCTCCCGTTGGTTCAATGTACATTTTGTAATATGAATAGACTTGAATGGATTAATTTCCTCTTCCTTGAACTTTGGCCTCCCTCCACCGCTGCCCAAAATTTAAGGAGGCGATATACGCGAGAGATTAAGAGTACTCATCAGCATCTGTTACAAAGTATTACGCTATTTAGGGCCAGTGGATGGGAACGTGAGGGCATTAGTAATTTTTGTACATTTTTTTACTTAAGAATTTCTAATGCATGCACTCTTCGCAACTGTGCTGAATGTAACTGCTTTTTGATTATTTCGTGGCCCTTGTGATCACGAGTTATGCTGCCACTAACGACGGAGTAGATTGTTTTTTTATGGAATTTAAGTATCAAGCCATCAGATCAATAGTATATCTCTCATATTTTAGCTCAAGCCATAAATGTTTTCGCGAGAAAAGCGTAAGGAATTTAAGTCTATTCATAACGCTGAGGATTTAATAAGGTCCGTGACACGAAAGGTAGATTTAATCACGTATAAATAGCCATAAGAAGATGTGCCTAATAGATATGAGTATTCATTTTTCTCACTCGTATATTTTGGATATTAATGACATCGCAAATGATCGCCCAAAGGGTTGCACTGGACATTGTTACGTGTGTCGGAAGACTGGGTAAATTATCGAAGCGTCGAGTGTGATGAATAGAACCCAGAGATAAAACACAGCCATTAAGGGCACTGTACATTTAATAGAATGTTGAGAAAGCGCCTGATCACACGTTCCCCGTGTGAATGCGGACCAACGTCCGTTGTGGCGATATCACTACTTTACAATTATACATCCAAGGCGGATGAACACTTCAGTAAGCGATCGGATAAGTATCCCTCCGCTAGTTATAATTACGCATGGAGCTCCATTAACTTAAGCATCCTTCCAACATGTGCACTTTTAACACTTGCTAATTAACAATTAGCTGAATAAATAGTGGTATATATATATATATATATATATATATATATATATATATATATATATATATATATATATATATATATATATATATATATATGTAAAAGCGAGTTGTATACTGCCGTCGACCGTCTCTCGCATCCTCTTCTCCAAGCCTCCTTGTCTCTCCAGTCTTCATTCTCTAATTGTCTCCTTTTCATATCTTGGGTGACTTGCTTTGTCCAGTCTTCTGGTGGTCGTCCTCTCTTCCTCCTTCCGGCTGGTTGCCAATTTAATATCTTTTTTGGCCAACGTTTCTCCTCCATTCTTTTTACATGTCCATACCATTTTAGCCGTCTTTTCTCTATTTCCTGTAGGTATGATGTTTTCTTCTACTTGCATAATTTTTCTTATATTTTCATTTCTTATTCTTTGTTGTTTAGATTTTCTGCTGCTTCTTCTTAGAAAATCCATTTCTACGACCTCCAGTCTCTGCCTATCCCTTTTGGTCATTTCCCATGTCTCTGCTCCGTAAAGGAGTATACTCTGAATAATTGTTTTCTATATTTGCAATTTTGTTTTCCTACTTATGTCTTTTGACCATAATATGCTATTCATTTTATTTATTGCGAGTTTTGACTGATGTATTCTATTTGTTATCCCTTTTTTACTGGTTCCTTCTTTTCCAATCGTTACACCTAATTATTTATACTCACTACAGACTTCGATGGCATTTCCTTATATTTCCAGATTCTTTGCCTTCTCATTAATTACCATATATTTTGTTTTGTTGAAATTTACTTTGAGGCCCGCCTTATTGTATGTTTCTATCAATTTCCTCATCATATATTCCGCATCGTACTTATCTCCTGCAAGTACTATTTGATCGTCAGCAAAAAGTAATGTATATAGTGAGTCTCCGTCTATCTATAAGAAAATAACTAATTCCAAAGTTATTTTAATGCTGAAATAAATTTGAATAAATGCAATTTATAGAAGATACAAAATTGGAAGGAGTCAAAAATTCACGCTGAGCTATCATTTCAATTGTAAAAGAAAATGAAAAAAATGTGGTGCGATGAGTCCGAGAGACTCACCTCGCCCGTATAAGGGTTAACCATACAAGGAGTCGTGGGTGGAGACGATATGGTGCTTGGGAAACGGGAAGGTGGCCAGAGAGCGTTGTGTGGCTTTCCCAATCCGTGCTAATTAAATGCGCGGGTGGCCTGAAAGCACACCCATCACTCCCACGCCATTTTAATTCCGCCCTCTGCGTGCGTCGACCCGAGTTAGGTTGCGCCCTTGTTGCTCCTCAGACTTGAAGTTGTCGATCGCGAGGCTCCGGCCGCTTCCCCTCGCCGTGTGGCTTTAATAGATTAACACGTGATAACGCTTCTCGAAATCTCCCTCGAAAGGGTGCTGCCATAAAGATGCCCTCGTTGATTCCCCTCGCTTCCTTAATTTTCTGTTTCGCTCAGGTATTTTGAAGGAGGTTGCATGTGTTGAAAAGTAAAAATTTACCATAATTTTCCGCAGATATAACGCAACTTCTGATGATTTCTGCTATAAAATTGCAGATGAAATGTATTCTCTTATGTTTCAACCCGTGGGAAAGTGTAACTGCCTGTTCATTTTCAGAAGAAATATTTTAGGCTCGTAAAATCTCCCTCTTTTTGGCCTCTATGAAGAAAATCAATGGGTAAGTTCTTGTGATTTCATTAAGAATTTTTTGAGGATTTATGGCTTATTCAAATACATTGGCCACCGCCCTTGTCTTATTGAGACTATTACTTAAAATTTGCCCATAGATAAGCGTACTTCATGCCATAACATCATAATTGGTCGTTCAAATTAAGATTGGTTGACTGCAGCCCTCCACCCTTCCCTTTCTAATGCTAGTTCCCTTACATCCTGGTATATCTTCCTATGTACTTTCCTCCTTATTTGGTCCGTGAACTTATTCCTGGGGCCATAACAGCATATTTCAGAAGTTACCATGTTACCGGATTGGAGTGCTCACTCATGTATGTTGTCGCTGGTAAGGGAAATGCTAGCCAATGCTAAGCGCAGTCTCAGGCTGGGACCAAGGGTCTATGGATCATATCCCACTAAACTCGTTTGCTAAATACTTTCCTCCCTTCTTCCTCCTCTTGTCAGTTCTTTCAGTCTTACAAAGACAGCTTAACATATGCGGTAACCATTTAATATGACGTAAAATTCGATAAAAATATTTTTTCTCCACCCTATGTCTTCATAGTGTATTGTACCTCCGATTTTCGAACATATGCCTTTCACTAGAACTAAATCAAATTTAATGCTCCGGCAAAGTCTTCTTTTTGGATAGACATTTTTGAAAATCTCTGTAATTCGTTTGCTATTAAACACCATTTTCGTCTAACGCTGCATTCCCACAAACTGGATCAGTCAAACTAACAAATCGGATCTTGATCATGACACATTTAATTTTGATCTTCGATCGAGTTCCTAAATCTTTGATCGCCGCTATTAAAGGTTTGTTGTTATTACGACAGTCAATATAAGATTAAAACATTAGGAAATATTCATAGTTCATGAATGTGATGTTTCCTTAAGGACCACTTAATAATGTAAATTGTAGAAAAAGGCAGTTCCAAGTCGCTGCGGTGGCCATTTTTTGTTTTTATTCAAGTTTGCATATTTCCTAAATAGTATAATAACTGCTGAAAACAGCGTAAAATCGGTTAATTTGTGTGCTATACATGATGCACAGCAGCTTCCTCTCCAGATTTTTTAGCTGGTAGCCTTAATGAGTCACCCTCAGCAATGTTGAGATCGCTGATTTCATTTACTGAACACCCGTCATTGTATATTTTTCATATAAATCATAATAACCTGAACTATCTCTTGTCAACTAAGGGCGTGGAGTTTGAAAATTTCTAATAACGCCTCCGAATATTCGAATATTATTACCAAGACAGCGTTTATCACTCAGCGACAGCGTGGCTATTAAGGTCAAACACGAGCATAGGAGTGAGCAACATATTCTAATTTGTGTCTTACCGTTGAGGTGCATTAAACTTAATATTTAGGGGTACAACGTGGCTTTTGGAGAATCTTTATTCAGAGGTATTTAATATTTAAGTCGGGTTAGTTAATATTAGGGAATTGAAGTGCTAATCTATCTTATCTGCTTTAACTGTCTTCTGGCTGCCTGATTTTAATTAAAGTATTGAGTGCCTCTAGTGTAGATCAGGATTTTTTCACCCTCGGATTACACGATACATCTTTTGGTCGAATGATAATATGGGTGAGTTTCCATACCTTTGCTAACATTAATTTTTTCTCCAGTGTCGATATTGTTAAAGTTTGTAGTGTTCGTTGTAGATCTTGATAGAAAACGAAAATAATTTGTATGCTGGTGAGTCGAGTTATTTTTAGGATTTGGGTTGCAATAGACACCATGGTAAAGGAATTCGAATAAGGTTTACGTGAGCAGGAGAAGCATTTTCGGAGAGCAGGATATCATTTACTGCGATCGTGCGAGGATGCGCCGGGAAACATAAACAAAGACGGGTATGGAGAGTAAAGCATCATTTGCTATTCCTTTGATGTAAGAGGGTGACCGTAATGTGAAAGGCTTCGAGCTCTCGCCATGCAGAGGCGAGCCCGTAACCCGTAACATTAGCTGTAGACTTAAGGAAGACAAACGAAGAACGATTCCATGCAGTTGGAAAGCTCCGAATGTTACCATGGGGAATATATAGAGGGCATGGACGATGCTGGTAAAGTGCGTTCCACATTTAGTTGACAGTATGGGCTCTTATGGAGATTCGTTTCCCATGTTAATCCCCATAAGGCTGGAGATGCGCTGTTGCCAACAGCAGCAGAAAAATTAATATTGCGCTATCCAATTTATCATAATCTCTTTCAATGCAAAGAGACACGCTACATTTACTGGTCGTAATAGTTTTTTCATAAAAATTATAATAAAAGTTATAAAAAATATTTTCATTAATTTACGTAACAAACGCGGCTCTTTTGACTTTGTCTTCTTCACTCAAGTGTGGGCAAACCGTTCTTCATACTGGATTGAAACTTATGCAAAACGTTCCGTATTCTTTTTATTTCAATAAAGATGTACATTAGTTAGAATTTAATTAAGCTGAAATTTTGTTATACTGATGTAAATATCTTAAGGACAAAAAAGTTTGGTTTTTGTAAGGTAAAAAGTAATCGCCTGCTAACTTACGTTCCTTAAGTTTTAGGTCCGTATATCCTGCGTATAAAATTTGAAGAAAACTATTAATATGTTTTTAGTGAAAAAATCATTTCGTTATTTCAATTTTGAAGAAAGCTATAACGTTTTGATCTTAAGAAAAATTATTTCGGAGCTACGCAAGACAACAAGCAGCGCGCCACGGTACCGCCGAGGCGCGCTGCTTGCTATCTTGCTAACTTCCACAGCGCAGACGGAAGATTATTCGGTGGAAAACGGGATTTATATATTTATATGAATGCATACTAAAATGCATGTAATTCTTCGTTAGATGTTTTTTAAGGAGAGTACTCATACGTTGTATTAGAAATATTTATATTTCAAGACAATGACATCCTATCATCATCCTAACAAAGCCTATCCCATGCACCTTTTGACGGCTTTGAAATAAGACGCAAATTTCGCCTTTACGAGTCTTGCCGTTGGAAACATGAAAGAAATTATTCCATAATCCGCACGAGGGGCATTCCTCTTCGGTGTAAGCCCTTAAGGAAAAGGGCACTCTAGGTTTTTCCGGAAGTTCCGTTAATAGGGTGCCATAAAACATCTGCACGGGAAGCAACCCCAGCGGAAGGGGCTAGGAAAAGAATTAGCGAGGACGTTCAGTTTCTTGTAGGATTTTTTAGAGTGAACAAGTGGTGTGTAGTCTGCTGTGTTTATCAGAGCTGTGGAGTATTTTTCATCAATATCTGCTGTAAGGTGCCCTATCACCATGTCCGATGCGAAGAGGAGGAGAAAAGGGGGGAAGCTGAGAAGCCGTGAAAGGTGAGCTGGTGTTCAACGTCTTCTCATACTTCAACAAATCCCTCAGTATAACTGAAGCCTGCCGTGAAACTTCGAAGGCAACTGGCTGCTCACAGTCCACTATCTACAGAGTGAGAAAGGAAGCGTCCCGTGGTCCATTAGTGACACCTTCAAGACTAAAAAAGTTAGGCAGACTTACAAGAATTCGAGAGCGTTGATTTACGACGATTTTGTGAGATCTGGAGTTCGAAGGAAAGTGCATGAATTTTTCATTTAAAATATTCCTCCGACTTTAAAATCTATTTTAAGCTCAGTCAACATGGACAAAGATCTTCCAAATTTCAAGAGGACTACATTATATCGCCTTCTTGTTGACATAGGTTTTGTGTACGAACGCAGGGGGAAAAGAAGCATTTTAATTGAAAGGGACGATATTATTCGTTGGCGACATAATTATTTAAGGCAGCTAAAACAATATCGTCGTGAACGAAGGATCATTGTTTTCACAGACGAAACTTGGATCAATGTCGGACAAACAGTGAACATGACTTGGCGCGACAAAAAAATAGAAACTCCTCGTCAGGCTTTTCTTTCTGGACTTACAACCGGGCTGAAGGCCCCCACCTCCCGAGGTGGACTCTTTGCAATTATACATGCAGGAACGGAGAAAGGGTTTATAGAGGGAGCAGCACGTGTTTTTTTATGCAAGAAAAACACCATGGATGAGCATGACGAAGTTGATGGCGAGTGTTATGAGAGCTGGTTTGAGCACTCACTTCTCTCAAACATACCCGAAGGCAAATTTATAGTTGCAGATAATGCATTATACCATTCGAGGAAATTGGAATCCTTACCTACCACAAGCTGGAGGAAAAATTCCATTAAAGAGTGGTTGGTTAGCAAAGGAATTAGCTTTGATGAGGACAGCTTGAAAAGAGATCTTTTATTTGTGGTGAACCAAGTACGGGAAAAATATGAAAAATTTAAGATGAACTAGCGAAGAGCTATGGCTGTAGAGTGCTAAGACTACCACCATATCATTGCGAACTGAATCCAATCGAAATGGTTTGGGCTCAAGTAAAACAATACCTTGGGATGAAGAACACCACTTTTAAGAAGAAAGAGGTAGAAAAACTCATCGCAGAAAACTTTGATGTCATCACTTCCGAAAATTGGAAAAACTATGTCGAGCACGTGAAGAAAGTGGAAGAAGACATGTGGCGTGCAGACAATTTACAAGATGACATCGAAGAGTTAAATATTCGTCTGACATCGTCTTCATCCTCTCAGTCGACATCTCCCTCAACGGAGGACGAGCCACAGCCGAGCACATCGCGCTACATGGAGGGAGTGGAATATCTCTCGGACTCATGAACAAGAAGGTATGGAGGCATTTTGTTTCGATAATAGTTAATCTTTTTTATGTTTCGGCTGATTACAGTGCTATTATACAATCTGCTTTAGACAAGAATTATTTATGGAGACTTGAAAGCGTGGAGTTTATCATCATTACTCATCATATGCGACACATAAGTTCATTGAAAAAGTTCAACTCATGTAGAGGACCGCTCTTTAAAAAAACTCAAGTATAATTCCTAGAGCATGCGTGTATTGGCATCGCGTCAAATTATTTTCCTTAAACTTTGCCAGAGAGGTTCTCACCTGATCGGTCTTAGAATTTTAAATATAAAAAATATAAGTAAATCTAAATACCTTAGCTTGCTTAAAACAAGGGAAAAATAATTCTTGGGCGGTAGTGGATCATTTTGCTAACATTATTACGTATACTTAAACTATCATTTAGTTGTAGGCGATGTTTTTCATCTCCTAGCATAAGTTGAAAGTGTTTTGGTAAAATATAAAAAAAAGCAAATTTCGAACAGGTAATTGAGGATATGCGATAAATGTTCACGCAGGACGTTGTTGTTCCAAAATTAATCGTTGGAATACCGGTGAAGGGCAGTAGAAAGCAGCGGCTGTTCTTTCAAGGATTTCGCCTGGCGTCTTCCCCTTCAATAGGCTGCATTAAATGCTTGGGAGCTGGATAGGGTTTCGACGAAAGGGATAACTTCTGTGTCAAGTCACCCGCGGTGTCCTTCCCTTTGGCCCTGTGGGCTCCATTGCGCGAGGAGTGGGAGGGACCCGCCTAAAGAAAAATGTACATATGTACAAAAGAATCTGGACGTCAGACCTCAGGCCTGGGTACTCTAGGGACAACTTACGTGCAGGAATGGGCAGGGGGCTTAAGAAGGGTCGCAAGTAGAAGGGAATCCGGTAGACTCGCGAATCCTCGAAAGGAGGAAAATACGGCAACCAGATTGGGGATGGTTCGTTTGTTACGATTGTGGTAAGGTAAGGGGAAACGAGGTTTTAGGAGTGTTGTTTATTTTCTGCTTATTGTCTCAATGGAAAATAGAAATTACTCCACAGAATATGGTAAATATTGAGTGCTCTTTTTTTATTTTAGCGACTTCAAGGCTCAAAAGGCGCTGACCTGGGGCAAACTGCCCCCCTTGCCCTACCTCTGGGCGGCCCTTCGTATGCGGCTGCAGAGGGAAACGAATCATTCTTATTAAAGGGGACAATTTTTATACAATTGCTATACAATTAATGTAGAGAGCTAAAAATTATCGTGAAAAAAGATGTTGCGCTCAAAGAAGAGATATGGATCAATGTTAGGCTATTTGCAGACATGACTTGGAGTAAGAAAGAAATGAGAAATGCTCCTCAGTCTTCGTCTGCGCGTCAAGGAAGTAGAAGCTAGAAAATAATCCACAAAATATTGTAAACAACGACTCACTATTTTTTAATATTCGTTACTCGAGGCCCAAAAGACACTACCCCATGAAGTGTTCTGTTCAAAAATTACAGTGAAACGGTAAGAGTAGGCCCTACTTTTCACCTTTGGGTTAGTTGTTTCTCATGTACAAATCCCTTGATTTAACCAAATTGATTAACCAATGAATTCTCCTACTTCAGAATTGAATTTTCCCAAATTCCTGGGACATTCTCTGAATAAATACTTCCATCAATAAAAATTTCCATTAAAACTAATAAAATTTTCCATTCATATTCTAACAAATAGTATGTCTTTTCTCTTCATAATTCCATTTCTATCAATCTTTTTCCGTACCCGATTCCCGAGTCGGAGATGCGTGCTGAGGATGTGCGACGAAAATCCAATGAACGTAAAACAGAACAAGATATTCGTGACCACTTAAATTTAGTTATTTACCAGTTCTCACGTTCATTCTTACTCCTTTACTCAGAAAAAATAGATTTAAATGGTCTTTTATGATGGGATTAATGCATGTTTACAGTATAAACATAAAAATTATGATTGCGCGCTGTGGTATTGAATTTTAGAATTTAATATCCGCTATTTACGATGCATAATATAGAATCAAATATATATAGGAATGACGTGAATCGAGGGCCTCCATAATTACTTTTTAAATTTGACATTTTGGCGCGGTGTTATGAGTGGTGGCCTAAACCATCAGGATGTCGGAGCGTAGGTTTGGCAACATTGTACTCCATAAGGCCTGTACTGTCAACTAAATGTGGAACGCGCTATAGTAACCTCTTCCATGCATAAGCTGCTTTGCTGGTAGCGTAGTCCTTGGGGAAGTGTGTTATTGTGTGAATGGAGGGATTGCAGTATTGTAATTGGTATTTCAAATATTATGCAGGAGGCAAACCTTTTTATTCATTTTTGGTTTTTTGGAATTAGTGTTCACTTGAAATAAAAGCTAACTGAATGTCCTAAAGACATTTTTACAAAGACATAATTTAAATATTAATAATAGCCAAAGATGGATGATAAAGAATAAAAGTTATCTAAAATTAAATGACATATTGTGAGATTTTGAAAAACGTTGCCACTTTTTCATTTTGTAAGTGGTCCTAAGCCTTCAAGAGAGTTAGTTCTTTTCAAAAGTTATTTAAGTAATACGAATTTTATTTAAGAGCACAATTTTGCGACATTTGCTCTAAAAATTCCGTTTGTAACAAGCCCTCTTACGCCTACCCTTGTTAGTTTGGAATATTAAGTTTTTTTTTACCCGCCATTCACTTTACCCCCAGTAAAAGACCTAATTTAAAAATAACTAACTATCTCTTGTCAACTAAGTGCGTGGAGTTTGAAAATTTCTAATAACGCCTCCGAATATTCGAGCATACGATATAAATGATATCGAAAACGAAACGATTGCCTCAAAAATCAATTTTTGACTCAGAATAATATCAGCATACTTCTTTCAATGAAGTTACCATATCGTACGGCTGCTTGCTGGCTTGCTAGGGCATATCATTACTTCTTACGTTAGAAACAATATCCTGTTCACATTTTACCGGTAAAATACTTTGGAGTAAGATACAATTTAATGAAATTCTCGTGAAGGAATCTGGGATTGCAAGAGCTCTTTAGGTTTGCATGGAATTCCTTAATGAAGTGAAATAGTGTCGGAGAGCGCCTCGGGCCTTCTTTTTAACGACCTAGCTAACAATTTAAAAGGCATTAAACTTTAAGTTCCTTTGAGCGTAAATTCGAGAGATGTTTCCCAATTGAGCCTTGGACTCCGCAGCCAACTATATGCTTTTGATCGAAAGGGGTATCATTAAGTGAATGAAGACTCAGTCTAACGTGTATTGAGTATGGGTTCCTATTCATGTTACAATCAGTTTGAGCGGCGCTATCTTTGATCTAGCTTTCGGGCGTTTCTAAAGCGCTCCGACCATTGAGGCAGCGCGCCTTTAACCGGGAAGGGAGCTGAAATCGGCTTTTGTATGAGAGACAGTTTCACACTCTCGACGAGTCGGAGGTTCATCAACTGGGTCGTCATCCTCAGAAAATTGCCTCCTCCCAATGTCGCTAACATGAGTCGTATCTTCTCTTAGCTCATCCGTTCCTGCCTTCTCGTTATCCGAAACTTCAAATCTCCAACGCAACTGATGAAATACCTGCCGGAAGTGAGGCTCGATCTGTTAGTGAATCAATTGTGTGCACATCCATCGAGCTTATATGCCGGTAGGAGTTAGGAGATGGACATTTTTGCCTTGTCGGAATCACAAATGCCAATTTACATGTTTAAAATGAACGCATTCCGTTCACGAATAAGTTATGACGTGAGACTGGATTTGATGCCGAATAACCACACTTGACTCCAGCTGTTGACTTCTATGACGAAAGATAATTTGTGTTTAGTAGTATGAATTTTGGCATCCGCTTCCATAACGATAGTTTTCAATGAGTTTATATGACTCTTATACACATCCGAGCTGTTTGGATGGCACTACCTCGCGGAGATTAATTCAGTTAAAATCCGAGAAACTGACTTTCCAAGTGTCTGTTGTGATCCCTATAAGCGGTGTACCAAATTTCCATGCTCGTTGCTAATGAAAATTATTTTTAAGAATCAAATATTTTTCTATTTGAGTGGTCATGAAGCATTGCTAGGCTACAAGAAAACTGCCGCCAGGAAAAATCGGCCTTCACCGAGAATCAAAGTTTATCCCCTGGATTACCGGGCCAAGGCGAGACCGCCATGCTACGTAAACTTCCTAGTTCCTTTTAAAATTTTTCCATCGAGTTAATTTTTTTCTCGGGACAATGTCATCACTGTATTAATGGTAAAGATGAATATCATTGCGAATTTTTTTAGTTTGAATATTCACATTAGTACTCAATGCTTTTTTCTTGGCCTGTTTTACTTGATCCGGATTGGGGAGATATTTTTGGTCTTCATAATGTTAACAGAAGAAAAAATGTGCCACAAATTTCCATACATGTTTTAATTCATGCTTTCAACATGTATTGTCATTAGAAAGGTTTGAAGAGGATCTTGCCTGTCTGACAAGGTCTGTGTCGAAACCATGCGCAAGTGGTCTGTGTCGGTGCGCGTAAAAATGTGGAGAATATTCTACTGAGATTGTTCTTTTCGCTCCAATTTGGAGATTGAACATTTCCAACATGTGAACTCTGCAACGCTTTCATCTGTTTTTGGATTTATTCGCTGTGATATCTTGAAGTCTCGCATTTTCTGCTTGAAGCGTAATTAGGCCGAGCCAAAAATAACTTCGCATTGGCCGAGCTGAAGACTTCAGCTAAGTCTACGAGAGGAAATGTGAAGAGTGATAAGGGAATCATTGCCATTAATCTTGGAATAATATTTGATAAGGAACTCAACTGGAAGAAACAAGTTCATGTCACAAAACAGAAATGTCTGAGCATACTGCATCAATTATATAGAACCAAGAACATAGTTCCGCCCAAAATTCAAACCACCCTGGTGCAATCGTTAATTTTTCCACACCTAGACTACTGCTCTTCTCTGTTTACTAATCTCAGCGAAGAAAGTAACAACAAATTGCAAGTGACAATGAACTCTTCAATACGCTACATATATGACCTCAAAAAATGGGATAGGATATCTGACACTTACGTCCAATTACGCTGGTTGAAACTAAAACAGCGTCGTTTATACCATGTTATTCCGCTTACTTATAAATTTTTATCCACTCGCAATCCCCTTTACCTATCTGCTAGATTTACCTGGAAAAAAGATCTACATACAGTACCCACTAGGAATCATCCCGTAGACCTTCACATCCCTCAACATAGCACACTTCACGTTACTAAATCCGTCACCGTAACCGCTTCTAGAGTATGGAACTCTCTACCGTCTAAAGTTAGAAATATTAAATCCATCCATGCTTTCAAGTTCAAGGTGTATGATATCCTAATAAATAATCCTAAAATGTTGTCTGTCTAAAATTGAAACGAAGTAAAATTGAACAAATGTTAAATTGAATGCCTTATACATATTGAAGAAGAATTAATCTATTGAACATGAATGTATTCAACTTTATACTTGTAATTATTACTGTTATCATTAATTACCTTTTTCCTCACGGTTTATATGCTTAATCATGTATTTAAATGTTATCCTAGTAGTGCTCTCTGCAGTAATATGTACGGCTGTATTACGAATTCCTAGCTTACAATGAGTCTTTTTTATTTTTTGTTTTGCCTGTCATCCGGGAGACCGTATCAGTGATTAAAGTTGGCATCGTTGGTCGTCCCGTGCCTAACGTAAGACATCCATCTCCTGTTTAGTCAGTGCCTGCTCGATGCCTTTTTCTGCAAATCCCACCGTTGTTATTTCACTATCACCATCGCCTTATCAAGCTTCACAGTACAACCCAGTTCCGAGCTATTTCACACTTCCGGGATTTATTCTCAGTCCTTCACGTCCCACATGCATCATTGCTTATATGCGTGTCTTTAAACCATTTCTCGGGGAAGCTCATGGAGGTATTAAAGCACGTAATCCCAGTTGCAAGATCTATCTACTATTATTTCATGGAACGGTGGGAGTATAGCTTTGCACGTGCCCTAAATCGTTTCTTCCGATGATACCTACCTATTTCCGTATTCCGCCGTAGTAGTACCAGTTAATCTATTTCTTGGTGCTCTAAGGTTCATAGGGATCCAATTTTCGTGACGCAATACAGTGTAAAATAGTCCGCATTATTGTTTATTTTTTCTCTTCTTAGACTGGGCTGCCATATACTGCTTGATGGAACTGATGACGTGGAGGATTCCCTCTCTCTAGAAATTCTATATTTCCTCATTGTGTGTAAAAGAACCACCGTTTTCCTCTGTATTATTGTAGAGGCCTATGTGATATGTCCCATTATAAATGTAATTACAATTGAGTTTTTCTTGTTATATATAGTTTTTTGTCTCAACAACTTCATAATGATAAAGTTGTCGCGTTGTAAGTGTGTCTGGTATAGGAAATAGAAAAGATCACTAATAATTTCCGTGAACTAGTTTGAGGAGCGGAGTCTTATTATTAGAACGACAACGAGACAGCCGTATATGTTACACGCCATCACTTACGTATCACAAGCCCTTTGACCATGAAATGTTGGCCAAATGAACTCACAGATTGAAATTTCTCAATCTATATTCGGAAATGTTTCGCATGAAAATAACCTAATCATCTAAAATATTGATTCATATTTATAGTGTATTTATTTAAACCCATTTAAATATATATTGGTGCATAAACAACCGTGGGTAGTATTGTTATTATGCGTTCTAAGATATTTCTGAGCACATTTCCACACCTAGTTGCTGGTATTTTTTTGGTGCAGTGGCCGGAAGAGATCATGGAGGAAAGATTTTACCGAGAATTCGCGTTAGGCAAACTTAACTCAATGGCACTCAGTGGCATAGTCCTTCAGCTCATAAATGGATTTATGATTTCGCTCCAAAGTAGTGGTCGTTCGTAGTCGCGCCAGAAAACGTCTCCTTTCGAACGTTATTTAGTTCATATGGCATCGCAGACTTTCGAGATTCGAGTTGAGGATTTCTGGTAAATTTTGGAGCAATATGATGTCTTTCGTATGTAAGAAATTAGCCTCGTTTTGGACACTTAATTTATTATTCGATGGGATGATATTGAAAAAGGAAGGGCATTTCTTGTAAACTAAAATAAGTTTTTGAACGACCAAGACGCTACGAATGCGTCCTCTGTTTTCATTGACTTATATCAAAAGTCCTTGGATACTTCCAGCCTTTCTGCACTTCGGCGATAAGCCGTTTCAACAGAATTCCAGTCAGAATCATCTGGTCAGCAAATCCAAGGGACTTTTGGCTGCTACATATAATGCTGGGCCAGGCCGTACATACATATTTAAGCAAGCGCACTATATAAAAGCGGCCTTTACCCTTATGTGCACTTCCAACTTTTACCACGTTGTTACACACCCAGTGTACCCGGGTGCTCACATCTATTTTTTCTTTATATATGAGTCAGCATGTGAACTGAATAATTTCAAATCAATATGCATAACTGAATAAGCATTAATAGAAAGTATGTAGTAGAAGCTTTGTAGTCCCAAAACCTTCTACAGCTTCCATTAAGACACAGAAATAGGGCCACGCAAGTCGCGAATGGAGCGTTTTCGCCTGTTTGTACCGCTGTGTAGTACCGACTAATTTGCCAGAAAAGTGTTGCAATTATTAATTAAGCCCTGTGATCTCACAAACTCATTATAGGTGTTATTAATCAATTTACCGGTATAAAATTCATTTTCCAGGCAGTGGGCACCCGGGTATGTCCGCTGAGCACATGTGCTTTGACGAAATTTGGTTTACCTACAAAAATGAAAAAAATTATCAGTGGTTATTTTGCGTACAAAGGAGTTAAATAATGGGGATCCTGAGGCTCATATGAAAATTTTAATTATTACTGCAGTTAAAAGCAAAAATATGACAGGGTGGGCACCGGGGTACCCGGGTGTGCATTTAAGGGTTAAGTATCTTGAACTTTCTTACCTGATAATGCCGACTGCAATCCCGGAAAAACGCATGACCACCCAAATGATTTAACGCCGGAAGAACCCGAAAACATTCGAGTTAATGACAATTTCGAGGAAAAATCAGAGTTCCTTCAACTGATGAATTTTTTCCTTTAATAGAAACCCAGAATGTCAAAACTTCACCAATTAGGACTTCATTATGGATATGTGTGTGCTTGCAGTCAATGTCAATGAAATATTCTGTGACTTCTAATAATGTGTCTTGCATTATTCAGCGTCCGTTCAGTCGTGATAAAGCAAGTTTTTGCACTGTCCCATCCACAGTTATCCCTTTTGCACCATCTGTTTAAATGTAACCACTGCATGGGAATACTTATGACCGTCATCTTTCAACGTCAAATGTCGAATTGGGTTGGGCGACGGCTTCCATCCACTCTAGCAAAATAAGTTGCTACATATATCAAGCTATTCATCTTTTCCGAGATAGGTATTCTTCTTTTCTTTTGTGTGCTAGTAGATTTCACTCTACTCTAAACATAAGAATTAACTTCAGGCGTCACTGTGTGAAAAATTATTATGTTCATGATGAGCAACAAACCTTTTACTATTTCCACACTTTTTTATTATTCACCGACCAGGTTTCAACACATTTAGCTTGATAATGACACTCTGTGTTGCAACCTGGTCATTTAATAATAAAAAAGTGTGAAAATAGTAAAAGTTTTATTGGTAATTATGAACTACTCTGAATGGTTTGTATGTGTGAGTGTTATTAGCAAAACCTTTGAGCTACAATTTACTTCTGGCTAAAGAATTTCCGGGGTTCCTGTATGCGTGTTTTTTTCAGTGTTTGGGCGCAAAGTCAATACCTAAATACTCGTCTTTTCATTTATACTCGTACGTCTTCTACGTTCATTTATTAGCTGTTATTTTGACTGATTCAGGATCCAATATCTGTACTATATTGTATTTGAAAAGATTTTGTTCTTGGCGTCGTAGTTTTATTTTAGGTCTAGAAAATTGGAGAGTTGAATATATTTATTGTCATTAGTTACCGTAAGATCCGTCTTGGTGGTTGCATTCAACTGTTTTATTTAAAATGCTTTTTGTTTACATTCAAAGATTTTTGAGTATGTGACTATTATTTCTCGTTTCTTGTCGCTGACACTTGGAGAGCGATCAGTTACATTAATATCAATTGTGTATAAATTAAGCGCATTTGACAGGTCGTTTCTTTTTAGCGTTAATGATCTAGATCCAAACTTATATTATGCTCGCCTGTTGAACGGATCATTTGCTGGGAGTTGCCGTCACATCAAGAGCTAAAATGCCACTTCGTCGAAGTTCCATTTATCATCGTTGGATCAGGGAGGCTAACACACTGGTCTATGCCGTCGCGGGGTATAAATCAACATTAAGCCGTCATAGGCTCATCCGCTGATCTCCAAAAATGAGTCTCAAATTAAGTGGCGGGCGGCTTTAATCCTGGAAGTTCGCTAAGTAGGGAAAGGGTGCTGTTTGTGCGCTATTTTCCATTTGTCACTACGGTTTTGTTTACATTGTTCTCTAGGAGCCGCCGTAGTGGCGTGGCAGCAACTTTTGACGCATAATTGCTATCGCAATTAGCCATGGGGTATTTTCGGCGGAGGTCGTGAGTCGTTGCGATCAAAATCCTTGACATATTTCCCTAATGCAATTAATTTTATTCATATTCTGTGGCTAAGATTTTGCTTTATAACCTCTGTAGCAAAACGGTGCTCAGTTTCTTCGCTATGTGTGGTGGAGCCGAGTTGCCTTAATGATACTTGAAAACGTGCTGTATTTTGCATACATTTCAAGTGTTTCCCACTTCAGTTGGATGGCTTAGTCAATACCAAAGTACCCATTTTTAATGGTTCAGTCAGTTTGTTGTCGAGTGCCCAAAATAATTATAATGGGAACCACTTCATATTCTTGGCCATCCATCCCAAGATATATTTCATTGTGGAATCCATCTCCTCATTTCATCTCATTGTACTCAGACCTACCGATGAAGTGAGATTCAGTGTCCAAATAAAGCCCTGGGACCCTTTGCATCTTTTTAGCGGTGATTTTTCAGTTTGGATAGCCATTCTACGGCTAAGGTAATATTGATTTAAACTTTGATTCCGAGCCCGCGTTGGATGGACTCGCCGCACTGATAAATTCACATCAACGTGCAATCATCCGGACAATATGCCACGCTTCCACGTGGTCATCACCGTTGGGTTTTGAGATCGGCCCCCGGAGTCGCTTGATAAAACATTGTTCGAATGCCATCAATTTTGATCGTGGCCGGGAATGGTGGCCAGGGGGCTTCTGGAGGTGCCCCCCCCCCCCCCCCATAGGCGAAACGCCGTCTAGGGTCCGGATCGTGTTTGTGGTTGTGTGTGTGTGTATATATGGATATACGTGAAAATAAAAATGAAGAGATGCGTTTTATATCTGCCGCGGTGAGAAATATGTGAGCCCCGATTCCCCGAGCGCGTTCGGGAGTAAAAAAAAGGAATCCGGTGCCCCTCTTCGGTCGGTTTCATTCACCCGGAAAAAAATCGCGGCGGGGTGGGGCGGGTCTAATGGAGAATTTGGGTGTATTCGCACCCAAGCCATCGAGTCGGCCATATTCTCTCCCTCCCTCCCGTCCTATAACTGCTTTTTGGGGACTTCCCCGATCTCCGCGGCTGCTGGAATCATTCCATCTAGACCGTCGCTCCGGTCGCCCCGAAACACCCTCTCCTCCCCCCATCTCTTTCAATCCGAAACCCACCCTCTCCCTTCGCCACCCCGCCCGAAAAATAAAACGAGTCTCCATCCTTTACTGCTCCCAACTCGCAGGCCTCCTCGCCGTCCTCCTCCTGCTCTGCCCTTATCTGCCCCGTGACCCGCCGCTTTACAATCCACCCCCCCCGGAGCACGGTCGAATCGGGGACCATCCCTCATCCACCATCATGCACTCATTTCTTCTCCCTCTCCTCGTCTTTTACTCCTCCTTCTCTTCCCACCTCGTCTCTCTCCCTCGCGTATGTACGCCGTCCCTCCTCCTCCCCTGCGTCCCCTGCCATTTCCCTCGCTCGCATGGCCAGGACACCCCTTTATTTATTTAGGGTTCCCGCCCGAACTGTTTCCTATGCAGGGGTAATATACGTTCCCTCCTCTTCCTACTCTTTTTCCCCACCTCGCTCTTTCATTCCCACCCCCCTCTCCCCCCCTTCCTTCCCTTCCTTCTCATCTCATTCCTACCTACTACAAATAAATACTAGCGCAATGGACGAGGCAATGCGAGGGTCTGCCTTCCACAAATATTGTGAGAAGGGCGGAAGGAAAGAGAAGTTGTGGAGGAGAGGGAGGAGATGGGGTTTTTTCGGAGGGTTAGGAACAGGAAATGACGATCCCTCGCCAGTTCTCTGCTTCTTTCTCCTCCCCAAACGCCCCCCGTCTCTCACCTCCCTCCCACACTACGTCCAGCTTCACCAATCTACGTTCCCCACCCCGCCTCCACCGCAGCCTACCCTTCCCTACGATGCCCCTTCAACGCTCTACCTAAGCGCCTGCTTTGCACACCAAAGTGATGGTTTTCTCCTTGAAATGATTTGACTTGACCCGTATTCGAACTTGGTTCTCTCAAATGCCGGTTTTGAGAATTGAGGGTTGCATTCTAAGTTATCCGCTTGATTTGTAAATGAATTCACTTTGTAGTATTCCATAATGTTTTTTATTATTCCGACTTAGGTTTCGACTCAAGTTAATTCAGTATCATGGTTAATTACCTTGATAATGACTTAACTTGAGTCGAAATCTAGGTTAGAATAATAAAAACCATTGTGGAATATTACAAAGTGAATTTATTTACAAACCATCGCAATGTTGTTCCACCAAGTGAAGCCTGAGAATTTATCATTTATCCGCTTGATATATTAGCGGCATTTGTGTCTTGTTCTGCATTTCCGCGCGTTATTGCATTGTTACAGTTTTGCATATTCCACGAATTGTTTTCATGACAAAAGAGGTTCAATTTTGGGGAAAGTTTTAGGCTTTTTACTCCTTAGGGTTGGGTTCTAATCGCTGAATTCACTTATATTTTCTGATGAAGGCAGTTTAATTACATATCTGAGGATTGCAATCTTAATTTAGCCTTATGCTATGATAGCAAATTGTGTCTCTAGTTGTACATTTCTGCGCTTAATTGCATATAAACATTTGTTTATTCCTCGGATTTCTTTTCCTACTAAAAGGGATTAGATTTTATGGATATTTGTGGGTTTTTTTCCTTGGGCCTCGGTTGAAATCCCTGAATCCATTTCTATATTTTAATGGGTGCAGTTTCATCGGGGACGCCCATTTTGGATTAAAATATTCTCTTGAAATGGCGCATTTCCCTTAGGTTTCAATTATCAACCAAAAGAAATCACTGTATCAAGAATGAGGATAATATCTTCCTAATTATGGCCTCATGCATTTAAAAATACTGAGTATCATCATTCATATTTAGCTCCATGCTTCAAATCACTAAATTTGTAACTGCAATGCCGTTTATGCTTAGTATGGTTATATGGTTGGCGACTGCAGTATGTTTCCTGATCATTGCAGCCGGTTTTGAATCCTAACAATGGCTAAGGTTTCTCGCCAAAACTCTTGATCCCTATTTTATTGCTAAGAGAGGAGCACTTGAGGTGTGCCACACCACCAGTCGAATGGTTCCCTTAAGAGGACGCATCATACCTTTCGGTAAGGAAAAGTTCTGTCAAAAATTCACAAGATGGCGTCACTCGCACCCGATCGAGGCGTTTCGGCTCCAGGGGTCTCTTACACCAGGATAACTCTCGCACAAGACAACAATCGTCGGTAAGTTGTAGCCAGGGCTCCTGCACGTAAGTACAGGTAGCGCTAATATAAGATCAGTGAGAGAAGACTGAACTAATTGCGTCACGGTCCGAGCACATCATGGCCGAAAACCATTCAGGTAGCTTGTCGAAAGATACCAATTACAGATTACAATCTTACAATCGTGACAGTTGTTACGTAGCATTCCGATAGAAGAGGGATTGATAAATCTCCATTAGTTTCAGATATGTCAATAATAATAACAGTTTTTGTAAAAACATACCCTACATCTTGCCGTTTTCCCGATGGTTTAATTATGCTCCGGGATCAATTTTTCATATTTTAGGTACGAGTCTCTCTTGGCAAAGGTCTATTCTTTATACTATAAAAATTTCAAGTTGATAACGTGAGACTTTAACAAAAAATCTGGGGTCGGAAATCATCACAAATTCGACCGGTCGAGCAGGTGTGACGCGTCGCCTTAACTGCGAATACCTGGGTTCCTTTCGTAAAGAGTATGTTGAATTGGACACCTGGTTATTCTGTAACATTTCTCCAGCCGTCAAGAATCCATCTATTACCAAAAATGACTGAAATCGTCCCATTCGCCGGTGGCCTTCACGAATAAATACGGATGAACAGATCGTCCTGAGATTCTATGATGTTGCAAAGCGCTGCATAAACGCGAATGGTTACCATCGTAACTTTTGTCTATGGTTAAGTCCGATGGTGAAGTGGGAGTAACATTATGGGGAAATTTGTGCAGTTATTATATTGAATTACAGGAGAGCGTAAGTCTTTTTTATGTACGTTCTCGAAATTTGCGGACTCGTGAATGTTTCGTTTAAATTTATGTGCTTATTTTACACTCATTGTGAAACCTAGTGATGGTACTTAGGCTGTTAATCCGACGGTATGCATTCTAATTGTAAATGATGCGGCAGCGTAATTTTCTGATTAGAATGTTTATCTTAACATTTTAACCCAACATAATTTTAAGGATGAGAAATTGAAGCCATTTGTTGGATATAATTTTTAACACAGAGTGAACGTAAATTTCCAATATTTTAAAATATGGAGAATAAATAATTACTCCGATACATATTACATATTTTGTTTTATTGACCCTTCAACAGCAAGTTCTGCTGCCGCACCCTGTATGTAGATTTTACTGCGGTGGAGAGCGTTCCCCAATTAGCAGACATCATGAGCCTGATGGGGAACACTGTCGACAAACTTAATGTTTAGCAAAATAGATAGCTATTTATTGCATCCAACAAAAGTACAAAAATATTGGCAACAACATGAATTTGGATGTTTAGGCAACCTTAAAAGGTTATTACCTCTTTGAAGATTACCTTCTTAAACAAACCAAAACACACATTGCTCATTCCCGTACTCCTTCTTCTCCTGCATTGGTCAGCTGACACCCTCTCAATCGCCAGCCGCGTCGTCTCTACGCTGGGCCCGGCCTCTTTTGAAACTGACCGCGGACGAGAAGGGACTTGCTGGAGTGGTGCCATGTAATCGTCTCTAATGTACCAAGTTTACGGTATTTAGCTTACGGGCTTGTTTTCAATTGTAATATTTGTTTGTTATATAAATGTTCCTGCTCGAATTTAATCAAACTGGCTGAGGTTGTTTTTATTTTCTCTCGTCTCCGCCTACCATTCGCGGTCAATTGACTCGCGACGTCAAGTCTTAAGCCGTGTCCCAATTCGTTAGGCATTAGGGAGGATGAGGTTAGCTACCTAAATATTTAGAGGCCTTTCGCTAAGGGAGCTTGATTTGGGACATCCTTCGCTAGTGTTGCCGTCTACCGAGCTGGAAACGAAAGAAAAACATATGAGTAATTAATAAAGGACTGAATGATACAAATGAAACCTGAAATTAAGACATTTTTGGCGCATGTGGCTACCTTCGTATGCGTTGTGAGATTTGAAATGTGAAATAACATTTTTTCATCCATTTCCTTGTTTGGAGATTCGTTAGTTTTTAGTTTTCGGGGTATTTAAGTTTGTGTAGGTGTTCTGGAATTTAAATTAGTTTTTTTAAAGTGTACTAACAATAAGTAGAATTTTTCTTTTGTAGTCGGGTGTTGGGTGGCGAAATATTTTCAATTACAGACAAAGTACTTGCCGGCCATGTTTTCCGCTTTTCAACTACTTCCTTGTGTACGAGTTTCCTTGTACGATGCATGAAGCGCTTTGCATGATGGGAAATTTAATATGGAGGCGGATTTAGGATAAACTCCATCTACCCTAAATTTCACCCCCGAGAAAGGCACCTAAATCCGCTCCCCCATGATGCCTAACGAATTGGGACACACTTCAAGGTGGCGTCCTCCCTAAATCTGCCGATTTAGCTGCCTAAATGGCGAATTGGGACACAGCATTAGTGATTTGCGTTCCAAAATGGTAAAGTGGTAAAATATGGATGATAATTATTACACCGATACGTATAACATGTTTTGTTTTATTGACCCTTCAAATCAGCTCTCTAGCCATAGGTACCTAAAGTCGCAGAAAGTGCACGGCGCTGGTACTAAGTTACGTTCAACATTAATATTGCTCCATCGCACCTAGAGCTACAGGAAGCGAATCTCTATTACAGCTCACGCTGTCAACTAATGTGGAGCGGGCTATAGTGTGTGTCTGACGTAACCCTCGAATATCCCCCGCCCGCACAAATCTTTCCTCCTGCCTATGCCTCCCTTCCCAATGTTCCCTCCCATCTTACTTCGTCGCGCCCGCTTTTCCACTCCCCATTCATCCCTCTCCCCTCCTATCCCCCCCTCCTATTCTCATTCCAGAACCCCGCGGCCTTTTTCCAGTTCTGCTTATTTTCTTCCTCCTCCTCCAAAAGCCCGATTCATCGATTTTTGTTCCCTGGATTCCTTCCTTTCCGGACTTGTTTTGCCATTCGATTTTACGGACAAAAGTTGCTTTAGAGTTTATTCACGTTTTATTTCCATTTTGTCTTATTTTTTCCCCTCTCCTCCCTGCTTTGCCTTTCGCCGTTCCACCGCCCACCGAATATAATACGAGAGCTCGCTTTGCTTCCTCACCCACGCGTCTTTCCAAGGCTCTTTCGCTCCTCCCCCCCTCCCCTCTCCGTCCTTTCTCCTTCTTCTCCGAGGGCAATACTGCCGTCTCACCTCTTCTTTGTTCGGCTCTTTACATTTTCCATTCCTTTCTCCTCTGTTTCGATTTTCTCCCGCCTCGTTTCGGTCTCGTGGTTTCCGAACGTTGATGTTTCTTTATTTTTTTTCAATATCATTGGTCATGGCCGTAATGGGACAAACTCGACAGCTGATGTAGTATTAGCACAAAGGAATGCTGGGAAAATCGAACGATTGGAGCTTTAGGGAATAGAGAAATGGTCTTGATTATGACTGCGCCAACTACGATATCTTTGCAATGCTCCCCCCACCTATCGAAATGTTATCGGTGGCGCCTATTTTCTGTTCATGCAATTCTCTATTCGCTCTATCGTTTAAATAACTTGGCTACACTGGTGAAGGTTTCTTTTGTGTCCGACCGTGTCAGGTAGGCTATTACTGCTAGCGTTGGATTGGATTAAATATTTGGGGAGGCGACCGACGGTTAAGGTCAATTGCGCCAAAGGGGATAGGTAAGGGAGGAAGGGTGGATAGAAACCTGGCGTCGGCATTAGCCTGCTCTTAACGAGTGAGGTAGGCGAATACTCGAGCCACCACACCAACCCGATCCCCACTGTTAGTGTTTCAGCGGCTTCAGAAACGTTGGCAGATATAGCTTCCCTGGCCCGGTGGAAAACCCAAGACATATTTATCAGCCTTGTTCGTCGGAGAGGTACCAAATCCATTATCTTGACCTCCACTTATGTGACTGACATATACTAAGTACGGCTAATTTTATGCATTCCCGTATTTAACTCTTATGCTGATCGAAATGAAAAATACGTGTGTATCGTAGCATTTTAAAACGCATTTAAAGATTCTGAAATGAATTCCTTATTTAAAAATAATAACTGTCTTCTTTAAAAATTAATTTGTTGACCGTGAAAATATAAACATTTCAAATACTACAAATACTAACGCTAGCGTACGCTTGGCATCACCATTTTACAAACTGCGTCTTTTGTGAATTCTTATCCTTGGTTCGTGAAAGAACACTCAACAACAAGTTTATTTCAAGTAACTTTTTGTCTCACATTATTTACCTGCGAGATTCTGAATGATAGTATACGAACTCTTTTTCTGCAGTAAATAATTGAGATCTTCAAATATACTTAATAAGTATCTTTATCTTTGAAACAAGTTCTCTTGCACTATCTCGGAATGAATTCCCCAGCAAGAAACATACGCATATTCACATTTAAATGAATAATTTATATAAAATATTTTTCCTCGTGTATTTGCTCGTTATTTAAGCGACCAGTTCGAACTCACCGGTCGCTTTTTCTAGTGTTTGCCTTTTATTAGAATAGAGTATAATGGCCTACGTAAAAATATATTAATAATATAAAATAAACTCACTTGATCTCTAATTCTTCTTCCCAGCCATCTTGGTGGCTTACAATTGTTGTTTCCATAAATCGATAATAGGTGGCGTGGAAACAGCGTAGTTTAGTAAACAAAACATTGGATATATTGTTTTAACCCTCAGAAAAAGAATTAAGAGAATAAATACGCACAAATTAAGCAATGTATATACCTGGAACGAACTGCTTAATACCTGGAAACGGACGATATTGCGTTGTGACTGGGTAATTTTGAATTTTATGTGAAATAATAAACTGTTGTACGTTTGATTAAGTCTATATATATACTAACAATAACTAGGGCCTCAAGCTTGGAATGAATAATTTCGAAGGCTGTCCTTGCTAAATTTAACTCTGCTTCCTTGCTCCTGCTGGCGGACAATACTTCGCTACCGATCGCACTTCCTTCGTTCCTTCTCCGTCCCTTCTTCGCCCCCTCTTCCCCCGCCCGCTCCCAATCCGTTTCCTCCTCCGCCTATCCCTGGTCCTCCCCCTCTTTCCCTAACACATCCTCCCGTCTAATGAAAGGTCTCGGTAACTCCTTTCATTGACACTGCGAAAGCTGCCCGTGCCCCCTAAGGGTCTCTCGCCGACCAATCTGCGGCGATTGCTCATCTCGTCAGCGAGTCTTAAAGAGGGCTGGTGAGAACTGCTTGTGCGCAAGTGTGAGAGAGAGTAAGAGAAGGCATAGCCACCCATAGGAATATCCCCTTCAAACGCAATTTAGCCGAGATCCTTCTCACTTGTGAAGGACACTAATGCCACCGATACTCCGAATCGTGCATCGGCAGAAAGCATTCTCTTTGCGCCACATCGCTGCGTCGGCTTAAGTATTAAGTTCGTTAAGTAAACATTTTATATGTGGCTTGAAAGAGAACCACCTTATTTGCTAATATAGCATGTGGTAAACAGAAAATTGTGACCTACTTTTGTGTTTATTGGAATGGGAGTTGCTTTTAAAAACTGTAACGTTTAAAGGGTCCATCACAAAACTTTTTTTCTCATTAAAACTGTACTTGGAAAACAGAGATTAGCTCTGTTGATGGAAGTTTGCATCTAATGTTAGGGCCAATTGAGCCTCGGAGGTTACACGTTAGGCTGATCTACGAGAAAAATTGATAATACGAGTTTACGCAGAGAAAATTTGCACACAGCGAATATTAATTTGATTCCGCTGTGTACCTTTTGCACTTACATGAGGGGATAAGTAAGAAAGGCAAATTCATGGTTAATACAAATACAGGTCGATAATCATGTTCAGCAAAACTTAACCTCATCATATCTTTTTACGTGTTTCTATCCTGCCGCAAAACCATTTCCCCATTTCCTACATAAGGCTGGTGTTCGAGCTCCCTACACCTGCATCCCACTTTCTTGGGTCGATAAAAATATGTACAACCTGCCGAAGTGATATGAACAAAAATTCCTTCATGCTATGGACTGTTAGTGACTTTTTGAAAAGGAGAGCGAGACATTTAGACAGCTCTATTCATTTAGATCATATTTTGGTAAGTTTTACCTTTGGACGCCGAAATTATAAGCTTACTTTATCAAGGATTAGGCATCGGTACGCTAAGCTGAAGGTTAGATGCGAAACCAGTTTTCTTCTGCTTCTATCTAGGGTGGAAGATATTTGAGCAAAGCGAGGGTGGAAGAAAATATCTTAACACGTCAACTTACCGAGATGGACCCAACCGTGATAGAAAGAGTGGAAATTTATTTCCCGTTGGCTGTCGAAGCGCCATTGTTTACCTACGAGTAAGATGCTAAAAGTATAAATTTCCGCAGGACCTCACCTCGTAGTCACCCGATACTTCCTCCCACTTTTCCTCCCTGAGGGGGCTAACAATGGCAGGAAGTAGCTCACTTTGGCTCCCCTTGCGTGGTTACGCGGGACGACGAATCCAGGGAGCGTAGTGCCAGGTTTAGATGGTTTGTCTCGGGTGACACGCTCTCCTAGCCAGCGCCGACGCTCGGAAAGAATGCGGAATGACATTCGAATCGTCATTTCCTCTCGTTTGTCGAGAGCTCTCAACTGTGGCACGTCAACGGATGTGGGTACTTGGGTGGCGTTTATATTCCATTCTACGAAATCAGCGAGACTGCCTTGGCTTTTACTTTACTAATGTTCAGTTGATACATTGTATTGTTTGTTTATCATGCTCTGAATTTAATTTATTTGATGTGAGGTGTTTATAAATTTTAGAAAAATAATTAAACTGAGAACTAAATCTTTTCGATAGCGATTGTAAGTAACGGTTAACATTTGAAGTACCGGGTTTAGCGGCATACCTCGACTTACTGACATGGGTCAATATGCCCTCTTAGAAACAAAGTTTTGTAAAGAAAATTTGACGTTTATAATTTAAATAATATGCTATTTGTTTTGAAACTATCTTTAATTCAATATTTAACATTATTTCGCAATAACAAAGGTTTATATGAACGTAATTAATTCGCCAACTCCCGTCCCGGGTTCAAGTCCTTTGCGAAGTCTGCATATATCGGGTCTTCGTATAGCGATTCACCCTTGGGTATTACAGTTCGGTTGTCGACCTATCGATAATTTTTTTTTACGAATGGCAATAACACTCCATTCTATATTGGCAATAAAACAGGGCAGGTATAGTCTGGGGTCAAAATTACCCCTCCTATACTTAAAGGTAGAATGTAATGTACATTAAAAACTAATGTAGCTATGAGGTTCATGTTTTAGCATAAATTTCTCTTGATAAGAAAATAAAAGTAAAACATAACCATGCGCTGAGGCAATTCAGTCAAATGGATCGTCAAAAATGAATAGAGGTCAAAATGATCCTTCTGATATTTCCGAGATTAAATATATGCTTGGTTTGAGCAAAACACGGACTCTCTGCCAAGTCTTTGACGAATCGGATCCTGGAAAATCAAGTTAGCAACTATAGCGTCTCATGAAAATGCGCGTATACATCCCCATGGTTTTCAAATTCAATTCCCCGGATGCTAGTTTTAAGTTTTCACTACTATGCTTGTCAAATTTCTGGTTACATTTCCTTTGAATTACAACATAAATAATGGGAAAATGCTGTTATAATTATAAATATTCAAAGTCGATAATTAATTATAAAGAATTAATTGAATTGTTACACCAGTTAGCTGATATCTCATCGTAATGAAATAAATGAAAATAGTTGTCGTATTCATTATTTATCGTAATTTGGAGGGGAGAGTCCTTGCTTTACCTTCTTTACGTTTACTTAGGCCTAGAATTCCTCTTATATTCATTGGTTCCCAAACTGGGGTCAGCTTAATCGTCCTGGGAGCTTTAAGGGATACGGGAATAATATTTAATGGAAGCTGATGGGTGGCTGGGTACTCAGTGAAGCGGAAAACAGAATAAGGAACGACATATGTAAATGAGCTCTTAACGAATTAAAACGCCATGATAATTAGAATTTAATTCTCCAATGGCTGTGAAAGAAGGCTGATCCATTTATATTTTGACCGTTTATCTTGAATATTTTATAGTCTAGCACACCTGTGCCATTATATAGAGTGATTGGGACTTAACTGCTTGCAAAAGATGGCCATGGATAGCAAACACTTGGCGATTTCTTTAACGTTCGCAAGCCAAGAACTAAAAATTCGTTGCTAAAACTAGTTAAAATGAACTAATCCTTTAACTATTACTACTTCAAAGACTGTTAACAATAAGTCTGCTGCACCGGTTTCCAGTTTGAAGGTAAATAAACCTTTAATACTATTAATGCACAAAGGAATATATTGGTGAGGAAATATTGCATGATCAGGAATTTTAGATACGTAGTTTTGATTAAGAATTTTCTTTGATTCTGTGCCATGTACTGTTTAAAAAATTACGCAATAAAATGTGCGCCCAGTCAATACATTTCCCTGTTTATAATTTCTATTACAACGTATTTGGGAATTTTGCTAAATTGTTATCGTTAATCCCTATGAGTAAGCAGTTAGAAATATGAGGTATTTGAAATATATCTCGCGCGTTTTCATACTCAAGAAAATGTGATTGTGCTGTGAAAATTGCTTTCCATTCCATTTTTGGGGTTTTAGTTAAAGTGATTGGTGTGACCGCTTTATTTTTTTGGTCCATTATTTTCGTAGCGTTTTTGTTTTTGCGAGAAGCGTTTGGACTCCGTATTACTTTAGTCAATCGTATGATCATATTTCGTGAATATGAAGTACATGCACGATACAGGTAATGGCCACCTAGGCGTTAAAAAATCACTTATTTTGTAACAAATCCAAGAAAATTAATAATTTCCTTGAAAACAGGAATAGAAGTAGAAATGCTTACGCAGTGTCTTTAGATTGATCATGAACTGTTTAATTTATGTTGCATGTTTCAAATTTCGGGATAGGTACGTACAGAGAGGTTGCATTTTACTATTCTTTTCGAATGCATATTACTCAGATATTCAAGTCGTTATATTCGCGTAATTAGGTAAATGAATTGAATGCCGGCTTCTTTGAAGTAGGTCAAGAAAGAAGCGAGTCTTTCCTTATTCCCTGCTCTAAAGAACACTCCGAACACTTCAGGGATGCAATTTAAACTGCAAATAGAGTCACGTAAACACGTACGACTTCCTCCTTCTCGAGCGGAGGAAACGCTCTCTTCTGTCGAAACTTCTTTAGGGAAAGAAGACTAAGAAAAGCCCCTTTCGTAATATAAATCAGGTTAACTTTGCAGTTCAATATCCGGTCAATTTGGGTTGGAAGCGTCGTCGTGTGCTTCATAAGGCGAGTAACCGAAAGGAGGAGGTGTGAGAGTGGGACGAGATGACTGTTTTCCAGTCTTCAGCCGGATAGAACTTCTGCTCGCGCATTTTCTCTGCTGCGGAGAAGTTCTAGTCAAATTTATTTCCTTTTTCCCTCTGCCCTTTTAATTTTATTTCCCCCGGAGTTTCACTCGGATAGCATCTGAAGTTGAATTTCATTAACATTTGACCCTGAAAAGCAGATTATCCGCCTATCGAGAATCCCTTGAATATCTATGTGACCCCTTGTCGTCAAATAATTTCTATTGAGTTGTCAAGTTCGTGTGTGCTCGATTTTCAAGAGTTTAAATTGCTCCTCGGGGCTTGATTTTCCTGGAATAAAGGCACTACCTGGGTGAAATGTTTGTGACATCAACATTTTAAGAAATTATAATTCTGGACTGCGTGAAGCAATACAGTCGGTTTTGCGTTTTGAGTATAGGCATAATTTTTAAACCCATTTTGCAATAAACTCCTGGATTAGATTGGTTGTATCTGATTTATATTCATGATTTCCTAGATTATCATATTACCTTATTTTATCAAAGCGTCTTTCATGAACTGTTTAATTTTAAGATAAATGTTACAAAATTGGGGATAGTTACGAACAGAGAGGTTGTATTTTACTTTTCTTCTCAAATCTATACTACTCAGATCATCATTAATGCAATTTTATAGCTTTGCCTGCGTAAGATTTCTTTGAAAGCCTCACATATTTTGTATTGCCTAAAAACTATTTAAAATAAGAGTATTATTGTTCATGCTACCGTGTTATCTTAGTTGCATGCTTGAAAGTTTAGGTGTCTTTTAGTTAGTACTGATTGTGAATGTCTTACAAAAGAAACCTAGCTTGTGTTTATTCCTTTTTCACTATTACTCAAATTCTATTTCTTTACAAGATTTACAGAATGTCCCAAGAGATTAGCAATTTGCTGATATTTCCATTCTCTGGCACATTTATCTTACTTGCTCTAAATGGCTCTGTAATGCTACCATTAAAAGAGATAGTGGTTTGGGCAACACTTATCCTTTTGCCCTTTACGAATGTGTACAGAAATTACGCCCTTGTGACCAAAGCTAAAAATTACGCCTGACACGTGAAATTTGTAGCGCTGTCCCTTTTGAATGGGTGGTGCTTTAGTAGCGTGCAAAACATGGCAGAGCCCCCGACGATTACAGCGCCTCCCATATCGTTGGAAATTGAATCAATGTAGCATGCGCGATGTTTTCTGTCATAACGCAAATTTCTCCCCCGCCCCCGTCCCCTCCCCGTCCTCCCTTATAAATGCATTCGTTTGCGAGCTAGCTCCCCGTCTCCCTCCCTCCTCTTTAAAAGGTCCGCGGGAAAATAAAATAATGAAGGGGCGAGGGCATCCCTTGCGCGGTCGAGGTGGGTGGCGGGGGTTGACGTCCCGTTTGCGGGGATGGGGGGGGTTTGAGACTAAGTGGACGGACGTGGGGGGGGTGGAGTAGACGGGTGGACGTGCCACCTCACCCCCGTTTTGAAGGGCGGGAATAGGGGGTGGGTGGGCGGTCGTCATGATCTGCGCCCAATTGGGGAGACACTCATGCCTCCCTCAAACCCCCCATGTTTGCTCTTCCCCGGACTTCAGCGGGGGTCGGACAGGAAGCAAGGTCGGAGGGGATGGGCTGATATGGACGGTGGGCGGGAAACGCCCCTATATTAGGGGATGTGGCGACAGGGAAGGATCCTCATGGGTGAGCATCGTCTCTTGGTCCTGCGATATTTCGATACTACCGCCCGAGTTCGATTTATTTTGTCAACCCGACTACGCGGCAGATATTATAGAGAATCACAAGGATATACGGTACGTAAACTGAGCTTAGATTAAAGAAGAATACAGACATCGCGTTTCTGAACACGTTAGGGTAGCATCTATTTCGTTGAATGTGCTCCAACAAATTTCAATCGCAATTTATACATTGTTAGATTTCATGTAACATTTAATTGAATTTTGCCCATATTTTTCGCTTCCCTCATGCTTAGATAAATTATCAAGACGATCAAGCTGTTCATTCCCGTGTCTTCGTTTTCCACCTACTGCGTAGCCAAACTTCGAATTTAGTCATCATATCTCCTATTTTTCCCTCTCCTGCCATGCCTCATGTTCCGTCATATTTTCTATTTTTGATACCATATTGAGCTGGGATAATGATTCCTTACACTCTAGGAGATGTGGTCAATAATTTAGGTCCTTTCACTGGAGGAAAGGACCTAATTAAAATGGACAAAATTATTTACATGACAGTTGTTCTACATGAAGAAATGGTACAGTCAAATGTTGATGAAAAGGCTATCTGAAGGTTGTTACAACCATTCCGATGAGCATACGTTAAATCAAAGAAAACTAATTGAATTTTAAGTGGTTGAAAATACTCTGCATACTAAAATACGGAAGTATTGATCCTATAGCAATTCTGATTATGTACTTACTTATCAGTGGGAAATTTGAAATTTATGATAATATATTCTACGGGCTGGGATAATTTTTACCAATATATGACATATTTACGCATTTCCAATCATCCGCGTTATGAAGACATTTGTCTGTACTTTGTTGGATGATATGAGTGATTGTTGTCTTTGGAAAGACAACTTGAACGATGGAGCCGACCGGAAGAGATATGTTTTTAGCTGTGAGACTGAATTGGCTTTATTCATCGTCGGTAAAACGTGTATCTGTCCTATAATGTAATAAATCGTAAGAAAATTCTAATGATTCTCGGGTAATGGGGTGCCGTGTCATTCTCTTATAATTCTTAGTCTTATTAACTCTTTTGTTGTGAGCTTTTAATTTTCTTCTTATCTATGAATACCATATTTCGAGTTTTATATATTAAACTTTCCAAAAGAGATTATATCGGCCGTTCTCTTTGGTATGTCAGTACATATTCTCTCAGTGCTGTGTCAACAGAAAAGGATTGAGTTATTTTATTTATATCTACAGGTGCCTACTTACAAGACATTTGATGGCTGATTTTCTTCTAGAGATTGCATAAATGCTTCTCCTTGGGTGAGCGACGGAATTTGTGCAATCAAATGAAACGATCCACCGAAACTGCTCAATATACGCGATGCGACACTTAATTAATAGATTGAGATATAACGTAGCCTGTATTGCCACGATAACATTGCGTACAAAAATAGAAGTATCACGCGTGATGTGGTGGAAAGAATTGATCATAAAGAATTCGCCTTGTGTATATAGACTCCTCTTGTTTGTTATTTGTGCCTGATGATGATGTAGTACATAGAAATCTAGGTCAAAAATTTATCTAAGTGAAAATTTGCATTTACTTTCATTCTTTATGACTTGACACCACATCAAGCCTGATACTTCTCTTTGTAGCTCAATACATCTACAGCTACGAAATACCGTGCAAGCCACCGTTCCGTTCAAATCAGAACCGCGCAGGTTCCCCCGGATGCAAGGCACAGTCTAAAATCAGTCAGGACAACGGTACGCAGTCAGACCACAAACCAGGAGAGTGATAGGTAGAAGAACATGCTACCATGCAGTACACTACTCAAGATGCAACTACTGGTTAGTATTATTAATGCGGCTAGGTAGTAAAACATGCAAGAGTATATCATGCCGGAGATTACGTGCGAGGTTAGTATCTAATAATCATGTTTAGATATTTACCACTACTAAAATAATCTATTTACCTAGTCACTATCCTAGAACTGATCAATTGCAACTATCATGGTCCATTATTGTACGTGAACAAATGTCATTTTAAATATGTTCTGCAGTCTATTTCCTTAACCTTATCCCTGTGATCGTTTCTACCGTAATAGTTTGGCTGAAGCAAAATGTTTGGAACGTCCGGCAAAAAATAGTCTACATCAAACTTTCGTAAAAAATTTAACCTATATTTCTCCCTTCGATCGGATAGAGGTTCCCACCCTAATTCCCTCAACAATTTAGTAATACTACTATGTTTAGCATAACAATTTTTAACAAATCCAGCTGACCTTCGCTTTATTTCATCTATATCTGATACTAGTCCTACTTCGTAAGGGAGATAAGTACGTCATTCGCCATATGCTATGTGATTTTGCCCATTTCGGTGTGCTCGCCGTACCTCGATGTAGATCCCTGCATCGAATCGTCGATACGGAATTGAAGAATCGCGCGTCGTTCCCTTAACGTCGTTTGGTTTCAGACGTCGCCGCCGTGGGACGTCGGTCGGATGACGTCTACGGGTCGGGGAAAGAAACGTGGGTGGAAGGGGATCCGTTCTAGAAGTCGAGGGGGGGGGGGGGCAGGGTTAATATAAATTGGAGCCGACGACCAGCCCCATCAATCATCGGCCCTTCCACTTCAATCCTCCGTCTTGTCCATTTCCTCCTCCTTTCCTTCCCCCCATTCCAGCCATCCTTCCCCTCTCTTCTCTCCCTCCCTCCCTCTCTCCCATCACTTCCACCCTTATCCCTTCTTCTTCGTCTCAAGCACTCCGCCTCTTCTCATACGCCACTTTCCCTTGTTTCCTCGATTCCGAGCACTTATATCTGTCACGAAGGGAGCGCCGTAATCCTTCAAGGGGGAAGCTTTCCACTTCGATTTGGTTCGCGTTCTGTCGTCGCACTTTCGTGTGTGTATGTGTGTGTGTGTGTCCTTCCATCTCTTTCCGTGGGGAAGTATTATTTGCGTGAAAATACATCGCGCCCCATATCCTCCGCTCCTTAACCGACACTCATTCCCTCTTTTCCCTTTTCGCGATTTGTCTCTCTCCCGACCCTTCTTCCTCTCTCATCCCTCATCGCTCTTCATCGCCCGCCCTCTCATCCCCCCAAACCACGTCAACCCTCTTGCGGAAAGCGTTCCTGCTTTGTTCTTTTGTTCGGCTTTCTCTCCCGCTGCCGACAGAGGTGTCAGTTTGACGTTTCCATTGCTCCGATCGAAGCTTTGTGTTCTCGACGCGTGATGACTTAATTGTGCTGTGCTCATGTTGCACGGGTCTTTAATTGGTGTGTCGCCTGGTCGTCCAAATCGAAAAGCTGCCGTCTATTATCGGCGTTGCTGGGTCGTGAAATGTGGTTATTCATGTTTTCGTGTTCGTGATGCATTCTGGGATGAGAGTCCTATTATGTATCAACGTCATAATTTTTTGTGGGTTTATTTAAGGTAGTTTGAGCGAAATGTCATTTTACCTAGATATCAATGAATTTGGTCTCATCTTAACCATTCTTGATCCGGTGCCTTTTAAATTTGACTAGCCCTTGGGGCCGGCCATTTTTTGCATTTTTGTTGGGAACGTACATGTATACAATTAAATTCACACAACTCCAGAACTAATGTATATTTTTTAATGAGACTTTCATTCGTTGCATATTATATAACAGACCGGACCATTACCGCTGGTGGCGGAAACACGTATTTTTACGTGAGCGGACTATAATGTGTTAATGAAAAATATAACACCCTTCCATTGACATAAAAAATTCAACCCCTTACCACATTACTTTCCGAGATATCTACCAAATAATACCAGCCATTTTACATGGGAAATGGTACGTGTATGCACTCCGGAGAGACCTTATATTTAAAATGAAGCATTTCCTACACTTTGATCTCATCAAAAATCAAGTGGGCAGTTTGTGTGTTTTTTCGACTATTTCTTAAAATTAATCATATTGTCACCACAGTTAGTTCTTCGGAATCACAATAGACCTTCTGTTTTGATGGAGTTTCAAACGTACCGCGTGAAGAAAATAGGTCAAGTTAAAGACTTCTTTAGATACTTTCATTTGATTATTTACAATTTCTCTTAGGTAAAACTATTTTTTTGCGCCATTAATTATGCAATATTTAATTCATTTGTCTCACAAATTCATATTGGCAATTAATTTTAAGAATTAATTGGTAAAATTAAAACAAATATATCTATTATGATTAGGGAGCTATCTCGCTCGCACTACCTTAACCTGTTACCGGACAATTTAGATGCATTTTTCATTGAGCGCTCTTTCGCGGAAGTCATTAATGATTCTATGCCGTATCAATGCTATACGGGTACAGTTAGTTTGATTACTTTATTTGCCACAGTATAATAATTTGATATTCTTGAAAGAGAACAATGAAGCGCTTTGACCATCCAGATAAGGGCTGCCTCATTTTCATATTTTTGATGTTAGCAATGAAATATTCCCCGTTCGTTGAAAGGTAACATTATCAATATATATTTTTCGGTATTTTCTTTTAGCTATTCTTACATTTTTATTGAATGTGCATGAATATCATTTATTGCCTTATAGTTGGTAAGTGTATAAATATAAAACTACTAGATGAATGAAATCCTACGTATGCGTGAATTATTCGTACTACAGGATATGTAAATTAGAAAGAGGTGCTGTGTTATAAAGAATTTTTAACTACCCTGACAGGAATAGGCATCAGCATTATGTGTGAATAGATTTTTTTATCCTCCTGTAGAAGGTGTATATTTCTTTTATAATGGCTATATTTAAGCCTCACGGATTATCTTGTATAAGTACCCGTATTTCCGAACAAGAGTGCTGTGCTCTCGTAATACTATAGTTACGTGGAATTGGCATCAAGTACACAAACTGAAATTTTGTTTCGACATTTTTAAATGTTCCTTTTATCCTCGCAACCGTCGAGTTTTACCTTTTCCACTTTGTTAATAAGCGTAATGAAGGTGAGTTTCAATTAAAGTTCCCCTCAAAATTCCTTGTAAAGCATCATCCAGTGATGAGTTTTCCCGTTACTTGCTCGAGTGTCTCAGAAATTTAATTTCATTTCGATTAACGGGTTTTGCTTGTGGCAGTCTCTTTTATTGTTTCTGCCCTGAGGCCTTAAGAGGACGCATCATACCCTTCGGTAAGGAAAAGTTCTGTCGAAAATCCACAAGATGGCGTTACTCGCACCCGATGGAGGCGTTTTGACGTCAGGAGTCTCCTACTCCAGGATAACTCTCGCACAAGGCAACAATCGTCGGTAAGTTGTAGCCAGGGCTCCAGCGGGTGAGTACAGGCAGCGCTTATATAAGATCTGTGAAAGAAGACTGAAGTAATTGCATCACCGTCCGAGCACATCATGGCCGAAAACCATTCAGGTAGCTTGTCGAAATATACCGATTACAGATTCTATCTTACAATCGTGACGGCTGTTACTTAACATTCCGATAGCGGAGGGATTGATACATCTCCATTAGTTTTAGATACGTCAATAATAATAATAGTTTTTATAAAAATATACCCTACATCTTGCCGTTTTCCCGATGGTTTAATTATGCTCCGGGGTAACATTTTCATGTTTCAGATACGAGCATCCCTTGGAAAAGGTCTATTCTTTATACAATTAAAATTTCAAGTTGATAACGTAAGACTTTAACAAAAAATCTGGGGTCGGAAATTATCACAAATCCGACCTGTCGAGCGGGTGTGATGCGTCGACTTAAGTGCACACGTATGTAAGATATGTAAATAATGCTTCTAATTAAACTAACTTGCATTGTAGTGTGGATTCCTCTATGTCTTGGTCGTCAGAATGACACGTGAGTTGTGAATGAATATTTAATCCAGCCAGACTCACGGGAATTTCATGTAAATGGTAGTTTTTGGTAATATTTATGGCTATGTGACCGATGGATTATCAATCAATCAATCATCATTTATTATCGGGATTTCACCTTTTTAAATACATTCATAGGTACATTGCACCATAGGAATACAATTTAAACATACCATTACCGAGACGGACAAATATATTAATAATATTAGCTCGTAGGCTTCCGCGGATGCAGTGTTGACTGTTCCTTATTTTTTCGGGATTCATTCCGCGATGTATGTTTATTTAAACAACAATATTTCGCTGGTCCTCCTGCCAGCTTCATCAGGTTAACTGAACTGCTTTATTTTTCTCGCTCGTCTTTATATATAAGTCTGGACTCCCATTGTTGCCGGAAAATGAATTTGAAAAAATTCGTTGTAGACTGCTACTCAACTTGTAACCGTCTTCTCGGTTGACTTTCTCCGGTCTCTTCGCAATTTCTACAGCCTCCCTTATTAATCTTGGGTAATAGCGTATTTCCCTAGATATTAATCTTGCCTCCTCAAAGTTGAAATTATGAGTGGGGCCGCTGAGATGGTGTTCGGCTATTGCAGAAATGCGGTAGTTATCATTTTTAATATTATTATATTATATGTTACTGACCTACTCATTGGTATAACTGCATTCGTCACTTTTCCATTGCATAAAAATTCTTATAAACATGATAGAATGCATACTGCATCACATGGATATCACATATTATCAATTTACATCATATAAATATAATAAAATATTTTGAATCATGGTAACAAATTAGACATTACAAAAAATACAGGAAATAAATTACATATTTAATAATAACTGATATGAAAATAATTGAAATTACAGAAGATAATCAATGTCTAGTGAAAGGGTGGCACAGTCCTCCCACAACAGAAGTGATCTAAATTTAATTTCATCATCTTGTTTTTTATTGATGCGAGGGAACAGTTAAAGAAGTCTATATCAGTGCAAACTATGTTTGCAAGCCTTTGTATTTCGTAAATTGGAAGGTGGATTATGTCTTTTTTGCTATTAAACTTAGGTGTGTTTGCTACCACGGGAAGGGTTTTGAAAGGTATGGAGGATAGGTAAAGAGAAGCACGTTCACGGTAAGAGGCTATCTTGAAAGTGAGGCGGCAGGAGGCTCTTTGGTAAACTTCCCGTCCAACGATTGGAATACCGCTCTATTGGTCTGTTCCTATGATTATCAAAGTAGGGATCGGGAACCCAATGAATTTTTTAAGCGTGCCAAAATTCAAAGCCGACACCACGGGTCGAGCTGCCATGCAAAAACAAAATGAAAACAAAGTGCCATCATTGTGATTTGTACATTTTTTGCGGATCAAAATCTTATTTTCTATTGATGTTTATGTGTGAAACTGCGGTATGAAAAAAATCAGCAACTTCCTCTGTGATAATATTTATTACTCTTTAGTAATAAAGAAATAATTACGTGATGATATTTATTACTCCCTAGTAATAAATATTATCACTAATAACAATATAGTAATAAATATTATCACAGTGGAAGTTGCTCATGTTTTCATACTGCAGTTATGTTCCGTTTCCACTCTATCATGCCTGAAACCACAGAGTATCACAGTGGAAGTGGATATATATGATAAATGTGTGGACTATGAAATTACATATGTTTGAATTTTTAACATATATGTTTGGCACATAAGTTAGCTTGAATATTTATTATGAGAAAGATAATACTCGGATTTAATTACAGTCCAGTCAAGAATTTATCTGAAAATTTATGATAAAAAAATTATCTCTGGCTAGGCGAGTGTCATTATTTTGTTGTCGAAGAAAACTATCTTTTTATTCTCTGTCATACCGAATGAGAGACTGGCAAAATAATTTTGTTCTTATTCATCGCGCAGCATTAATTAGGTCCTCGGTGCATAATTAACGTTCCTCTTTTGTTGCCGAAAGCATAATCGATTCCCTCCTGCCCGGATTTATTGGCCTCGTTCGTTTCGGTCTTCGGCGTTGCGTGGAATTTACGGTCTGTGCCGCAAGAGCGCGCCACCGACGCCGCCGCGGATATTAATTTCCGTGTTTTTGTTTCCTTTCTTTTTAATTTAATTCAACGGAATTCTCATTTGGCTTAAATGAGGATCATGGGACGGGGAAGGGATGGTCGCGCAAATGCTCAACTCGTACTCCGCCTTCACGTGCTGCGTTCTCGACGCATCCCACTGGAGATTTGGGGATGGTGCTCCCTCTAAATCCCTCCATTTCAGTCTTCGCCATAAATTTAATGAAAACACCTTCATTAGTAATTGTTTGAAGTTTGTTAGGTTTTTAAATCAACGCGAGCAGGTACTGTACAAGCATCTTATTCATTCAGTGCTACACTTGTGAATTACGGACTATAATGAAAGAAGTATAGATTAGAATACAAAGTTTTGTCATGCTCTGGGTTTCCCCATAAGAGCAAAAAAGCAAGTACATATCAATTTCTGCTTTAAATCGAAAAATTGAACAAAAAATATACCTGGCCAACATCTCACAGTGATGAAAAACAAATAATTTCACAGCCACAGATAATCGACGCTAAATACAAAATGGAAAATCTAATATCAATCAGAAAGAGATAACAAACAAACAATAATTTCTCAAGAATTCAAATGAGATATGGTACTTTTTTCACAGTTTTTTATTTCAGGTCGACCGGTTTCGTCACGTACGCGACATCATAATTTCTCAGATCAATTTGGGAGCATAAAATTCTATAAAAGGATACAAATTTTGATTATAGACATATATTGTAAAAGAAAAACTATGCAAATTGCACTTACAGAAAACTCAACGCACGACCCGGGTTTCAACACAGTATGTCATCTTCAGGTATATATGTTGAAACCCGGGTCGTGCATTAAATTTCATTTGAGTGGACTTTGCATACTTTTTCTTTGCCAACATGGAGAAATTCCACATCATTCACTCTGAAACCGTACGGTTTGGTATAGACATATACGCTCATTATAGTAATAATTTATTAGTATTTCTTTGAAAATAGACAGAGAGGAAGATTTTAAAAATAGATAATGGCAAGGAATTCCAGAGATTAGAACCAGAAATGAGTAACAATTTTAGGTAAATATTTATCTGAGGTATAGGTCGTAAGAGATAGGACTGTAGGAGGGGTCAGTTCTAGTGGTTCTAAGAACAGAGACCGATTTGGATATGAACATGGAAAAAAGATGTGACGAGAAATGATCTTAGTTAATAATTACGTTTAGAAATAAAAATATACGGTTTGATATAAAAAGTATGGTTTTTAATGGTTATTTTTGTCTGCGAATGAAAAATGTGTTCTAAACTCACGCGGAAGTATATCTAATTGGTAATTTCTTGTCGGTGGGCCTCATATAAAGCCGTTTTCCCTCTGTAATTGGAGTCAAGTGAAACTCGCCGCTTCATCACTATAGTTGAGGGACTACGACTGTAAGGAAACCGAATGCTCTTAAACTTTTGCAGTAATTAATGCGAAGATGCTCTTTAGTAATCAAATAGAATGCATGATAGAACAGTTACCTTCTTAGTAATCTGTAACCCTCAAATGTAACTATTTAACTTTTTAGAGAACTGTATTACAATTATTAAACTTCAGTGAATGTGATAGGCTGGATTGAAACGCAGTAAGGGTGGATTGTATTTTTTCCAATATTATTAGCACTCTGGCATAGCAATATCTTTTTCCTGGAATGATTGGGTAGTGAAAATCATTGCTAGTATAGTGCATAAGTAAATACCAATGGATTTTGGCATCGATAATTGTTTTGATGTTGTTTCTAACGAGGTTTTAATAAACCGAAATTAGTTTGGACCGTTTACGTATCCAGATGCGCAAAGTGACTTCCTTTTATCTAAAAAATATAATTAAATTCATTAACTTTTAGGGAAAATTCACTTTATATTGGTTATAAATTATCACAGTTATCGATAATGTTTGCGATGTATATATATTCGTTATCCGCCATTTATAATCGTTCATGGATTCCTATCTCATTTTATGGAGCACAGAAGTACGGTTTGGTCACAGATTACCGTGTACGTCCGTGGCAATTAGGACTGAGCCGCGTCTGTAATTCAACTGGGGTTAGTGTAAATGGGAATGAACTAATTCTACCAGGAATACCTTTTGAATCTGGGGATTGGTTACCTTTGTAACACGCTCAGGGGTTGCATTGTGCACGAGATATCGGCATTAAGTCCCCAGTCCCTTTTATAACAACCGACTCGCCCGTGGGAAGAGTCACGCGCGCACTACATTTCCTTAATTATCCACGGCGTCCCGATTATGCTCAACGACCCGAAACACGCCTTAATCCGAATCCTTTCAAACTCGATTATAATCCGTTCCGCATAGCGCCGGCCTTTCCATTTGAGTAATCAAAATTGAGTCCTTTTTATGCCCGTGCGTCTTCCGGATTCCCTGAGTCTCCCGTATTTGGTCGCCTTTCCCTCCAACTCACTCTTATTTTCAGTTGAAACAGTCAACACGAAGATGAGCATCAAATGAGTTAGGAGTTCCCGGGCGTCTTCCACAACAAACAACTCGTTACAGTGACTGTCTGAGGAGCGACACCTCTTAGCATATTTGCTACCTTTTGAGTAAACAGTTGGCACCTTTTTCCTTTTCCCTTTTCCAGCTTCCTAGTCCTGGGTCATCAATTATCCTTAACGCGCCGTCGACATGTCGTTTAAGACTATCGCTTGACGGGGATGCCTAACACCTTGCCCAGGTCATAACGGTGGTAGAGGGAATGAACGCCTTGACTTTGTAACGCGGGAGAGACCGATCCAGCTTCAATTCTTTTTTATACATTCATCCCCAATCCCGACACTTATCGTATTCCCTCCTTTTCTTTTTGAGGGCCGCCGATTTTTTTTCTAAAACCGCCTTCCCTCTGTTCTCTTAGCCGAGGATAAACGTCAGAAACTGGAGGGAAAATCTCTCCCGGACGTCGGGCCAATAGCACCCTCGTCAAAGCCGTAAAAACCTTAGCAAACGGCGGAGGGAGCCCAAGGGCTAAGGTGCGGGGCCAGTCGGGGTATGGAGAGAAAAAAAAGGGCAGTTGTCTAGTAGGCCTCATCCCGTCTGTCCGTTCCCTGCGCGGTAGCTTTATCCCTAGGGGGGGAAGAGTGTGTTTGAAGGGAGGGTGAGGATGCAGGGATCACCCCCTGTCCAAACAAACTGGGAGTGTTCCCTCAGCATCACCCCATGTCCTCCTGTTTCCCTCCCGGCTGCCCCAAGGCTTCTTCCCCTCAGACGCAACTCCCCACGGCGTGACCCCCTGAGGCCACGTGCCTCTCCTTCCCGACCGACCCTCTCACGAAATTCTCCCCCGTGTTCCGTTAGGGGGAAACCCCGCCAAGCTCTGCTCGTCCCTCATATATCGACGATCGGTTTCTGGGGCCAGAAGGAGGGTGGTGGGATTGGGAAGTGTCGTCTGAGACCTCCCGCGGAGTTTGAGAGAGGAAGAGGAAGGGTAGCAGGAGGAGCCGAGGCGGTTAAGGGCGGAGGAGTGGAGTGTGGTGGGAAAGTATTGATGGGGGAGATTGCTGTTGTTAAAAGTTTGCGGTCGGATATGCGTCGTTGTTGGTCGGGCGGAAGGGGTACAAATTGGAAAGGATGGCTCCGGCAATGGCGTTCCAAATTGCAGCTGTGGAGTACCCAAGTCGTCTTACTTTGTCACTGACGCGATACCTTTGTTCCTCGCGTATGGGAAATGGCCTTCCGGATATTTTTTAGCGCCTGCCTTGATCTTCTCCAACCGTATGGGAACGTTTTATTTTCATCCTCAAGTAGCAGATCTTTCTAATGAGGGTGTGCTTTCGAATTTCTCAAATTTGTTCCGTTCGGTGAGTTCCGGATTCACATCGCTCATTGCAGCGGCTGTTACTTCGATGGATTGGCTCGTTGCTTTGCACACACGCTCGATTGTACGGGCAGTCTTTGGTGGTTGGAAACATTGAACCACCATTACTTCCGCACCCAGAGAATGACCAAACACATCATTTCCATACTTTTTGTCAATATTAAAATTAAACAATTTTATAAATATTATCGTATTTTATTGATTGATATCTCACATTAGCATTAGTCTTTTGCGTCTGTGTCGTTTAGGTTATTCGGTTGTCAATGTATATAATGTAAGTTTATGTGGTCACCGAATCGGATTGTAAAATTTTCGATGTTTCTAGGCATTATGCTCGAAGTCACCGGAATATTATTAAAGAAATTATTATCGGTGATAATCGATCGTTCTATTCCTAAAATCATATAGAAAGATAAAAATACAATTCCTGGTGAATGTCTTCAAAAATATGATTTTCCCTTGAGGTATTGTCATTTTCTGAAACAAACCTGAACAGGCACAGTATTTAATTTTCAATTAGCTGGGAGAAATAATGCACTTTGTAATATTCCTCTGGATAAAGTCCTGTAAAAGAAAGAAAATCCAGTGGAATATTACAAAGTGCATCATTTCTCCCATTATGTTATTCAAGCCAGTAGAGCCTTCAATAGTTGAAGTAATAGTTTCAATTAGCTTTCTAAAATCTCTGCTCTTACATCTACATCTACGTCATACCCTGCAAGCCACCCAAAGGGTGTGTGGCAGGGGGTGCTTTCGCACCAGGCATGCATGAATGATACGGCAGAACACCGACATTACATTAAAACCCGCGCATCACACATGCAAAGCGCCAATTAAATATCTAATTCCCAAGAAACATTCCTTCTCCAATCGTTCCAACAAGCAAGGGATACAAAGACTACTACTACAGATTCAAAATATCATGCATAAACAAGAACATCATTATTTACATCATGCATAAATAAGAAAGAGGAGAATATAATGAGAAAGATTAACTGCCTACCTATTGTCAATACTCGAACTATTCATGACGACGATCACAGCTGTTATGGTCCCGAATGGTACGCGGAAAAAATGACATTTTATACCCATCGGTTCTACAATCTAGCTCTCTAATTTTATTGGCGCGATCTAATCTGCCGTAGTACAAAGGGGTTAATAGTATGTTCTTTACGTCGTCAGTAAAATGATTTTCCTGAAATTTATTTAGCAGGTTAAGCCTATAATTTAATCTACGCTGTGATAGCGATTCCCATCCTAATTCTTCTAACAGTCCAGACACACTAGCCAACTTATCGTAGCATCGTTTCACGAGCTAAAATGAAATGAGAGTGCATATATATAATACAACTTTAGGCAGATGGTTCATTCATAAATTATTATGGGAGAAGTGCAAAATAGATAAAACATTCCAAGTGTGATTATGGGCATGGCTGGCTGCATATCGGGAACCAAAAATCTTTTAGAGGCTTCAAATGGGGGCCAAAGACTCAGTGGAAATGAGGGCTCTGCCGGGATAAGAATGGAGAAGATGGAGAGGGAGGGGGGAATAAAGCTTAAGGCAAGACCCCTACCCGTCTCCATGGCTACACAACCCCTACCCTCCCCTCGCTCCCCCTCCCCCTCGCCCCGCGATCCTCCTCTTCTATTCTTCGCCACCGGGCAATGAATCACACTTCCCTAAAAATCCCTTCTTTTATTCAATATCCTTCCGCTCCAGAAATGGTTTCCTGCATTGATCTTCCGCAATCGTATGCTCTTTTTTTCTCATCCTTCCCTCGCTTTCCATTTTCTGTTTCCTTTCTTATTATTATATTTCTCAATACCATTTTATTTCCATCTCTCAAGTGGCCTCCGTGCCCATTGAAAGGAAGAAGGAAAATAAGGGTATTTTATAAGTTCAAGGACCACACCGCCTTGGAAAATGTGGTCTAGGGTTGAAGGTAAATCGAGTTGTTTGAATGGAATGGAATGGAACGTACGCGGTCGTTTCGTTATCCTCTTTAAATATATTAATGCTATTTTCTCTCTCGAATCTTAATATCTGTCTTGCCTTTCTATGATTAGGTTGCAATTGCTGAAGAAAAAAATGCCGGTATGTATAAATATACTTTAAAAAAATACTTTCAACGCCCTGTTCACGGTTACATTTTGATATCAAGATCATACATTAGGAAATAAAACAATGCTTATTTCGATTCTACCCGAGTTTTCTGATATTCTTAATCTTGAGTTTTAATGATGAATCCGATTCAATGCCAGACTGATTGATTAATTTCAAACACCCAGCAATGGTTTATAATATAAATCATGACTCTTTTCTCCAAGTTATTATAAATGATTTTTATAGCACCGAAAAGATATCATCATCGTAAAACTGTGATGATATCTTTGTACATGCCAATTGTTTGATGATAACTAATTTCCCCGGTGGCGGCGGGGAAAGGTCCTCGCCTGCCAAACTGAGGGTCACGGGTTTGAGTCCCGCCTGGGTGAAATTATCACCACTCAGGCCATGGGTGTTCGTGTTCAAATTGAAACCTGTGGACTAGTTGTATTTAAATAGTTTAGCCGGACCTATTCTGGACTGATATGTCGTGTAAGCGAAAAATAAATAATTTTGTTTTCTCACATTGGTTTCATTATCACAGATAAAACGAAAATGTTATTGGAATGCGCAGTGATTACCGTTTCGCGTAGCTACGATGAAGTACTCCAGCTGAATTGCCGTCAGTGTGCCATGTGATTTTTTCCCCTTCGAATATACAAAGCCAGAGATTTATTTAGGCAGCTGTGTGGGCAAAGCATAGAGAATATGACTGCTGACTGTAGAGTCTCTTATTCAGGTGAGAGCAATGGCATCTTGTACCCATGCTCAGGAATTGGTCTTTGAAACGGATAACACACTATAGGTGTTAGTCTGGCCTACTAAGAACGTGCGAATTCATACACTTTCAAGATTACTTTGAGGATGGCTCAATAATCTCTTCTATCCAGTCAAGCTGTGGGTTTTTCTAAATAGTTTTATTTCTCTTGGTGCTGTTACATCTCACATTAGTGCACATCAATACCGAAGCGACATCGTGGTAAAGTTACCCATATACTTGTTTGCTATCTACATATTAGATCTCCCAAAAGTAATTAAAAATTGTAAGTATCTGTTATATGCGGACGACTTGCAAATTTATTATCACTGTCATCTGCAAGATCTAAATGAAGGGATCGCTCAAATTAACAGGGACGTTGACACCGTGGCAAACTGGGCCAAAGCAAACTTTCTTACTTTAAACTGTGAGAAAACCAAAACAATCATTATTGGTACAGCGAGGATCATAAATAACATAAATTTCGGTGAAGTCCCCAATGTAATTCTAGACAACGTTGCTGTACCATATTCCAACGTCGTTCGGAATCTGGGAATATAAATGAACATGAACCTCACTTGGCACGACCATGTACTTCAAATTTCAATTAGGATCAATAGCACAGTCTATCGACTTAAACTCTTCAAGCATATACTACCTTTTCATACTAAAAAGTTACTTATCACTAGTTTTTCCACATTTTGACTATTGCTCATTAGTCTTCAGTGACTTGACTAATGAACATAAAGAGAGACTCCAGCGATTGCAGAACTCCTGCATTCGATACATTTTTAATGTTCGCCGAGCCGAGCATATCACTCCATATAGAGCACAACTAGCCTGGCTTAGTATTGAAAACAGACGCCAATACATGCTCTGCACATTTCTTTACGTGCTATTTTCCCGGAGAGAACCTCGGAATATCTACGACTTATTTAGTAGACCTCCACTATCTCGGAGCAGGTCTACCAGGAGTGACCCTGCCAATCTGTACTGCCCCGCGCATCGTACCACTAAATACCACCTATCATTTGTAGTCAGCGCCACGGCAACATGGAACTCTCTACCGAACTATATAAAATGCAGTCAGACTCTTTCTACCTTTAAAGCCAAAACATCTCATTACCTGCTAGCGAAGTAATTCCGAACTTGGTACTTTGGACTTCTCACTGTTGATATCTAATAAGTTTGTCTCACATATTTTACTCTTTGTGGTACTTAATGCTTGTTTTATTGTATATTGTTTTTGGTTTCGAACTTTTTACTTTGGATTTCTCACTGATAAACATCGAATGAGTTTTTCTCACACTTTTCTTCACTCTTTGTGTTTTTTTATGCTTATTTTGTTGTATATTGTTTTTGATAATTTTTGTTTGATAATTGTTTTTGTTAATTTTTGTTTGATAATTGTTTTTGATAATTTTTGTTTGATAATTGTTTTTGATAATTTTTGTTTGATAATTGTTTTTGATAATTTTTGTAATGCTCTTAGGGGTGATGTACCCAGAGCAAAATAAAGTATTCTTATTCTTATACTTGAGTGAGTAAAAAACTAACCGACATTGCCTTTTCGTCCATGGTACTTCTTGCCACCATTTTAACGCTACGTGTTATTTAAAGTTGGAGAACGGTTTATAAGTAGGAACCTTTATCTTTTCAGCATTAAATTTCGAGACTTTTTTTACTGCACAGAGGCCGTATTTTTCTGCTGAAATGAGTAAGCTCTGGAAACACCTTAGTTACAGGCCAGAATAATCCTTTCGAATCTCTTTCTAGACAGAAGATTTAAAATATTCAAATAAACGTCATGCTGTTGATTTTTGGCCAAGATTTCTTTCAAGAGTAGCGTATAAGTCATAAATAATTTACGTCGAATTAATGAGTTTGCGATTTTTTAATGAAGACGTTTGCGATATGCACCCGAGAGTTGAGGGATTAAATTAATATTTTTATATTACTTTTGCATGTTTTATTAAAATTTTCAGTTGAATATTGTAATTTTACATGTGATATTTCCTTAAAGTTGACAGTATTTTGAAAATTAATTTTTGCAGTTTTCCTTTGCAACTAACTTCATTATAAAACTGAGTGAGTTTAATGCGTGGAACAAGTTATACCTACTTTCGTTGGCTTTAAAAATATGCTACGGAGTGACAGTTTTCATTATGAATTCAGGGCATTTAAGGATTTTAAAACCTAATAAGCCTATCGTTCCACCCTTTGAACTTCAACAGCCAGTTAAAATTAAATGCCTCTACGTTATTCAGACATATGTTTTAGTATTTGGATATAAAATTATTGGTAGGTACGCTACAGAAAATAAAATTGTACATGTGGAAATTGTGACGTGGAATTTTAATGCATTTTGGCGATTTCCGGGAGTTATATTTTTTCTCGTCAACCGAGTCAGCTCACTAGCCCTTTACATTTATCGCAGCTTATATATTTCATGCCGTTTTTGACTTTATCAGACTATAAATCAATGAAGATTTACCCTGTAACTCATGATTTATTGCATTAATTATGAAAAGTGTTGTATTTATCTAACTCTTGTCCCGCTGGCCAAAGATCGTGGGGAAAAATTCTGTCCTGTATGGTTTATTATATTTTAGAAACATACGAATCTATTCTAAAAGTTATAGTCAATATTAACATAATTTTAATTTCCCAAACAGATGGTATATTTTTGAGGCGCCCGACAATATTACCGTTTTCACCATGTAGTTGCCTATAACCTGTCTCTGACTTTTGTACCCGAAAAACCTCAACGATTCAGACTGATTTACTGAAGAGCAACTAAATATTATAAATCATCATCGTAATATCTTTGGCCGTGACAACTTCTAACTTTTGGATTTTTAAACCGATTATAGCTTGTTTCAGGCAGCTGGTTTTACTGCGACGGGTGAGTGGTTAACATCAATGGAACTAGTGAATTCACATCGGAGATAATATTATCTCATTGATTATTTGACTTGATAAACCTGAAATTTTGGTAAAACTTTTCGAGGAGTGATGAGCTGTCAAAATTGATAATATCAGTTTCACAAGTACCAGATTATTGTGGTACAAAAAAGCAGAATTTGTTTTTTACTGATTTTTAGCTCATGCCAAGTGACATTAAGATGTATAATTTAGATAATTTCCTATGATTGCGTCAGTCTAATTATTTCCTCTCATTTTCTGCAATTCTCATTCAATAGCTGTTTTTTTCATTGCATGTACTAACATAAGAAGGCTCTATAAAGTACGCATATCACTACAACACATCAGGAACACTTGTGTAATTAAAGATTGGCGCCATCGTATACCTTCTACTGCTAATTTGAAGAACAATCCTGCTTTGATTCCGTCATGATCATCATTGGTTGTTCAATCCTAGGGTTGGTTGACTGCAGCCCTCCATCCTCTCCTATCTAATGCTAGTTCCCTTACCTCCTCGCATCTTTCCTTATGTACTGTCTTCTTTATTTGTTCTGTAAACTTATTCCTGGGTCTTCATCTGGGAACTTTTCCCTCCATTTACCTTCAGTTATGTTCTTCACATACCCATTGTGCCCCAGGGTTGGTCCAATCCATCTGGTCATCTTTTCTGCATGGTGTACCATATGGTCCATTCCTCTTCTACTCTTCTGTACACTTAATAATTTCTCATTTCGTTTATGATGAATGGCATAGAACCTGCTTAAAACTTTTAGCCTCATGGAAAAATTTCCTGTGTTTAGAAGTATTTAATTAGTTTTATTTTCTATTAGATTAACACGTTTGGATGGGCCTTTCATCCTGGCTTATCTGCCTCTTTCATTGGTGCTACACTGTGCTGCCTTATATACTGGATGCCGGGATCACGAGGTTCATTGGGTTCCGTACTAATTTGCTCCCTTCCCCGCTCGCACAATGGCCGACCCTTTTTCGACACAAGTCATTTCACGCCCAATTATCTCAATCATCCAATATGGGCATGCTTACACTCAAGTGATTTATCAATAACGGAAGGGTTGTCCGGCACGGAAATAAACGTTGCGCAATAATCCGTTGCGCAAGCTGAGCGCGTCAATTTGTGCCGTGTCGGCATGTGCAAATAGGTCAGTGATAGAAATTGGCAGGGAGTATGGGGATGGGGAGCGATAGAGAGAGGAAATAAATCATTCAGGGTCGTTCGGAGACTCTTAGAAGACGCCGAAGTGAGGTTAGCTCCTGGTAGGGGCTAAGTGCCGATGGCGGTTAAGTAGGCCGGCCGCCGAGATGGAAGGAGTGAGTGGTACGTGTGTGGCGTTGGATCGTGTCGCGATGCACGCACTGCCGTCTCCGGCGGGGCTGGGTTGCGACGCCGGGGGCTGCCTTGGAGAGAGAGGGAGGCGTAAGTGGCTCCAAGGGGTCAGATGAAGGGGAGGGCGGAACACGAGCGGAAGGGGAGGCTCGTTGGTGAGTCGGAATGCACAGGTCACGCCGCGAACACCTCTCCCGTGATCCATCCAGGCTACTGCATGCCGAAGGATGCCAATCGATTGGTATTCCTTTGTGGAACTCTCTCTCTCTGCGGGGACCCCGGCCGCTCGAAACTTTAAAGCGCTGCAGCGTTTTCGCCGGGATCGGGTGGAGAGAAAACACGTGCACAAGTGGTCCAAGAAAGTGTCAGTTGAAGGGACTTAACCGAAGAAAAAATTACTTCACAGTAAATCCTTCTATGAAGCTCTTCGGCGAAGAGTTCGAGCTTGGTGTTGCGTGTCCGTGAAGTTAGGGATGCTTGCTGTGATGAAAATGGACTTATTTTCACAGAGAATGAGTTTTAAAACAAAACTACGTAGTTTTTATGCTTGTGAACGTTAAAAGAAGAAATTGTATCTTATTAATGAATAGCTGTGCCCGGTATGCGTTGCGATACCTCTTATTCTTTCTGAGTAGGCACATATATACAAGGCAGAATCATATTCATCGTACCTACACAGGAATGCGTTACGCACAAATGATGGCATTAGTTTCCATGCCATACATATGCTGCGGTTTCTAAGTAAATGAAATATTCTGTTGTTGATGTAGTGCAAACGTTTAAGACTTTCGAGCTTAAAAATCAAATTTTAGGAAAAAGAGAAGCATATACGGAAATCGAATGCAAGAATTAAAAAAATAAAAACCAAAGAGACTACTGCTCCAAAACTTATTCTACGTACAAATAAATTACGTACCTTTCAACACAAATTATGTCTCACTGATATGATTCTGATGCACGCGATAATATATCTCATTGGTAGGATTCTGATGCATGTGACTGAGTTACTCATGAACAATCTGCTTCGTTGCTTTCTTGTCATTCCTCGCTTGTTTGAGTTGCTCGCGTGTCAACACTCATTTGTTAAAATGGCTCACGCTCTACCTATTGTATATGCAATGGATTTAATAATTCAGAAATCTCTGCGGGCGCGCGCAAAACAACTCACCAAAGTTTCATCGAAATCTGATGAATTGTATTGGATCGCATCGAAGACGAACTAATAAACATTTTTATGTATTTGATTTAAGGTGGAACCTGCGCTTCGAATTGCTGATTCCTTAAGATACAAAGATAAGATACAAGATTTGCTGCAATTACTAAATATAAGCTTAGTGGCGGCTTTGATATCTTTTAAATTCCATGTAAATACTCCTTCGAGTGAAATATTTTAGGACAGAGAGTTAAAGCGAAGCCTTTACCACGTAACAAAAACCAGTAATCATACTGAATCCAGTCTTAATTACTATTTTTTCAGGATTTGATATTGTTACTTTTGAGCTAACGAAGAAAATGGTATTATTTCATTTAGGTTGAAAAGATTTGACAATGTATTTTTAATATTTAATTTTGATGTACAGTGGCGGAAAAAATTAACGCAAAACTCATTGGCGTCTGAATGCGGCGTACACGGGAACTAATTGAAATCGCTTTTCCTTCGAACACTTGACAACATTGAGACAGCATATGGAAACCGGGAATATTCAAACTCTCTATGAATTGATATCGATTTTACTCGTCATGTAAATAGACATACTAATAAGGTTTACGTTCGCGAGATCGTCTGGGAGTTATAAACGTGATGAGCTTGCTTCGACCAGCACCCAGTCGAGGTTCCGAATTCGTATTTGATTATATAGAGATGCTTACCATATTTTTTTAGAGCTCTGGACCGTTTAAACAAATTTCTTGGTTGAAACTTAAGCAACAATACGATGAAAGCATTATTTGTAGGGACATAAAAAAATTTTATTTTCCAGATCAAATTCTCTAACAATAAAATGTATTTCCGCGTGCAGGGAATAGCTATGGATGAACATCGTTTTAATAGGCCTCAAACTACTTCCGAGAAATATGATGCATTACAGTTAACATTTTGGTGTAATACCCTGTGAATTTCAAGTTAAAGTATGGGAAATCTGGTTGAATAGAATGGTTTCCTTGAGGAGAAAATTCTTCTTTACAAGCATTTCCTATACCTTAAAACCCTACCTAAAAAACTAAGTTTCCGCCCTTGTGCATTCAGGTCATCCCAACACTTAAATTTCTTAATTCCTCCGAACGTAATATTATTTACTTTCTGAAAACTACTTTTAAAAATCCAGAGCATTTTTTTGGTCCAGTTTTTAAAGGAAACATTAGAATTCCCATTTTTCGTTGTATAGTAAGAACCACTGGTCGCTGTTTTCTCTTGATCGATGAAGTAGCCTAGAGGGAGAGCGTTCGTCTGCGGCCAAGAATACCTGGGGTTCAAATCCTGGCGTTGCCTCTTTTAGTGCCTTTATAATTAATCTACGCGATGTGACTTTATTGCAGCCGAAACTTCGCAGGAATCCGCGGAAGACCCAGGGAATGGATATTGACCTCAACCATGAGTGTGTGATTTTACGCATATTCGGGCTTTGTAAAAGAATCAGAGCGGTCTCCTTGGTCGTCGAATGAGATGTTTACTTCCCATTCTCGGGTACTCGACCCCACTTGATTTCTACGTCCTGCCTGTCGTATGGTGCTCATATCCACTCATTTGCCAACTTACCACTCAATGAAAAGCTATTCATGAAGGAGGGTACAGACCGGATCTCTGATTGTGTCAGTTACTCGATTTAGTGATCTTACCTGATGCTACATTCACCATTAAATTACTTTGAAATGATTTAGTAAAGAGGGTAATTATTATTATTAGGAATTAGAGTTTGTTTCTATCTGCGGAACTTGTAAATACTGATTACTCATCTGAGTGAGAGACCAAACATGTGTGGAATTCTCTTCAAAATATCTTTAAAACGGTTTTTGAAGCTTTCCCAGCATTATTTTCTAGGTTTGCTATGAACAATATATAAGCCGTGTAGTTCAACTTATAGGATGGAGGATAATACTTAGATGATAAGGTAAATTAATGAATCACTTATATACCTTTTGACATATTCGCAGTGAAAAATGTTTGGCTAAAATTACGCAGTTAAATTTTATGCGGAGAATTTTTATACCCACGCGTAAGTAATACTCCGACAAAAATGCATCGCGTGTCTTCCCCTGTGAAAGTGATAAAATACTAAAAATAATCTTTTTCCATGAAGCGACTAAGCAGTAATTAGTTATTTTCCCTACGGTCATTTGTATACTCCTCATAAATCCGCAGAGTAGTCAATGGAGTACAAATTAGGAATGTGCACCATCTGAGTTTATACGATTGCTACTTTCCTAATGAATCTATTTCTCTTCAAAAGTGTCGTAATATTACTGCTTCAATGGAAGTTAAAGTTGTGAATGCCGCCACATGAAGATATTAAAAGACTTTTTACAGGGTCATAAATTTCAGCTCTTAGTAGTAATGTATTTTAACGGATGTTGAAAAGGGACACTATAATGCACTACAATGCAAAGAGTGGAAAAGGGTAAAATGTATGCGTAATTCTCTAAATTTGAGTTATGTGTGCACATGGTCACAGCAATTGATCATCAAGAAATATGCTGGTATTTACATAAAGAATGTGGATGTTTATTAGCCTTATAATCAATCCATCCCCCTCCATTCTCGATTTTCTGACTGAGTCTTTGTGACATGGAGTTGTCCACATTTTGGTATCCTTTTATTGTCTTCATTTCCCATTCTTCCTCCACGATTTTCCTCATTGCATCTTAATTTTGGGTTGTTTCGTTTGAGGGGGTCGAAAAAAGTTTGTTTCTTGCATTGTCCTCATAATAAACGCTGCGCTCCGTGCAGCCCGCTCCATCTATGTTACATGATTTGTTTTGAACCATCTCCTAAAATTTTGACATTTGTGAACTCGCAAGTATTCCTAGTTGCGGACGAAAAATGAATATTGATAAACATTCGACTAAACATAGTTCTTATTGTAGCGGATACAAATTTAATGATTTTCGTTTGATAGTAGTGAGAAATAGATTTTTTACTTTGAAACACCAAATAAAAGTCCAGTGGGTGAAAGTCGAAGGCTCAATACCTCTTCGGGTAATTTTTTGACGGATGTTTTTGCCTTTTACAAACCTACTATCCGATTCCTTGACGTGGGAGAAAAATGAGGCATTCTTAAAGGCTAATAAGATCTTTTTTCCCCCAAAAATTTAGGGAGAGGCCGCTAAAACTTTGAACAATATCTTTACTTGCGCTGTCCGCTCTGCTTGTTCGTCTATCAACGCTCGTCTCCATGAAGCAGTCATCAATAAACCTTAGCCAAGTTCCGAGTGGTGATGGTCGGGGTGGTTTGTTGTTGTGAATAAGGCACAGGTTTCAAATTCTCGCTGCACCAAAAAGAAAAGGCTCGTCGCGCTTCGAAAAAATCGGAAGCACCCGTCAAATATTGTAAAGGGCGTAAGAGAAGTCAAATACCACTTCTTTCCTGTGAGTTAAACGACTGGCATCCGAAATTTTATCTATGGCAGAAAAGGTATCGCCCGCAACACAAGGGGAAAGTAAACTCTTATTAAAGGCATACTATTTCCCAAATCAATGTAATGCGGCCTTCATACATTCCAATTTTGAATGGATTAGTATTGGTGGAGCTTTGTATCGACACAGGGGAACCTCTAGGGATCCTCAAAAGTCCTCCAAGATTTCTCTTTGCTTTAACTCAGACTTATGGTAGTTGGCCTCCAAACCCATGCATGAGGGGAACTAATGGCGTTTGATTGGAATGGCCTGGGCTGATGAGGTGTAATCCGAGAACTACTTCTTTCTGTTAGTATTCCCAGGAGAGTAGTATGCTTTTTCCTATCCTTATAGTTATTTTAAACGTTTGTATACAATACCACCACTCATTTCAAAAGTAATGTAGTTCACAGTAACCCATACTGAATTTGCTGAAACAAACACATCGATGCACCGCGACTGAATGTGAGAATAATATGAGACGAAAGCTCAAAAATGAGGCGATTGATGACTAAGTTCTAGGCTGCGACAAATGTGACCTCCATTGCGGATTTCAAATATTTGCGGGAGACGATGTTTTCCTCAGTGTTGCCAGTCTTTTGAGTGTCTACTGCTTCTAGAAGTTCCTAAAAATGCCGCATTCTGGCGCACGAAAAATTTTGCGTTAATTTCTTCCGCCACTGTACAATGAATAATAGATTTGTTAAACCAGGTAAGCAGCGATAGTTTCCCTAGGCAACGTTGCCATATTTATCACAGTATTGCGGCTAGTATAGGAAAGTGTATGCAATCTATGACTTTTGCGTATGCAGATCTTGTAGAAGTATTGTTGTATAGGTTTGTGTTCCAAAGTATCGTTTTATTTACTTGTATATATATTTTTTTAGGTCGCTGAACTTCTTTCTTGATTGCATGAACGCATATATATTTGTGAATAAGAGATTTACTGGGATTTGTGATTATTGTTATTGGTATAAAATGTCTGCTTCTTTTGATGTTGAGATGGCAACCCCAAAAACGGATTTATCTATTTGGGGTACCCAGGTCTACTTTGGAAGGTTGCTGGCGAATATAATGATTATATATTAATTGATTTTGTATCCGATGGTGGAATAAAAATTTATTATTATTATTATTATTAAGTACTTTGACGAAAACTAGAAGTCTTGATATTTAAACCTAAATACTCGTGCTACAATGAAATTCGAGATTGGCAGAGTAGGTGGCTGTAGTATGTAATAAGGGGAGATGGGTTGCTCAAGAATGTGACTGAAGGAAGGATGTTGGCAAGCGGGGAAGGGGAAGGAAGAGAATAGGTTTCATGGAAAGGGATGTAGAAGGGTAGATCGTATACTGAGGCGAAAAAGGATACACTAGACCGAGATAGGCGCCCTGAAAGTGTAGAAAACCGGGAGAAGATTCTCTGGCATTCGACATAGCCAGACTTAACCGGTATAAAACTATAAAAAATACATCAATGACCTGAGATTAAAAATATATGTATTTGGTGTCTCAATATGTAATACATATAATAAACATTTTTGAACTGTATAACTAGACGTTAATTGAGATAAAAAAGTTATGTGAATTAATGCCATTGCACAGAAATTGAGCCAATTTATTCCTGCGTTAGATTTTGTCATTTTTAAACCAACATTTCTTCGTTAAATAACCGATTGTCTTGTGATATTTTACACCATTTGATAGTAGAAGTCTTAAGGCAATCTTCATAATCGTTACCAGAGTATCTTCCAGGTGTGGGGGAGCCCCTTGACTCAGAAATGGTATTCACAGTCGTAACCCAGGAGACTGCCCTCCACTAATTCTCCCTCAGGCCTTCGATTTCCTGGGTAAGGCTTGAAGCTTATCCTAAGCTCCCCCATGCAGTACATACTGCTGTTCATGCGTGGGACGAATTAATACTACTGAAGCAGATCGAATTCCTTCGGTGCTCTCAGTAAATTAGACTCATGTTTTTGCTTTGGCTCTTGTTATCTTACTCCCTCTTTCATTTTTCATGGCTTTTGCACGTGAAGTGTGATTTACTCATGAGTCTGAAAATGACATTTTTTATGGAAATCTGTCAGAACTGAAATGTTTGAATATTTATTACCGTAAAAGTTTACAAGTGATAATATATCTGATAGCATTTTTAATAGTATAGTCATATGTCTCTGAAAGCTAGAATATTCGCCATCTTAACTAACTAATTGTCGCTTTTACCATCTTAAGTGACTTATTTTAGCGTAAAAATGGCTGTGCACAACTTGACTTACCAGCCGATTCTCCCTCTGTGACTTGGTGTAAACAGATAATTTATAACATACTAGCCGAATGTGCCCATTGAAATTCAACGGGTGTGAAAAAAATGTAATTTATTTTATTAGAAAACCACTAAGCCTGAAGAATACAGTCAGTGTGGTCATTTGAGGAGTTCGTAACATATCTTGTACGTTGTGTTCGTTGTAGTAGACACGCTGATTGTTTCTCAGGTGCACGCAGAGATGAGTGACTGCTGGTCCTCTTTCATGCACGGGAAACCAAATAATGGGCCAAGCAGACTCATTACTACTTAAATAGCACCCAGGTTCATAGATTGTCACCTCGTTCCCCGGTTCTCTTGAGCCGTCTTCTGAGTGAATGACAGCTTGATCGCTTCCCTCGTGTACATACATATATTGGCATTCAACGACCTAATTGAGTTGCGTTATTCAACGTTGATTTGTGTGTTGAGTATTTTTATCACTATCGGAGAGTAGGGTACAATCCAGCGGTTGACAACGTCAAAAGGAGCATTTGCTGCAGCAGCCATGTGTATTTAACCCATGAAACCTACATCACCAGGACGGCGCCTTCGGCGTGAAGGGTAGCCATAATCATTGGTTTTGGTTACTGAATCAAAAATCTAAGGTGATTCTTAGAGCATTTGCCAATTTTCGTGCACGGATGTCCTTCATTACTATTCGCTGCGCGTAAGTATTATTGCACATTTTATCGCGTGTATAGTCTATTTAATTACTTCATTTGCCTCTATGGGAGGTACTTTGAGAAGAGACATTCAAGAGTATACTTGTTGTAAATATACATTGAAATTATCGATTATCCCTCGAAGCAATCTATCATGGGGCCCTTGGGACTGCGGGCCCTTCTTTTACAGATTTTTTTTCTACGTGCTATCATGGGCCTGCAGGAAAACATGATATTTAAATGGTAGAGACATCTAAATTTCTGGTTGCTAAGGAAATATGATATTGTTGATTTCAGAGAAAATGTGAGATTTTTCAGCTAAAAACATGACTTTCACACGAATACGAAACGTAATAGAAAATTGATTGAAAGAATTAGAATTTTCATTTATTCAGCCATCTGATAAAAAAATTCCAGCCTTCTATCTTGAGTGAAAGTACTTTTAGAAAGCAAAAAATAAAACCACTGCACCGAACCCAATGATTAACATCGACGACCAGAGGGGCCTTGGGGGGCCTCAGGGTACCCTGAGGGCTTTTTGATATCGCCTATATTACCCACAGATATATTTTCTATCTACATGCAGAATTTTAGTTCGGTTTGGTAGTTTTTGCGTGATTGAGTGCCAAACATCCAAACGTACAAACTTTCACATTTATTTTATTAGTAGGATGTTAATATCAAGGTAGAGTATTGGGCATGCCTAAAATTAAGGTTCCTCCATAACGATGGCAACGATGGGGAATTTTCGATTATATATAACCGCCATTATCCCTACCCCAGCTCTCATCATCCTAATGACGATGGTTGAGTGTGCCGTCGGAACGTGAGGAGTATTCAGCAACATCACCGGGAGTGTAACCCAAGAAACCCTCACTCAAATAATGCCTTGTATATATTCAGCATTACGTGCATTTGAAACATGCTTATGCTTGTCGTGCAATCACTTCATTAACTGGTAGAAATAAGTAAATTCTGGTATTTCATTAAAGATTTTTATTAGGTTAGTTTTATGCATGGAATACACTTAAGTTTCCATTCATTTGTTATATAATATCTGGACTGATGCTATCTAATTCATTAATTAACTAAAAGTTTCTTGATACATTTTCGTGTACCTCGCATGTGATTCTTTTAAATCCCCATATGATCGCAGAATTATATTTGTTGGTCCAATTAAGGTTTTTTTAAATGGGAAAATGATGTAAAACTGTTGTTAATCTATTTATAATTCTCTCTTCATTTTTTATTGCTAACTATTCATTTTCTTTTTTTACAGGTAAGTTGAATACATTGCCTCTCTTCAACGCAGAAATCATTAGAGAACTTAAGTATAATCCTACCTTCGCAGCGGCCTCGTAAGTATTTTATGTCGTAATTAATTCTCGACTGGATCATTTTACAGGTCATGAGATACATCAAGCAATTCATCTATCGGTATATCACTGAGATTCTTTGTAAAATGTATAAGCCAATCCTCCTCAACGTTGATGCTACCATTTAATGATATGCTAAATTATTCTAGGATTTATTTACTATCAAAACTTGGGAGGTCAATTTCTCTCGTGAAATTTGACATTCTTTTAAATACAAATTCTAAAACTTTATTGGAGAATATATATTTTTTCATAGTTTAGACGAATTTATGACTTTTTATGAAGATGGCGTATTAAGATAGGAATACCTTGGTGTTTTTGCGCATGGTATTCAGACTATTTGTTAAATCAGGAAGTAATCACAAGGATCAACTTCTAATGTCAATTAAAGTGGATGATTATCACTTCAAACTCATATGTGTGAATAGGTATGCATCCTTGTAATGAATGAGACCTGTATTGAATTTCTTGTTCAGTTTCTTCCTAATATGCCTGCTCAATATTTGAATAGAAAAATTTACAAATACGAAATACGAGTTGAAATAGAACTTGTTAAACGATTGTAATAGAGCCACCGTGCTTTTGGGCTTTTATTACACCAATTCTGAGAATCATCTATTTTCGTATTGTGACATTTGTCTTGTAATGTACCCTTTGCTATTGGCAGCACGGACTTTCACGGAATTCCCGCTGATCACATTAGGCTACCCTTTTAAGGTCCTCTGGCGATTTCGTCTTCTTTCTCTTGAACAACTCTAAGTTGGGTCCCTTATGACTAGATATATGTGAAAAGAAGATCCTGGAAGCCTTTCTAAGCGAGCTGTTTGGCAAAAGGTTGAGGTAGGATTTTTTCGATATCTTGGCTCACAACCCAAAATACTTAACCAATAAGTAGGTTGAAGTAAATGTTAGATCTGAGTTTTCCTTTGAGGGTGTGAATTATTTTTTAAATGTGTGTAACATTGTGTAGCCATCAGACGTGCTATTCTTCCAGAAAACGTCTTTTTGGTCTTAGTTCTGACGTTTATTGCATGCTTTGCCTTACCACTCGATGGCTTGAGTACCGGAAATATCTACGAGTTTTCTTCAAGCCGTCAAATTTTGCGTGAGTGGATTTCGTTGGCAGTTGACTCAAGCTCTCCAAATCCAATCAATTCCAACTTCCCTCTGCTCTAGGCACAACAACCTGCTTGCCGTCTCTTGAATATCTTTAGTTCCTGCCCCCTTGATTACTTTTCTTATATCCTACGTTATCACCACCATGGATTAGCTTCGCTGCTTAACGCGGCGTCGTTCCATGTCTCTTACGTCGGTCCTGCTATCTTCTGTTTAACTTTGCTTTTCTTCCCTTTGGGAACGTCTCCGCTTCGAACGCATCCACCCAAGCTCGTTGTAAGGAATTTCTTTATCGCCAGCGTCCCACGCATTAAATTGAGAATTAAGGCTTGCCTTTTTTGAGAAGCGTTCATTCCTGGGGTCGTTTTTTCCATGACCTTATTTCCCTCGCCTCAGTCCGAGTGTTTCGTGCGATTTCGAGGATTAAAGCGGGCAGCCCTCTTTGGTGTGTGGCCGTTTCTCGGTTCTAACATCCATCAGAGCCCTGAAATACGTTGATACTTGTATTTTTTCGTGCGATTCTAAGGCGACAGCCTTTGCTGCTGTATTTTGACTTCAATTCTGCGTGCAATGTTATTCTACGGGCTTTAGGAAGGGGCGTCGAATGCCTCCATTCTTCTCACGGGAGCCTTAACGTCTCGCTCGAAAGAGGATTATTAAAACGGCTGGTTCAGGCATAGATTATTTGCATTCAGAGATGGCGATGAGCTTATATTTCAGTTTTTTTTATGTCCTTCGTGAGCGAGCTACCTTTTTTTCATATCAACGGGAGGATTTTGGGTAAATAACTCATACGAACTATGTTTATTTGGAGTTTTATCTTCTCTCATTTTATCACTCAAATGAAATGACGCCGGCGCTTATAAAATATTCCATGTTATATTTACGATGGAGATGTGTATATTCGAGGGAAATTTGCATATTTATGAAATATCCGTCTTCCAATATCGGAATATTTATTTTCGTTTGATGGGACGCATTGCGCGAATGGTATCTCACGAATTTTTAACGAGCTATTCCTCGAGAGTAGACACATATTTAATTTTAAGCAAGGAAAAGATGTTTTTTTTATCGGCAAAATTTTCTCTATTTTCAACAATTAATCATTTTCAATTCCAACATTTCCATCGATTTCCTGTTCCTGCAGTAATTTAATTTTCTCTGATTCAGTGAATTTCTTTTTGTATCCTTTCTTTATTGCCCTTAAAATTATAAATTCGTAGCATCAAATGCTTATGACTATTATTTATTAAATTATAAAATTAGAGTAGAGGCTTAAAAAAGTTTAGAAGTGGTTATTTATAATGATGTGGCTCCCACTAGGCCAATTTTTGTTAACTGAGTGGAATCATGAGATATGGACGTCAGAATGAAAGATTGTTGACCATAGTAATCAGTTAGCAGTAAGATTATTTCCGATCAAGGCTACCGCTGTTTTAGGGACAGAAAGTGGCCCAAGGAAATATAATGAATGGCACTTATTTGTACGTTCTCATTTGACCATAGTACTTTTTTCACTTTTTCCGTATTACCTCGGGTTCATAGTTTGCGGAAGAAACAGTTCAGGAACAGTTTATGTCCTGTAGTGTGGAATGGATGATTTATATTTAACTTCGCTCTACATGCCTTAGATTACCGAAGCTAAAATGAAAGAAATGGATGAATTTCCTGACAGCTTAGTACATAAACTCCTTTTCCCCAAGCTCTTCAATACTGCCCATGTAGTGACACAGTGTGACCCTACGGAAAAACACGTTTCCCATCCTTTCCTTCTTATTATTCCCTTATTTCGTTCTATTTCATGGATATTTTGCTTATATATTTTGTCCAATATAGATTTCGAGGCTCTCGAGATAGTATGTAGAATTTTATTCCTCCGAGTTTTTCTGACATTCTTCCGCTACGCGCTGTGAGTCATCGGTATTTCACTATACGGCGCCAATTTCTATTACTAGTTGTAAGTGATGTTCTATTGTTTAGAAGTGAAGGAATATGCCCACAGAAGGTAAGGGTGAGTCCTCATTTTAAAGTACTTTATTCTGTCTACCTTGGGAAAGTTGGGTTCATGAATTAATTTTGGTTGTATGGAAGTTTAAACCTCTTTGCCGGATTCTACGTGAGGTTTAGCTTCGTCCTCTCTATCCCTTGGACATTTCTTGGTAAAGTAAAGAGATGTTGATATTCCTCAACGGGGCTGTCTCTGTATGCGCTCCTCTATATCCTTATCCTAGACGCCTGTTCAATAAATAGGCGCTCAGAATCCCTTATCACTCCTCAAGGTCCTGTTATCATTAGCCTACCAACATCCTCCGGATCTCCCTCGGTTTATCTTCATCATCTATTTTCAGTGATGTCCGCCGTCTCTCTGGACAAACCAAACAGTCACATCCAATCATTCTTATCTTCTTCGTAGTCCGTCTGGAATTGAGATATCAATGAGCATATTTAACTGCGATTTTGCTCATCCTGATTTTTTACCACTAACATTCATTTCGAATTTACTATCCATACATATGCGTTTAGTTCTGTGGTGCATTGTGTGTACCTGGTGGAAAAATAATGCTGTATCAATGCGCCCAATGGATCAGATTGGCTGTCACAAATAACGCTTTTCTCGTTATTTTATCAATATTTACAAATAACGCCTGATTTCAATGGCTTTTTTTTGGTAGACGATCCTAATACCCTTTGCCTTTGGATACCAGTTAAGCATCATCACAGGAGATGATATGGTCTTCTGATGCCCCGCCCCCCCCTGATTAAAGAGGTATATAAGCGTAGACAGAATATCCTTGGAATCATTGCTCTGAAGACGGTGGAGGAGTATTCCATCGAAACGTTGGCAGCAGCTAAAAAATATTATATTACTTAAAGCATTTTTTGATTTGCCTTATTAATTCTGGTTTTCTGGAAAACCTCTTCGCCGGATTCTACGTGAATTTTAGCATCGTCCTCTCTATCCCTTGGACATTTTTGTCCTAATTTTAGTTGTACCCGCTACGCCTACGAGTAATTTTGGTTTTACTTACAACGGCTACCGTTGCTTTCGCCGCATCTGCAATGGCTTTTTTCAAGCTCTCTCATTCATCTTTCACTGATCTCAAAACCCCATCTTTATCATCCTCCTCTTGATACTTCTTTTTCATTGTCCCAGCCTACGCCTTGGCATGCCAGTTTCGTACCCTCCTGCCACTCCTTATCTTGATGAGTTTAACGTGATATTTCATCACATGTAGTTATGGTCTGTGTCCGTACCCGCTCCTAGATATGTATGCGTGTTTTGAACGCTATTGCTGAATCTGTATCTCTCCATAATATCATCTATTTCAAACCAATATGTGTCTCCTCGCTTCTTTCATGTGTGCCTGCGTCTAAGATGGTGCCTGAACCATGCATTTGTGAATACCAGATTATCTCCAGCAATACTCGACAGCTTTTTCCATTATGACTAGGTACCTGTCTCGCTCAAACTACCTTAAGTCAGAAATATGGCAAAATTTGGCATTATTCATTACATCTACGAAATACCGTGCAAGCCACCACTAGAGTGTGTGGCACTGGGTGATTCCACACCAGGCATTCACCACTCATCCCAGTTCAAATCAGAACCGCGCACGATCCTTCGAATGCCAGGCGCAGGCCAAATGCAGTCAGGGCAATGGTACGCAGTCAGACCAGAAACCAGGAGAGTGATACGTAGAAGAACATGCTACCATACAGTACTCTACTCAAGATATAACTACTGGTTAGTATTATTAATGCGACAAATAAATAGCACTACACGGTACTAAGACATACAGGAGTGTATCATGCCGGAGATTACATGCGAGGTTAGTATCTACAATTTATTTTAAGATATTTAGCACTACTGAAAAAACCTATTTAGCATAGTCAGTATCCTACAACTGATCTATCACAGCTATTTTGGTCCATTATTGTACGTGGAAAAAATGAAATGTTTAAATCTATCGGTTCTGCAGTATATTTCCTTAATCTATTTCTGTGATCATTACTACCACAATAGTTTGGCTCTCGCAAAATATGTAGAACGTCCGGCAAAAAATAGTCTACATCAAACTTTCGTATAAGGTTTAACGTTTATTTTTTCCTTCGATAGGATAGAGGTTCCCACCCTGATTCCCTCAACAATTTTGTAACACTAATATGTTTATCATAACAATTTTTAACAAATCCAGCTGCCGTCCGCTGTATTCGATCTTTTCATTTCATTAGATAAAGTCCCCGTAACAAATCGTTGATGACTTCATCCAACGCAAGCCAATTCAGTTAAATTGATGTATCCCTCCCCATCCGTGAATCTTGCGTAACCTAGGCCATCCACGGTCCCACAGTCCCCCGCAGTCTGCGGCAGTAAAACGTCTATCCCTGGGCCCTAGGCACTCACTGTGTGTGCTCGCCCTCGGAACGATAATAGCGTGGACTTCTCCCTCCCCGCCTCGCCGTCCGGATGAACGGGTCCGGGGAAAAGGACATTGTGGCTCGTGTGTGCGGTGGAGAACGAAAGAACTCAGCACTCTCGTGGGAGTTGAGTAAGTCCCCGGACCCCCATTGCCTTCCGCATTCCCTTCCAACCCATCTCCACAAAGGGTTTTTTTTTCTCCTCTCTTCTCACCCCAACCGATATCCTCCCCCTCCTTTCGCACCCTCTCTCCCCCACCCACCCCCTCGAAAACCTCCATCCCTCTCGCCAACGACACCTAATTATCGATCCCTATCCCTTTGCCTCCACTACCGCACCCCTTGCCATACTCCGTCCGCTCCCATCGAAACATCCCCCTCCGCCCTCCCTCCCTCTCCTTCGGGTGGCATCGTCCTTCCCCCTCCGTCGCCCGCTCCGTTCCACGACTCAAACACAAAGCTTGTACGTTCCATTAGAGGAGAGAAGGGATGACTGGAGGTTGAGATCGGGAGAAAAAGTGCATTACGGCCATTCATGGTGGTGGTCTGGTGCAAAAGGACACCAGGAGGTCTTGTCCCCCCCCCTCTAGCCCCCCCTCCCTCAGACACCGGTGACTGAACTTTGGAGAGGCATTCGGGTCGGGAGGAGGACTGGAGGGGCTTGGATTCTGGAGATGATTGGCGGGGGATGTTTCCGCCTCCCAACCTTTCCTCCCCTTCTCGCCCACTCTTTCCCGTTGTTTCGGCAAAGAATATTAATGCAATGCTGGCTGGCTGTCTGGGAGTCGATTCCCTCAATTAGGCGCCCGGGAATCCGTTTTCCGCGGGAGATGAATCTTTGGGAGTCGTGATGTGATTGTTTCAGCGTACAGCGAGGGCCCAGCACACCGGGAAATCCAAGGGAGCGGCAAATAGAATCAGTGTCCTCAAAGGTAAATATTGATGACGGCATCTTTCGAGCGTTTTGTGCGTTCGAAGAACTAAATAAACGCGTCGACTTTCGGGTTTAAACAGAAACGTGTGACTTGGTCCCGTGCCTGAAGTTTTACTATGTTTTATTGTTTACTTTGAACTATTGTATATGTCTTGTAAACAATTTTTTCGGACGTTGATGAAACAAAATTAATTCGCTCGACTGATTTGTAAACAAGAGACCCCGAATAGTTCTCTAGAGGAAGATGTTATTGCAAAATTGATACAATTGGCTTGAGGCGGTTCGATGAAAATGCTAAAGTGAAGGGTTAGCTATAGTGAATAATCTGCAATAGATTTTATGTATAGTCAAAAGTACGTTTTAGCACAATTTAAAGGAATTACGGCGCCTATTTTTTTTAATAAGTCGAAGTTTATGTTCAAATGTTCACTTATCTGTAATGAATAACCTGCAATAGATTTGGTATATTGTCAAAAGAACATTTAATGAATAATTTCAAACAAGTTGCAGCTCCTCTATTAATTTTATTAAGTCAAATTTGATGTTCAAATTTTCTTCCAAGCCAACGTTATGGTTCATCATCGCCGGTCATCCTCAATTTTTAAATTGTACCCTACAAAGTTGACAAAACCAAAGATTCTCAGTGAAAATATTTAATAATTCTTCACCCATCTCTATCAAATCTCTATAATTCACCAGCATCCCACTACTTCATCATGTCATCTGCGAGAGACATTCAATTTAATTTATTCATTTCATTTTAAGGACCATAGAATGCCGCCCTGGTACGAATTGAATTTTGCTCACTGGTATGCACCTGAGAATGATTGGCATATGCCTATATATTCGAATAATATTAGCAGATTTAGCTGCACAAATAGGTTTAAAGCATTTTAATATTGATAAAATAATTCACGCCTTTCTCCATTGAAAATGCTCTCTGCTTTGGAACGGCCTTTATATGGACCTTTGCTCCACGAGACCTGAATTATATGAACGATAATTGCATCGCTCTCCGGGGGTTCTTATGGCGGAGCACGTCCTCTGCAACCGCCTTTATGGCGTACGTTTTATTTCTCCCGTATTGCGTGCTTATTTTCCTCGCCTTTCTCCCCATTTTTCTTCCCCAGAACCCTCCGCTTATCTCTCGCCCTCTTTCATTTCCCTGATTCTAACTCTCATTTAATTCTTGCTCCCTTTTCTCCTTGGCGTTCATTCATATTTCTTCTGTCTCTCCAATTCTCTTCTTTCATCATTGATGGTGCCCCAGTCTCTTTCATTTCCGCATTCATTCGCTCCCCTTAAAGAGATTATCCGTCTTCTCGGAGATGAAATAGGCAGGAGTACTTAAGGTAGTCCGAGCTAGATAGTTTCCAAATCATAATAGAGACCGTATTCGAATTACACGTTTTAACTTCACCAGCTGAATTTAACACATGAATTAAATATTTCATTGATAATGGTGAAATAATATAGGTTTATATGAAATAAATGGTAGTTAATTAAATTAAAATATCTAAATAAGTCATTAACTTGACTCAATTTTTTCACGCGGTACGTTTGATACTACATCAAAACAGGTTTATTGTGACCCTGAAGAATTTACTGTGGTTACAATATGATTAATTTTCAAAAATAGTTCAGAAAACATGCAAACTACACGCTGTTAGTTTTTTACGACATCTAAGTGTTAGAAATTCCTAATTTTATAAATAATGTCTCTCTTAAGTGCATACACGTACCATTTCCCATGTCAAAGGGCTAGTATTTTGTGGCAAATAACTCCGAAAGTTATGTGGTAAGGGGTTGAATTTTTGGTGTTGTTAGAAGGGTGAGATATTTTCTTTTAAAATGAGACCAAATTCATTGATTTCTAGGTAAAATTATATTTTGCTCGAACTACCTTAATTTTGCGTTGAGTGATTTTATATTCAACGTATATGAATTGCTTATCATGGTAACTTGAATGCGATTCATCATATTTTACTCTTGGTTTAATAAAAGTCTAACTCCATTCCATGCTAGTTGCACATGCTGTAGCAATGGACGTTGACCTTACTGTCTTGGCATGAAATTAATTAATCATGGGATTCCTAATCCAAAATCGTTTCCTTCTGGAATATTCCTAAATAAATTTATCATGGTCCGATAAATTGAATTTTCAACTATTAAACCAAATTAATGACGGCTGAAAATGTCTTGAACTAGCTGAAAAAAGTAGGAAGTTGACATTCATCAATGAAATGTTTGGGGGAAAAAAGGTGTTTTTGAAGGAATTTACTTTTTTAAGGGGAAATGGGAAAAAAATTGAAAAGATTGAAAATTACCTATCAGTGGAAAGAAGGGAAAATTATCTATCAGTGGAAAGGAAGTTTTGTGTGCTGAAGAGAAATGTAGCCAAGCAAAGAAATTGTTAGCCAAAGAAATGTCATAAATTATTTTTCATTTAACTCATCGATGATTTCTTGTTGACATTAGTGGAATTTTTTGGAAATGTTATTTGGCATACACAAAATTATTGTTGGATTCGCTAATCCATATCTACGGATCCAATAAATAGTAGATGTACACCGATTTATAAGAATACTTATTTAATCCATTACCGCTATGTTCACGTAGACAAAACAGAACTGCTAGATATTCATGGAAACAAAAGAAGAGCAAAAAAAATTGGCATTAAAAATAAGTGAAAACTGAAATGCAAGACACAATGATTAACGCATGATGACTATGAAAAACGCAATATACCAGCAATTATTATACATTGAAGACATTTTGCAATAGTATTTTTTTCTTCAAACAAAAGTATAATCACATCGGTATCCGGTAGGCAGGATTTGGGTCCGTTGACTGTGAAACATGCATCCCGCCGGGACTCGAATCCGAACGGTGGAGATCCGAAGAGGATCGATTGTAATTTCGCGCCGTCTCTCCAGTGGTCTTTTCCTTGAGCACCTTATTTCCTTTCGCCTCCCTTCCTTTCTTTCCTTCTCCACTCCTCGTCACCTTTTCTTTCCCATTCGCCTCCTCTCCACCTTTTCCGGAGGAGGATCCGTCCACGATTCGCCTTCCAATTGGTGCACGCATTCCCTTCGGAGCCATTCCTCCTTCTCGAACCTCCACTACCTTCCCTTCCACGCGGCGTCCAATTCCCATCCCTTCGCTAATTCCTTCCCGCTCCCTCCCATCTCTCTCGCCGGCCTTTCCCCATTTCCCTGCCCGTCGCATCGGCCCGCAAAATGCTCTCGTGTATATGGTGAGTGTGTGAGGGAGATTGTGACGGTAGGGAGGACCCTCAGGGCAGCCACGGGGCGAGAAACCCGCCTCCCACTCCCGAAACTTCCCCCGGAGCGGTGAAGATATGTAGTCGGCGGAACGTAGCTAGTCTGGGACTCTCACGTAAATGCACACAGGCTTGTCAGCGGTGCATGTGCTTATGTTTGCATAAGGGATCAGCTGCCGAGTGGATTACTACGACGCCAGAGAGATGGGAAGAGCACTGTGTATATATATAGTACCTATATATGGATATGGAGGTAGGAAGGGAGAAGGGGTGGATTGTAATAATTGCACCGTGTGAAGACCTTCCCTTCAGGGCACCGCATTAATCACAGTCCCTCCCGGCTACTGATTGATGAATCTTTGTGTGTGCGGAAGGGAGCACCTTTATGCGTCGCTGTACTTAATTTTTTTGTTCGTAGACGTCCGCCGTAATTCATACTTCAATTCGGAATGTATTCCTCTTCCGCGGAGCAGAGTGCCGTAAAAGGCTGCTGCGAAATATTAATGATCCTTTATATGTTTTCGGCGCGCATTTTGAGCAATAATTCATGCTTGGCTGTCGATGTGTTTGCCATGTCTTTTTTTCAGTGGGCCTCATTCTCTTGTAGTGTTCTTTGTGAACATTTATTACCTTTTCTCTGAGTATGATGAAGTGAGGGCTCAGAAATGGTTTCACCGATTTGTTTTATGAATGCCTATTGGTATACTTTAAAAGAATGACGTGAAATCGTTTGTCATTGTTTCAAGAACCTAATATATCCATACGGTATGGGGCCATCATAGTAACAATCCAGGAAACCTTAATATTACAACCAGTATGAACCGTTTAGTAATAATGATTACTACGAATCGCTGAAAATTTAAACTGCCATCGTAACTTGCAATCAGAATATACTTCATTGAATTTTCCAGTGTGGAGGAGGAGGAGGAGTTTAAATGGCTCTTATTATATTTACCTCTGTGAATGCGTCACACCACTGTTTTTAGAGAATTCTTTGATTCAGGAGCAATGAAGTTGAAATCAGAAATGTGTAGAATTATGATTATGGTGATGAACATGGAGGTGTGAGTTTAGATTTAGGGTACTTAATGATAGTAACTGCTTTATTTTTCAGCTTTGGAAAAAGTTATCGTTTAATTTTTATTATGTTTTATACAGTGTTGACAGAAGGGCGTGGCTCTTTGATGGACGAGAATAGAGCAAATGATGGGAAGTAATTTAAAGCGTTTTGTCCCGAGTTCATTGTCCCTTATTTTCTTTCCATACTCCTGACGATGGTAGAATGCCAGGGAAGTGAAGTAGAGGAAGAAATAAATCATGTGAAAAGGGATGACAAGTGGGAAAAAATATGGTGTCTGGTAGAAGGAGGGAAATGAGGAATACCCTTCTCTTGAGACGGATTAACCGACTAGGGATGGTCCATCAAAACTGATCTGGTAGAAAATTTTCGCTAATCTGTGAAACGTTAATACCTCATTTGATTCCGTCAGTCTACTGCTTTTTCACTTGTTACATCGTAGAGTGTTTGCCCGCCGTCATCTCAGTGGAATGCGCTCATCCTCGCTGGTTTTTCTTTGTTTTGAGTGCTTGTCGTCTTCGTGATTGTGGTCTTATCCCTCTTCCTGGGATATTTTTCTTTCGCTCGATCTCTTGCGTCTCGAGGAGCGTTCTTTTGTTCGGGCGCGATCTTAGCCGAACGTTTCATCCCATCTCTTCCTCTCTCTCTCTTTCTTAAGGATCATTCTTCCCTTCGCTCACGAACTCATTTCCACCGCAGCCTATTTTCCTTCTCTCTCACATCCTCCGGCCCTAGTGTTTTCCGCCGAACAAACCATTCCTCCCACTCTCCGTCTCACCCCGCCTCCCCCTCCCCACTTCGGGTACCTGTTCGCCGCGTTTTCAAATGCTTGTCCGCCCTTGCCTCTCACTAATACTCTCTCTCCACCCCGTTCCTCCACTCCACGTCCTTTCCTGCCACGTCTTTAAGGTAGTTTGAGCGAGATATTTCCATAGCAATAATGAAGGCCATACTCGAATTTACGTTTCAACATCAGCAGATGTACGAAGCTTGAAGTAAATACATCTACATAAAACGTTGCGAGCCGCCGCATGGGCGTTTTGCAGGGGGTGTTAGGTTACCAGCCGTGTAAAGATGTGAAAGATATGTTTTTGGAAGGAGAAATGGTGACGTGTGATATGAGAGTGTATATAGAGGAGCTCTGTTTTTATTGTGGTTATTTATTGTGCGCGGAAAGAACGAGTTTTTGCACCTATCTATTCGGCAGAGTATCTCTCTTATTTTATCACTTCTGTCAGATCTAGAGATGTAGTGAGGCTTCGTGATAATATTCTCTGTGTCGCTCTGAAACGCACGAGTTCTGAACTATCAAGCAACCTAAGTCTAGTCTGTAGCCTCCGAGTCTCTTGTGGCTCCCTTTTTAATCCCTCTTAAAGTTGTGAAACACTCTATGTTCGCACGTAGCAGTTTTTAACGAAGCGTGCGCTTTCATTTGTATTTTATTAATTTTTTGGTTAAACCTTTATGACCAGGGTCACAAATGCTCGCGGGGTACTCGAGGTGTGGCCTAACCAGAGCGAAGTAGCATCTCTCTTTTACTTTTTCATCCGAGGACCCTCCTATTATACGCTTAACAAAACCTAGTTTCTTTAATGCTGTGCTGCATATGTTTTGCGTGTGTGTTGCTCACGATATATCAGAAGTTAAGGTAATTCCAAGATATTTTACTGTATGTGAAGATTATATGTTCACTCCACTCACAGTATAGGTATTTGAGTGATGACTTTCGCAGGAAGTGAACTGTGGTGCATTTACTGATATTTAGTTCTAACCTCTACTTCTGACAGTACGTATGGACGTTGTTAAGGTCAGATGACAGTGCTTCAAAGTACGCGTCTTCGCTTATTTCACGGTAGATAACTGTCGTCTGCAAATAGTCTTAATTTACTGCTAAATCTGAACTTAGGTATATTAAATAAGGTCATTCAATGGTGCAATAATGTATTCAACATCTACATCTACTTATTACCCAGCAAGCCACCACAAGGGTGTTCGGTTGGGGGTGACTTTTCACCCACATGAACTACAATGAAGAATATACTTCCACCAACAAGCACCACACTCTCGGTATACTACATATGATACAGAAACTACTAAAATAATCCATGATGTAACTAAAAACTAGACATTTAAATCATGTAGGGAACATGCAAAACATGGTGTTACCTCTACTCGACAGATTATGATTCATGCATTAGGGTGCAGATAAGTTAATCAGCAACGCTACATGTCAACTAACTTAATTCAAAATCTTAACGTAGCCCTTATGGTCTCATATTGATCGCGGAGAAAACGACATTTTAAAACTTTCTGTTCTACAGTCTACTCTCCTTATTTTATCCTCATGATCTGATGTATCGTAGTATGATGGAGTTCGTAGGAAATTAAAAACTTCGTCTGAAAATATGTCGGATTTAAATTTGCATAAAGATTGAGTCTAATTTTCAAACGATTGTCTGAAAGCGATTCCCATCCGAGTTTTTGCAAGAGGTCAGTAACACTAACGAGACTATCATAATGGCCTTTCACGTATCTTGGTTATCTTCCTTGAACGCTTTCTAACTCTTTTTTTAAGCCTACCTCATGAGGAATATTTTGCATATCTGAAATCCTCAATAATTAATTAAGAACATCCGAGGGAGCCTTAAGCTTGACTAATTTTTTTCGCGCGGTGCGTTCTAAAACTCCTCTTAGAAGATTTTTTTTGCTATTCTGATAAACTTACAGCGATAACAATATGGCTTATTATCAAAAGGAAACAAGAAAACGTGCAAACTACACACTTTTAATTTTTCGGTTAGTTTCTGCTGCTAAAAATTCCTCATTTTTTAATGAAGGTCTCTATGGAGTGCATACACGAACCATTTCCCATGTGAAGAGGCAAGTATTTTTCGCGAAAAAATCTGAAAGTAATTTGGTAAGGGGCTGACATTTTGATAACTTTGGAAAATTAAATTATTTTTCTTTAAAATGAGACTAGTCATCGATTTCTAGGTGAAATGATATTTTGCTAAAATTACCATAAGGTGGTTCGATCGTCAAATATCTTAAGCGTCATTTCATTCGTCCTCTGATTTATAGAAACACGAGTCCATTGCCTGATACTAAGAAAAACATTTTTCCGACACTTTTCTTGCTATTTGGACTTAGTATTACACATTGTAAAATGTGTGTGTGAATGGGAAAAAACAAAGACATAGTATTTGACCTATATAAGAATGATATAAACGCCATTTTCGTGGAAAGCTTTTTGTCATGCCCATAATATACGGGACACTTAATTGCATAATCTGCGTACGATCGTGCATTTCTAATTATGTCGTGAAAATTGGTGAGTTACAAGAACGTAGGCGTGAACGTATCAATGCGAGGTGGCAAAAGAGCCCCTGCTCTAATGCCACGCCAGTTTGAAAGAAAACGTGTTGTTTCAAATTGTAACTAATCGTGATCCGTGTGAAGCGGGCTTAAGGAGGAAAAAAGCCTGAGGAAAAAGTTTATTTAAAATAAAATAGAGAAACTATATGCATATTTTTGTAACTTAATATATTTTTCATGCAATAATGGTATTTTATCAGCGAGAGCAGGCTTTTTTAACCAGTTAAAAATTTTTTTTTGTTTATTTTGTGTTTTTTATTGTGTATTTTTTCTCGCTCAGTCACGGCTGAGCCTCCTTTAGGCATTCTCCAGCGACGACGGCTGCAAAAATTTCCCCTCCTCTCAGAACGTGCAAGTGCTGCTCCTTATTCCTCGACCAATGCCGAGAGAGGTGACGCCAAGATGTCCTTTTTCCAAGCTTCCAAGCCCTCATCTTTTATTTTTGAATGGACGAAATTTTTAAAATTTTCAGCGTTTCTCGAGAACGTTTCCATTATGTCTCGAAAAAATCTTTTTTAATCTGGTTATATTAAGTTTTCGACTACGTTTTGTTTCGTGGGTCGGGTTGATAATTTGAAAGTAACGGAATATTCTTCACAGGTCTGGTAGTGGGAATTGTTGTGACGGCTTCACGTTTAACATCCGAGGTTTCGACTTTATTGATCTTTCTCGTGCTGATTCTCTTCCTACGGATGTGTACAATTAAGGGACCTATTGTGTTTCGCTGCCTCTTTTCCGGCTTCTTCCTCGCCCACTCATCCGAGCATCTCACGGTTTTCTCCGCTTATATCCGAGTCTCGCCATCAGAAAGGGATGCATATTTGCCTGTTTCCCCTTCAACATTCCTCCATTCAAAAGACTCATTCGCCTTGTCTCCGTCCTCTCCCCTAACAGCGTTCATATCTCACTCGTCATTTGCTTTACGTATGCCATTTCCTCCTTGTTTTCCTGCACCCGCAGTGAATGTTCGCTATCCTTCCCCAGTTCTCTTGGGTGGCGTCTTTCTTGCTCATTTCTGAAGAGAGCGTGTGGTTACCTTCTCAATATTCTCTGTCTCTCTCTCTCTGTCAATACCTCCAGTTCATTTACTTGCTGTTTACTGTTTACTTCCACTCCTTCATCCTTTACCGAAGCCTCTTGCTTAGAAGGCCACACAAATCGCACAGCCTCATCTCTTAATCCCTCTTTTCAGAGATTTTATTGTAGTTATTGGTAATGAAATTGTGTAGAATTTAACACTATATAATTTTGAAGGTTTAAACTTGCCACAGACAATGGGCAATCAATCAGATTAAAGAAGATCTATCAAGAAATCAGAGCCTATGAGTTTTTGATCAAATTTTCTATGGTTCTTCGCTGAGTAAAAGAGGAAGATGAAATATTTGGGTGGACGATTTTTCTGTGCTAACTTCTGTGGTAACTGGTAGTATTTTCCTCTGCAGAGTAAATACAATGTTACTATTTCATTCAAAATAGATGACTCAAATGAAATTATGTTAATGTTTACAAAGCATAAGGTAAATACTAAGATGACTTTCAACGAGCGAAAGCGCTATCATAGTATAAGTATGTAGGTGGCGGGCAAGTAATTCCAACAAGGTTACCGTAATTGAGTTGTTTCAGGCGAGCGTTTATGTGAGAGCATCCGATATATTTTACCTTAGACCTCTCGGTGTGTAGTCTACTCCTGAATCGTTTGTACAGACACAAATCCCGAGCACTGCATGTAAGATGATCATGTAGAAGTTTTTCAATTTTGGGTGTCTCGACGGCTAAGGGCATTTAGCTTTTATGGTCTGCCGATTGCAGGCTGTGACAATAGCTCTATGACGAATAAGGGAAACACCTTTCCAAGTTTGAGCAGAACCCATCGATACTCACGTATAGATTTCTTGTGAGGACCGGTTTTCAAAATCGTGATTGGTCATTTACCAAATGTGAGGGTAAATGCGTGCTAGACTAAAGTAGTAGTTTTTGATAAGGAGAAACTGAATTATGGTGAAGTAATTGAACAAGTGGATGATTTTGTGTACTTAGGTAAGATGTTTGCGAAAGATAGACGGATACATGAGAAGATAAAGAGACGTGCGAATGCTGGAAGGAAAGTGGTCGGTAGCAGTGGAGCATATTAAGGAATGAGTGCTTGTGAAAGGAAGCGAAAATCGCCGTGTACAAAAGTGCACTTCTCCCCACTTTGTTGTATGGTAGTGAAACATTGGGATGTCAGAATAGACAAAAGAGTAGACTATACGCCGTGGGTATGAGTTATCTGAGGAGTGTTTGCGGCAAAAGTGGGATGGATAGGGTCGGGAATGAGTGGGTAATAAATGAATGTGGATTAGATGCTCCAGTGTGCTTCGTTGGTTTGGCCATGTTGAGAAAATGGATGAGAATCGAATAACGAAACAGATATATAAGAGTGAAATGAATGGTGAGAGAGGTAGAGATAGGCCGAGAAAGTTGTGGTTGAAGGTGGTTGAGGATATTCTTAGGAGGAGGAGTATTAGGAGTCTTAAAAATAGGAGAGAGTGTATGAAGCAGTGTGTGGGGGTAAATGAGGCAAAAGAGGTTTGCAAGGATTGGACAGTATGAAAGAAATTATTGAAGTAGAGTTAGGTGTAGAAATATGTATTTATGAGTGAAACTTGGTGACTGCCTACCCTGGAATGGAACGGCGTGATTGGTATGTATCTTATATGTATCATATATGTACTTAGTTGATTTTATCATTTCAGTGTATACCAGCAGGTTTGTGATATATTGCATCAGAGCTATTCACCTGACGTAAACGGTGATTTCCTTGCCTTTTCACCTATTTATTAAAATTCGTATACCGAGTTGTTATTGTAATAGGTTTTTGGGATTCTTATATATTACAAGCAATTTTCCAACTTTGAACATGTTTTATTGTCATTCACTTTCGATAAAGAAAATATTTGATTTTATAATGAAAGTTTAAGTATTCTATCCCCTACAAAAATACGAAAACATTTCCTCGGGGTTTTAAAGATATTAACACTTAAGTCATTATAAGATGTTCCGGATCAGTAAATAATTTCATGTCAGCTTTTGTTGAAATTTGGTTCATTATTTTTTTCTCATATGCATGGTAATTTTAAACCTCGGCTAGGAAGGTAATGCAATATCCCTCATTATGAAAGGCATAAAGTCGGGTACTTATATTATTATTATATCGGATTGTAATCACATCGTCAGTTTTTGTGTAGTAGTGAAAGTATTTTTGTTGGTCCGTTCATGATACAAGTTTTATTTTACTTGAATATACGTAAGTTACTTAAAGTTAGAAAAATGCATCAATTTTTACGCAAAAAATATTTCATTCTTCCTTTTCCCCGTATTATATATTTCCCCGTGTTCTGCTTTTTGTTTTTGCATCATCAGATTTCCCTTTAATTTGCCACAGACTGGTTCTCTTTACAGTTTTTCTCGCCGTGCGTCTTCTTCCTTCATTAGTGCGAGTTCGGTCCTTTGTCTACGACGATTGCTCGCGTCTGCGGCTTTAATCAGCTGCCATTTCCGTCTGCGAGAAACTCTTGTGGAATCAAAATGGTGTTTTCTTTCCCGTTGTCATGTTCGAGCAGAGTTGGAAGTTATTACTTTCGCATTCGTCGTTTACTTTCCTCTCACTCGGAGGATATTTCTAAGAGAGGTTTTATTAAAGGATTTAATCAGTTGGTTTTCTGCCTTCCTCTGCAAATAAAGACTCTGAGAGTCTTGTTTGAGCCTCTTGAGCGTTCCAAGGATTGTATATGTGTTTGCTTTTGCCTTTCGTGACGGTGAATCCGCACGGGAGAGGGAAATTGATTTCACACTTAAAGAAAAATTGTCCACTTCGCCCAACTTGGTTTAACTGAGTAACTGCCTCACGAAGGACTGATGTTGCCAGTGCTAAACTTGTGACTAATTTGAGCATTGTACATGAAAAAACCCTGCCTGCAATCAATCCAAGGACTCAAAATAGTAATGGAACTGGCACATACGAACCCTGAATGGGCTTGGTTCTCAAGAATCGATGGGACCTTGCCTCTTGAAAATAAATCTAAATGTGTAGTGACATGATAAAATCAGGTACTCTTCCAGTTCCAATAATTTTATGATATAAAATTTACAATAGGGGTGACCGGGGCTAGTTGGGTACACCTTTGTCTTTTGAATTTTCCTTTTTTAACTGTAATATTTTTCAATGAAACATCTGTACTATCGTGTAGAAACACTATTTACCTCTAATGAATTGCAATGTTTGGAAGATAATCACTTTTAATTAAGTTTTGAAAAAATTTGTCCTAAATCAATACCCGTGTACCAACATACCCCCTATGCGGGGCAAGTTGCACTCCGTTCCGTTCGTGCACGTACAAAAAGGCTCTGGGTCAACTTGAATAAATTTTACCATGGTATAAAGTAGCTCATTAGTCTAATATATCATTAAAGCACCCATAAGTGGTAATCATTGCCATTGCTGGTACTTTTTGACTTGCGGACGAGGTACTGAAAGAAAAATCTTGTTCTTAAATGTAGCATTTGTGAGCCTATTTTTTTCTCTGCGTTTTATGATTTACATAAAATTTGCTCAGTTAAATCAATGCAATTGAAAATTTTCTTAAGCTTACCTGCAAGCTAATATTTTATTTTATGAGAAGAAAAAAAGATTTAGACCATAGTGTACCCTAAGACTTGGCTTATAATTAAATTGTCCTAAAGTACTTGGCTGAATAATGATATTCTGTGAGTGAATCTGCAGGTGTGCACATAATATACGCCATTAAGTCAGTTGTATAAATTTTATTCGTGCAACCGCATATTCTGATGTTGTGAGGGATTCCAGTAAGATCGTGGAAGTAGAAGTTAACGTGGTTATTTAATGTGAACGTGCGTAACGAGTTTATCCTGAATTAACTGAGCTTTGGGAGAAACTTTCCAAACTTTTCTTCAACCTATGCAGCACTATGTTACATCCAGCATTGAACAGCGCCAGCTCCGCCCAATGTCAGCCACCGCTCTTCGGGTATCCAGCGAGGTTCAGAGATGCGTATTAAGACCTCCCATGTCGGAGGCGGATGCCGTTGTATCGGTCAGCCGCGCCAAGGGATTTGCGGAATAATGCGGTACTTACGTGGGGCGCTCTCCGTGCCACTACCGTTGGTACTGAAGCGACTTGCATTACCGGCGCTGGAATGGCGCAGGCAGTGGCCTGAATAATAGGGACTGGAGCGACTCGAGGAGTGAATGCAAATTTTACCTTCGCGGGCACAACAACTTAAGGCCGGCCTCGCCATCTTTTTTTTCCCTCCCCGCTCCTTCCCACCCTCCCTTCCCGCACCCGCCCTTTCCTTCTCGGGGTTTCAAATCTCGCCGCGCATCTGATCCGCATCACGTGTGCGTTGTCGTCCTCGCTCCGCGGCCATCCATCTTCCCGAGAAATGTATTCTTCCCGCCTCCGGCCCTGAGAGAGAGAGAGAGAGAGAGAGAGGCGACTCTAGCGACAGCCACCACGTGCGCCCGCCTCGCCTCGCCTTAAGATTCCCGACCCGTTTTGTGTTCCAGAAATGGAGAGATAAATTTGGCAGCACCGCAAAGCACGAGCAAGTGGGAATGCACCATTGAAAATTCTTTTCACTCGGCCGCGGTTCGGACCATGATCTTCGAATCTCTGGTTTGGTTGTATAAACCAGCTGTATTTTACCCAATTTATTCCCTAGAGAAATATTTTAAGAAAATGATCATGCAAGAATTAGCCTCCATTGAATCAAAATCTTTCGTACCAGTATGGAATCATTCATCATGGGCACGTTTGTCAGTTATCGTTGTCTAATAGGCAATATTAGACAAGATTTCGCAATTATTTAATTACTGAGACTTGATAATTCATATAAAGGCGAATTACGAATTAATTTTGGGTGATTTAATGCGAAATGAATAAGCAAGACTATTCTTATTTTAGTGTACCTGCGTAGAGCATTTCTTTGTGGCATTCCGAATGAACTATTTTCTGACAATTTTTATATTAGCATTAATTTATTTTAATGGGATGATATTTGGTAAATATTCTAGGGTTGTTTCCGATACGTGGTTATTTTTAAGATTATGAAACTATTTGAAAGGTTTTAAATTTGGGCAAAGGTTTTATAAGATTTGAAGGAGTTGAAAGGGAATTTAAAATTGTGGAATGAACGGAAAAGATACAGTATGAACCGATTAGCACTCAGCAATATAGGGGGAAAAGGAAGTTGACGAAAATCGGAAAATGGAAAATTCCGAAGGTCGTAGTAAACGAAAGAAGGGAGTTCGTGATGAGATAAGGGTTACTACCGCGGTAATTAATGGTTTTGCTTTTCAAATAATAATATTGCCAGCCTTTAATCGCTTGAAAACTTAAAAATTCATTGAGAAACTGCATTATATTTCATAAATTACTTATGAATATTGAGCATTTAAATCGATTAGTATAAAAAAATGAAACCCCGTTTTGATACGATCTTTCGTCGATACCTTTTTGCTATTAATGAAACATTATTGAAATTGAAGTTAATTTTGGCATTAATGTTAACTTTGAATGATTCAAAATATATACGTCGTGAAACTTTTGACGGTCAAGCTGAAACTGAATTTTGATGTCGTAAGAACACTGGGCAACTCATTCTGTTATTTTTCGACTTTAGGCAAAATTTAATCTTAAATTGGCAGCACCTTTAAGAAAAATTGAATATGAGCTGTGAATTTGATGACATTATTCGTTAAGCTTTTATCAAGAAATCTTTGGGAAATATTTTACGAACCTTTTAAGTATATAAGATCACCGTGATCGTATAATGGAAAAGATAATGGAAACCTTAATCATGATGCTAGCTGAAATGTTGCGGTCAAGCAAAAAATATCTCGGCTCTTATAGCGACGGGCGCCAGGATTTTTAATCGCGTGTGTGTTGGTAATCAGTGGTAAGGCCAATAGCGGCATGGGACGAATACCTACCACCTTCGCCGCTACCCACCAGCCACCTCCCAATCCCCGCCCCCCCACTCCCAATAAGCCCCCAACGCTCCCTCCACCTCAACAGTAAAGCACCCTCACCCCACCAACCCTTCTCTAACTCTTATGACATCCAATTTCTGGAAGAGGCCGGATATTCCCAGGCGGCGGTTAATCCCGGAGGATAAAACCCGGACACCCAATCAACGCCCACCGCCTCCTGCTCTTCTTTCTCGCCGACCGTTGGCGAGAATTCCTCATATGTTTTTTTTCTTCCCTCCATCTCGCTCACTCTCCCTCTCCACTCCTCTCCTCTCCTTCCAAGGAGTTTTCTATCTTCGGTGTTCTATCTTCGCCAAACCGCCCAACATGCGCCACCTCCCCCCCTCCCGCCCCCCGCTACCACGTCCCCAGGAGAGATAAAGAGAGGGTTCCGTTTCATTAGTGTCAATTTGCGCCCAGGAAGACGGAGGCGTTGTGTTGGTCCCCCACATTCCCTCATCTCCTCCAACTGCCGTGTCCTGTCTCACAGTGCTGCTCCTCCAACGGAACACGTGCTCGGGCACCCTTGAACGAAACCTGGGACACGCGGTCCCGAGGATAAGAGTCGAGGGCGCTTAAAGAGAAGATCGGAAATGGGAGGATGCCATCGGATGGCCCTTTCAAGAGTGAAAACGCCGTATTGGGACAGTTAAGTGTGGGCCTGCCTCTCCAATAGAAGTAGACTTCTAGCTTTTTTTCTCTCTTAGTCCTTTTTGTGATTGCGTCTTCGTCTTTAATACACTTCAATGTGGCCGTCGGAGATGAACAGCAGCTATCCTTTTCTGTGGCAGTGCCGGACGCCATTGAGCGTTCCAGAATTTGTCGACGGTATGAGTACTTTACGACAGTTAGCGTTGGGTACAGAACTATTAGAGAAGCCAGCGAGCTTGTTTTCTCTTGCCTCGAATTATAATATTGTGGAGTTTGAGTTTTTCAGCCCGCTCCAGTGTGACCGTCGGCAATGGACAACAGGTAGCCATTTTTTGCGTCCATTCCAGATGTTGTACGGCGTTTCAAGTTTTTACGGTAGTTTACGCATAGTGAACTTGGTGGTATTCTTAGGCAAACACAAGGGTGGAGATTTGCGCGAGTGGAGGTTTGCTGAAGGTGGTAAGATCGATATTCGTTTGATTACGGCTTTGCGTGAAACTTTGTGTACCCGTAGTTATTAGTTATACGTACGATGAGAGTGAAAAAAATCTATGTTACCGATTTGGTTACTTGGCAATTTGGTTGTCTTTTCACTCGTTATCTTATGGCATTTGACATGTCTCGAAAAGAGTCGATTCTGAAAGTACAGATCTTCCCATTAAGGCGAAATAATACAGTTAATAAAAATATTCAAACATAGCAGGTGAATTTTTTGAAGAAATTGCCATGAGAAAAATTAGGCCTGGAGCAGGAAAATTGCCATGTGATATAGGAAACCTGGATAGCGAAGTGGTCTGCGCATTGGTCCACCGGAAAATATTCGATTGCTGGTTCGATTCCCGGTCCAGGCCGAATTTTTCTCATGGCAATTTCTTCAAAAATAGTGTGTATTTCTATTATGGTTTGGTAACGAATATCGAGGTATCATGCCTTGTAAAGACATACGTATACACTCATGAGTTTAGCTTAAATTTTGGATGTAAATTTGAAAGTATAATCCTTGCATTATTTGTACTTCTCTTCATCCATGGTAGAATTGACTCATATATTTTCATAAATTCATATTGCTCTACTCGTTACTACTCCTACTACTAGCTACTAGCTACTCGTTTTAATTGTATTAAGCATGGTAAATTTTAATTTCGCTATATTTCTTCTATGCTCTTGATAAAAGCTTCCAGTTAAAGATGATTGGTTATTGAGAAAGTCGATCTCTTCCTCTCTTAACGGCTCAGCATGGGATATAAGTGTTATATAAGTCAATGGGTGTAGAATAAGAAATAGATTAGTTCATCTGGACGTCATATAAAGTACGATGACATAAGAAAGAGTCTCTCAGCAGGCATTTAATCTGTAATGTAGCTAGAAATGCGCATTCATCCGCCTGTCTGTGTCAGACATTGTTTGTTGGAGCGAATAACAATCGCCGTAGATGCATAAAATATCGTGAGCAGTCTTGCCTTTTGACCAAAGTTGCACGCCAGTATGATGATGTCGCCATTTAAAAATGTGAATAGCATAAATACTACATAGCTTAGTGGTGTAACTGTTTAATACAATTGACCGCCAATCGGTTAAAATTTAAGTACGAATCATACAACTGCCTAAAACATTTTCGTAGAAAGTCATTACTTTTGTATGTACGTAAACTGTGACTGTCGAAAGTAATACCTATATTTTATACGCTACCTTTAATTACTCTTATATGATAAATGATATTTTGAGGGCTCAAAACATTTCATTTGGTTACATTCCTGTTCATATGACGAGGATTAAATTTTCGATTTCCACGAGTTGAAGCCGAGAAATGGGACTCTTAAATTATAAATTCAGCTTGTTATTCACTCCTACGCAAAGCACTTTAGAGACTCTCATCCCGGTATGTCCATGCATTTACGGTAAATTATTCTTAAACATTCTGAGCTTAGTTCTCTCTGGAAAAAAACCCATTTCTTAAAGTGTTCTAGGTAAAAAGAAATCTTTTTCGCTCGTCGTTTCAATCCTTAATAGCTTTCTCCTCGGGCTTAATACTAATTCATTACTTACCCCGGTTTTTGCTGGAAAACGATTTGCTTGAACTATAATATCCTGAGAGCCCCTATGCTGCACCAGGGGACTATTCTTCGAATTGAGTTTCCTTGGTTGTTTTTTATCTTCTCGGTTTTCCCTTAGGGGAAGTCAGAGGACGCGAGTACAGAGGTCGTACACCATGTCCTCGGAGACTTCCTCATGCATTCTAATCCCGAGGGCTTTTCTTGGACTACATTCCATTTCGCAATGTAGCTAGGAGCACAAAGGGGCGCTGGGGAAACTAAAAGTAATCCCCACTATTTGTGGGCTGAATTATGGAAATTTTACGACGTAGCTTTTGCATCGGGGAGAGGTTTATAATGGGCGAGAGTGGCCGTGAAGTGGTTCAAATTTTCACGCTCGGCCAAGAACTTAAGGCGTGAGTTTTAAGGATGGGGTTTGCAAGCATATCACAAGTTTTCAAACAAATTATGGGCTAAAGGCGTTTACTCTTTCAACACCTTAGTATTAAAGCTTACACCGAAATACTTAATTCACAGATTAGTTATTCTACAGCAGCCTTATTCATTGAAAGCAAATATTGAATATTACGTTGAAATATTTATTATTACGTTACGTGAAAGAAGAAATAAGTTGTGGCAAGAATGTTAGATTACCTGCCATGGATGATGGTCAAGAGAAAATATTTTGTGAAGGCGTAAGTGGTACTATGAGCTTCTTGGAATGAATTAATTTACTAAATGGTGGTATCTGAATATATATATATATATATATATATATATATATATATATATATATATATATATATATATATATATATATATATATATATATATATATTTTTTTTTTTTTTTTTTTTTTTTTTCTGAAGCGATAAAAAGTTTCACAATTTGGACTACCTAGTCTGAGGAAGGTTGTAGTCGTGAATAATTCACGGGAATAGCACAAAATTCAATGTGCTGAATATTCTATTAAGGGGCGAGATGGTCATATTCAGACTTGAAAGTAGTTTGCTGAAAGAAACTTGGAGGTCGATGAGTTACTTAATTACATGTTGATGGGCACTGATGTCTTTTAGCATTGCTGAGTAGCCGAGGAGAGACATAAGTAGGATTTACATTCGTAAGGTCAACATTAATAACCGCATAAGCTGCTAAACAGACAATCTTTTACCGAGATAATTATATTGCATTGTAGCTGGACAGAAAGAGGCATCATAATACAATTTTTTGGAACCTCCAAGCTTAACCCGAGGTAGGGTTCCCTTAATTGATACAGCACAATATGAATTTTTATTTCACAAAAAATCACTGAAATCATACATAGGTATATTAAGATAGAAGGAGAAAGAAGACTTTTGGAGGAGACAGAAAATAGGTTTAGACGAAACCCGCAAATTACCTTTCATATCTAGAGTGCCCTTACGGTCGCAATAGTGTCCCATTTCAGCCAGCTAAGGAGAGTGTGCTTGCCTGTGTTTTTGAAAACTTTCACCGTATGGGTCCTGTCATGGCACCGCATCGGATAAATGACTGAAATAAATAAATCGTTTCATCCTTCTTTCCTCTGAGTACAAATTCCCTTAGTTCCATTTGATTCAGGGGGAATTTTTTGCTTCTTTATATTTATAGTTTGCATCACACTCTAGCTCGTACACACACACACCTCTTTAAAGGTTTAATGTAAGCGTAGATTTAGATCTATCTATCCTTCCGCTCTCGTTCCCTCCCGGCATCCTTCCTTCCCCCTCCCGCCAGCCCGTCCTCCATCTCCCTTCACCTTCCATCTTGCTCAGCCTCTCAGAGCCATTAAAGGCGGATGTGAGCGGAGATAAGACCGCGGGGCTCCTCCTTTCCCTTCTGCCGCTGCATGCCCCACTCCTGTACACACCGCCACTCTCCGCTCTCCCGCCTCCGCTCGCTCACGGCCCCACCTTCCACCCCCGGCCCGCCCCCGCACCGCCAGCGCCACCTCTAGACTCCAACCCAATCCGCCAGCTTCACCGTCTTCAAGGCTCCTCCCCCCGCACACCCCCTGCCTTCTCCTCTTTCTGCCTCGCCTCCTACCGACCGCAAGCGTGCTTCGGGCGGAATCCTCCCCTCATACACCCCTTCACCCTCTCGCGCGGTCACCCCTCACTCCTCCGTCTTCTTTGTTTCACGCAAGGGATCTTCTTCGTCTCCATAATCTCTCGTCTTTTCTGCAGTTATTCAAGCTGCGTGGGTGGTTTAGCTCCAGCGTCTTTTATGCTGAGGTCAGAGCCCTCCTGGGAGATGTCTCATGATTTTCAAGCACGTCAAATCATTATATATTGTTGCTTTTCTGCACTGGATGCATCTCCCTGTCTACGTCTTCTTCTTGTTTCTCTTTTCCCTTGTGCCTTGGGCGTCAGGATCTCCGTAAACTTCTGCCACCTCCAACGGTTCCTCACAAATAACTTCATTTTCCTCTCCATATTACTTCTTACTTTTCATTATCTTGGGTCTTGTATGCAAGGTGTGAGTCTGGTTTCCGAGGATATTTTGCTTTCTTTGGATCGATGAGTTTCCATCATGCATTTGAGTATCCCAACGATGGATTTTCCAGTATCTTTCTCGTTGATCTCATCATAGTTTCTGTAGGTCCTTCACAGTTACCTTAGCCATCCAGGGGTTACGGATCCTACTGTATTTCACCCCTACAGGCAACTCATTATTTCGATCGTTGTCGTCTCCCATCGACTAGGACGTTGGGTTGGATTTTAGGGAAGTCCTGTCTGCATCAGCATGTCAAATTAATGGTATTCTGCTGGTTATGATCCGTTTACACATCTAGTTTTCTAAGCTGGTCCATCAAACGTTTGAAAAATTTGGCCTAATGAATGCAGGGTGGCGCTAGCCCTGGTTAATGTTTTAAACCAAAGAAAGTTATTATTGTTGGGATTACATAGTGGCATTTTAAATGCTTTTGGGCGACATTGAACCAGCACGTAAGATTGAGAGCAAAGAGTGGAGTAAATAGACGGCAGGAATACTCAATAGAGAAAATGTATGTTATTTGGTAGTTAAACGCCGTCGAGTACGTTTAATGGGGGAAGTATTCATCAGATTAGTATGGTGGGAAAAGATGACTTGTGAATTATTTGTGCCGTACCGCTGCAATATTTAGTAATTGTGGTAGGATATGGCCGTAAAAGGAATACTCAATAGAGAAAATGTATGTTATTTGGTAGTTAAACGCCGTCGAGTACGTTTAATGGGGGAAGTATTCATCAGATTAGTATGGTGGGAAAAGATGACTTGTGAATTATTTGTGCCGTACCGCTGCAATATTTAGTAATTGTGGTAGGATATGGCCGTAAATGCATTCTCGCAATTAATTATTTACGGCTGTCGGTAACTCTTAAGGAAACTTAAGGAAGCAATCACTCTTTCAAAAGAGCATGTTTACTTCCTTCTGATTCTATGAATGAAGTCTTCACTATACTGGTGCAAGTATGTCGATGCTTCGTTTTTTCATAATGATCTCTTACTCTTTGCTAGAGGTCACCAGAATTCCTATTACAGTCAACGGTAAGTCGTGTAAAGTTTGCTAGAGCTACCATGTTTGCCATAATTCCCAATTTACCAATAGCAATGTAAACGGGGAATTGGCGAATACTGCTGATAGAGAGTTTCTGCTCTCCTTTTCCTTATCTAAATGACTACTTTTTCTGCCTCAGCAACTGCCATCATCAAACTGTTGTCTCTAGATTACTTGTTCCAGCCACCTGCGCTGCTCTATTTAATTCCCTCCAGGGACTCTCTCTGCTCCTCTTCCTTGACGAATATTTGTTCCTTTCAATCAAACGGACTAACCTCATCCTTCTCTTCCACGTCTCAAATTCCTCGGGCAACATTATCTACACTCTCCCCAGACGCCAAGTTTACCTTGTGTTCTCGCTTTGCGCCCACTTTTTTCCTATCCATTGTTACTGTCTTAAGTCCTCTATTTGTAGTTAACGCGTACTTTCCGTCAGTGATCCTCCTATCAATATCTATAAAAGTACTTATGTTTTCGTTCAGAGGGCTTCTCAGGTTGAGATACCTGCTGACCTCCTCTAATTTCTTCGTTGATAATTTTGTTTAGTATTGCTATTTTATTTCGAATTCATCAAGAATATAATTTTCCTTTGGCTTAGGTTTTTAACTTATTTTTAAACTGTTTTTGTGTCATATTGTGTCAAATTATATCCTAATATATTTGATGATACAGTTCACAGTAGAGGAGTAATATTTGTTTACTAATGTCGTCCCCACACTGATGTCATCCTCTCCCGAAATATGACGACACTTTTTTTTTTTAGAAAACTTGTAGCCTAAATGATATCAATCGGCTCAACTTTCGGAGCCCTTTTCTGCGTATTGTTGTATTGTAGAGCATATGAGTTTGTTTTAGCAAAATGAGTTCATATGATCTCAGTTTGTTTTAGCAAAATGATATCTTTTCGCACGTATCGTGGAAATTACGCGAGTTAATTTGTATTTCTCCCTTTATATTTTCTTACACGCATGCTATTCCACAGTTGATATTGGTAGTTGAAAACCAAACTTAGTTCTAAAACTGCCATTTTTATTGGGTACATGGAAATTAGATTGTCTACAGACGTTCCCCTATAATTTTCTTCTTATTAGCATGAATGGAATGATTGGGTGTTAGCCGACCAGCATCTCTATAAAACTCCAGACTTATCATAAGAGGTCATGTTTAACTCGATTTTATCTTCCATTTTCCTCATTCGTATTAAGTTGCGTATTTGGATATTCAAAGGCGCAATGTGCAATGTAAATCTTCATAAATATAAGCCAGGCGTTTATAAATTGTTAAGGGGGATTCTTCTCGACTATATATTCAGTTTTCTTTTATTTTAAAACCTTCTCAGTTCTCAGCGCCATGACGAGGAAAAAAATTAGAGAAACTCATACCAGGAAATCCGGAAAGAAAATATGGTCCACGTGGAGAAATAATGCCCCTTTTCCTTGCAGAGAAGATTAAAAATTCCGGCATAATTTCTTTCGCCATGCGCAGCTCGTGGTCATTAATATTACTTTGAGTCAGCCTAAACGCAAATTGTCTTCAAAAATGATCTCTCGACGAGTTTGAATATATTGCACCTTCATCTCCATCTACACCTACATACTACCCTACGAGCCTTCACATGGGCGTGTGGCAGGGGGTTTTAGAACACCAGCCGCGTAAAGATGTAAGGGATAAGGTTTTAGGAGGTGAAATGGTGGCGTGTATTATGAGAGGGTATTTAGCGGAGCTGAGTTTCTGTTGTAGTCGCTTAGTGTGCCTATTGTGCCTAGTTTTTGTACATATCTGTTCGTCAAAGTATCTCCCTCATTTTATCGCCTCTGTCAGACCCAGAGATGTATTGAGGCATCATGATAATATTCTCTGTGTCGCTCTGAAACACACCAGTTCCGAATTAATCAAGCAAGGTAAGCCTAGTATGAAGCCTCCGAGCCTCTAGGGACTCCCATCTTAATCCCTTTAACAGTTGTGAGATGCCATATGTTCGCTCGTAGCAGTTTTTAACGAGTCGTGTAGATTTTCTTTGTATTTTATTAATGTTTTGGTTAAATATTTATGACCAGGGTCCCAAATGCTCACGGAGTATTCGAGGTGTGACCTAACCAGAGAGAAGTAGAATCTCTCTTTTACTTTTTCGTCCGAGGACCTTCCTATTATACGCTTTACAAAACCTAGTTTTTTTAAACGTAGTTATTCAAAACCTTCGAATATCCATATTTGCACCTCAAAACTAATGAGGAAAATGGACAAAGAAATCGAAGTAAACATGACCTCTGATGATAAGGCTGAGGTTTTGTGGGGATACATAGCTGCAAACACCCCGTCATTTCCGCCACGAGGAAAACCTTAAATCGGACACGTAGACTTTTTTCAGCCCCCAGGATACAAAAGAACTGCTGGAGATGTGGCAGACTTACTTTGTCCCCCTAATTGCTAAACTGCCCTGTGTCTTTAGTTTGGGAAATCGCAGCATCGCCAGAATTCTCGTAATGAATAGGGGAGAAATAGAGTATATTCTCTTCCTTGTTATATTATCCAATCCTGTGCTGCTGTCAGAGTTATGTTATTTTCCGATTCCATTTCAAAGCCTTCTCATGTGCAGTTTTCTGATATCACTTTCTTCCTTTTGTAAAATCGAAGATTTCGTCGCTCGATATGTGGACACCAACTCGCAGGTCGGCCACTGGGAGGAAGAGGACACGTGGCAAGTAGGACGGGAATTTAGGTGGGTGTGGTTGGAAAGGCCAACTTTAAGCGACCAAGTAACCGGTGAGCTCCATATATCAGCCATTTTTCTCTTTTTCTGGAGTAATTTAATATCATTGGCTCACAATTTCGTCACGGAAATGTTGTTTATTTTTTAAGGAACCAATTTCTTAAAAAATCCATCAATATGCTGTGCTTGGTGAGCTTTCAGGTAATATATTACAGCTGCCTCATTGCCTTGAGTTTGTAGAAACAATCTTTATCTACATATTACCCTGCGAGCCACCGCAATGGCGTATGACAGGGGGTGTTAGGACACCAGCTGCGTGAGGGTGAAAAGGAGAAGGTTATTGGGAGGTGAAATGGTAATATGTATTTTGGCAATGTTGATTATTTGGAGTGGAGTTCCAGTTTTATAGATATCCCTTATTGTGCGTGGGAAGAACGAATTTTTTCAGCTATATGTCCGCAAAATTATCTCTCATATTTTACCACCTCTATTTGGCCTAGAGGTGAAGAGCGGTGTTTAGGTGATATCCTCTGTTTCACTCTGAAACTGACACCTGTTCTGAATATCTCATGAAATTTAAGCATAGCATGCAGCCTCCGAGTCCCTTGTGACTCCAAACCTAATCCCTCAAAAAGCGGTGAAATACTATACGTTCCCTAGTAGCAGTTTTCAACGAAGCGAGCAGCTTTCTGTATTTTTTTTCAGATTGAATTTTTCTGTACAGGGTCCCGTATGCCACCGACGTATATGAGGTGTGCCCAAACCAGAGCAAAATTACACCCCACTCTCACTTTTTCATTTGCGGATCTTCCTAGTATACGCTTGACAAATCCTAGCGTCTTTAATCATGTGCCGCATATGTTTAGTATGTACGTTCTTCACGATGTGTCTGACCTTTAGTGTATCCCCACTTATTTGACTTCATCTGACGGCTTATGCTCACTCCCCTCTTGGTGTAGGTGTGGTGATCGTGTGATGACTTCTGCAAGAGTGATGTGCAATGGATTTTCTAATATTTTCTTCGAATTACTGGCACCACCAATGCTTCTATAGTGAGACACCGGCTGTCACTCCAACCTAACTAATGCCGTCAATAACTACACCAATGGTAGAGCTTCTATAGTGAGACACCGGGTGTCACTCTAACCTAATATAACTAATGCCGTCAATAACTACTTTTTGCTTGAAATCACTAAGAAAGTCACGTGATCAATCCATTCTTTTGGTTTATCCGCTTGATTGTCATTTGAATCCGAGTGCTTTGTAAGAAATATTGTCGAATTTACTCTTAAAATTAAAAAATATCGCTTTTGGATTTTGTATCACATGCATTTTTTATGTAATGATGGAAGAGCACCAGAATGTGTTTCGCACGAAGCAACGAAGAATGATGTGCTTATCATGAGAGAGAGGGTTCGGTATAGTGCTCGGGCTCGAATTTTGAGGGCACTTCAAATGTAGACCTTCGTGGAATGGACATCAAGGAGGTTCCTCCAAGCCTTTGTGAATCAAGACAAGTCCTGAATGTCGACTTTTTTTAATTTGTTAAAATAAATCCTCCTGTTTCCTCTTGACGTGCGTTTTGGCTCGGGAAAATTTATCGAAAACGTAATTGCCCTGCAACTTATGAGTTAATGGGAAATATATCAGAAAATAGGCTATAAGATGCACCCAATTTTGTTTGAAAATTTACGGGGTAGTTTTTGCTTCTTACCAGTAGTTTTTCATGAAATTACGATTTGTAATAGACATGACAATTATTCTGTGTTTCTCCCAGTGTCGCACATAAACAACATTAAATTTCGAGTTAAAATTGTCGAGAAAAATAAGGTGGAAATATAACAGTTTATTTTCTTCAATGTTAGATTCAGTACTTTTTATGTTTTATAGTTATGCAGAAGGTAAGTAAAATTGTATCAATGTGCTTTATCGTTAGAACTGCGGCATTTACGTCCCCTTCTGTTTCGCACATTTCGTTAATAGCAGTTCGTTGTCGGCGCCAGATTTCTAGCCACCCTTCCCTCGTTCCCCAAATAATCCTTCCCGTACCAACCTATCCCTGCTAGTGAAAATCACTTCCACTGTCATTTAGCCCTGTAGTTATCTACAAATTGCTGAGTTCTCAAGTGTGCACTTACTCCGAACAAATCGAGCCAATCAACCAGCCGGGTTCTCGTAGAATGAATGTTACGTTGCAGAAGATCAACAGTAATCAGAAGAAAACATTTAACGCTCAAGTCTGTACATTAAAACCTCTATGTTATATGGCCATCTTTTGGATTCGGTGGCCTTTTTTGGTTATACAAGATAAAATCTTAGTAATGTTTCACGGAAAATTTTATCAACTCAATGGACATCATCCGGTGACTATGTCCTCTTTTGGATGAAGCCATTTTGTGAAGTTTCCCTAAGATTTTATCTTGTATAGCTGATCCATATCCTATGGAATTGAAGTTATTCTATGAAAGTGGAGTGCATTAAAATCCGAAATACTTAAATGTAAATCAGTGAGGAAGTTGGATACTTCGGACTGAATAAGTTTTTCAGTTGAGTGTTGCAGATTACGCTGCTTATGTTATTCAGTAGAATCGGTTGAGGTTTAATGCATATCTTATTTTTCGTATGACATCAAAGTTTTAGTCTCTTATTGCGCTGCTTTTCGAGGTATTTGCCTAGTAATAGGAGTTATGGGGTTTGGTATGAATGTATCCTGAGAGACATAAAATGATGGAGTAATGGCCCTCAAAGGGCCTCAGACCTGGTATAAAATGTTTTAACTATGTATCAGAAACCATTTATAGAACTAAGTTAATAGCTCAGTGTAATATATTTTATACAAAATTGTAAAAGGCTCCGTATGCGAAAATATATTCAACAAACGGCGCGGCGTAAGATTAAAGAAGTTTAAGCCTAAAATGTATGTTTAGTGAAACAACGAAGCTCAGCCACGTAATACATTGTTTTATATGTATTATTACTGATGTATCAACTTCATACTCTTTAGTTGCTATAATTTGAAAATTAAATTTGAATATGGTCACTATTATGACTGTAGAAAAATTACACTCGAAATACGTAATGATTGCTAGATATTGGATGTATAATTTCCATGTTGACGTGCACGTCTCCGCCCATTTCAACGTTAAATACAAAGTTCAAATTAAGGGAATGTGCGTCATTGCGCAAGAGAGAGTCGTCCAAAATATTTAATGAAAATTTCTGGCTTTTAGTAGAAAAGAAGACAGGGAAAGTCATTTTTTTGTGAAAGTCTGAAAATGACTTGTCTCCTCGGCCAGTCGGGTAAAAGCTCTCGCAGAGAAACGCTCAAGACGAGGGCACATTCGAGAAGATAGATAGCATGACATAAATATTTAAGGACCTTTTTTTACCCGTGACCCTATGAGAGCGGTGGGCAAACTAGTATCCCCGTTTTCCTGTGTAGCCGAAATGTCCTCGCAATAAATTTTACATGGAAAGTTTTTGAGGTTCCTAGGGTGGTGATGACGTACGATCCAGCATTCTACTTTTAGCTCTCCCCCTCTTCTAAATGTCCAGTCTTTTGGACTTCAGGATTAATAGTCTGCTATTCATCCCGATAAATAATAAATTAATGGAAGCAATAATGTATTTGCTATACGTGGACCTGCCTCGGAAATATCAGCGAAGTTCAGGTTCACTCGTACTGTGATAGTGAAGTTATATTTAGAATGGTGTATTTCATCACAACTGGTTGAAAACTCCTTTTAAGAAGTTTTATGAAAATTTAGACTCTGAGAATCACGTAATGTTTCATTGGCAGTAGCTTTTAGAGCTACCGTCTTTTTTGTCCCGAAGTGTAATATATTTGTCAAATTGTCTTATTCTATTGAAAACATAAATTTTGCGAAAGCCCTTTAAATCCTTAAAATGGAAAACTTATTCAGTAACACTGGGAGCTGGATAAGTTAAAAAATCGTAGTATTTTTATGGATTAATTTCCAACTTTAACCACTGGTGGGGATGTACTATACGCGTATCTTTGGAAAAATTGGTTCCCATCACCTTACGAAAAATCCTTTAAACTCCGCGGTTGTAAGTGGTACACTTATTCAACTACAAAGAACGTTGTATGACAGTTTAGCTAGGAAGATAGACTTAAGACTCCTCCCTCTTGTAATTTAGTTTCATTCGCAAACATTTCTCTCTTGACGGGATAAAAATATAATCCGCTCTTTAATGCTTGTCCCACCGCAAAAAAAGTTCACTGTGAAAAACATTGGACTTTTGGAAAATTATTAATCAAAATTCCCATCACCGCCAAAGTGTTTCACGCCCCCAAGGCGTCCAATATGCGGACCGACACATTCACATCAAATTATTCTCGCTTTTGCCAACCCCAAATATCAAATCCGGAAAAACTTTCTCACTTTCTCAACCTCTGAAAGTTCTCGCCTCCATGATTCGTCCGCTTCGTCGAAGTGGCAGACCCGACAAGGGGGTGGGTGGTTGGGAGCCGGTTTGGAGGCAGGGCTGTGAAGAAAGAAGCCGGGAGGAGGAGGAGGGTCTAAGAGGAGAAAGGTGGGGGATGGAAGAACACGGCTTGGTAATTTAATTAACTTCTTATTCATTTTTATCCCGCAAGCCATCTCGCCGAAAAGGCTTTCACTGTTTTTGCTCCTCCGTCTGAACCTGATTCTTGCGAGGAGGCAAATTCCTTTCTTCCCATTTCCCTCCCCACGACTCCCAACCATTCCCTGAGTCATTCCTTTCGCAAACTCTCAACCCCCCGAATCTCTGTCGCTGACTTTGCCCCCGGAATCCTGAATCCCCTCCCCACACCACCCCCCCACTCACCTCCACCCTCGAAGGCGCGGCTTTTTACCTCGGTTCCCACACCCGCGCCTCCTTTTCCAGTATCCACCCTCTTTCTAGAGACTCACTGCCTCCTCAGCCACCCCCCTCCTTTCAATCTAACCCTAGGTGGTAGGGGGAGGATTCCTTCCTCAGTTTCTCGTCTCTCATTTTCCCCCACCCTGTACCCTAGGGTACCCACACTTCCCCGTCCGACACCCTTTACAATCCCCTCCTCCACCGTGCCCCGTCATACCGCCACACCATCCTTCTTACCTTCCCATATGGTCCCCGTCGTCTCTCCCCCCTTTCCCGTATTCAGCCACCCTCTTCCGTGAGACCTTCCCCCCGCTCACATAACGCTTAATCCACGCTCTCTTTCCGGGCCTCTTGAGGCATCCCAACTCGCCGAGGCACAGTCAGGTCCCAGCTTGTATGTTCCTTAAGGGTCTCCCTTCCCCTGAGACGCCCCCTCACCGAGGATTCCCCACCGGCTTCTCTTCCATTCCCCCCATTCGTCAACCCCGCTCCCTCCATTGCCGCTCAAAAGGATTCTTTCCTCACCCACATTCCATTTGCGCTCGCCGTCTCCCGTGTGTTGGCCTTTGGGCTTCCCGCCTTATCTCTCCAATTCTCTTCTTCGTCTCCTCCACCCTCCACTCCCCCGCACACCTTCTCACCCTTTGTTGTGATTTACCTGCTGCGTCCCGCATTCTCTTCCATTATTCCCGCCCCGCCGTGTCATCGCCCTCTCCTTTCATCTCTCGACTCATCCCTCCTCATGAGTTTGTTGTGACGCAAAGGAAGGGGGCCTTGGAAGTCAGGAGAACTGTCGTGGAGCGACCGAGGCGGACTGTTGAATGAGCGAATAATGTAAACTTTGGAATACCGCCCAGCATTACCTCTGCCCCTTTTCTTTCCACTTTTATTATCACATGTGTTTCACACATTTGGCATTAGGTTTAGTATTTAATGACAGAATAGCCCATTGTAATTTTATAAAAAGTCTATTCCTTTTGAAAAAATATACTCTCTTATAATTATGTACAATCATTTTTCACATTGCAGAAAATATGGATAGTTAGAAATCCACTTAAAGCATTGCCTGTGCGTTGGATGCCTCAGAAATCGCAATTACTTGTTTAACTGAATAAGTTATAAAAATATACTGAGACCAATTATGTATAGACGTGTTATATTCGTTATTGTTGATGTTTCTGTTGAATTGTTGATAACCATGATAATTTTTCTTTTAATGAAACCAACCATGGCGTGGTCGTGTCGTGCATGGTATCTCATAGTGAATATATTACCCTATAAATTAAAAAAAGAACGCATTTGGATTGTCCACACAAATTAACCATCCCTTTTCCTCGCTCAAAAATTTTATAATAGTGTTAGTTCCACAGATTTTTTCAGGTAAACCAAGAAAAAGTTTTGGCCCAAATATAAGAAAATGATCGCTTAAGCAGAGTCAAATTTGGCTTGGGGAAAGTATACATTGGTGTATACTTTAGTTTGTACGCATTGGGGTTTGTTAATAATTAAGTTTTATTGCCTTTTTTGAGGAAAAATAATTTAATAACCTTTTATATGTGGAAATGACATAATGGGAGTGACTAAAGATTAACAATTAGAAGAATGACGGTTCAAGTATTTGTTAAAATCACTTGCATTAGAAACAAATATATTTGGAAAATTAGTATCAGATTTCGGCAATTTTTCTACGCACCTAAATAAATTTTCAGCTCTTTACCAATGGATTAATGTTATAATTATGTTAATCAATAAAATATATTTGTTGCTTATCCAAAGCAGGCCAGAGAAAATTTTGTGTGGTGTAAACACGAGTCCATTACATTATTGAATAATCAGCCTCATGCTCACAATTGAACATAGCCATTGCCAATTAGATGGCAATTTTTCTGTGAGTGTTTCTTAAGTATTCCCATGAATTTTTCATGGATTTTGAAGAAGTATTACTTACAGTGAACCTTAATATCTGCGCCAGTAATATTTTAATTACAGTTACCTTGCATCGGAGTATCATAGATTATATTATGCCTAACATGTACAGTAACTGGTTAAATGTTTTTGGTTGCATTTCTTCATAATGCGGCTACTTTCCTTTTTTCTATACTCACTAAAACCGTAAATTCCTTTTCATCATGTTGGCATAGCTTGTTAGGAATTTATCAGTTCCTCTGGAATGCGTTCCAGTAAAAATTATTTGCTTACTCAGTATATGTTAACAAATTGCTGAGGTAAAAAAATATGATTCTCCATACTTTTGCGGAGTAAGGTAAACAAATTAAAAAATACCTGAATATACAATAGCTCACCCATTTTTAAAAATTTGTTTTATATGAGGGAATGCCCAAAATCTACAGAGAATGCAACACAAACATTCCATTTTTCATTCGTGTATATTATTGCCAATCGGGGCAAAATCTGTGGGGTAATTCTTTTATTTATAAAATTCTATAAAAATCCCAAAAAAGACAATTTTTTCCATCTCTGGCGAAATATCATGTTGTATTGCCGTTGAGATTCTTCAGTAGCAGGTTATTTCGCTGTGTTTAGCGATCAGTAAAATGTTACTTTGTTCAATCGGTCATATTTACAGACGACAGATTGTGATGAAGGTGGTTTGAGCGCAATATCATTTCGCTGAAAAGTCAATGAATTTGGTCTCATATTTTAATGAAAATATCTTACTCTATCAAGGATACCAAAATATCAGCCCCTTAATGAATTACTTTCCGACATTTTTGACAATAATACCAGCCATTTATTTATTTGGGAAATAGTAGGTTACACTTTCCAGAGAGACCTTATGGGGCATTTCTTACTCCTAGATCTCGTCAAAAAATTAACAGGTTGTAGTTTGTATGTTTTCTTCATTTTTTTAAATAAATCGTATTGTCACCCCAGAATTTTGTTCAAAATCGCAAAAAACCTTCCGTTGTGAAGTAATGAACGTACTGCATGAAAGAAGTGAGTCAAATCAAAGACTTATGTGGACATTTTAAACCGATTACCAAGAATTTCAATCGTATGCAAGCATATTATTTTACTATTAATAATAAGTTATTGAATTCATGCTTCCTACAGCTGCTGATATTAAAACGTATAATTTGAATATGGTTTCCATTATGACTAGGGAATTCTCTCGCTCAAACTACCAAAAGTACCTGTGATTAGCCGCTTCGAGCAATAATTGGATGGTATTGCCGTGGAGAAAAGTCTCCGAAATCTGTAAAAAAAAACCTTACCAACGGGCGTCGCTCTTTCATTTTGCGTGTTCGTTTGAGTGGGCTCAACCGCGGTTCAACTGTTTTTAGGTCGTCCGCTGTGTTTTGTTGGTCTTCCTTAGCCCCGGTGTCTGGAAAGAGAAGGACGCTTAAATCTGAAGCCCCCGTTTGTAGCTTTAAAGTGATGGCTGCTGTCATGCGGACGCTGCACCTCCCGGGATACATGTGCAACCTTCCCAGTCGTTTTTTCGGGGCTGGAAAAAGTTTGTCAACCGCTGTGGCACATTATATCTCAGTCCGTAGCAGAACTTGAGCGGCAAAAAAGAAGACCGAAATGGTGCTTCCAGCTTGATGCCTTTACGTCGCTTAAAAGACTAACTTTTGTATGGACTTGAGGCATACCATTCTTTTCCAGTCTCGGGCTAAATCCTCAGCTTTGTTTTACAGTGTAGTGTTAAGGGATTTTTATAGATCATGCTAAACGTTTTTTATCGACTGGCTAGAATAAAAATTTATTTGGAAACCTATGTGCCAAAATATTTTATATTGACATGGGAATTTTTTGTTTTATTACATGGCTTTATTTTCGTTATTTTATCAAATTGGTAAGGTCACCTTGGCCGTAAAATATTCTTGAAATGGGAAATATTAACTCTTTGCGCTTTTCTTCGTGTTTATGTGTTAATTTTAGCTATAAAAGTATGTTAAATGAAAATTTTAAACTTTCATTTGTAAGATAAAATATAAATACGGTCATTTTCATTCGCAAAATTAACCTAATTTTGGATAACTCTGGCTTAGTTTTTATCAAAGCGTTTCCTATAGGGAATTCTTCTATTAATTTTTCATCAATGTAATTCATCGATTGCACTATAGGAGATTTTTGGTGATAGATTTTTTTCCTCCTAATAGTAGCTGTTGCGTTTGCTCAATCAAAACCATATATGAGGATTTAAACGTAACGAAAGAATTTATATTTTAATTGAATCAATAATTTTAAATAAATACCCTTTTTAATCCAACTGCATGAATTTGCCGAAATATCATGGGGTTTTAAAACTTCTACCTCATTTCTTCCATTTGTATGATTATTTAAAATTATGAATTATAGAAATATTTTTAGTTGAAAACATTTTCAATGCCCAAGTGAGGCACTTAAAAAATGTGTTCCTTGAATTGACTGCATATTGTTTCGTGAGGCTTCCAGTGCTAGAGAGATTGAGGTTTTCTTACCTAATTCCGTCTTATCTCGAGTCTGCTAGGAAAGAAATACTCATTTACTTCCGAGCGCTGGATGACTAATACTCTCATCAGATGTTTACGCGTGGGAGCGATGTGTGCTCGGGTGCGGAGCGCGACTAGACTCGCCTCGCTGCACAAATCTCCTGCCGCTCCGAGCGGGCGTTCTTCTCTCTGGCATCCCAGAGTCCTGGAGGGCTGTATTTCTTGCGTCTTCCTTCCGCGATACCCTTCCTCCCCCATCTCTCTTTCCTCGCACTGTCCCAAATAGCTTAAATAACCCATTAGCGAGCATTTTCCTTCCCATTTGCAGGGATTCGTCCCGCACATTCTCTTGTCCCATCCACCCGCTTTGAACTGGAGGTGCTTGGGTTGAGTCGAGGGGGTTAGTTTGAAAATGGGGTGGGGATTGGTTATGTATGCCCAGGATGGGGGATGTATTCCAGGGGTGTGGGGGGTGTAAGCATAAGGAGAACGAGAGGAGGAAGCACCGATGATATATCCTGCCACCGTCCGGTGCCATTAGTTACTGAAATTCCCCCCCTTCCCTCGCTACCAATGTGTGCCCCTCCCACGCACCCATCTCCCAACTCGAAGCGGTCCAATCTTTCATTCGAAGTGTTATTCCACTCTATCCCCCCTCCCTCCCTCCTGTAGCTTACCCTTCCCCCTGCCAGCACCAGCTCCTTTGGATCCCTAGTCCGAGGGCCTCAACCATTTGCCGTTGAGCTAAAAACCCCTTAACGCGAATTTAACTTTCGAACGATCTTTTCCCTCAGAAACTTTCACTCTCTTCGCTTTTCACATTCTGTGGGAATTTTCTAATCTCCCAACTCGTCTTATGCTGCTATTTATAATCCAACCCCAGGTCCCTATTTCTTCCCCTTTAACTTCTCACAGCGCTTGATAGGAGTTTGCTACTTCGATTTACATCATTAGGTTACTGGACTGATGGTTGTCGATTGGGGAAAATTGAGCATTTACCGATAAATTGCTGTATTTGAAGTTTTTAAAACCCTTCCACAAGTTTTGCGGTCTCCTAGAGTTTTTTTTACGAAAACAGTGGGGGAAATTAGTGTTTCGAATGAAAAGTTTGAGCGTTTTCTGTTCAAGCACTTATCATGTGAGCATGGCCGAAACCTAAGAAATGTACCACGTGGTATGCCGGTGCAGTTTTTACTCTGCATGATTACAGTCATATTAAGTATCGATCGTCCATTTTATTTCCTTCATTGACATAATTTTGACTTGTTTGAACTGCTGACTACAGATTCTATGTGTTTTTGAAGGTTGGTACGTGCCTGGTAACGCACCCCCTGCCCAACTTTTTTGAGGCGGCTTGCGGAGTAACGAGTTGGTAGAGATATTGTCACGGTTGTTTTATTGTACAAATTGGCATAGAAATATGCAAGAGGCTTATATTTTATAAGCACCCTAGTCATATTTCTTTGCTTTCCCGAAATCAGTTGGCAGTTGGATGAGCATATGTTTATGCAAAGCAAGCAGTTACTGTTGTGAAGAGTGGTTAGATGGGGAAAGGGAAGGGAAGGAGGGAAAATGAAGAAAAATTGTAAGTCGAATTTTCTCAAATAGTTACAAATGACATTAACAAAGAAACTCGGGTACAATGCTTTCGTACGCAATGACTGTTTTTTGGAAATAGGTTCTTCCAGTCTTAAAATACTACGCTGCTCATCTGCCACGAGCTATCGCGAGGGCAGTAGTCTTAACAACTGTGCAATTGTTCGAAAATATAGAGGTACCGACCCTCCTTCGAACAATCAATCTTCTCTCTGTATTTTGGCGTGTTTCAAAACAGTTACTTTCCTTCATCGCTAGTTTCGCCTTGCGGATTGATGCCAGGTCTTTGCGGGTTCTGTAAAATGCTCCTTTCCCGCAACTTTGACTGCGTCATCTCCTCCGTTTGCTCGAAGAAGTTCGACGATTCCATTCCGCCGACGTTTGATGGCCGGTGATGACGTCGACGCACTCCGCGGTAGTCATTAGCGCGATATGAAACCGTCACGGTCATCAGATCAGATTGTAATCTCCCGTCGTGCCGCCGAGGTCGTCGCTAAACTCAATGAATACGGAATTTTCATGGGGAAATTCCTGTGAGAGTATGAACCAGGATCCAGCCTTCGTCGTGTTTGTGTGGACAGATTCACTAATTCCATCATATGGACGTACTGGTTGTTATAGGCGGTCGATCTTGAATGGGAGAAGTTTTGACATAGTTCTGAAAAAATCATGTGGTGGAAAAAATGTTTCGTGCCCTTGTGAAATGGCCTAGATATGGTTGTCGGCCATTATTACTAGCGACCCTGTTTTAAGTGGTTCTTGAAAGTTGTTTATTACCTTCTTTTAGTTGAAAGCATAAAATGACATATGTATCATTTTAGTCTAGGTTCACTCGATATAAACGACAAGTAGTTATATGCAACACTAAAAATAACCCTTAATATGAATGAAGAATTACATTCCTATTTTGTAAAATCTGAATTTCTCAAATCTTATCTCTTTTTACTATTTGAACTACTAGAGTATTCACCAAGTAATGTCCCTTAATACATTTCTACGACTCATAAATGTCTGGAATTTTTAATTGCCCAAGGGCAATTACCGTGCATGAATTTGCTTGCCCTTTTAATCCTTCTCCGTGTAAAGTACCTTTTATGATTTAATCCTTTTAGAGCCCACATTCCGCACGTTTTGCAATTTTTTCAGTCTCTAGCGCGATTGTTGGTCGCATGTTATGGAATGATTGGCAACCAATCGGTCAATTTCTATTAATGGGGAATCGTTGATAACTTTATTTCAAGTTCATTATCATTGGTCGTTCAATCTTGAGATTGGCTGACTGCGGCCTTCCACCCTTCCCTATCTAATGCTATTTCCCTTCCTTCCTGGTAATTCTTTATTTGTAATTCTCTCCTTTCTCTTTTTTTCATCCATGACATAATTTCTGGATATTTATCTTGGTAATCCTCCCTCAATTTTACCTTCAGTTATGTTCTTCACATACCCGTTGTGCCTCAGAATATGTACAAACCATCTGCTTCTTTTTTCCGAAGAGTTTCATATGGTCCTTCAACTTCCGCTCTTCTGAAAACTTCATCATTTCTAACTTTATCTTTCCATTTGTACTCCGCACACTCCTCCAGCATCAGGATTGAAGGCTCCTTGTCTGTTCTGATCTGTTTAGCCAATGGTCAGTGCTTCCGATCTATGGAGTGCCACGCTCAACTCGAATATTTTCACATACTGTTTCTAGTTTGATGGCCTTTCTTTATTGAATTCAGCATTATTACTTGTCTTTGAATTATTAAGTTAAATTTACTATGTTATTTCTGTGTACTTTATTTTTATCGTGTGGTTCCTGTGTCAAATTCTCCTTTTAGAATCTCGCCTTTCAACGAACAAACTTCAACACATTTAAAACTCTCATTGCCATTCAGTCTGCCAATTAGACTAATCAGCAGCTTCCATTCTTTTAATGTTTATGTTTTTTCTCTTTGCCTTCATTTTAAGAGATATCATCAACCTGTTTGATGACTACATCTCAAATATCTATAAAAAACAGCATCCTCAAAATCACTTAAGTTTTGCTTTAATTCTGTAACTTGTCAGTACTTGTGTACAAAAATACTGTCCTATAATGTGGAAGCAATGTTTTATTTACGGGATGAAATAGATAGCTTGAGGTAAAGCATACAGCCAAAGTAAAATATTTGCATTTTTTTTGTTTGAAGCCATAAAACTGGAAATTCTGAAATACTCTCTGTAGCTCTACCCTATGTGATAACTCAAATCCTGTTTTGTATTATTTTAACATTTTTTCTTCACAAAGCTATGACCATGAGCTTATTATTTTTTAAACATCTAATATCTAGTCTCTTTTATCGTGGAAACCATTGGACTTGATTTCTCTTACTATAAATTTCGGTCCCTCACCCCATGCCGAGCATTCAATCTGGGTTCAGTTTATCCTTTATCCTCGAAGCGAGTGGTTTTGAAATATGGCGGGCACCGGACCCAAAACGCTTTGGTAAAAAAAGAGAACGTCACGCCAGCAGGAGGACCCAAGTTTCGGAATCTCCTCTTTCCGAAGCAAAATGGGCGCGCAACAAAGCCTCAATGCTTGCCCCGGATAGTGAGCCTTTCTCTCACACTCATCCATTTCTCCGCCTTCCTTTCTCTTCTCGCTCCCTTCTCAATCTTCCGACCGCCGCCGCTTCGCGTTCCGTCGTCCTCCTCCGATCAATCCTCTCATCTCTCGCACCCAAAAGGGCTCCTCAACTCCCTTCAGACTGTGCCTTCAGCCTTCTTTTCATCCCTTCCCCTCGTCTTCTCGCTCCTCGTCGTCCCGAGGGATGTGCCCACACCCATCAGGAGCCCTCAGGGCTCTGAGGGAGGTGGCAAGGTGGCATGTGGTGGTGGAGGATGGGGTAACAGGGCGGGGAGGGGGCGGAAAAGGGGAAATCTGAGGGTTGGGGGAAGAAATTGAGGGGGGGAAGGACGGGATAGTGAGCCTCCAGGGTTTTCGGAAGCTTTGGCCACGGCTGTGGTGATTGATTATCTTCGTTCGTTAAATAAACGAGGAAAGGATTTCGGGCTACCATACAAATACTCCGCCTCGGGCCTCATCTCCACGCTGGGAGGGGTGTACCCTTTTCACGGACTGCTTTTCCCTTCGCCGTTCTTCCCCTTCGTCTCCGCCTCCCACTCGTTTCTTTATCTCGTCATCTCTCTTCCGCCCATCCTTTTTCCACCTATCATTCCCTCTCTCTCTGCCCTTCTCCCCATCCTTTGTTTAGCCCGCTTATCTGACCGCTATCACCCCTTTTGTGTATGATTCCCTTTCTCCTCCACGCCCACTCCATTAGACAAAACCCCGAAGAAGTTATTCCCTATGGGTGTGGAGATCGCCTGGCTCTCTTTCACAGATTCTCAGCGCTTCCCTCAAAAACATTGTCCTCGTCCCTGGCCGTTTTCGGCGCCACCTATCCGTCCACATACAACCCCTGCCCGTCATCTTTTTTGTGCGCGACCACGTTGGCCAACTGCTCCGCGTCTCTCTGCTGTCTTCCCTTTTCCAAGTGCTTAATTCCTTTCCTTCCTCTCGTCTCTCCCTCGTCCCATTGCCCCGGAGGTTGGTAATCAGTTCGATGGGCCCGCCTTGGATCTTGGCGCCGCACTACAAATATTATCTCTTCGGGACTGCCTAATTCCGATTGTTTTCGATGACTCCTCCCTGGGGCTGGTGGGGGTAAGGGGGGATTTTGATGGGGGGGGGGGGGGATGTTCCAAATAATGGAAAATTCATTCCGTGAGATTCGGTGTTTTCTTTGGCGTGATTGAATATTGCGAACAGAAAACTACTCTCTGTCGTCGAAAGAAAAATTACAGTTCATGCTTCGAAAGAAATTTCAGTCAGTGTGCTGGGACTTTGAGTTTATCTATTCTAACTTCGATGTTGAACAAGTCTATAGGCCAATTTAATTTCTAATGTCATCAAAGTAATGCAAAAAGATATCCTTAAGAGTTTAATGTATTTTAAAAATTTAGATTTGCTCTTATACTTGCCGCAAAATTTGCAGGGATTGGTTTTAGCAAATAAATATTTGAAGTGTAAAGTACATTGGAAAACTATATTCTCTTTATGCCGTAGCACTTATGCCACAGTATATTTCAGTGGTAAAATAATGGCACTAGGTTTTCTTGTATGCATCCATAAGAGCTCGAGTTCATTATGGTTCCCTTCCGACTCCGTACTCAATAGGTTTTATAAATATTTGCTGAAACACATATTTAAGAGTAGATGGAAAAGGTGAACCTAGGCTGCTGTAATCCGCCATGTTATATCACATTTATAGTATGTAAGACAGTGTACGGCTTATTGTTTCTTCAATATTTTCAGTGATACCCTAAATTACGTCTCCAGGAGGTAAACACTGTCGAAAAGAAGCCACGATTTGCCTTCTGACGCTAATTAAATTAGGTTATTTCGCGGAAAATTATTTTGTCTTGCAGTCCTTGAAGATGTATTGACTAAATATTAGTTGTATTTACATGAAAAGTAAATTGTTATGGAATTTTTTGTATTTTTTACTCTAATTTTAACCCTGCCTCATTGATAAATTGGCTGAGGATATTGATCCAAATTTTGTTTTGGCTTTCTATTAAACTCCAACAATAATAACTTCTTTTGGTGAATTACCACAAATGTTTTCAGTCCGCCCTTACGTCCATGCAGTTGACGAAATGGTCGTTTAAGTTGTTTAATTCACGTTTCAATTTTCATTTCAAGGCTAATTGCTTTCTCAATCACATTGTGATAAAAAGATGGCGTTGTCAATTTTATGGATTTATTGGAACTCATGCTCACTAATTTTCTCCTTCTCTTCTTTTAATAACAAGGTACCATTTTGGATAATCAGGTTACTTGATATATAGTAGTCATTCTCCAGACCGTCAAAATAACGTGATACATAGTATCATGCACAACTTTACCGATAAGCTTCTTTCGCCTCTCTTCTTCTTAAGTCATCAACCCAAAGGTTGGTTGGCGGCAGTTCTCTATACTCTTCGGTCCTGTGCCATTCTTTTCAACTGCACATAAGTGGAGCAGCCTAACTCCTTCATTATTTGGCCCATAAACTCCAACCTAGGCCTGCCCCGGCAGTTGGCTCCCTCTACAGTGCCTTCTAAGATGGTGGCCAGCAATGTTTCGTGCCTTAGTTGGTGCCCGATCCAGATATTTCTTCTCTTTTTCAGTAGTTTCAGCAGACAAGGAGACTCCCCCACACGTTTGAGAACCTCCTCGTTACTGATTTTGTCCACCCAGGGAATCTTTAACATCCTTCTGAAACACCACATCTGGAATGCTTCCACCCTCCTCTTCTGCCTTGCCCAACGTCCAGCCTCCACCCTCCTCTCTTCTGCCTTGCCCAACGCCCTTTCGCCTCTGTTGTTTCCAATAGAATTTGTCATGATTTTTCTCTTCTTCAGTCGTTATTGCTATTATACTACGATATCAGCTTTTAGGTAAAGATTTCTTTATATTTAATTTGTTTACATTAAAAAGTTAAATATTTGCACCATAAGTGGATCTGTATTTCTACCCAATTCTTGTTTTTGATGATTAAGTCATCACACTATTATCACCAATTCTCTTATTTCATTACTCTTTGCGTTTCGGACAACTTGTCGTTATTCGCGTGAATTGATAATTGTCGAAACACAAACGATTAATTCTGCCATTTTGTATTTGAAAGCTCTTTATGTGTGCGGCATAATTGCAGTATTTACTTTGTTATTCATTTTGATAACTTCCAGTTAGAAGTGATGAATTTTCAACTCGCCCTTCCAAATTTAAAATAGAATTAATGCGGAGAGACGTTTCAAAATAAAACGCCTCCGTTTTTTTTATTTTGCGTAGACGACCGGCGAGTTTATTGCTAAAACCAGAATAAAACATCCGTGCGCAAACACTGTGCTCCGAAAACAGAAGTTATCCTAACATTTCATTTTTATCACCCAGGCGCTCTCCGCGCGTACGTACGTGCGGGCAAGACATTCATGCCGGGTATTTGCGCCTCTAAATCCCTTACACGAGGCATTTTAATCCCAAATATTACGGTATTCGTCCTTCCGCTCACAAAATATCCTCTTTTGCATTCGCATCACACGGATATGAAGGGGAGAAGGAGAGTGTGGGAGGGAGGGGGGGGAATGAGGCATCCCTTCCCCTTGGACGCGAGCAAATTTCGTCCGACACACATATTTATGCATTTTTGTTTTTCATTTCGCTCTTCATTTTTTTGTGATAGTTTTCCTCCCTCCTTCCCTCACAGCAGCGCGCACACCCACCAACCCTACCGCCCGCCCATTTCCCACCCGCCCCCCTCCTTCCCCAAGCGGCCGGATGTCCATTGCCGCAACAGCGGTGACCGCAGATGTGGACGGCCCCAGGGGGGGGAGGGGCGCAGGGGTGGGAAGCGCTCTCGCATCACTCACATCGTTCGCAACAAAGAGATTGGGGGATCCGCGTGAATGTCCGAGGCGCCGGCATTAGTGGGAAATACACCGGTCGGCCACGAAATCCGGGGTGGGAGTAATGAGGGGACAGGGGGTCGCGTCCCATGTTCCACTTGGTGGGGGGGGGGGAGTTTCGGGGGAGGAATGGATGGATGTTTTGTGGGGGTGGGGGGTGGGAGGGTTGAGCGGAATAGTCGCGCAAGAGGGGGCGTGGCGGTGCAGTGAATCGGGCATTGCTCTCCCGTCCTGCTCGCTCTAGGGAATATATTTGAAGGTTCTGGAATGGATGAGAGTGATGGGACAAATGGGCAAGCTATCGGTAGCTGCGGGCGAGCGTAGTGGTGCGGGCTTTAGCGGACATTAGGCTGGGGATCTCCTGCGAGACGTACTTTTCAATAAGGCGGTCCCCAGCCCTAACACTCACACGCTAACACACTCACGATCGAACGTAGCAAACTGAAAATTTAGGGTACGGCTCCGCGGTGATGAATAGCGACGACGCCTGGGATATCCGGGAGCGCGGATGAAAATAATAGGAGCAAAGTGAATAAATCCACGGGAAAATAATAAAACGGCCATATTTTGGTGAATCGTGAGAATTCCTCCGTTTGTTTATCTCTCTCTCTCTCTCTATCTCCGTTGGAAAAAAGGGAGGCGGATAGGAATACCTTCCAGCGTGCGCTTTCGTTCGTCATTGACGGGTATATTAAATTATCCATAGAGTTTGACGAATATTTCGGATTGCTCGACAGTATTTTGCTTTGGATTCCGAGCCCAAGTGGCTAGTTACCGCGAACTTTTTGTTTTAAATTGCATGGTTTAATTTTGGATTAAAGTTAGATTGTTGATACATAAAAACATTCAAGTTAGATTGTCTATTCTTATGTCATCATCTTGAACTATTCCCAAATAAATGGTCTGAAAATATGTATTACAGCGTTTCGAGATTTAAGAATAAGATCATTTTCATAAGATCATTAAAGTAAGATTTTAGCTACAAAAAATATTGATCAGCAAGTACTGTTTTTTTTACTGTAGTCACTTTCTTCTTTATTGCATTGTGGATGATATTGGCCGTATTTGAGCTATGGAAGAAAGTGAAGTTATTTGGGCAAAATATCAATTTTTTGCCATCATGTTCAACTATTCCCAATTAAATGATCTGAAAATATGTATTATAAGTCTCCAGATTGAAGAATAAGATCATCGTCGTGAGGAAGTCAGACGGAGTCAGGCTGAGATGACAGCTTGAAAATCACTTGAAGGCAAATTAAAACCTTTTCCTGTATTTACGGCAAACTCCAGAAAAAAGACAGCTATACATCAAGAAAACGGAATATCGGTTGTTTCTAGAAGGAAAGGGTTGCGTTGGTAATGGTGACAGCGTTAATAAATGCAGGTTTATGATTATGCTATCAGGGGCAATTACTTTTCCCCTGGATAATTGTTGAGAGAAATTATAGTATTCGAGCAGCAATAAGTGGTGGTTGTTATGGTTCGGAATAAAGGATTGCAATAGACGTAGGACTTATTTGTGGTGTGGAATGAAACAGTGTTTTCAGCCTTGTTCTTATGTTCATCCAAACCTTAAATTAGATCGAAGGAATAACTGTAAGGTTATTTATATTACCTATCTTTTCCAGGAACAGATAGCGAGGAATGGAACGTGATCAATTCGATGAAAATGAATTTAAACCAGAGGGGTATAGATAGATCCGAGAACAAAAGTAGAGGCCGCGCCGAAAATAGGAGTTGATCGTATGTTACTGATATTTGCGATTATTTATTTCTGGCACCGTCGGAAAACGTGTTAACCGGTGGACAAAAATAACTCCATCGACAAACGTGAAACCTCCCATTAGCCGCTTCACTGACGGTCGACGCCGAATGTCCCGTATGTACTTACACAATCGAGTCAGTTCCCGTGCTCACCGCCTCGGGTGTTGCATCGTCCATTGTACACAAATCGCCCACGGTATTTCCCCGTTGTTATTTTTCTCTCCCTCTTTCATCTGTCACTCTTCTCTTTCCCCCTTTCCCCTCATTTTCCCTCTTTTGTCTTTTTTCCTCCGATCCCACTCCTCCTCCTCCTCCTCTGGAGCGTGGAAAAGGAAAGGATAAAAGCCTCCTCTGTTGTCTATCTTTCTTCTTGCGATGGTCCAAGAACAATGCTCAGGTGTCCGACGTTCTAATTTTTTTGGGCCTCAAGATTTTATCCCTTCTCTGCCGGCGAAGGTGGGTTGATGCTCGATAGATCAAGCGTCGTCCTCTCTTCGCCTTGATTGATTTATCGACTTTGCGGCTCTTTCCTTTCTTTCATTTCTTGTTATTGTGCTCGGGAATCGGTTGTTAGTAAGACGGTTACTGCAGTGAGCAAACACACTGTTTGATTCTTAGGTGCTATAAAACAAGCAAATATTTTATCCCTATTCTTTTGAAGTGACGTTTGTTATTATGAAAAGATTGGAATCTTTAGCCACGTTTGTAGCTCTTTGAACCGCAACTATTTCCTCAGTTATACCGGTGATTTATTGTGTTTTACTTTAATTAACGTTTAACAAAATGTGAAATATTTTTCTAGGTACCCCATGTTTATAAGAAAACAGGAGGTCATGACATGTGTTTAATTTTCGTGGAAATATAAGGCATTTACATGAGATTGAGATTGGGTTTTTAGCACAAAAGCCATAGCACAATGAATTCAATAACTCGTGATTGCTCAATCTCTGCTTTAAAGTTCATCTTTTTTTGACATATCACGCAAAAGTTACGTAAAACATCAGAGCTGCAATGCATTATTTTTCAAATGAAACGGTAAAATTATAAATTTATCGAAATAGTTCAACTATTTGCGTAGTGCTTACATACATACATACATACCAATCACGCCGTTCCCTTCCGGGGTAGGCACAGTCACAAAGTTTCACTCATAAATACATATATGTACACCTAACTCTGCTTCAATAATTTCCTCCATACTGACCTATCCTTGCAAAAATCTTTTGCGTCATTTACCCCTATACACTGCTTCATACACGCCCTCCTGTTTTTAAGACTCCTAATATTCCTCCTACTAAGAATTTCCTCAACCACCTTCAACCACAACTTTCTCGGCCTTCCTCTACCTCTCGCACCATGCATTTCACTATTTTATATCTGTTTCATTATTAGACTCTCATCCATTCACTCAGCATGGCCAAACCAACGAAGCTCACTCCTTCTATATGTGTCCATTACTGGAGCATCTAAACAACATTCATTTATTACCCACTAATTCCTGACCCTATCCATCCCACTTTTGCCTTAAACACTCCTCAGATAACTCATTCTCACGGCGTTTAGTCTACTTTAATGTCTCTCCTGACATACCCATGTTTAACTACCATATCCTGGCATACCCATGTTTCACCATAGTGTTTACAATTATTATATTATAGTTTGCGCTCTCTTGCAGTTTTGAAACCGTATAAGAGTTCAAATATCTTATGCTAACATAATCTACTACGTAAACGTCCATGAAGTGAAGCCAAAAATGGTAAAGATTAGCAAATAGGTGATTTTGAGACCAGAAATAGTTGAAATGACTAATTGTTCTTTAAAATATACTTTCTCACCTATTTATTTTAGGGGTAGCCACTAGTTAAATTTAGTATTTGAAATTTGCAGTTGGTAATATATTTTCCTTATTTTTGTGAAGGTTTTTAGAAGATTATATAAGGTATCGAATAAATATTAGTGCGTTATGTTCATACAGCAATTATATTGTACTTAAGAAATTGGTTCTCTTTTTCAACGCATGGTGGAATATAAGTTTAACAAAGCATTTTACTTTTTAGTACTTGCTTTATTTACCTAGGGTACGTAAAATTACCATTTTCAGCGATACTACCTAACAGGTAATGCAAAATCGTGAAAAAAACTGAGAGGAAAGGGAAAGAGGTGAATGTTAAATAATAACGGTTAAGTATTAAATTTTCTACGTAACTATAGCGGGACATGTAGCTATCCTCGCAAATTTTTCTTCCTCAATTGCTCTTCAATGCAAAAATATGATTCGTCATCTGATTGATTTAGTTATTGTTGATAACTTCAGCCTTTAAAATATCCTTCCCCTTACATAGTTCGTTTTCATGGGTGAAATTTCTTCCCCATTCCTCTTAAGAACTTGCTCAACGTAAGTTATGATTAATGTAACTCCCGTTTTTCCTCTCCTACGTATTTTATTCCACGTCGCTTGTGTTCACAAGTTATATTGCCATTGGAATTTTATTTGCTGAGTTTTTCTTGCTGCTTTATCTTCTTTTAACCTTGTTTTTGATCAGTATTTTGGTTACCTTTGACCATCGGTATGTTTTGGTTTTAGAAATTAGACGCTGCGGCGCTGTTCTGGGCTTAGCGGTTCATTTTCAACTGAGGATAATCCCCTTCCATTGTGTTGCGATGTAGTCAGTGCTACTGCCCAAGTAGCGGAGGCAAAGCGAGAGCTCAATGGCTTCGATATTGGTCCCCACATCCGTTGGCTTTTGGTCCTCCTGCCACGATTGGACTGCGGTCGTGTCTGGCACACCGCCGCTGTCAGATTAATGCCGCTGCTTCGGGGATTCAATGGACTCGGATCGTACTCGCTCCGTCATTTTCCAAAAGGCTAGAGTTTCATCTCTCCTTTGGATGTTGTCAAAGAATATGCGCCTGTATTCAATATTTTGATATCAATAATTTACTCTATATCATGTCGCAAATTGCATTTCTTCCGCGTAATATTCGCTAGCAGGGTAAGTTTTTATGATAATTCCCAATATCCCGTGTGTTATTTTTATATTTTGCTTACAAAATTTGTGTTTCCAGCGATGAAAGAGGCTGCGACTTTTACCATTTGTAGAAATGTCATTATATTTTATCATAAGTTGTAATTAATTATACTATCATCGATACTGAATGATTTTAGAGTATTTTGGATTCTCCGTGCAATTTTTTTGCAGATTTCAAATTTCTAGTTTTTATATATTAATTACAGTTTCAAGCTTAAATTTATGGAAACGCGACACATGAAATAATGTCTCACTTTGCACATTCCACACGTTTCTAGATCTCTTAAGTTCGTGTAATAAATTAAAACATAACTCATCAAAATGGTGCCTTCACCAAATGTACTAACGGTTGAGAGTGCAAATTATCCAATCAGTTATTATCGTTTCTAAGCTGTGAATGAATATTGTATATTTATGGCACACTCTGTCCGTGTAATTCATAAAACAATAGTCTCTGTGTTTAAGTAAAACTTTTACCCCTCATGTAGTCAGGGCCATGTATCAGTTCCCGTTAAATGCACTCCCTCGAGGTGAGCGGAATTTTGTCGGATGGAGCTGGTCTAATACATTTTTCAACAATCGTGATTTAGACATTGAGGTCGTTAGATTTGAACGTTGTTGAAGTACCCTACTCCTCCAACCTAAACCTTCAAGTAGGGCTTGTTTCCATGAAGCGTATGAGGAAATCTCTCGGGTGATTTGCCGCCCCCCTGCAAATACGCCTCATCATAGCCTTCGATTCCCTCGCCCGTAACGAGCCGAGTGGCCTTTTAGAATCCTCTCAGCTCAAAAGGGACCGCTCCATTCCACCACGCCATCCCTTCCCGCAGCATCCCGTTACCTAGGAATCGTTCCTCCAGCTCAGATTCCCACTCTCCCAACGACGCCCTCCCGCCATATTTTTTCCCACGCTCACTTTGGTGGCCATTTTGGTTCCATTCACCCAATCGCCCGCCCATCTCACCATCTCCTCCGCTTCACACCGAGTGCCCTCCTCTCCTTTGCTCGACCTTTTTATGAGAGCCGCCCGCATCCTCCCACCCAGCCCTCGGGAAACCCTCGTTCCCTTCCCCGTATCTGCCTCGCCCCATCTTCGGCTTCGCTCGAGGAATCTCCTCCCTCGGTCGCCGTTCAGCCGAGGGTGTGCGAGGATCCCGTGAGATACCGGGCACGTGGTCCGTGTCATCCTAGACCCCGTGTTCTGGATCGTGTGCGCTGGACCAGGGTTTTCGGGTGTAGTATGGGGAGGGGCGTCGTTCTATAACCGTCCTCCACCCCAAAGGGGTTCACCCTGCCATTGTCTTCCATCGCTGGCCACACGCAACGGACGAGAAGGGATCCGCTCCAGTTTCATGGAAACTCTATACGTTTCGTCTCTCTGGGCCTTCCTAAAACGATCGACGCTTCCGCCGACTGTCTAATGAGCCTCTTCGTCATTGGTGGCGCCCACGAACAGGTGCTTTCATTTTCGCCGATCCCTGAAAGTCGCTTTTCCCGGCGTAAATTATACTTTTGAGCATCCTTTGCTCCGATGATGATCATCAAAGTAACAGAAAATATATTATGATGAACAAACAATACGCAATTTACCACAGATATCAATGCGCGGCAATGTTTGAATTTGAGGGTATAATCATGCATAGTGGGTGTGCTGTAAGTTGAGTTAAATACGTGATAAATAGCTAAGCCTATATAATGTCTTAACTAGACTACTAGTGTCCAGTCCAAATGACAGTTTTTCTTGAAACACATTGCTAAGGAAAATGGAGACATAACAATGCCTCTGCAGCCGTCGGTGACTCTAAACTCGTACTTATAAAAGCAGCTATAATGTTTCCGCGTTCGCTGTGTTTTCGGGGACGTAAGAAATGAATAAGACATTCAATGCATGGGCTTTATTCAGCATCTTGTAATTAGTCTCTATTTTATCCTATGTTTTGTGTCTTTTTCAGCCAAGATCTTGTGTGATTCCTGACCCACTAGTAATTATATTGCAATGTCCCGGAGCAAATCTCCCAAGTCTTTGCTTTTAGCATTTGTATGTCTAGCAACCCTTCCTATTTAGGTTTAATTGTTCTAGTTGCAAATTTTTAGTCGATTTTGGCATTTGGTAGCTGAAATTGGAACCGAAAATGACGCCATTCAGCAGCTCAAAAAAGAACGTATTTCTCCATACATTAGGTAAAGAATTGTGACTTCAAATGAGATAGTTCTTGATATGAATTTGACTTAAAGAAGGATCCTTGAAAAATAGAAAAAGTGATATCCAGTTGTTCTTAAACCAGGAGAAACGAAGCTAATGTTTGGAAATTTTGATGCTTCTCTCCCTTTCTATAACGCAAATAAAAGGACTCGACGAAATATTAAGACCATGTTAAGGAAATAAAAACGTGCTCTAGTTCTTCTGAGATATATCTTTTTAAATGCTGCTAAGAATCTTAAGATACTCATCTCTGAAAAATATATGAAAACCACGTTTTGGGGTAAGTTTTGTAATATGGTCTTTAATATTGTGTTGAAAGGTCGTTTTCATTTTCTTTGTGTCGCGATGAGTAAATTTCTGTTTTTTAGCGCGATAACAGCTATTTCCATGTGTCGGACACTCTTATTTCTATTATTCTGTTCTTATTATCCAAAAATCTTTCTAGTCCTACACCAGACCATAAAGTAAGGGCCACTTCAGTAATGTGGTCTAATTAAAATTCCCTTGGGGTCCCAAGTTGTGGGTGCTAATGGGTGGGTGGGTAGCTTAATATAATCGACTGCCGTTCTCTTCTACGGAAACGGCTATTGTCGAGCGTTGCTCTATCCGTCTAGCTCCGGATGCCAACCTTCTCATCAGGTTCTTACCCTTTTTCCTCACCGCGGAGTCCGTTAAGAGATGCTGATTCACTATTTTTCTGTTAATTTTATGCTGCGCAGGCAAATTAGGTTAGCATGCGGCTTAGCTTGACGTTATTTTTTTAATTACTACTCTGATTCCTTATCAAATTTAACAATATGTGATTATTTATTTCGCTTCACTGCACCTGAATGGTTCAGAATTATTAATTTGGTGTCAAATTTACAAATCTCTAAATTGAGTGACTTCAATTTATGTACATACATAAATTGAAATCAGTTATGAAATATTAAGTCCAGACAATGGACAAAATCAAGACACCTAATTATGATTGGTAGTGAAAAAAATTAGATTTTACCAATTTGGTGGGGCGTTCCCCAAATACCTTGCATTAAATTTCAAACCAGATCAAATTAGAAATAATGAGTGGGCAATACAATATTTGAAAATTGGAAATCAATGATTAAAGATGATGTTTTCCCGGCTAGTTCCAATTAGGCTTCCCTTTTCGGGCTGTGTGGTCAAAGTTGTCACGGCCGACTCTCGGATGTCACGATGATACGGTTCACCATACGATGACTGCCAGGCACTAATAGTCACTAATCAAACAAAAGTTTCGAATATACCACGGAGTAGATTTACTCAGCGTCTGTCCCAGTCAAAACACCCATTAGCTCTCCCTCCAATACGTCTCTCCTTCCACTTCCTTTGGTCAAAAACCTCTCCCACTCGCATTGTTAGAACACCGTTCCCCAAACTGCCTTCTATGCCTTCCCCAAGCGTGGCTTATATTTTTTTTACCCACGTCAGAGCCTTACTGCTCGTTATCAATAATCTTCAGGTTCGTTTATGTTATGGTATTAAAAACATTGTCTGCCGTCCGTATAGAGATAATATTCAAAGTTAACGTTGAGGATTATTTCCAGGTTATTCAACTTTGCCTATCAAAATGATGAGTACCAACTACGACTTATAAAAACTGGGAACAAATGCTTGCAGTGAATAAATTGCAGTAAGCTTGTTCGTTTTTGTTCTTTTGTTCTTAATCCTTAGGTAGCATTTGCAGGACTGGTCCGTCCGTCTGATTGTCTCCCTCAATTTCGATGGCTTACTGGGAGCAAGGCATGTACATTTCCCATGTACGCAAATCCTCCTCTCCCCCAATTCAAAGGTTTTGCCCTTGAGCCCGTGGCCATGACATCGTCTACCCCCTAGCAATGGACCCCGAGACACGAGAGGCCTAACCTCACTTCTCCTGCTGCACCCTCATACCAACCCCTCCCCCCTTTTGCTTCCGAAAACCACTTCGATCACCAAACCGTCCGGACGCTCACACCCCGCCCGGACCACTCGACAGGGGCCACCCTATGACCCGGCCCTTGCCCTCCTTATTCGCACCCTTTTATCTCCGTGGCAACCCTCAATCCTCCCCTTTGCTCACGCCCCTCGGAGCACTAGGCTCGTGATAGAGTGTCCTGTCTCGACTCCTATTTCCATTTATTTTCCCGTTATTTCAAGCCCTCCCCCGCTCCCCCCGTTGCTTCTATCTCTCCTTCCCGCCCTGCTTCGGGCTCTCTCACCCTCCCATTATTTTCCTGAGAGGGGGAGGAAACCCGGCAGAAACGGCAGCCCCCCCAAATTTTCATTCTCTTGTGCTACATCCTTCTCAGTCTCGGTTTTCGTCCCGACCCTCGCCGCCTCCGACGTCACTGGCTTGGCTGTGCGTTAGTTTGGAATTTGAATATCGCATTGCGATGTACGAAGTTCGCAGAGGCTTGGGAAATATCCCTCTCAATTTCAATTTGAGTGGAAGTTGGTACATTTTGCCTTTTCATCTCATATTCACAATTGGTTGTTCAATCCATAGATTGGTTTATTGCAGCCCTCCACCCTTCTCTATCTAATGCTAGTTACCTTACTTCCTGTTATCTCTTCCTATGTACTTTTCTCTTTATTTTGTCCATGAACTTATTCCTGGGTCTTCCTGTGGGGACTTTACCCTCTAATTTTCCTTCTATTATAGTCTTCACAAACTTATTGTCTCAGGGTGTGTGCAGTCCATCTTGTTCTTCTTTTCCCTATGGTGTTCCATATGATGCTATACCCTTCTAATCTTCTGTGCACTTCATCATTTCTTATTTTGTCATCCATTTTTATTCTGTATCCTCCTCCAGCACGAGGTTTCTAAGGCTTCTAGTCTTTTCTGGTCAATATTTTTAGCCGTATCACAATAATAATACCTTATCATTGAAAGGCAAAACATTTTTTCTGAGATATTTAATTAGGGAGAGGCGTCATACAAATACTATTTCTAGGGAAAATAATTTCTGCTTCTTAGTAATGCACAGCTTCCACAAAGTAAAGCCTCAAGAAACTACGCTCAGTGAATATTTTATTTCATGCTGAATTCACAAAAAATACCTAATAATTACACGAATCTGTCATATAATTCCATTGAAAATAAGCATTAAAACGATCTTGAATATCGAGGCACATGAATTTGTGTGTAATTAAAAAAAATGTAGTGTTTCAGGAAGAGGGGAGTCTAAAAACCGAACTTTTAGTTTTGACGGTTAAGCCATCATCAAGAACTCACGTATTCACGTATTCGCGATCGACAAAGATGGTCTGAACGTCGACAAGTCTTGAAGTTTCTCTCTTTCCACATTACTGTATTTATTTTTAAATGTTCATGATATATACACTGATACCTATTGCTCCATTCCCTTTTACAGGTGGCTTAAGACAAAAGAATTACTTCAGCCTGAGAAAATTTGCTCTCTTTTAATAGTTTCCACCGCAGTATCTTCACTCATCACTTTTGTTTCTCTTCCACTCATGCATTGCTTCTAACACGTCCTGACTTAACTCCTAGTAAACCTTCACTTTTGAGTCTCTTTTACCTTCTATAAATTAAATACAAAGGAAGGCTGCGTGCTTTGAGAATACTGCTACGAGCGAACGAATAGTGTTTCTCAGCTTTAAGTGGGATGAGATTGGAAGCCGTTAGCAATTCGGAGGCTGCGTGTTAGGCTTTTTTTGATTGGGAAATTCAGAAGAGATGTGATTCCGGGTGTAATAGAGAATATCATTTTGACGCACACACTAAATTCTAGGCCCAAACGAAGCGATGAAATGAGAGAGGTACATTGTGGAGCAGGTAGGTACAAAAATTCGTTCTATCCATGCAGAGTAAGTAGCCATTATAAAAACGTAACTTCTTTCAAATCACACCCATAATACACTTCTTCATATCACCTCGCAAAACCTTTACATATTTACACGGCTGGTGTTCTAACACCCTCGTGCCACATACCCTTGTGGCGGCTCGGAGGGTAGTTTGTAGATGTATCGCAATCACTGTGTACTTCAATCCTTTTTTGTCCAGTCTCCCGTTCACTCCACTCCAACTCATGCGTGAGGTATATCTTTGACATCACATATTATGAACATGTGACACCATATTTTGAAAAACTAAGATGGCTAAAAATACAAAATAGGCGCTTACTTTATAAGGCAACATTCATGCACACGCTAATAACGACAGAACTTCCCACATACACCGAAATGCTAGAACAAATAAACGTCCAACACGCTGCATGGAAGAACTTTATATACCACACTATCGAATAAACTCCACTTTCTCAGGCGAGATATCGTAGAACAGCATGATGAGTAAAAGCTCAAAAGATTTCGTACTGTCTACTAATTTTTATTTCACCTCTTGCTACACGTGTTTCGACTGACTAGCAGTCATCCTCAGGCAAGAATTAGTAGACAGTACGAAATCTTTTGAGCTTTTACTCACACTATCGAACATCTGTCTACGCTAGGTCTTTCCATGTCACCTCTTGCGAAGTATGGAATCAATTGTCAAACGACGTAAAAAAAATCTGAAACTGCAAGTCAATTCAAAAAGTAATACCATGAAATATTACTACAAGTGAACTAAATATTGTGCTACACTGTACAAAATCAGATGTTTTTTATGTGTATTCATACATTTGCCTTCTTGTTAAATATTTTGTTAAATATTATGTCGGATTCTGTGATATTGATGTTTCATGTAAATCTTCCTATTGTATGTACTACTTGTTGACTCTAAGATATGTATAATCATGTATGTTCCTAAGAGACACACTTGTCCCTGAATAATAAATTTCATTTTTCATTTTTTTCATTTTCACTATCTTATATATATTTCATAATTCGACTCTCTCCCGTACTCTCGATGTTAATGAATATATTTCACAGTGTAAAAGTATGTATTTATTCCATCTTAGGATATCGTAGATCTTTCTTTCCTCATCGAGCACCTTCATTTTATGTCCTGTATAGCCAGAAAAGGTGCTACCTTTACAATGGGAAGATTGGGTCGTTTTTATTGTTGAGCTTACATTTATTGGATACAGACATTTCAGAAATACATTATTATTTAGTTACAAAAAATAATTCAAATACACCTCTCGTTACAATAATGCAAGTAATAAGAGTACCATTATCAGAAATAGGTGAAATTAAAATGTTTACAAATTAATTTCAGTTCATGTAAACCTTGTAAATACAGTATAAGTCCTCCTGAGCCAATGGCTCGTCAATAGGTGCTTGTGTAGGCAAAAAATAAGTATGCAGAGCATTGGTGGAGTTTTATGCCATAATTATATCACATCAGTTTTATTATACAGGAAAATACATATGTTGATCAGGTACAATTAATTATTACTCTTATTATAAAGAAAATAAATTACACACTGTTTAGAATAGAATAGAATAGAAAACAATTTTATTGTCCTGGGACAAAGTCCCTTAGGAAATTGAATTAGTTTACATGCCTTCATGAGGAGTGGAATACAAAGACAAAATAAAAAGCCTTACAAAAAAAGGAAAACAAACAAACAACTTTCAAGTCAGCAGAGAGAGGTAAAATGAGAGAGGTAAATGAAAATGAAAAAAGTCTCAATATCAATAATCGAAATAGTATGTTAAAACAAAAATGTACAATCTGTAATACCAACTAATAAGAAAAAATGAAAAGCAAACAAACGAATATTTATAAGACAGAAAAACAGCAAATGATTATAGTGAACAAGTAACATGTAACAATATCATCTCATATATCATTTTGTCTTCTCATATAGAGGCGAGAGAACATTTTGGAGACATAAAGTCAGCCATACTCCTTTTAAATTGTGAGACATTCCTAGAAAATTTAATACTATCAGGCAACGAGTTCCATAATTTACATTTAGGATATGTGGTGATCTTGGACATGAGGATATGAGGTAAACCTGACAATGATGGTAATTTAAAATTTTATTTACGAAGAATGGAAGCTACAATTCCAGAACTTTCCAAATAAAATGCTTCTTTCACCGAATGGAACGAGAATGGGGATGCGCCAATCTATGGATCCCCTTTCGCTCTCTGATGAGTGTCCGGGAGTAATGGTATCGGGTTACTTCACTCTCATCCTCCTTCCCCAATGATCCCTCAATCACTCAGCTGCCCATCCATTCACAGTCGCACAAAATTGCCTGAATTGTTTGTCACATCCACGTATGGCTAATCTACCCCTTGCATCTCCCTCATCGCCATCATATTGCATTTACTTAGCAACTCGGATGGATATCACATGTCGCATTCCAATTGTGTAACGCATAATCCTGAATTCATTTCGCATTGCGCAAATGCGCCGACCAACTTTTTATCGCACCACCCAATTGTGTGATGTCGAATGTCATTTTCTCCATGGCCTGGGAAATTTTAGTGTCATGGTGACGTAAATTTTTCCCTGGTCTCCGTGGACATGAGGTGAAGGGCTTGCTTGTCATTTTGAGTTCTGGGATAGGAGTCACACTTTGGTAGATTTTTCATCGTGCTAGGATTAGTTTAAAGCATTCGTGGTGACGCATTTAATTATGTGCAGCTGAACAGCAGTAACTGGAATTTAATCAGTGAAATTTACGTGAGGTCGTTATACTTTTGATTTGCGTTGGCCAACTGTTACTCATGCTTGCAGCATAAATACATATATCCAAATATCATCGTATACCATTCTTATCTCATATAAGGGCTTTTGATGTATGTGGCATATCGCGTGATGCATTAAATAAAAAACCACTCGCCAAGTAGAGAATATACATTATTGCAGAAATCTATGTAACTTTTTTTCGGGCTCTCAGAAGCTTCGACTTTTTTATTTGATTGAAGCTTGAAGTGACTTGAAGAATGACTTGAAGCTCGGATACATGTATATCGAAATAGCAAGTAATATAACTCATCGAAAAAGTCTCACGCTTCTTATGGTTTGGGCTCGTGACGCCTTGCATTATATGACTAATAGATGACATTCAGGTACCATATCAGTAAGAAGTGAATGACGGCATCATTGGCGGTGACAACGTTCGCCTCTGTGTATTCAAGAAGCCAGGCGGGGCACCACCTGTTAAAATTTAGCCTTTTTTATGATAATCTTGATGTTAAAAGACTCAGTGCCCTTCTGCAACATAATTTAAGTTTAATCTCTCAAAAAATTACTTATATATGCATTGGTATCGATATGGTTGGAAAATAGCGGTCCATATTTCCACATCATTTTCTTGCCACTTGCTTTCGATTGCATTGAATCGCACCAATTGGGGTTTTATGTTTTTTTTCCGAGTACAGCATCTGTTTCCAGTAGTCTTTTATGCATTTCCTACTTCCAGAAATAATGTGTGTACCCTGGGCATACAGGGGAACTGCATTCATTTCTGCGAAAACAGCGGGATATTGAGGTACTTTGTCGCATAGACTTAACTTTTCCAGCAGCTGCCGGTTCAGCGGAGTCACCAGATATGCCCCCGGGTGTATAGGCCTTAATCGCGACTACTACGGTTGTATGACATCCGCGTCCTTTGGGGGCCAAGTCTGGCGTAAAAATTCCTTCCCTTCCCTTTCCGCCCTCTTGATGTCCAATCACCCCGGACGCCTTTTTTGTATTTCATACGCGCTCGCCCATTTTCACCCGCCCATCTTCCCCCACACATCTCCCGATGTCCTTCCTCCCTGTTTTCGCTTTCATTTATTCATTTATTTTTTTTCCTCCGCCGCTGGCCACGCGTCCTGCTCGTGTCTCCGTGTCCCAACCCCCCTCCCCTCTCTCCTCCCTCCCCAGTACACTCCTTCTTCCCAATCGAATAGTGCTCGCCCTATCTCTTCGGTCGTCTTTTTGGCGGGATGCGAATCCTGCCGGATCTCATTCCTGCCGCGTCCCCCCCCTATAGCAAATGCAAAAGAAACTGGCGCACTTCTGCGCAGCGGAGGGGAAAGGCAAAGTGGTGGGAGTTAAGTGAACGGACGGAGGGGAAGGTAGAGAAGGGGACGGCTGAGAACGAGGTAGGGGAGCCAAACTACTTCGCCAGAAAGATAAAAATTTTTCCCCTAACTGCTGCGCGCGTGATACGAATTGTCGGCATGGAATACCTAGCTTTATGGACGTAAGCAATTTTCATTGAATAGCTACTGTTCGTCGTCATCGTCACTCAAAATGCCAGGCCTTGTCGCTGTCTCTGTAGCCAATTGTCTCCTCCTAAGGCTGTTTTTTTTTCATTTCCCCGTGGAAGTTGCAGTTCATGATTGACATCACACTGTGAAGTAAGGATATTCTAGGTCGTTCTCTCCTTTTCTTCCCCAACACTTTTCCTTCAATTATGTTCTTGATGAACTCTTTTTGTCTTACTAAGTGACCAACAAGTTGAATTTCCCTGGAGTGAATTGCTTGGAGGAGCTTTATTTTTTCACCTACTTCTTTCGAGACTTGCTGATTTGTAAAAACTCCAAATAATAACTAATTATGTTTCCGCAAAGCATGCAGGACGTGGTTTGCATAATTGCTTTTGCTCTCAAACACGCAAGAAAAATAAAAAAATGCATTTAGTATATGTTATTTAGTCCGTCTATTCCCGCTCATATGCACTTTAACTTGATTATATATACTATACTCTTTCCCTTCGGCTCCCTCTACATGCAGGGAACGCGCGTGAGAATGGGGGAGGCGAAACGGGTGCGAAGGGTGGATGTTCCCGGAAGGGGAATGTTATATTCTGCGAGAGAGAAGAACGTGGACTCTCCCAAAATGGTTGGACCTTGTGGAGGTTCCGTGAGGGTTGATTTTGGCGGATCGTAAAGGGTGGAGGTTGGAGCTGAGGGCGTGTGTAAAACGTTAGGAAGGAGCAAGGGGTAAAATTTTTGGAGTTTCGAGGCATCAGAATCGTTATTATTTCTTTTTTTTCCGAAAGGGTTTGAGTTAAGGGGTCGGTTTGGCATTTCGCTTGCGGGAGTTAGCGTGGAGAGGAAGCCAAACGAAGTCTATTCCGACGGTTCGGCAACCTGATACGAACGGAATCGATTCCTTCAGATGCGATCTTCGTTCCGTCGTCATCGATTTTTTTTCCTCTACCCCTCTCGCCCCGGTGTTGATGTCACAAACCCCTTCTCGCTCCGATTTTACGATCTCCAGAAAGTGCGAGGGTGGGCAGGATTCAGGGCAAGTCTGATGACGCATCGCTGAAGTATGAACGGCAGCGCTGCCAACAAAAGTGCCAGCGGAAACTAAGAGATTCGAAAATTATTTTTTACTTCTAAGCGAGCACGTTGCAGTTTGAGATAGTGCGCGCGATTTTAGAGTATGTACTGATTGCGGAAACTATGCATTCGTGTACTTATCAATGTAACATGAACAAAGTAAAGCCTAAGCTCACTCAGCAGTAAGCTCACCTCACTGTTGTTGTCAATGCAGGTGGCCTTCCAACCTCCATAATTACCACTTGGATCGGACTGATATAGTTGATAACCATAATGCTTATCCCACCCCATATAAGAAATTGATACTCCAAATGGTCTTTTACCTTTGAAAGAAAGATTTTTTTGCAAAAGTGATATCAAGGTATCCTACAAAAACACTTGTTACTCATTTTTATGAATAACATCTAACCTCCATATGGCGTATATGCTTGCTTATCATCACAAAGCCAAGACACCAGCTGTTCACAAGGAATTGATTCCCATTACCGAAACAAATATCTCTGAGCTATGAGTCTTGATTTATTTGTCAATACATTTGCTTCAGACGTAATGCCTGCAACACTGCAAACCATATCACTGAAAGAAAATAAAATAAATCAATAATGGGACCAACTTTTTACCTTTCTAAGAGCCATTTCCTATAAGCAAAGAAATCACGTAGTAACTAATAGGGAAATGCAGTGAAATAAACATAAATACAAGGAAAATTAGAACATGTCTACAAAACTAAGGACTTCCATTCTCTGTAGCAATGTATGCTCATATGATATGCACTACACTATCTTTAAAGTGATTTTAGGGTACTTTGATAAATTTAAGATTCAATTCTTCTCCAAATAAACTACATACTAAATGCCGCTTCACTTCTATCCCACCTCTGGGTAAAAGTGGAAATAATTGCGTGTAACAGATTTGGTTCTATGACTAATAAATGGCATTTCAACACGTAGACTTATTGCTCTTGATACGTATATGTTTTTTAATCCACATTTATCAATGATTGATATGATATTTAAGGCGACTGGCTCACTACCCCAATCTGAAAATGGAGAGTTTTAGCAAGTAGTGGTTGTGCCATTTCTTCATCCATTTTTGCGGAATTTTAAATGCGTTAATTTTTTATTTTGATATTGATCAGAATATGTTTAATTTTTATAATTTTATTTTTGTGACAATATGGTGAGTGATAAATAAATAAATAAAATAACATGTCGAAATAGTTCGATTACATTCGTACTTATTTTATCCTAAACGCGAAGTAATACGTTTCATAGTATTATAATTTTGGCTGGTAAATATGAAGCTTTCACTCCGAAGAAAAATACGTATTTATTTATGATTTTCGCGTAAATATGCGACCCTGCACCTTAAATCCAAGTCATATCTATGTGTTAATGAAGGCGAACATTATTTAAATATAAATCTTGCAACATACAAGGGTTTTCATAAAAGTAATGCCCCACATTTTGTTTAACGCCCTGAAAATAGAAATCAGTGCGTCGAAACAGTCACCAAGAGACGCATCTACATTGGATGCAAACCATTAACAGGTTACCACGTTGCTACTGCGTCTTACATCTGCGATCTCTGACCAATATTGTGGATTCTGCAGAGAACAGACAGCAAGATTAGGCTCGCAAATGCCAGTCTGACACTTTCTCTCTCACCTGTCACCTATTTTGTCCTCAGGGTCTACCTTTCTGAATCATCAAAAAACTCCTGTCTATATTTGAAGCTTATCGTGACTGATGTAGTCCGCACCTGGAGATCCAAGTGGGGACTATTTACCGGTAAGACTCGCCCTCTTACCTGGAACAATGGCTAGTGACCAATCCTCGTGACCAATACTGGACCAATCCTCTTGATATACGCCATCAAGCGTGCTAAGCGTTAAATTTTATTTATGCAAACGCATTGTCCGTACCATGTCATTTTATTGTCATAGCTGTTAAACATATTATTCTCTTCGTTAAACTATGAATGTCAAGAATTATTGTAACTGGATGAGGAAATATATGTATATAAATTCTGTTAAATTATGTAATATGCTTCTAAATTCATTTCAAGGAATTAAAATGTATACAATATTGCCAAATGCAAAGTGTTGCGGCGTAATACTGCTTTCATTTGCCTCTTCCTTGTAACAATCAACCAGTGTGGGTGGGATAAATTTCTATGGCAATATATTTTGGAGGGAGATCAGTGGAAAAAAAGCCGGTGGGAGCTATTTATCGCTGTCAGAATCTATAAGAAGTGAAGAGAGAGACTCCGTTTTGGCACTGTTATCCATTGTGCTCTTTTGTATTATCTTCCTCACTCGAGCGGCGATACTGAGTCCAATGGCGTTCGATCCATTTCCTGCGTCCGCTTGTCTTTGCTTTCTTTTGTCCCGCTATTTTTTTCTCTCCCATCCCCCTCCCACCTTCTCGATTCCCTGTATAAGTACCACTTTACCTCTTCCCTTGATTTCTTTCTCCAATGTTTGCACGCTCGGCTCTTGTCTCCAATATACTCTTCGGTCCATTCTAATAACATGTTCGAGTCAGCCAGCTTGTTTTCTTTCAGTGCCCGAAAGGAAGAGGGGTTAGATCGACCTCTTGCCCGAAAAATCCCTCCTTTTCTTACGATTTCCTTTCTCTTTCTGTGGAGACGTTAGACGGTATCATTTATTTCCTTCCACGTTATTTACGCTTAAATATTCTATGTGGTTATTATCTCGTTTGGGTTGTCTTCCAATCCAAAACCTGCTGCAATCGTTCATGTAGGGTTTGTTGGATTTGGGGTAAAGATTCATCTTGAATTTTTTCTATATTCATCTCTATGCTTAAAAAATTACTTGCGGGTATTTTTCTAATGTGGAAGTTTTTTATTTGAATTGCGTTAATTATTTTCTTCTCAATATTGTATATTATGTTTCAGTGACTAACATCTCTTAAAATACCATATCTTGGATATAAATTAGAACGAATTTTTCCCCATTCTGCTGTGAGTGTACTAATTTACAATTTTAACCCAGGGTACTTGCCTATGCCAAGTTCCCTGAGTTCTTACTCGGAGAGTACGTCGAATTAAAAAGATCGGCAAGCGAAAACTGAAAGTTTTGTACACTTTGACCCTGATCCGTTTCTACAACGCGACGCCTTGGACAGAGGAGAGTATCATTGAATGAGAGTTTTTCTGTAGATTAGAAGATCTTATAAGCTTTAAGTGACAATTTTAATTGTTTAAACCCCTGAAATGAAAGTGATTATACTGAGATATTGATAGACACGAGTTTACATTACATCTCAACCAATTTTCTCTTTCATTTAATCTCAGCGAAGAAAGTAACAACAAATTGCAAGTGACAGTGAACTCTTCAATGCGCTACATATATGACCTCAAAAAATGAGATGGGATATCTGGCACTTACGTCCAATTACGCTGGTTGAAACTAAAACAGCGTCGTTTATACCATGTTATTCTGCTTACTTATAAAATTTTATCCACTCGCAATCCCCTTTACCTATCTGCTAGATTTACCTGGAAAAAAGATCTACATACAGTACCCACTAGGAATCATCCCGTAGACCTTCACATCCCTCAACATAGCACACTTCACGTCACTAAATACTTCAGCGTAACCGCTTCTAGAGTATGGAACTCTCTACCATCTAAAGTTAGAAATATTAAATCCATCCATGCTTTCAAGTCCAAGGTGTATGATATCCTAATAAATAATCCTAAAATTTTGTGTCTAAAATTAAAACGAAGTAAAATTAAACAAATGTTAAATTGGATGTCTTATACATATTGAAGAAGAATTAATCTATTGAACATGAATGTTTTCAACTTTATACTTGAAATTATTACTGTTATCCTTACCTTTTTCCTCACGGTTTATATGCTTAATCATGTATTAAAATGTTATCCTAGTAGTGCTCTATGCAGTAATATGTACGGCTGTATTGCGAATTCCTAGCTTACAATGATTTTTTTTATTTTTTGTTTTGCCTGTTATCATTGTATAATTAATTCGATTTTGTATATTGAGTTTCATCACTGTATTATTAATCTAATTTTTGAATTTCAAAATTGTATTAATTTGAAAAATTGTACTTCATTATCTCAGGGGCTAAGAGTAGCCCACGATAATAAACGTTGTTATTATCATTATTATTATTATTTTCTGGCTAATGAATTTCTGAAGCAGCCTTTGCCTAGCCTATTGTGTAGCCTCCGATTTTCTATGGGCTCACACCTCAATCCCTCTAAATGTTGTGAAACACTATACGTTTGCTCATAGCAGTTTTTAGTGACGCGTGCTGCTTTTTTTTTGTATTTTATTAACTTTTTTGGTAATATCTGTATGACCAGCGTCCCAAATGCTCGCGGCATATTCGAGGTGTGGCCTAACCAGAGCGAAGTAGCATCTCTTTTGTACTTTTCATCCGAGGACCTTCCTATTATACGCTTAATAAAACCTAGATTCGTTAATGCTGTGCCGCATATGTTTTGTATGTGTGTTCCCCACGATATATCAGAAGTAAAGACAATTTTAAGAAATTTTGCTGTAACTGACGATTTTATGTTTACTCAACCCACAGTATAGGTATGGCATTGTTGTGATGACTTTCGCAGAAAGTGAACTTTGGTGCATTTGCTGATATTCAAAGTCCGCGTCTTCGCTTACTTCTCGGTAGATAACTGTTTCGTCTGCAAATAATTTACCTTGTTTATATAAGGGTTTACATTACACCTCAACCCATTTTCTGGTGAAAATGTTCGCTAGTCAGAATACGCTTCGGTGAAGGGAAGGTAAGGGACTCAATAGAGTGTCAGAATATGTCGGAATAAAATGTCGGTAAACGAAAGCTGTGGTGCGGAGTATCGGCGCGGGTCTACCCCGGGAGAGAGACTGCAGAATTCGCTGGCCAACGAAAAAATCGCTGGGGGACCAATTATCGTAAGCGATCTCTCTCTCTATGTTAAAAAGAGTCCGCTTCAAAGCGTCTCTTGATACTCGTCGAATGGACGGCAAAATTCCTGGTTAGGATCTTGCTACTTGCGGAGCGAAGTGGGCATTCTGAATGGTTTTGTAGAGGGGCGAAGGAATGGGCACAGAAGGGGATATTCGCTGGGTTTGCGGTTTTGAACGTCGGGGTCGGAGAAAGGGTGACGACGACGAGTCTACACGAGTGAAAGGGGCTGGCGAGCCCTGGGCAAGGGATGAAGACGATGGCGGGGAGGGGCTGACGTAAAGAGGAAACTTTATGGCGAAGCTCACAAAGAGAAGTGCGCGGACACATTTTAGCGTTATTTAATTTGAGCTCGGCGGTAAAGGACCGGCCAAGAGTTTGTATTCTTTCATTTTACGGAGGAAGGGCATCGCCGAGTGTGTGTGAATGTTATTTTTTTTATTTCGCTTGAAACCTCCTTTCTCATTACTCAACCCCGTGTGAATATAGTGGCGTGATAAATTAAAACAGATGACTACCTTTTCTCAGGGGTGGTGAAAAGAGGATCAAAGGGAGCACTCTTAAGTGTGTTTCGCAGGTGATCCTATTGGCTCACGTTACGCGAGAAATGTTTTGTATTAATTAATAGTTGAGTGCTTCTTACGAAAACCAGTTTGCGTTCTCGGGTGAATAATTTTCTTCCAGACCGTCAGTTTGCTTTAGCGGGGCCGATTATTGCTATTCACAGCTGTGAGAATTTATCTTTATTCAGCGCAGTTTCATTTGTCTTATTTCGAAGTTGTCCTAGTTCAAGCGTGAAGTACGATAAAACATGCTATTATTGCTGTTTTTATTTTAATGTAAAATTATTTTTAATCTGCAGTAGCATTTCTGCGTAAAGGGTGAATATTTTCTGGCATGTTCTCCATGCTGATTTCCATTCGGAAGGTCGATGTGGATGTCCATGACAGGGAGATATTTATGTGTTGATGAAATAGCAATGAAAAGGGTTCAAAAATGCAATATGAACACGACTCTTTGTCGGAGTGTGGCAGCGTCCTCTATTAATGAAGAAAAACATTTAACCGCGTTTTTGTTTTTCAAGAGTCTTCGGAATTGAATTAATCCCAGCTCAATATTAAAAATAAAGCACTCGTATCTAAGTGATCTCACCTATTCTCGCCTATTTCTTTGGTATCCTCGCCTATTCCATCCCTTTTCATGGAAAATAGCAAGTATTGCTAGATGAAATGTTCAAACATGCTGCTCACTTATTTCTAAGTATCTATCCATGAATGAGGAGTGGGATTGACAGAATAAACTCATGTTTTTCTTTTTGGAAATTTTGCATTATGAACATTTAAACGTACGATGTACTGGTCGCAGCAATAATTTCGAAGGCTGGTTTACACTGTTCAGGGGTTATAGTCGTAAGAAACGAGGTGGAGGAAACGGTGGAGTGGAATTCTCCTTGAGAGAGGGTTTTGGATTTTTGGGGCGTCACATAGGGGTGGAATTTATTCGGGGGTGGAAGAGGTTAGTGTGCGGGATGAACGAATGTTCGGAATCAAGTTTCAAGCCAAAGAGAGCAGTGGGGAGGAGGGTGTCAAGGAAACGGCGTGGGGGTAGTTGGGAGGGAGGGTGAGTGAGAGGGTGATGAATTTGGTGGGTAGAAAGGAAGGAGGGTTAAATTTTAAGCACGAGGGAGTGGCATCCTGAGAGGGGTTACTGGCGGATTCTAGGGATTTGACAACGGTGCTGCCAACTTAGAGCGGTGAGGATTTGCGTCCGGCATACCGTTGGCTAATTGGTCCAATTTAGCATTTTTTGAATAGAACCTGTAGAAGGAGTATTTAATAGAGAATCCCTGTAGATTTATGCGCCGACTGAATTGGTGATATTGTATTTCATTTTTCATAGAGGCAAAAATATCCCAATTCTGCGTGAGTTACTGGATTTTATGTTGATTAAAAATGTATGTATGTCTCTTCATTGTGTGCGCTTATTTTATAGCTCTTTTCAATTGTTCTCATGAGAGCAACATCACGGTAGTCATTCTTCAATTTTTTTCGGTAGGTAATAGCACTAGATGTAATTGATACAGTCTTTGATTGATTCTTAGGACAGTCACCGGGAGCTCTGCCTGTTTGCGTATTGGATAACGATGGCGACAAGTGAAATAACCATGATCACCCCTAGTCACATAAAAACTACATTTTTCTTTTAAATTTTCAAGTTTATTCATTTGTTAAGTATCCAAGTTTGATGTAAATCGGGGAATAGTCCACTAAAAATTTCACCTGGTGACCAGCAGGAATGCGCCAGTTTGTAGGAGCTTTCATATCCACCTACTGTATTTCCCACTATCTAGCAGCTACCCGTTATATCCTATTCGAAATCTAATACCGATGACTTTAAATAGTAAACAAATAGTTTTTTTAACTCTTTTAATAGTCTCTTTTGATGATCGGAGAACGAAATTTTATTAACAAAATGAAAGTTCATCTACTATATTTCGATTATTTAAAGCTTTCAAAATGCTTTATTAACTTTGTTTTACACGTCAAAGGCTTGCTTTTCCGGTCGAGTCACTGAATTGGTCAGTCGCGGTACGTAATATTTGTACTATTCTCGGTTAACAAAATATGTATTGAAAAAGTATAGCTTAAACTTTTTGTTTCCATTGTGCCCTGATCCTTTACTCTATGCATTTTTCTTAGCTTTTAAGCAACTCTAACCCTTATTTGCACACCTGGGTAACCTGGTGTCCTCATATTTTTTCCAGTTACATATATGTGTATTTATAAATGATTGTCTGGATATGGACCTTGGCTACTACCTAAAAAATTAAGTTTTGAACATGTTATTAATTTGTTATTAATTAATAATAATGATTATATTGTGATTTGCGTTACAATGTTAACCTAGTACACATTTTTTAACCACAGGGCTGTTGAAAAAATGTGTCCTAATAATAACTTTTTAGTCAAATTAGGTAATTTGAAAAACCGGTGAAAACGCCCCGCGCGCTTCCCGCTTAGTGTTCGGAGGCTTAATTTTTATCCGCTCTCATGGATGGTGCAGCAGGTTACATGACTTTTAAATAGCATTCAGTTGTGTCTTGATTTTCAAGTATACTGCTTAAATACTATGCATAGCATATATGGACTCACAAATATAGAAAAACTAGAGGTATTCACCCGGGTATCTGGGGTGTGTAACAGGGTGGTAACATTTTTGTGTGTCAGGCGAGGGCTAATGATAATGATATGTATAGTAATCCTTCGTTTTGCTCTGTTCATGTCTTCCAAAACGAATGAACACTGGAGTGTCTTCTAGAAATTTAAAATCTATCACTGTGATTGACGTACTTTATTGATTAAATGTGCTATATTTATGAGAGGAGTGATTAACCGGCTACTTGTAAATTAGCCCTCGGTGATTTATTGTTGTGAGCAGGATCCGTACGTGTCGTGTGTGTCTTTATGTTTGAGCATTTCCAAAATTACTTGGTAAAGGAACATTAAAATCAATCAATGTGTCTTTATTCTACTCATCTCAGCGTCTGGGCCAGGGCCCCCATACAAGTGTGACGTCTTTACGTGGCGCGCAGACAATATTATCTCTGTAACTGTTACACATTAACTATGTTTAAAAAATATTTGATGACTTATTTTATCCAAAACTTAGATTTGGCAGGCATATTCGGATTGGATTAGGATTCTTTGGGAGGCAACCGACGGCTAAGTTCATTTACGTCGTTGGGGACAGGTGTGGGAGGAAGGGTAGATAGAAACCCGGCGTCGGCATTAGCCTGCTCTTAACGAAAGGCGCCAATTTGATCACGGCTTAACGTGTCATCCGACAGACAGATTACTGTACTTGAAGCGCCCTCCACTAGACACTCAAGTAGAAATCGAGTGTCCTCTGAAAAGCATCCTCCTCTGCAGGGATTTGAACCCTGGCCCCCCGTATGGTTAGCCATTACTCTAGCCACCACACCAACCCGATCCGTGGCAAATTCGGAAGAAAACATTTGTAATAAGATGCAGAATTTTTCTTTGATGGGACAGCAAAGGTATGCTGCAATAAATGTGCTGACTTTGAGGAATTCTCCAAGCTTTAGAACGTAGGATTATGTTCATTTTCTTTTCCCGACATTTCTCTCAAAGGAGTTCGACAGCGAGGTGACACTCCTGTCGAGTCCTCGCAGAAATATAAAAAAAACATCTTATGTTGGCAGCGCCGGTCGTCACCCTTCGAATTCGGCTTGCGTGCGCACGAAGGCAGAGTGGAGAGCATCCACTCGTGCACGCGTGGCTTTGGAGACACGGCTCCTCGCATTCTTATCCCGTTTTACTCCCGTCTTGAAAGTCCTCTTCCTCGTCAAACACGCGCCCCTCCCCCTTCCTCCCCATTTTCGCCCTCCTTATCCGGGCGAACGCTCTCTGAAGCCGACGACACCCCAACGGTTACCCTTTTCGCCTCCGACCTTACCTCATACCCTTTGCAGCCAGCAATACCTGAGGTAACTGTTCAACGTGTGTCCATTATATTGATCAATGTTTGTATCCTTTTATATTTGCATATCTTACTTTGCTTTTTAAATCTAAGGCAAGTAGCATATACTAACTGTAAACCAATTGGTTGCCAACAAAGGAATTATTCCCCCAAATATAAGAGGAACCAAATTGGATAAACCTTTAAAAATTGTAAATCTATTCACCTTTGTTCTACTATTTTTGCAAATAGACTTTCATATTTGAACATCTAATGCAAGTAGCCAGTACTGACTGTGAGCAAAACGGTTCACAATAAATGAATTATTCCCCAAATACGAAAGGAACCTAATCGGACAAGCCTTAAGAATTCGTAAAATTATTCACCCTTTCAGATACGTGTGATAAGTGCAAAACTGTGACTTTGTTAAGAAAACAAAGAAAAACGGACCTGTGAACTAATAATGACAGTGATAAACTGCAACAAAGGAAATAATTGGCTGGAACTGACGAGAAGCAAAATATTTTAAAACCTGACATCAGTGCTTCTCCAGATTCAAAGAACTTTTTCAGTTAAAAAAATTCTATGTATCGATGTATGTAACCCCAGAGAGCTCTGGGTTGGGGTAAGAGGGGGCTTTTTGAGCCTCACTCAACCTAGAATAAATAAATAAAATATCAAATATCAGAGGGGAGAACGAGGTATTCGTGCTCATCGACTGCGTGGTGTCACTTTTCTGCAAAGTCGTGAGTCTTAGTGATATCCTGCAAGCCGCAGCAAGTGTGCATTGCTGGTGGTGTCAGGTCATATCACCATCGCGAGGGATGTGACATTCATCTCCACGAATACCGCCAGTCTTGAAAGAGATTCGAGAATTCCAAGTACATTCAGAATTTGTTCTACAAAACAAACTTTTAAAATGTCATATAGAGAGAACCATAAAACTACTTTGTACATGATGCAAGAAAGATTTCTTTTTGTAACGTACAGTGGAAGAGTTCATGTCTATAGTTCAAGTGATAAATATTAATATATGCTCCTTATACTTGTACACATATTTGCGAATATGATTTTAATCATAGAAACCTTACTTTTTTCCATCTCTGCATCAATAACGCATATGTATAACTTATTTTCAATTGGAAATTCATAAAATTGAAGCAATGGCTTTTATATCCTTTTTTTATTCTGAAAGAGCAATAAATTGTCTTTGAGTATCTTGAACAGCTCAGAGATTTTTTTGAAAGCCAGTCATGATTTTGATTTTGAGAAAGATTCAATTCACCGGGGGTTATAATTTAACTGGCTTGGGTGTTTGTTGGGTAGTTTCCAATTTTCTATAATACGAAAACGTGTCTTTCTTCACAGTATCTCTCTGTTCTAGAAATTTTTCTTCCGAGCCCATTTCTTACCTTCTCACATGCCAATGATTCGACTTCATTTTATCTGTGAGTCCTACCAGTCTATATTCTTCTTCTACCCCCCTATGGGCGTTTTGTGGTCTCTTTTTGCTTTATTCGATTAAAGTTTCGTCATTATTCTCCATTACTCCGCATTTGAAGCTTCTATTCTGTTCTCATTTTTTTCTCCATAAGAAGATGGTTACATTAATTTAATGCAAAACTGCGAGTGAACAGGTTTGTTAAACTCTTCTTAAGATCTTTACCCGGGCTTCCTATTATCATTTCTTTCTACCTTGAGAAAGCAGCTCTTACCTTTATGTCATCCTTGTCCATATATTTCAATGGGTGGTCATTTTAGTTTATAATGGTGTGCAATTGGATCAATTACTCCAACTGCTCAATTTCATGCCTTGCAACTTTCGTGTTTCGCTTAGACTTCACTTCCCAGGAAAAGTTAGATCATTAGTGGAGAGAATGGAGGGTGGAAAGAAGAGAGAAGACCTGTGGAAATCTTTTAGCCCACTACCGTCCCAAATAAGTAGTGAGAGGTAAATATGAAAAATGAATTTCGATGGCCTGTTCGATGTTATACCCCATCGTCAAGCTTGCTTTTGTATTTAGCGTTAGGTCAATATCATGCACTCAATGGATCACGATTGATATACCCGTAATCTTCTGACCTACTAAACTAAAATGCGAGTTTAATCCTTATAAGGATAGTCGAGATTTGTGAACTCGGCAGAGTCACTTCGTTGCGCTTTGAAACTATGTGAGCACATGAGCAAAAACTTTATGAAATAAGCCTCTCGCAGCAGAAGCAAAAAAACTTAACCCGGAAAATCTTTCGCCAGAGTTGCAAACTTGGCAAGGTAGAAATGTAGAAGAAATGACCGCCGTGGAAGTCATGGAAGGAAAGCGAAATGGCTCGCTGTCCTGCGATACCAGTGATTGATGAGGAAACTTATCCGGTGGGTGGGGGATGCTTGGGAGTTTTCATAGAAATGGGGAAAGGCATTGGAAGGGATGCAACGATGTGCCCCCGTAACGTTCGAGAAGCCGACCAAGTGACCGGATCCGATTTCCAAGAGATTCCTTTAGATCTCTGAGGAATGTTTCGCCGGTTCTTTTACCATGATTTATCAAAATAAATGGCTCTCTCTCTGGGATTTTGAATTTTTTTGCTTTTACGCTAAAAATTTTTACCATCCATTTCCTGATTTTTTTATATTGATGATATAATTCCGAGTTAGATCGTCCCGAAGACATCTGCTGACTTTGTGATGACTCCGTGTGCTTGATGACTCCAAAAGCCATTGTATTTCGTAAAATGTTCGATTCGAGGTTTTTTAACTTTACCTTAAATTTATCGTCTGTGATTAAAATCGTGCATTTTGTGGACATGTAAAGCTTTATAAGAACTTATGCTTAATTTTGAACTTACCAATGTATTGAAAATTTATACTTTTTCAAAGTTTTCACGCATTTATCTCTGTATTACTCTCTTACGTTAATATCGTTTGGGAACTCAGTTTTTTCAGGAGTAAGTTTTTCAGGACATATTATAATTTGATTCACGTCCTCAAGTCATCTAAATAATTTTAATAACGTTTTTATGCGTGTAATAAATATGGATTAAATTATAAGTATTGCTATGCAGCATAGTTTCACCTCAGAATTATGTGATGTGATGTCACTTATGTGATGACACTGGTCGTATTTTAATAATATTATTTATAAAATTAAAAAGTCAAATTAACGATTCTGTAACCCTTCTTAGATTTGGCAGGAGACAGCTAAGAAAAATGTGTATTGCAGAGTTGATATTTTTATCGTACTGCTTTGAAATAGGCCGTTTAAACCAGTTCAGCCCAATCAAACGGCATTCTTGTAAACAGTGAAAGATGCTTAGCACCAGATACCTTCTTTGCTAACGTGATTTATGTACGCAGTGGATATGGATGCTGTTTAAGAGATTGGTGTGCCGGTAGCTTCAGGCCGATGGGCGTGGTACTGGTCCTTTTCTGATAGGTTACATTCAATTTTGCGCACTGCAAAGCAGGAAGAGCCATCATCAGCCGGCAGGTTTGCAATTAATGCATCTTCATAAATTTAGGTGATATTACCCCTATATTGTTATCCCGAAAAGTAGTATCTCGGCACGTCTTTTCTCTTGCTAAGCTTTGTGATACGAGGGCGTGATGAACCTTCTCGAGTGATATTTTACGGTGGCAAACGAGTCCCCATTTTTTAATATAATCGTTATTAGGTAACTAGCGATTAAGTGGTGTTTCTGTGCTCCGAGCTCGATAACGTTTTGGTTACCGTATGCCTTTTGTTCTATCATATGAATCATAGGTTATCTCCGCAAGGCATAAGTTAGATTTATCAGGCATCAGATTAATTTCACCTCACTTCTCTCTCTCTTGCTCCCCTTGAGCAGCGCTGGGTACAGTTTCCGCACAAGGGCGGCATTGTTCGTGCGTCATCCCCTCCATTCTTCGATTCAGTGTTCCCCTTCTCCGTCCTCGTATTCCGATCAGCGCTCCTGCGCGTTACGCACGACGTGCATTACCAACACTTAATGGCCAGAGACAAAAGAGATCGACCATTCCAATGTTTCCGCTTCGCTTTCCTTTCCCTTTCTCTCCCTCTCGTATCCACCCCTCCCTCTACTTCTCCCTCCTCTTTATATACGTGTCTCTCTCTCTCTTCCTTTTTTCCCCTCTCTCAACTCCGCCCTCAGTCTTCTCAAGGCTCTCCAACTAGTCCGGCGTAACCAAGGAGATGAATCAAATCCTTCTCACTCACCCGAGTTGACCCATTCTTTCTTAAGGAGGATCCTTTGCGACTGTGTGGCATAAGGTAGTTTGCGCTATCATTTCGCCTAGAAATAAATGTATTTGATGATATTTTAACGAAATATTTCTCACCCTCTCTAAGATACCAAAATATCAGTCCCTAACTGAACTAATTCCGAGATTTTTGATGAAAAATACCGGGCATTTTACTTGGGAAATGATACGTGTATGCATTTCAGAGAGACCTTATGTATAAAATGAGGTATGTTTAACACCTAAATCTCATAAAAAAATAACACTTTGTATTCTATATGTTTTCACTGCTATATTTCATAATAAATCATATAGTTAGCGCAGAAATTTTTCAGCATCGTAAAAAGCCTTCCATTGTGAAGGAGTTTCAAAGGTACCGCTCGGAAAAATTAGTCAAGTTAAACAATTAAATAGATATTTTGATATAATTGCTCAGAGTATCAGTCATATAATATATTTTTGCACTATTAATAGTGCATTATTTTAAGCATGCTACCAACAGCTGCACGAAAAATTATAATTCCAATATGGTCCCCATTATGACTAAGGAACTATCTCTCTGAAACTACTTTAAATGTACCAGAAAATGAAGGTAAGGTATCAAATATACATATCAAATTAAAAATATAACGTCAATGGGCACGTTTGTTTTGAAACCTATTGAATTTTTTCACTTCTCTTGCCATAATATTTGACTGGAAGATGAAAAATGCAGATGAGTTATGTCTAAATTTTACCATTATTAGATTTTGTGTGGAAATTCTCTACAAATAGAAAGTTTTTAAGGCAAATAGTAGTAAAATGTGAAATGTCACTTCCTTTTTTCACCCAGCCTAGCTTTTTGCACGAAGTAATTGTAAGTAAAATATCCGAAAAAAAATAGAGTAGGAAGGTAGGTACGAGTTTATTTTGTTTACCAATCAAGACACGCATAAATGTTAAAGAAATGACGGTCAGTGATTTTGCTGTGGAAACTCCGTATGGAATGGAAATAGAGAACGGGAAACTGTGCCGGGAAAAAGTATGTCTTGAGGAATGTTACACAGGTGCATACAAGGTGGTAAGAGAGGCCAAGTTTGACTTTGGTTAGTAGAGCTCTTTTAGAAATTTGGCTTGAGCGTTTGATGTTAAGAGGAATTGACGACATAAAAATGTATTAATCATATCGAACGAGTGGGGTTGGAAAATAATTGAGTGCCTCGGAATAGTCCCGTATAACACGACATTTGATTCAGTACAGGACCAAGTACGCTAGCTGGTGCTTTATATTTTGCAAGATATCTAGTATGCATTGAGCCGTACTAGAAGGTGTCATTCTGCCATCGAACTTGTATTTACAAAGAAGTGGTATTTTCATATATATAAATACCGCATGGCTCTTATTGTTTCAAATTAGACAATCTTAAGTTGCTGGTGACCAAAGAAAACTGTCTGGATATTTATACCTATTGTTTGTCACATAACCGTCAGATACTATAATAAATCATCTCCAACTCCGACTTCATTCTATGCGGCGTGGTTCAATGGGTAGGTAAGATCGGCTTTTAATTCTAAATTTGGTGAAAAATTATTTGTTCTTGCTTTCGAGAGCTGTATGGAGGGATAGAACGTGGTCTTTGAAAGAGCGACTGAAAAACCTGGCCTATGGCCTAGACATCAATAGCCTAGAGTGAATAGGTTAACTGTGCAAGAGAATAGCAAACTTGTTCGCTGTACAAAAAATCGCTGCACTTACGAATCTGAAGAGCTCTGTGAATATATTGACGATCATATTTGAAAGCCAGTATGAAGTTTGAGGATATCTCGATCCTGGAAAGGTGTTCTACTGGCATGCATCCTTGAACACGCGCTGGTTTGAGTGCCGTGTGAGACGGACGGTAGCCTGTAAGCGTAAGAAATACGAGAAAGGAATCCGAAGGTATGGTTAGAATGAGGCGGAGAAAGAAGCGGGCCTGGACGGAGCGAGGTGGGATAGAAATGGGTTGGAAGAGGCAGGAGATAGGAGAGATTGGAGGGGGCTCCCAAGTCATGCGTGTGAGAAGCGGTGAACAACTCGGATCGTCTGCGGGCAAGGATATTCCAGGCGAATAGGGAGGGGGGGGGAGAAAGGAGGATGGAGCTCCGGAAATAAAACAAAACTCCCCTCTTTCGGGAGATATGGGAAGTAGGGTGAGCGGCTGGATGGAGAAATAGGAAGGGCGAGGGAATTTGGAGGGAAGCTTAGAGCCGGGAAGGGCCGTGGAAGGAATAGAAGCGGGAAAAAATGGAAGAGATAGGAAGGACAGTGAAGTTATTTATTCATTTGCGTGTCTACGCCAAGTGTTTTTTTGGGGATAGCAAAACACTGAAATCTTCTAGTTTGATACCGCGCCTTCGGAACGACACCATCTATCTCTGCTGAATCTTTAACACAGTTCGCTTTTGTTCCAATCCGTATTCCAATGTTTCTATTCACAACCGACGTCTTCTCCCTCGTCTAGAATCTTAAAATTTGCCTGCTCAAAAAAAATGAAGTAAATTATTTCAGTATATATGTGTATAGCATCCCCCATTGAGTTTAATCCATTAGATATTTTATTAGGTCCTTCATAGAATTAATTTTATTTGTAGTAACTTGGTAGAATTCCTTCATCGTTTCATTATGCTCTTAATTTTGACCTTTTATCCAAAATCTGAAATGTTCTAAGCACTTCCAAAATACACTTTCTCGTCTGTGTTTTCATGTTGAATTTCATCTTCGTATTGCTTTCATTTGGAACCCTTATAGAAGATATGTCGCTTCTGCGAAATTTGACCCAGGGATTTTCCTTTTGCTTTCTTTAGGAAGCCAAATATTTGACCTAATATTGATTAATGATGTATCTATTTCGTTAGAAGGGTGAAGGAGAAATGTGACGCAGCAAAATGACTCAAGGCCAGGAAGAATTGACGATAGCTATATGAACGTTTTAGGCCATCCAATACGTGTGTAAATGTGAGAGGTGATAAAGTCAATTTATTAGGTTTGTAGACTTGAATTTTACGTTTTAAAATGGTCTGAAATAGTTAATTCAACTGAGTACCTGCAGAGTAAGCGTTACGTAGCAATACACACTTTATTGTGAAACTCTAATGAGCGAATTTTGGGTTGTTTTGGTAGTGCATTAGGATCAAACTTTCTACGGTGGCAGATCATACCTGTACAATGAGTGGTGATAAAAAGATGGTAATCATTCGTCGATAATATATGACATGGCTGCATACAATTAAGAAATTGTCCAGAAACCAATCATTATTTTCACCCAAAATTAATTAAGATCTAAGAAAGAGAGGGGTGTTTTTGGAAAACGAAAGATGTGAAGGATGATTTTTAGGCGTGCAGTGCTGGAATAAGATTGTCTGATGATGAAATGCGAGGTGATAAATTGTTTTATTGGATGAAACGGAGTCTCAAATTGGCTCTCTAGTTTGAGAGTAGAACGTAGCATATTCCCAACTTGCTGCTTTTGCACCACGGAGAAGTAGCAAGGGTGGCATTGCAATTAGACAGGTGACCAGTGTCGCTGCGGTCGGTGTAATTTACTTTTACCTTTAGAGTGTCGAGGTCGTTATGGCATTCGAATCAACCGCTGTCAACCGTGGGTAGATGAGATCCCTGCACTCCACTCCCTCGTGTCATGATGAAAGCATTACTGTGGCGCCGTGTGTCTCGCTTTGTAGCGCCCATATGTGAATTTGATTGATCGCATTTAAATTCTTGCGTTAGAGACACTCGGTAACTGCATGGGTTTCATTCCAACCCTACGTGGTTTAATGGGTCGGTTGAATGTGATGGTAGGCATTACTTCATATTAAATTCTGTCAGAGTTTCTGTACAAATACATGTTAAAAATATAATGGAAATGTGTCCTGAGAACTATCTATTACAGGGATCAGTTGACACGCAGGGTGCTTAAAGGAGAGACTCGTTGAGAAACTCGGCAACTAGTTTCAGGAATAAGTATAGTGCGCGAGTACGAGTAAACCCCTAATATTTCAAAATGATTCATTGAAAAGGAGCTTTTATAGCTGTCCTAAAAATGCTATGTAGTAATATTTTCTTCGTAAATGATTTGAGTTTTTCCCTCATCTTAAAATTACAAAAATACAAGCTGGTATGTAGCCAATGCTTAAGAACTTCATCAAATCAAAGATAAGATAAGCTTACTATTTCCATATTTTCTCCTCTCGAGCCTCCTTCAGCTCTGTTCCGGTTCAACTGCTTTTAAGAATTCGAGTTCATTGCTGCAATTGTGGAAAAATACGTTTTGAGTCGTGAACGTGACGGTGTCCGCCAAACTACCGATTCGGTATTTTTCCTGATGAGTATTAAGGTCTTACATGTTTCATTTTCTGATTTAATGCTCTCTATAGCATTTTTTTCACATTTTATTGAATCAACCTGATTATGGACCTTCAGATTATAATCAGGAGAATGACTCTAGCTGTTTCACGTTGTCTTTCGATAACCTAGAGCTTAATTTAAGTAACGAATAGGTACCTTTATGTTGGTTCAAAGTTTCCAATTCCCTCTCAGGAATATAACAAAAATCAAGATTAAACTGTAAATCTTACATGAGTACATGATATTTGTTTACCAATTCCAATTCTATTTTATGCTATGTAGGACTTTTTTAAGAAGTAAAAACGTGAAATGATTATTTTACGTAAAGAAGTTTTTCTATTGGCCCTGATGGAGAAGTTATTAATATGTAATGTTATAACATCCTTGAATGATGATTTAGTTTCTTCGATGGTTCTTCACCGTGTTCTTGCTCGGACTACTTTATAATAAACCTTATAAGTTATTCAGTTTACATATTTTTAACTGACCTATCAATGCGACAGTCTCCTCCAGACTCATAGCCTTGTATTGGCTGAAAATAAATAGGTACCTTTCTGAGTTTTCTTCTCAATAATGATGATCCTCGACCTTTCTTGCTTGCCTCGTTTCAAGTGGTTTATTCTAACAGCCTGTCACGCACAGTGCTTGCAGACAGTAACACGGCAATCACCGTTCGTGATAGGGCAACTTGAAAGGAGTCATTCCTAGTGATCTTCTGACGATTAAAACTGGGATGATAAACTCCTACTGCCTGTTGTGTTTAGCTCTTCAGGTGTGTTATGCGGTCATTCAAAGCATAATGGCGTCATGAGAAGCAAAATGGCCCTAGGTGTATTGTCATTGGAAGGCATCCGTTTCAGGCATCCGAAGCGTCTACTTGCAATATCTTTGTGAATTAAGACGAAAATCCAAGGAGGTTTGAGGATAAAATATGGCTTTATTTCTGAGGATCAACCCTTAACCCCAAAGGAATGGAGAACTACTAGCCTCTTCCCTTAAAGGTCGTATGCTCATAAAACATTAACGTCACCGTTCCAGATTTATGGAAGATGAGGCTGTGGCTTTCAAATTTTTGCCGGGCCGTTTAGCTGTTTCCTTCATCGCTCATCTCTTTAGTGTAAGGAGAGCTCAAGTTGGCTGAGGCTGGTAACATATCAATAAGCGTTCGATATAATCTTGGCTATGTCTTAGTCATATTTTTATGAGCAATAAATTTACCAACGAATACTTTAACTTATTTTAACATGCAGCATATTGAATATTAAAAATATTTACATATAATTTAAGTCAACCAAGGATGAACTTGGCCATACCGGAGTCTAAATAGGGGGCTAAGTTGGTATGGCATCACTAAAAACTACGTCTATTCAGTGGTAAGTTAAATAGATGAAGCCATATTTTCTCGAAGAATGGTACTTTTTCTGTTTGATGAAGTGGCCCGTGGAGTTATTAAAGATGATGGATACCTTGAAGATGGACACTCGTTTCGTTTCTGCGGTTGCGGTTACCAGGAGCATATATTACGACCACTTTACCGTAATGAAACCTTTCAAAGCTGTATTCTTAGATTTCTGCTCGTGGCATGTGCATAAAAGAACTGGGTCGTGCGTTGAAAATGTTGCAGGGCAGTAACTCGAGCAAGTAGAGCATTTAAATTACTTAGGTAGTACGCTAGAAGAAATCGGACATAGGAGCAAAGGCATTAGGAAGAGAATAGTGCGAGCCAAGGAGGCGTTTGGTAATGGAAGGGAGCTGATGACGCAGTCCTTGAATAAGGATGTGAAGAAGAGGCTGTTGAAGAGCTTGATATGGAGCGTAGCGTTGTATGGGGCAGAAACCTGGATCCTCAGAAAGGAGGACGAGAATAAGCTGCAGGCATTTGAGATGTGACTGTGGAGAAGAATGGAGAAGGTGAGGTGGATAGAGAGGAAGACTAACGAGGAATTGCTTGAGATGGTGAGTGATGATAGGAAACTTCAAAATGAAATTCAAGATCGGCAGAGTAGGTGGCTGGAGGATGTAATGATGGTCAATAGGTTACGGAAGAATGTGATAGGGGGAAGAATGCTGCGCAAGCGTGGAAGAGAAAGAAAGAGAATATGTTTCATGGACAGGATGAACAAGGGTAGACCTTATGCAGAGACGAAAAAGGATATACTAGAGCGAGATAGACACTTTAAAGCGTAGAAGACTGAGAGAAGATTCTCTGACATTCAACAAAACCTACCTTAACTGGTAGAGTACTGCTTTCTAGGCTTTCCAATATTAGTAACTCATATTTATCCATTTAGGCGATATCTATCAAAATGAAGTACCTTAGTGCCAATTGCATTTTTTGTATTAGTTAAAAAAATTATTGAAATGGCAGAGCTCCATGAAAAAATTGAATTTTAAATATGCATAAAAAATTAAATTTAAATATGTATTAGCCGAGTCACTTTTGCCTTTCAAATATTGTGTTCCGGGGTGTAGGTTACTCTAAGAAGCAGTTTTTTTTTACCAATCTCCAGTGCTTATTTCCAGTCTTGAAATTCTGTGATAGGGAAAGCCGTGTGTGTATTGTTGACCTTCAGGAAATCGCTATCTTGCTTCATGATCATCGTCATGTGAACATAATACGTGAACAGACAGGTAGCATAAGTCTTGTTACATTTAAATGCAATGAGATTCACATTTTAGCATTCAGCCTTTAATTACGTCTCGCTTCATAATATACTAGTGAGGATTTATTGGGTCCCATTATTGAGCCAGGTAGAAATTCGTAAATAATTCTTCCAGAATTGGGATGAATAATTCATTTCAAGGTGACTGCTGGGAATTGTTAGGAAATTGGATTGAGTTGTTCGCAAATAGAATGGAATATATTGGCGAAAATATTTTCGTTTGGCTGTTTCGTATTAATAAAAATAATGAATAACTTCATGTACATTTTGAGTGTGTTGGAGGTAGAAAAATGATCACTCAATATGATATTTCCGTGTCTAAATCAGTACAGGGGTAAATTAATTCGCTGCTGACTTCATATTTCACTATCTTTTTTTTCAGTCCGTTCCTTCGTTAATGAAAAATGTGTTTGTCAAGTATGAAGTTGAGGAGTTTTTTTAAACTGAACAAATGTTCTCCTTAACGGCCAAACAGCAAACTATTCGTGTATATTTGCGAGCACAACGAATCGATCCCTTCCACAAAGAGAATACGAATCGAACCGACGTTTTAAAAACGGAAAAATCCGTGCGCCCGGGTTAACGCGCGGGCGTTTAGGACGCTCGACCGTCTCGCGCGGTCCGTCGCCATACATACGATGTGGAGCGCTTTCCTTTCAACCTTGGGCCTAAATAATTTCCGCGCGCATCAGCGAATCATCCCGGATCCGGTTAATTCCACTTTGCATGTTTTAAATTCGGGGAATCTCCCCTGCGAGTCGCTTTAACTGCTCGATTTTGGCGCGAAAGTTGGGAGCAGAGGATGGATGGGGGGGGGGGGGAGTTAGGATTCCTCATCATTGTGACGTCCGCTTGCCTTGCTTCGGGACTCGGCGATGCATGCTGGCCGTTGCCGTACGTGTGGTGCAGCGAGCACGCTTAAATGCGGACACACCGGTGGATTGCTACATGCACATCTATCTGTCTACGCGCGCCTACCCGTATTCACACGAATTCGCGCGCGAGACGTGCATATTTTCTCGCGAGCGGCAATTGTTACTCCTCCGGACTCGGCGGAATCCATAGCGAGCGAAAGAGGCATCGCAGAATGCGAAGGCAGGAAGCGGATACCGCGTCGCCGGCCGCGGATGAATATCCCGTTTTTCTCTGTTCCATGGCTCTCGCACCCCGGCACACCTCTCTTCCCATGATGCTCAGCGTTTCCAGGCCTCCACGCATCTAGTCATATATATCTCTCTTTTGGCAGTATCTGCCTTTTCTCCTTTCCTCCGCGTTTTGTACCTGACGCGGGAGGCATTGTGGTGCGATACGAAATTTATTTCACGTTTCATCCCATCGTAAAATAATGAAAGCGTAATTTCCCGCAGTTTTAGCGAGTAGTTCACCGTGCCGTGCTGCTGTGCCTCATGCCTACCGTGCGAGAAAATATCGTACCGCAGCTTAATACCATGTTTCTAGGGCGCATTTATAAATCATTTCATCTCCATTTTTGAGAATTTCAAATCAAGCTCAGCAATGCAATTAATTGGGCCGTAGCTGGATTCGCTATAAATGGTCTTATTTTATTATTTTCTTCGGGCCTCAATATCTTTCATTGGTTTTTATTTCAATTGATATTTTAAAATTTATATTAGCAGCATTGCTTTGCGTTTTGCCATTGAGATTTTGTGGAGGTTGGTGACACTTAGAATTATTTCTTTTTTCTATGCTCAAATTACCGGGATAAAAATCTTTTCTTAAGCATGAGTTAATGCCTCTTTCCATGAAACAGTTTTCAAATTTAAATTACTGGAACAATTTTTGACATTTTAATGTGTGCATCAGTGTTAACTAGATCTCAATTTCCAGGTTTGGTCCAGGCTGGGTTTAATTTTAGGCATCAAACCTTTCAGATATGGATTTTTGATGGATGGAAAAAGTTTATCTAATGGAAAGATACAACTGCGAACAATTGGTGGATGTGGTACTAGGTGAAAAAATTAATAATGGCAATACCAACTATGTTTTAATCCACCGAGTTCTTTGTTGGTACTAGTTTTAACGCTACTGCGTCATCTCTAGATACCTGATGCAGTAGAATTGAAACTAGTTGTACCAATTAAGAACTCTGTGCATTGAAACATAGTTAGTATTGTCATTATTTATTCAATAATGTACTTCCACTAGGTTACGCCTGGGAGGATTGAATAAAAATGAAAAGAGTTAGTGGGAAAAGTACGTGGCATTTTCGTTGAGCTGGAGTGTGTTTGGAAAAAAACTGAATTGAAGAGAGATAGTCAAGAAAATAGTTGTTAAAAATAAAATAATGTAAGAGTAATGGGGGTTCACACCCTGACTTGAAGAACACCGGCATTTAATAACAATGATTGAATGCCATTCATTGTATCGTACTAGGAATAGTGCAGGGCACATTTCAGGGTAAAACTTTTGTCTAATTAGCAATAGGCATTAGTAAAAATCTAATTGCAGGACAATTACCTCTTCGAAACTTTAGCCAAACTTAAACCATACCCTGCTTAACTGAGAGTCTACTTGGGCGGTGCCTTCAGATGTTCTTATTCTTATTTTATGTTTCTTGAGTCCAAGTTGGCTGTCCCTTTCTTTCTCATCCATTCCTTTATCCCTTGAAATCCATTTCCTGGCCAGGGACTACGTCCCTAGAGTTTCCAATCCTTATTCCCTTTTTATACTCTCCCCCCCGCTCCTGATCAATTTTTCACCCGTAATTTTCCCCCCCTCTCGCTCTGCTAGCTCTCTTACCATGGCCTCCCTTGTTCGCCCCTCAAACTGAGGATATTCCCTCACGATGGGAAAGTTGTCTTTCGAGCGCCCGGTGGGTGCTTTCTGACTCATTTAGCTGTTTTTGAATCCGTTTGTATTTTTATCAAGACAGCAGCAATTTCCAAGCTCCCACATCATTATTCAAAAATTTTATTGAGTGATGTTGCTTTGATTCTTTTTTTCATGGCCTTTTAATTTTAGTTTCAAAATAGTTTGCGGAATATCAGGTAGGTTTCATATTTACGTTTTTCCTGCGGTATACAGCAGTTGATAAAAAAAAAACTTTCCTCGGAAAGAAAAAGGTTCTTCCTCTGGTAGAATCACATTCTGCGTATTTATTTACAGTGGCTAGTCCAGCGCTATGCTTTTCAGCCAGCGTTTTTAAAGTGATTCTGGCAAATGAATTTTCAAAGGCTTCCAAACGCTTTCAAAGCCTTCCAATGAAGAAACGACGAGAAAGAATATTTCCGACGTCCGGAAACACCAGATGTGCAAAAACAGAAATAATGCAGAGGTCATTCACCCTATATTTAACAGTTTCTGAGGTGACGCCTTGGCTTCCTTGGAAAAAATAAGCCCAGAACAATGCATTACGTATTCTCTCCTTCAGGAAGTCAATGCCGAAACTTTTTGAATAAAATGTGAATGGCCTCTAAACTGTGTTTTCGTACATTTTTTTTTGCTCCCGCACCGGCAAGTCTGCCGGATCTTTTCGAACTTCCGTGAGGTCAATGTGTATGAGAAAATATTCATCCTGCATGTTTCTGTTATAGCAAAAGATGCTGAAATTCACATATCACCATAGAATGCCAAGTTTTGTTCTAGATATCCTTCCATTCTTTAACATATTCCAGAGAGTTGTGGAATAATATGAAAGGTTACTTGCCTTTACTGTACGTATCTCACGTTAAGTTTTCCCAGCACATGGTTACGGCGATCCATCGTTTAGTTTTGGCTGGTATTAACCATTATGCTACATGAGAAACAAAAGCATGGTATACCCTTAGGCCCGTATTCTCTGTTCTACTCCAGCTATGATCTCTGCTGAAACTACTATCATAAGAGCCAGTATACAGTTTCCCTCGACCGACCACTAGGAGGAATTTGCAGTGTGCTGGCTCACCGAAACGCGTGTATTAAAAAGGAAAATAATTTCATAGACACGAAAGAGTTGTGTAAGGATCGGTAAATTAGGAGGAAATTGTTGAAAAAAGCTATTGTTCAGGTCAAACAGTAAATTACTACCTCTTTAAATGTGCCTACCCCGAAAGGGAACACCTTCTTGTTCTTCCATTGCCGCAACAGCATTCTGTCGGCTTTGACCTTCGCTAAAATCTTCCTCCAGTCCTATTTAATAATGGCCTTCTCTCACTATCGTAAAATACCTCCATCCAGGTCCTCCTCCACTCCATCTTGCGATTTTAAGTGTGGACGTCCTCTTCTCTTTACATTGAATAATCTTCCCTCCCATACTCGTTTGATCACTCTCTCTTATGGCATTCTTATCAAGTGTCCCGTCCATCTGAGTCTCTATCATTTGACAAACCTCACATGTCTCGATCGTCTATGAGGGCGTCAAGTTCTTCCTTCCGACGCGTCCGAAAAACTCCGTTTTCTTGCATGAGGCCGAAAATTCTGCGTAGGATTCTTCTCTCAAAGCACCTACTAGTAAGCTCATGTGCATTAGCTGTTGACAGTGTCCAGAATCCACATCCATAATTGACCACAGATCTGAATGAAGTATTATATATTTTATGTTTGGCATTTCATCTAACCAGTCTACTTTTCAACAGTGAGAGCACCTAGATGGGTATAGTTTATGAATGTCTGTTATACCTGCCTATCATCTCAAGGGCCTCGTATTTGAATCCCACCTGGGTAGGATTTTCGCTACCCACGCCATGATTGTGTGCGTCCGTCCGTCGTTTTCTGCTTAAATGTCTAAATTAAAATCTCTTGTGGTTGTCTTTTTTAAGGTAATGTGGCTTACATAAAGTTTTCGTCTCTTCAATTGAGGGAAATGTGAAACTATGTTCAATGCTGTAGGAATAGAATTTCCGTGTGACTTGAGACCTTTAATTTCAACTCATTTCAGCTTGGCTGAAAAGGATACAATGTCCTAGTCTCAGGGCACGGTTAGGTCGGCGCGTGTTTACCTTATCGCGCCACGTAACATCGATTCCATCTTAAAGGTTGAATGCGAGTGACTCGTCATTCGTCCTCATCCACCAGTAATGACCCACTCTCATGGGTCTATAAATTTTTTCTGGGCGTTTTCCCCTTCTCATTTCCTCCACATGGGTTCATCCGTTGCTCCTAAGTGGGCGTTCTCGTCTGCCATATGTCACAACTGGTCGAATCATGGTCATATATATGAGAATTTGATATGGCTCACTACTCCTCTTGAATGTTCCCTCTCATTCCTCTATCGGTCATTCCTCTTTTCCCTCGTTTGCTCTCTACCTCGACTTCCCATTTCTTTCCTTCGGAACTTGCCCACAGTGAATTTGTTTCCCATGCGTGTCCTATGGTCACTTTGTGTAATATAATAGGAGTTGTTTAATGAGATGGAAAATACTCTCAGGCTGAATTTGAAGGTGATTTCAAAATTTTTGTTTCTATCATGCGATGAAATTGAAAGTTGTGGAATCTTTCCATTATTAAAAGACGAATACAATTTTGATTCTTCCCGAGATTTATTTTACTTTAGACGAACAGTTTCGGCTGTTAAGCCATCATCAGTTAAAGTACACATTTGTACACCGTTGCGTAACGTACCCGATGATGGCGCAACAGCCACTACAGGTCGTCTCCAGGAAAATAACAAAATAAAAGTTTCAAACTTGTTGTGTTTCAAACAACAATGTTGTTTTCTTCTATTAATTTTGGCTATTGATTCATTGATAATAATGTTAGAATTTTCTTAGCCGACTGCAATTCTTAGGTGTTTGTTTAGGAGAGAAAGAATATCAATACGATAGGAATCGTAAGCCGAATTATGTTAGAAAGACTAACATTGCGGTTTAATTAAATATGTTGGCAGTGTTTCTTGCACACACATTTTCTAAAGGTAAAATTTTTTGACTCGTTAGATGAACAAAGGAAAATTAAATCTTTCAATTGTTCTTTACTTGCATTTCTGCTCAGCGTTTCTAAATAAAGCTTTTTGTTTTGTAATGGTGTTACTCCTATTGCAAAGGAAATCAGAGGGTATACATCTTTTGAATTGAAAGTATTCGTTGCTAATTTTCGTCAGTTTTCTTTATAGATTGCTAAGAAACTAATTGATTTTCAAATGGTCTACGTATTGCCGAAATTAAACAAAACTTCGCGGGCGAATAAAAAAAAACTTTTGTGTTACTAAAGTCTCAGTTTTATCTTTGGAACATTTGTAGGAAATATATTTGGAAATTATGCTTAATGGCCTTAGTTTTCGACGCAAACTTCAACAATAATCCAACGTTGCTAGGATAAAGATTTATCTTGTAAATCGACGACTCTTCACTTTACATCTCATTATTTAAATTTTAAACGTTATCTACATCTAGCTTTTTTAATTTCCATAAATTTTTCTCTTTATATACGATATATAGTGCCCTATTGGTAACGATTTCTTAATTAGGCCGGTCGCCCTAGTAAATTTAATATTTTCTTCCTCATTCTCTCGGTTTATAGGTAAGAAAATTTTTAATCTATACGCGAATGTTGTCTCATACGTAGCCCCCATTATAATTTCAACTATCCCGTTATCAATTTCTTCGAGATGAAGAGTTGATTCCTGTAATAAGTTGGTGTAGCAAAAAACTCGTCATCTGTAAGTGGCTTCTGTTGAGTTCATATAGAGCCTGCTTGAACTGGCAAAATACCCTTGATGAGGGTAGCGCAAGAAGGTCGCAGCGGGGTAAATTGAACCATTCTGATTACCCTCTGATCACTGCAAGGAGCGTAATCCGTCAGAAGCGTCGATCGCCTATTTTTTTCCATCACCTTTCCCTCCCCTCACCCCGCCGACTCCACTTGATTCCATCAAAGAGCCATAATTTCTGCTCCAGCGGCCGACAGAATTACCGTCCGCAGAATTACCCTTCACAGGGCACACAAAGACACCAACCGTGTTCCCTTTTTCATTTCTTTCCACACCCTCCCCCTTCCCTGCCATTCCTTCACACAACACCCCCCTCCTGCCGCCTCCCGTCTCGGCTCTGTGGAGGTGAATTATTGTCTTTTTTTTCCAGGGTGGCGCGGTGAATAAAGCGAGCGGGGAGGAAATCTGAAGGGAGAAAGGGAGGAACGGAGAAGATCGGTGGGAAAGAAGGGTGGCCGAAGTCGCGGGGTGGGGTGGGAAAGTTGGGGGATGCGAATCCCCTGCCCTCTGTGGGCTGGGACAGGAAGGAGTTCGATGACCCAGACTGCTTGGAGGGTGGCCAAAAGAAGATGCGGGGAGAGCGAGGGGTGGGGAAGGGGAGGTTACTTCCTCCCCCCCTCCGTTCCTCCCATATTTACCCATCCTCACCATCCCTTTTCCAATGCTGCCTCTTTGTGGAAAAGCATCGGAAGAAAAACATCGATAACTTACTTCAGGATACGATCTAAGCCAGGCCTTGATGCTGCTTATGCCACTATCTTCATCATCGATAAATAAACTGGCGGAAAGCATCAAACTCATAGAAATCAAGAGTTATCATCATCGATAGTGATTCGTGCGGTAGCATATTTTATAGCTAGCATATTTTTGGTATTCCGTCGGTTAAATTTTTGCAAAAATTGATTGATTATGTAGCCTCTTTGCAGAAAAAGCTTTTATAATGGGGGAGAGACCGATAATAGCATGTCTTATGTCATGAATAGTACCTTAATTAATTATAAGTAAATATTAAAGCTTAGCCAGTAGGGGGTTAATCTAGTAAGGCGCATCGTCGAGGAGAAACCCTCTTAAGGTGAATTTTGAAATATAAGCTGCGGTCTCCTGTTCTTTATCTGGTCTATTTCTTGTACTCATTACTTATCACCTGTGTATTATTCGGAAAACGCTTTTATAGGTTAATATATGGCATTGTAATATTTTCATTAGTTTTTAGCTAAAAATTCCAGGAAGATTTTATAACAACTCGGCGTAATAGACTGATAAAGAGAATGAACTGAATGTTTCCAAAATTTATAAATATGACACCATAGCGTCTGTCCCTAACGGCAAACTTTTACGATGAAATAAGCATATATATGACTTTATGTACCCATGTAAAGTTTATTTTCCACGAACCAAGTGTTGTGGCCCGGCATCATTTGGTCCTTTGACGGCCAGATGACGTTGTATGCTAGTGAGATTAGGAGACATGGACAATGACCATTGGTCATGGCCATTTAGTGATAAAGGTCTTTCACAATTTTCACCAGTAACCTTTTCACTCAAGAAACAATTAAATTTAATATTTCACGCCAGACATTAAACTATCGAAAGTAATTAAAACCTAAGAAAAATTGTCTGCTGCTCTCCTCTATTTCATGGATTTTTGGAATCATTGTTTAATTAAGGAGCTTTTTTGAAGGAAAAGCGTTCATAATAATGTTGAGATCGAGAATAGCATGCCTCATGTCATATATAGTTCCTTAAGTTAATTATAAGTAAATATTAAAGCTTAACCTGTAGTGGGATGATCTAGGGAGACGGATCTTAATGCCAATTCCTTCATTTTTGGTGAGTTTGATGGTTTCATGCGCCGTTTCATCTGCTTTACTCTTCACTCGGATAGGTATGAACAGATATGAATCGTTGCGTTGCTGGGAGGCGGGACAAAAACAGCGGTGACCACCTATCGACGGAAAAAAATTCGACCGTCGGACCCGAAAAATCGATGTTCCTGGACTATCGACTATCGATTCACGTCCCCGTGCCCCGCCCCCCCACCTCCTCCCTCTCTTTCTCACCCATCCTTTTCCCAAATGCTTTCCAGCGAAGCCAGTTTTCCCTCCGTGCGACAAATACGCCGAGGAATTACGAGCTGACGACCTTCTTCCACGGGGTGCGGGGGATGTTTTGCGGGCACAATGGCGCGGGGGAGCAGAGGAGTGGGGTGGAGGAGTGGAGTGGAGGGCGAGACGGGGAGAGGGAAGGCTGTGAGGGCGGGTGGCGCCGTGAATGAGGTGGAGGAAGAGGACCCGAGGGACTGGCTTGCCTTGTGGAAGTGGGAGGCGGGCGGGTCTGGAGGGAATTTTTTAATATTTTTTTTTGGGACGGTAGGGACGAGCGAGGAGGGGGTCGGGAGGAGATTAAATGGGGGAAGATGCTGAGAGGGGGAAAGGTTTGTGGTGACTAATTAGAGGCAGAAGGTGCTGAAAGTCAGCAGGAATTGAAGGATTGTAGCGAGGAGGGAGAACGTTGGCGAGTACAAGAGAGGCGGGCTCGGCTTGGTTGGGATGAATAAACCGTTCAATTTGCGTGCGTTGGCGATGTTGCGTAATTTCTATGGAGGTGCAGTGAAAGAATGCCAAGAATGCTCATTGCAACATCTACACACTACGCTCCGAGCCGCCACTTGGGTGAGTAACAGGGGGTGATAGGTCACCAGTCGTGTAAAAATATAAGGTTTTGGGAGGTGAAATAGTGACGTGCATTATGGGAGTATATTTAGTGGAGATCAATTTTTACTGTGGTCCCTTATTGTGTGCGGAAAGAACGAGTTTTTGTACCTATCTGTTCGGCAGTGTATCTCTCTTATTTTATTGCATCTGTCAGACATAGGGGGTTGTGACTGTTCCTTTTTTCGGGATTCATTCCGCGATGTATGTTTTTTTAAACGACAATATTTCGCTGGTCCTCCTGCCAGCTTCATCAGGTTAACTGAACTGCTTCATTTGTCTCGCTCGTCTTTATATATATGAGTCTGGACTCCCATTGTTGCCGGAATTTAAATTTGAAAAAATCCGTTTTAGACTGCTACTCAACTTGTAACCGTCTTCTCGATTGACGTTAGAAGACGGTTACAAGTTGAGTAGCAGTCTAAAACGGATTTTTTCAAATTTAAATTCCGGCAACAATGGGAGTCCAGACTCATATACATATATAAAGACGAGCGAGACAAATGAAGCAGTTCAGTTAACCTGATGAAGCTGGCAGGAGGACCAGCGAAATATTGTCGTTTAAAAAAACATACATCGCGGAATGAATCCCGAAAAAAGGAACAGTCAACACTGCATCCGCGGATGCCTACGAGCTAATAAGGGGTTGTGTTTGAAACCACTCGGAATGATTCCAGGCGCTTAACTAAGGAGTCGCGTGGTACAATCACGTAGGGTTCGAGATTTTGATGCATTCGAACCACCCGTAAAAATCTCATCCGGCCTTACCCATCGAATATTTCATGCGGGAATATTGTTAATGGTGTTAAATATAGCGATATAAGACACCATTAACAATATATTGGATACTCAAGTTACCCATTCGTATGGGTAAAACTCGTAAAAATCTCCAAACATTCCTTGTTGCACCACGTGACTCCTTTGTTACGTACTCGGAATCATTCCAAGCAATTTCAAACGTAACCTCCTTGAGATGTGGTGAGGCGTCATGATAATATTCTCCGCGTCGCTCGGAAATACACCAGTTCTGAATTTCTCAAGCAGCGTAAGCCTAGCGTGCTGCCTCCGAGTCTCTATGGGCTCCCACCTTAATCCCTCTAAAAGTTGTAAGACACTATATCAGTTTTTAACGAAGCGTGCTGCTTTTGTTTGTTTTTTATTAATTTGTTGGTTATATCGTTTTTAACCAGGGTCCCAAATGCTCGCGGCGTATTCGAGGTGTGTCTAACCAGAGAAAAGTAGCATCTCTCTTTTACTTTTTCATCCGTGGACCTTCCTATTATACGCTTAATAAAACCTAGTTTCTTTAATGCTGTGCCGCATATCTTTTGTATGTGTTTCCCTCGATATATCACGATGGACCATGTTTTGTAGACGGAAAAAATTGAGGGCCAAAATTCAAGAAGAGCGTTGGTCTGCTTGCGCTTATATTGCAAAACTGTCATTTTCGAAAGCAAAATATAAGACAACTTTAGGTTTTATCTTATGCTCATGGAAGTCAGAAGCTTTATTAGAGCTTCCCCTATACGACGTGTGATAGGTTGCTATGTGGAACGATACCGAGGAGGAGGAGGTGGATGTATTAGTGTGCCTGAGAGTTTATAATGTTTTTCTGCATATTATGCAAGAACAGCGTCATTATTCGTTGTTCAATCCTAAGATTGTTGACTGCAGTCCAACACCCTTCCCATCTAATGCTAGTTCCTCATCTTCTGGTATTTCTTCCTATGTACTTTCCTCTTTATTTGGTCCATGAACGTATTCTTGGGTTTTCCTCTGGTGGCTTTTCCCTCAATTTGCCACCAATTATGTTCTTCACAAACTCATTTAGTCTCAGGGTGAGTCCAATCCATCTTGCTCTTCTGTTCTCTCTCGTGTTCCATATTGTCCTTTATTCTTTTATTCTTATGTGCACTTCATTATTTCTTATTTTGTTCGTCCATTTATCTTCAGCGTCCTCCTCTAACAACAGGTTTCGAAGGCTTCTAGCCTTTTCTGGTCAGCTTTTCCAATTGTCCATACTTCTGATCCATAGAGTACTGCCTTCCACACGAGTATATTCACATACTTATTCTTGGTTTGTAGTCCTATCCTCTTTGTGCAAAGCAGTTGTCTTTTTCCCATGAACGCCTTCTTAGCTTGGGCAATTCTCCGCTTGATGTCGGTTGTACTTCTTCCGTCCCACGTGTTGGTATTCCAAAATTGGTGAAGGAGTCAAGCAGTATGTATTATAAAAATTCAAACTATAGTATATTTGTAATTGTGCTCGTTATTCGAGCCAATCGTTTAAAAATGATGCAAGTGACCTATCAAAATAATTACAATAATATTTAGCCCCTTTCACTTTTGATGGTTCTGTTAAGCAAATTTAAAATTGAAGCTTATAATATCTCACTAAAGCGTAAATATTCTTACTATGTCATCGTATCCATTTCCTCTATTGTAGTTTGGAAATGAAGTTTGTGACATCATGTGGTTTTTGTAGTTGATTCTGCTCAATGTTTGGTGCCTTGTATAGAAATAGTTGACTCAGTGTAAACATTTACATTTGCCCGTGAAATGTTTATTTAATAAGATATTGCCTTATCCTTAGAGGTATATTATCGTACCTTTAAAAACCCTTCGGTTACTCTAATTCGGCCATTCTACTCATTCAGAGTAGTTTTTCCCCGAGACAGTCGGCCAAATTGATTATATTCGCGGAGCATTAGCAACTTTAAATGGAGATGAAAATCATTCACCCTTTCATCTCTATCATCGGTATTTAGTGAGAGGTTTTTAGCTTTAAGTTAAAAACGGTGCCGTTGTGATGAAATATTTTAGTATTTTATGTATATTCGGTGGTTTGACCTTAAACCAAAAATATTTACAGGTTATGCAAATCACTAGACTCTGAGGTTTCTGTCTGATAAATATCGTAGATTCAATTGAGCTTATGGAAGTGTTTTTCGAATGCCTTTCCTAAATCAGGTGGAACAAATAAAGTGTCCTGGTTTTCAGTCGGGGCTGTCATTTTCTGTTATGGCAGGAGATTTATGCCTTTGAGCGGGTTGCGGGCAATTTATTCTCTAGATGTTTGATTCCTGAAGCTTCATTCTTGGGCATTTAAAAATGCAACGCCAGATAAAGTATTATGTCCTTTTGATATTTTTTGCGCTACAAAATCAATGTCGTAGTTGCAAAAATTGAACCATTTATAGATAAAGTGATGCGTTGAATGTGTCATAAATTTAGCTGTGAATATCTGTAATATTGGGGGGGCAGGAGGTAATGGTTTTTGGGTAGCGTTTCATGCCGAGTAATTATGCATTTAGAAGGTGAATTGTATGGAAGAAAAATTTCATTTATGGGTTTAGAATAATATAGTGATATTGAATAGTGTTAATTGTGTGGGAGAGAAAAAGTGAGATATAATCATTTGGACGGATTAATTGTTAGCAAATGTAAGCTATGTTTAAATGAGGAATAAAATAAATAAAATGAAAAACACTTATGCCTTCCAAAGTGGGAAAAATATTTCATGTTTACCTCACCTCGATAATTTTCACGGGTTTGCAAGCGAGGTAAAGAACAATAATTCAAATGAGGGAAAATTGAATGCGATGAAATAGAAATATAAGTGAGCCTGACAGAGGTCTCAAGAGGAAGTTTATTAAAGCAAAAACAGTCATAAGTCTCGTTTCTCAGATTCGTAATTCGCGGCGTCGACGAGGAGATGCACTTTCGAGGGGCCAAAAATTAGTCGCGGAAAACTTAGGCGGGGAGACATTTGTACGGGGAGGGTAGGATCTCCCCGCGTTGCCGCGCATTTAAATTTCGAGCAGTGATTCACGGGTAAGAGACCTTTTGCGCAAACGGGCGCCGGGATGAAATTTTAAGCTCCCCACCGTCGTGTGCGGGCGCTCCCTACATTATCCAACCAAATTCCTGCGTCTGCCTCCCTGGCGCTACGCAACTACCCCGAAATGGAGAGCGAGTCAGCGGGAACAATTTATTTTCTTTCCTTCTTTTTTTCTCGTTTTATTTTCTCGTACACACGTTGAGCCAGCGGTAAGCATTCCAGCAGTTCCTTTCCTTCGGTGCGTCCTTCTCGTGAAGGTGTAACCTCCTCCGAAAAAAGGTACCGCGCCGTGTGGTCCCAGTTCTCCCTAAGGAACAGTGCTCTTGGATTCTATTACCAACTAGGAGTCGTAAGCCGTCAAGGTGTTGGAATTGGTGTGTCTCAATGCCATGAGAGCCCAAGCAGGTGTTCCCCACTGCTGTATATCAGTCTGCCGGGACGCTGTGTGGAGAGAGAAGGGGGGAGGCAATCTTTAGGCTCTATAGTCCTGGGAGGAAGCGAGTCCGAGATGGAGAGGAAGGAGACTTCAGGGCAAAGGGAGTTGTGCAGTTGAGGACCGGTGGACGTGATAGAGCGAGGCTAGAAGGCGAGGGCGGGGATAAAAGGCCCAGTTGTGACTAATATTTCAGGGAGCAGAATGTGGAAGATGATTGGGACGTTAGGAAAGTGAAAGTGTGGGAAAATAAAGTAAATCGTTGAACTGAAACTCTCTTGGTCTCGGATGAAATCGAACTTCTAGAGTGAAACTTTTTCATCAATCCCAGCCTTATCTAGGCGTCCAGTATAATAGTTTTTTTATTTGGTTTATTATTCACCCACCCATATAATTACAGGGCAAACTAAATTAATAAATTAATTTTTATTAGCCTTAGTTTTCACCGATAGAGATGGATAAGATATAATAATGTATTGGGATTTTTCGAGTTCTCCCCGCGTTGCTGCATTTTTGTGGACGACCGTTTTGCTGGCATTCCAGTGGGACTCATCAAATCCTGATGATGCCACTGGAATGCCAGCGAAAAGAACCCAGCAAAGAGATCCCCTAAAATTTAATACACAGTAAACCGCGGAAGCCTTCGTAGCAAGATATGATGATATTAACCGCAGTTTTGAAGTGTAATAGTTGAGTAAATTCGTTAATAATGCCACCTTTTAAAATTTTTAATGCAACATAAATACGCATGAATCATTTAATCGATCACAGGGGAACAACAATTTCTAGTATTCAGGTGTTTTAGAAGTTTTGGACGCTAATGTACGAGCAGCATTATTGCTCTCTTTACTTCATGTATTATGTATGGAATGGAGATAAGACAATTATTTTTGAACGTTTTAATGGATTAAATAGCTTGTTGAACCTGGTTTAAGTTTCCTCGCATGCATTGTTTAGCGTTGATACTCCAGACCTCTACTTAAGTTAAACTTCTATCTCCTCGACGTATTACCCTAATCTTTGTTGGGTTTATGGGTTCGATGACAAACTAACATTTCTTGTTATCACACTCTTGTTTTCCTGTTTAAAGTTCCCTCAATTTTTTTGTATTTTATCATTCACATTCGTCTTTCCAAAAAACCCTTTTTTATCTCATACTTTCCTTTGCCCTAGATTGACTTTCATACTTTCTTAACCTATTTTTATTTAAAATTTATTCACCTCTCGTTGCAACTAGTATCCAATTAACTGCGACCTCAAAATTTTCCCCAGAATTACTTCTCTCATATTTAGTTCCTACTTGTTCATTTGTCACTCTCTGTATGCTTTAGTACGCTGTCGAGTGTTGTTCATTGATGCCCATTAAAGGTTTCATTAGTAAACTGTCATTTTCCTTTTGGAAAAATGTCTGAATGTCATACCTCTATTTACATATATAAGTTAAATCTAATCTTTCATACGTCACAAGTGTTCGCCCCTTATTATTTGAATGCTTCTTAGCCTCGGCCTAATTTTTTGCCATTGTTTCTTTTAATTTTATCCGTTTTTCTGTAAGTTCAATCCAAATACTACAGAAGGAATATACGTTCAATTTAACATAAAATGCAACATTAAAGTTTTATTATTTTGTCCTAGCGTCGGACGATGAAGTATCTCACGGACCACACGGTGTAGTATGTCCTTAATCTTGTCACTGGCTCAATGCTCTCCTGAGGCTGGGCTGCACAGTTCCGCCGCTAAGCAAAAGGAACCCCAAGTTCTGGTCCAACCTCAAGCATATATCACTGAGGAGGTCCTTCTTGCAGAAGGGGGAAGGGAAGTCTACTTTCTCACGGAGGAGACTGGAGTTCAGTGAAGTCAGTAACCCTTGCAGTTGACGTCTAATTGCCGATGTCTCTCCGGCGGTCAAACTTTGACCTAGCCTTAGCCATTCGATAGGGCTGTCCCGGTGCATCCGATATCCTTATCGACGCCATGTTACCGGCAAGATCTCAACTGCTCGATGACTTCGTTGTTCTATGAATGTATTGGACAACGGTGTTGGGTGACATTAAAGGCGATGGGATATTTATAGATCACCAGCAGTCATCCGGAAAGATTTGTATAACTCTATATATCTACTTATTACCCTTCAAGCCACCACAAGGGTTTTTGACAGGGGGTGACTTATCACTAGCATGAACTACAGCGAGGGAATTAACTTTCATCAACCTGCACCATTAGTGGGTATGCTACAAAGGCCAATAAGGCCTACTACAATGATCTATAATGTAACTGTTTAAATGTGATACACGAGTCATGCAGGGAACATGCAAAACTAGGACTAGGTATTAAAACTACTCGGCAGGTTTAGAAACATGCATTAGGGGGCATATGAATAAATCAGCTACACTACCTATCAACTACCCTACTTCAAAGTCTCAACGTAACCATTATGGTCTCCTATCGATCGCGGGAAAAACGACATTTTAAACCTTTCTGTTCTACTATCTATTACCCTTATTTTATCCTCATGATCTGATCTACCGTAGCATGTTGAAGTCCGTAAGATATTGATGACTTCTTCTGGAAATTATTCGGTTTTGGACTTACATATAACAATGAGTCTAATTTTCAATAGACTTTCCGCAAGACTATAGGCTTGGACTTCATGTTTCATTGGTATTTGACTGTATAAGTTCATAAACAATTTTATGTATTTATCTTAATATATATTATGTATCTTAATATCTATATATTTTTTCTTTGCGTTATTAACTATTAATACTTACTGGACGCAATCTTTGCATGGTATTCCTAAATATAATTGTGTATATTTGGAAATACTTCTTTTTCCGTGTTATGGAGAGAACATAATTTAATACAATTACCTGTCTTATTTAAGTGTTTACCGCTTATTTTTCGTAGAAATAAAATAGGATAAATTCGGTGTATCCAATTTCACTACTACCCAGCAATGTATGGGTAATGTGATTCCTAAGCAGATCGTTAGCAAAGCTTATGATAACGTGCTTCTTTCTGTTGTCAAACCTATGCTACCGTAAAGGCTGACGCAATTTAATTTAGTTGCTGAAGATAAGATTTCGCTAACTTATCGTATTTTTACTAATACAATTGACCTTTTATTCCATTTCCAGATTCATTGTTATGTTTCCCAACATACATGTTCCTTGGCGATGCTAAGTCTGATATACTATTTTATTATTGGTAATCTTACAAAATTGTTTATTGGTGAAGACTGCAGTTATCTAATTATCACCCTATTAGTTTTGAAGCATTAATAGCTCCCTTTTCTCCACATTTTTGCTCCTGCCATTATCGTTCGGCAACGTTGAAATGCTTTACTGAGGCGATGAGGGGTGGAATATCTGAGGACCAATTTCTATGTCTGTATCCGGCGAAATGGGGAGCAAACTCCGGATTAATGCTCAAGGGTCCGAAAATGATCGCTGATGAAGATCAAATACTTTATATCTCTGCTGCAAAGTCCATCCTGTAAGTTACTGTGTTTGGTCATATCGCCGCGGGAAACGGGAGTTTATGGACCACAGCCGACTTTCCTCCTGTTACGGAGATAATTGATAAACATTCGGTTGTTTTGCGCCCATCAAGGCCCACCACCGACGGTTTCCCATTTTATGCAAAGTCGTTTAAATTCATCAGGGATGCTCACGCGTCGAGCTCAATCAATATCCGCCGTCCATGGTTTCCGGCGAATCGGTGGCGATTTCATCCCACGCGTTGAGGGATATGGGGAGGCCCCCCGGAAACCCTCCATTAGTGCCATGGCAACCCCCTTAACGACACCCCTTCGGTGCTCAACCCACCCCTCACCTCCCTGTCTCTTCCCCGACGACACGTACATATCTAACGGTTGTGTAAACAGTGGCGGGCACCCCAAGGCCCTGCATGGGTTCCCTTCACATCCACCCTTCACCGTGGTCGCGGCGTCGGCGAGGGGGGAGACGAGTGGGGGGGTTGGGTTGGATATGCACACCCAACTGTCGGGCCAATTTCCGTTAGTTTCCCAGCATTCTGTGCGCTCGTGCACGAGCCTATCTTGTCAGGTTGATGGGATCTGGTGTCAAGAGCACAAATTATGGACGGGATAGAAATTTCTTTGCACAGTCTCCGATGGTTCAACTTCCGATGTTGGTTCCTCCGCCACCGCCTCGTTTGCCACTGCGTGTGCGAAATGGTTGTCTTAAGCTGTTTACTCATCTTGCTAAATGCACGCTGAGGTATGACCCCGTCGGTGTCGGTCATCGCGAGTTTGCTTGTGAGTCGCGAACGTCTTACCTTGGGTTACTTATTCCGAGTTTTTCATCTCTCACCTTTTCCCCCGCTCCATATTGTGATTTAACTCTCATTAAAAATAAAACTGTTTGCATTAAGTCACACGATCATGTATGCTTACATTCTGATGCGTTAACATGTGATTAGAATAGAATAGAAAAAGGTTTATCGTCCTAGGAACATTCGCTCCTAATGGGCAAGGATTTTCATCTAAACATTGAATTAACATATGAAAAAAAGAAGAATAACATTAGTGAAACAAAATACAATAACATAAATGATGGTCTTCATTTTACAGAAATATGGTATGTATTAGAGGGAAAATATTAAAATAGAAAGACTAGAGCAAGTGAATATGACAACCTATAACTTAAATAAAATAGAAGTTTTAGATTTTTATAAACCTCTGGGAATTTAACAATTTTCAACTATTACTACTTTTAGTTTCCATGTGCATATGCAAATCAACAGTTTCAACAATGTATATCTACTTAAACAAGATGTACAAATTGTGATATTTTTGAGCAAGTATCAGAATTAAAGTGCTCGGGCTTGATAATTGATGACAAATTTAATTTAAATTATCATTTATCTAATTTAAACATTAAAATTAGGTACACCATGTATTATTTTTACTCCAAAGTTGGTCATTGTAGCAATATATATATGGAAAATGATGTACCACGGTCTTTTTGAAAGTCTTTTGAGATATGGCCTCAATGTGTGGGGAACAGGTGGTGTAAAAAATCTAAAAAGGATCAAAGCTAATCAGAAAAGGATATTGAACATAATAAAATCAAATCCATTCCAAGAAACTGGACAAATTACTGACGGTTGGTGTTTTAAAGAGTTCAAAATCCTACCGGTGGAAAAGTTATTTTAAAAAAATTCAATATACTAAAAATTATTTCAGTGATAAATTCAAGAAGAAAAGAGTGTACTATCAAAATACTGTACTTAAAAAAGTTAAAAACACGAAGTTCCATGATATTTCACTCACAAGAGTTGCAGGCAATTGAGCGTATATGTTCCAAAACTGTTCATTAATATGAGTGATGATCTAAAAAAATTGGAATATATAAGGGAAGTTAAGAGAAGGACAAAGTAGTGGTCGTTATGGCAATAAATTATGTTTCTATAAATCGTATATTCTTAAGTGTTATTTTTATACAGTATTTAGTGCTAATTTTTTGCCAGTGTTAAATGAAAACACAACTAAAAATTATAAAAGGCACCTGCTGATAAGCCACGAATGGCTTAGCAGGACCATAAAGTTGATTCAATAGCGTGAATTTTACAAGATTTATATTTATTTTAGGTACTGAATTTGTACATTTTTGTTAATTCCATTTAATTAACCAAAAAAGGTACTTATATAAACTGATTAAACTGAAAAAAATAGCTAATAAAACTATAAGCAATTACTCTGTCGGGGTACGTCCAATTTCTTAAGCCCTTCAGCTTAGGTGAAGGCTCAAGGAAACGAACTTACAAATTTACTCTTTTTCATTTTCCTTGCACTTCTAATGAGTTTTTCAGTTTTAGTTTTTTACGGGTATAATCATTCAAAAAGCCTCCTAATTTTCCGTGATGCTTAGCTTCACTGGATTATGACCATCAGTTGCTGTGCATTGGATCGCCGTCGTGTTAAAAAGAGGGAGAAAACATTTTGTCGTGAGGTAGCAATAAAAGTTTATTTTGTTAGAATGAATGGAAGTATTTAAACTTGTGGGGATATATTTAGTCGCTCATCTGTGCCAAGAAAACCTCAGAATCCAATACGAAAACAGTTCGAGGCATAGCGAGTGTTACTGCGAGAGTAATAGTGTTTATCATTATTATTAACCTGATGGTTTATTTCAATCCCATCCATACGAAATGATCAGTTTTTATTGAGTATGTCATGCTCTGCTTCTTGTGCAAAGCAGTCGAAGGCTCAGATTCCTTCAATGTAGGGAAGTTAGCCAAAACTAGGCAGGCGAAAGGATATCTCAAAAGTGTCTTCTATGGTAACATGTTATGCCCTTAACAAAAATCGAAAAATGTCTTCCCCTCTACCCAGTTTACTCCATCGTCCATTCGCTTCGATGAATATTCCGGAGAAATTTGACTTTTTAAGGAGTTGTTAGGAAGAAATACAAGGCAGTTTTACTTCTTTTATGGCCGTTAGGTGGAATAATTGGCAAGATCGAATGTCCCCGCTGAGATGCCTAAATTTGAGTCGCCCGTAATTGTCTTCCCTGTCAAGGACGTGGCTCCGCAAGACGACGTAGAGGGGTGGAACGGTACGGTCCGTTCGGTGGTCGGAGGGAGCATTAAAGGGACACCAGCGCCACACTTTCACCAAAAATCCACCTTCCCACCCCCCTGTGTATATCCCTCCCCTTGTTCCCCTCAGTTCGCAACGCCATCTCCCCTACCAGTTCATGTACTACTCCGAGAACTCCCGCCCGCTGGGATGTGGGAGCACTTGTGAAGGCGAACAAAAAAATGTGAAGGCAGGGGTGGTTTCAGCTCCTTTAATCCAGTTTCTTCCCGCTTTTTTCCCTCATCCTTTCACTCATCTTCCGCGTTTCCTCTTTTTTCATCTCTCTCTCTCTCTCCCTCTCCTTTCTCTGCACTCTTCTTTTTTAATCCCTTTTCCCTCCCCTCTTTCCTCCTCTCGCCTTCCCACCTCCACGCCTCGCGACTGTCAACTGTCATAGTCCTCCTGGCTGCCGGATCCCGAAACCGACGCCATTCCGTCGCCCCTCCCCGCCTCAAAAACCACTCCCAAAGTCCACGAGTGGTCGACGGTGCTGCTGCAACTTTGCCTCCGCGGCGGATAGAGGAAGCACAGACCCGGCATTGGGTAGTCTTTGAAAAGGGGCACAACTTTTTGAGTTTCTTTTTTTTTCTCACCATGCAACCCCCGCCACAAGCTTCTCCCGCCCTACTTTTTTTCCACACTAGAACATATTTTCTTCTCGTGCGGCGGAAGAGAGGAATAGGTAAATATTTATGGCTAGCGCGAGAAATGGGTGAGTGAGTTGAGTGAAAAAAATTGAACAAAAAAAGGATGCGGAAGTCTCCCTGAGATTTTTTATTTTGCTTTCTTACTTTTATTATTAATTTTTACCGTGTATATGTGTGTGAGTGTGTTGCTTTCCGTTCTAAGTGCTACTGGGGAGCGTGCGTACATGTATGTAAACTTTCACGGCGTTCTGAAAAGGCATGCCAGTATTCAGCATGTATAAATGGGAGTTCCGATACGTTTTATCTTTTTCATCGCCTCAGGAGAGAGAAACAGTCGGTGGGCCCTGGATTCGAGCGTCATAGTCTATTCATAGGACTGTAGATATCCTCGAAGGACGCTATCAATCTTAATCAAAGAGCGGTTGAATATTTCTGAACAGTAACCCTGGAGCACTGCGAAAGAACTAATCAACATGCAATCTGTTGAGTTGGAACAACCAATCGCGTAAACGTATTGTTAAAAATAGCTTCGTATCATCCAACAAAGACGGATTTTTCCCGAACGACGGTGTGAAAAAAAGCTAGCATGTTTTTTTTAAGGTTAGGTTGAGGAAACGTGAAGCAAGTACAATTTTTTCTTGTTACGATCTTACAGTGTTTGCATGTCAAAAGTCTCACCGTGAAGTTACGGCTATGAATGACTTTTCGTGATTTACAGCGTAAGTTGTGCTAGCATGGACATCCTTGCAATTTTTTTGCAAAACTTTCCATTAACTTGGAAAAAAATGCATTGATTTTATCGTAGTACTAAGCTTTGAAAAAGATGACATGACGAATAAGAAAGTTTCCATCTATATATCAAATTGGTCTGCGACTCGCATTAAAAATTTAGTGTAAATTTCAATCGACGGTATAAAAGCGATTCCAATCTCAGTTTTTTCAGAAGATCAGTAACATTAACAAGATTATAATTCTCGGCTTTTACGCATCCTATCAATCTTCGGCGCACGCGTTCTCACTTTTTAAGCCTATCCATAAGGATCCCAAACTAGTACAAAAATTTCAATTTCCGATTTGCTTGAACGGTTATGTCCCTTTAGAAATCATTAGTCAGCCTTTCGAGGTACTTAAGAGATTACATTGCCATTAATGGGCAATGATCTATTCTTCAAGATGGAAACAGTTAGATTTCCTCTATTCTTAAGCATGCATTCACTAGATTTCTCTTTTTTATGTTATTTGCTAGACCTCAGAATAGCCTAAGAGAAACGGTTTCGGAGGTATGACCTTTCACTTTCCTTGATGTCAATTGTCACCAGGCCGAAAACATCAGTCTCGGCTTTGCTATATAATCGCACGGAGAGATGGTCAGTGGTCAGTTAGGCCCAAACTGGGCAGTTGTACCCTTTTGGGTCAGTAGGGCCCTGTCGGACCAAGCAGGTCACTTTGATCTGTGGTTATAATTCGGCTAAGTCATGTAGCCGATACGGACGAGTCGAGGCTCAGGCCATCCGGCCCGTGCACCAGTAGCTGCCCATCCATGCTTGCTTGTACCCGCAACTTCTCTCTTTCCCAAGACGTGGTAATATTCTTGTTTGGCTATTCGAGACGCACATTTAGGGTATTTTTCATTAATATATAAAATACTTAATTTAAATGAACTTTCATTTTCCTTTCAATACCTCTCTATGATTATTTGATCCTCGACCCCTAGGGCAAGAATTCACGACATAATTTAAAGTGTGATCTAGTCCCGTCTCGCATACAGGGCCCGGTCATAACGACTCTATGTATATCTATAGGTCATTCCTTAATGCTTTATTTGCCTCTTTACTGGGAAAGTCAAACCTACCAGTCGGAGCTGACTTATTTCTTTTTAAATGTCTGGCGAAGTTAAAAAAAACAATATCGTGTCAATAAAGTGTTGTAGCGGAGATTATTGAAATGGAATCACTATTTCATGGGTTGAAATTCGTTGTTCAGGAATCAGAATGAATCTACTGAGTAGAATAGGATTAAATATAATCATTTGCTCCACGAATAATTGGAAATTCTGGTTAATCGGCATCCGTAAAATCGAATAAACGTTTTTGCATTTATTTATTCCTGCTTCAAATTGGCTGTACTTCAACGCTTTGGGGCCAGTCTTATGGTGTGATTCATCTACATCTACACCTACGAAATACCCTGCGAGCCACCACGAGGATGTGTGGCAGGGGGTGAATGTCACTAAACATGCAGTATTGCCTTTCAAGTAGGATATTTTAGGGAGACATGCTAGAGAACAGGGTCACATGCAGCTAGATGGTTAGTATCTACATAATAAGAAAGGGATTATTGGTTGTTATTACATGCATCATGCACTACAGACTACTCTAACTATATTTCACCTACCTATCCCTTTGCTACGCTGCCTATTGTTCTCTCTTATGGTACGCGGGAAAAATGACATTTTAAATCTACTGGCACGACAATCTATCTCTCTAATCTTGTTAATATGATCAAACCTAGCATAATACGCAGGGGTTCTTAATATATATCTAACGTCATCTGTGAACAAATCGTTTTCGAATTTACTTAAAAGATTAAACCTAAATTTTAACCTGCGTTCTGATAGTAATTCCCACCATAGTTCTTCTATTAAATTCTTAACACTTACACAATTATCATAACGGCCTTTAACAAATCTAGCGGATCTTCTTTGCACACGTGAAAAGTTTCAAGTGAAAATGCGGATGTAATCATTCGTTTTGAATGCTCATAGGTGAAAGGCCTCTAAGAACTCGGTCATAATTCACTCATTGAGCCTGGGGGATGTCCCTTCACCCAACAATTCACTAGCCTATCTCTTCCACATCTGCTACCCCCCTAAAACGTTTTCTCTCTTCGGTGAGAGGAAAAGGAGTTGGACGGCACAGATGGAAAAAGGGGTGCTATGGCTAGGTTGCTCACGGATGTGAAAGAAGGGTTTGGAGAAAGCGTCTGCTCATTGGTCGCTTGATAGATGATCCGATCGTGGGCTGCTCGATTCTTGGCCCAGAAGGGCTCGGAGGAAAATCATCCGAGTTACTTGGGCGGAAAAAGGGCTTAGTATGGAAATGTGAAAGGTGCAATTTCGGACCGTTTATGTCGTCAAGCGTTCTAAATCCGCTGTAAATGTCTGTTAATTGACGTTGCGAAGTGAAAGGTGTGCCTTGTATTCTCTGTCAAATTATCGTCTGATCTTGTGGACCATAAATCAGTGCACACCTGTAATGTCGTCACCGAATTCATCTCACATGGTGCCGATATTATATAACACATTAGAGACTAGTTTTATACCGCGTATAACATGATATTGCAAGCAATTTAGTTAGTCATTGCAAACTTCGCTAATTTATTTTGCCTCATTGGTATGCTGCAATATGTTGAACGTTAAGCGTATGTTTGATACCGTTCGATATCGCAAGGCTCATTTGTCTTATATGCCGCATAATAATGCAAGTCACGTTTGTATCATACTGCGCCATGGGGTTCAAATTGGATTTGCATCACGTAACGTGTAACTTCACCAAATGAGATGCTGTTTTTTTTCTAAGGCCGGATATCAAATTGAAATATGGCATGAACTTCGCATATTGCAGTTGATATATGTAGAGTATTCCTCCGTGTGTAATGAGCGCTGGTATTTTGTCAGTGTGATGGAATGGAACTGTTACTCATCCCTGCATCACGTCACCCATTGGCCCAGACGTGGCCAGTTTTTTATCACTCATACTGTCTCCAAGATATGTTTGACTATTTGGACATGTAAGTTTATATTATTTTCGTTTTTCAAGCTGACCGTGTTTCACGGCCGCGTACGCAGTGCTAAATTTTTATTTTATTTGGTTTCTCTATCGCACTTCTCTTTTTTCGACCAGGCCTTGGCTTATCCTGAAAAATTCGCGTTCGTCTTTTGAATTCTGGTCTCAGTATCCTACTCGAAAGGAACGCATTCACAAAAAAAACCCCCGGAAGCAGAAGTGCGCTGACCACGAATGCAGCCGGCGATGGAAACTTCATTCCGTCCGTAGCCCTCTAGGTAGTCATTATGATGTGTGGCCGAAGGTGCATCCCCTTTCGTGAGCTCTTTTGTATTTGAGTGAAGCCTGCTATGAGAGTGTTTCAAAGAGCCACGGTAGCCGAAATGAGATTAAAAAAAAGCAAAATCTATTGAGTCCAGGATCTCCCATCACTGAGAAATGTTGTTCTGACTCGCCAAAATATGTATTACCAAAATGTGGCGCGTAAATTAAGACTGGATTTTTTACCAGTTCAATATATTTAACTATTTATTACTCAAGTCCATATCTGTATAAGTTTGCTCTTGTACGTGTTGTATGTGTACAATTGCACGTGTAATATTGTTTTTGAAGATTCAGCGCACAGAAAAACGTGTGGATTCTATTATAAAATATTTCCACAAAGTGACGTGACGGTGTAAAATTTATTCATTACTCATTTACGAAAATTATATTATTGTGATCAATCATTTCAGGCTTTCCCGGTGAATGCTATTTAGGTAGATTTCTCCTTTGCCGCGAAAGAAGCTATTGGGACCGGATTGTTAAGGAAGTCATTGAAATTAAACTGGAAAAAAGAAAAATGAACAGTTACAGTGGTTTCCACCTGAGTAATGCGTGGAGACCAATCCTGAAGTCGATCGAGGAGGAGCGACACAGTAGAGCCAATCACGTGATTGCGCGGGAAAAACAAACGACACCGGACTCGTATATATAGCGGCCGATTCCCTGTCATCGCCTCTTCATCCCTGAAGACGGAGTAAGCTGCCGAAACATGTCGGAGATAACTCCTTTGACCCGGATGGAAACCCGAGAAATTATTTTTTATACATAGAAACTATCTTACTCCAATATTATTGAGACCATAAGTGAGCATTTGCAGGACAACTAGTGAACTTCCATTGACATAGTTCCTAAATAAACTAAAAAGAAGGAAAATATATAATATAATAGATTAAAAAATTATCTAAAAAACCATGTTTTTATTTAAACTAAAAAGAAGAAAATAATCCACCCTGCCTTGGCTCAAGGTCCCACGATTAAATTTTACAGATAAAAGACTACATGTTGAAAACCAAAAATGTGGTGCGCATCAATTTCAATATTTATTTATTATGAAGCCCTGAGCTGCCTTGATGATTAAGTGACTTCCCCAGAAGTAGCTTTAAGGAATAGATTTGTCTGTTTTTTCTCTCATGTTCACCTCCTGTCTCTATTAAAACCGTATTGTCGTAAAGGTATATGAAATGTCATAAGTATTAGAATTATGCTTCAACTCTGAAGCAAATTTTATGACGCTGTACATTTGACAGTGGAGTCATATAAATTCATCATCATATATTTGAGATTTTAGTTGTATTATTGTAATGAATATTTACAGAGGAAAAATTTTATTCAAGGCAGGGTGGTTTATTTTATTCTTTTTAGTTTAAATAAAATCGTAGTTTTTTAGATTAATTTTTTAATCGAAAAATTTAATCTGCGGACGATATCCGCTTCGTCCATGCGCGCAAAGTTGTTGATGGTCAAGTCCTTGTACAAAGGATTATTGCAGCGTATTCAGCAGCGTATTCTCGCTGAGAGGCAAGGCGAGAAACATAGGCATCCGGTTTTTCCGGAGATTCCAAAGAACTTTCGCTTTCGATCTTTAGCAAGGTGAGAAATTTGATCGCTTTCATTTCGATTTCGAGCAGCAGACGCCTTCCGCTCGCGATATTTTTGTCGGGTGGCAAGTCGGAAGGTCAAACAAACAAGAAAGCGACTTAATAAAAACGTGCTAAAATGGCTCACTCACTCACTCAGTGCTTCTACCCGAAGGTTGGTTTGGGGTAGGTGAGGGTAGAGCTCACCTCAGACTAAGCCTAAAGGCCGCTTTACACGGTGAATGATCATGCGCGAATGATCATGCGAATGACGATCATGCATGATGTAATACGGAAAATTCAGCGAATGAACCGTCATGCGCATGATCATTCAAGCAAAATTAGAACATGTTCTATCTTTGCTCGCATGATCCCGTGAATGATCGCATGATCCGAACGCGCGACCTCCATCTTGATTGTTTTGATTTATTCAACTGGTATGTAGAAACGGAACCAGTGAACCGTGAGCGTTCAGTGGAATTTCTCATACAATTCTACACGATTTCGACAGTCCTTTGTCCAATGCACGGTATATCTTCACGGTATATCGGCACAGTGATATCTATTATCTTCCTCTTGAGGTGATTTGCCGATTTCTTGAATAAGAGACTTTTTACCGTTTTCTTTTGGTGTTTGGTGGATAATTTGATGTTTGTACAGAGGACCACGTTATACCTTTGCGACGAATGCTAATGATACGATCATATGGAAAAGTGTGAAACCTGTATTGTCGTCGCGGCTTTGGAAGTTGAATGACGATCAATTTTGACAAAACCATTAAACCATTTTAATTGCTTGTGTTGAAATTACTGATCATTCGCAGTCGTGAAAATTTTGAAACTGAATAGCTCTATTGAGGTAGAATTTCAGAATGGGTTTTTTCCTAAAATCACCAATTGCTCCACGATTTGATGATAGGGCCTAGGAAAAAAGCAGCAACCTTTTAAGATGCATTAGTTTCGAAGTAAAACTATTATTTTCTTAAATGGCATCAGCTCATTGGTGGTTTAATCCCAAGATTGGTTGACTGCAGCCCTCCACCCTTCCCTATCTAATGCTAGTTCTCTTACTTCCTGGGATCTTTTCCTATGTACTTTACTCTTTAGAGTCCAATCACGTCATATGTATAGTTAAAATGGAGGGCTGCATCTTCTAGGCAGACAATTGTGGTGGTTTCCCCGTTGCCTTCCACATCGCAGTACCCCGGCCGATTCCGTGAGCTTCACTCTGGCTGTGGCTGTTGACATCGGTCCGATCTCCTTGATCTGTGTCATAAATGCCTTCTGCTGAGACTACTGCCTATCAGTAGTGGGGTCAAGTTCGGGTAGCGTGCAATAGTTCGTTGGCAAGCCAGGAAATATTTTTTCGTCGCCTAGTCTAGAACCTGCGACTATCGGAACTGGAGTCGAGCACGCTACCACTGGCATAAACTGGACCCCCCTTTGATGGCGTGAACACTAAAAAATCACGGGCCTTATTAAGAAAAAAAGTGGTGAAGTTAACCACTCCCTTTGAAACAAACTCATCTCAATAAAGGAACTGGCGTGAGAAATTGATTGCCTGCAGAGTAGTTCCCACTCAAAGTCCGTAGTATTTTTATTCACAGAAGCCGTTTAAATGAGTGATTGTCCATCACGATGGCCAGGTCGCATGACCAACCGTTAAAAGAAAAATAGGGATATTTTTGCCGGAACCGGTGTTCAGTCACGGTTATCTGGAGTTATCTCGACCCGAATCAAAGACCGCTGTTTCTGTAACAGTTGTCACGACAGTGACACGGATTGATTGCCGGGTCAAAGATTTCGTTTTCCGTGAAACTGAGCGATGTTTATTAGGGATTTATTTTGGATTTTGTCATGCATCGTCTATATTTGATGCGGGCAGAAAAATAGATTTGCCTGTTCCTTAAACGAGAACATTTCGTGCCCGCGCATTTAATTCGTTGAGACTGTTGAATTCTAGAATGTAGGAAATCGAGTCCTGGTTTAAGCCTGTATAATTCTGTTGTGATCCACTTCATTGCATGCATATTTTTAATGATCTCGCATGAGTATCAAGCGAGGTACCTATAATTTTACTTTTTATGTTTAAGTAATAAATCGACGGTGATCGTGAATAGCGTTGTGTAAATAGAGATTAGTGACCTGATGATGTCGCGTAGTGATGAATCCCGGGTCGTACGAACGTAATATATCTCTTGTGGAAAACTAAGGAATTTATCATTTCATCATGAGGGAATTGCACCAGGTTACTGCCAATACATTTATTGTAATGGCGTATTACTTCTTTTTGAGAAAATCTCATTTCAGTTACCTCTAAAATGACCCCTAATATTACTTGCAATAAGGAGTTAATAAAATTTCTTAATTTAAATGATAGGTTTAAGATCTCAAATACAAAATGAGAGTTGGACATAGAGACTGGGAAGTGCAAATGCTCTCGTTCAGTTAGAGACAGCAGCAGTGGCATAAGTAATATCAACATGGTAACGAGCACTATAATAACAATGAGTCGTGTATTTATGGCGGGCCTTTTTCCTCTTGAGCCATCGCGGCTGGTTGCGGAATGAGGCATAGCGGCGGCACAGATGTAGCTATTGTTATCAATTCCGTGGAACTGAAATACGCTTCTGGTGCGAGTTACTTTTAGACAAAAGGATTTAGAACTCTAAATTAAGCGTGCTGAATTCGGACGATCAAGTCTCGCTACGATACGAACAATGCGTTTTATTCGAGGCTATTATTTGGGAGAGAATTAGTGGATGGGAAGGGTAAAAAAGAGTAGCCTGGAAGAAGGGAACAAGAATTTCAAGTTTGCCAGCGATGAAAAGGCTTATCCGTTTCTTCGCTCAACTCAGCATGCATTCTCGCTCAAACGCCTTCAATTGTTTCGTTCGGTATCGATCAATCCCATCCGACCGCTACACCTACTTCACTTTCCTCCATGTTCTCGTTGCCGCCAATATCCTCTTGATTTTCTCTTTGTCCTCGCCAACTTCTGCGTCCCGAATTCTTCCGCGCAAAACTTCGAAATCCATTATTTGCTCCATTCTTTCTCTCCCTTTCATCCTCCTTTCATCTTCTTTTTACTTTTTCTTCTTTATTTTTTCCCCTCCCATCTCTGTTCCTATTCTTCTCTTCAATCTGTTGGAAATATCCCGGATTTCCTCTTTTCGCAACTTCGTCTATTTTATTCCGTTAGAGCTCAGCAGAAGTGATTCGGTAGTTCGTTGCTTAACTTTGTAATCAAGTGCCCGTAATATATAGTCCCGAATTATCAATTTTTTTGGCTTTTTTTACGTTCAGAAATGTGAAAGGCCCTATCTTCCGGCATAATCATGCACTTAAGTTTTATACTGTGGGGTAGGTTAATTAAACGCAAGTGAGCTTTACGAAAGGTTTTTGGAGCTTAATTTCACGCTTCAAAGATTACAAATTTGATCTAGGCGGTGCAACCCAATAAAGCCGATAGAAAAATTTTTACGCGTTGGATACTTACAAGATTTCGTTTGAAGAACTGTTTCCATTGATAGTCCACATAGTGTAAGAAGCCACTAAACTTAACGTTTTAGGGAATAGATCATATTTTTCGAGCTAAGTGCATCCTCGCTGGACTATAAGCTCCTGGCTCGACTGTTGTGTTGGGCTAGACGGAAAGTACTTTACTCATATGAAACTTTTTTGGGCTGCATGCGTTGTTTAAATGACCCCATAAGATAGATACGCCCCTTTTATTCCTTATTAATAATAAATACCACAGCAAATGAATAGTATTGCGTCTGTAAGCATTCAAGTCTCTTCCTTTTCCTTAAGGTGACTATGTTTTGTTAATGTTTGATACACCACGAATAGTGATCGTACTATTTAAAATCCTTCTCCACTTTACAAAATTTTCACTAATTTCTGCAAATAATGAATTAAACACGAAGAGCATAAAAGACATCGGATCATGCGAATTCAAGTTTTTAAACAATTAAGACATTCGTTATGTGAAATTACCGGGGAAAATCCCATCAAACCATTGATTTATAGTGCATCTAATTATCCAAAACCTTCATCTTTGAGAGCAAGGGTTAGTTTCATCAGTACATGAATTAGAAAGAGGAGCACTTGTAAACAGTCTAAATGCCGTTTGCCATTGCAGCATATTTCCAAAATTTTCCATGCTGACAGTCTTGAATACAAATATAGCTCCCTGCTTACAATTTATTCTCAATTTTTGGTCGAATTATAACTGTTTTGTGGGCTCACCACTTTAAATACCTCCGAGTGCTGTATTGGCCGACATATGGCCTTGCTGTGAACGTAGCGTTGAGAACAATAGGCAAGTAGCAAAAGGGATAGGTAGGTGAAACATAGTTAGAATAGTCTGTAGTGCATGATGCATGTAATAACTACCAATAATCCCTTCCTTATTATGTATATTTTAACCTGTACTATACCGTAGTAACTAATATTCTATTGTAATAACTACTGCAATTACTTGCAATAACTAATAATCTACTGTAGTAACTAATAAACTATGACCCTATTTTCTAGCATGTCTACATTATATATCCTACTTACTTGGCAATAGTGCATGTTTGGTGATCTTCACCCCCTGCCACACACCCTCGTGGTGGCTCGCAGGGTATTACGTAGATGTAGATGTAGATGTAGCCGAAATGAGTAGTACTCTTCCGCGGCATAGCATGCTTCATCAACGCGCAGATGGCCATGTGTTAACATTCTCTTTTGCGAAGACAGATGTAGTCTATCAGAATTTCAAATCAAGCAAGGTATTCTGTCGACTCACTGCATAGACTTGGATGCTATCCTCAGTGTCGTCAGCGCGCCACGCTCAAGCACGTCATGACTAGTAGACTTGGGGATTCGGTCATGGCTTATGTAACAGCGGGGATCCACAGTGGTGGGGGTCAGTCGGTATGGAGTAAGGCCTTGGAGAAACGCAGATCCAATAAATTCCACTTGCTTGGACAATGCTTCTGTCGCAGTGTGGTTACTTAATTCTTCCCACCTTATCTCCAGGTGAAACATTGTTTTGAGGACTGACACAGCAGTGACATTCATCGGTGGGATCTCACCCAGGGAGATTAAAATAACTAGTTTCAAATAATGGAAAGGTAATCCGAATTTCGATGCATTCACTGATGGATTTCTCAAACTTAGAGAAATGCAATTGTATTACTCCTCGTTGATACATTTCCCTTCGTCTATCCCAGAAAAAACTAAGTATCACTGTATTATTTTAGTCAGTAGTACCCCATAAATAAGTAAATTGAAAAAAATATAAAAAGTGCGATACAAATTAAAATTTTATTTTATAAAATATTTAGGAAATGAAGAATTCACAGCTCTTTTTTATAAAAACGTTGCCGGATAATAAATATAGACGGTGCATGTAGTTATTATCAGACTATGTACCTTCTATAGATGTTTGCCACTGGAGAAAAGTGTAAATATTTAATTGTTGATACCCTACGAAATTTGGTCAGGCTAAAGAATTTCTATCTTTATTGTAATAGAAATACCTGAAAACTTGTACTATCATAACTTCAGCTTAGTTAAACATATGAAGCTTAGTTCGTTCTCTGCAGCCCAAAACTCAATTATACGAACAGTTGATATGCGATAAATGGTCCAACACATCGTTGGCCGAAATCAGGCCAATTATCTTGTATTTTCTTGAAAGTGTTGTGCTTTATTGGACCGAGAAATATCTAATTGAGTAGATAGATGGAGTAAAAGTTCACAAATTGTACGATTACTTATGCTTGCCGATCTTGTCGCTTTTTAAGCCACATTCGTTCTATAATTTTGTTCTTTTTTATTTATTTTATTTTATTTTCAATGCACTTAGTTTTTAATTCTTTTATTGTGAAAAAAATGCCTGTATCATTAAAGCATAAAGTAGAGCATAAACGGATGTACCGCTCTTTATTGTTAGAATAAAGTGTTCTTTTTCGGCAGCTTTTTTTATTAACGCCATCTATAGGTTTTCATCAAAATTCATGGTGGATAAATGTCTAGTAAAACTGTATCATGTCACATACTGCAGTTTTCTTAATTATGAAAAACTTTCGGGGTAATCTGTGCTGATGGATTACTTTTTTATCTTCGGCGTCTATCGAATTGTAAAGACACTTAGTTGTAGATGCTAGAATTAGCATAATGTAGGAACATTAGCGTAGAGAAATATTTAAAAAGGTCAACTGTACCCAACGCCATTAGAGACATTTTGGGTTTCTGATAGGGTGAGAACAGGAGTTATTGCGGCGGAATATCCCCTAACCTATCGACGAATCTCAATTGATCAGTGCGTATTTCAATTTGTGCCGTAACTCATGTCGTTCTTAATAGCTCTACAAAAATGTTGTGGATTAGACCAAACGGTCATGTATTGCACATTTTTGGAAAGCTCTGGACATTCCATCTGCGAGGGTGTGCCAAATCGTAATTGGCATCACGAATTCTTTGCGTGGCGCTGATCCAAAAATATGAAGGGTTCAAAGTTAAATGGACATGTGGAGTTTCAGAGATATATCCAATAGAGATAATTAACAACATAATTTCCTTATTTCCCCTTGGCGCCTTTCGTTAAGAGCAGGCTAATGCCGACGCCGGGTTTCTATCCACCCTTCCTCCCTTACCTATTCCCTATGGCGCAAATGACCTTAACCGTCGGTCACCTCCCCAAATATCCTATCCAAATTCCTTATTTTATTTTACAGCACCTTGATTTCAACTCTTTAGTTAGAAGTCTTTAGATTTCAACTCTTTAGTTAAAAGTTAATCTTATAATCTTTAAGTTAATTATTCAGGCGAAATACTTTTGTCTGAAGATGGCTTTGTACTCGAAACCTTTGTGTTTAATTTTTCTTATTAATTTAAATTTTTTATATTGTTGGATTGCATTTTGGGGCGGCGACCGACTGTTAAGGTCATTTGCGCCGAAGGGGACAGGTAAGGGAAGAAGGGTGGATAGAAACCCAGCGTCGGCATAAGCCTGCTCTTAACGAAAGGCGCCATGGGGTCCACGGTTTAACGTCTCATCTGACAGACGGAGTACTGTAATTGAAGTGCCCTCCAGAAGACACTCAATTAGGGATCAGGTTTCCTCTAAAAAACATCCTCCTCTGCAAGGATTTGAACCCTGGCCGCCCGTATGGTAAGCCAGTACTCTAGCCTCCACACCAACCCGATCCCCTTTTTTCTTAGTTTTTAGATTCCTGGACTCTTTTTAGTTATATTTTGTGTTCTAAGATTGAAAATAAAATTTCAGCTCGGGATAACCGAGTGTTCTATTTTGCCTTCGAAATTAAAACTTTTCGTATAGTAGCGACTGAATCTATCGAACAAATCAGAATATAGAGGAAAGAGTATCAAACAATGACTGCATGACGCCTTCCTGAAAACGATAGAAAGAACGCAGCAGGAAAACCAAAAATAAACTCAAATTATCGTCCGTTACGAAGTTGCGATTCCCCGCTGCAGAATTTAAAAATAACGAAGCGCATATGCGAGTTTAAAGGAGGTGCGTATTTGTGTTTTTCGTTGCTTCCTCATTTGTCTCGTCCCCCTTCTCTCTTTTCCTCCCGTCTCGCATCGTCACTGCCTTCTCTTCTCCATTCTCAGGTCTCCTCTCTTCCTTCCCTCATTTAATGACCGCGCGTTTGGGTATGAGATGTCGCCCTCGGGGAAGGGGGGGGGGGAGGTTTACAGGGAGGCGGTGGTGGCGGGTGAGGGAGGGGTCGGATGGAGTTGAACATGCTGCGAGGCGGGGGAATGGGAGGGAGGGGTGAATCGTGGTGTTTGTGCCTGGGGGGAGGGGAGGGTGAGAGGGCGAGGGGACGGACGAGATCCGAAGACTCGGGCGTGGAGCCGGATCATATCATTATGCGACCATTTAAGGGTTTGTTTCCCGCGCACATTCCAGCCCTCCCCACCCCCAGTCCCTGCCACTCGACACAGTTCACCCACGTGGAATCCACCCCTCAGCGTCTCCCCACCCTTATTCCTCCCTCCCCCCCTCAACTTGAACCCCTGGTCCACCGACTCCGCCCTGTCCTGAATCTCCCCCTTGTGCTCTTCAAATTTGCCCCTCGTATCAGGGAGGAGGGAATGTATATACTGAAAATTCACTCCCCCATTTGCCCTCGTTTCATCGATTGAAATGCTCGCCATGTCCTTTTTTTCAGCAGTTTCTTCCTCCTCCAGATGTCTTGTCCCCTATACCATTCCCTCGACTAATTGAGCGTACTTCAATCTCCCCGCCCCTCTTTCCTTCCCCTTCCTCTCTTCTTTTTTTTTCATTTATATGCTCGTATATTTGTCGTGTTCTACCCTCAGTTATGTAGTTTTGTAGGGGTAAGAATGAAAAAAAATCTGTTTCCTTCTCGCAGAGGAGGAAGGCGATTTTTAAATAAATACCTTTCTTAGTGTATAGTCTTCGTTCCCAATTGGACTTAATGTTTTTCAATTTAGTTTTCATTTGGTACAACATGATTCTTTGATGAGGATACACCTAAATTATCCCCAACAAGAATTGCCTTCATATTCTGGTCAAAAACGAAAGAGCCAAATTTTTAAAATACTGATTAACCCTGCATTGAAAAGCAAAAATGTTTTTTGACTAATAATGAAAATTATCAAATTTCCTTTTGGAAGTTTAATTTCCCCTTCTGCCATGTTGCTTTATAACACTGGTTTTTATACTGGTTTCGATTATAGCTCTATTCATAATTGTGGTAGTTATGAGATGAGGCTAACCTGAGCTTAAGCGACTTAAGTCATGGAAGAAAGTTGATGGAGTTTGAAAAAGATGGTCTTCATGGGTGAATGGGTAAAGGTTGGAGAGAAATTAGAGCCTTGATGTTTGCTCGCTTCATGAAATGAAAAATATAACTCAGAACCTGCGACCGTCTTTCTCGGTCATTTTCAAAAATGATGTGAGAAACAGTGGGAAACATGGCAACATTCGATGATTTTTCCATTGTGGGAGAGTGAAAATAACCACTATCAATATTAGCCCTTTTTTAACAAAAAAAGTGGAACATGTCCAAAAAAGTGTCTAATCTGGAGATGAGAGGCCATGCCTTGAAGTTCTTTATACAGGGCCCCCGAAAGGACTTAGGAACACCGGTAAAAATATCCGCCACTCTCGGGAAATCATTTTGAACTCTTGCTAAAGAAAACCCACAGTCCGAACCACCACACCGCTGTAATATTTTCTTCTCTCTATGCCTATTGAGACATGCTCTTCTAATGCACTTTTTTGATGAAGACTGGAATATTTTTTCTACTTGAGTACCCCAAGAATATTTGCGGATGAGATTCAAACCCACAAATTCGGACGAGACTGAAGTTCACGGAATCGGCCAACGTACTTCTGTGTGTAACGCACCGGAAAACGTACACAATAGTCTCCCGAGAAGATGCAGTCTTACATTCAAAGTATTTATGACAAAGTTGGTTACCTCTAAATGATTTCATTCTTTTTCCTACCAGCTGTTCGGTGCCTGAGCAGCGTGCGGTTCCAATTACAGAGACTTAAGGATCGGTTCAAATCTGAGTGAATTCGCATCAGTAACGCCTATTCAAAAACTGAAGAAGTGGTGATTTGGTGGTAATAGCATTTCTCTCGGAAAAATATTCTGTAGGTAAAATAGTCCCTCAATTGGATCTTCGGGTGGGGAATACTGGGCATGTTATATCAGTCAGGGAAGACAATGATAGATCAATCCCTTTTATCCTGCCATTAGATTTGTGCTAGATACTTTGTGTCTTTAGTTTTATATTTTATCGTGTTGTTTTTGCAAAATCGTCATCATGAGTTTTTATAAGCTTTACTCTGATTACAAGATTTTGCATCCTGGCGATATTTTCATCCATAAATTTTCAATGAAGTAGGGTGTTTTAAAATTATTTGTCCTGAATTCGTAGAAGTTAAATTCATTTTCACCAGTTAAATTTTATTAGTAGTTCTCCTTGCTTGTCATAATCCACTTTCATATATTGACTACTCTGATGTGTCACTCTCGAATTCATTTCAATTGTAACCTGCCGCTCGCATTCCTTCTCTTCA